>OZ021693.1:22510720-23978444 GCA_963978525.1 Ornithomya fringillina
AACGACTGGAAGATTTTCTTTTAAGTAAACCGAATACTGTGGTATTGACAGGGGCCGGAATCTCAACGGAATCAGGTTAAGGCCGTAAACAAACATTCTTGGCAATAATATAATTAAAGAAAAGCTCTTTATAGGTATTCCCGATTATCGTTCAGAAGGTGTGGGTTTATATGCTCGTTCTAACCATAAACCTATACAACATTTAGAATTTTTACAATCTAGTGCGGTTAGGCGTCGCTATTGGGCGCGCAATTTTGTAGGATGGCCCCGTTTCTCTGCCACTGAACCCAACAGTACGCATTATGCTTTAGCACGGTTTGAACGTGAAGCTCGTATACAAAGTGTAGTCACACAAAATGTCGATCGTCTTCATACTAAAGCTGGCAGTAAAAATGTTGTCGAATTGCATGGCTCTGGTTATGTAGTAAAATGTTTGTCCTGTCCTTACACTATTGATCGTCATGACTTTCAAGTCATACTCAATAGTTTAAATCCGGAATTTAAGGATGCCCCCGATATGGTACGTCCCGATGGTGATGTTGAAATACCTGTGGAATATATTAATAATTTCCGTATACCGGCCTGCCCGCAATGTAAAGGTTATTTGAAACCGCAAATTGTGTTCTTTGGTGATAATGTACCTAAAGAGCGTTTGGATCGTGTAGCAGAAATGTTATATACCAGCGATGGTTTGCTGGTATTGGGTTCCAGTTTATTGGTATTTTCTGGTTATCGTATGGTATTACAAACCAAGGATTTAAATTTACCAGTAGTTATTGTAAATATTGGTGAAACACGAGGAGATCATTTGGCTGATATTAAATTATCGGCCAAGTGTGGTGATGTTATACCAAAGTTGTTTAATTTTAGGAAAGCTTAAAAGCTTTCATTTTAATATATTTAGTAAAAAGTTGCTTTAATTTATTTAAATATATTACATTTCTTGATTGGGATTTCACAAAAAATCTAAAAAACTGTTTTATCTGCCCCATTATATAAACATAGGAACGACTCCCATTCGAATGATTGTTAATTTTATTTGTGCATGCTTTAAATTGTGTAGAATTTATTTAAATCAATTATAGAATATCATAAATTTGTTGAATTAATAATAATAATAATAATAATAATAATAAAACTTGGGGAAAAACTTAAATATATATTTAAAAAAAAATTAGTGATAAAATTGCAGTTGCGAAATAATATGTAAGTTAAAATTCTAATTATGATAAATAATTTTTCTAAAAATAATGTTTCCCCTTCAAAATATAAATTGCTGGTAATAGCTACTATTTTGTAATAATTTTCTTATGGCAATACTGTTCATACAAAAATCAGCTGCTTAGTTATATTAATCAATTAACACGAAAACAACGTAAAATTTTATTTGATATTATTTATTTGTTTAAGGTAATTAATAAAAATTTTAAGCTACATATTATTTAAAATTAATTATTAATTAGTTTATGTTAAAAAAAGTTTAAATCTGATTGTATTAATTAACAATAAAGCAAACACTACTGGATTAGAGATTACCTAATCGAAAAAGAAAAGTGTAGAAAAATAAAAAATAAGAAGAAGTTAATAATAAACGGTAATAAAAACAAAAACATATACGAGAAGAATAACAAACAAGAAAAAGCGAGAAAAAAAAAGAAATTATCCATTGCATTGTTATAGAAGAAAGAATTGTTGAGGAAAATAATAAAAACAACAAAACGTCAAGGTAAAGCAATTAAACATAATAAAACGTAATTTATTATGCTTTTTCATTTTAAAATTAATATTGCTTAGGTTGTTGCACCCATTTAAGGGGATTGCAAGTTCGTTCGCATTATATATTAAGAGACGTTGTTGTATTTAGCATAAAGACAAAATGTCTGTACGTTTGCTAACCACACGACTACTCAAACATGGTCGTTTTTTATTACAAAACTATTGGAAAAGAGATATACATAACAACATTTTGGAACAAAAGCAAACTCAACGTCAGCGTTCTCTACCCCGTTTCACGGCTTTAACCGGTCAGGTATTTATATCTCAATTTTTTTTTTCCATAAAGAAAATGTTTAATTTTTTTTTTTTTTTGGTTCCTTTAGAGAAATGCCGCTAAACAGGTTTTGAATGCTACATCTTCTGGTACCGGTCAATTAGCTGCTAATGTAAACCGTTCTCCAGGCCTTTTTCGTTTCGGTCAACATGCTCGAAAATTGTTCATTGATAATATATTAAATCGTGTCACTACCACTTATTCAGCTGAAGTGCGTCATCAAGCTACAAAGAAATTATTTTATGGTGATTCGGCTCCTTTCTTTGCTTTAGTGGGTGTGAGTTTGGCATCAGGTGCTGGTGTTTTAACCAAAGAAGATGAATTAGAGGGTGTTTGTTGGGAAATACGTGAAGCAGCATCACGCTTACAAAACACTTGGAGTTATGATAAAATTTCTGAATCATTAGATGAATCATTTAACATTAATAAATTGTCTATTGGACCGGCCATAGCTAAAGGTTGTGCTGCTGTTGTGTATGCGGCTGCACTAAAACCGCAAAATGTCGATAATAATGTAACGGAATGTAATCTTACGCCGCCTAAAATAAATACAGTGGAACATCATCGACCATCTGCTGTTATGAGGCCTGAATTGATGACACCTTTACATAACATGTCACGTTTTGTCCATAATTTTGGTTCGTCTGTCGACAATTTGCAATTGTTCAGCCACACTTCGGCTGCTGCAGCTTTTGAGCAAACTTTGGCTGCTCGCAAAATTAATGAAGATGAGCAAAGTGAAGAAAACAAAACGGGAAATTTTCAACTTAACAATTTATCTGCGGTAAATATATAAAAAATCGTTTAGAATCTTTTTTCAAAAATTGTCCGTTTTTTTTTTAAATTCCACTCAATCAGGAAACTTTATCTACCTCTGAGCGTATACCACTACAGGAGGTGAGCATACAACGTTATCCGTTAGCTTTGAAAATGATGTTCAACTATGACATCCAAAGTAATGCTATGGCTATATTGAGGGCCATGTATAAGGAGACAATACCGGCCCGTCAACATTATGTAAATGAAGTGCAAGAAATGTGGCAGCAACAGTTACAAGATCAAACTTTAGTATTGCCCCCGCATCCCAATATAGTTTGCATGTATGGCTATTTCTGTGATGAGGTTGGCAATTTTCCCGACGGTCATCTCTTGTATCCTATTGCCCAACCGCAACGTATTAATCCTCAAGGTTATGGTCGTAACATGTCCTTGTACTTGTTAATGAAACGTTACGATGCCAGTTTACGTTCATATTTGGATGCTTGCCAGGTATCAAGACGTGGTAAATTGTTGTTGTTGGCGCAATTATTGGAAGCTGTAGCACACATTAATCGTCATGGTGTAGCCCATCGTGATTTAAAGTCGGATAACATTTTGTTGGAATGTGTGGATGATGGCGGTGCTGATAACGGGACACCGCAATTGGTATTATCTGATTTTGGTTGCTGTTTGGCAGATCGTGTACATGGTTTACAGATACCGTACAATAACTATGATATAGACAAAGGCGGTAATGCGGCATTGATGGCACCGGAAATCATAAATAAACAACCCGGCCCGTTTGCGGTGTTGAA
Organism: Ornithomya fringillina; assembly: GCA_963978525.1. NCBI lineage: Eukaryota > Metazoa > Arthropoda > Insecta > Diptera > Hippoboscidae > Ornithomya > Ornithomya fringillina. The sequence goes on from OZ021693.1 coordinate 22,514,345, forward strand.
TTATGCCAAAGCTGATTTGTGGGCATGTGGTGCCATCGCCTATGAGATATTCGGCTTACCCAATCCATTCTACCAAAATCAAAGCTTGGATTTCAATAAACATGACGACACTAAACCGTTGCGTAATTCTGATTATAACGAAGCAGATTTGCCACCGTTAAGTGACGAGTGTCCAAAGTTAGTTCAACACTTGGTTCACAATATACTGTCACCGAATCCCTCGAAACGTGTCAGCCCCGATATAGCGGCCAATATTATGCAATTGTTTTTATGGGCACCCTCACATTGGTTGAAAGAGGGTAATATGCCTAATAGTCCAGAGGTGAATATTACCCCCTTGTACTGAAATTCTATTACGTCAAATTAAGTTTTAAGGTCATATTTTTTATTATTGTGCCCTCCAAGATGGGGACCCTGAAGGAGGTGTCAGAGACCCTACAAAGTATAAATATTCTTGATCAGTATAAAAAATTGAGTCGATATAGACACGTATGTGCGTGCAGGTGTCCGTCTGTTGTTGTCATTCTCATGGGCGTAAATTTTGATATATTGAGTTGAAATTTGTTGCAGACACTTTTAGTTCTGTACACAGATTGCTAAATGAAAAAATTGGTCAAGAAACACGCCCACAATCAACAAAAATCTATTTATCTACCACAAAAATTGACCTATTAAGTTGAAATTTTATTCATATATTTATAATTGCTTCATCCAATGCCAAAATGGGCGTGGTCGAAAACAAAAATGCCCGAAATAAATTGTTTTTCAAATTTAATCCTTTCAGATTTTACAATGGCTGCTCTCGCTCACCAGTAAAATTATGTGTGAAGCTCGTTCTTTGACTTCATCTACCAGTTCACCATCCGCATCATCATTATTGGCCAGCTCCATTAATAATTATCAACAAACCGGGCGTCGTACTTATGTTGAATACATATTGATTTGCAGTTTTCTAGCTAGAGCTCACCTACGCCGTATACGCGGTGCATTGAATTGGATACAAAATGTTGTTTAAGTCGAAAGGAAAGTTATTGGACAGGTTAATTAAAAAAATAAAATAAATCTTTGGTGTCATAAATAAAATTATTCTTACAAATCGCTTAACGTGGAATTTTCGTTAGGTTTACAAAAGTGAAATAATTCAGCATAGTTTTTAATTTTTATTATTATTATCATTATTATTAATGTTTTGTAATTATTATTGTATTCTCAATTATATAAAATGGCTATAAAATGTCTTATTAACGTCATCGATAATGGATGATTTTATTTTTTTACATTATTACCCAAACACATATACTGTCGATCTCTCCCCTTCTTTGCACAAATGAACATTTAATGGATAAATAAAATGAACACAGAATTCAAAAAATTAAGAAACATTTTGTTTATGCTTTTTTATGTTTATATATGAACACAATTTAACGGTTTGTATAGTTACAGAGGATGAACAAAATAAATAAATACCATACTAAATAGTAGCTTTGTGGAGTTAATCGAAAGGCTGCAATTTTGAAACCCTTTATGTCAGGTGTTCAGATTATTTTGTCCATTCCCTGAACATATGATTACATTATTTAGAAAAAACCCTAACTCGGTTTTTTCGATACCTTTGCAATTTTTTTTTAAAGATTGCAAAGAAATATTCAAAATTAATTTAAAAAAATGGATAAATCGATATATTTGAAAAATGTACTTTTAGCCCTTTCAAAATCATTTTGTAAATATGTGTAAAATAGGGAAAAGTTTAGCTCAGCTTCCAGGAGAACTTTCATTAAAAGCTTAATTTTCATAGTAAAAGCATTTTTTTAACAGACAGATATTATAAAAGATTTTATTAGAATCTATAATAATTTATAGCAAAGAAATTCTCGTCGAATATAATTTCAGAAATATCAACAATTTATGACGACAACAATTGCCACAAATAAAATCAACAACAACAATATACAAAATTAACAGAAATGCAATGCATTTACATTGCTTAAACAGAGATGTCGCTATTAGCTCTTTTGAATATTCTTATACCTCCCTCCTTCCCTTCCATAGCATGACCACTTACTCTACTTACTATTAATAGAACTAAAGCAAAGTGTTTGTAATAATGAAAGAAATTCATTTCTCTTGATCTCGTTCTCTATAAATCAAAAGCAATCAATATATTAATCTTTTCACAACTCAATAATAATTGTAACACATAATTTTTCATTTGTGCATAAATGAGTGTTTTACTCACATAAGACATAAAACAGACACATTGTATAAAAGGAAATTCTTTCAGCATATAATCAAAATTTCGATTTATAATGCTACCGACATAACCCAACACAATTTTTAGTATTCAATCAATCATTGAGAATGATTAATTAAGAGTGTGTGATGATGGCACATAATTTTGTATAAGTTTTTATACCCCTCACCACTTGTGGCAAAGGTTATATTAAGTATGTGAGGATGTTTGTAAAAATTATTGGGCCCTTGAACATGACAGCATCTATTAGTATATAGAAGTAAACATGAAAGCTAAATTTGGCTTAAGTCAAATCTTAAATACCCTTCACAGCGGTGAGCATGGTAGGTACATGGATTCCGCCCTATAACAGTGTTTGTACTATGTACCAGTATGTATGTGCTTTGTTATCCAACCACGCTCACTTTTGGCATATCAATGAATAAGGTATTTAAATATGCGTAGCACGTTTCAACTTCATAGCTCCATTTTTATGGCAGATTAATAGATTTTTGGGCGTGGTTATTGATCGATTTTATTCAAATAAGTTTCTGTGTGTACAAATAGAAGGTTATATACAAAGTTTTAGGTCAATATCTAGACTAGATCGACTTAGTTCTTAATACTTATCAAGAACATATAAATTTTGTAGAGTTTCTACCGCCTCATCCGGAAAATGTTACAAATAGAATGATAAACATAGTATAAAAAATGTAATTAACTCCTCTCATATATGTAGGATCCTATCCAAAAGAAAGTTTGAGCAGCAGTAATTTTTACACAAGAAGGTAATTTGTATAGTTTATGTAGCAGTCCCAATATATTAAAGATTTTAATTTAACGAAAAGTATGAAAAACTAATTATCTATCTTAATATATAAAAGTGACAATTCAAAAAATGTTACTTATTACGGGTTTGTCTTAACGAGTTCTACACTTTTAAAACCAATCGCAAGAGAAGTCCTGAATGGATACCTTAGAGAATATTGTGGACTAAATTTGCCGAGAAGAAGAATTTCGTACAAAACTCCGTTCACATTTCTTCATTAATTGCAAAAAAAAATATCGCAGAGGTATTTCTTACTTAGTCTATATAAAAATTTAAGCGAACAGTTGACTGAGGAAATATTATTTCTTATTTCAAACAAGTTTTTCTCATAAGTACGTTAACATTTAAGTTAACGATCAGGGTGAAATTCGACGAAAAGACATATTTATTTGGACTAGAAGAATGACTTTCACTAACTAGAACTCATATGAAACGTGCTGACCCCGCTCAAAGCAAAGAATGAATCAACGAATCAAAAAATCATATGGCGTTTATAGGTAGTAAGTTAACATGAAGTCCACTAAACAGTTTGAGTTCAAAATTGCACAGAACCTTCTTTGAAGTATGCAGAAAGTTGCTGTAACAGTTTTTAAGGCGTGACTGCAACCATTTCGCTGTAATATTAATGTTTGCACATAGATATAGATATAGAGGCAATTATTCGCCTCAAAAACGATTTTAAAGTGAATGAATCCTAAAAAAAAGGCGTGGTAAATGTAATTGAAGCTGTTAAAGTTTGAAAAAAATCTTGAAAGATAATTGGAAATTGTTATATTATAGAAAAATTTGTTTTACAATTGTTTTATGGGCGGAAGAAGCTGCGACTGGCTTACTGGTAATAAAGAAATAATTAAATAAATAAAAAATTATAATTTACATAAATTTGATATACATTATTTTCCATTTTAGTAAAAAAAATTTGATAAAATATTTTTTGAAATAATTTTTTTTTTGGAGGAAGAATTTTATTTTTTACCACGAAGTTATCAAAAACTATTTTTATGTATATTATACATTATTGTAAGAGAATTTGTTAATAAATAAAAAAAAATTGCTCTTTATTTGAATGAAATTCTCTTTAGATGGTCACTGGAAATGTAACAAATTTTATATTTATAAATATTGTTACAGTGACTCTAGAATGGCAGTCATTTGGCGGTTGGTACTATTAGAACATGTGTCGGAGAAAATTTTAGAAAGTTTAAAAAAGAACATTTCTAAAATACGACACAAATAACGGTTATTGTTTTCATTTGAAGAAAACGTGTATGTTGTCATCAGAACAAATTCATTAAGCGAAACATTTATCATGGCCAAGCCATTAAACGGGAAGACAACGTTCCCTTTCATGAATCATATGGAAATGAATATATATAAATAAAAAAAAAAAAAAAGGAAAAATATCTAAAACACCACAAAACAGTGTCAATGGATTCATAAATTAATTGAAATCAAGTCAAGTGCAAGAGAGGGAGAAATATCAAAAAGAAACTGTTACGCAGTACGTATGAGTGATATTAATGCAAGGGTGCGTGCATTCTAAACAGAATTTAGCACGCACATGAAAACACTGACAGTGTATTAATTATATAACAATCCGAAACAATTATTAATTAGTTATCTTTGCACTCAGTGATTAAAATAAAACAATGAAAACGATTTTAGCTAGATAAACTGTTTAATACCCTACATCATAAAGATTCAAATAAATTTTATAAACAATTTGTCATACAATTCGTTAATAAGTAACAGTATCGAAATTATTTGACCTTTGTCATGGAAAATGTGAAAAATAATAATATGAGAGATTTTAGAAATGGTTGGATGTGATGAAACATTCTAACAATGGTTGGCTGGTGTCCATTATCAACAATTCTGCTCTAGGTTTTTTTTTTGTATTGTAACTTACTCAAACGTATACAACAGTATATTTATTCTAGATGTTCGTCAATTGCAAAATAGAGCTAATTAGCAAAATATAGGTGAAATCGGTGCACCATTCAACTGATCAACTTTTATTTTGATTCGAACAAAAACCAAAGGGAGTAAGATGATAAATTCCGCCCACTTCGGCGTGGACATAATCAGATCATTTAGTTTTTGTGTACAAGATGGAAAAGGGCGTGCCCAATTTGTAGAAGCGAGTGCACCAGTTTTTAATTTTATCAATTTTGAATACTTTTTTCGATTTTTTAAGCATTTAATGTAAAAATTTTCATTAAAAAAAAAATCATAAACTACCATTTATAGTTTAAAAGGACAAACGAAAGAACGGATATGGTCAAATTGATTCAGAAATTGATTCTATTATATATTATTAATAAATATATAATTATAAAAATGTATCCATGTATTGTCAAGCCTTCACATAAACTTAACATGCTACTGAATAATACAAAATCAATTTAAAAAATAAAATAATGAGTGCAACATCAAAAGTTTCAATACTTATATAGACATAAAGAGAAAAGTGATACTAAGGCTTGCTGTGAAGATGCATTTTATTATCCTATAAAGATATTCTAGTGTTTAATAGAAAAAGATCGTGAAATTTGTGTGTTTTAATAGAAATTCAATTTGTTTTGTTAAAACTATATTAAGAACTTAAAATTTTTGAAACATTAACTCCTATTGCAAAAGGATACATTATATAAGAAGAAGAAGAAGTTTTTAAAAAGGTTCCATCCAGTTCAAATTGCTTTAATGTTAATTATTATACTAAATGGTTATTATACCTTAAATAGAGTGCTATAAAAATATTTAGATTAGATTAGACTTTAGTACTGAATGCTACTTTTTTTCAATCACATCATTTTACTGTACGTTGCTTAATTCATTAGTGTAATAAACAAGTGAAAAATCTAAATTTGCTTTGGGGTAAATCTTAAATATTCTCTATATATATATCTATATAAATTGTGGGTACGCCAGATGCCTAAATATTTCTACTAGTAGTACTTTTCTGAGGCCTTTCTTTGGGTGTAACAAATTTAGTTTAGCCCTCCATCTCATTCACAAGTAATTATGCCCTGTATCACTTGTGGCAACGGGTATATTAAGTTTGTAAGGATGTTCCTAAACGGTAAATGTCATAATAACTCATGTTTAATTATACCGATCGATTTAGAATTAAAATTGATTTGAAATGATTTAACCATGTCCGTCTGTCTGTCCATTTAAATTTGTGTTTAGGATACAGGTCGCATTTTTCAAGATATTTTCATAAAATTTGGCACAAAAACATAGCTTGGTTTCAAAATAAAACCCTATTGAAAATGAACCAAATCGGATTATTTTTAGAACCCCTCCCCATATAAGGTTTAGAATAAAATGGAAATATTTGTATGGTAAACAATTGCAATTTCTAATATTTTTTTGACAAAATTTGGTGAAGAATAGTTAAATGGCTTAATATTTGACTGTGCCAACTTTAGATTCGATCGGAGCATTTTTAGAAACTCTTTCCATATAATGATATTTCACGGAGAGACTTACATGGCAACACCTCCCGCATTTACTGACACAACTAAACTAATTGTACTTTAATTTAAAAAGCTAAATGATGTAGGGTTTTAAATGTTCAGCTTTGACTGGCTATAACATTTTCACTGGTTTTTTGTTCAAGAAATGTCATTAAGGCTCTAAAAGTTCAACGAAAGAAACTTATATGAAAATGAAATCAACTACCAACCAGAACAACAAACAAACTACAACAAGTATAAAATAATTATAAAATAATGGAATAAGTTATAAAGTGAAAGGAAATAAGTTGTGACATAAATTCTTAACACCAAGCAATGAAATGTAGAATGAAAAAAAAAAAAAAGATAAACAAAAACAATCACTATTAATAACAATCCTCGACATTGACTATACAAAAAAACAACAAAATACGCTTTTAATTAAAAAAAAAAAAAAAACAGAATAAAAAGAAATGCTTTTACAACAGCAACAACTACAATCCAATGATAAAGCTATTACAACTATTAGCTTTACTCAACTGTACGCTTAATAGTTATGACAGCAATAATAATGAATTTTCTCAAATATGATAGATTAGATGAACAGCAACAGCAACAGCAACAACGACACAAACAACAAATATTTAATATCAATCATAAATTGCCCTTAAAAGCGAAACGATGGTTATTCAATGAAAAGTTAACTAAATCGTTTAGAAGCCATTTAAAGGAAAGTAATTCAAGAACAGCCACAGCCACAATTACAGTAACAACAACTACAACAACAGACACATCCCCACAAAATAATCCACAACAGAGTCAACGTTTAGTGCATGATAATGATAATATTCCCTCTATAACCATATTGACGACATTTAACAATGTGGGAAATAACAACAACAATAATAATAATAATAATAATTCACAACATCATCATAAAGTTGTAACGCCAGATTTTGCTGTAATACAGCCAGCAAACAATAGAACAACCATCACTAGCACCGACAGCAACACCGAAACCGCCATCGCCATCACTAACATTAATACGAGTGTAACGAAGGCAGTTAAAAAACATACAACAACAAAAACAACAACAACTGCTTCTGCTGCTTTGAGTGTGGCCACAACAACAGCAATAACAGCAGCACCTATCACCAGCACTACTACCTTTATGGCAGGCAATAAAAATCGCGCTACCACCATAATTGTTTATCCTACGGGTGAGTGAATAACACAGCGTATGGACACCTTTTTTTTTGAACCTTAAAATTGCGTTTATATGAGGAAAAAAAGTGTTGTCACGTTATGCGTGTTAGTGAAGTAAAATTGAAAATAAAAACCACAAACCACACCTGTGCACTACATAAGTAGCCTTCTATGTTTTTACATGTCTTTAAAAATATTGTAACTGAGTAACTTTAAAAGGAATAAGTTACAAAAGATTAACAAGTAAAAATGCAAAAAATGTGACCTGTACAGATGGACAGACAGATGGACTTGGTTATATCGATTCCCATTTTGATTCAGACTCGGTGTGACATGTGCCATCTGTCTGTCTCTCTGTATACTAAAATTTGTGTGAATTTTTTCAAATATTTCAATGAAATTTGAGTCATGTATTGTCTTAGAGAGGAACTTTATTGAAAATGGACCGAATGGGATCAATTTTAGAAGCTCTCCTTATATAAGGATCTTTTAAAATGTGGATGCTTTTAAATGGTAAAATTCTGCAATTTGGTGAAGATTAGTTAACTGGTTTAATATTTGAATGTATTTGGACTCGAGCGGATCATTTTTGGAATACCTTTCCATATAATATATAATTTCCATATAATATTTCGCTTAACTGACAACACTTTCATTTGGTTTTCATTTAACTTCATTTCAATTCAATCAGATATCACGTTATTATCCAATATGTTGTACATTCATTTACCATACAATGCTAGGTTATAAAAGGAAATTTATTCAATCCATACAACACTATTGTTGGTGTGGCATGAACATGAGTTCTATGCGTTGGGTATTGTAATACATCCGCAAATAAATCCTGCGTTCATGCAAATGTGTTGTTGTTCTTTATCTTTTTCAGTTTCCCCCGAATCGATTGTTATACCCATCGTTTCGTGCATCTTGGGTTTCCCCATATTGGCCTTAATTGTTATTTGCTGTTTGCGGCATCGTGCCAAAATGGCTCGAGAACGTGACCGTCGCCGCAATTACGATATGCAGGACCATGCTGTTAGCTTGGTCAGATTTAGTCCTATACACAGACTTAGTGAGTATTGTCTTTGTTGTTGTTATTGTTATGACAACAAATTGAATTGTTGTGTTTTATATATTATGTTGTTGTTTATTGACTACGCACGTGATGGTGCAAAATCTTTTTTCTGTTTAATCTTTAATTTTATTTGAGTTCTTTTTTTCTTTGCCTCACTTGTTAAAACATATCTCAAGCGTTGCATATTTGTTTGTTGTTTTTTTTTTTTTTGTAACGCAGCTCAACAACGAACATCCAGAGCCATTAGTTTACGTCCTGAAAGAAGTTTAAGTCAAGGTTTCACTTCCATAGAATTGGACACTGTTGTAGAGGAGCGTGGCAGTGATGTAGAGCAAACGCAAACTGAAATGTTTCATGTTGAATCACCTTTGGATACTACGTCCTATAAAATCTCCATTTCGAGCAGCTAACATTTATTGAAAACGGATTCTGGTGGAGTCCTCTCAAAGCAATCATCAAAATCATCATCGTCTGGCGGTATCATTACCACCTTAACAAACACGATTCCCAAAGATGAACTAATTGAAGAAGAAACGGATAATGAAAAAACCAATGAACTGCTACCACATACAGTTCAGTTTAGTCCTGGCGGTTTCACAATAAATAGAATGAAAAAGAAAAACCTAACATTGGAACGTTCTCATGCATTGAGAGATAAAAAACAAAAGGGATCAATAAGGAAATCAAAATCTTTAGAAGCTGATCACAAATATCCAGTAACGAGTAGTAGTAGTAGTGATAATATATCAACTCCTTTATGGATGACCTTAACCAATACGCGTACCATAGAAAAACTAACAAGAGACGAATCCTAAATGGAAATATATTAAAGAGCAAAAAGAATTTATTTTATTTTATGCGAATATCTTTCATAAAAATTTATGATACACATAAATTTTTTATAGAACGAAAGAGTAAATAAATTTTTGTAAATATACTGTAAAAATCATTAAACAAATAATTGTGAAATCGTTTTAATAAAAAAGAGAATAAAATTGAATAAAATTAATGGACCTTCAACTATTTTAAAGGCTTTTCGGCTTAACTTATGTTGTAGCGTTCAAATTGTGACTGTCTTACTTTTATTACTACTTTAGATTCGAAATTATCTAAATCGACGTGTCGGGGATCAAGCCTGAACCTTCAATCTTTAAAAGAAAGTTTCCTAGTATATGTATGAAAACGGTAAAGAAAAATACAAAATATGTGGCTTTTTTAAATTTGGAGTTCATTAGTCTGATAACTCAATCCATCAACTTCCATGGCAACATTCTTAACTGCCACTAGATTTCTAGTTTCATTTGGTAGGTACAGCTAAAAAATTGTCTTACTTTGCTTTTCATTTAGATCTGAACATGTAGAGTTCAAAAAGAAACGGTCGTACTCAAAGCCCCAAGACCAAGTTGCTGACTTCATTGAAAGCCCTGAATATTTCAATTCGGGAAATTGCACAATAAATCTTACTTACTCGGCATTTCATAATAATAATAAATATAACAAGCCTTGGCCAATTCTAAGCTATTTAAAGGCTTTAAGAATTATTCAAACTAAGAGTTTAAATACTCTTTCAACCAGTCAAAAGTAAAACCTAAACTTACTAAATATTCAGACATTCTTTAGGAAACTCAACTATTGTCACAAAGCCGATGGTTCCGAATGTTTATGTTTATAAAACGGGAGTTCTTGGGTTCTGGAAGTTGCTATCACCATAACTTATAAAGAAAATTGAATATAAAATTTGCCTATTATAATAGTTTAGGTAAGCTTTAGTTTTTTTACTGCTTTAGGTCCCAAATTCAAATCATACTACTATCTAGAGGACAACCTAAAGGTTCAAATATGGTTTAAGGAAAATTTTGATTTAGAAAACTGTACATACCGGAAAACCGAAGGTTTTTACGCAACCTTCCAAACAAGTTCTGATTTCAAGATTTACTATAGCTGAATAACTGAATAACATAATGAACTATGTAATTAGAATGTTTTTAAACATTTCTTCTAAAGCCTAACGAAGTCTGTTACCTTATTTCTAAACTGCGCTTATCTGTATCCTTAAATATTTTATGAAATTTGTGATGTAAAGCTTTTGTAAAAAGCTTTAAAGGAAATGTCCTTAAAGGTTTGTACCTTCACTAATTGTTTTGTGATGTGAAAAGAGGAACGATTGGATTACAAGCTGAAGAACATTTTCTACTCTGAAGGTTCCTGAAAGCTTTGAATAAGCTCTTCATGTCGGAAAAGCTTCACTTTTATTAAACAGTAAAATGTAACAAACATTTGCTTCAATGAGATGGCCAGCGCTAGACTATATTTCTATTAAAAAGTAATGCATGAGAATTTTCACAAATTGAAATTCAATCATTAGAAAGTCACACATACTGAAATATATGCAGAAGATATGATACTGTTGACATATTCAGCTTATTTTGGACACGTGTGTCTGGTGCTACTTGACTTATGCCACATAATTGTGCCACTAAGAGGATTAAATATCCTGCAATAGCAACAATTTATATTCATAACGATAATACTTATCAACAGACAAATTGACAAAAAATTAAGGGTGGTTGAGTCGTTGACAGTTAACTGGTTACAAATTTTATCAGTTAAATACAGATTGTGGCAGTAAATGGCTATTGCGGCGTCAGAGAAAGGGAGGTACTCCGTAAGAGATGAAGAAAAGCATTCAAATATATAGTACACATAAGCGTAATCAATTCTACTTTAAAGGTGGACGTGTGTCCGTTTTTAAACCAATAACACGTGTCATAAAATGTTATTAGAAAACATTTAATAAGTCTTATTAGGCAAAATAAAATATTTATTTATCCCGGAAACAGAGATAAGGTATGATTTGTTTGATGGAATATTAATTGAAAATTTTTTGTAGCAACGGCATAGAGTTGATAGAATATACGTGCTTATCGGGAAGTATATTTTATTTCGTATACTTAGCCTTTGGATTAAAATCTCAGTGAGTTTTAGAAACTGTAGCGTTAAGCTGGCAAGCTTTTATTTTGAAGATTTGCTGACCACAACTTGGGTGTTTGGTCTGGGGTACAATGGATCGATGTGCGCTTGCGTCTCTTTCAATTTTTTGACGCCGTCTGTTTGCAGGGTTTTAAACATTTGATAACTCCACTGAAGTTTCAGGCGTTTAGTTGTACCACGACTTGAAGTTTCTCTTCTGGTATTAGCCAAAAGAAACATTGCAGGGTCTCTGAAGTCTTCTTTAGGGTGTTGTAAGCAGAAGAACAAACAGTATCTTATGTGGAGGGTATAAAAAGAAGCACGGGAGAGGTGGGGGTTTTGTAAAGAGGGTAAAGATTGTAATTGTTACTGCGTAAGAGATAGAAAACGTCAACGTATAGATTTCATCGCCATTCGAAAGAATAATGCGAAAATAAATTACGTTTGGAGCAAGATTTCATGGGTGTAGGGTAACAAATGGTGCAGCCTTTTCCCCTAAACTAAATATATAAATTTTAATATAATTTTGCTCTATTAACTAAATGAAGTGTCTGGTTGTTATTGTGTTTTGAACCATTCTAATAATGTATATGTTACAAACATCAGGAAGTTCACAGAAAATAAGGGTGAGTTCTACAAAAAAGTACTATTGCACGACGAGTATTGGAATTTTCGGTACATATATACATATAACAATCTAAGCACCGCCCATTTAAAAAGGGGTAGTTTTCAATTGTGGCCACCATAATGACAATAACGTTTAAGATTATATATACAGCAAATTTGTTAATCTAATGATGTTGCATTCTGCCAGTGTAAGTTGCCGTGAAAAGACTAAAAATATTTGAGGAAATTTTTTCAAGAAAAAAGAAAATGGTGTGGCCCAAAGATAAAGATGATAAATCTTTGTATAACACTGAGGAAATCAATAATAAAAATTCTTCGAAAAGTAATTTAACTAAAGTGGAAAGTGCAGCATCATCCAACAGCCTCACTTTAAATTTATCCAAGAAATTAGACAGTGACAAACCGACGGCTAAAAATTTCAGCAAACCCCCAGCTTTAGTGAACAATACAGTGACGGCTACTACACCAAAAACTGAAACCCTATCCGATGGGGATTTATCTGATTTCTCTTTAAATGATACCGATGAGGAAGAATTTCGCAATTGTATATTACTTAATGGTAATCAAAGTGAAGGTAAAGAAAATTGTGCTTTGGATATTTCCAGATGTTTTCTAATCACAGATCGATATCCATTTTTAAAAATAGCTTCTGCTCTTTGTGCGGGAGACTCGTCACGTATGTTAGCCTTGATACCCTCACCATCGTATAATCACGGATCAGAACTACAGGGAGAGGTAGAAGGAGGCTTTCCCAATAAAAATGGTTATGCTTTGGGTACCGTACGTAAAGTTTTCACTAATACTCGCGAAAGGTGGCGTCAACAAAATGTCTCCTCAGCCTTTGCTGAACTGCGCAAATTAGTGCCAACTCATCCACCCGATAAAAAGTTATCAAAAAATGAGATTTTACGTTCAGCTATCAAGTACATAAAACTGTTGTCAGGAATTTTAGAATGGCAAAAAGAGCAAGACCAAGATGAAGACAATGCGGAAGATCGTCAAGAGAGTGAATTGAATAATAATAATTGTTCGCAGAAATGTTTAATAAATAGTCAAGCCTGTTCATTTTCAAAGAATGAATTAAATGCCGGTATTAAGGGACAATTGCAAGTTACTAATAATAATAATTTACTAATGATAGCGCCTCTTCCAATTCCTATTATGGTGAAACGTTTTATTAAAATTGAGACCATAGATTGTGCAGATACCACCACCAATAATAATCGTAATGGTGGCATCGAGACACGTTCCAAACAAACTAAACAACAAAAACGTAAAACTCATGAAGTGACTGCGGTATTATTAAATACCTTATCCCCAGTTGGAAATAAGGATGATTCCGGTTATAAACGTAAAAAGGATAATAATAATGAATCATTTGTAAGCTCAACCAACAATCAAATCTAGAGAGAATCAAAAGTGAACTCAAAATAGGGTTTAAGATAAGAGTTGATGAAGGGTTATGTTAAATTTTTGTTGTTTTTTAGGGGATTGTTTGATCGATTGACTATTATTTAATGAACCAGTCTTTTATTTAATGTAAAGGTCGGTTCAGAGACTTGCTATACTTTAAAAGGAGATTCCAATGAAGTAATCAATTAAGGGGGAACTTTAGGTTGGAGTTCAACTGATGTAACGAGGTGTCCTAGTCACCGCAGGCTTTCTTTATATATACAACCGGGGTGGTTGATTCATCTGATTTATAAAAATTGAATCAATTAAATGCAACACACGCCATTCAAGGCGATTTCGTCAAGAATTCAGGCAAAGGTTTTAGTATCGCAAATAAACTATAAATTAATATCAATTTATGACTTTTTTTTACTAAGACTACGCTATTATATGCTTCTTCTTGTTTAAGGTAACGCCTTAACTGTAGTGAGTTGGACTCCATTGAAGTCGAAGAAATTATAAAAGTGTTTTTTTTTTTCGGAAAGTCTGCCTTGGTTGGTGTATGCATTTCTTTTATACTACTAATCTTCCCCAAAAGTTTAAACAATTATTAGTAAGACTTGACACCTGTGCCAAAGTCGATTACATTTTTAAAAGATTATCCAGAAAAATGAAAATTTTAATAGGATAATCAATATTAAGGGAAACCCTAAAGGATGCCCCCAAATATTTATTTCCTTTAATATAAATCTTTTTCTTTTCACTCCCGACACGTTTACCATAACAAGTTTTTCACACCGATTTATCGTTTAATACCACAAATTAATTATCACTGATTATTATTAAAGTTTTATCACCAATACCACAGCACTGGCTCTAACAGTGGCAGCACGTTTTAATAACCCTTAATAAAAAATAAAAAAAATATTGTAAAACGATAAAAAATTTGTCTTTGAAGGAAAAGTTATTAAAGGCGTAACTTACTAGTGTATTTTTTTCTGAGGATTTTTATTTAGAAACTTGTAAGAAAACTATATTTGGCTTAGGCCAAATCTTAAATACCCTTCGCAATAACATAAAAACAATGGGCATGGCTGATATATGATTACGTCCTCTACTAGTGTATGTATTACGTATGAGCTTGCAGTTGTAAGCTGGGTATAGTTTTTTACAAAATTATGGGCGTTTATGTTATTTGACCACGCCCATTTTTGGCACACCGATACATGGTACAACTATAAATATGCATACCAAATTTCAACGAAATAGCTCAATTTTTGTGGTAGATATATAGATTATTGTCGATTGTGGGTGAGGTTCTTGAACGATTTTGCCCATTTTAAACAGCGACCGGTATTCAAAAATTAAAAATATCTCAGTTTTTAATGCTAATCAAGAATATATATACTTTGTAAGGTGGAATAACAAACTTAGTATACCCTTCAACTTATCTAGAGGGTATAAAAAGGATCAGTAATTATGAAGAAAGTAAACAAAAACTTTAGAAAAACTTATGGGAAAGCAAAAAAGAAATAAGAAAGAACAAAAATTAAGTCCCCAATGGAAGGGTATTTCATCTATACATATATATATATATATATATATAAAATGTATGACATCTTTTAATGACCCCGTCGGAGTAGAAGCGGTTCGGTAAGCACACTTTTTAAAGTTTTTTTTTTCAAAATGCCAATCATTCTACCCCTTGCGTTAATTTAGTGATAGTAAATTAAGTGTATTTTTCCGTTTACCCTAAGATCCCATCTATTATATATTATTGGATAATTTGGAAAGTGGTGCAAGTCTTATAGAATTTCACAGGACTTACGCAACTATCAAAATAACCCGTTTATATGGTTCATTCCGCATAACCTTAAATTTTTACAGAAAATAAAAAAATTCTAGTTCATGCCCTGCCATCGATTGAATTTCAATTATTTTTCATATTTTCTAATTCAATTATCGCTTATATTCCGACCTCAATAAATTTTCTGTAAATGTTTTTATTTGATAATTATTCGGATCTTGGCGAATATCTTTAAAGGTTGCACTCTGCCCCAAGATAACACATTGTTGACAATATTCAATATTAAAATTAACAATATTTATTAAGTGATAAATAAATTCTTTAAATTATTCATTATTGATAATAATGGTATAAACGAGTCAACTACCTGTATACACCCTTCCTTCTTCTATCATTATTTTGAGTTGCATTAGCCATAAAGAATATAGAAATCTTTTTATAATTTTATATTAAGGTATTTGACGATTATGAAAAACCTGTTTAATCAAATCTACAAAACTGGTCAACTCTCTATCAATAGCAGTAAATACTGATAAAGAATGCAATTGGATAGATGACAGCAACTGTTTTACTCTTTAAAAATACATGGATCGGGAAGATATATATAATAGAATAGGTTAGAGACTAATAAATGGAACATGATCTAATAGCTACACAAAGGGTAGCGACGAGTTTCAATGATATGTTGCTTTCAAGCACCTGAACCCCTAGACAAATAAATGGAACAAAAGCTGCATATCCTTTATTCTAATACTAATTATTGGGGTTTATCATGAAACGTTTAATTTTTTGCTTCACTGTTGCAGTGTTGCGACTATATTCGAACATAACCCTTAGGACCGTAATTATTTAATTCATTTTTTATTGTACATGTGACATCTTTTTCTGTGCCAGTTGTAATAACTACACAAACTGTAACGATCAATTTTGTAGATATCATTTTTTCAAACGCCTTCACCCATTTAGTTTTTCTTTTGTCGTCGTTCATAACGTTTCATTATTTATATTTCTACAAAATGTTTCCGATAGCTTTCTTTTTATATTTAACTGTCGCTAGTTTAGTGATAATTATTATTTTATTATTACTTAGTTTACCCACGAATCTAATTTTCGGTATTTATCCACCGAAAGGTTTCTTCTATCGCATTAAATATTATATAGCACGAGTTTTGGTGAAACAGTTGCGCTATAAAATGTATCCGAAAGATGAAAATTGTCCCACTTTGAAACATGACAATGTACAGCCCTTAAATCAACATCCAGACAGTTATGATGTTGTGTCGTTTGTGGGGGCCAATGATACGGGAGAAAAACTATTTGTGCATTTGGAAAGGCGACGTTATGGTATTCTAAAAGCTTGCCTTTATTTGTGGCTGCCGGATTATGGTTTATTGGCATTGCCCAAATTACCCGATATGTTGCATTTCATTACGGATGGCCAGCAGGATTGTGAAGAATTTAAAGGTGGTGGTTTTTTTATATATCCCGAGGAGCCCTTAAAGCAATGGCGTATTATATATAAGGGAAGCTTGAAACATTTACAGGATGATACTAAAGTAAAAGTGGACATGGATGTTAGGTTCGTAAGTCGAGGCCCTTGTTTCAATTATAATCGTGATTTAAGTTCAGCCATTATAGCGGATGCTATAGCTCGTGAATCATGGAATCATAACTTCTATCATATGATACGAAATGTTGATAAAATTTTAGATAAACGTTTACATTATGAACAAAGTGGCTGTTTAAGTGGAAGCTTCCAGATCGCTCAAGAGAAAGTGAGAAATATCCATTTAACTGGATTCCGGGATCATAGTTTTGGTACCGAACGTTGTCTCTCTACCATTAATCGTTATGTGTACGTAGCTTTATTCCTATCGGATGGTTCTAGTATGGTCGTGGGTGCTTTAAGTCAACCAGCATTCTTTTTAAGTTCGCTCAAAGTCGGTTACATATGTTCGGCAGATGGACATTATACGCCCATAACAGATTGTAATTTTGAATTATATACCTATGGTGAGAAGGGTACACCGCCACAGCATAAAAATTTTCTAGTATCAACAAAAAATGCTGAATATTTTGTACAAATACGTGAAGAAGCATCGGCAGTACGTTATGCTGGAACGAATTGGAATTCGAAAATTTTTAATCAATTTGTTTCCTGTTGCATTAATGGTTTGCCGGGTCACGGTATTACAGAGTATTTGTATCGTCACAAGGGCGGTCGACCGCAGGAATTGTGCAACACGGATCCGGAATGGTTCAAAAGCTTAAGTAAAGAGGAAAATGAAATTCTAAGTAGTTTTGAAAAAGATTTTTAACTAAAAACAAGTGAAGCCTGACACTACCCTATGCTACCACTGCAACTGTACAGCAATTCGAAATTTTTTCTAATATTTACTAACTGTAAACTATTGTGATATAATGCACTTCGCGAAAAAAAAAAATTGTAGGATAGAGAGTGTGCGGGAACCTTTAGTAGCGGAATGG
Organism: Ornithomya fringillina; assembly: GCA_963978525.1. NCBI lineage: Eukaryota > Metazoa > Arthropoda > Insecta > Diptera > Hippoboscidae > Ornithomya > Ornithomya fringillina. Next base: position 22,532,429 of record OZ021693.1, read on the forward strand.
CTAAGGCGTTGTCTTAGTAAACTCTTCACGCTGCAGACACGGGTTCAAATCCAGCTGAGGAAAAAATATTTTCCGCCGAAATTTGAACTCACTTAGAATAATAATATATAAATTTATAATTAGCTATCTGGACATATGAACTTCGATCTCAGTTCATGTCAATTTACAGTAAAAAAAAAAATAGAGGGTGTGCCAATTGTCCTATTGAGAACACACAAATTTTAGGCTAAGAGAATAAAATCTAGCAATTTTCATTAATAAATATCAGAAATTAGAAGTTTTTGTCACATACTTGAAGAAACAGAGAGAGCAGTCTAAATTGGGTACAGACAATTATTAAGCCAATAAATTATTATTAACTTTTATAAAAAAAAAATATTAAGAATTCGTTGTATGACATCTTTTTCCACAAAATATGGAGAGAATTTTCAACAAGCTTCAATTTTGGGTAAAGTCAAGCTCTTGAAAATTAGAACTTGTATGGCCAACAGAAACACGGATATATATAAATGGATTTGGAAAGTGATTCTGAAAGGATTGTCATAATTAAAGATGGGTTTTGCTGCAGCCTTTTAGGAATTGCACATATACAGATGCACTTAATTTATCGTTGACCACATATGCTGAAAAATGTAATTCTTTAAAATAAAATCATTTAGACGAAATCAAATATCTACTTAACGATTTATAACACTTACCTTTACTTATGTGACCGTAATTTTAGGCGTGTTGTGTTTGTAGAAAATTCAACTGATGCCCTTATATAATATATGGACGTCTTCTACTCTGTTATACAAAAATTGTATTTTATTTTGTCTTCTTTAGAGGATAATCACTTTATAAATTATTTTATAATATTTTTTTAATTTTCCTATGTGGGCCTTCAAGACGTACATTATAGAACTTATTTTAAAAATAATACATATACAATTTATTTTGCTTGGAATTCATCACATTTTTATATTTTTAAAGCGATTGCTTTAATATACTCTATTTTACGTGTATATTGATGATCTTGCTAACAATATTATCAATTTTTAACATATTCACATTAAATTTAGAATTTTTTTCTTTTTTTGTTAAACTTTTATATTATTTCACTTTTCATTATCTCTGTGACACTCTCTATATATTATACCGCATTATATTAGTGCAACTTTTTAGAATAAAATGATTTTTAATAATTTTCACAGATTTTTGTTAGTTAAGGAAAAATTTCTGCTGAAATGCGCGCAATAAATGATGAAATTAACAGCTGTCTTATAAATATAAAAGATAAATTCTATTTATCTCAGTAACAGTATTACCATTAATAAAAAAAATTATAAGGAAATAACAAATGGTTTTTCTGTTAGCGGATACAACAGCACACACACACAGGAAGGAAACAGGAAGAAAAAATTCTCAATGGATTTTATATGTAATTACAATTGAAGAGACTTTAATATTTGAGAATGGAATAATATTATTGAAGAGTGTTTTTTTTTTTTATATATCATTAGTTGATGAGAACTTTTAGCAGAATAATATTTATCAAAATTTCCAATTTAAGACACCGGCTGCGGAAATAGTTTCTATGCGTACACATTATTAAATCCTTCCGGACAGGAAAGATTGGAACAGAGTTGTTAATTATATAAAAAGAAACAGAACTATGTGCTTTTTTTTTACTTATAAAAATATAACTTTGAGATAATTATTAGCATGCAACTCTACAATATCCTACATCCTCCAGTCTTCAGAAAACTTTACGGAATACGTTTGGTTTGTGAAATTTATTAAAAAAGTTTTAATAACATACATTCCAATTGTTATAATAAAAAAGATGTTATTTAAAGAAGAATATTATGTAAAATAGAACAAGTAAAAGAAAATTTGTTGTTTTATACAATAATAAAGTACAATACGTAATGAAACAAAATTTTTTGGTGCCTTTTTAATATGCTGGCAGCTCAAATGGCGCACCGTGTTGTAAATGTGTGTGTTTAACTACAAGTTAGTGCTTGTTTAAGTAAAAAGGCGGTACATTTTTTTTTTCATTGAGTAATGCTATTAAAAAAATTAGTAAGAGATATTATTTTATAAATAAAAATCAAAAAGTTATGAATACTTCTTTATGGAGTAATTAAAAGTTGGACGTAATAAATTAGCATTGGCTACAGAAAAAGAAAATTACGTTATTTGAGGTAAATAAATAAGTTTTTGTTTTATAATCAAAAGCAATACATAATGAAAAAAATTATTATTGCCGGCAGCCCAAATGGTGCGCCGTGTTGTGAGTGTGTGTGTATGAGTGTTTAAGTACAAGTTGGTGCTTATGTACATAGAAAGGTGGGACATTTTTTTTCATTGTTAAGTAATGTTATTAAAAAAAAATTTGTGATAGAAATTATACTATACACAAAAACAAAAACAAAGAGGCGCGTATGCTTCTTTATGGAGTAATTGCAGTAAATTAATTATGTAGTATGCAGTAAATTAAAATTGACTACAGAAAGAGAATATTACGCTATATTTGAGGTAAATAAATTTTTATATTTTTTTAAAATTCAGCTAAATTGTAACAAAACTTAATGAAATAACACAAAAAAAAAAAAAAAAAATCTATTCATCAATTTAAAAACTAAAAAATACGAAAATACTTAATACTCAATAATAATATAATATTATAATACTCAATAATAATATATTATTATTATAATTATAAAAGTCTTATTAAAAAGAACTATATGAAGACCTTGGGTATTTTTATTATCGATTACTATTATGACACAATGACTTCTTGTTCAGGGTCTAATAAAGAGGCCACAAAATACTGATCAAATTGCCCATTTTCATTGGGTATTAAAAATATATCATTGGTCGTGTGTGGTACTGGTACTGTTGTTGCTGTTGTATTATAATTTGCATTCTGCTCTTTAGAATGATTATCATATAATAAAGGTGTTGAAAGTTGAGGTGTTATTAAATTTCCGTTAAATATATTGAGAGAGAGATCTGTAGTGTTTGTGATTTGTTGCTGTGTTGTATCCACTTTATTCGAAATAGTGGCATGAGTGGAATTATTTATTATTTTACCGTTATGCACCATATGAGCTGTTTCAGCTATTGCCATGTTATTGCCGTTACTGCTGTAGATTATATTTGATTGGGTAATTTCTTCTTTATCATTGTCATTGTTGTTGTTGTTGTTATTATTGTTGTTGTAATTAATAACAATAAAATTGTTAGTGCTCCTACAGTTACTGTAATCAGCATACTCTTCATTTACAATGTGTGGCTGTTGCTGATGTTGTATTGCAATCTCGTTACAATTATTTTTACCATTAAACATCTCTGTGTTATTATTATGAACTGTTAATTGAATTGATATTATTTTATTATATTTTTTTACAAAAATATAAAAGATAAATACCATTATGATGAAGCAATATATGTTCGTTAAGAGAATTTTCATATTGAAAACATTTGCCACATTCCAAACATATATATTGTTTCGGTTTTCCATGCTTGATATTCATATGTGTTTTTAGCTCAATTAATGTACCATAACGCCTATAGCAGTGTTGACATTGATGGGACAGCGGTCGTATATAATGTGTATTCAAATGTGTCTCCAATTGAGATTTCCAACGGAATCGAAGCGAACACTGGCAACACGTATAACATTTGCGCAAACCCTTCTCATTTTCTGGTGAATTGTTATCGCTATTGTTAGAATTTTTCGTAGGATTTATTTTATTTTTGGTAGAATATTTTAGTAGATATTGTCTTCGCTCCATTTTGGTTAATTTATGTACATTTTGTAAATGAGACCTTAATGTTTGTATCGTAATAAATGCTAGGTGAGTAAAATATATTTAAAAATTTGGAATATTAGCATATAAGTACTCTGGTCAAAATAATTATATTATTAGAACAAAAGGATTTCAAAAGTGTTATGACATTATTACAGTTAAAATTGTTTGAATCAACTATACAGTAATGAATGGTAATTAGGGAGCAAAGCCTAAATTTTTAATACTTGCTTATTAAGAATTATCAGCTAGTATTTGGTTTCAAAAAATTTATATAATACATAAATACTAACAATTCTTAAGTTAAATTTAGTATTTAAGTACTCTAAATTAATTAAAATTAGTACTTCAATATGTGATATTAGCCTTTAATTACTTCATATTACAATTTAAGTACTATAAGTTTATACTTGGGCGTTGGAGTATTTTCCGAATACTAAGTTGTATTAAGTAATTAATATTATTTAAAGAATTGGTAATTGTATATTATCAAAATAGATATAAATAAATTATATAAAGTAATTCTTTATTACCAAAAATAGTACTTAAGTACTTATCCATTATATATGATTGCTTAAATAATAAAATTACTTCTTAACTATTCTCAGTTGATATTTAAGTAATTGAAATTACATAAGTACTTTGACTTGTGCATTATATGGAATTATCAAGTAATTTTGTTTACTTTTTAAAAATTTACTGCCTAAGTATCCTATTTTGGTGCTTAAGTACAGCGATATTCACATTTACTATTGAAATAATACAAATTTTATATATATTTTTGTGATATGAAGTACACTACATTACAGTACAACCCACCTTTATGGCAGCGATCACATTGAATAGGTGGTTCACCATTGTGTTGCAAACAGTTATGATGTTTCAATTCGTGTATGTTTTTAAAAGCTAGCCAAGAACAACATAGAAATATTTTTTTATAAAAAAATCGTTCAATTTATAAAATTTTACTTTAACAATACTTACCTATGTTACATATTTGGCATATTGGCAAATTACCTTTAGCGGTATGACTCTTTTCATGGGCCTGCAGATTAGCTTGACGTACAAATGTTTTCTCACAAAAACGACATTGAAAATGTTTCTTACAATTCTCATCATCGCTGTCATGCTGCTTTTGATGTTGACGAAACTCTTTTAATGAAATATCGTTGAACTGCTCTTGACATGTATCACATTCCCAATCATCGGTGAAGAAACATTTATCATAATGCTCTTCCATGTTGCTTTCAGTTGGATTGAAACAAAATGGACATTTTTTGTTGGTGGAGGGCAAGTGTTCCAAACGAAAATGATGATCACGTAAATTTTGTGCGGTGTAGGTATTGACACAGGCGGGACAGGTATAGGGCCGTTTGGGATCGTGGACGGCAAAAAAATGTTGGGACAATTGATCAGCGTCGGGAAATGACAACGGCTTCGAGCGATTGCCTTTTCTTATAACAGTACAATCACAATAGGAGCAAGTATACGGTTCGCCAGCGGGAATTACTTCTTTTTCTTCTTCTTTATTTACCTCATCATTAACATGTAAACTTTTATTAGGTATAATGCTATGCTGTAGTAAATCTTCAAAATCTTCCATGGTAGCAGTTGTTTGTTTAGCCGGCAATATTAGTTTATTGTCCACAATTGTGTTATCGTTCGAGCTCAGGTCTTTTGTATTCGTTTCATTTAAATCTGGGGTGATAGTGGCCACTATTGTTTTGCTACTATTATTATTTTGCTTATCAATCACTTGATTTACTAATAAAGTAGCTGAAGCATCCATAAGTTGAGGAAAATTTTGTTCTAAAGATTCATTTAATATGACTTCACACTGAGTAGAGGATACTGTTGAATGTATTAAAATGGCACTCTCACTATTAGTACTTATATTGCCTAACATCGGCATACATAGTTGATCCTCTGTTAAAGAATCATCAGGTTGTTGCTCGTCATGAGTTGTGTTATATATATTTAATGCCAACATGGCTTGTGTTAAATATTCTTGAGCCTGTATGCATTCTTGACGAAATCCATCAATATAGCAAAATCTGGCAAAACAATTGGCGCATATACTTTGTGGTAAACCATCATTGGGTATTATCTGTACGATGCAAAAAAAAATATTAAAAAAATAAAGAATTCTTCTTCTTACTCCGCCTTGTAAATTACTCACTTGCAATTGCCAACTTTGAATTTCATTTCGTATAAATAATAATTCTTCATTGAATTCTGTACAATCATTAAATATATTAATAAATTCCATTTCATTGGTTGGAAAGCAAGTTGCACAGACGCGACAAGTTTCCACTGCTGTCCCATAATCCATGACAACATTTATACAAAAAATTAATTCAAAATTTATAGAAGTATTTGATTTAAGTAGAAAAAAATTTGTTCTTTCTTTCTTCTTTAATTTTTTCACTAATTATCTTTATTTTAATAATTTTCTAGAGAAATTGAAAAACTCCGAAAAAAAATTGTTATCTACACAGAGTTGTTTTTCTTTACTCCTATTACAAATTAAAATAGGGTTGCCAAAGTTATTCGCAAGAGTAAAGAATATCCAGAGAGTCCGAGTAGCTAACACTATTTCACATATGTTAGCATACGGGTCTAACTATTCCTAAAAATTGCTATTATTTTTACCAAAATTATTTAAAATATTTAATAAATACATATATCTAACGGAGATTTGTGTCATGATAATAATGATTCTGTTTCTCTAAAAGTTTGTTACTGCTCACTGTTGCTGTTATTCATATGTTTTATTCTTTGACTATGTGGCATCACTGTGTAACTAAATTGCGTTCTAATAAAGTTTTAATCAACAGGATAAAAGGTTTTTAATCAATTAATTAAAAGTAATTATACAAGTGTAAATTATTTATTAAACTATAGTTTGTGAATTTGTGGTTTATCATCAAATAAAATCAACAATTGCATTACCAAGGAATAAAACATACGTTAAAATAGCGGTAATTTGAATGAAAGCAACCATTGAAGTATATGTAATGAATTTAGTCAATATCTTAATATAAGCGAATTGACAGTGATGGCTTTATCCAAAGCGGAAGCAGATGATTTAACTTCTCCTTTAACTAAAACTTATCTGGATGATTATTTAATACCAGAAATTGTGCAAACATTACAAAATGAACAACTCATAAGCTATAAAGTGGAACCGTCTCAAAGTTTAGATGGTTTTATGTCTAATATATATAAAATCTATTTAAAAACTATATCAGATACAAGGTAAAAATGAATGAATTAATAAATTTTATAATACTGATAAGAATTTTTTTTTATAGAGAATGCACTCATATATTACTTCTCAAAACAATGAGAGGTAATAAAACATTCCGTGAGGCCTCTAGATCTTATAAACAATTTGCTAATGAAATCTTTGTTTATCATTCTGTATTACCGGCTTATGAGCAGTTTTTGAATGATATGAAAATCGATTTAGTTAACGTACAGGATTGGGTACCGAAATGTTATGTAGCAAAATTTGGTTATATTGAAGGATTTTCAAGTACAGCCCAGACCCAAGAGTCTGTATTAGTATTACAACATTTGCAGCCATTAAATTATAAGCTAGGACCAAAGATTTATTTGGATAGCAAGCATTTACAATTAATGGCTCAACTATTGGGACAATATCATGGCATGTCGTACGCTATGAAAGCTATACAACCATCAAAGTTTAATCAACTCAGAAATGCCATCATTCCACTACCATTTATAGAAAAAGACCATAATTTAGAGAAGCATAATTTTTATCGTGTTTTATACCGTGTAGCATTTGAACGTTTCTTTGATTATATTGAACGATATAAAAACGTGTCATTATTTAATAAAACCGAGGACGAAGATATAAAATTATTAAACAATTTGACTAAATTAAAAAATAAATACTTTACTGAACCGACTACATTATTAGAAGAATTGAGAACAAAAATTTGTAGCGATGCAGCAGATGATGCATTCGGCGTTATACTACATGGGGATTTCAATCGTAATAATGTATTATTTCAACTTGATGAACAATCGGAAACGTTTAATATCAAAATGTTGGATTTTCAGGTATAAGCTAACTAACTTTTAAATGTTTTTGCCTAATTAGTATTCTATTGTCTAGGAGTTACGTTATGGTTCCCCCGCTTTGGATTTAAGTTTTTTCATGTTTTTCAACACTACCCAACAGCTTCGTTCAGAAATTTGGTCTACATTGCTTCGGTGTTATCATGATAATGTATTATTTGTTCTGTCCTCTGTATTGGACAAATCAACGAAAACTTCCGATGAGAAAAAAACCATTCTCGATCTGTATAGTTATGAGGAATTTATAAAACATTTTTCACGTTACGCTTTCTATGGTGTTCTTATATGTATGCATTTTTTACCTTGGGTGTTATGCTCTGAGGATGAATCGCAACAATTATCGGATTTATTTGCCATTGATGTGCACGGAGAGGAATTCCATAAAATATCTCTAACGGCGGGCGGTGATATAGTGAATGCTGAAATTTTAGCAGCTGTACGTTTTGCCAACAAAATGGGTTATATAGATATGGTCGTATAGATTCTGTAGATAGAAAATCTATGTAATTTGGATACTGAGAGCATTGATTGCAAATGTGAAATAAATTTATTAAAAGGTACAAGTTTTAAAAAATCTTAAAATATATACAAACAGTTTATATTTTGAATGATATGCTCGTTTTCAACCAAAAAACGTTGTTGTCAAGAAAAAAGTTTTAATAATTAAATGAACGACTTGATGTATTATTCAAGAAAACTGATTTGTTTTTTGAATTAAACATTTTATTTTTTATTTTAACTTGTAATATGAAAAAATTGAAAATGATTAAAAAATCAAAATAAATTTTTTTTTTTACTTTTTATACCTTGCAGAACTTGTGGCAAAGGTGAACCGTATCGAACCATTTTTAGAACCCTCCCCATATAAGGTTCTATTATTTTTTGATTCATTTCGATGAAATTTGATGCGAGGATTATCTATTAGACCTATTGAAAAAATGGATAGGATCGGACCATGTTTAGAATCCCCCTCCATATAAGTTCCTTTTTTATACAGCAAAGGTATTTATAAGGCAAATATTAATATTTTTTCGTAATATATAGTGAAAAATAGTTAAATAGTTTAATAATTGACTGCGCCCGATTTGGACCCGATCATACCCTTTTTAGAAACTCTCCTCCTAAAACGTTTTATTATAAAAGAAATCAGTCTATAACGAAAATGTGCAATTATATTAAGTGTAAAAAAAAATTTTTGATTTTCAATTTTAATCCAAATTTCATCCCCGAAGTATCGGGTGAAAGAATTTTACATCTTTAATGTAGTGGCTATTAAAATGAAAAGCACATTGTGATGAATCTTTATGGGTAATGGCAGTAAGTTTAGTTTAGTAAATTGCAGGTGAAACTATGTTCACAAGAGTAGTTTAATGAATCTTCGAAAACATATGACTGGCCTTGGTTTTCTGTCGCTATCGCGTAGTATTTGATAATGCAAGAGTGATGAATATGTGGAATAAGAAAAACAGATTTATAATGTCTTACACACTTCAGCAGTAAATTTCATAAAGATTTAGAAAGAGACCCAAAATGGTTATTTGGTCTCACGGTATGATTAATTAATTATTCATAAAATATTTGGTTATTAATCTTACATGAAAGGCAATGGCGATTTCTAAATTTTAAGTGATTTGTCATTGCACTTACCTTAGCTTCTACCAATAGCGGTGGAAGTTTATATACAATATTTCAAGTAAAAGAACGAATAATTAATTTGATAATTTCTTTTTAACCAAAGATAATTGGAATTTCTTACAGGAAGCTGTGTAAGAAATTTTCTCACAACTAATGTTTATCATATTTATTTATAATCAATTTCAAAAAAATTGTAGCAAAAATTTTGATGTATTATTGTACAGCATTGATACTCGTATAACACTCATTTTGATTACCCTCTCAGACCCTTCACAAATCTGTCCAATGCTTTGAGAGGAGGTTAAAGTTTTAGCGACAATAACAACTGCGCTTCTTAGGCTTCGCCTTGGTCTGCTTGCTTCGTTCTTTATTAGTCGAACGTGTACCGTAAGCATGCTTTTGCATGGCATGACGGTACAATTTGTTGTGATTACTAAAAACAACCTTGCACTGGCTACACGTAAATTCTCTATATTTTTGGCGACATTGACTCCTATGCTTATTATAATTTCCATAGTCATAGAATATTCGATCACAATCCTCACAATGATGCTCGTAGAAATGTTCTGCCATATGAATGCTTGACTTCCAATCACCAGCCCCATCTATAGATTTTGTAGTACACATCGGACATTCTTCGTCTTTGCGATGATACCATAATAGGTGGGTTTTCAGATCATCGGCATTATCGAAATCCTCTGAACATTTGGGACATTCAGTAGGTGGGTGTTTGCTCAACATGTGATCGTTGTAAAAACGGAAGCGTTTAAATTTTTTAGAGCACTTAGAACAATCGTAACTACCATTGCTAACCGAGTCACCATTCCCGGCAAAGTTTGTTCGATTTCCTTTGCGGCGCCGGCCCCCTTCTATAAAGGACATTAGCTGCCATATGTAATGGCGTGCCACTGGTCGATTGGGCGTACCATTCTGATAGCGTTTATAATAATATTTCAGACGACGTATCATACTTTTAATAGTATCCATATCAGGTGTTGGCTGATGTGGTAACATTTTAACATACACTTGCACTAATTCTTCATAGGCTTTTTCTTTGAGAGCACGATTGTGATACATGACACAATTGGTATTCCAAAGACATTCATTTTTGCGAAAGCAATCGATAAATTTAATTAAAAAGCCGTCATTATATTCATTCAAATAAAAGGAAGAGGGCTAATTTAAAGAAAGGCAAATCAATTAGAAAGAGAGTTCTCACAAATGGAAGAATATAGAAATCATTTTACTTTTTCGTCTAAATCAGATTCTCCGGACGTAGTCTCACAATAAGAACGTTTCTGTAAGAAATAAAAGTACTCAATAATGTGTTCCAACTAAATTAGATTTTCACTACGCACTCTATGTAATCGGCTTTTGGCGGCTCTTCTTTTACACAAACGTGTATTCGGTAAACTTCCTTCCGTAGCATCTGATTGATCTTCAGATTTATTATCGTTGTAAATATCGAAAAAATTATTGAAAGCTTTTCGTGAAGTCTTCCCTTTGCAAGCATGACTAACATTTGGAGCTTCTTCTTTTTCTTTGTTTTGTTCATCCCCTACTTCATCAACTTGAGGTTTTTCATTAGGTGTTGGAGTATAAGTTTTCAAAACGACATGAACACTTTTCATATGAGCCCATAAGCCTTCATAGGTGCAAAAACCCTTATTACAGAAGTTACACAGTTTATTAATGTTCACCTAAATAATAAGCAAAAAATTTCTTTATAATATGAATGCAGAGACATCTAGACATTTCGTTTTACCTCTTTTATATCAGATTCTTTATCGGAAGCCAAGAACATTAATCTTTCTAAAACAGTATGTGAAGTTGTAGGCTGTGGTTCATTTGGAATCGTTTCTAATTCGTTTTGATCGTCTGAATGTAATGTATATGGTTCCAGGGCTTTCTGGAAATTCTTCACCAATTGACGTACAATATTTCTTACCTCCGGTAAGGTAGCTTGCTCTTGATGTTCTCGTAGTTTCGTTAATATCAAGTAATAAGCACAAAAGCGATCTCTTTGGGCTGAACGCTGGCGTGTGGTCTCGTGCCACAAACACGCACATTGACCAAATACATCGATAATATCGAATAAAGCGGGTCGCGATAAAGTTCGCAAGTCGTAGTAAATTTTGGCATCCTTGCCAGTGTCGGGGTTTTGGGGGGAAGTGTTCTGCGGCTAAATGGAATGGAATCGACAAAAGGATTAGGAATTTTAGACTATCTAAGTCTCCAAAACGGTTAAAAGAATGATTCGCGAAATAAGGCTAATTTGTTGTAGTTCTATCTCTATGTCTTGTTGTATTTTAGGAAGAATTCCAGACTTAAGCAAGCCTATTACCATATAGTATGGTTCAAATTTAGTGTACTGTGAAAAGTTTAATAAGGAAGGTTTTTTTTAAAGTCTTCTATACCAAAGAATTTAACTTTGATCTGTCCTACTGCGCTTCTAAAACTAAGGCTAAAGTTGAAGCTCTTTCTTACATAAGTATTACTTTAGTAGACTTGGGATAGTATTAGGCTCGTAAAGAATTTATGGGAAAAGCAAAACTTACCATTTCTTTTTCTTCGGTATCACTTATTACAATAGTGTCACACTTTATGCCCACAGCATTCTGCAAAAAAAAAATTTAAAATCATTTCATCAATATTTTTTCGCTGTTATTTGCTGCTCATAATTACAACTCACCACTTCAATTTGAGGATCAAAGACACTGACCTTCTGATGTTCAGTTTTAACATGTTGTAGAAATCCTTCAAATTGATTAAATCGTACGCCATTGTTGCAATAGTTGCAAACTAGATAATAATTCGAATTGATACCTGAATTTAAAGTAGTATCCCTATTGGGTGTTGGACTAATAGTTAAACTAATGTCCTCACCACTAGCATTATCAGTTATTTCCCCAACATCCATTTGTGAGGTATTCTTTCTTTTTACCAAAAATTTTTAATATTCTATCGAAACAGTTTAAAACGGTGGCGGCGTTGAGAATTTGAAAAGTACGCGAAGAAAAAAAAAGAAAAAATTATAAAATATAAAAATTGAATGGAAGGAAAATTGTAAACGATTATAAAATATATTTGAGACAAAATTGTTTTCAATTTTTTGAAAGAAAATTCAAAAGTCAACTATTGAGTAGTGGAAAAATTCAATTGAAAATGTCGGAATAACCGGAAATTCATTAGACGGACCAGAGTTTGGAATTCCAATTTGAGTCACTTTGGTGTGATGAGGGGATGAACAAAATTATATGAACATTGTGGTACATCTTGTATTGTGTAACACTGCTTCCGTGTACATAATGCGACGCGTAATCTTTTGCACAGTTTACGTGCCAAGTCTTGTAGGTTATATTTCAGTGTATCGTTCACAACAAACTATCGGTGATATGACTTCGAAAGAGGACAAATTGTTGGTGCCCGGTTAGCGGAAGCGTCTGTGACGAAAACAGCTGAAATTGTTTAATGTTTCACGAGCGACAGTATCCGCGGTAAGGTCAGCATACACAAAACATGGTAAAACATCATCGCAGAAGAGGAATCGTTAGCGAAACTCAAAGTTAACTGACAGAGATCGACGAACATTAAAAAGAATTCTGACCAGACAAAATAAAACTGCCGCGGAAAAAGTGACACCAGAACTCAACACTCAATCTCGACAAAAATATTAGAGCGGGTGCTTCAAAAAGGTAACATTTATGGAAAAGCTGCAATTGAGAAATCCTTTATGTCAGGTGTTCATATTATTTTGTAATCATCTATATCAAATTATTTAGTTTGTTCAATCATCTATATTTAGTTCATTGTAAGACATCATATTAAATTAGCTTATAAGCTATGAGCCAAGAGCTTATTAGCGACTGTCTGGTTGGTATATATGGAATAACACCTTACGGCATTTATATTTTTTTAGTAATTGTGTGATGTGTCTAGATTCTTGACTGAAAGAAAACACAAATATTTTATTGCAATATCTCAGACATATTTATTTTTATAATATTTGTTCATTTAAATGTTGTATTAAATTGAATTATTAAAGAACAAGAAAATAGATGAAATAAAATTTGAGAGATTTGTGTTTGTGTTTATTTATTTATATTATGTTTTTTTTTTTTTTCTTGTAAAAGTACAACAAACTTATTCTTTTGTTAATTATAAAATACAATAATTACAATTATTGGTGGGTTTTTTTCATTATTTTTATATATTGTATATATATTAATATGTAATTTTTTTAGTAACAATTACTATCAAGATATATAATATATATATTACATATTAATGTTGTTGTTGTGTTGTATTTAAGGAAAATTATAAAACTATAAAAATATATGGAAATTTTATTGAAACAAGTAAAAAAACTAAATTTAGCTTAGACCAAATCTTAAATACCCTTCACATCCATAAGTGTGGGCGTGGCAAATATATATATATATATATATATATTGCGCCCTCTAATAGTGTACGTCTTACGTATAAGCTTGGTAGTCTAGTTTTATGGTGAATATGGATTTTTTTAAATTGTGGGCGTGTCTGTTATCCGACCACGTCCATTTTTGAAACATTGATGAAACTTATTATAACATTTATAGATGTACATACCAAATTTAAAGCTTATATCTTAATTTTTGTGGCAGATAAATAAATTTTTATCGATTGTGGTCGTGGCCTCTGACCGATTTTGCCCATTTTAAATGGCAATCTGCGTGCAAAAACTAAAAGTTTCTGTGTCAGCTCAATATCTCAAAATTTACGCTCGTGAAAATGCCGGACATACATAAAATCGACTCAGTTTTTGATGCTGATTAAGAATATATAGACGCTTACTTCTGGTTATTACAAACGGAATGAAAAACTTAGTATACCTCGCATATTATGAAAAGTATTCTCAGTTTGTCAAAAAAAAAAAAAAAAAATGTTATTAAAAATTTAAATGTTTTAATAACAGGAATAGGAATTGTAACATGTATACATTGGTTTTATTTTTGTTGCTGTTGTTGTTATTATTATTATTGTTAATAGTATCAAAACATTAATATCTTTAAAGTTGTTATTATTTGTTAATTTTTTTGCTCAGTGTACATATATTGCATACAAATGCATACAGGTATATAATTAGAATATATTTTTTAGTTTTACATAAATTTGTATAGTTATAAATATCATTAGTTTTTTTTTTTTCATAAATTTTAGTTAAGGGAATTTTTCAATAATTTGTTTTTTGTTTTTTTTTTGTTTTTTATATATTAAGTAAAAATTTAACAAAATCGTGTTTTAAAGACATTAATTTTTTGAAAAAACATTTTTATTTTTTTTATTAGATTTTGCTTTTATATATTTTCTTTTAAATTCTGAAATATTGTGACTTTTTTAAGTTAATTATTATTATGTTATGAAATGTGGATTTTTTTTTTTATTGTACTCTATGGTTGTATTTTAATTATATGTTTTGAATAATTTAATTAATCAAAAAATAAGTGAAAATGTTTTAGTCCGTTATATCCGACCATTTAATACCCCACACCATTTAGTTCCTCAAATGTTACTTTAGTTGTATCAGCCAATAATTTAGCTGCTTAATTATTCATCATGTTTAGGTGAAGAATACTACGAATAACGAGTTCGTTATATAAGATTCTATTATAAAGAGGGGAAGAATTTTAAAAATGATTTTATTCGATCTACTTTGAATAGGCTTCCCTTTTGGACCAAGAATTTCACAGAATTTCATCAAAATATGTTAAAATATGCAATCCGACTCAAACGTGTGGACAATGGTTAAATAGATTCGGATATGTGATTCTGAATTTATTGGTATAATAAATGAAGATGAGAGTACGCCATTTGCGCTCCAAGCTTTTGACGTATATGGTACAAGGATAATATATAAAATATAAATAAATTAACTAAAACAAAATGAAACAAATAAAATTCTTATAAAAAAAAAACTTTAATCAATCAAAATAAAATATGAAAATAAAATATCGATATTTTCATATCTTGTTTTAATAAAAAATAATCAAATTATGTCAAAATTAAATTTTAAGGCACATTCTTATATAACTCTTCTCTCTCTAAGTGTTAATAGTTTCAGAGCTAACCCCTTGCTCATACAAGATTAATGTTCATGGGAAAGTCTTTATTGTATCTAGACTGTGATGCATTGCGACCATTGGGTCTTTTATGCAAGACTGTGCTCTCATTTGAGGAGTCTTAAGTTAAAATAAGTTAAAATAGCTTAAGACTTTTCTAGACTCAGAGCTAGAGACGTTGTCGTTGAAAGTTCGGTGTCTGTTTCTGTAGCCGGCTGAACAATCGCAGAGTATGTGTTCCGGCTTTTCAAGTTCAGCCTCACATTGTCGACACATGTTTCTACAATAAGTACCGATTTCTTAAGGTTACAATTTCCCGTTAACAGTCTAAATTCGTAGTTCCAAAAGCCTTGAGGCTTTGCTGGCAGATTCTATAAATCTTTTGCTTTAAAGTTCTTCTAGTGGCTTAGCGCTTTATAGTGGGTTATTTTCTCAGATATATATATATATAGAGAGAGAGAAGATTTATAGAAGAATGTTCCCTATAGTCCATAAAAGTCAAAGTTTCTAACTGATGTATATGAAAATATAAATTTTTTACATTCCTTTAATATCTTTCTTTATTCTATTTTCAATTGTTTAATTTACGTCATTCATTATGTTATCGATTTAGTTCATATAATTTGTTTGAATTGTTTTTATTAATTTTTTTAATTGGTTTATTTTTTTATTTTTAAATTTTTTTTTAAATTTTTATTTTTATATATATATAATTCATATAATTTGTTATTCCCAGAAGTTTTCATTTGTTTTTTGTTTTGTAATTTAAAGGCCTTGTATAAACCAAACAAATGCAATTATTAAAGTTAAGATTATTTTTTGTATCATTTTTTATATAACTTTTTTTTCCATACATTTTGTATAAAATTTTTTGTTTATTTTTGTTTTTGTCTTTTTATTTCTAATTTATGTAAAATGTTTTTAAGCGTATAAGTATGTAAATTGTTTTTTGGTTTTATTATCTTTTTTAATAATTAATTTTAGTAAAAATACATATTTATAGTTTTTAATTAGGTTGTAAAATGTTGAGTTGTTATTGTTGTTATTACTTTTTTTGTTTTTTTTTTGTTCTCTCGGTGCACGGGGTGGATAAAACAGTCAAATATGTTAGTTTCGATTTTTTTATTACATCATTGTCCTCCAGACAAAAAAAATTTCTTTTTCCTCATCAAGATGCGAAATTTTTTAGCTTTGGCAATATTATCATTTAATGGTATATAAAAGTCACTTGCTGAAGATCGTTATGGGTGGAGGAGTTTTAGAAATAGTCCGAAGTCTGATTCAAATAATAATTATAATAAGATTCTTTAAGAAGAAGAAGGAAAAATATCATTTCCAAACTGATTTTTTTTAAAAAAAGTTCTTCAAATAACCGATTATTAACCCAAACAACTCTGCTTTATCGGCATTTAGTAAAAAGTATTAAGAATAATGATCTGCGTTGATCCATTTTCACCAGGGATCTCTTTCAGTCTAAAACATGTCCTTGTATCAATCTCATTGCGACCTATATTTTGTGTATATGCACATGGATAGACGGACAGACAACTGAACAGAAACGGTATAATTATATTGAGGGTTTATTTTTATCCATTTGGAAGTTATTGACATCCTCTCAAACTCAAACTACCTTCTACCGCAAGTGGGGCTCTGTTTAATTTTGAAATTGATTATTAACAATGCTGACCACCGCCACTACTACTACCCGCATCACTACTATTACCGGCCGAAGCTCCATCACCGGCCAAACGTTTACGTCTGGCTTCTTTGGCGGCTTGCATTTGAGCGGCTATGCGACTTGTACTAGGAGCAGTATCAAAACTGGCATACATTTCCATCTCATCATCCACAGCGGAATCATATGCTTTTGATGAACTGCCCTTGAATTCATATGCGCCGCAACCACTACCGCCTCTATCACTTTCACCACCACCTCGATCAAAATCGAAACTAACATTCTTACTATCTCATCCAACCCGATGAGTACGCGTCGTTGTTGCCGATTCGGCAGAATCCTGACTGCGCAATTGTTGTCGATACTCATCCAACTCTTGCATACGATATGTACCCAGATTTACTTGCATCATTAATGTCTCCATGATGCGTTCATTTTTCAATGCCTTCGATGGCAACACAATCGATAATAATTCGCTGGGTGAGATATGACACAAGTTGAGATCACGTGTTAATCGTTCCATAATGCATTCAAACTCGAATTGTACATCCTTGTTGGGATGACTTTTCATTTTGGAAATCTTATGTTTGGCCCAGGCCAGCATAGCTTCAAATTTCCGTATTTCCGGGCATTGCAATTCCCGGCACATAATCATTTGTACCATGGATTCGGATATGTTAAGGAAATCTGGACATTTGAATAAAGCGTGCGCCTTATTTTCCACAAATAATAAAATCATATTGACCAATTCCGAAGCGGAGGTATAACGCCAGTAATAATTCTCCAAAGAGATTAACATGGGACAGCAAACTTCAATACGTAGAAACTGTTTGCAGTGATGAAAGCAAGCTTGCAACAATTCCGGTAAGTCGTAGTGCTCTGCGGCACACAACAGACCTGGGAAATATCATAAAAAAGGATGAAGATCGTGAAATAAAAAATTATAATAATCTAGTAATCTACCTGGTATGGAAACGCAAGTCAACGGACAAGTGCCAGTATGCAAATAGTTTAGCAGAACACGAAATGTGTCCGCATCGAATTCAATAATGGTGAATTCCGTTTGGGCCAATTTAGCTCGATCCACTTTCTGAGCATCTGCACATACCGATAGACGTGGAACGGCCAGCTGATGGGCAATCGCTTTGTCTTTTTCTTTCTCTTTGCTATCTCTGTCTAAGGTTTTTGGTAAAATATGGACAATTGTTCGGCCAATTAAATGGGCCAGGTGTAGTAGGACATAGAAGGGTCAAATTATAATAGAAATTTTAAAAGAAGAGAGAACAAAAACCAAAAGAAGCACAAGCAAATTATATAAATATAAATGAAAGAGATGGAGAGAAAACGCACGTTTTTTAAAACCCATTAGAATGGTGAGTATACAAAAAAAAATTATTGAAAAATTAATTTTTTAATTAGCGTTTGATTATAATTTGTTAAACACCAATTCGCATGTGGTGAGTACAAAATAAAAAGGTGAATTTATGGTGATTGGTATTTGTGAAGTTGTCTTGCAGTTGTAGACCACAGGTGATGTTTTAACAGTTTTACATAAAAAAATTTAAAGTAAAGTGATTAGTGGTGAATATTTATAATGAGAAGTGGTAAGTGATTATTAAGTTTAGTAAAGTAAATAATTTATGATAGAAACGTGGTGAGTTTAGTTAGAATAAAAAAAATGAGTTCGATACAGACGAATTATATTTATTTTTAAAGGAAAGTGTCGAGTTTGGTAAGTATAGTATAATAGAGGATGTATAAATAAAGCGTAATGAAGGCGTGAATGCAATATTTTTGGAAAGTGAAAATAGAGGTGAAGTAAATAGTTTTTAGAGATACGTGTTGAGTTTTCAAAAATAGACAAGACAATAGACAAGAGTGCCGCGTTTAATAAGTGTTAAGCATAATTAGAGATTTTAGAGGTGAAAATTTAAAGATTGCCATATGTTTGAAAGTTATAATCAACTCATTAAGCGGCATGGAACACATAAAATACATATAATTAAAGTACATTACAAAACAGTGGGAGGGGCAATGTCGCATGAAGAAAAAAAACGTTTGGGGAAAAAAAGGGAAAAGAAGACCACACATCGATATATTTGTTAACATTTAGATGGCAACTCTTACTCGAACAATCTGATGATGAAATCCACTTCTTTTTATCCTCCGGATTCAGTGGATTGGCGCTCTTGTTGCGTATGGAACGACCCCAACCAGCCGTAATATTTCCCAAACGTGAGAAAGCACGCTTTACCATGGGCGATGATGGAACACTTTTCGGTCGCATTGTATCCGAATCGGGCACGGTTAAATAATTATTAGTTTTCGGTTTTGGATTTTGCGGTGAAACCAATGAAGGTGCTGGACGTGCAAATATTTCAGCAACTGGTATTTGTGGTGAACCAAAACCGGTTTGTATACCATAAAGCATTTCCTAAACAAGGTGAATTATGATTAAAATACGATGAAAAAGAAGAAGAAGAAGAAGCAGTAATAATATTTACCTGAAAAACCCGACTTCTTACACCCAAAATGGCACGTACGCCAATAAAGCGTGCTTTCTGTTTTGATTGACCCACAAG
Organism: Ornithomya fringillina; assembly: GCA_963978525.1. Lineage (NCBI taxonomy): Eukaryota > Metazoa > Arthropoda > Insecta > Diptera > Hippoboscidae > Ornithomya > Ornithomya fringillina. The sequence goes on from OZ021693.1 coordinate 22,552,323, forward strand.
GAACACAACATCAAAGAGGTGAGCATTTTGAAGGCACGATGGTTCCTCATTAAGAAAGACTCTAGTAAAATCTTTCGCTAACTGCTCATAATCTTCAAACTGATCACGCACTGAATCTAACAGTGGCGACGAAGGCCTCATGTGTCCTATAAAAATGCTTTATGATTAGAGACTATATGTATATAAAGAGGAGAAAAATAAATTTGGCTCAGGCCAAATCCTAAATACCCTCCACATCTATATAAAAACCGTGGGCGTGGTAGATAAATAATAACGTTTTTTAGTAGTATATTACGTATTACCTTACAAGTCAGATTCTGCGATAAAGGTTTTTTGGCAAGTACCTGATCACACCCATTAATAGTACGCAACAAGACAGATTTTGTGAAAAGTAACGTTTTGACTCTTTCCCGAAAACATACAGATACCTGGATATGGCTTGATCGATTCAGTTTTGCATACTGATCAAGAATTTACTGTTTTGGGGAAGTGACGCTTCCTTCTAGGTGTTGTAAAGAAACTGATAAACTTGGTATATCATGCCGGTTTTGTGGGGGGTATATAGAAAATATGATAGCATGCTTTTTGGGGGCCTGTAAAAGGGGGAGCAACCAATGTAAGGTTTCGAAACTATACGAGGATGTTATTTAAAACATTTTCAAGATAGGAAATATAAAAAAATAGTTTTTGTTGTAGAATTTTGATTAAGGCATCGAAATGAAATGGATTTCCTACACGGTTCATCTCTCCCTTTTACATACTATGTTGTACATATAGGCGCCCACAGCAACCATCAACATTCGAGATGGCTGTCGGTGATGACAATAGCTGTGGTGGTGGTGATGATATAATTGGTGCCATTGATGTAATTGAAAGGCGGGCATGCAACATTTTCTTATATTCTTCCTCACCGATCGGTCGCCAAGAGCCACGACGATATGGTTTGGGTATTTGTCCAGTCTCAGCATGATTTGATAAATTCATAACTAAGTCTTCCAGCATTTGCGAGCGAGTGCGTTCTTGCATGCGGGCGAATTTCGGTGCTGAATATGAAGCTCGCTCACCATTCACAATCTTGCTTAGCAGCCATTCTCTAAGGAACACATTTTTTCAATAAATTGTTATAAAAAAGTTTTTTTTTTATGTTGGTACCTAAACATGGGACCTTTTTCAAACACCGATTGTTCCCATAAATACGGTTTATAGGCACCCACCTCATCACGTGTTACAACCGATATTTCATAGCGTGTAGGCTTGTGTTTAATTCTGGCTGAAACTCTAACCTTTTTATAAAAAAATCATATAATTTAAATTTTTTTTAATTCTATATTTGATTCGTCTCTTTTTTTTCATTGCAGCTTAACTTACCAATATAAATGTATGCAGAAAATGTGATTTAATGCAAGCCGGACTAAAACGTGTATTATCTGCTTCCAGAAAAACTACACAAACAATATCGTTACCTATGTGACGTTTCCTTTGCAATTTTTGTGGATCATGTTTTTCATATGGCAACAAAGTAGATACATGAAACATTATCTCGATATTGCGCCAATTCGTGTAAACAGAATGTAAACCTGGTAATTACAAAAAAAAAAAATTTAATATAATTATATATTTTATAATGAACAAAACATACCAGTTAAATCATGTACGGTATCAAGGCCACCTTTATATTTGTCAAAACCTTTCAATCTAACACAATCACCCAGCACGGTTAGAAATTCATCGAATAATAATGAATTTGCATTATTGTCTAATATTTGCTCTTCCGTATATTGATTCTCTTTCACATATATAACACCCACCTTCAGTTCGGATTTAATAAATACCTAAAAATAAAAATAACAACAAAATTAATTATATTATATTTGGGGAATATATACTTTAATTTAATTATTATAAATGTAACATATTTGTTACAATTTTTATAGTTTTCCGTTTACTCTTTATATTATTCTGTAATATACTGCAATATGGTAACACCTTTACTAAGCATTGATTTTAATAAAAGTTCCTAACTTTACACTTCCGTTATTATTCCATAACATTTATACCTACTTTCAATTCACATATAATAAATAAGTAAAAATAATAACAAAAAATTCATTATTATAAATGGGAAAATATTCTTTAATCTAATTATTAAGTAATTATATTATTTTATATAATTCTAGGAACAATTCCTTCTTTACTCTTTTCATATTATTCAACGATATACAATTTTTTTTAAATATGGTAATACCTTTACTTAGTGCCTACAGTCAGAGACATAATTGAAAGAGAGACTTATTGCTGTGTGTAAAAAAAATTCGTAACTTCCCTTGTGTTAGTATTCTAAAATGCTCAAATTCTCCATATATTAGTTTGCGATATATTAGTGACAGATCATGATACTCAAAAAAACAACTAACCTGAGTTGTTTAGTTTCGTGAATAATTTATACGCAGAAGTAATTCTTTTAAGCGAGAAAAATTTTAGAAAAGTAATAAATTCATAAAATATACTTAAAAAAATTAAACTAAATAATATTTTATCAACTAAATGTGTGCTTTATATGATAATTATAAAAGAAAGTGTGAAAAATGAAAAATATAGTGAATAAATAAGAAAAAAGCAAAAGTGGCCGGCAGCCATAGTGAAAATACATAAAATATTCATAAAAATTTATTTATTTGATGAAAATATGAAAATTTTATAGTTTTTAGAATAATTCAAGTGAAATTTAATAATATATTTATGAAAATGTTACGTTTTCAAATGGTTGCCGGCTACTTAGGCGAATGCTTGCATGCCTTTGTTTGATCGTTCGGGCATGATAATGCCGTCAAATGTATCAAGCTTAGACATGCATATTAAAAAGAACAGAGTTGAAAAAAACAAATTTCAAATAGAAAATAGGAATAAAATGTGTAAAATAATAAAAATTATTTTTTAAAATATGCAAAGTGTGTGTTATAATAAACCGTACGCTATGCTATAAGTTTTATAATTTAAATCGAAAATAAAAACACTACGGGGCGGTACGTGAGTGAATATTATACTAAATAAAGTATAAAATGGACTTGGAGATTAGTTGCGACGGCCTGCAAAGGCATTTGTCCCTAATCTCTGGTGTTTTTTTTTTTTATTAAAAAAATATCAGTTGTGTTAGGATATTAATATAATAATAAACAAACAATTTTCTTTGGCGCAATACATCAATTCTACATTCAACTAACAACTAATTTAACGGTAAGTTTGCTTTATTCTTTTTAATATTATAACATGTATATGTATTATATAAACAGACATAGGGACACATTTTTAAACAATTTAACTTATATAGGGTTTTGTTTTTATAAAAATATTACTATATTTACCTGATCAAGTTTTAGTAATTCCTCTGGGGTATCTGGCAGTTGACCCAATGTTAGAGGAGGATTCAAATTAACTTCTTTACCCAAAGACCTTACAACTTCTTCACGATTATATCTAATTTAAAAAATATGTTAATTTTTTTCAAAATTATTATTTTTCAATTTTTTTTTTAAATGAAAACTTTTTAAATACCTATCCGCAAATACACAAGAGGCAGGTATTAAGCCATGTACAGTATATGAACCGGCTCTCACCAAAATACGAAATTGATCTCTAGCATTAAGTGTTTCTTGTTTAATGGATAAGATTACCGGACCCAAATCTTCATCGCTGGTAAAATAATTCCAATGTTCACTGCCATAGAAATATTTCTCATATGTTTCTTGTTCCACCGAAATAAGTTCAAAGGCGCCATTTTGTTCCCATTGTTCCTCAATTGTTGTCTTTTTTCTAGGGCTTTAGTTAGAGAAATCATTTCAAAATTATTATAGAATTTTTCTTTTTTATAATACCTGGGTGTAGTCTCAGAGTTCTCATCGTCTTCATATAAATCTGTATATTCTCGTTCTTTATAAGCCTCACTGGCACTGCCAACACCACCACATATATCATCATGTTCTGAATCACTTTCATCCCAAATGCTAGTATGTGTTGGGGGTAAAGTGATTTTTTGTCGTGAACATTCTATCCAGTAACCAGGAGTAGGCATTAAATTGTGAGGATGTTCTTCACAGAATTCATCTAATTTACAAAGAAAAAGAAAATATTTTTTCGGTTAGAAAGCTTTTTTGTTTTGAAACTTTGTAATTCATCTCGTAAAACTTAAAATGCATGAACGTCTTTATCTACTTCGTAACGGTGTGCTAAAAGTTGTTTTTTATTTTCAAAAATTGCAAACTTTTTTCAAATGTGAGGTAAATTTCTAGTGATTGAGTGAAGTGGACAAAATTGCTTTGCGTTATATATAATTAACCAAACAGTTGCGGACCAAGTAGAGCAAGATAGTTAAGTAAGTTTGTTTTTCTGCTGTTATTGTGGAAACTCTTCCCTTTTACAACTTGTTTATTAAACTATTTTACACAAAATTTTAACGTCATCTGAAGACATCTCAAGTTTGTGTCCTTTAACTATCTACTAAATACAAGTGTATTATAACATAAAATCATATTGGGAAGCAGCTGTTTGGTGGTGGTATAAATAAAATGTTTCTTGGAAAATATTTGTATGGGTATGTAACAGGGGGAGGGATGGTAAAATATGTCTCAATTGCTTGCTGTAATATACTACCTACAGCACTTAGTATATATGGGAAAACCATTTAGTTTGTTTGTAGTTGTTGGTGCAAGGAAATTCATAAAATGTTTATATCATGAATATATAAACAAAGTGTAGTAAAATATGCACACAAACATATGCTTTTGCCTTCGTTTGTAATAATAATAGATTGTTTACTCACACACATATACATATATATACAATGTCTTTATATATATGTGCGTTCAACTTGATCTTCATCTTCATCGTCTTTCAAGAGACCGCCTTTCACTCTCAGCTGTCTCTTGCTTAAGTTTATATTTTTCTTGCACTACACTTACACATATGTATAAATTTTATATTAAAATGGACGGATCGACAGACAAATAATCTTGTTATGTAACAATAATGCGTGTGAATGGATGAGTATAATATGAACTCATGTAATGCGGCATTTGGGAGGTGTTATAAGTGTAATACATGTGCGGAATTACACATATTGTATGCACATAATGTTGCTTTTGTTTACTAAACTCAATGTAAGAGGATATTAAGATTACATGCTTGGTCATAAAGTTGCTGCAACAATATAATTTTCATTTACGTCCTCACTGTCAATAAAATGTTACCTTAACTACAGCCACTTATATACATAGTGTCCTGAAACTTACTGGCAAAGGGGTCAGGGGACGAGAGATCTGGTTATGCTGGTAAAATGAAAAATTGATAAAAACAAGGAAAAAACTAATTTTGGCTTAAATACCCTTCACTATCTTCTTCATGGTGGGCGTGGCATATTCCTCATAACTTCCTCTAATAGTGTATATAGTATGCGTTAACATCTTCGTAGAATTTTGCATTAAATTTAGTTTCAACGCAGAAATTGAATACTACTCTAAAGAGTGTTAGATCTATACTTTTTCCAAAGGAAGGAAAGATAAAATTACTTAAAGACCCCACCCGCAATATATAAAAAACATAATCAATCGATTGCATTTTAACGAATTAGGAGGGCAGTTACAAAACCTTTGATCGTAGGGTTACATTTTTTTATTTTTAGTTCTCTCTTTATTTGTACTGTGGGCGAATGTGTTGCTGACGTCATACGTGTTAATAATCTGCTGTTTACACTATCTTTTCTTGGCAAATTGCCACATTTTGGCATATCTTGTTTGATTTATAAATGAATGCATTATTTTAGATACATTTTAAGAGTCTTATTTTTTTATAAATTTAAAAATTGTGATTTTTTTTGGAAAAGTGGATTTATACCACTTCCTAAATAATGCATTCGTCTATATATGTATGCGGACACATATATTATATTTATTAATCGTCAGTATAATTAAAATTTATTGAATCGACGTTAGTGTTGTTAAGGTTTTGTGTTGCTGTTGTTTGTTGTCATTTTTTAGCCACAAACTATAAATTAACATGCTTAATAAACTGACCGCAACGATAATAAATTGATAAAAATGATCTCAATTAATAGGTGGACAATTGCCATTATTAGAAAACATAATAACTATGAAATTTAAAGAGAGATTATTTCATATATCATACACATAAATAATAAAGAATAAGTGGCCAATAGTTTTTTAAAAGTAAGAGGGAGAGAAAGATATCATCTTCAATTATAACAATCGATTTAGAATCTAAATTTTAATTAATTTAACCATATCCATATGACCGTCTGTCTGTCTGTCTATGTAAATTTGTGTCTAAGCTTTGGGTAAAATTTTTTTGAGATATTTCGTTGAAATTTAATACAAGGACACGTATTGGCCCAGCAAGAAATCCTATTGAAAATGAACCGAATCGGGCCTTTTTTAGAACCTCTCTCCATAATAGAATTCTAATATAATAGAAGACGTTATATGGCAAAAAATTGCAATTCTTAATATTGTTTTTGAGAAAATTTGGTGAAGAATAGTTAAAATTTGATGAAGAGCCAAATTTGAACTCGATCGGGCTATATTTAGAACCCCTTTCCATATAATATAATATTTCACAAAGTCCACTTAAATGGCAACATCTCGCATTTACTGAACCAAGTGATGTAGTATATCATATGATACGCTTTGACCGACCATGATATGTTCATTTGTTTTCTATTCAATTTTTTATTAAGTCACTAAGTTAATCCTGCAAAGTGCTGTTTAACCTTTACCCGAATATTGCTTGATGGCTTTACTTGTGGGTGGTTAAAACAATGAACTTAAGCATAAGTCCTAACAAATCGTCACCAAGTCAATATCAAATAATGTGTATGAGTAGAATGCTTGTGTTTGTGATGTTTTATGGTTAGTTAAAGCACGCACACACACACACACACACACACACACACACAAATTCACTATGCTTAGTGTTTGTTTGCGGTTTATTTCTCATAGCCTTCTAAGTGCAATTGGGTTGTAAAGAATTGAGACAACAAGATGACAATGTCGCTGCATGTGTGTGTGCGCATGAATTAGTGAAACGTAAGAATGTATCAATCGATTGTGTGTTAGTTGGTATGTCTGCAGGCGAGTGTGTGGTAAAGTAAATCACCACTTGAGGAAATTTATTCGTTCATGTTAAATGTACATTCAAATTTTATTGACTTTGTTAAATCAAAGATTTGCTTTTTATAAGTTAAAATTGAAACGTGTATGTATGGGTTTTTTTTTATTACCATTTATGCAATTCATATGCAAGTACAATGTACTTGGTACATACTTCCCTTTTGAAACGTTTTTTCAAACTTTATTTATTTTTTAGAAAATTTGGAAACACCAAGTACCAAGTTTTTTAAGTAAATTTTCCGTGTTATTCTTATTTCCGCATATAAGTAAAGTAAAGAAATATTGACATATATACTCCTCCAGAAGACTGAAGTGCATCGATGGTGGTTTACTTGTTTAATAATAACTTTGTATAACAATTTCCGTTTTAAAGGAAATTTTTGTTATCATTTCACAATATTTTAAAAGTATTGATGAAAATACTTTAAATATTATTAAAAATCTATCACTCACTCATGTTTAAATTCTTCTGGTATTGTGTTGGTGCCGCAGAACTCAACCTAAAGAATTCCATTCAGGTGCTTTTGTAAGCATAACTCTGGGGATTTGTTTATAAGGATAAAAAATTCATGCTGTGCCTCATATAAAATTGCACAGAGTAATGCATACAGATTATTTCGAGTTTTGCTTTTAACTATGTTTTGAAGGTTTATTTACTTTATTACTTTGGTTGCTTTTTCCCGCCCTCTTCATGATTTATTCCCTCTTCCTGACGATGCCATAGTAAAATTGTTTGTTGGTTTCGTGTTGTTGTGTGGGCCCGCTAAGTTTATCTAGCCCTTTCCAATTGTGTGCGAGTCTTTTAGGTGAATTTGTTGCGGGTGTGTATGATCCATCCATTCATCCATTTTCACTTGTGAGGGGAATATTCGTGGAGTACAAATTAAAACTGAAAGCTGCATTACAATAAGCTGCTCTTTGCTTTCTTTACGTTTCGTTGAGTTGCTATTGTTGTTTATGATGATAATACATAAATAAAGGTCATGCAGAATGTTTGTGCTTTATAAATATTTACAAAAAAACAAACAAACAACAACAACAATAATAATAACAACAACAAAAAAAGAAAAAAGTAAATTTCGCTTAAATAGGCCAAATCTTAAAAACCCTCCACATCTACATACATATGGTGGGCGTGGCAGGTATATGATTACGCCCTTTACGTATCAACTTGCAAGACGAGTTTTAAACTGTGTTTAGTTATTTGGATGCATCTGTTTTTCGCCCCTTTTTAGCACATCGATGGATGGTATAATTGTAGATGTATCAAATTTTATTTTAGTAGCTCACTTTTTGTGGCATATAAATCGATTTTTGTCGATTGTAGGCGTGCCTCTTAAAAAACGTGTGTACAAAATTTCAGCTAAAATATCTCAAAATTGAGAATGCTAACGACAGACGGGTATATGATCACGTTTATATCGATTCAGGTTTTTTTACTTATTAAGAATATACATTTCGGGGTCTATGTGCACATCTCGCAGTTACGTAGGGACTGACAAGCTTAGTATACCGTTCCAAGTGAGGTGAAAGGTATAACTTATACACAGAAATCATTAAATAATAAGTAAACAGCGGCATTGAATTTCTGAACAACAAATAAAATTAGTTTAATTTGCCTACGCCGAATCTTGGTTACCCATCATTATATGATGACAAGGCATTAAAATAAAAGATATGATTGATAGTAATGCTTATGTATTATGGGAGCGGGGCCTTAATGTAATTTTGGGGGTGAGGAAACTATTAAAATTTTTTTTTTAACTTATGTTCAATTGAGGGCGTGACTTTCGCGTGACCATTTCTAACAATATTTCTTCGAAATTCACGGTCGATATCCCAATTTTTTAGAGCGGAAGAATGTTTACCACATACAGACAGACAGATAAGTCAAACTAAATAGATTCAGAATTTCACTTAAGGTGTAATATTGTTTTGCAGTTGCTACAAACATTTTGATAAAGAGAGTGTACTCTCGACTACGAGGGTGGTGGGTATAATAATAAGTTATTTTAACCAGAAATTTTTTGTATAATACTACAATAACAATAATAATATTAACAACAACAGCAGAAACGATGTGTCAACAACAACAAAAATAACATAGAAAACAACAATCAAACAAGGGTGACAACAATACAACCCTCACAAGTAAAAGCGCTTCGATGTCTATGCTGTTTTTAATATGAATATATATATACTTGTATATATACCTACACACCCATATATAATATGTATTTATGTATATACAGCATATATGAGTAAAAAATTAACACAAGCATATGAGCGCCATGTACGAGGTATAACATAAATTAAAAATAAGATTAAATGTATGTGCGTGTGTGTTGTGTGTAGGTGTGTGGGTGTGTTTATTTGGGTACTTGGTCAACCCAAAACACAAAGTAGGGGCAGCCACGGATTCATAAAAATAAAACAAAACCAAAATTCTGATCTGTACAGCTTAAGCATCGTTTGCACATTTTTATCCAGGTAACACATGCGCATGCATACATACTTAGCCAACTTTACTATAAATACCACCGCAACAATCTATCCATCCATCCTATCATCAGGTGCTGTTGCTTTATTTTCATTAATGATGTTTACACATACGCACGCACACATATAAACACAAACGAACTTGTATACGCTGTGGATGGAATAACGAGAGTATTTCATATGTGTAACGGCAATTTATATTCATTAAATGTTATTGTTGTCGTCATTAGAAAGGGGGTTGTTATTGTTGTTGTTGTTATTAATATTATAGAGTCGAAAATCAAATGGAGTTTAATTGATTTAATTTTAGGTTATTTCTGAAATACCGCCCAGAGTAAAATTTTATTTAAACTGTGGGTGTGGCAGGTACGCCCTTTAAGTATGTGTTCAAGATTAAACATTTCAGTTGGTTTTAAATTCAATCGTTTGTAAATTGTAGGCGTGTACCAAATAAATGCAGAAATCAAATTTTGGAGTTTTAAAATGGGGAACATAAAAATAATAACAACAATAAATATTTTCTTTCTTGTAAAAATAATCGTACTCTCAGGGTTACTTTTTAAACTGAGCACAAATAAATACAGCACGCTTCGCTGTTGTTTCATTTTTGTCCTGGCTTTAAGGCTACTACTATTCTTCTGCTGAGTATGCTGTAGTCAAACTTTGTTGTTGTTCCTCTTCTTCTCACGATCGTTTGTTGTTGTTGTTGTTTTACTTTTATCAGCAATATTTATCGCTTCAAAAATAAGTGGCATCTTATTGTGTTCGAGTTGAATAAAACAAGTGTTCTCTCATTCAGTCCGACAAAAAAGAAGAACTTCCCTTACAAAACATTTCGTTTCCTTGCTTTCCGGTGGATGTAGAAAAAGAGGGAAAATAAATATACCAAAAATAAAGCAACAAAAACAAAGACAAACCTTAAAGAGAGTTTCTTAAAGGTATTATGTGATTGTCCATCACAAGTATTGTTAACTTAAATGAAGACATTGTGTAACTGCCCATTTTGTTGTTGTTGCAGTCGCTGTACACTATTTGGACTTTATTTAAGTAAAATGACTTGTGATAGTGGTTTCCATTGTTATTCTTTATGAACTTTGTAAGCTTCGGTTCTGTTTCTATTCTTCAAAATATTTTTGTTTCTTTGTTGGTATTGTTAATGTGTTTTTACTTATTCTAATAGTCATTGTTTTTATTCTAGTAGATGTTTTTGCACTTATTTAAATAATTTCAAATTTGCAGTGTTCAACAATAATACCAATAATTGAACAATTTGTTTCGAAAATGATTCAAGTTCGATGCAAAAAAATTAATCACAGTCACCTCGCTTAAATTAAACATAGTCCAGGATTGTAACTCTAAATCTCAATACAATTTTCTTTCTTTTTCTTTCTCTCTCTTCCTCTCTTCTGTTCATTCTTCATCATTCTTTGTATTCATCTATTAACTCAAATCTCAATCGGTTTGTTAGACAAGTTTACTAAAAATTTAATTTTTTATCTTATCGATATCCTGCGGCCATTATAAATGTGAAATATACTGTTTAGGTGAACATAAGCCAAAATTCTCACGCTCATTGGACCTTTATTTTATTTGTTTATTGGTCAGCACATTTTATACAATTTTATACTTTTCAAAAAACGAATATATTTAAAAAGTTATAAACGTTCGTAACAAATGTTGTAATAAGCGTTTTATAATATGAACATGTATAGTGCATTTATGGCTTGACTGCCTTCTAGGGACAAGGACAAGTATAAACTAAAGTATTGATATTTACTAGATATTTAACGTAGAGTACTTGTCAGTTTCGTAGATATTTCATCATGTCGTGTCTTTCTTTTTTGTTTCCACTCGTTGCTGTGCTACGTTCTGTGCTTTACCATGAATATTGCATGTTGAGAAATGGATGTAGTTGATTTTTCAAAAAATATTTCTCCTTCAAGCACGTTTCCATGTAGCGAGTGTGCTGTATAGTACAGCTGCCATTCCTGCAGAATAAGGATGGGGTAGAATGGGTAGTGGTGTGAGTGCTGATGTGGTTGATTTCATAAATATAGAAAAATATTTCAAACGTTTTCATACACGAGTTCATATTACGTACGCACTCGCGTGTATCAGATTAAATCTCAATTTTTGAAGTTTTTAATACCACTCAAGTGCTTAACTGCTAGAGCCAGGGTGAAGAGAATATCGTTGAGACAGGGATAATATTAAGTTTAATAACTGATTGAGAGTACTGTAATATAAAGTATACAGTGCAAAAGAACGACGTTTTTTAATCTAATAAGTTTTCACACGCTTCTAAGAAGAATGATCGCTCTTGAATAATTGAAATTTATTGACGGAAATATTAAGATACAATCTGATTAATGCAAGCATAAATCAACAGCCGCAGCTTCCAGACACAATCCTCTCATCGCCACAGATAATAGTTAACGGGTCAAATGCATCTGCAAGTAGTGCGATCTGTACAGCAGAGGGTAGAATATCATTTCGAAAAATCATATAAGGTTTACAAATCTACTATGGCACAATAATTAAGATTTTCTAATCAGATGCATCAGGTATTTTACAGTCGATATTAGATACTAAAAACCGTGTTACAGATAGATAAATATGTGTCAAATCAAGAGGCACAGCTATCGTCCTTATTTCTCCGGATTCTATAGATAGTGGGTAATCGGTAAAAAAGTGTAGCAGACTTAGCTGATATTGAACAATAATTTTTTTTTAAGAAAAAGGTCCCATGATGCCATGATGATGTGTAAGCCGCATCAAACGCTTTTTTTGCATTTCAGGGATTTAGTAGAGTCTGTAGAGTCCCTTGTGGATCGGTCTCACTCCAAACGCGGAAACTTTGCTTATTAGGAAATTTATAATATGTATAGTTTTTTACAAGCTTAAATACTCATTGACCTGTCCAACCAATCTCGACTTTCACAGTAATTTTCTTAGCTTAACAAATTACAGCTGAAAAAACTCTTTCACTTTTTTTACCCAGTTGTATTGAATCCGTGTCCTACAGTGGGCAGAGTTTACGAAGATAAAGTCTTAGCCCACTCAGCTGCTGAAGGGACAACAATAAACACAATTTAAAAATCGAAAAGTTATCTATAATTTGAGCAAAACAAAGAGTCTATGAAGCAAATTTCCTTTTCGTTTCCAAAATTTCTTGAACGTCAGATTTTCAGAAATAGACTGTTGAAGAACATTTATAGTTTGTAGGGTTTTTAATGCCTTCTACGAAATGACAAACCTATTATACCGCTCACCTTAAAATAGCATAAAAGGACACAATAGTAAAAACAAACATAAAAGGCGACTATAGTTTAATTACAGGAAACCGGAAGTTGGTTACGTGACAATAATTCGAAAAATGTTGTTATTGGTAAACCAAAAAAAAAAAAAAAAAGAAAAAAGCAGCTCACGTGTACGTATAATGTATCCGCATAAAACAAAGTATAATAAAAGGGAAGGAAGGGTCCATAGCAACAATTTGTTGTGACAATGGTTTACAAAGCTGAAGCCAATAAAAATGGGTAAAAAGAGGGAGACAGCATGAGAAGGAGAACGCGTGGGCTAACGTTAATTTTCTTTATTAAGAGTTTATTTTTCGTCATTGTCTGTTGATTTTATAGTGTTTGAATAAAAGCGACGCTATATATAGAACAAGGAAACCGGAAGAACTGTTCACATATTGTTCATTACGTTAAGTAATGAGTTACAACTTTATTGGTATAAAAATTCTATTTTACTTTTTATTTTGACAACAACGATATTTTCTAATTAATTTATGGTGAACTCTAGTAAAGGAGAAAATTAAATTAAAAGAAAAATAAAGAAAAGGCAGGCATTAGTTTATATAAAAGGATCAAATATCATATAAAAGACATTTTAGGGATATTAAAAAATGATTCAATATTTAGTTCACCAGTCAATTAACTATTTGTGGGCATTTAATGAAAAATAACATGAATTAATAAATTAAATAGTACAATAGAATATTTTTCATAAAAAGGTAATGTTATCTTTATGAGGGATTCATAAAGAACCATTCTAGAAATCGTTAATAAAATTTAATTTTAGTGGAAAACAGAAAAGCTCTGTAAACTATACCATAAAATTTCTTATTATAAGAATCCTTAAAGTATACCTTGCTTTATGTCTTTCATAGTGAAAGTTCTTTTGAGTTATAATTTAAATATTAGAAGGGATGAATAAAAACAGCAACAATAACATAATAACGGATGAATATTTATATTCTTTAAATTTCTGCGCACTTCCTAAAGCATGTTGTTATTAAGAAGGGTGACAAGAGCAATGTTGTTTATACTGCTGTGACAAGAAACGATATTAAATGCTTAAAAGATAAGCGTGACCAGAATATGTATTTTATATACTTGCAGTGTAAATATATACGTTTACGTAAATGGGAACATTAACTATTTTTACAAATGCTTAACTCAATTAATTATGCATAAGAGCAGCATTTGCGTAAGAAACAATAGGACACCCTACTTTTATTGAGGTTTCGTCAGTTTATTATCAGTAATGGAGACCTGGGTGCACGGACCAAGACTTCAAAACAGGCCATCCGAAACAGGTTCACCTTCGTCATATTTTAGTTAGAAGTATATGAAATTTCTGCTCCTTGTTCAGAATATTCAAGGATGCAGAAGAGTGAAAATTTTGGTTTACTCTGACAGTCAAGTCATCTTAAAACTCTTTAGAGGTACGTTATTAAGTTTAAGCAATTATTAGAGTACATAAGCTGTGAATGCAACATAATGCGGTACATATCGATGGGGCACCTAGCCAATTAAGTGTGGGCGCGGTTCTTGACTGATTTTGCCCATTTTAAAACGATATTACCCCACCCCTTAATTACTAACTTTATTCAATTAGGGATCACTTTAAGTAACACTAATTTCCTGCTTAAAAAAGAGAATTTGCAGTTCATGCGCCGAGTGTTTCGAGTATTGCAAAGGCATCAGAAAGTTTTTCCACAATTCTTTGGCGTTCTTTTACGGACGCCTCTTCGAATACTGGAGACCTGGACGGAACTACTTAAATGGCACAGTTTTGTAATATTTATCCTAATACAAGCTCACGCGTTCTCTATCGTGGAGTAACTTTAATTCTTGAAGTGATTGATTCAATAGATGAATGAGTTTTAAGTTTGTCAAGCCCTACTTTTCATCTACCTTATGACCCCTCCAAAGATTTGTCTGCTCTCTACATTTAATATCTGATATCTACCGATTCACTCTTCTGCAATGTATTACAAAAGTTTTAATAATACATATTCATAAATGTTTGTGAATAATTTAATGAAAAAATTTATGCAAAAAGTAAATATTTTCTATTCTCCGGGTGTTGTTGTACGTACTTTATGAATAAATGGAAAAACATTAACTTCTTCATTTGATAAAGCACGATTTTATGAAAAAAAAAAAAAAAACTCATCTCAATTTTTTTTTTGCCTTGTTACTTTTACGTTTTAAATTTTGCAAAAATGATAGTTTTTCGTAAAAGTTTCGTTCATACAGCATGAGTACATTATGTGTAATATAGAGAGAAAGAGAAGGTAAACTTTTCATAATGAAAGAGTGAGTCCATCGCAGAGGAAGTGGAAGTAGCTTAATTTTTTTCGGTTTTAAAAACAATTCAATTGAGTTGGATAATTTAATTATTACAAAAAATAACAATTTTGAAAACAAACACAAAGTATTGTTTTTTGGAAATTTGTAAGAAAAACTCGTTTAGTTTCGTTTATTTTCTGCTTTTTGTGAATTTCATGAACGATTTACTGATTTTACGCTTGTTAAATACATATCAAGTGAAAAATTATTTTTAAAAGGAAAAATTTTCTTTTGTCTGTTTTGCAAAACATTTAAAATACAATGCAGAATTCTTAAAACTTACTGTTCTTTAGTTAACAATAAACTATGAAAAATTTGTTTCTTTTTTTGCATCGTTGCGCAAAGGGAATATAATTTCAGGTAAATTGTCGTATTCGTTGGGGAGAACTTTGTAATGTAAGAAATTGTAGTATATTTTTTAAATGCATCATAAAAGAAATAATAAACTATTCCCTTTGACTTTCTTAATGCTTTACAGTTCTCTACTTTTAAGTAATTTTAAAGCACGATTACTGTAATGCTTTAGAGGTTACCTTAGGTTAGGGTTATGTTAGGCAGTAGTCAGATAGTGATGTATAGTGATTATTATGAAGCGCTAACTCGTTGCAAATTTTATACCCTTCTTATAAGATAAACTAAGTTGGTCATTCCGTTCGCACCATCCAGAAGGAGGCTTCAAAAACACTACAAAGTATATATATATTCTTGATCAGCATCATCATTCTCACGAGCGTAAATGTAGGGGTCAAGAGCCACGCCCACAACCGATAAAATCTATTTTTCTGCCACAAAAATTTACTTATAAACTTAAAATTTGGCATGCGTATCTATATCCACCGATGTGCCAAAAATAGTCGTAGTCGGATAACAAACACGACCACAATTTACAAAAAACAATACCCAACGTAAAACACGACTTTCAAGCTGATACGTAATGAGTGAAATATTATAGGGCGTAATCCTACCTGCCACGCCCGCCGTTGTAGATGTGGAGGATATTTAAAAAATTTAGTTTTTTTTGCTTCTTTTATGTACGTGTATTTTCATTTAATGAATTATTTAGAGTATTATCTGTCATTAGTCTTTCAACATCTATTGTTAATATAAGATTTACTTGTCTTTGACAAAAGATGCCTCTTCTGTAATATTTTGGTTAAATATTGAAGATACCAAACAAAGGCAGCGCTTAACATATATAATATTCTTATTATAGTCATAATTTTGGGAATAAAACAAGTAAGAAAACTAAATTAGGCTTAAATCAAATTTTAAATACCCTCCACGTATGCCTCTGCAAACGGTGGCTGTGGCAAAATTTATGATTACGGCCATTAATAGTGTATTTAGTACGTATTCACTTGCATGTTGAGTTTTACACTGAATATTGTTGTAGTTATTATCCGGCCATGCCCATTTTTTTTGGAACATCGACGGATGGGATAATTATAAAAATTCATACAAAATTTTAAGTTCATAAGTAAATTTTTGTAGCAGATATAAAGAATGTGGGCGTGCTTTTGAGCAATTTTGCTCATTTTAAATAGCGATCTATAATAACTAAAAAGGTTCACACAAAATTTCATCTCAATATCTCAAAATTTACGACCATGAGAATGTCAACCAAAGACATGTCTAGATATGTTTAGATGCTGATCAATAATGTAGCTGGGCAAAGTATATATAAAGCGTCATTCTGGGTAAATGGAGTGACAAACTTAGTATATCCCTCATCTTATGTGGACAGTATAAAAATCGTTGCATACTATAAGGGTCTATGTAAATATCTATAGCGTTGTATTTGGCTGCTTCCTGGCAGCGCAAACATTCAACTGACATGCAAAATAATTACCTCTTTTCTTTCCCATCAAAAGCCTGTTCGGTTTCATGATTGCCGAAAAAAAAAAATATGATAATTGGGACATTTCCCTTCCCTTTACTGTTATTAATACAGCATTTATACTTTATAGAATATTAAAAATTTATGCAAAACTTCATTTAAGCATTATAACAACGCATCACTATTGCTAGTTAACTGACGTACTGTTGAGACATGTACGTTGTACTGAATGTACCAAGGAGAATATCACATCAAAGGTTGAAAAAAAAAACGGAATATCAATATGGTATACATAACAAGCTTATCTAAAAATTGAATCAAATTATGGGAAAAAAAGAGAAGAATAACAGGAAATGAGATTCCAGCTGATTACGATGTAAAAACAACACAATAGTGAAGCTCGTCATGAAATGAAATTGAACTGAAATATTTATGATATAAAAGAAAATGAAATTGATTGCTGCTCTCTTGTCGCTAATTGGGATAAGCTTAAGTAGTAGATGTAACTTAATAGTGGAGTTGTTAAAGTGTTACATAATTTGACATTTCCTTCTACATACAATAAATATGCATATTACTTTGCACTTTCGTTTGTTGAAACTTTAGTTGATAACTAGTTCAGTTAGGAAGAATAGTCGTTAAAAATTTATGATTTTTTATATTGTACTTTACTTAACTTTCACACACTTTTTTAGTAGTACTAAAAAGACTACTAAAAATAGAATTATTTTATAGATTCACTTAATGTTGTCACCACTATTACCTGATATTAAAAAAAATACGGCTTTTTTAAATACCACCCGTTTTAATAGAGAGGTTAAATTTTGTCAATCTCTTGGTAAAGTTTAGAAGGATAGGTCCATAAGCCATGTAGGAATAGGTGGTGAATATAATAATTAAACCTTTCTTTTTTTGTGATTTTGGTTAGGTAGCTTCTCATGCCATTTGTGCAGTACTTTATGAAACATCGCAGAAGAGACCTTTTTTTCTAAAATATCGGCAGAATAGAAGAATATCTCGTATTAGTTAATGTACCTTGCATAGATTTAATTTAAAACAAACATTTTTTTCCGGAATTTTTGTGGAAACAATCTCCTGGATTAGAAATTTGAGTTTTAGGCCTTTAGTAGAGAGTCTTAAATTAAGAAATTATATCTTCTTGTTTTTTTTCTTTTAGAAGTGTAGTGATGGGGTAGCATGAAACTTTCTGCGTCTGAAGTACGGTCTATGATATAATACATGTTACGCATCTGTCTCCTTCAAAAAATCGATATAGTGGAGAGTTATCATGTTTGAAATTATATAATAACGAAGAAACTTAGATTCATTGCACTATTCATCCAGTAATTGTGAAAATCTATTTTTCCTGTAGATGAAAGTTGAGTCTTTCAACTTTAATTATTAATTTCTTAACCGCCTTTTATCATTTGGAAAACACGTCTTTTAGTACTTAGTATGATGTACTAAGGAATCTTTGTATTTCATAAATTTTATCCTTCAACTCGAAGTTAATTTCGATACAAAAATAAAAGCAAAGTGTACTTTTCGGCTTGGATTATATCTCTTAAAAACATCACCTTTTAGTTGCTTTATTAAATTTTATATAAGTATATATATATTACCATCAATTGTTACGTGCCAATGGAATAAAATTACTTTCAAAGTATAATGGTTGTGGTCTCCAGCAATCACTGTAAGAAGTAACACCAAGCAATATCATAACTCAGCTTTGTTGTTACCACCTTACAGCGACTGACAAAGAAATACGGCGAAGAAATAGATCACGTACACTTTCTTTTTAATTAAATTGGCCATAAACTATTTAGATTGTTCGTTTTTTTTAATCTTTTTCATTTAATCCATTAGATCAAAAACGCTTCTTCTTCTTTATACTTTGCACGGTTAGCAACGCTAATAAATTATTTCAGTCATTTCTTCTCATTAGGCTTTTAATGTAAGTGTATTAGACATAATTAGGCAGTTCAAGCTTAGCGAATTATACCATTCCTAAATGACAGTTTAATTTTTAACAATGTCTTTTCTTTTATATTGCTTCTAAGACTTTTTTTTCAATACAAAAGCTTTAAACAGTATTGTTCTTTAATGCAGTGCTTTTAATCTCTTTGTTTTAATAAAAACAAATTGTTATTAAATAACAAGAAGAGTAAATAAGAATGCTAGGAAAGTTTTTGTTTAATTGAAGCAGCCATAAATTTTTATAAGCAACTATTATATATAGAAAGAAGCCTTAGAGTAGAAATTTAGTTCTAAAACCATAAATAAAAATTGTATCCTTACTGTGAGTTAAGTTCATTAAATATACTGAAAAACTAAATCATAATCACATTATTTATAAGCCACATGAATAGTTTTTCAGAATTGTTAAGTGAAGTATATTAAAAACTTTTGCTGATAAAAATCTGATTCAATTTCTCTTTGCCTTCAAATTTCATTTGATGCTTCTAGGCGTACTAGTACTAATATGAAGATGACAGATTTAAAAATCGGAATTCTTAATATGTTTTGACAAAGATGCGTAAAGAGCAGTTACTCGCCATAATATTTGACTGTTTCTGTTTGGTTCCGATCGGAACATTTTCCAAGACCACCAGACGTAGACTTCTTTCTTTAAGAACATGTTTAAAACATTTTATGTGATCATTAAAGGTTGATCATTAAAGGTTGAACTCTCAACGATCTCACAAGTTATTGTTCCGTATTATGCATCAATCAATGTTATAACTTTGATGAAAATAAAATAAAGGCCAACTTCAAATGATACTTTTTTTTTTAGAGCAATGAAATATATAGATTGTACTATGATTGAAATGTGAGGTGGAGTTGAAAAATAGTGCAGTTAACTGACTACTACATTTTCACATTATCAACATAATACTGTAAATACTAGTATTAGTCTGGTAAAGAATAAAAAGGATACTAAAGTATAAAATTCAAGCACTTCTTCACAAAATTATATACTTGAGTATTGTACACTTCTAAATGAAAATAAGTGAGTGGGGGGGAAGTGAGGTTCTTATACACATACCATGTATATATGTGTACACGTTGTCCTTTTTGATTAAGAGTTAAATCGTCTTCTGTTCTCAGAGTTAAGTTTATTCATTCATTTTACAATGTACAAGTAATCCAATTGTTGTCGTGTATCCTTGTATACTCTCTGCATGCAACTTACAACATATGTAATGTAGGTAAATACTTATGTACGGGATTGTAAATTGATGTATAAATGTATATGGTAAAGTGTGTGTATGTGAGAATATTTTCAAATACTTGTACATGCCATTACAAGTACACTGCACTACGCTACACTGCACTACACCACCACACAACCCTTGGCATTACATTGTAATTCATTTGTGTATAAAATGCATGCACACACCTATATTTGTTGTACGTGCATTCTATATATAGTATAAGGATTTTAAATTTATTCAAGTATAAAAATATTTTCATATTATTCATACGATAAACACAATTGGAGAATATCTTCTACATAACATATGTGGGGAAAGGATAAATTTTCTTCTTCTAAATTTTTTTTTTGGTATTTTCTTGGGCTACTTGTACTCTTTTTTGTCCTTTTTGTAGCCCCTTTCAACTCTTCGGTTGCTATTGTCTTCAACAACAATGAATTCAATTAAAGCAAAGTACCAACGAGAAAAATAGAGAAAACTATATTAGATTTTGTCTCTACCATCTACGCCCCTTTTTGGTACAAAATGTATTAAGTTTAAATGAATGTTTGTGAATGACACCATTTATTACACAAAACTATTCTAAAAGGACTTATATATGCTCATTTGTCTGTCGACATAGTTATCAGCTAGCTTTTTTAAATCTATTTAAATAGAAACTGATTCTACACCATTTGGAAATAATCCGGAAATAAGAAATAAGCTTTTCCCATTTACTTTGAAGTTATTCCATTTTCAAATGAGTTTTGTATACCCTCCACCTTAGTGATGTTTCTATTCCGTTTGCCGCACCCTATTCTTCAGATATCCGAGAAAATTATATGTTTTTGATCAGTATTAAAATCTGAGTGGATCTAGAATATAGTTGGAATGCTCGCGGTGCTATTAACCCTCATTCATTCATTGTTTTTTGTTTGACTAAATTAGCGTTTACTAATTGTTTTTAGGGCAACCCCTATAGCGTGTGCAATGGTTCCCATTGACAGTCTACAATGTTTTCTCTTCTGTTTCAAAAACAATTATTACACTTAATACATTGTAATCCTATAAATATCTAAAAATGTGTGTGTTAATTTTATGCTGTTGCTTCTTTCTGTTTCTGAAATGGAAATTTTTTAGATAAGTCCTTAAAAGGAAAGAAAAGAACCAAATATTCAGCAAAAAAGTAGATTACAATTATTCAAAATTAAACATCCCTAAAGTAGACTTCAAAGCTTATTAGTAAATAACATCTCTCTTTTCCTCTCTCTATACTAAGTGTAGCTGTAAAACTAATTTTGAATAAAACTAATTTTAACTAAATTTTTATCAAAAATTTTTTCCCATTTTAATAAAACATATTTGTTTGTAAATAATTTTTTGACATTTGAAAAGGGGGTGTTGCAGTGTCACTCTAGCAACGATGTCACGCAATGCTATGTGTTGTTCATCAACTAACTTTTTATGGTTTGTGCATGTATGTATATATAATTCGTGTTTTTTGGTTGTTTTTTCTTGCTTTGCATTATTATTTTCCACTTAATAATTTGAAGGAGATTGCGGTGGTGTTTGGGGCGATAGAAGCCTTTGTTAACGAGTAGTTTATAAGTACGTGCTTGAAATATTTTCTAAAAGAATTTATTTCATAACCTTTAAATACTATTTATTGAATTGGTAGAAAAAAACTTTCTCTCGTACGCATAGGTTCATATTGAGACTTGAAGATATTTTAGGTTATATTAACTTTTGCTTAAAACCTCTTTAACAAAGAAGTGATTGTCGAATTTAACCGACCAAATATAGTTTTCTCATATTTTTCCTTTTCATTATTTGAAACACTTGGACAATTTTTGTTAGAAGTTTGTCAAAGGAAACTAACAAAGTATTCTTATACAGAAATATTGCATTAAAATTCAAATGTTGTCGCGTTCTATAATATTATCCACATAATGCATTTGCTGTTGCTTTGCATTGTAAGCTATGACCCTCTTCTTTGTTGATCCGTAGCTTTTATGATTGCCTCAGTAAGTACATATACTCATATCGTTAAATAAATTCGTTTTTACTATTCGATTCGGTTGTTATATGTTTTCTCAAGAGTTTCCTTGTTATCCTTAACTCTGTGTAAAGTTTGATGTCCGATTGGTGAACAATAGAATACTTTTCCTTTTTCAAATATCCTTTCAAAATATTGATTTATTTATATTTTGTCATTGGTGTGGTGAGTGTGTGGTACAATACCTTTACATGTACGATTTTTTTCCTTTCTTATGAATTTTTGCTTTTCTTGGTTGTACTTTTATTCTAAGTCCTTTGAATGAAATGTGTTTTTTTTTTATATATATATTTTCAGTCATTTCATATGTTTGAGCATTGCGTAATATACTTACATTGAAACGATATTTATTTATTTATTTATTTTGTTTTGAAATGTTCTGAGTAAAATAAAATAAGTGAAAAGGTCGGTCAAAATACACCACAAATTTTGCTACAATTAGTTTAGTTGTGTCACTAAATTCGGGGTATTGTACTATAATTTTTTTGGGATAGAGTCTTTATATGGAAAGGGGTTCTACAAATGGTGCGATAGGGTCCAAATTTGGAGTCATTTCTGAAGCTTCTTTATCAAAATTTGTCAAAAAGATTGAGAATTTTTGCTATATAAAGATTTCTTTTATATTGTAAACCTTATATGGGAAGGGATTCTAAAAATGGTCCAACTCGGTACATTTTCTATAAGTTTTTTATTTGTGAGCCAAGACATGTTCATGAAACAAATTTCATAAGAATACCTCCAAAAAAAAAAAAAAAAATGCGCAAATTTTAATGGATAGACAGACGGACATGGTTAACTCTATTGAGATTTTAATTCTGAAACGATCGGTATAATTAAAGGTGAGCGTATCATTTGCCTTTTAGGGGTTAGAAATATCCGCACAAACTTAATATACGTTTTGCCTCAAATGGTGCAGAGTATATAAACCAAACAGAAAAACATATGGAAATATTTTATTTACTTTAAAATACAATAAAAAATCACATATATATGTTTTTCACAAACATCCATCTTTTATTTGTGTGCTTTTAACACAACTTTTTTTATGAATGATCATAAAATGTTTATTCTTACATTTTATTTAATACCAGCCAAAGAGGTTCGACACATGCTTTTAGTGAAAAATACATGTTTTTGTGATGTAACTACTAAACCACGCAAACCATTTCCATTATAAAATATTTCAAACATTTTTGTGGTATAATAACGTGTGACTTCTGCGGTAATTTGTAATGTGACAGAATTTAAAGTTAATTCTCATAAATGATGAAATAGTGAAAAGAATGTGTTTGTAATATTATTGCATTACGATTGATTCGATTAAATTCAACATATTACAAAATTGTCAGGCCCAAAGGTAGGCCACACTATTTATATAAATCATGAACCACTTAATTGTATGCTTTATTTATACATGAATTAGTTTAAAAGTTTCCAGCAATTTTCAAACACAAAGTGAAACTTTTCCGCAATGCTACGTTTATTATTTTAACTGAGAGACAAAATTTCTATGAAGAATAATATTTAGTAAAGTGGTAATAGTTTGAAAAGTGCAAAATTCTGCATAACTTTATAAACCCCCCCAAGAAGAATTTTCTGCAATTTTCTCCAATTTATTTTGAAAATCTTTGTAAAGTAATTGATTGGTAATACGGCATGATTGGCATGTGGAACAGCAAGTCTAATATTGCATGTATTGCTTCCTTCCGCACCCTATACTTTTACTCAAATGAATTTCATTTATGCATACATGCATGCATACAATGTGACCACATGAAAAAGTTCTCTTTTTTTGTGTGTGTTTGATGGCATTCAGAAAAGTTAAATTACTCTGAAATGAAACCTCATCTTAACCTCATCCCAGTCGTTATGATAATCACACACCTCTGAATACATTTATTTGTACCATGAATGAATATGCTGACTCATTCAGTAATCTGCGAGGAAATACAAATAGAGAGAAAGAGGGAGTGAAGCAACATGTCTTTTAATTTGTCTTCTTTTTACACTGGGCTTAAAAGTCCATACGGTTGTTATACCACTCCCCCTGCCTTTTTTTTTGCAAAAAATTCTTTTATATTCTTCCATACTATAAACGTATAAAAATATATGGTTGGCTTTTAGGCGCCAATTTCAATTGAAATTGTTACAAATGACTAAAGTCGTTAAGTAGTATTGTTACTATTATATGTATGGGATGGATGTGGATGTGTATGTGTGGGTGCATTCAATTCTATACAATAACAAAAAAAAAAAAAAAAATGAAATTTTTTTATACATACCAGAACATGCCTGTGGCGGCAGTGGAAATATTAATGTGGTGGAACTTTTACGTCTGGCAACCGCGCAACCCAATGATTGTGGCTTGAAGCTTCGTAGCTGTTGCATGAAATCTGAACACTCCATTAGGGCAACGTCTGCAAAATGCAGGTCGCAAAGTATTTGGTTCTAAGACATATATTATTGAGCCGAACGAGAGCAAAAGAAATTCATAAAAACACAATAAAACACCATCAGCATTTTTATTAGTTGCCTACTTGGAAATATATGCAATATTTGAATGGCATTACAACGTTTTATAGAACTCATGAATTATTGACATGCAATGAAAAATTTAAGTGCTAAATTTTGTTTTGTGCTAAAATATGAGTCACATTTTTACAAGTGTTGGTAATCGATATGCTTTTGTACAATAATCGAAAAAAAAAGAGGGTTTTTGAATTAGAAATTATTTTTGATTGGTACTAAAAACATTTGATTTATTTATTTCAAACACTACAACACTTTCAAAACTATAAACAAAACATTCATTTCCACTTACTTTGAACCGTCGTGCACGCTTTTGATTTGGCCCAGTTAAATTTAAACCGCACGAATTGCAACGCAGGCATTCCTCGTGATAATGATTGTTATCATATAATGGTGAGGGTTCTGTATGAAATATACCAACACATAAGATGGAAAAGAAGAAAACGAGTACAAGTCAAACATTATATTAAATATTCTTGAAATATGCATAAAGCGAATGTAGATATTATTAATATTTATGGGAAATCTTTTCATTCACATCGTCATGGCTTTCTCTTACTACTACGCATCCAGCCACTGATTTGCGCTGGTTTTTATTGTTATACTACAACTATGACCTTGTTCTATACTTCCTAACAGTTTGAAAGATGTTTCAACATTATGTTTGACTCCTGCGGTTAAATTCCTTAAAGTAGTCTCAATGGTGTTGAATGTTCGTGAACGGTTTGCAAAAAGGAAACTATCTGGTGTTTATGGTTATTTGTCTGTTTTATACAGTGATAGTAACAGCATTACATTCTTAATTAATTGCGTCCAACACATGCACAGTTCAGAGAGAACGAAAAGCGTAAGTTAGGGAGAATATATTTTATAATTCAAAATTAGTCAAGTCAATTGTGGGGTTGAATAAGTGACAAAGGGGGAGTAAGAGAGAGAGAGAGAGAGAGATGGAATAAAGGTTTTTGTAATGTTTTAAATAAGAGAGGGTGGCAGAAAGATAAAAAACAGGGTTAAGTAGAGGTTGTTTATTGACTATGTTAATTAATACATTGTCGCACATACACAAGAATACTCTAAAACATATTGTCATCATATATTTAAATGCTCACATTTATATGACAAGCATAAGTAAAGAGCAGCAGAAGTGGACAGAGGGACAGACAGCTTGCCCTAATGTGGTTCCCTCATGGAGAAATACTTTTAAAATTATTATTATTATTATAGTATTATAACAACTGCTGCTGCAATGAGTGCCTGTTTGTGTGTGTATTTGTGTAATTCATAAAAAAATCCTCCCAAACGTTGGTGTTGATGACTTGTTTAATTTTATTGCTTTCTAGCTGCAGCATTGGGTTATTACATTTACTTGTGGCCCTTATACTGCAGCACTGTGCACAGTCAGAGTACTTTGCCTGCCTTCTCTCTCGTGGCATCATCTCATGATAGTTCAGTACTCGGCAGCACAACATTAACGCTACACAACTCGTTATAATTACTGTTATGATGAGATTATAAAGTGCAATACATACACACACGCAATGCAATACACGCATACACAAACACACCAACGCACACCACACACATATATATATATACGTTTTTAAAATCATAAAATGTTATTTACCATTTTACAATAGATTAAGTGCTTATATGTAAGGGTGTGTGCGTATAACTGTATAAATATCGAAACATATGGCGCTTATATAAAGTTAAAGTAAAAGAAAATTTCAATTTTTTTTATATTTTTAAATTCTGGCTTAATTGATTACGAGTATCATACACATTTTTTTTTACCAAAGACCGAAAATATTGATTACATAAGTGATTGATTAAAAAAACCATGTTGTTTTCATAGACAATATAAAAATATATGAATAAAAAACAGAAAAGGATAACTTTGGTTTAAACCAAATCTTATAAACCCTCTACATTTATACATAAAGTGTCAACATGACACGTATGCAACGGGGCTCTCTTTTAATTATGACTAGAGATTTGTATAAAATTTTGCGATCACCAATCCAAACGGACATACGGACATCTTTAAATCAACTCAGCTTTAAAAGCTGCTCAATAAGAGTATACAACCCTTGAGTTATTCTTTTTATATTTTGTATCTTAACTCAAGTTTAGATACGTAATATATACACTATTAGAGGACGCAGTATATATGCCATGCCCATCGTTGGGGATGTGGAGGGTATTTAAGATTACGTCAAAGTCAAATTTAGTGTTCTTACTAGATTTTTTTAATTTTGCAACTTTTCACTCTTTATCGAATTTTTGATTTTATATAAATATTCTCTCAGTATTAATCCAATGATTAACAATTTCCTCATACTATGTCATGTTGGCTCATTTCGTCTTCTTTTGTACCTATTTATAGTATCCATACGTTTTATATGATGATTTATTGTTTTAATTGCTTTGATTTAATATCCAGTTGATATTAGTTTATTGTCATAGAATCGAGTCAATATTTTCAATTGCTTTGTCATTTAAAACTTTTTTCTGTATCTTTACTGCTGTTCGCTGGTAATTAAGCAATTTTCACGCTCTAGATAGTTTTCATTTTGTATTGTTGTCCCCATTTCATTTATTTTGTTTTTTTTTTTTTTTTTGTGGTTAGGATTTTGTTACTGTTTCTGAAGCAGTAATACAAGTCTTGTGAATATTTGTTTAAAATGAAAAGTGAAAAAGGGAATAGGGAGAAAGTAAAGTCACTAAAGCAATAAAACGCTAAATGCCGCGTAGAATAAATGGAATGATTTTAAAATGCTTTTTGATGATGTTTTTTTTTTCTTTAATTTGCGCCCTTTTTACAATAAAAATATGGACTTTTTTTAAAAGGAAAATTAAAGTAAAAAATAAATGATATTATTACTTGGCAAGGCGGGATAACTTATTTTTTTTTTATATAAATTTTGTCCTTGTAGTGTCGCTTTATTTTTAATAATATTATTGACTTTCATTTATTTCAAAAGAATAATAATAATAATAACAAGCAATAAAACTAAATTTGGCTTGGGGCAAATCTTAAATACCCTCCACATCTACATATTTGGTGGGCGTGGTAAGAATATCATTACGCGCTCTGATGTTGTATGTATTACATGTCAGCTTGTTAGTCGAGTTTTACGCTGACATTGCGTTTTTGTAAATTATGGGTGTGTACGTACCACAATTTCAATTTTATAGCTTAATTTTTGTGGATGATATAGAGGTTTTTAACGCTTGAGGGTGGGGAGTGTCTGTTATCCGACCACGACCATAACGATTGATAGGACCATTATAAATGTATGAACTAAATTTCAACTGAATATATCAAAATTTACGATCGTGGGAATGTGAACAACACAAGGAGGTCGATACAGTTTCTGAGGCTTCCTTCTGGTTTTAAATAGAATGACAAACTTAGTATATATTTCATCTCATCTTATGTTAAGGGTATAAAAATTAATATTCGTTATAATGCGAAATTTTATTTTACCATTGAAAATTCAATCAACTCAACGTAACTCAACCCAACTCAACTCATTGGTAATAGCATGCAAATTTAATTAATTTCACTTCAATATTACTGTCAAGCTTTTGCACACGGATTGCATTCATTACGAATTCATTATACAATAAAGAATGCAATCAGTAGGATATCCAGAAAAACTTTTCCAGTTTGATTTCTTTCCTTTGGTTTTGTTTCTTTTTGCACCCTTTACAACAGATGGGTGTATACTAAGATTTGTCATCCTATTTGTAATAGTCCGAGTCTACGAAGTATATAAATTCTTGCACAAAATTTGTTTAGAGCCACGCTCAGCCATAAACCTATTTAACTGCTACAAAAATTGAAAATTTGTAAAAATTCGTATGATCGAATAACATACTCGCACACAATTTACAAAAAACTTCATTTGTCGTACAGTACGTTGTATATAATATATAACTTACTGAATGCACGCTTATCATAAGTAAAAAACTAAGGTGTAGGGTATTTAAGAATTGGCCTAAGACGAATTCAGTTTTCTCCCTTCTTTTTCTGTCAACAATATATTTTGTTGTGAAGCTGAAAAAATTTATAGAAAATCATTGGATATGGAAGAGTGTAAAGAACATGCATTTAATTAGAGAAGTTGTAAACAATTTCTTATTAAACAGGGAATAATTTTATGTATTATATTCAGAATTAATTGTGGCAAACGGAATAAATTTGTAGGGATATTTGTAACTCCTCAACGGGAAGTTCAGAGTCACTTTCTGAATTGATTTAACCATGTCCGTCTGTACATCTATCTTTCCATGTAAATTTGTACGATTTTTTTAGTTGCAGCATACAATAAATTAAAATAAAAACAATTCTTGTTCGATAACAATCTTTAAAAAGAAATTCTTAAATTAAATACATAAAATATTTATACAATCAGTAACAGAAGACAGAAGCACAGATGGACATGTTTATTAGATCGATTCAGATTTGATATAGAGATCAGAAATAATATATTCTGTGGGATTCCTGATGTACTTTTAATGGTAATAACAATCTTAGTATACTCCCTCATTTTATGTGGAGATTATTAAACATTAGCTCTCAAAAAAAGTAGTCAACAACTCTCAAATGAATAATTAGTTAATTATTAGTTCTGGTAGATACATCCTAAAAGTAATAAACCTTGTAAGGTATAAAATAAATATCATTCAATGTGCAATTTTAAACTCAAAACTTCTGTGAACAGACGTACTTTGAAAAATTTATAATTATTGATTAAATTTGTATATTTATAAGGTACTAATTGTATTATAACAAACATCCTGGCAATTGCAAATGCATTCAATAGAGTGGAAATAATTCTGCTGCATTATTTATAATTCTCTCTATCTCAGTCGCCTTAATCCCCCGCAATATATTTATAGGGAAACGTACTTTGTCAAAGCGTTTGTAACTAAAAGTAGGACTCGGAAACACTATAGAGTGTATATATTTTGAATCAGCATAGAATGTTCCTCTCTGTCCGTCCGTCTGTCCGATGTAAATGTTTTGTACTAGTCACTATTCTAGTCCCAAAAAGTTGACATATTGATTCCAAACTTGGCACATTGGGAAGTTTTGATAGATTTTACACGCAGTTTGGTATTGAAGTGGGACAAAATCGGTGAAGCGACACGCCCACAATGCAACAAAAACTGGATAAGAAGAAATTTTTAAAGTGTATATTTCAGTAGAAGCTTTCGTGGCTAGATAGTGGCCATTCAAAATTTGTCTCAGTCAAATATGGTTATTTTTATTTTTTATTTTTTTTCTTACCTAATCACACGTGTGTAAATTTTTCTGATTTATGATAATTTTATACAAAAGTATCGTAAATATTTCTGTGGATATTATTTTATATGTAAATTAAATATTTTTTCTTTTTTTATTTTTCATTGCTTTCTGATAATTTTCCATTCCAATGAAAAGTGTGCTGTCAGGTCATATAAATGATGATGAATGAAGCGAAATGAAAATACTATTCATTTTTCAGTAGCTACTTATTTGGTTTTTGGTAATTGCGTGGTCGATTATACCGTACCCCTCTTATCCATCGTACCAACCACTCCTATCATTAAATCATAACCACTTTTCTGTTTTCACGTTGTTACATTTTGTGTTCGTCTGAAAATCAATTAATTAAATTCCTATCGAGTGTATCTCACTTGATTGTGCGTGAGAAAGAGAACAAGAACGATTATAAATAAACATATGATTGATAATTAATTCATTTAAATGCATTAGCACTCGCATGTCCTGTTAAATTCTGTTGTTATTACTCATAATGTATGTACTTTCCTCCATGCGGCAGGTGTTTGTTTTTTTAGATTCATGTTTTGTTTGATGTGAATCAAATTTTGGATGATGTACTAAAATTAGTTTCTAAGCAAATGGAAAATCTAAATTGTGGGCATGTCGTTTCACAAAACAATTCTTTTTGCGAGCAACCTCTCGTGCAAGGTGAGAAGTATTACATCCGCTGTTTATTTTTAATCAACAGCGATATTCGAATTTTGATTTTGTTTTATCCTTGCCACACCATAAATCAAAACATTTTGAAGTCATGCCCTATTAATATTTAATGGTTCATGAAATTAATTGGAGTTTTTTCTTGTGCATTTTTTTCATTTGATTGTTTTGCAAATTTTATAAACAAATAACTGTAAATGACAATAATTAGTTGGGGGAAAAAAACCTATTTATTTTTAATACATTTAGACCAATGCAAAAACAACAACAATTGTTATTGTATACGCTTGCTTTCGCTCACTTGTCAGTCAGCCAATAAGGGAATCAGAGACGTTTTTTTAGATATCTTTTTTTTTTTTTTGTATTTTTTTACATATATAAAAGTTAAGTTTTTCATGTTCATCATGAACATATATTGTACAACACATATGCAATTAAATGCATGAAACACTATATGGCTGGAAGTAAAAAAATTAGTTAACGTGTAACGGATGGATAAAGGTTAGGCTCCGAGTTCATGTAATAAAACGGATCTGATAACTTATTCAAGTCAACAGTATGTGTTTGTGCTAATATGCCATTTATGTCACTCACTGTGGCAGTTAGAAAGGTGGGGCGTCTAAGATGATTATTAAACTCTCATGACTCTAGCCGGTTGGCTGCATGTTATGTCATTGCTGGCAGCTTGAATGAACAACTTTAATATGTATTCTAGTTGTCATGTCAATGGTGTTGTTACAATAAAATGACGATATTTTATTTTAATTATACTCCTTTTGCACATAAAATGGAAGGGTTCAGTTTCAATTCAAGGATAGACAGACTGACATAGTTGGCGCTATTGTATTAATAATGAGTAAAAGTCTATTTG
Organism: Ornithomya fringillina; assembly: GCA_963978525.1. Lineage (NCBI taxonomy): Eukaryota > Metazoa > Arthropoda > Insecta > Diptera > Hippoboscidae > Ornithomya > Ornithomya fringillina. Next base: position 22,584,121 of record OZ021693.1, read on the forward strand.
AAATTAAAGTACATAAAAGGTGTATCAGCATTATTATGTTATTAGATAGAAACTAAAGAATAGCAAGACTGCAATGTTGTCGTTGCATCTATAACGCTTTAAAAAGTGCAGTATGGCTAAGTATGTTCTATAAAATGTGCCATTTGAAATCGTGGATGTTTGAAATGAAAATTCTATCTATAGAGAAAAGGTCGTTTACGCTTCTCTCTTTTATATGTAAAAACTCCATTTAAGATAAGAAGTGTACTGAGTTTGCCATTCCATTTTCACCTAGAAAAAGGCGTTCAAGATTCTACGAAATAATCTTTAAAGTAATTATTTTTAATTAGAACAAAAATCTGCCCATGCTTACATCTGTCTAATATCGTAAATTTTGTGCTGAAAAAACAGCAATAAGCAATGTGTTGAAAAATCGGTTAAAAGTCACACCCACAATTTATTAAAATTTATTTATGGGCGAAACTCAAAGTTAACTGACAGAGGCCGGTGAACATTAAAAAAAATTCTGGCCAGACAACATAAATCTACCGCGGCAAAACTGACAGCAGACACTATGAATCTATTCCGCAAAGATTTTGCAGCTCTTGTAAAGGCAAATGGCAGTCCAACACCTTATTAATAAATAAATATTGTGTCTATGTCAGGTGTCAATATCAAAATTATTGTGATTGCAATAAAAAAAGATAATTAGAACAAGTATTTGATAGGCTTTAAGTTTCGTGGTCACTTTTTTTTTAAAACAACAAACTGTTGCTTTTCATTTTCTTTTTTCAGCACGTTTCTCTACTAACCTAAAAAAACAAAAAAACAAAAAACAAAAAAAAAAAAAAAACTAAAAAACAATATAAATAAGAATGAAAGATTTTCAAGGAAAATCATTTCATATGATTATATATTTAAGTTGGAACCAAACAGAAATTCATTCATTTATTCATTCATTTAAACTTTGGCCATGTTTTGGTATATGGCCATGAATTTTTAGTTTCCATTCATACAAAATTGTGTAAAGCAGAGTAGGTGGTAGAATGAAACGTAGGGTATGATAGACAAAGAGAGTAAGAAAGAGCGTCACTTTCATACACACCTTCTTGCAGTAATTACTAAATTGCATGCTCTTGAAATTTCCTAAGAAATTGTCACTTGTTCTTGTTACTACTTTTTCATAATAATATTTCTTCTGAAAAGTTTTTCCTTTTTTTTAAATGTTTATTCGCTTTCTCTGCTTATTATTTACTTTACTTTTTGTTATAAGCTTATAATTTTTGTTGTTTGTTAAGTTTTATTGAGTGCATTATGTTTTTCACTTTTATTGCCTATCACTAGTTGCTGGAGTAGAAATTATAAATAAAGCATACTTTCAGGCCAAACTTTAAAAAGTGATTTTACTTTTGTTTTAAGGATTAGTTTTTAATTTTGTTATTGTTGTTGTTTTATTAATATATTTTATCACTTTTTATTGTAAATAATAACTTGGGTTTTTATTAATGACACTTTGTTTATTTTTCTTTTTCAACTTTGTTCTCTTGACCCTTAAGAGTAATCCTCTTTATATATTTAATATTTTTGTTGCTATTGTTTTTTTTTTCAACTTGATTTAATTTAGTCATTGTCCAGTTTACCACATTTTTAAGGATTTTTTTCTTTTTTAAATAAGCCTAAAAGTAGGCTTTTTTAGTGACTTTCGTTATCAAGAATTGTTTAATGAAATTTCTCTTTAGAAGTTTAACTTTTGTTTTACAATTTTTTTAATTTAACAAATTTATATTTTCGCTAAAGTGAAACTTGTTGACCGCACGCGATTTCATTGACAACTGCCATTTAATTTAAACAAATATCTTACTTTCACCAGCTGTGGTGGTGCTCTCCTAACATTTATTCATAACCTATATTTGTAGTTTCAGAGATAACTTTATTATTCTCTTTTTCTCTCTTTACCTCTTCTTACTCTCTCATTTATTGTTTATATTTTTGACACTTGCTTTGTAAGCAATTTTTCGTCCAAGTTTTCTCTTCCAAATTTTCTTTATGTCAAGTTTTAAAGTAAAGTTTGTTTGTTGTTTTTTTTTAGACTTCTAACAGAATAAAGACACTATATTTTTTAAGCGCCTTATTTTACTTTTCCTACTCCTTCTATTTTTATACAACATTTGAGCGGTTCAGTTTTCCATTATCTGTTGTTATTCTTTCTAGTTAAACTGTTGCTTATTGTCCTTTTTTTTTTTTTTGTTTATACTTGTATGTATTCTATGGGGTTATATATGTGTCACTAGGCTATATATATGTAGGGTGTCGAGTTTAGGCAACAGAAGGAAAGCAATTGACGAATAAATAAGAATATTTTCATATGCGTTGGGTTGGGCAGTTTATTATTTAGGTCAAATTGTTCAATCTCATTAATGAAATCATGCACTAACGAGAACCTCATCATAAGTTATAATTAAAATATAAGGAAGGTAAGGTTATGAAAAAGTTTTGGTAAAAGTTTAAGTCCTTATGAACTTTTTGTCGGTAAAAGTTGTACTATTCTAAAAGGATTTTTATTCTTAATAATGGTTGTATACTACCATTCCGTTTACAATACCCAGAAGATGACGATTTACAGTCACGCTCCTAATCGTAATTAGATATATGCCATGACCACTACCTGCAAAGGCATCAGCAACTCTTTAGCACAAATTTTTTATATATAAACATAATTGGCGTTAGTAGTTTTAGAATTATTCTAACCTACACATTTAACTGTGTCTGCCCATGTAAATTTGTACGCAAGCTACACGGCGCATTTTTTGAAATATTTCAATAAAATTTGGTACATTAGATCAAAGAGGAATTCTTTTGAAAATGGATACGATCGGACTATTTTTAGAATCCCTTCCCATATAAGATCCTATTATAATGGATCTTATACATCAAGTGGTGTAGGGTATTTGATGGTTGGGCTTGGCCGACTACAATCTTTTCACTTGTTTTCCTACTAATTCTCATGTAAATGTGTGAAAAAGTACATTTGGCATTTTTTTTAAAAATAGTTTCCTTGAGAATTTCTTCAGGACTCACCGGTTTGTGTACTGATATCAAAAAAGGTACTCGTAGTCTCTATTGTCATTGTACCGATAGTGCCATCAAGTATTTGTGTACTAGAGTCACGTCGACCTCGATAACTATCGATTGCAATATAGAAAAAAAACCTTAGTAAAACATAAAAATAAGTAAAAGTTCAGTACATCTACTTACCGTACAACATCATCGCTTTGTGAACTTTGCCGGCGAAAATTGCGGCAACGTATCATCTCCTCAGTGGTGGATTGGCGACGAAAACCACGGGCAATTAAAATTTCTTCAGTAGTAGATTGACGCCGTATAAGAGGGCGGGCACTGGGCTCGGCCACTGGCAAAGGTGGAGGGCGTCCACATGGACTTGCATCACGGGAAGAGCTACAGCTATTGGAGTCTGGCGTACGTTGCCCACGACCAGCTACTGAAGAACTTTGACGACGTAAGGTACGACGTCGCTGTGGACTGGATTCTCGTTCCTGGCTACGTTCGGGAGAAAGATGACTGCGTGATTCACGGCGACTGACACCTCGGGAGGCACAATCTGGACTTAGAGAGTCTCGTCGTGAAGAGCGCCTTTGCAAATCTTCGAGTGGTTCCGGACTTAAGGCTGGTTGTGAATCACGCCGATAACCTCCGGGCAAATGACTCTCATCAACAGCGACCGCTTGCCTCTGTAAACGTTGTAAACGAGTACCACGTTCAGGACTAATGCCCGCTTTAGAGTCACGTCGATTTAAACGACCACATTGAGTAGTCGAATCACGTCGGCCATATTTGTTGGTAGTGGGACTGGTAGCGGGTGGGGTTACCGAACTGGTAATGATAGTTGGTGGTGGCGGTAAAGCCTGACAACCCATCTCCACCTGATTGTAAGAAGGTGTGGTTGGTATTAAGGGCATCGTTTCAGTAGAGCCAGCTGAGCTGGTCGAGGGTCTTTGTTCCAGACGATAATTAGTGGGATAATCGGGGGCAGCCAATGAATCACGTTTGACCATTTTTTGGCTATTGGCAGAATGCGAACTTGGTTTAGTGGGTGTTTGGATTTGTACTTGTGGTTGTGGTGATTGTAAAGGTGGTGTTGTGGAACGTCCTAAAGAACTGTCACGGCGACTTGATAAATTACTTTCACCAGAATCCCCCCGAGAACACTGAATATAAACACAACAATTGAGGAGTGGTTGTGTGTTGGGGGTATGATAGAGGATTTTATTTATTAAACAGGGAACTTACTCTTTTTTGTGAGATATCCACAGTTGCTGATGGTGACAATAGTGCAGCATTGGATTCTTCAGGTGCCGCAGATATACTTTCCTTGCGGTGCCATTGTTTTGCAAAATCAATTGTAGTCGACTCACGACGAGATTTTCTACTTTTTAAACCGGTATCGGCGCTAGATTCTCGTCGTTTACGTGGTGCTACATAGGTGGTGGAAACATCTGAAGAAGTACGCCAAGGTAAATTACGAGCCAAATCCGCTAAAGTCTCTCGACGATCTAATGGCGGTTTGGAGGGACGCTGCTGCTGCTTTCCACCACCACTCCATTCTCTTAAAATATCAGTTAATTGAGCCAACGAACTACGCCGTCTTCGTTGAAGACCTACAAAGAGTTGTTTAGATAAGATTTTTATCTGTTTTCTAGTTACCTGGTGGTGGTGAAATACTAGGCGGTGTAGTAATTTGAGCAGCAGAGTCACGTCTACCTCCCAATCTTTGTTTAATGGTTGATTCTTCCAACTTTTGAATTATTTCATTATTCTTTATTCAAACATCTCAATTATTATAAAACTTACTTGTTCTCTGATTAAATCATCCCATCCATTGCCACCTTGCCATACTAAACAAACCTGATGAGACATAATGGGTAAATTGCACACAAAGCACATGGCCGTCATAGTCCTGCACGAAATGAAAAGAAAATTTTTCATTAGATAATATATACTATGTATGGATATTTCTTTTCCTAACACATGCTGTTCTTCAAATATTTATTATAAACGGAAACTTCGTGAACAATTATAGTTAATACAATGCTAAATACTTTAAGATAAGCATAACAATTGTGGTAATATGCTTGAGTTTCTATGGTTAAGCTTGAGAATATGAGCATGTAATTTGAGTACTTGAACTAATTTTAAATTCCTAAATAATTGCAAGTAATTGTGTAGTAAAATATTTGCGTTATAATATGAATTATTATTTCCCAAAAGGTAACCTTATCCACGTTTGGCTTTTATTACATTATTACTCTATTCAGGAGCACATTTGAAAATAACGGCTTTATCCGCCTTATATATTTCACACTAGATTTTGTTTAAACCTTCTTTGTAAAAGCTCTTAGAAAAATTTTGAGTCATACTGATTTATAACATTCTCAAAAAAGTAACTATTTAAATACAGTTCAATCACAACTTAACAATCCTTTCGTAAAATCTTATTTTAAGCTTTAGTAAAAGGAGAAGCTTTTCATGCTGTAAAGTGTGCTTTAATTTTAACAAATAATAACATGCGCAAAGTATGCTACAAATATTATAGAATGGGTTAAAATAAAGCATGCAATTAGAGTGAAAGCTTCCTTAAAGCTGTAGCTAACTTTTTCCGCCTTTTTTTTATCGCTGTTCCTTGTTCCAGTGACCTGTACCTGGTTGTTAGTTTTGGCATGATGCATATTGTTATAGTTTTTACATAACTTCAGTTAGCAGGAAAGCTCTTTAATCCAATCGTTAGGAAAAAAGCTGCAGCAACTTTTTAAATGCTTTTTAATTACTTTCTTTCTCTCACTCTATCAATAAAGTAGATAAGTAGCATTGGGAGATGGAGAAGAGCTTTTGTAAGAGTATTTTAAGAGAATTGGAAGATTCGGTTTTTATACACATACATACACACATAGGGGAAGAGTTAAGGAGACAAAATACTGAAAATAATAAAAATTGACTTTAGTTACATGGGCAATATTAATCCTCCTGCTACTGTTTTATATGCAATAAAACAGTACTTTAAGGTATAGATAGATAGGAGGAGTAGTAATAATAATAATAACATACAATAAGTTACATATGGGCAGGAATGATTGGTTAGTTAATTACTTATTATTACAATAAAAAAAGTTTAAGAGGAAAAGGGCACTTACATAAACTAAAAAGGAAAAAATTGCATGCTCAATTAATAGCACAGATGGCACATACGTTGATTTTAATAATTATTAAAAAAGAAAAAAAAATGACAAAATTTATGATAGAATCAAAAGAAATATTTAATAATAGTTTACAATTACTTGTAATTCAATGGGAGCGGAAGTATAAGCCATGATTTTATATTTATTCTATTGAATTGTTCTCTTATAGTTTTGATACCTTTACCTAATTAATTATGAAAGTAGGATGTAACAGGTGTGTTTTTTCGAAGTATATTTTATTACGATTCTTAAAAAGAGAGAGGACAACATTTTTTTAAGTAAAAAGCATAAAATATAGAATAATACTGAAACTATGTAAATAATGGCTGTGTTTTAGTCCATGTCTACATATATAAAAATTGGATCATTCCTTCGACTAAAATGACTAAAGTCTATCCCAAATTAGCAGTAAACAAGTAGGACAACTAAATTTGGTTTAGGCTAAATCTTAAAAACCCTTCAGTGGGCGTGGCATATATGTTAAAATTCAACATAACATTCAAAGCAAATGTTCTTTTTAATAAAACGTTCAAAATTCATATAGACCTCTACATAAATGTCATAATGACTGAGTAATTGAACTGGGAATTAATCAGTAATTTGGTGGCTGGTAAAATTTGTAGCCTCCGAATTATATAGAAGGCGCATTTTGGGTCCGCTTGTCTATACTAAACTAATCTAATGTAAACTAATTCTACTGCCTCTCCCCACTATACTAACTCTGCTGTTCACTTTTATGAAAAACCTTCTTTGGTGCAGAATTCCTCCATTGAGATAGGACACACTTTAAGTGTATAAAGAGCGTTGGGTAAAACCAATTAAAAGGTTTTTTTCCCTTCTTTTTAGATGTTTAACAAAAAAATATTTAAAACTTCCTTTAGCAAAAGTTTTGATAATAACTGTACGTACTTTACATAAGTTCATATTTGTACAATTTATTTAACAAATTTTTTTCATGTATCGTTGTTTGTTATTTATTATTTTATATGTTTTGATTGCATTTTTTTTCAAATTTTATTAAATAAATACGAAATCTGATATTTTGTTACAGTAAATCTATTTTTTTTTTATATATAAATAATATTATTGACACCTAAAAATATTTTATCTGTATGATTTTTATCGAATTTATTTGATGTTTTTTTGTGTTGTTTGCTAATGCTTTGCTTTACTGTTGATAGCAGAAGAGCACCCAAGTAAGCACAACAAATGCTTCACAGTAAGTTACATATGTATCCACAAAGCTATCGAAAATCTTTAACGACAACGACTATCATAATACAGAGAATTAAAATAGATGTGCTGCTAAGCACTGTACAATAACTACACAAACATATAGCTTGTAAACATACTTTTGTGGAAAATATGAACAACAGAACACGTATAAAGGTATGAATGTATGGATGTGTGTGGACATATGTATGTAAACTATATGAATGTATGGTATTTTAGATTGTATTTGATTTATTTAAGGTATTATGTTTATGTGACTTTTTTATGCTATTCGACCAAAGTTGATCAGATGAATGAAATGATGAACATTTGAATGAATGTTTGCTTCACATGCTTGTGAATACTTGAGTACTTGTGAATAGAATTGAATATATGAAAACATAATTACTGCTACATAATATACATATATTAAGTTGAAGTTGGAGCCAAGGAGGCGGTGGAGACTTTAGAAAGTTTATACCACTCCTTGGCATCATAATTAAGGTTGTCTGAGCGGGTCTGTATTTTTGTCTTAAAACTTTACAAGTACAAATGCCACGACCACCTTTTTTTTATACCAACCAGACTAAAATCAAAATCGATTTTGCTATGTCCATCTGTCCATCCATTTTCCCCTTTCCAACCTTGTACGCCCTGTAATCAACCTAAAGGTTGCAATTTTAGATATCTTTTGATAAAATTTGACACAAAGAGAATAACTTTTAGATCAAAGATGATCAGTATTGATACTGGAGCTGATCGATTTATATTTTTAGGATCTCTTCCCATACATCGCTTTATTTTAAAATAAAACTTTACATGGCAGAAATTCGTAATTCTTAATATTTTTAAACAAACACCAAAAGTTTTATACGAAAAATGTAATTGTTATACAAGCTGATTAACTGAGAAAACTATTATGAACAATTTCCAACTGAATATTGCCCAAGTCTTCCTTCAATAGTCACTTTTATTACAATCACTGAAAACCATTACAAATAAATAGAAAGTTCTTTAATGGTATTGGCACACACAAGTGTAATAAAATGATTCTTTATCCATTTCACATATTCAAACATTTTACAAGGCATTGATTTTTGTTGTACGTTATGATCATAACATTTTGTTGAAGTTTTCCATTATAAGGATATTCCAAAACATTTCTAGGAAATTGTAATCTCCTTATAGTATTTTATGGATTCTTATATTTGTATATTGAACATTTGAACGGTATACTACTCATACACGTAGTACAATAATGGGAAAATACAATACCTTTGTTATTTGTTATATGCTTTCTTTCTTATATTTTCTCATAATTAAAATGAACATTTTTCAAAATGCACGTGAAAGCTTACAAATACATTTACAATATATTTTTATAGAGATTTTATTGAATTAAATTTTTTGCCTCAAGTTAAAAATGAAATTCTTGTGTTCTGTTTGACTAGTACAATATTCTTGTAAGGTTACAAACACAATGCAGTTGCAGAAAGTAAATATATTGTAATTGATTTATATAAACAATAAGTTGATTAGATTTGTTAATAAGAAAAGCTGTACGGTTTATTAGTTCTTAATGGAGCATAGATAGTTTGTCAGTGACGGGTACAAATATTTCAATCAATATAAAGCAAATATTAACGTAAAGTGACTTTAATCTCTAATTTATAATAAAAACAAGTAAGAAAACTAAATTTGGCTTAGGCCAAATCCTAAATACCCTCCACATCTACATCAGTTGGCGTGGCATATATATATATTGTGCGTGTTTTTTTTTTGTTATGTATCAGCTTGCAAGTCTAGCTTTGTGAATATGGTTTTATAATAAATTTCAAGTTCATGTGGTAGATAAATAGATTTTAGTCGATTCAGTTTGTGATTCTGATCAAGAATATATATACTTTGTAGGATCTCTGACGCCTCCTTCAGGGTGCTACAAACCATCTAAGATGGGGGGAATACTAAGTTTATCATTTCATTTGCCGCACTCGGAAGGGGTTGTCAATTTTTTTTAGGGTATTTAAGATGTGGCCTCAACCAAATTTAGTTTTCTTCCTTGTTTTTTTTTTTTTTTTTAATTTATGAATAAAATAGAAAAGTTTTGTCGTTTGCAATTTTATGATTTCTAAATTTTTATGTCATGCACGTTCTGGATATTGCAATTATGGAAAGCAAAATTTCTCTGACAGTATCTTTGACTCATTTAACAATATTCAAGACACTGAGAAGCAGCAGTAGTATTTTATTACCAACACTACCATTACCACCAGCACCTGACAATGTGTTGATAGAAATATTTCACATTTTATTCTGACAGCTATTATAAATGTATGTGTGTTTGTGTTGATGACATGTCTGTTCTGTCAACGGAAATTATTTCGTTGTCATGGTGTCTAAAGTCTTAATACTGTTATTCGTGTTCGTTGTTTTATTTTTGTTTTTGTTTTGCTTGTATTTTACAGAAATCTCTGACTATTCCTTATGAAAAATGTTTTATATTCGTTTTCTTTATTTTTTTTTTGTAAAATTTTAATGAAATTTTCTTTGTATACATTTTTATAAAAATGAAATCTTTTTTTATACCCTTCATGGAAGGTTTTAAACCCAAAAATGGGTTAAAAATACAGATTTTTTACCAGCGAAATTGTGATTAGATTGCCCGGCAGTCTCCCTGTATTAAAAATTCAGATGTCATCTTCTATTCTATTCAATAAACATTTATTTTTATATTAAATAAATTTTAGTACTAAAAATGTACCAAATTACTTGAAGTTGGAAACTGTTTGAAAATTGTTTCAGTACATTTTTACAAAATTAATGTTAGTACTCCATTTTAATGATGAGGGTATCAAAGTTTGTAACATTCAGAAGCAAACCTTACGAAATCCTAGAAAGTATTTTGATTAACTTTCAAAACTGAGTTGATCTAGACATATCCGTGTGTTTATTATTGGAACACTCGCAGTCGTAAATTTTGAGATATTGAGCTGGAAAATTGTACAGGTATTTCTAATATGTGTACGCAGCTTTCTACTTAAACTGGGAGAAATCGTTCAAGTTTTACAAAAGACAATAATCTCTCACAGCCGCAAAAATCAAGCTAAAAAGTTGAAATTATCAAAAGTAAAGTATTACCATATGAGTGCGGTCCGACAACAGACACGCCCACAACTTATAAAAACTATACTTGGCGAGGATTCCGTCTTATAAGTGGACAGTAATCAGCTTCTTGCCCAGTGGACATAATCAGCTTCTTGCCACGCCCACCGTTTCTACATACATGTAAAGGCCTTATTTATTTATTTTTCCTACTTGTTTACTACAAAACTTCTACTAAGATATTTGTTTATTATATTTCTATTAAATAAAATTATTTTGAGTGCTAAAGTTTTCTGTTTGTCTTAAGTGTTATAGCAATGGTAAAGAGTTGGCCTAAGCTGTACATAAACTTTCACTATAGTCATATTTTTTTTTTGTATTTTGGTTTTTGTTTTAATCCTTTGTTGTATTTGTTTATATAAGTGCAACCTAAAGCTATCATCAGCATCATACCGCTTCTAGCATGAACGTACAGCTAACAACATTTCGTTCTATTGTTGTTTTTGTTATTGTTAGTGTTATTGTAGTGTTTATTCATTTATTTAACAGAAGTTTTGTTGTTGTTGTTGTTGTTGTTGTTGTTGTTGGAAATTTGTTCACTTAACTGCAATTGTGTTATTAAGTGAAAAAGCTGAGCACAGAGAAACCCCTTCTTCCGCCACTCCCAAATGTCTTAACATTGAATCAGCAATATACATGGTGTCCCACTTCAATCAGCAGCATTAAATATATCGTATCATAGCGTTGTTGGTATTTTTGTTACAGTCTTAAGTAAAACAAAGAAAAGTTTTTTAAATCTTCTTCACTTCATTGTTCCTTTTATAGAAAATGAAAGTATGTTGTTATTGTTGTTGTATTTCTATTACGTTATGCTCTTACATCAAAGTACATTTTTTTTTTATTTATTTGTACAAGATGTTTATACTGGGAACTTAATTTAATGAAATTGATTGATGGACAGATAGACACGACTGACGGACAGATAAGCTGTTAAATAATTTTTGTAAAATTTCTGCTTGAACAATAAACTAATTATTTATAATAAATCTCAATCAATCGTGATTAAATCATAGTAATCATAGTAAAATTTTGTACAAAAGATTATCAAAATTTTGCAAATGTAAGTGAATTTTAATTAAGACAGAGACAGACGCAATTTAAGATTATTGTAAATATATCTAAATGATATTCAATATTAATGCAATGTGTTAATTTTTCCTTTTTTTTTATACATTACAGATATGCCGTGTATCCTAAAACAATAACAAAGTTGTGAAGGGTAAGTGAAGATAATTATTATATGATTTGATCAATATTTATATAGCTTGACTTTATAACCATTTCATTTACAATAATTTACATTTAATTAATATTAATATTAAGGTGATAAATGTATTATTTTGCTCGTTCGTCTTTAAATCTTCAAAGCTATTAATTTGTTGCAAAAATTTGTCCTCTTTGTATATAAATGATAAACATTCATTATGTTTCGTGTAAGTAAAACTAGTTGTTGCTATTGGCATTCGCTTCAATTTAAAGGAAATTCTTTGCATATAAAAACTTGTTTAAACTTTTCAGCATTAAGCTTATTAGACATTAGTTGGTATGGCAGCAATGTAGTCCCTAGGCTGTACAAGTTCATATATGTTAAAATAATTCATCGTTTATAATCTCTCCTACACGTGTACAGAGTATAAAAAGTTTCTTTATAATTTTGTTAACTTGCAAGCAATTTATAGGCTTAAGAATTCAACTTTTCATATCCATAACTTTAAGTCGGAACTTTTTTTCCGCAGAAATAAAATTGTCTCATCTCTACCCCGTCGACACACTTAGTAGAGATGTATGGAAGAATAACTCAATGGTATTCACAGGAGAGACCCTGGAATGGTATATTGATAAGTCCAAACTAGATAGGGGAGAAAATCAAGGCAGAATGTAAAGATCTTCTAAATGACCTAATGTATCGTTAATTTTGGTGCCTGGATACGTGAAAATCTCTGGTAACGAGAAGACTGACCATTGTGCAACAAGGAGATTGGCTTTGTATGGTTATACATATTTGTAATGATACACAATTGAACTTAAATTGTGTAGGGTATGAAAAGATTAACTGCAAAATTTTTATTTGTTTCTTATGGCAAATTTTTCTCGAAGCAGAACATTTGATATACATTGTGTTAAGTTGTTATTGTTGTTGCTTTGTATTGTCATACAATTGAAGCCAGGATAACAATATGTTTCTAAACGTTTTATGGTACAATAGCATACTTTCTAAACTTGTTTACCAGCTATTAACTTTAATGCATATGTTGTCCCAGTATTCATGTATACGTTTTTTATTACGCCCATCATCTATGAAATATTGGAAAAAAAAGGAAAGAAAAGAAAAGAAAAGAAAAAACAGGAAAAGGAATCCTTTTCATGTTTATTCATGTAGATTTATTTTTATGGTTGCATATATGCAGAATATTTTATGCTGCTTGCCATCCTTTTGTAAGCAAATTTTTGTCGTTAACACATAAAATTCTTATTGATCTTTTTCTATGTAATTTTTCTCTTTTTCAACATCATTCGTCATCTTGTTGTTTTACCCCCAACAACTGGAAGTTACAATTCACTTCATTATCATCATTTTATATTGTTCTTGAATTGAATGGAATTTGTTGTGATTTTTGATGCTATTGATGTAGTTGTTATTGTGTATAATTCATCATGCCATTTCATTCAGAAGTCGCATCATTGTTTGTGAAGCCTATTTATAGGCATAAATGAAAATGATGAGCTATTGTTTATAAGACATAAGGTTACATATCCATGTAACACTATACTATGTTTCTCTCTGGCAGCTCTCTCTCTTTTTTTTTTTTCTCTGCTAAAGTTTGTATTGTCTTATACAGAAAAAAAACATTACGATTTTTACAAGAAAAAGTCATCATCATCATCTTCAGCAATTTTGACTTGTTATACACGAAAAAACCAAAGAGTCCGACGGATGGACATGCTTACACGTATTGAGTTGAATGTGGCAAATCCATGTTGGGTTATTTCAAAATCCGGCTAATAATTTAATGTATGTACGTGCATACGTTTGCCTATCTTTAGTTTCATAAATTTTTTTACTTTTTCTGATCTATTAAAACCCCTTTCGGAAATATTTCACATTTTACGCAATCTATATTACGATCGCCCATCTATATATATATAAGAGGGTGCATATGTTTTGATATGTACGATTTGCCCTCTTTTCAAAGATCACACATTTCACCGATCACTTGTTTTAACCGTCGCGAAATAAAGCATATAATACATTGAAATATAGCCTAGAAGACTTGGTACGTAAATTATAGCAATGGATGCGCATCGCATTATTTTCACGGAAGCAGTGCTGCCAGCATGATGTTCATATTATTTTCTCCATTCCCTGTACATGTATATTTTATTTTGCTAATTCTATTTCACTTTTCAATGATAATGGAAATGTTTTGTGAAAAAAAAACATAAACCACAGTTTTTTTTCTAAAATAATCCCTTTAGCAAGGTTATCTGTTGTACGGTGTGAGAGTTTTACCTGTGATTGTGATTTTTTTATATAAATACCATAAAATTATAACGAAAATAGAGGATTATGAATACACACACACACACACACACACACACACACACACACACACACACACACACACACCTGTGGGTTGTATGCGATATTACAATATGTATGTATGGCCTTTGGCCAAGTGCATAACACGTATGCTTTGTATTAGTTTTTAACAAATTTTGTTGTTGTTGTTGTTGTTTTTATTTTTATTGTTGCCGTTGTTTTTCATATTAAAAACATGAAAATTTAATTTAAAATGATTTTGTTTTTGTTTTAACAATTCGTAGAATTCATTTCGAATTACATGCAAGCATAAAATTTATTATGTTGAATATTTTAAACACTCATACGACCCGTTGTACTCAAATAATGCGATTTTCATAATTAACATAAATAAAATTCTTGTGATTTTTGTTGTTGTTGTTGGAAACAATATTTAATTTATTAATTTAATTTATTATTGACTCTTTAACTACAAAGTAGTGAATTGGAATTTTTTTTTATATATTTCCACCTTATGGAGGATATAAAAAACAATTAGAAACAAGTGAAAAAGGACTACATTCCAAATCTAAGAGATTCACTATTATTAACGGGATTAATCAGGTATCTGCCTTGCCTAGAGCTTGTATAGAGATGTGGAAGATATAAAGGATTTGGAACAAGCCAAATTGAGCTATTTTACTAATGGTATAGAATTTTCTAAACTTTAAATTCGTTTATTATCCATTTTCTTAATGGCAATAACAATGCACTCTCAAAACAGAGCACACAACTACTATTTAGCAACACAAAGCAATTTATCTAACCATACGTTACGATGAATGGATTCTTCTCTAACCTATGATTTGTACCCTGCATCACTTGTAACAAGTGGTATTTTAGGTTTGTGCGGATGTTGGTAACTTCTAAACAGTAAATGCTATACTCACCTTCATTTAAGCCGATGGCATCAAAATATGGATCATTTTAATCATATTTGTCCGTTCGTCTGTCTATCCATGTTAATGTATGCTTAAGCTACATGTCGAATTTTTGGAGATATTTTAAAGAAAATTGGGATAAAATCATATTTTAAACCAAAAAAGAATCCTATTGAAAATGAACCGAGTCGTACCATTTATTTGTGGACAAAAATGCATCAAGTGGCGTAATATTTAGTTGGATCTGATCAGACCATTTTTGGAATAAAGGTGACTTACATAGCAATTTCTTGTTTATACAGGTACAACTAAACTATTTGTAGCATAATT
Organism: Ornithomya fringillina; assembly: GCA_963978525.1. Classification (NCBI taxonomy): domain Eukaryota; kingdom Metazoa; phylum Arthropoda; class Insecta; order Diptera; family Hippoboscidae; genus Ornithomya; species Ornithomya fringillina. The sequence continues at coordinate 22,599,516 of OZ021693.1, forward strand.
TAATGAACTTAGTAATGTAGGGTAATAAACTGTTAATCGGAACCTATTCTAACGTTTTCTCTCGTTTTATATTGAAACAATTTTTTGCGTGGCGACACTTTACAAAAAACACTAATTTCTCTAATGGAGTGTACATTTTTTTTTCATATTCCCGAATCATTCTACACTTTTTCACTTTAAATTCACGTCAATGAAACATTTTTTCAACAATTTGACCGAACCAAACAAGAGCAGAGCAGAAGTTTTAAACCTAACAATTTTTAGCACATTTTGCTTTGAGAATTTTCGCACTGCGATAGATTTATTGTACATATACGTGCTCAAGCGTACACATTTTACGATATAACAGTTTTATCATGTAGTGTCGAATTGTGGATTATACTAGGCGGACATACGTACATATGTGTACTGTAACCTGTTAGTGATATGTCGGTTGGATGATGTGATTGGTTACGTGCTAATGTTTTTTCATGGTTACCATGGATTTCTGATTTCTTTCTTTCTATCCTTACATTGCTACGTACCATTGGATCATTTTCTTTTCAAAACGTTCAATGTTTTTGGAAAAGGTGAAAAGTTGTGCAAAAAAAAGAAATTCACAAACAAAAATTGTACTAATGAGGGTACAAACTACTATCGCTAAACGAGATAAGTTTTTGTATTGTATTGAAAGTTCTTTTCAAGAAAAACTGTTTTTCTAACAAATTGATTCAATTTCTCTCTCTATCTATCTATGTCCATCTCTTATGTAAAAGATAATGAAAAGATGTTTTTAACTAACAAATCATTCTTAAACAACCTTGAGTTTTCCATTACATTCCTGCACCCTTATAAATTTCTATTCATTACATCAATTTATAGAAATATTTCTTCAATCGTATTAGGAAAAAAACGAAAAAAAAAAAAAAATAAGAAACATATTAAAGTGACCAATACAGCAAAAGATTAAATCAAATGAAGTTGTGCATTTCATAACAAGAAATGTGAGAAAATGTTGGGTGATAAAAGAAACGTAAACCAAACTGTTGAATAAAAAATGAGGAAAACTCTCTATTGGTCATAAGTTACACCCAACAATCAGAACACTTTTATATTCCCATAAATGCAAAATGTTATACATCCCTGGTAGGCTTTAAATATGTAAAAGGCATTTAACTTTATGTTTATGTAAATATTATGTATTGGTATGTATGGAAATCTGATTAAACTGGAAATGCTGTCAGAAACCAAAGTATTGCAGTAGAAGATAATGCCCCCGTTTTTGTTATTCTATGGTAAGCTGCTACAGGGTAAATAAAAACAGGAAACATTTAAAAAAAAAAACAAAAATAAAAGAGAGTCGATTTTATCTCAACAAAAGTTGATTACTACATAGAGTCTGAACGCAGTTGGAACTTTGTTAGACAGAGAGTGTACACAAATATTTATGTGCCTCAAATTTTAATATCGTGGCACTATTTTTATGACTGTTAGATATGATTGGAAATAATGTACTGTATAAACCTGTACCCACAGCTCAAAACTCTTAAGCTTTTAATATATAGATCTAGGCTCCAAACTCCAGATTATTCCTGGTATTACTTTGTGTGTACGTTGAATGTTCGTTGCCGGGTTCTGAAGGTGGTAGCATAATCGTAGAGTATTTATTTCAAAGTTCCAAGTGCCGTATTGCACAGTCTGCAGATGTCTGTGTCAAAACTACCGATTTTTTCCAAAGTTCTGAGTCTTGACTCACGTCTTTGTAGTTTCAAAAGCCCTGAGGTTTTGCTTTATTGCATTTTATCTGACTTCACTTTGTTCATTATATTCTACTCATTAAATCTGTTCATTTCATATTCTTATCAAATTGTAGGGAAATTTGCCAAAAAGTATATCACATGGTTCGTTATTACAATCAAAGGAGTAAGCAAAATTTTCACCAACAATAAATTCGATTAGAACACGTTTAGGCCTCATAAGATTCAAATAACTACCTGCGTTTACACATTTATTGCATTTCAGCTTTAGAGTTTAAATTTGACACTTCAATGTGGGCGTGGCATGTGAACAATATTACACCATTTAAAACAAACAAAAAAAACTGCAAATGTATATTAAAGAAACTTTGCCTAATACTTCAACTTTTGCTATCATAAAAGTGTCAACAACATATGGATCAAATTTTTCTGAATTGTATTTAGAAGCTTTGTATGTGTATACGGCTTATTAGAAATATATCCCTTATTATTATAGGGAGCGTATAATAATTGTATAGAAGAAGAAGAAGAAGAAGATAAAGCATAAAAAAAAAAGACATTTAACAACAGATTGTTTTGAAAGGCTCACCGCAACGTAGCAACACCATTTAAGCAACAATTTACAACTATTGTTCTCAGGGGTAACATGAAATAGTTTCATCAATTACATACATACACGCACATACACCGTAAATAGTTTCTACACACTGTCTTGTTAAACAAATAAATGATTTTGCTGCTGTTGTTGTTCCAATTTTTTTTCTATGTATATGTAGTTAGTAGAGAAAATTGTTGTATGCCGTTTACATGCATAACTTGTTGAATATGTTTATATATTTTTGCCCCTTTTTTTCTTCTTCTTCTTCTTTTTCTCGATTTTCTCTAATCTTTCTCGATTTCTTCTCTTTCTTTGTTGTTGCTGTTGAATACGACACTTTAAAGCCCTAGGATATGTGAAGTATCAGGGCATTTATATACTAACACACACGCACACATACATACACATATCATTGTACTGAGTAAATTGAATGAAAACAAGTAAAAAAAAAACTAAATTTAGCTTAAAACAAATCTTAAGTACCCTCCACATGCACGTCCATTTGTGGCACATCGATGGAAGGAATAATTAAAAATGTGTGCATTATATATCAAGTTCATAGGTCAATTTTTGTGGCGATTATAAAGATTTTTCTTGATTGTGGGCGGGGTTCTTTAAATAACGATTTGCGTGAAAAACTAAAAGTATGTATTTGTACAAAATTTCAGCTCAATGTATCAAAATTTACGCCCATGAGAATGTCACGAACAGACAGACACACGGACTTGCGGACGTTCATGTCTAGATCGACTCAGTTTTAGACGCTGATCAAGAATATATATACTTTCTAGGGTCTCTGACACCTCCTTCTGGGTGCTGCAAATGAAAAAACAAACTTAGTATACCCTCATCACTGAGGTGGAGGGTATAAAAAGCAGATACCATGCGTATGTTTGTGTGTATTAGAAAGTTTAACTAACAACATATTGCAGATGTGGTTTAATGCGGTGCACGTGTGTGTGTGTATATATATATACATACTTAGCTATCATTCACACGTACACATTGTGCTGTACAAAACCCGGTAATAGTCCAAGAGTCAGAATAATGCTGTATTTTACTTTATAAAAAAACTATATATGGCTGAGGCGAAATCTTGTATACTCAATGGCTGGGTACAAAAGCTTGTATTCTTCATACTTTTTATGTAATTTGGAATAATAGAAATGTTCCTTAGTAGTTTTTTTTTTTGCCTAGTGGTCGCGTGGCTTGAGCGATTTACAAGATTACCAAAACTTTTGTCAAAATTGGAATCGATATGTTAATTTTTGTGACTAGGAGTTAAGGACAGAATGACAGACAATTATGTATGATTACGCCGTAGATCTATTATGACATTTCAGTTATCTAAACACGCCCATTTTTCGTATCGATGGATAGTATTTATGTAGCAAAATAAAATTTTGTGCCGTGAAAGATTTTCTAACATATGGGCAAGCAGACAGTTTTTAAATTGTACTCAGATTTAGATGATGATCACATATATGTGTAATTTGTAGGGTCACTGCAGACCTTGTCTAGTGTTAGTGGCAAGCGCAATGAAAAACTTTATGTACTCCTTATTTTTTTTTTTTTGGAGCACAATAGTAAATAGCACGTACCAAGTTTTCTCAACATTCTCTTTCCTTCCATGCCTCTTTTTATCTTTTTATCTGTGGGTCACAAGTTAGTTAAGGTGTTCCATTGCAGTATCTCGCATATGTGCACATTTTTTTTTCCACTCCAGCATAGAAACACAAAGTTTTCTAACTATGTATAGTTTATCATTAAAAAGCCTGTACGTATGCGCGTGTGAATGTATTTAATATTCTACAATTGTCTTTACGTTCATATGGGTCCTGGTTATGTGTCTTTGTCAATATATGTGTCTCTGCGTTCTCCGTTTACTTCCTTGTGTGCCTGCCTGTTGCTTTGATTGTTTTTTTTTTTTTTTTATATATAGAACCTTATGGTTGTGTGTGTGTTGTTGTTGTTGTTGTTGTTGTTGTTGTTGTTTTGTATTCCAGTTTTAAACTGTTGCTGCTCATTTACACTCAGGCTAGGTTTTTAAATTATTTTTTTTAAATTTACTAAACTTCTATGTGTATGTAGTAGTGTTTCCTTTTTTTTTTCCTTTTTTTCTTTTTTATTCAAGAAAGAATGACTCCTGTTATCAAATCTAGTTAATTTTCTTATTGTACACTTTGCACGTAAAAGTATTTTGTAATAATAGCAGAATATGAGAAATTGTCAAACACACACATACATAACTATAATCATCCTATAAACGTATATGGGCTATTTTAAATTCTAAATGGATTTTATAAAATGTGTTTTTTTTTTTTTTATTGTACTTTTAACTGTGTGGTATAAAATTATGAATAATGTGTCGGATAGTGTAAAAAAGTTATAACCAGCCAGTACGTTTACCATTTTATTATGCACCACAATACACACACAGTGGAAATTAAAATTATATATAAAATTATGATGTATATGCTCGGGATACACAATACTTATAAATATTTTTATTACAACTTCAAGTGTTTCATTTTGTACACGATATGTTCTTGCAGTTGAAATTTTAGATTTCGATTTTGTACAATTCTGCACTATTTTTTGTTTCCAGCTTAGTTTGTGGCATTCTTCAAGTCAGTTTCTTTCTTTTGATATCCATATCAAATAGATCATGGAGAAATTGGAAATCCGCCTTGCTGTAAGGGTCACCATTTTAAGTATAATAAGAAGAACTTTGGTTTATTGTATTCTACTCGTCTAACCCTATCATTTGATTCCCACATTGCGTAGATTGTGAAAAATGTTTTTGGGTGCCCATCAGATCTGCTTTAATATAGTTTAGATTGTGGCCTTGTACACGTTAATACCTTTCCTTTGATATTAATATCTCAAGGATTATGCCGAATTCAGTAGTGCGCCATTTTGTTTATAAAAATTTCGAAATTTTCTATTGATCAAATTCCTAAATTTACAAGTTTTGTGGGGCCACTGTTTTGAAACTACTTTAGTGCCTCCTTGCTTAAGGCATTGCACTCCATGACGCACATATTATGTAGATATGGGTAATTTCCATTTTATTGGGGTCGCCATCTTCCAAGTGCTGTAATATTAAGTACGCTCGGAGACTGGAGACTTTAATAACGATTACAAGTAAAACAGCGTCAAATTTTAACTTTAAAATCCTCACTTAACCGTTACTTTATAGGTTACTAAACTTTAGAATGAATGATATCCAAATTTTTGCTTCTAGTCGCAAATTTTAAATTGACAGATGTACGGACAAAATTAATCTAGCACGTGCAAATGTACAACTCTTGTTTAATTGAGTTGATGCTAAATGCTAAAACCTCTTGCAATGTTTTCCATTTCCACTTTTATGTCCCATATGCTGTGCTGAGGCTATAATATAATTTAATATCCCTGCCTTTTCTTTGTTTTGTTGGTTCGTCATGAATAGTTGAAAGTTTTCGAATATTTTTGTTTTATTACTATTATACACATTTACTTCTTTTTTGGCAAAATATACAAAATACAAAAAAAAAAACAAAACACTATCTAGGGAGATTTACATACTTTAGTTAATGGAACAAAAAACTTTGTTTATAACACTCATACACACACGCACAAAGAGAAAAGCATTATTAACATATTTTTCAAAAAAATGTTCATACAATGTAACATTTATATATATATATTTATATACATATATGAAATATGTGTGGTTGTGTATCTACCTCATATTTATATTTACTTAATTTTAAAGTGCATAGTATGGCATTTAATATTATATTTTAGTTGCAGTGTTTATACAATATTCAAGGTTTTAAATAGCATCTAAATTGTAAATGAATTTCTCCGTTGATTAATTAATTTTAACATTTCTCTTACAATATAAATATATTAAAATATTTTATAAATTTTATAAATTTATGGCAAAAAAAGTAAACGGAATGAAAGGCAGAAGTTTTTATTATAAAAATTTTACTTTTATGAAAAAAAAAACTAGAAAAATAAATCTAAAATCTCTCTCCATCCACAATGGTAGGCGTGGCAGATATATATATTGCGTCCTCTAATAGTGTATGTATTACGCATCAGCTTGCAAGTCAAGTTTTACGTGGAGTATGGTTTTTGTAAATTGTAGGCGCGTCTGTTATCCGATCATGCCCATTTTTGGCACATTGATTGATGGTTTAACTATAAATATGTGCATGAAATTACAGGTTCACAAGTCTATTTTTGTGGCAGATATAAAAGATTTTGTCGATTGTGGGCGCGATTGTTTCTTCACCACGTCCATTTTTAGCATATCGGTGAATGGTATAACTTGGCATAAAAATGCCAAATTTAAATTTCTCATTTTTTGTGACAGATAAGTGTAGTTTTGTCGATTTTGGGCGTGGCTCTTGACTGATTTTGCCCATTTTATATATCAATCTGCGTGCAGATGTAATGACAAACTTTATTAAACCCCTCATATAGCCTAGATATGTGCCCAAACATTGCACATATGCACCCGGTAGCATAACGTAAATATTTAATTTGAACAAAATTAATTTTTTTTAAAACAAAATTTTATATATTTCATTTACTTGTACCATACATACATAAATGCATACCTACTTTTCTCACATAATTAATAATTCAACAGTTTCAACTGCTGTTTCACCTGCTACGTTATCTCCAACACCTTTTCCCTTTTAATGATATTTATACGGTTTTGTATGCGTAATGGGGATTGGGTGCGTGCCTGCGGGTGTGTATGTGCGTATCTGCTCTTAAATAGCCATTTATGTACGTTTGTATAAGTAACCACTTAAATGCTATTATTTGGATAATTATACAGAATTTTTATAAATGTTTCGCTCTTTCGAAAGGGATTTTCGCGTGTCTTTACCGCTCCCCCACACAGTCACTGCAGTTAATGTAAATGAAATTATAATAAAAACTCACCGGGTAATATCATAAATAAGATAAATTTTTGAAGCTTAACTTTACTGGATACTGTCGTGTTATAATAGCACACGCACGTTCACAATTGTACACAATTGTAGCGATAATGTGTATGTGTGTGTGTTGTGGATTTAACTTTATAAACACACAATTCCCAACCAACCAACCAACTAACCACCCAACCAAACAATCAAGCAAGTGGATTATATATCAACGGAGCCTCCGGAAAGCGTTTAATTAAAATTTTATGTTAATACTAACAGGGTTTACTCACATTGACCATATATGTTACAGTGTGTTTCATACACCATAATTATTGAACAATTTCATCAAAATGTATTGATAATCGTAAATGCAGTTGGTTTTGCAGCTGAAGAAAAACATCATTTAAAACATTTAACAATATTAATCATTAACGTGTAAATTCTGATGAATCTCAAAAGGAGATGATTTTCTTTTAATAAGAAGGAGGCAATCAACCTTTGTTTAAAGAGGAAAATTGATTCACAATACCATTCAATCTTCTGGTCTTACACCAGTATAATGTAAATGGAATCAAAGTACCCGAAAAGAAATTCACTTCTTATAAGAATCTATTCAAACAGATTCTTTTGATGGGTAGATTATTAAATCTTTTATTATATTAGAACCTAATTAAATGAAGTTCCATATATTTTTCCTGCTGATCAATTTATCACATTACATGAGGTTGAGCCCTTAAATTTCATAATTCCAACTGGTTGCGCTCCAAAAATAGGCTGATTACAAAGAATATTTGGGATAACTGACAGCAATTATTGCGAACCTTCTTTGAAATGAGTTCATCTTCACTTTAAATTTATTCCGCAATATTCCAGATAGCTTGTACTAATTAGTAATTAATTATGTTGAATTATGGGTTTAAGGGATGTGTAGTTGACAAATTTGATAAATTTAAAATTTAGCAAAAGTTACAGATAAAGACGAATACTCATGTTGACGGTCACTAAGTTATGAAGCATTGTTAACATGGTGCTTAATTCAGTTGCAACATTTATGCATTTACGATTACAGCTGCCCCTCCATTTAAGTGTGTGTGTACAGTGTTCGCATAGGTTAGCCACAAATTTATTTCGAAATGATATTTATTCATTTACCACAGTTAGCGGTTAATATTTTATACTTGTGATGTATAATATATTAAATAATACATTCTTGCTCGCTCCCGCCTGCAGTCATTTCATTATTAATACCAATATAATTACACGGTAAATCAACGATTATTGAAATTATGTGAAAAGCTGCCACATTTCGTAGGCTTTACATCTTTAATTATTGTGCTTTATATATAAAATAATGGTAAAAATGTTTATAATTTTTAAAAATTAATTTTGAGAATAAAATGTGATTTTCCTATTAAACGCGATATGTTATTAAAAAAGACCTTTAAAAGTTGTGAGTGGTTTTTTCTTATGATGATTAAAAGAAGACTAAGTGTGGCTTGAGCCAAATCTTGAATACCGTCCACATTTACATACAATTAGTGGGCGTCACCGGTACACAATTACGTTTTCTAATAGTGTATATATTACGTATCAGTTTGCAAGTCAAGTATTACGCTTAGTATGGTTTCTTGTAAATTGTGGGCACGATTGTTATTCAGTTTTTGATGCTGTTCAAGACTTGTAAAGTCTCTGGCGCCTCCATTTAGGTATTTGCAAATCGAATAATAAACTTAAACTTGATAAATCCTGGATCCCATATGGCATGTTTAAAAACATATCTATCCTCAAACGTTTTTTTTGAACCTATAATTTACCATTTGTGTTTATTTATATTTCGCATATACTAAAAAATGTTTTAAATACGTAAAAACTAAGATATTAATGTTTTCGCAACAAAAAAGAGAAAGTATGCATTTATTTCATTTTACCCCATAAAGTAATTATTTGTCCATGATGGGAAGGCAGGTAGAAAATGGGCCACAAAAAAAAAAAAAAGCAAAATAACAAAAATAAAACCAACATGTAAACTGCTACTGGATAGTAGTATGAAATATTTAAATTTACAACAACAATACCAAATCTACCGAGCAATTGTATCTGACGTATGATGTTTCAAAAGATTCGTCATTACGTCGCCACAATATCCTTACAAACGTATACTACGTACATATGTATTCATGAATACATATTGAAACATTACTACATATATATAAGAACAACAAATAATAATGTAACGAAAAATAAAATGTAAAATGCTTTTAACTGAATGCGATGAGACGTTTACGATTCAGTCAGTATAATATGAATTTGAAATGTAGTAAATGGAAACAGAAAGATATTGAGCGAGGCAAACGGATAACACTCGTTATAGATTTTCATTTTTAAATTATTAAAAATATATGCGCATATGTATTATAACACTTGAAGAAATGTGATCGATCGAGCTCGACTACTTAAAACACTTGGTTCCAATGAAAATGTGCGAAAATGACAAATTTTTAAAGAAAATTTATTTTTATATATATTCATACTCCTCTATGGAAAGAGAAAACTGATCAAAAGCCACGCCCTCTATCAACAAAAACCTTTATATCTACCATAAAAATAGGTCTATGGACCTGAATTTTTTTTATTTAAGATTTGATCTGAAGGGAATTTACTTTTCCTACTTGTTTTTAAATATCTTTAAGTTTATAAAGAATTTTTTTATGCATTTACATAATTCTAAATCAAATGCAATATATTCTCCTTAAACATTTTAAAACGAATCTTTTATAACCAACAAAAATTGAATAATTCTTTGGAGTTTAAAAATGCACTCAATTGTGAAAAAAAGATAGGGATAACCCCTAGAATATTTTATAATAAATTTGTTTTAAGGCAACATTTCTTTTAAAAACCGAAATTTTTTTAATAAACTTTTGAAATTGAAAAACAATCACTACAACATATTCTAGAGTAATTAAATTAAAAATGTTTTATTTTAGAAAATATGTTTTCTTAAAAAATAAAACTTGTAATCTACCTTAAGGCTGCAATTTTAACCAATTCTTAACAATATACTTTTAGGCTTTTTTTAAATAATATTTCTAATAGTGAAAAAATCTGCAGAATTTAAAATGTATGTCCATCCATGTGTATATATACATATTATATATATTTATTGATTTTTAATTTTTCACACAATGTGCAATTAATGGATTTTTCTATTTCGCTAATTATAAATACTGTGTTCAGCTAAAAGCACATAATAAATATTTCAACTAATTGGCAACCAGAATAATTTATTATTAAAACACAAATCAATCATCAAATTTCAATGTGATTTGGTCAACGTGCATTGAGGCACCCACATAATCCGCTTTAAATGTATGATTTGCGCTAAAAACATATATTTAAGCTTTAAATAAATGGCCGCATAGTTAATAGGTTGTGCGGTTGTGCGAGTAAAATTCGATAAATCTCTTTTAATCTAGCGGGTGTTTTTGCTGCTATTAGGAAATTCTTAATTAATGGTTATCAATTTGTTTCTGACCATATGAACAAAAAAAAAAAAATATTTTAAATTTTGTGGGGTTGGAGCTAAATTTTTATTGCACTTTCCTTTATCACTTTCTTTTTCTTCTATAATAACTATCTAACTTTCGGTTTTTTGCTTTGCATCACATTTTATAGGTTTTTTTCTTAGATTACCACAAATTTTTTCTCTTATCCCAATTTGTTTTTCATCCTCTCTTTACCATAGTGTACGCGATGTACTTTTCCAACACTTAAACTCTATACATCAATGTGTGTAAGAAAATTTGAAAAATATGCTTTGAAAAATACCAATGTGTTGGTGTAACAAATTTGGGAAATTGAGGAAATGAGAATGATATTGAACAATTGAGTAGCACTAATATATCCCGTTAAAAAATGTAAAAACAATAGATGAGTAGTTTAAGAAAATGTACTTCATGATAGCCTTTACAAAACGTTTACAGTTTTGTAATAATGATCAAGTTCAATATAATACAGATTAAATATTGAATTTTGGCAGTATAAAGTTCTGTGAATACTATTTAATACCCCCAGGTATGTGGATAAAACATATAAGAAAACTAAATTCGATTGAGGCCAAAAATCTTAAATCACTTTTACAAACAAACGGTGGACGTGGCAGATATATGATTAAGCTCTCTTGTACTACATGAACTACGTACCAGATTGAAGTAGATTTTTACGCTGAGTATGGTTTTTTGTAAATGGTTAGAGTGCCTTTTATCGATCACGCCCATTTTTGGCACATCAATAGATGGGATAACTAAAGATAAGCCAAGTTTAAAGGTTCATAGCTCAATTTTTGTGGCAGATATATAGATTTGCGTCGATTGTGGGCGTGGCTCTTGACCGATTTTTTCCAATTTAAATAGTAATCTGCGTGCAGAAAGTAAAGATTGTCTACAAAATTTCAGCTCAATATCTTAAAATTTATGCCTACACGAACACACATGTCTAGATCGATTCAGTTTTAGAGGCTAATGAAGAATATATTTACTTTATAGGGTCTTTGAAACCTTCTTTCGAGTGTTGCAAACAGAATGACAAACCTACCCATATGCTCCCATCTTATGTGGATGGTATAAAAATAAATTGAAAAACGGTAACAAATAAAAAAATATAACATCAATGCTGAAGTCTTTTTCCATTAAAATTTCAATTAACTGATTTTGATGTGTTTCTGCATCTATTGTTTCCTCAATGTTATCTATTTATAGAGTGCGTACATACAATATTTCCTTTTTACCCAGAAAACGCATAACAAACTATTTTACATAAATGTCTTTCTTGAATAAATGGAAGAAGAACTCAAAACAACACTGAAGATGTATAAACAAAAAAAAAAAAAAAATATAAAAACAAAACAAGGGATTTTATGAACGTGTATTCTCTGAATAACTCGTATATCCTGTCAGTTGTTGTTATTATTATTATTGTTGTTTTTGTTAATGTTTTTTGCTGCAAGCCTTTTTCTATATGAAACATTATGCGTAAGTACAGAAAAAAATAATAAAAGCGGAGCCACAAGGCAAAGAGCACACTCGCAATTCACTTTAAAATGAAAAAAAAAAACTAAATAGAAAGACACGACACCCTTTGGCCCATATTAAAAGTAAACAGAATCTTTCTTCTTATTTTATTTTATTTTATTTTTTTTTTATTTCTTTGCACACATTTCATATGAAACGACCCAGAACTTAAAACTTATCAACTCGAAGGTTGTCTATTTAAGCCCTCAACACAGCATTTATGTGAGAGTGAAGTCAAGAATGAAAACATATGGAAAAGATAAGTCAAGTATAAAATATTGAATTAAAGTACTTTTGTACTTAAAGTTAATAAACAAGTACTGAGACTTGATTCTTCATAACTTGAATTCAAACAGTAATTATAACAGTTTTCAGGACACATAAGTACATCAGTTTAAATTGGAATTGAAAAGATATCAAAAGGAATAAAATTATGTTGGTCTAAATTGTAAAGTACTTAATGGGGAACAGATTGTCTGTTGTCATGTCTAGATTGATTTGGAAGGCATAAAAAACTCTAGTGAAAATATTTACATAAAAAGAAGAATAACATAGAGGCTCTTTAAAAATTCTAAGCAGAGCGTAAATATTAATCAAATAATTTCTTTAAATTTTTATTTTTAAACGAAAAATTCCATACAAACTAACCCACACAAACGACTAAAAGCATACAATAGTTATTTTAAAAATAAATACACATTACAGTACTACTTCAGCATTCAATGGAATTATAACATTTTAATATACATTTTCCATCCTGTACTTCTATTGTTAAAGTCAAAAACCTATGAAGCATGGAAATGCATTAGTGCTGCTGTTACTGTTGCCGCTGCTGTTATTGTTACTTATGTTTCTACAACTCAATCAAATATGAAGTGTTACTGGAAAAAAGAAATTGCACTTTGTTGCTGCACCAAGAGAAGTGTAAATTATTATTACAGTTATTATTGTTGTCCGTTATAAATTAATCCGGAACGTATATTTACTCTTCATTCCATTATCCTGTACATTTATACAATTACCAGTGCATGGATGAAAAGAATAACTTGAACTTGAACTTCATGGAAAATTAAATCAGGAGAAGAAACAAACTTATTCACTTATTTATAATTTTAAGAGTTTTGAATTTGAGGAAGCTTTGTTTTAATTGTATAATGCTATCCATTACGTTGGTCTGATCGATATGGAGCCTAAACTTGTAGAAGTTCTGAGCGCCGATCATTAAAGAAAAATTATGAAATATTAAAGTTGTTTGTCGATTAAAACCATTGAAATTATTTGCATCTAACTAAAAGTTGTAAGAATAAATCACAGATTCCTTATGAGTTCAAAAAGAATAAATCGAATGAACTTATTTTAATGAACATCAGACTCAATATCTCAAAATTTTGCGACCGGAAGACAGGTGGACATAAGGACACACGAAATACATTTCTAGACCGACTCAGTTTTTGATGCTGATCAACAATACCTATACTTTGTAGGGCCTCTGACCTGTAGCCTCGTTGCAGGTGTTGTAAATAGAATGACAAACTTCACATCATAAGTGGATAGTATTAAAAGTGAATTTTTGCTTTAAACTTGTAAAGGAGAAACCAATTATCTGTACCATAAAATATGAAAAATATTAACCTCTACAGTTATGCTTTAAATTTGTTTTTGCAAATTTTTAATATAAATACTTGTAGTTATATAATTTACAAAGTATTCCATTTATTTAAATAACATAAAAAGGATATAAATGTAGAATGTGAAATAGTTGAATGTGTAGACTATCGAAAAAGAAAAGATATAAAATGGTACAGGGGCAAGAAGCAAATAGAGAAGGTACTCTTAAGCGATTAATATACAATAAAATAAATTAGTTGTAATTGTGATCTCTGTCAGAAAGAAAGTACAGCTGCTTTTAAAATTCGTTTTTAATTCTGATAAATTCTGTATGCAGGTCTTTTAAATAAAACTTTACTACTTGTACCTTTCGGTAGTTAATGAGCTGCAAAGAATGCTTAAAATTAGGAAGTAATTTCGTTTTTTCTTTTTGAGAATTCCTTAAATTTAGTATTCTCCCCATTATAGTTTACCACCATGTTTATAAAATTCCTAAACTTTAGACTGATTAATATTTGATTTCTTCATGTGAGATAAAATTTTTGTCATTTAAAAGATTTTTGTAGAAACTATATTTGCTACAACTATCGATTTAGATTTACAGTTGTTTTGGAGATTTCGGCAATTCTATAAACATTACATTTAAAGTCTGCAGAGTACTTCCAGAAGCAGTTTATCACTTTTTCGTCCTTGGCGAGAGCAACCAGCTTAATTTTAAGGTATTTTTAGCTTCAACTTGAAAACAAAGTTACTTTTTGAACAACTTGATATGGTTTTAAGTTAAAGTCTAAATATATACACAAATTAATAGTGGCACTGGCAGGAAGTTTAGCGTTATATATCTACAAAATTTGTTGGCCACCATTGCAAAGATTTAAATGTGTTTTCCTGTTTATTCCGATCAGTTGACCGGATAAATATATTACACACTGACGCACACACACATACAGAGGGACTAATACAATAGACTAAAAGGCAGCCACCCATGGAGTCGAAGCAAAACGTTTTACGATTCTCAATGTTAACAAAAATGTGCTTGCAATGTAGACAAATACACACACACACACACACACACACATGAACCCACACATTGGATACATAGTTGATCATTAACGAGTATGCCTTCAAGCATAACAGCAAAACCTTAGGGTATATTTTCGTTGTTGGTTTTAAAGCGTTCAACTATATCAAGTGAGGTGGCCGGTTGTGCTTTTTTGTTTCGTTTTAGCAACAACAAAATGCAATTAGTGAGATGAAATTGTTAAACGTTTCCAACGGCATGGTCCAGGACTCATCCATACAAATGAACATTCCCCAGACAAGAGGCGGCACGGCATACAAACTCATTTTAAAGGGTAAATATTAGGACGAACGAATCTTAATGAAACAAAAACCAGTTGGAAGCAGATATTAGCAGATATTTAAGCAAGTGTGAGTGTGTATTCTAGGCA
Organism: Ornithomya fringillina; assembly: GCA_963978525.1. Lineage (NCBI taxonomy): Eukaryota > Metazoa > Arthropoda > Insecta > Diptera > Hippoboscidae > Ornithomya > Ornithomya fringillina. Next base: position 22,614,912 of record OZ021693.1, read on the forward strand.
AATAGATTAAAATGACTTCGAACCTCAACATGTGTGTGTGTGTGTGGGAGAGAGTTTGCACATTTCCAAAAGTCACATTTTTTTAATTGATTGCAACTTCTGCAGAAAGGACACTCCAGCACCATGATGCTTTAAGTACCAAAACTGATCATTAGCCATAACTAAGAGTGATACTGGCAACGTACGCACTTGTTCGCATCTTGCTGTTTTGTTAATAAATTTCAATTTTTAATCAAAATATCTTCAAACTTACAAATTCCAGTTGTTGTTGCTGCTTCAAATTAATTGCAAAATAATTGTTATATAATGCATATTATGCCACACAAGCAGAGATGAAGGAAAATGAAAAAAACCACAAAAACAAAATAATACAAAAAGACAGAGATAAATAGAGACAACAGAGGAAAAGTTTTTAATTTGTAATTGACAACATTTGCTAATGACAATTTATAATCCATGAAACTTTATTTTATAAATGAAATAAAAATTATAACCAATCGTTCACTGTATGCTTCTACACTAAAGTTTCAGTTGTGGGAGCATAACCTGGCAACGACTGTATTAATGTTTGTAACTCTTAAACGACAAATGCCATGCCCACCTTCAATCGATTCAGAATCAAAATCTGAATCGATTTTATCATATCCGTCTGTCTGCCTATGTAAATTTAGTGCAAGAACTTATTTACCTAAAATGGACTGAATTGGGCCTTTTTTTAAAACGTTTTCTTAAACAAGATTCCTTACATGGAGAAAATTCGCAAATCGTAATATATTGCTGACAAAGTTGGTGGAAAATACTTAATATATTTGCATCCGATGGAACATTTTTAGTAAATCGTTCCATTTAATGATGATAATTAAGACTAAGCTTTACACATACTGATCTAACTAAACTAATTATATCACAACCTGTATAATTTTATTGATTTATTAGAACGAAGAGATTTAGAAAATTAAATTTTAAAGTAAAAATCTCAATCTCTAATATGTATTAATTTAGTTTTTAATTTCTACAATTAACTGCTTAAAGTCTCGTCTGCATTTAGTAAATTTATTAAGTTTCTAATAAAACTTTAACCGTATAACATTTTTGTAAGGAAACCCATAGGATTTCGGCTGAAGCCACATCAAGACTATTAGCTTTGTTAATTAATAACAAAAATATGTTACTATTATCGTTGTATACAATGTAAAACTCCCCAATGGTTTTAGGGGTTGTAATATGATAGAAACTGTATCATTTTATCGTTACTATGCTTTTATGTTCAACGGTTTTAGTAAAATATGTGTTACCAGACTCCAAAAGGGATTTTAATAATATTTAACAAAAAAGCAGATAACGTTTTTTTTATTTTTTACTTATAGCCACACAGTAGACTATAGATTTTATATATCTTCTATATATATTCATACTCTCTCTCCATAAAATCATGCATGCGAAAATAATTTATACGAAATGTAGTTTTTTTTCTGGTACATAATTATTATCTCGAAAGGATTCTCTTTAGTATATAACAAGGCGCAGGATAAAATGTATATAATTGTATCTAACGTTAATTATGCTCTACTAGCGCGGTTTTACGCCATATGTTTACGCATAATTTGTACAAACAAAGTGAAATTGATAATTATTGTTGTTACTGCTGGCAAGTTATTATGCCTCCTAAAAATATCTAAATATTTTGTCAATATTTGCTAGAGCGCAAAGTGCAAGATAAACATAATATTTAACTGAAATGGCACACTTTCAAAGTAGAATAGGTGGAAATGGGAAGTGAATATATAATGAGATGTGGGAAAAGAGCAAAGGCTTTCAGCAACTATTCCCTTTAATTGTTTATGCATTATGTGTCAACTTACAAGCTGAATTCTGCGCCAAGTAAGTTTTGTAAGTGTCTGATATTCAATCACGCCCATTTTTGGAACATCTATGAATAGATATACGATTACCAAAATACCATTTTAAAGCTCAATGTTTGTGGCAAATAAATAAATTATTTTCGATTATGGGCATGGCTCTTGACTGATTTTTCTTATTTTAAAGAGCCATCTAGAAACTAAAAGTGTTTATACAAAATTTCAGCTCAATAACTTAAAATTTACGCCTATGGCAGTACCAATAACAGACGGACATACGGACACACATGTTTAGATTGATTCCGGTATTGATGCTGATCAAGAATAGATTTATTTAGTAAAGTTTCTGGGGCCTACCTTTTGGGTGTTGCAAACTCCGCGTTAGTTAGTTAAATCATTGCCTACCTTGTGCACCAAATATGTTATATGTTTAATTATTGTTTCAACAATACGTATGTGTATAGTATAAAAATTAATTTTATAATTTATTTTAACAATACATAATTAGTTAAATTTTTTGAATATAAACAAACATTTTTTTTTTTATAAATTAACCAATATAAAGAGAAGGAGCACTTGTTTATGAAATTCCAAAATAAGCAAAATTTCGCATAATATATTTATGTTAAGTAAACATAATAATAACAATGAAAAACATTGCATTTTGGCCAAGCAGATATTTTAATGTTGGCATTCGATCTCAGTGTGTGTTGTTTTTGTATCAATATCCTAAATAAACCATTCAAAAAAATATATAAAACATTATGATAATGATGCTGACTATACTGCAGGCAGAAACCAACAATAGTAGCAAACAGCAAAGGCAGAACAGAGCCGAATATTTTATGAATTGAATAAATAACTACCACGACAATTATAGATTTTTTTGCTCTACCACAACAATTCACATAGATACTTATATGCATTTGCATAACTAAACTCTAAACTCTTGTAAACCACCATAATGATGTTGTATGGAAAAGAATATTGTGGTAATTTACAAAATTAGAAACAGATACACAAGTCAGTCAGTCTTTGTTTCATGTTCAAGTATTTATACTTTGCTCGTATTGTGTTTTATTGTTGGTATAGAGAAATAGTTGAAAGCTACAAGCAATTTATTGCATGCTTTTTGGAGGTCTTGCGAAAATAATTTTTCTTAAATTCCACTTTTTATTGTTATTTTATTTTTCTTGTTTATTATTTTTTTCAATCGGGTCAGTGAGAATTTTATTTTCTTTAGTTATGTGTGCTATTGTTCTTTTTACGGTACCGTTAAGACTGACAATTGCTAAAGTTGTTCAAATAAATGTTGTGAAAAACTTTACACAAATTTTTATGATCCTTTAGCTTGAAAGTATGCTATAAAGAGGATCGTATCTGTGAAACTTCAAAGATACGAAAAATCTTATTAAAATGCAGAGAAATGTTTTAGTCGACCATGTTTGACTTTATAAAAGGGCGTATTATATCAATCGCGTGCAATGTTGAGCTCTTTCTGCTTTTTCTAAACTGAAACTTGTCGCGAATGTGTACAGATTCAAAGATCTTGCGAAAAATGTTTCACTCGAACTGATGTAGGATATAATTACCACAAGTATAGTATAGAGTACATATAAAGATGTGTGTTTCCGGTTATTTAGAAGAGCAGTAAACAATATGAACTTTATTATTCAATATCTAGTAAGTAAGTAAGGATTGGCCCGTGTAAAAGAAAACTACAAGACTCGAACCTGAGTGAAATTTGGGTGTTTTAAGCAACATCTATATTATTAAGAGTATAGCAATGTCTTCTATAATGCAAGGTATCGATCTTAACCTCTAGATATACAAATTATCTCCCAATTAAGAAATATTTTTTAAAATCACCTAATCATCCGATACAAGGATTCAACTGTTGCAGGTATCGAACCCTAAACAGCTAAATCTTTTGCGGACGGTTTGAAAAATCTTGTTATAAAATATGTAAATCGTGTCCTATTTTACACTTCCAAAGGTGATGGTTGCTCAATATATTTTTAAAATCTTTGATATTTTTTTTTAACTCTATTAAGTTTAGTAATCATAAATAAATAAACAAATACCTTTCCACTTCACGTCAATCTTTTTCACAAACATCAACAATAGTTAAGTCGTTTATTTATCGTACATCTTCTTCCACTTGACTCTTCTTAATATTGGAAAAGAGCTTTATAATTAGCATTAAACAAGTGGAAACGTTATAAAAACATTTTTGTCGTCTGCTTTACTTATTAATCCTTATCCATTATGGCATAAAATTGTGATGAAACATATTTTCCATTATTGATCATTATTATAATTGCTAGTGTAAGTTATATTGTATAAAATGTTTAATTGTTTTCAACAACAGGTATTAATGTGTCGCTGCGTCCATTTAAGTTGTTGTCGTTTAACACATTTATATGATATAATAAAAAAAGGAAAGAAAAAGAGAAAAGAAGAATTCTTTAACAAGTACTTAAGGACTTTTCTTTTTTATTTGTTTCATTTTTTATACAAAATACCAATTTTTTGTAATCAAGCTTCAAGTCGAAATTTTTGATATTTGTGGAAAAATTTTGGTCAAGAATTCTCAATATTGATATAAACCTCTTCGACCATTTAAAACTATATTTTAAAATAAGCCTTTATATAACAAAAATTTACTATTTTTTTCTAAATCTTTTAACAAAATTTGGCATAGAATAGCTAATTAGCTTAATAATTAACTGAGCCAAATTTGAATCCCGTAGAACCCTTCCAAATTCAAAACCTTTCTCTTATACCATAGCTTGGATAAACGATTGGTGCAGGGTTTTAAATTGTCAACTAAAACCGACTTTTATATTATAATTTTTTTCTTCATTTTAACAACCGTAATAAAACAGTGCACACTTCACCAAGTTGTACTGTAAAACTCTTATCATCAGGCCAATAAACTTGTATACTTGAATCTTGTTTTAAAGTAGCTTCATCACTATGATTATGATTACTTCGCGACAAACCATTTGTGTTGTTTATGTTGTAATGCTGAAAGAATATATTGACGCAATTAAACTTATGTCATTATGTGTAATGTTGCAGTTTGTCATCGATACGAGATAAACAAGAATCCATTGCTTTTATGCTTGATATTGTACAATAAACCTTTAGCCAATAGTTTATGATATTAAGGATAATCCAGCTTTGCACTATAGTGTTTGCCAACATATATTGTGATTTCTTGTAAAACAACACACAAGACTTTTACTTACTTATCACCGATTACGTTATACTATCGAAAGGAGACTGTGGCTAGTTGTTACACGAATTGATTACCGCAAGGAGTATTTGCCTGTTTTACATATTGCTTATGTTGACATAATTATATCAGAATCATTTTCTAAATCGATTTAACCGTGTTCGTCTGCATGTCCTTGTAAATTTGTAGGCAAGCTACAAGTCGCATTTTTTAAGATATTTGGATGAAATTTGGCACAATTACATTTCGGGGCTCAGAAAGTAAGGTTTTGAAAAATAGATCACTTTGGACCATTTTTAGAAACTCCTCCTTATATAAGGTTCTATAAAGGAAGTCTTTACATGTAATTTTTTGACAAAATTTAAGGCAGAACAGTTAATTTTTTTAATAATTGACTGTGCCAAAGTTGGAAATAGGGTAGAGGGTCTTTAACCGTCTTCAACATTTTTACTTGTGTTTTAGTAAAATTTTATTTGCGGTAACTGGATGCCTTTACAGTTTGTTTGTTAGTAAAGCAAAACCTTTTAATTAATAAAGTTCGTTATGAAATATTAAAGAAAATTAAGAATTTCGTTTGATGAAAACGAGGTCTCAAAGTTCATAGCAAGCAGTATATAAAAAAATAAGAAAAATAAGAAACAAGTAAAAAAATTCATATTGGGCTGAAGCCAAATCATTGATACTCTCTATCGATGCATCAAAGCTTGCCGAAGGAAATATATGGCAACATATCTTCCATGTGTATACTTTATAAGTAATGCGGAAAATTTACTTCAAAAATTGCTACTTTTTCACTTTTTTTGCGAACGTGTGGCTTGACCGATTTTATAAAATTTTAATACCAACCTTAAGTTAAATCTTAAATGCCTTTTAATCAAAGAACGGGGCAGTCAGTTTCTGCTTTAAATATATTTTTTATAAATAACGTGTGGGTCGAACACTTTTGCCTTATAGATAAATCGGACAGACGGACAAATATGATTAAACCGAATTGTAATAAAGCTGCTTAATATTGCCATCATAATATATTAATTGGTTGGTTGGTTGGTTGGTTACTTTACGTTAGTCTTGCTGACGCTGCATTATAGACTGCGGTTAACCCAACAATTACGAAAATACCAAAAAAAAAATTGTGTGGGCTTCAGTATGTATTTATTTTAAACGTAGCACCCACACAGCAAAGAAAAAGAGAGACTGTTAATGAACAACTAAATGAGAAAGGAAAGCGGTGAAGGTTGTTAGTTATTGCAAAAAAAAAAAAAGAAACTAATTTCGAAAATTTAATATAAAAGCCTTTAAGCAAATATGAGCGATATAGAGATGTACAAAATGAAACAGCATCAATAACCTCCAGTATAGCTGCTTTGGTAGTATTTTTGGTTCATATGATGGTTAGTAATGGCTGAGGGCGAAAAGAAAATTAAGTGTGTATGTAGGTCACACCAACACCAAATGCACATAAACTTGAATCACCAGCCAGTCAGCCAACGCAATCCATATGTGTGTTTGATTTTTTAATATTGTAGTTATTGTTGTTATTGGATCAAAATTTTAACTACCATGTGTGTATTACTAAAGCATTCTGCACCTAAGCACGAAAAATGAAAAAGGAAAAGTTTTTCTACCTGCTGTTTAAAAGTAAAGAAAAAAAAAAATTATTCGTAGTTGTTGTTGTTATTGTTGTTGATGGAGAGAGTAAGTAATAAACCGAATTGTGTTAGATTTTGGTACGTGGTGTGTTTGGGTGTGTACGTGTGTGGATGGATTATATATATGCCCAAAATAAATTTCTATTTTGTGGTTTACACCTACATACAAATAAAAAGCCTGCTGCTGCTGCTGTTCCTGCTACTGCTACTGCTACTGCTACTACTGTTGTTGACATTTGTAGTCTTCTTTAAAAGTTTAAGTTGAAGCAATATGGGTAGGAAAGCTTTTGTTGATTCAAGTCAAATATTATTGTATTTTTGCAAGTCGAGGCAAGTACATTATCTTGATTCATGTTTTTTATATAAAATTTAATACATTCGCCAACTGTGTTGACACCTAAAAGGAAAATTCTGAATTAAACAAAAAACAAATACTCTTGAAGGAATAAATAAAATTCTTAAATGGCCCAATCCTAACTACCCCCATGTCCACCTATTGGTAAACCAAACTACTTGAGAAAAATTCTAGAGATAATTTGTAAAAGTTACATGAAACACTAAACTTAGTATACCTAGCTTGAGCAAGTTCAGTCAAGGATAGTTTATAAAGTTTACATAATTGTAAATTATAGAAATATGTGGTATTTGTGGTTGAAAATGTTTATAAAAATTTTATATTTACTAAACTTTCCTTTTTTCACTTTTCAGAGATAGTTTTGACTTACTGCCTTATATGAAATAAATTTGTGTAAATATTTATGAATGTGGGAATATATGTTTTTATGCATTGTAATTTGTGTTGCTTACTCTCTCTTTTGACATTTAACAAAAAAAAAAAAACATATATATTGAAGTGTCATTTTTTGAAAGACTTATGAAAGGTTTGGTAGGTAGATACAGGTACATGTGTAACTGGGAAATTGCAAGACACAATGTGTCTTAAATCGGAAAGAGAGAAATTCAATAAATCTCACAGAATAATAGAAATCAAAAACCAATGTAAAAATTGTTAAGACTTGTGATGTGAAAGGTTTGTTGGATAAAAAGAAGAAGAAAAGTAAAGAAATTACAACTTTAAACAATGTTTGACATTTTCAAGACCATTTCCACTCAAATTGAAAATAACTCAAATGAAATTTGAATATTTCAATTTCGATTTAAAAAGAATCCAATACAAACAAGTAAGCAAACTAAATTTGGCTTTGGGGCCAAATTTTCAATACCCTCGCACGCAAATCTTAAATAAATATTATATGTAGAACGACTCATTTTGTGATGCTGAACAAGAATATATATCCTTGGTAAGGTCTCTAACGCTCCCTTCGGGGTATTGCTCTACCTCTGTGCTGTTTAGAATATAAAATTTGTATATTGTACACCACAATGTGGTTTAACGATCTTTGCATCTCCTAAGTACGAAATGACAGACCTACCTTTAATTAAACCGGTCCGTCTGTCCTTCCATATTAATTGTATATACATGTGGCCCAATTTTTTTTTTGAAAGTTATTGATGACATTGTAGTATTGTAGTAATGTAGGTTAGTCCGTAATCAAGTAGAAGCTGCTAAGTGTAAAATATATTCACTTGCATTTATTATTACATATAACAATTTTTTCATTTTTCAATTTCACATCAAAATTATGACAAGACCTGAGGGCTTTACCTTGAATACATGGAATATTTTAAATGAAATGCATAACGGAAAATAAATATCTGATATATTTTGCATATCAACCACTTAGCTGTGCTATGGTATTTTGTCACATTCAATGCATCCTACACATATGCAATATTTTTCATTTTCCTTTTTTTTTTTAAAAAAATTCTTAGATTTCATTTTTTTTTTTTTGTATGTTTTTACCCTACAAGGCAATCATGTGAAATATGTAAAAATAAAAAATTTTTGTACAATTTTATTTACACTAACTTTTTACGTTGTTGTTGTAGAAGGTTTCATCAAACTTGTGGAATATAAATGCTTGCTGTTTTCTTTATGGGAGTTTTCTGTTTTTTTCTTTTGTTCTTTTTTGCTTTTCTTCACTTTATTCTTTCGTATTGTATTACATTGTTAGTTTTAATTTATAATTCTTCTCGTAACCTTATTTCACCTTTACGAAGTTTGAAGTATTTTTTTTTTTTTCTACTTTTTTCCTGTTTTATTTTACATATATTGTTGTAAACGAAAATTTATGTGTGCAACCTCTATGGGTGTTTTTTTTTTTCTTCTTACATATAAACTTGGCTGCTAGACTGTTTGCCTGCTTTAGTTAAAAATTTATAGTGAAATTTTTTTCATTCTCATTTTTACCTTGAACTGATCTATGATTACTGTGCTAACAGCAGATTACAGCTTACGTTGCAAATGAAAATTAATTAATAATATTAATGTGTGTAAGATTTCTAGCAAAGTATAAATAACTTGGAAATAATTATAATCAGAATAAGAGTTGGTTGGATTTCATAAAACAAATGAAAAAGTTCCAATAGGTTGCTGCCCGTAGTTATAACAAATGAAAAACTAAATATGGCTTAGCCAAGTGCTAAATACCTTCCACATGTACAAGGAAGGGCGTGGCAGATATATATATATTGAGCCCTCTGCATAATGTATGTATCACGTATCTAGTCTAATTTTAAAATTTTGAGCACGTCTGTTATTCGACCACCATATGTATATATGGACTGTGTAAAGCTTTGACTACTACATGGTGAATTTTAAATATTTTTTTAATAATTTAGAAATTTATTTTTTGTTAAAAAAAACATTTCTTTAAATGCAACACGTTTTACGGCTCAATTTTTTCCTAGGAAATATCTTTACATTTAATTTCATTGTTAAACCTTTAAAACTGTAGTCTGTAGATTACGTAACAGCCACCCTGTTGCAAACTCATTGTATGTGATTATCTTATTACTGGGAACCATACCTTTATATGCCAGCATTGCAAACATTTCGTTCATTGAGAATGTCCCTTAATCGCAATGTGTTTCTCTTTAGTATATAATTTCCTAACCGATAATAAGGATATAAGAAAGTGTTTTGCTTTTCAGATAGGATTTTTACTTTCTTTTTGTTGGTAAAAATGTAAACGATTTGGTAAACAGGTTTGTACGATATATTCAATTACGGCAGAAGTGTTCAGTCACTAAGTATTTTGGTTACTGCTTTGTTCATAAACCGATCAAATATACTTCAATTCTTAGGGCTGTTTTAATCTCAATCAGTTTGGTATCCTTTTTCTCTATTTGTATTTTTCTTCCATTTATACCTATGTACCTATGTATTGCTTTTTTGTCATGGAATTTACTGTTAAAAGTAATGGACTATGCTGCCCAAAGGTTTTCTTTATACCAAAAGGTTGCTGTAAAAGACTCGAAGCAGGAATTGAAAAATGAAAAAGAACCCATGTGATGAATTCCCAATTTATTTACAATCTATGCAATATTTAAATTAAATGAATGAACTTTTACGATTAGACTGCCAACACCTAAGTGATGTGCTACTAAAATCAATATGACGGTATTGTGAGAAAATTTTAATTCACTATTCTTCTAAAAATCTTTAATATGGACATGAAATGAAAGGTTTTGTTAAAAAGTAAAAAAAAAAAAAATTAATTTTCTTTTGGCTAAATTTTAAAAGTTTTCACATTTTTGGGAATACAAACCATGAGCATGATGGGGATCTATTTATATCCTGCCATGGTGTATTAATAAAGAAATCGTAATCAACTAAATCAAATATCGTTTTTTTTTAATGTTTTTGATCGTGGGCGTGCTTCGATCGATAGACTAAATATAAATAAGTGTACCTAAGGTTATCTATTAAGGTCATTTTTTCTGGCGAAAAGGTATATTTTTGTCGATTATAGGCGTGGCATTTGACAGATTTTGCTTTAAATCTGCACCTGCTTCAAAAAACTAGAAGTGTTTGTAAAAATTTTTTTTAACACAACATCTCTAAAATTTGCGACCTTGAGGTGAATGAACATAAATCGATTCAGATATAGATGCTGAATACTTATATATTTTGTAAGATCTCTGATGTCTTTTTCTAAATATTGTCAATGGACTGACAAACTTTGTACAAAAAGACTCTATTTCCATAGATTTAGATCTTCTCCAGTCACTTGAAAGTTACAAATATTTACACAAACTTAATATCCCAACCTTATTATGCAAAAGTTTGGATTGTATACCAAGTCATGGAGAGGCGAAGATAATTCGATTAAATTTTAATGCTAATCAAAAATATCTGTATTTGCATGTATGTATGTGCATGGATACGTAAGAGAATACATTACTTAAGACACCTTATTCAAAGGCAGGTAATGTGTATAGAAAATCCATTAGGTTGAAGTATTTTATCATAGATTACAAAGAGATGTGTGAGAACCTACCCTTTTTCCAACTATGCATTATAAGACCATAAAACAACAAACAACAAATACTTACATGTTTAATAAGTGCCATGCAGGTATAACATACATACTCACTACATTTGGAAATGGCTTATTTTCTGTACATGTTTAATATGATGAAAGCAGACTGCGTCACATACAGAATGCATACATGTGGGTGTGTGTACGTGTGTATGTGGTATGCCAATCTTTGTATTGGCAGCAATGAATGCACGCGTGTTTCTCCTTATGTGCCTTATTTTCCAATTTATCCTTTCTTATTATATATACACACACAGAGAGTGACATGTGGTTGCCTGGTTATACTCGTATGTGTATATATGTACACGTATAATGGCTTTTCAATAACAATCCGAGTAAAAGCAAACATAAATAGATCAAGCTGCGTATTGTCACGGCTCCATTGAATATATGTGAATAAGTACAATCATACGAAAAAAAAAAAAGTCGGTTGTATTCGACTATTTAAAACACTACAGCACCAAGTTGCTATAATTAGTTTAGTTGTATTATTAAACACAAGGCGTTGTCCTATAAGTTTCCAATTTCCACAATCAATTATTCTTCATTAAGTTTTATCAAAAATGATTAAGAATAGCGAAGTTTTGTCATATAAAAATATATTTCAAATAAGAGCAGAGTCCCAAAAATAGTTCAACTCGAAAAATTTTCAATTGTTTGTTTAAGTCAACGTTAGATTTTGTGTTAAATTTCTTCAAAAAATATCAAAAAATGTGTTCAAATTTATACAGATATACAATGGACAGACGGACATATTTAAATCGATTCATAAAGTGCTTCTGAAACGAGCGTTACAATAAAAGATGGATCTATATTTAGTTGTTTAGTAGTTGCAAACATTTTTACAAACTTCATAAACCCATTGTCACAAGTGATGCCGGATATAACAAGGAAACGTATGATATGTTATCATAGTTGTAAAAGCAGCCAAAGTGTTATTTCGTTTAACTTACGTTATATGTACAATATATCTAATATTAATATATGTTACTAGGATATTATTTGTAAAGTGGTTATTATTCTTTTTATTTTTTATTGGGTACTCGTCTTTTAAAGTGTAGAGAATGAATAATTTCATTTTATCATTCAGTAGTTTTTCAAAGCTTATTTACATATATGCTTTATACGCCTATTATAAGCACTTTAAGGTGTAAGCATTAGCAAATCTGGCTTAAACTAAATTTTCCTATTTCTACACCTGAAAAGAGGCCTCAGAGGTGCCACAAAGTATTTATATCCTTCATTAGCATAAAAATTTGAGTCGGTTAAAATATCGATGTGAAATTTTGTATAAATATTTCTATATATGTAGGTTGCCATATAAAATGGGCAAAATCGGCCAAGAGCCACACCCACAATCGCCAAAAATCTTTCTTAGTCATAAAAATCTACCATTAAAGTTAAAATTTGGTGCATGATTAGAGCGATGTATTAAAAATGTAATACAACCACGCCCACCTATTGCAAAAAATCTTACTTTTCCCAGATCCGTATAACTAACGTTGTTACAGGGCAGGTAATCACATACTTGCCACGCCCACTGATTGTATATGGAGGGTATTGTGGACGGTCTTAAGGATATGGCCTACGTCAAATTTAGTGTAACTACGTGTTAAGTATTTTTTACGTGCATTGCATGGAATTTATTCAGGAAACCAAGCGCACTTACATTGGTTTTGATGATATGCGCATATAGTATAATTGTATTCTACATGTACGTATGGAATTTGTTTGTATTTTTCTACACAATATAAAGGGTATACCAAGTTTATCATTCCGTTTGCAATACTCAAAAAAAGGCGACCATATATTCTACATCAGCATCAAAATCTAGAAGATGTAGAAAGGTTCGCATGTTTATTCATCAGCTTTGAAATTCTAAGCTGAAATTCCATATATGTTTAAAGCTAATATTGCTAATGCCTAAAATAGATAGAATCGGTTAACAGCCACTCCCACAATCTAAAAATATCTGTTCTGGCAACAAAACTAGTCCCTCAAAGTTTAATTTTTGTACGGAACTTCAGCTAAAGATATGCTAAAAACAGGCGTGATTAGATAACAAGAAGAAATTGATTTTTGTGAAAAAATATACCTTCGTGACTCATACTTTAATAGTCAATGAAACGGGTACAATTGTAAACTTGTCACGCCTACTATGTACTTATAATTGTGCAGGGTATCTCAGATTTAGTTTATGACAAATCTATTGTTTACTTGTTGCTGTATACTCGTATATTAACTTGGGAAACGTAATTGAGTGAAAATTTCCGTTGAACCATGAACGCCAAACCAAACTTAAACATTGCTGCCCATGTTGTTACTCAAAATACACAAAACCGAACCGAATCAGTACCACAAATTCAAAATAAAACAACAAAGAATACAAAGAGTAAGAAAGACACAAAAATTTTCACCATTTCACGCGCCACCAACATTTTAATTAAAAAAAAAAAAAAATCAAGAAAAAAAGCTAAATTTGGCTCAAGCCAAATGTTAAACATCCTTCATTAACGGTGGGCGTTACCAGTATATGATTACGCCCTCTAACAGTGTATATATTACATATCAATTTGCAAGTCGAGTTTTACGTTAAGATTTTGTAAATTGTGGGCGTGTTTGTTATTCGACAAGGGCCATTTTTGGCACATTAATAAATGGAATAATTATAGATGAGTGTACATAATTTCAACTTAATATCTTAATTTTTGTGGCATATAAACATATTTTTGTCAATTTCGGGGGTGGCTCTGGACCCACTTTAAAGAGAAATCTGCCTGTAAAAACTAAAAGTGTCTATAGAGTCCTTGACACCTTATTCCGAGTGTTGCAAACGTAATGGTAAACCTAGAATACCGACCATCTTATGTGGAAAAGACCCCAAAATATCTATAGCTTGATGCACTGTATCTACATGTTGTTACAATTCCAGTATATGGATTGTAATGAACTATAAGTCACGCAGTGCTGTTATTGATGGTTAAGTGGAAATGAACGTACAGCATATATTATTGAAAATTTTGTTTACTTTGTAGATTTATAACAATTGCAAATAATCAATAAATTTACAACTAAGTGGAACTGGAATAGGAACTGTTGCAATACAATTAGAAATTATTATATTCTCGATACCATTAAGCAACAAATTTAGAGATATTTACAGAGTTAGTGTTTTACGTTCATGCCTATCGTGAATGTTTAATTAGACGTTATTTATGAATTTTTAAGCGTTCCCAGCGTTTCCACAAGGGGGCCATCCCAAGGACTGGCAAGAACCACCTGTTCCTGGAGCTCCAGTACCTCTCGGTACCAAATATTGTCTTTGGTCTGACTTTCGGTCCTAAAAAGGGTCTTCCAGTTCGAGTAGCCTATTACCTAGCCTATGGGCTGGTGTCTTATTTTAATGTTTGCAACAGTACAATCTACCAATCTTTGCTTTATTTTACAAAGGATCTCCCAGCTTGATTGCAGTGCCCCTTCTTTATAAGTAAGCGGGCAGATGCTTTCATATTTTATATTATGTTTTGACTGTTATTCCAGCAACCTTAGTAAAGCCTTCTATCTTATGTGGACGTTTCTTATTTTTGTTACGCAGTTTACTTTAAAATATTCATCCATTTTTTTTTTTTTTTTTGATATACTATTCTATGACTGCCACAAATATTTGCACTGTGCTACATATTTAAGTTGATATAATTATATGCGTGCATTATGTATAACGTACCATTTTATCAAGAACATTATAAAAGTTTTATAAGTTAACACTTACCAAGAGTATGCTATAAATTTTGAATGTAATTGCTCCACCATAAATATGCTACTGATTGTTTTTCTAATGGCACACTTTGGTTTTTCTGATTTTTTGTATATTCTTACGATTGGATGGGAAAGTTGTGCTAGTGCATGTGTGTGTGCCTTTGAGCGGTTACCGTTAGTGTAATAAAGAAAACCATAAATATGCGGATATTAGTTTGCGGCAGCAAAGTTGAATTTGTCTCCGTTTTCATAACCTGATCAGTCAGACGATATGCCAAATGATGCAACGCGATACGATACGATACGCGTGGTGACCACGCCATCTCAAACCAATTAAATAAGCAGTTAAATGAGTTTGAACTCTTTACAATGAAAAGGAAATAAACAAACAAAAACAAAAAAAAACAATGATAACAGTGAGAACAAAAACACTAACCCGAGTAAACACTTGCTATGGCAGCGAAAGAGTAGTAAGGACAAAAAAAAAAGGACATAAAGTAAAGGCCGTCTAAAGTTAGAGATGCCCTTAAAGTGCAACAACAATGATTATAAATATAAAAATAATAATAACAACAACAACAATGTTTATATTAGTTTTTTGTTCTTCTTTGTCTTTTTATTATCGTATTATTTATTATTGTTGTTGTTGTTGTTGTTGTTTTTAATATATGTATACGGAGGTGTTTGGTGGAAATACTTTATAGTCAACGTTTTGCATAAAGTTTTACCGTTAGTAAGAGAGGTAATGAGGTTATGGTCATATCCATTTTTCAACCATTCACTTTATTAGTGGTAGTAGTTCGCTTGAGGGTGGCTTGATTCTAATATTTAGTATTCGTGCGTATTATTACATAGACAAATATATTATATAAAGGTGATAATATCCTGTGAGGTGTAAAATGATGCTTAGCTTCGTTTAAAGGGAAAGAACAGTCGCCAGACTGAAACGATTTTCTAACCAACTTTTTCAAATAAAAAATTCTAACAAAATCGTACCGGAGCTATTTTAAGGTGTTTGGTTCAACACTATTTAGGAAAAAAACAAGTAAAAAAACAAAATTTAGTTTGGGCCAAATCTTAAATTTCCTTCACATCTACAAAGGTTGGTTACCACATATAGGTAAATCTAGACCACACGGCACCATAAATGCAGTAGATTTTAAAAACTCGATGTACCGGTTAGTTATGTACAAGAATTCTTCATCATACGTCTACACTCTACATCACCACGAAATTGAATGTTTCTTAACAGTTAGACCAGTCGTGTCCACGAATATTTTTAAGTTATATATGAATTATTTTACCATCTAAAACAGTTTTGAACGGTGTCGGGTACAAAGTAATTCTTTTTAACCATATATACAGTTAATAGTCACTTCATTTTTAATTTGAAACTTTTTTTTCATTTGCATTAAATTGAACGTGATCTATTTCATATGTAGGTGTGTTTGAAAAGGTCACGCGTATTTCTAATCAATTATTTACTTTTTCAACAGTTTTATTGCATAAAAAATAATATAAAAAACAATCTAAAAATATGCAAAATGAATATTTTTATATAACAACTAAAAGTATACTTTAAATATTGAAAATTTATCATTTAAATATCAATGGAAATGAACACAGTTAACGTTTAACTTTTAATATTGATTAAGTCGAAATGAATTACATCTTTAATAGAACTTAGAACAAGTATAATAAAGAGAACTAAATTTATAATAATTTGGTTTAGTAAGTATGCCAGGATAAATGAGTCCTTTACATCGCCTGTATAATCTCACATGTATTGTAAAAATAAAACAAATACTTCAACATAATAGCTTAAGAACTAGAATAGAAATTAAGGCCAATCACTTTAGTCTAATAGCTTAAAAATATTCTATCAATGAGCAATATAATAAATTACTTTCAGTGAAACAAGACCTCAACGAAAATTTCTTTAAAATAAGAAAATGTTGAAAACAAAACAAACAAACAAAAAATGGAAAGAAATTGTTTTTGAAAATTAGGGACAACATTCTTAAAACTAAACTATAACGAAATGCCAGTTGTTACTCGAGTTGTTCTTTTGAGTAGAGAAGTTTTGTTTTTCTCATAAGTTTACTTGAATGTACTTGAATGATGTGGCACCTTGAGTAGGGGAAGAAAAAATCGTCAAACTTGTGCACTTAATGCTTAATGTTAAAGATTACTTTCACTCTTAAAATGTGATATTTTTCCTTTTTTTTTTTTTGGTTCTGGTTTCATCCTGAAATTATTAGTTTTCTAAACAAACTTTTATAGTAAATAAGGAGGGGTGCTTAGTTAATTTTTCCCTTAAATGGACTTTGGCTTGTTGCTGCCCTCGTAACCGTCAATAGTTAAGAGCAATCAAAATTTTTTAGAAATTTTTTTTGTCATCTTTTTGAATACTTAGGAAGCTTAAGATGTAAAAGATTGTATCTAAAAATAGAATGTAAGAATTTTAATATTTCTGTATTAAAAAATTCATCAATTTAAACAAGTTATGCTACAATTAGATTGGTTGTGTCAGGCACTGTTTTGTAAATAATTATGTGGAATATTATTATATGGAAAAAATGCTTCCATTGGATCCAAATAAATATTAAGTCAATCATTTTTTATGCATTTTTGTCAAAAAATCTTTAGAATTACAATTTTTTGCCATATATATAAACTTTATATGAGAAGGAGTTCTAAAAATGTCCCGATTGCACTCATTTTCGGTTTGGGTCGGTTCTTGATCTTGTCCAAAATTTCATCAAAATATCTAAAATCAAGTACGACCAGTAGTTTGCGAACATATTTATATGGACAACAGACAGACAGACATGGTTACGTGAAGGTGGATGTGGCATTTGCCATTTGGGAGTTTCAAACATTCACACAAACTTAATATACTTTCTTATCAAATGTGGTTTAGGTTATAGAAAATTAAGAACAATTTTGTTAATGCAAAGTTTTTTTAAGAAATTTTTTCGAGACGAACTTTTGCAACAAAATATATTTTCTTATATATTCAATACGAGATAGCATTTATAATAAGGTTGTAGGAAAAAATTTCTCAATATTCAAATCACTAATAATTTGTATGTAAGTTTTTCCCCTTTGAAATTGTGCGTTTCTAAGAAATTTCGATTATTATCTGAGGCGAATATTTGCAACAGACTCTATTTTTTTGATTCATATTCATTGCTGTTAATAAATTATTAACAAATTGTCAACATCATGTACATGTATCTTATATAAACTATCTGTACCTTCCTTATATTATAAAGAATATTCATAACTCTATGAATAAACAGCATAAAGTGACGGCTTGTCCAAATGTTCATGTAAACTTGTGAAGTTTTTAAGATGAAACTTGTTACTAGAATGTATTTTAGCTGGAACAAAGATAAGACTTTTGACTGTTTGTTGTTGTTGCCATCATCACTGTGCTTGTTGTTGTTATAATAATTTATACATAGTTGTAAAAATGTTCTTGTCAAGAAACCCCTTATCTCGGCCACAATCACCATTAGTTGACCATAAATGCATAAATAAATTCCCAGTTGTATGATTGTGAAACTTGTTGACATGTATTCCTTTTCGTCACGTATAAACTATACTCACACTCGAATATTTTGTCACGTATCACAGTCAGTGAAGTGGACAACATTTGTATCTTGTATAAAATATTGTCAAAATTGGATGTGATTGCATCAATTAAGCTTCCCTCTATAACGATCTAAAATTTATTTTTAAACTTCATTTTTAATCGTCCACTCAACTCAATAATTTTCATACAAATTTATTTAACTAATGATGCTCTTTGAAAACACAACATATGTGAGAGAGAAATGTGACAACATTTATAAAAATTTTACATAAAATTTTGGAAACGTGTTCTTGTTACAAATACGGTGGAGGAGTAAATATATAACAATAATCCGCATATGTGAAATTTGGTGTACAGATTTAAAAGGAGGCTACTCAAAAATGTGCGGACAACAGATGCGCCCATATTTAAAAAACTCCGTAATGGTATAATTATATCCCGACACATGCATAAAACAAAGATTTAACCTACAAAATTAAAAAATAATTCTTCACAGAAATTTCCCATTTAAAAACGTTACCAATTTTTTTATGAAGAGTGTTGATTTTCTATAAGATCAACCCATTATAAAGTTAACTACAAAATATATATTTAAAAAAGCATAGGTTTACCCTCAAAAGGTTGAAGAAAGCAAACGAAACAAAAAAGAGAAACACTAGGAAGCATAAACATGTACAAAATAATACCAACAGCCTTAACATTTAGTTGTGATTTGCAGAAATTGCCAATTGCCAATTGCCAGATGCTTTACTATGTCTCTGGGTGGCGTTTAATCGAGTATAAATTAGCAATAGCAACAAATTTTAATACTAGCAATTAGTTTAACTCTAACATTAGAGTTTAAAGTGGAAAGAAGAAGAAGATGAAGAATTTCTAGATTTTATCATCAGGAGAAAACGGGTCTAACAGTCCATAACTCTCTTGCATATAAATGACATTTTATTTCTCTTTTATCTTTTATCTGTTTTTTTTTTTTCTATCATGCTATATTTTATTCCCGGGGGCATATGTGGAACAGTTGGAGTGTATGATATTAGTTAGTGAATAACGAACGATACAGATTGCTATTAAATCGTTTCATCTATTAAAAGAGCACGTACTCGCACACACACACACACACACACACTAACGGGTACAACGTGCGTTTTTTTTTCATAGCCATACAAGATGATTGTGCGTCTATCTATATATATGCAAACGGTTTTGTAATAGTTATTGTTATATGAATACACTCTCGAGTATGAATAGATTTGCATACTATTGTAACTATTATAACTAAGCTAAAAAAAAATGCCTGAAAAATGTACGGGAGAATGAATATATCGCAAAGAGGGAAATGTATAAGAATTTTAAATATTGTTGTTATATATACAACAACAACAATTGTTGCTTGTTCATACTACTCAAAGTGGAAGTTATTTAACTTTCTTAATTAAGTGACAATGTTAGTGGTTTTTATATTGTACACCCTGTACTGATTTGGAAAAGGAAATCGGAGACTCTATTGAATATGTTTATATTATTTAACAAAATTTAATATATGAAGATATATGACAAAGGATATTTTAAGTTTGTGTGGATGTTTGTAACTCGTAAACGGCTAATGCCACACCCTCCTTTAATTATACCGATTTAATTGATTCAGAATCAAAATCTAAAGCGTCTGTCCCCTCCCCAAAGAAGTTAAAAGTTTTTGTATGACAAAAAATCGCTATTCTCAATCTTTTTTCCAAAAAATTTGGTGAAGAATAGTTAATTAGATAAATAATCGGCTTAGTTAACTTTGACATTTCCTCGCGTTTACTAATACAACTAAATGATCGGGCTTGACCGACTATAGTATTTTCCCTTGTTCTTCATATTTTAGGCGACACTTTAAAGACTGAAAATTATTTGCAAGATTGCTATAGGACTTTAAATTGTCGGCCTTAACCGACTATAACGTAACTGTTAGTATATTTGTTTAATATTTTATACTAAAGTTTACAAAAAGTTGTTCCATCTTAATAATATACAAAAATAAACGAAATATTTCTAGTACCTGATAAATAAAATTTGAAATTATTTTTCGCGTTATAAAAACTTGTGTAATACATAGTTACTCTCTAAGTAATCGCACCAACAAATAATCACACTAGAAAACATGTAACTTTCTTTAACTTCGCTGAACTTCACCTCTATCAACTTTGTTGGAAACTCGTGATGGCATGTTAGAGGTAATATTGTATTATCCCTTTTAGAATGTTTCAAATTCTTGTGAGAATTCATTTCTATCATTATGATGAAGTAACTGTACATTCTTGTGCATAACTTGATTGAGTGTTGGGCGAGTAAACAATATTTTTAGTTTATTACATAAAACTTTGTAATTTTTCTCAAGAGTATTGCAAGGATTGCAAAAGAAGGTTCATTTACAATAAAAAAAAAACAATTATTGTAACGTTAGGCAATTAAAAATATATAATTACTGTAACAAGAATAGAAGAATGAAAAAGACAACTTGTCTATTGTGGGCGTGGTTTTTATTAAATACCTTAATGTGTTTTAAATGTTAGAGTCACATTTAAACTCAATATCGTATTTTGATAGTCATAAGCACTTTAAAATCATAGTTCTGGACGTACAGATAGAAAAAAGAACGGATAGTTCAATAAACTCTAATTTTGACGCTAACAATGAAATGAAAATGAACTTGTTATGATCTTTAACGATTCCTTGTCGATGTATCTAACGGAATACTGTACTTTATGTAAAAAGTAAAAAAGAAGAGTAACGTCAGAGGATGAAATTTTGGAAAAAAAAATCAAACGTAAAAGTTGTCCTTGATGTTGATTTTCTTTCTTTTAATTTGACAACTTATATAATTGAAGTTTTTTTTTATTTTTTTTTTGCAAAATTTCATGTTTTGTTGGGCCTCAAGTGCCTTTTTCTGGTGGACGGACTGACAAACTTTATATACCGCATAAAAAAAATTCATACATTTAATGCTGTATACATTTTCACTTTTGCTTACACATATTGAAATGCTTAAAACATAACGGTGAACGGAAATAGAATTGTTTACATTACCATATCACTCATACGCCCCAGGGGCTTTCATAATAAAATCAATACCTAATAATATATACACCGTTTGTACACACACTTGCACACATTCACATGCCTTCATACATACACACATATACAAAATATTATTTCTATTTCATATGGATGGATTAATAATTGTTGTTTTTGTTATTGTTGTTATGTGCATGGATAGCAGTTTAAAATATCCAGTAAATCGCATAAATTTCATCTTGAAATATATAAATAAATTATGTTCTATTAAAATAATTACTAAAATTTAATTTCAAGAGAGAAAAAAAAACGAACATTTTTCAATTAAAAAACATTTAGTTTAGTTCATTTATTATTTAAAACACTCACACAGTGCAACACTCCATCAAGATATGTCATGACAGTCAATATACGGAAAGAAGAAAAATTTCACTTCAATTTCTTTCTTTACATAATAAAACATCATTAAACATGTATGTACGAGTATGTGAGTACGTGTCAGTCAGTGTTGGATTGCAGGGACTCGGTTATATTCACCACATGGTTAATGTTTCATATTTTTCTTGCTTTCTTAAAAAATACGTCAATCATTGCATTTTCGGATTATCCACAAAATAAAAAAAAAGCACAAATAAGATAAAAACAGGAAAAAAGTGCCAACAGATCGTTGTAAAGATATGTTGTTCTCAGCTGTGTTGTGTATGCAATGTTTGTCTACCATTACATGTGATAAATATAAAAGTACAAAATGTCATTAAATTGAGTACATATGGGAGGTATTACGTATATATTTTATGGCACTTCAAAGCAGATGCTACTTAAACAATTTTTAAACCAATACGGTTTTTTTGGTTTCTTTCTTTTCTTTTTGAGGATAAAAAGATTGATTTAGGATGCTATGCTGGTGGAATTTCATATATGTTGACTTGTTAAATAAAAAAAAAACAAAACGGAAAAGTTTTTATAAACATTCCTTTTATTAAAAATGTGACAGCCAACTTTATGGCTGCTAAAATTGAGAATTTTGAAAAGGAAGGGAAGAGAAATCTTATTACTAAAAAATAAAAAATATCTGATTAAAAGTGAACAAGATGTACTCTATTGCATAGTGTTTGTACAATTTTGTAGGGCCTCTGACTCTTCCTTCTAGGTGTGGTAAATAATATATCACACTTATTATACCGCCATCCGTCAGGTGGAGGTTATAAAAAATGCAATATTTTTGTTTTAATAAATCCGTAATGAGTGAAAAGATGATGGAAAGAGAGAGGTAGTTACATTGGTAGTTACAAGGATAAATAATGTAAATAAAATGTAATTTATACTTACATTTTTTTATTTATGATATAAGGATAAAAAAAACACTTTTTATTGTTTAATTTAATCGTTCTGCTGCTTGTTTGTTTGTTTTATTTTACTCTTAATGTTGTTATTTTATTCGTTTGAAACCGTTTATTTTGTATTAACAACCTCGACTTATTTATTTAATTTTTGTTATTTTGTTAGTGTTTTTCTGTTGATGTTGATTTATTGTAGTATTTAAATTACACAGTTATTGTGTAATAATTAACAAAATGTTCAACATTGTATGATTGTAACTGTTATTTTGTATTATATAGAAAAGTTTTCAAACTTTTTAAATATAACTTTTTTTTTTTTTTTTTAAATCACTTTAAAATCTATTGAAGAATATGTCTAAAATATCTAAATAAATTAAACTTAACAGAAGATTATAATAAATAGGTGAAAATCAGATCAAGCCCAAACATTTAATACCTAACTAGGCGGTCCAAGTTCCTAGTTTAGTTGTATCATTAAGGGAGAGTGCCTTAAATAGAATCTTCTGAGTTTAAGAAGAAAGGAATTGTCAGACGTCATGTACATCGACATGAGCTATCTAACTATAACTAGCCTAGCTAAGCATAATTTCATAGCATACAGGAAATAAACAAAATAATAAGAACACCATGCCACTAGTTTACGTTTCAAGCCTCTTCGGCTACCTATCAATATATTATATGCTTTTTTTTAACGTCAAAGAAAACAAGCGATCGGTGTAAAATGTGAACGAATTCTTCAACGTATCACGAGCAATTGTATTCACGGTAATGACAGCATACACAAAACACGATAAATTATCATCGGCGAAGAAGAATAGGAGACGAAACTCAAAGTTAACTGACAGATACCGACGAACACTAAAAAGAATTTCAATCAGACAACATAAAATTACCGCAAGAAAAGTGACAGCAGAACTAACTCCACACTCCCTTGAGTAATACTGTTTCAACATAAACAGTACAGTAGGAGCTCCACAAAGCTAACATTTATGGAAAGATTGCAATTGTGAAACCTCTTATGTCAGGTGTTGATATTATTTTGTCCATCCCTTCTTTAACATCTAATTTCTCTAGTAATTAATTACTTTAAAACGTCTGCAGTTAAATACAAAATAATCTGAAGGTCCCCGTTAAATATTTTAATTAACTTTCAGTTAATTTCTAACTGGTCCCCAGAAAATGAAGAACATTTCATAACACACGATCATATTCTGTATTCGTAATATCTTGTAGTTAAGAGTGTCAGGTAAAAAATCGATTCGTTAGCAAACTAATAGTAAAAATGATTATATTGGAAATCTTTTTTCATTTGATTCTATAAGTTAATAAGAATGTCAAAGACCAATGTATTCTATTTTATAATATATTTCTACTTTTTGTTGTATGGACTTGATTGATTTGGCAAATGGGGCTTTCAATCCTGGAACAATAATTTTAATTCGTATGCATTATGAAGATTATTCAAAAATGATAACATCTAGAATTATTTAGTCCTTACTACCCGAATAGTGTGTATGTATAACAGTATGGTACGACCTAAATTTCAACATATGACCTCGATTTTAACATTTGACCCAAAAAATTCCTTTTTAGTTGTCTCTTGCATTGTAGTTGCGCACACATCTCATTTTAATTCAACGGAGACTTATATGATCAAAAAAAAAAAATTGAATAAAAACTAAATAATTTGTTCAGAAAATTAGAAATCTAATGAAGCTGGGATAGACGCACACGATAAACGATTAAATGAAGCATAACAATTATAGAGAAAACTTTCAGTTTATATAACTGATGTCTTGCCTAAAAACTCTTATTCATCCCTATGTGGTCTGTCTATGTGTACATAAATATATTTAAATAAATATTTTTATAACCACCTCTGCGAGGTCGGTAGTAAAAACCAAATCGAAGCACCTGAGTCTCTAGTTTTTTTCAAATTTTAAATCCTTTTGTCCATTTGCTTTTGGAATGATTTTCTTCTAAAATATTAATTCCATACTTAGCAGAAATATTTAAAGCTCTATTGCGCAAAATGTTATCAAAATTGGGTCAAATTGGTCCAAGAACCTACAGCTAAACAAAGTACTGAAACAGGGTCAACTTTTTATAGATTTTTAAACAAACAAAAAAAAAAAGGCATTACAACCTTGACCACAAATATTTTAATGTCCAAAGATCTTGGGTTTCCAAAATTTACCTTAAGCCTTATTTAAAAAAGTTACTTTTTTTAAATGAAAAAAAAAATTAAAAATATTTTTTTATTTATTTATTATATAAAATTTTATATATAATGTTCCATGTTTTTGAATATTTTTTTATATTGATAATTATTATTTTTTTTTTAAATTTTATATTTAATTTATAATTTATCAATATATTGTTTAACTTTTATAATTAAAAATTATTTAATAAAAACTAATAATTTGTTATAATGTTTTATTCAAATTATTAATTTTTATAAAAAATTTAAATATATAATTAAACAATTATTTAACAAATAAAATACTTTGTTAAAAAATTTATTATTATTTATTTATTAATTAATAATATTTATTTTTTGTACATAAAAAATAAAAACTTAATGAAAAAAATTAATTTTATTAAATTTAATTAGTTTTTTAATTTGATGCAATTATTTAATAATTTATTTATTTATTTTATTTATTTTAATATAAGTTTAATTATAATTTTAACAATTCTAAGAAGCAACAAGTTGCTGCATGGGACAGTTTAATTAAAATATATTTTAATGTTTTGACCTAAATAGAATCCGTCGCGATTTTTCGTTTCGATTACAACACAACCCTTCACTTACACAACTTGAACAATATTGCAATTACAGCTACAATGTAACTCTTTTTAACCAGGTACACATAATATAGGTTTTATGTCGATTGTGCACTGTATTGTACTTACACCCTTCCTCACTCACACACACACCCATTTCTATATCGACCAAAACACTTCATTTCATTTCTTTTTCCGTGTAAGCTGCTGCAACTATTGTAACTGCCTGTTACTTCATTGTTTGATTGTTTGTATTTAAAAGATAAAACTTGTTGCTTTTTGCCCTTCTATGCATATACAGATATGTGTGTATATGTATATGCTATAAATATGTATAAAGTTAATCAACCAACCACATGCTATATTAGCTGATGGGATTTGGTTTCACTGTGTGTGTATATTGTTGTATGTTCACAAAATAAAACCGGGCATAAATTCTTTTTTGTTGGAACAAAAATTTCTAGCTTTAGAGTTTTTATTGTTGGTATGGCGCTAATTGTTGCCGTTAGTTGAACTTATACATTGATAGCAATTGTCTGGGTTTTTACTCAACATTCACACATGCAGTTATTCTCCCTCTCTTCGTACCATTCTTACTCTCGCTATATTTTATTTTATTCAGCTAAATGTGTAATATTTTTTAATTCTTTGACGTGATTTAAAAATTCACAGAAATATTTCACGTTCTCTCACATTTCTTTATATGCACTTTGTCTCTGACTCTCTTGACGGTTACTGGTTACTGGGTTAATGATGAGTGTGTTAGTGATTGTTATTGTTTGTTAAGGCTTGTTTAATGTTCGACTAGTCATTGGCAACTGTTGGTTGCACATGCATTGTTACCTGCTTTTATAGATTTCATTCACGTGGACATGGTTATTGGCTCAAGGTAAATGTGATATGGGATGCTGTACAATATTCTCTTGCACTTGGGCTCTCACATTGAGCGAGGGCTTTTTTGTAAAAGCTTCTACAATCAAATAACTGTTGCTTCCTTAATAGTAATAACAGCAACAGCAACAGCAGCAATATTAGAAACATGCTTCACTTGTTACAGTATTGCAATTTAGAGGAAAGCTCAAGGTCCTCTACCTGTTGGACTTGCTGCTCTATTCTGTTCTGTTCTGTTCTGTTTTCAATGAATGATTGGAAGCTTATGTGCATTGTTAGCTGCCTTTGAAATGTAAATTAAGTTAACCTTGAATCCCTTAATTTAGCATTACATGCAACATGTTTTACTCTCGCTCTTTCTCTCTCTTTTATTATTCTCTCTTGTGTGGGCAATTGTTCCCTTTCTTTCTCTCTCTCTCTCTCTCTCTCTCTCTACATGTCTCTCTGATTACAACAGACAGCTTGTCGTTTACTATTATGTTATTTTTCTTGTAACAGCAATTACATCTTTTTATAGCGAAAACCTCTAATCAACTTTATTACGGCTAGGACCATTTAAAGGAATATTTAGACTGCCAGAACATGACGTCTGGCATATCCTTGTTTTATACAGTACGATACGTTGAGATGGAAAATAATTATTTAAGAAAAACATTTAAGATTAATCGGTAGCAATTTCTGTCCTTATACCCAACACATAAGATGGGCGGTGCGGTTTATGATTAGCATTTACATTGAAAAACCAACAATTTGTTTTTGTTGTTGTTGTTGTTTTTATTATTATTCCTTTATATTCCCACCGCCAAAATGATGCGCGAGTATATTGCTAGAAGAATAGGAATATTTAGAAGTTTATATTTTCCTAATCATCATCGAATTTTGAGTCTATTTGCTCCGACACTCGAGAAAAATTGGTCTAATGACTTGCCCACGGTAACGTTTTAAACCCTGAATCTGTGGCTTTTCGCATTCTCACATTTGCAAATTTTAAGATATTGAACAGAAACTTGGTCCAAATATTTATTATCAGCATCAAAAATATCGTTTTAAAAATGGTGCTTTTCCTCATATGTTATAAGGAATATAATATGTTATGTATGTATAAGTAGATATGTGCGGTAATTAAGTGAAAACATTAGAAACAAATCAACGCATATCCAGTGATTCAATAACAATTAACTCAACTGCTGAGCCATTGCAGAAACTAAATATTCAATGTTTTCATTTAAATTTCTATCTCCTTTGCACTGATATCAAATAAGTAATAGTTATTGGAATGTTTGTGTTAGTATGTGTGTGTGTGTGTGTGTGTGTGTGTGTGTGTGTTCATACATGTTATGCTTACATAGCTTGTATAAATTGTTATCTATAAATTTTCACTATGTTGTGTATTTCCGCTTCCGTTGGAAACTTGAACATTGTTCACAATGGCGTACATATATATATATATATATATACACACACATCTATCTGTATAGATTGCTATGACGGCAACAACTCCAACAATAATAATAATAATAACAATTCCGCAACAATTCAATTCAAGGGTTTTGAAATTTTCTTTTAATGAATTAAAATAAAATGTTAAGGGTGTGTGTATGTGTGTGTGTGTGTGTCTGTTTTTGCCCTACAAACGACTGTTATTCATACAACTATATTGAGGTTTTATAAGAGATAGACACTCATGCACCTTCATGCCTAAGACAATCATTTTTATATTGAAAGCGTGGGTGTGTTTGTTGAACAAAAGGTGAGAAAAGCCAACGCATCGAAAGAACTTTTATTTGTTTCATACATTCACGTACACTGTATATCCATTACACATATGTACAGATTCCAATTTTTAGTTAGTATTCAAACATGTTAAAATTTAATTGGGATCACTTTTCAAAATCGAAATGAATTTCAAGGTCTCTGATATGTAAACTCTTGAATAATGAATTCTGCCAAATATTATTTGAAAAGAAAAATGAAAAAAGGAAATATTTTTCCGCCATTGTTGTTACTAAAATCTCATGTAATTAATTTTTTAATTATTGATATCGATATCATCGATATTTAATGATTCATAAGTAATCGATAAGTAAATGTTTAATTTATACTAAACATTAATGTAGAAGCAGAAGAATTTTAAATCTAAATAAATCGATTATTGATATTTTTAAATTAATCGATAAATAATTATTATTGATTTCATTTGATTACTGTTGATTAAAATTAAATTAAATGCATTTCAACAGTTAGTCATAATTATCGATAACTATTCATTATCGATACTTGATATTTTATTCATTCCTTCAATACTAGTGTGTATATAATAATTACCAAATCGATAATTATCGATATATCAATACGGTTTTTTTATCAAGATTGAATAATTATACAATCTTAAGATTTTCTTAAGATTATTTTTACTTTGAAAATATCTGCTGTTTTGATGTACGCCCGCAGTGATTCATTATTTATTGAAGGAACTGCATGAAGAGCAACCACCATGACAACAAATGGAAGTAACCATGAAATGCACAAAAATAACAGGAAATCGAAAAAAAAAAAGAAAAAACTTTTACACACCCAACACAACAAAACTAACAAGGTTTTGGAAAGGTGCTAAAAATGCCAAAATAAAGCTAAGCACCGCACCAAACTAACACGCACGCACCTGAGCATTTTTACAACCATCCATACATGCTCATTCTAAGAAATGTATGTGTATGGCTTAGATCTACCCACCCGGGCACATAAAATACTACCATGAAAGGAACGACAAATAGACGCTGGGTTAAGAAAAGACAATAATAAAAATACAATAAAATGTAACCCTAGAAACGCCAGAAAGACATTTTCTACACAACCATTAATATTCATATACACGTATGCATGCATGTGTATTATCTATACAAATATGAATACAATGAATAACCCAAACATACAAACTAAGGGATAATAACTTTAAAGAAAGTGAAAAGCGAGCGAGGATAGAACAAACCAACAACAGAGTGAAGGAGAAAAAGAAAAAGGTAACGAGTGGGTGAAAGGTTTTTAAAGAGGGTACAAACGCAATATTTAGTATACACTGTACACATACGGACAATATATCAATAGAAATACAGATTTACACACATGCATAAAGAAATATTTCCTTATAATCATGTGTAGTAGAATATGTGCTAAGGTATCTGCTTGCAAGCAAAGATGAAAATATGTATGGACAAGTGAAGGAGAGAGAGAGAGAGAACACAAGAAAACAATGTCTATTCATAAACATCAAATATATCAGCTTGCCATACGAATAGGTATGTCGGTGTGAGTGTGTATGTGTTAAGTATGTATAGGCCTTAATAGCACAGCATCCTATTAAAAGCCAATGGAGGTCACAGAGATACACAGAGATATATTTAACCTATAAAGGTGAACTCTTGCATCCATACATGCACTGCAGTGTGTGCGTACATATAGATAAAAAGATAACTGTTGATAATTGTTGCTGTTGCTACTGCTATTGTGTTGCTATTCCATGAATTTCGAATAATTACTAAAGCTTCAACTAAATGATGAAAATGATAGTAATGCCTCCCCTGCTAGCCGCCGCCCATTATTATTTGAACACATCTCTACATGTTGGAATCGTTTTATAGTATAATATAAAAAAAACTAAATGTTAGAGCCTACAATACATAGGAAACTATATAGAACAAAATGTAGGGGAGGGAGATAGAGAGAGAAATCTCATTTCCAATACAATTATTGCTAATTATTACGTCCTGTGGTGCAGTGAATTGAAGTTAAAATTAAACGATTAATCAATTATTTGGCTCTACATGAGATGGATTTATATTATGTTTGTAATACTCAGAGGGAGGCGTTAGAGGTTATACAAGATCAGCACACAATCGGAGTTAATCTAGATATGTCCTTCGATCCGTGTAAAAACTGTTGTTGGCATCCTCAAGATAGTTTGCGATATCGAACTGTAATTTTGTACCAAAATGTTAACTTTCTATATGCCGATTACTGTTAAAATTGGACGTAATCCTTTCATACTAACTATTTGTAGTTAGAATTTCATTTTCTAATGTTCCTGAAAAATATCAATGAACAAATAATTACGAAATTATTCTTATTTATTCTATAGTGGCGCCCACTATACTTGCTTAAAATGGCAAAACATACCATTTTGTTTATTTTGCAAAAGTTTGTTAAATTTCGGCATTGCAAAGGACACGAAAATATTCAAAAAATAGTTGATAATGATGTTAAAGAAGAATTTTAAAGCTATAAAAGGTCTTTTATTGTGTATTTCAATTTTCCAAAACTTTAATTATTCCTTCAACTATGCAGAATATTAGCAAATTAAAAAAAAAATAAAATATAATAAAACAAAGAATATTATGAAGATATAATGAACAACTAACTAACAACTGACAAAGTTCAATATTTACAAAGATGTTAACCAAAACGGACAAGCGCCAGTGAACACACAGGACAAATTCATTAATTAACAATAAAGAAGAAATATTAAGATAAACACAGTAAAAAGTAACTGATGAATTAGTAGAAGATCGACCAAAAAAGAAGGTAGGAAAGACAACAGTTAAGACACACAGACAACAATTTTTAAAATAACTACAGTAAATAAATAATAACCATTCAATATGTTTAACATGTGGCCGTAATCCTTCAGTAAGATGTCAGTTAGTTTATGGAATTAAAGATAAGCTGATAACCATAGGGGATCATTTCTAGGTAATATGATCTCTCAGGTAGCATTCTTTTTTAAGATGCTTGGGCAACATTTAGGAGTAAGTTTAAGTTAATGGTCGGTCTTGTTTCAAGTATAATATTTCTAAAAATGTACTTAACACACTTTCCTCTTGTCCCCTGTTTGGATTGTTGTAATGAAACGTAATGTAAAACGAATTCTATATACTCCCCACCTTAATATATAACTTGTTGGCGTGGCAGGTATCTGATAATTTTATTCGTATTACCTTAAAAGTCGAATTATATGTCAAATAATTTTTTTTTTTTTTAACTTTTATCCAACCACGTCCATTAGGAATCAAATTTCAATTTTATATGGAAAATTTTGTGGCAGATATATAACATTTTGTCGATTATAGGCGTGTCTGTTATCGCAACCCGCCCATTTTTTGCATTTGTGGGCATGGATCTCAACCGATTTTGCCCAATTTAAATAGCAATCTGCATCTTGTTTAGTGTAGTAATGTATGTATAAAATTTTAACTCAATATCACAAAATTTACCCCCATGAGAGTGTGAATAATAGATGGACGCACTGACTGAGATGTCTAGATTGTTTTAGGGTTTTGATATTGATTAATAATACAAATATTTTGTACGGTCTTTGAGGCTTTCTTCTAAATGTTGTAAACGGAATAGTAAACTTAGTATACCTTCATTTTATGCGGAGGGTATAATTGTGGGTATAAAAGTGAATGATGCACCAAATTTTACAAATTTTTATCATATCGTATAAATTAAAATTGTTATTAGTTGTGATTATTATTAAAAGCTAATTAAAAAACAATAAAACACAAAATCTGAAACTCTCTCTCTCTCTCTCTCTCTCTCTCTCTTTTCTTATGTATTAGAAGGCCGCTTGAGGTAAGAAATCACCTTGACTACGTTTCAGGTTAATTGGTGTTCATTAATATTTTATATAAAAACATACATTAATTATCATTAATGAAATTGTACGGCTTTATAACGCTTGTGGGTGAGTGCGTGTGTGTGTGTGTGTGTGTGTGTATGTGCGCTCTTTTATTGTTCAAACAAACAATTAGAGAAAATACAACACAACGCATATAGAATATTTGTACATTATACACGCATGTGTACCACATAAATACACTCATATACGTTGGGGGGTATTATTAATATACCACAACATTACGCTGGGTAATGCTGCTGCTGTTGCTGCTGTTGCTGCTGCTGCTTGTTGAGGTTTTTACCCCAGAATTCCTCTTTGCTTTGGTTTCTTACCCCGAGCGTACGAACGCTGCACAACGTACTTTCAGCCTAGAAAGTAAAATATTTTATTTGACTCTTTAAGCAAATTCTAAATATCTTCCTTAACATTTTTAATACATAAAATGTAGGCGTGGCTTATTATTTTAACAATTCTTTAAAGTTTTGTGTTACACTTCAACTCGAAAGTTCAATTTGGAATCAAAGAGAGTTTTTGTCAATTGTGGACAGGGCTGGCCATTACTAAAATTAGATTATAAAACTTTGCGATCTAAACAAAGTTTGTCTAAATATACAGAATTTTACCCCAATACCTTAATTTCCAGCAGCTTTCGCCCAAAAACAGGGACTCCGATTTTAATGCTACTCAACAGTATACTTTATAGCGTCACTGAATCTTCCTTTCGGCAATTTCCTACGGAAGAGCAAACTTTGTATACTAGAGAGTACATATTATGTGAAAGATATAAAAAAAAAGCCAACCACAAGTAAAATATTTACTTACAAGCATCAAATGCTCGGTGAAATAGGTTTTGTTTACCTTTCAACAAGCGCTCGCATGTACACATCACTTATGTACATGCAGGCGTATGTGTGTATATGTTATCAACAGCTAATGCTTCTTCTTACTTTTCTACTCTTTGCCTTAACTTTCTCGTTAAGCATTGAGAAGCAATAAGTTGAATGTTTACTGCATTCAGCTGCTTGCATTCTCTTCGTGGATACTAATAAATAGTCTTCAGTGCATCCAAGTATGTATGTATATAGAGTAGTGAATAACTAAGTGCTAAAGTAAATTGTTACCCTTAAATAACAAACACAAACACATGTTCCACTAATT
The DNA here is from genome assembly GCA_963978525.1 of Ornithomya fringillina. Taxonomy (NCBI): domain Eukaryota; kingdom Metazoa; phylum Arthropoda; class Insecta; order Diptera; family Hippoboscidae; genus Ornithomya; species Ornithomya fringillina. Next base: position 22,648,370 of record OZ021693.1, read on the forward strand.
TGGTATATCGTTACCGCATGAAAGTTGCTGCTGCTGTAGCAGTAGTAGTAGTAGTAGTTTCTTGTTTTTGTTGTTTATTGTTTAATGTGTAAACATATCTCAACTTTCTTCCTCTCTCTCCCTTTCATTCCTTTTTTGATTGTTCATTAATTTCTACTTTCTACTTCTGCTCATACATGCATAAGAAGCTTTTTCTACACTTTACAGTTGTTAAGTTATTGCCGTTATTATTCAATTTATTAACTATAACTTTAGTGGATGTCTCGTTGTTGTTGTTGTTGTTACGTTATAGAGAATAATATAAGTTTATAATTGTTTGTTGTTGTTGTTGTTGTGTCATCAGGTTATATAAAGTTTTCTATAGGCAACGCACGTAATTTCTGGCATGAATAGTTTTTTAATTAGTTTTAATTAATTAATTTAGGAGATTTATTTATAAATCTTTTTAAAAAAATTTTTTTTTTTTTCATTTATGAGGAATTTTGTTTTTGTGATATTTTTTTGTTATGTGAATTTTTTTATAACCCCCACATAAAATGGGAGTGTACGAAGTTTGTTATGCGGTTTGCAACACCCAGAAGGAGTCTTCAGAGACCTTAAAAAGTGTTTATACATATATTTTTAATCAGCGTCTAAAACTGAGGCTTAAATGGGTAAAATCTGTCAAGTTCCGCCCCCACACACAATCGGCAAAAATATATTTAACTGTCACTAAAATGAAGGTGTGTTCTTGAAACTCGGTACTTACATATACATTCCAACCATTGATGTGCCAAAAATGGGCTTGCCCAGATAAAGATAAACGTTCACAATTTACAAAAACCATTTTCAGTGTAAAATTCGACTTGCAAGCTTTAATGTAATGCATGCCCTATTAAAGGCTGTAATCATATACTTGCCGTGCCCACCATTCGTCTATAGATGTATTTAAGGGTATTTAAGATTTGGTCTAAACTAAATTTAAAAAAATATGTAAATTTTTTAAACTTGCATGTATGTGTGATTGCGAATAATAGTAAAAATAACATCTCGTTGTTGTTGTATAATAATTTAATTTGTTATGATAATAAAATCATGGTTTGGATTCATATATAAATACTGCGTGTCCGCTGGAAAGGTATACTACTGGCTGATATTCTGGTTGCATGCCCTCTAGCACTGTCTTATTGGAACCACATATTAATCAAGCGCAAAAATGTAAAACATTTCAAAATGTTTCTATAATTTATTTGTTTTGAATATTAAGTGAAAGAACTGAGTAAGTAAAATGTGTTGTTGTTAAAAAAAATTAGATTAAAAATCCATTTATCAATATTTGAAACCTCTTTCCATACATTCTATCAAGTTGAAATATAAATAAAGAAGCGAAGCGTATGTTTAAAATTATATAACATTCAATATGGCGGCCATCCGAGATAAGCCGAATACTACTTTTTTTTTTTAAATATATGATATGGGACTCAAATAGAAGAGAAAAAAGACCTTGTACTAAATCCAATATGGCGTCTATCCGATTATTATTTTTCACAATAGAATCAATATGGATATCAAATGAAAGGGCTTGACGCGAGGAATGCTTTAAGCTATGTGTTGCCATTTTAAATTTTAAAAATGGCGAACACCATTAAAGCTTTTTTTGTAACAATTTTTTCTATTTCTATTTTCTATTACTTTTTCTATTCAATTCAGAATTTATACCGTAAATGAAATATACATTTCGATAGTTATCGATAATTATGATAAAATATCGTTTTCAATCATTTTACATTTGTCGTTTAAACATTTGTTATCGGAATTAAATATTATAATATTTCGATAATTTATCGATATATTTGATAAACAATTATTTTCGATTATTTTTCATCATTTATTCAATAGAGATGATTATTTATAAATTTATATAATATTCAATGATATATAATTTATTAATTCCATTAATTTATCGATAACATTAATTTATTATCAATATCAATATTCATTTTATTACATAAATGTTGCCATATTTATTGATTAGATTTTTTATATTGTCTTTTTAATAGATAATCGAGCAGACGAAATCTTTAATAAATGCTTGAAGGCCCCGGTCCCGCAGTTTTATGCTCTATGCTCGAACTTGCAATAACCCTCAAATTGTCGGTCCATGAAAAGCCACAGCTTTTAATATATTACAAAGATATCTACAGCTGGTCCAAACCTAAAGGTGAGTTCTATTGAAAATTATTTGAATTACAATTGTCTACACCTCCCCATTTATAGATCAATTTTGTATTCAACTTCTATAAACACAATTCTTTATTCAATTGGTAAATAATAGATAATAAATCGAATAATTGACTGTGCCGAATTTGAACCCGATTCGATAGTTTTTTGAATCCCTGCTCAAATAACGGTTTCTCTCAAATTGATCCATTATATGGCAAAAGGTCGCAATTCTCAATTCTCAAAATTGTTTATTGAAAATTAGTAGACATCATATATTTAGCGTAAAAATTAAATGCGATTGTTTTTGAATCAAATGGAACCAGTTAAAGAACCTCTGTACCAAATAGATTTTCCATGAAATAACTTTTAAATGACAGAAACGCTCGTTTACTGGTTTTATTAAACAAATTATACAAAATATTAAATGGTCGCCCTTAACCCTTGACAACATTTTCACCTAGCTTTTATGCTTCTCGACAAAGATCTTCAAGAACAATATCATTACATTCCAGAAAGGCCTTTTTAGTTGTTAAATAGTTACAAATTGAATTAATTAATTTAATAATAACTTCAGTGCGCCCCAATGCCATAACCACACGGGTAGAACGGCTGCCGGGCAAAGAGCAACAAACTAAACAAACTGACAACAAAACAGAACACAAAAACAATTCACTTAGGTAGCTAAACAGACAACAGGGTAGAATCGAGAGGTAACAACACAAATAAAAAAAGCATATAGAAGAAGAGAGACTAGCACAAATTCACTAGGAATAATGTGCTTCAATATAAAGTTTGAAAAAAAAAAAAACGCAGTTAGTGGTGATAACAGGTGAAAATGAAGAGAGTGGTTAAGTGGTTGTGTTGTATAACGAAAACGGTTAGAGTTGTACATGAATGATGTGAAACGGAATTGTGTTGCAAAGGATAATACTATTATTCCAAGACAGAATAATTGTACAACTTTTTGGGTTAATCATGGAGAAGACAATCATGTAAATTTTGATTTACATTCGCATTTCATTCTTTGGAATCTTCTGTACTTTCTTCCTTATTTTCTTGCTCTGAAGTTTCTCCTGTACTTCCTTCTACTGGATTTTCGTTGGCAACTTTTTCCATTTCTTCAAGTAATCCATTGCCTTCGTCTCCTTTATCGTTTTGTTCTTTTGATTTGTCTTCTTCTTTTTCTCCTTTTTGTATTTGTTCTTCTTTAGAAACTTCTACTTTTCTTTCTTCTCCATTTACAGTTGTTTGTTTATCATTTTCTTTTACTTCTTCTTTTTTGACTTCCTCCTCATTTTGCTTTCCTTTCTTCTCGTCCGTCTCCCCTATTTCTTTAATTTCTCCTCCTAGTGAACTTGCTGTGGCACTATCTTCTTCTGCTTTAGCTGCGTCTTCGATTTGATTTTTCTTCTTTTTTTCATCATCTAATTTATATGCCCCAGCATAGTCTAATAAATTTGTAAAGTTAAATCTCTGCATGCCATCCGGTAAAGACGAACCCAATTTTGCAATGAAATCGTCCCATTTGCAACACTGTACAAAATTCTTTTGGTCCGGCTCTCTGAAATGGGCTTCTTTGCAAACATTAGTACAGCCAAAGTCCTCTCCGGCGGAATTTTGAGGATTGTTGTAGAAAATAAATACCAAGCCTGTACCATTCTTTTTATGTTTGACTATCTCGAAGAGGAATTCAGGCACCGGACAACCTAACACTGTAATACCAGCAACAGATCCCTTACTACCGCTAAATACTTCGTGTATATCGAATGGATTTCCTTGTTGTTTGGCATAATCAAATGTTGTAATCCACCATGGACTGATGAATTGTTCATAAATAGAATCAAACACTGGCACTCTGCCACCGTTCGTTAACGAAGTACTTGTAAAATTAACTAATTAAAAAGAGGTAATGGTGGTAAAAATATTATATTTTTGTTAAATTGTAATTTTACCTGTTGTACCATTGGACAGAGTTCCTTCACAGCTATCGCCGCATCTATACAGAGTGTCGCAAGAATTATTTGCGTTAATTGCTTCTGTGGTAGTGGTAGTACTCGGTTCATTTGTGGTGGTGGTAGCACTCGGTTCATTTTCCGTACTTTTTGCTGACTCTTGATTTTCTTCCAAAGAGCTTTCAGTCGCATTACTAATTGTTACACTTCCTCCTTCCACTATACCGGTTGAAAGAATTTCTATCGGACTGGTGTTAGGAAAACCACTTCCAGTCCACACAAAGACTAATAAAATATACAAGCTCAGCATTGACATTGCACAGAAAAATATTCTGAATTATTTTCAAGAAAGTCTCTTCTATATATACCCCCGTACTGTGCAACTGTTTAAATATTTTTCTGAAACCTCCATAAAATAAACAAATACAATATGTACGCAATAGTTTATTAAATAGTTCCACATCTTATTAAATAAGAAGTAAGTAAACTATATTTCGTTTAAGCCACCAAACCTTGAATGAAAAGTACAAACGTGACAGGTGGCTGTTGACACCTTCTGGTAGTGTAGGGGGCCAACGTACATGTCGAATTTTACTTTAAATAAGTTTTTTTTTGCAAATTGTAAACAACCACGCCCACTTTTCGGTCACGCCCTTTTGGGCATAGGCATAGGCGAAAACTGAGCATGGCCATTGATGAGTTTCCACATATAAATAACAGATAAACTTTAATCAATTGTGGGCGTGGCACTTGACAGATTTGAAAAACAACCCGCATACAGAAATTTAAAATGTCGCAGCTTGATAACTCAACATTTACGACTGTGAAAACAGCAGACAGTAGCAGTATCAGAACTGCACCCACAGACGGACATATCTAGATAGACTCAAATTTTTACGCTAATCAAAAATATATATACTTTGTAGGATCTCCGAAGTCTCCTTCTTAGTATTCCCCTCATGTTAAGTGGAAGGTATACAAATTATTTTCATTACCGCCATTGCCCTGTGTAACTATTTACTCAAAATATATTATATATTACATATATTATTTTTAAATATAAGTATAAGAAATATTTTTAAATCCTTTCTCTCTTTCAGTTAATAAATAATTTTTCTTTTCTTCTTTTTTATTTACAGCCCCTTAGCTGTAAAAAGATGAAAACAAGGAAGCGCTTTGGAGGTTTATTTTATAAGAGAAATCTGCTTGACTGATAGATGCATCAATCAACCCCATTATATAATCAATACTATTTATCTTTATTTTATGTAAAATACATATTATTATGAAATTATTTAAATAAAAATATGACTGAAAATAATATATCATGAGTATAATTCATAGAAAAGAAGTAAGTACATATATACATTTGTAATAGTAGTTTGGAATAGTGGTAGTAGTAGTGTGATGTGTAGTTAGTTGTAGTTAAACCGTTAGAGTTTCAATCAGCCTCCAAAAATAAGCTCCAATTAAAAAATATTTTTTACATATACAAGCTTTTCCAAGCAAAGGGGCGATGCCACTCCCATAAATTTTATATATACTTAAAGTTAGAGAAAATTAGAAAATGTTGCAGAAAATTTGAACAAAATTGGACGTGCCGTTGCAGAGTTATGAGCTAAACAACTTCTCGTTGTATCAATTAGTATGTTTGTAGTTATTGTTGTTATTTTGTAGAAACACGGAAAATAAGTTGAAAATTTTTTTGACATTTTGGTCACAATTTTCATTTTTAATGGCTAATAACTTTTAAACCCTTGGACGGATTTGGCTCAAACCAATTGCCCGTAGCTGGAAAATTCTTCAGCTTTCAGATGACGTATATTTAATGGGCGTGGCAATACCCCCTTAATTACTATTAGCCATTTCACGTTATGTTCTTTATTTCAAAAATGGGTCATCTTAGGACCATGAGACCCACTTTTTTGGATTCTTTAGGGGATTTAGAAAAAGGGGCGCAAAAATTTTCAGAGCTCTAGGAGCTACCGTTTAGAAGTTACAGGGCTTTAAAGATTTGGTAATTGCTTAACTCAGTGGCGCCATCTAGTATTGTAAAAAGTAAGCTTATTAATAATGTAACGAACCATACTTTAGTTTTCATACAGCGCCATCTATCCAATTTTACATATATGTTTAATTTTAACTCAAGGTAACGAAAACTAATGCTTGGGTTGTTACGCTTGTAGTACAGGGATGGCATTTTTTCACAACTTTATAAAGCGGAAGTTAAATTTTTAATTCTTTTAAAAAAATCTACCTAGAAGACATTTCCTGTAAGAAATTGATTAAAGATTTGCACCACGCCATGATGAAAAAAAATATTTATAAGCTTACTTTTAGTAATACTAGATGGCGCCACTGAGTTAAGCAATTACCAAATCTTTAAAGCCCTGTAACTTCTAAACGGTAGCTCCTAGAGCTCTGAAAATTTTTGCGCCCCTTTTTCTAAATCCCCTAAAGAATCCAAAAAAGTGGGTCTCATGGTCCTAAGATGACCCATTTTTGAAATAAAGAACATAACGTGAAATGGCTAATAGTAATTAAGGGGGTATTGCCACGCCCCCACAATATACTTCATCTGAAAGCTGAAGAATTTTCCAGCTACGGGCAATTGGTTTGAGCCAAATCCGTCCAAGCGTTTAAAAGTTATTAGCCATTAAAAATGAAAATTTTGACCAAAATGTCGAAAAATGTTTTTTTTCTCGCAAATTTTTCAATTGTGTTACTTTTTTAAAATAATAACAACAACCATACTGAAATTGTTTTACTTTATAACTTTACAACCGCAAGTCCGATTTTATTCAAAATTGTGTCAAAATGTTCACACTGACGTTAGTTTTTGATCTAATTTCATTTTGTGGGCATGGCAACGCCCATTTTTAAATAAAACATATTTTTAAATTGCATGATGATTGAGTACAGAAAAGGTCTATTTAAGTCATAACTTTACAACCGCAAGTCCTATTTTATTTAAAATTTTTGAGAAAAAAGTTTGATTTTATTTGAAACTTTTTTCTAAATTTCTTTAACAACAAGGTATACAGTTTGTGGGAGTGGCATCGCCCCTTTGCTTGGAAAAGCTTATTTTGAAGGAAATTGATATATTCGCAAGAGCAACGTGACGTGGGTGTGACTGCGTTTATTATAAATGGCTAAGTAAAGCTATATGGGAGTGGCATCGCCCCTTTGCTTGGAAAAGCTTATATTGAAATTTTTTTTTTTTTGTGAATTATACTCACCCGCATTATTTCTAAAATATATTTTAATAAACATACGTTTTTGACTTAAACGATCGATCTTTAAGAAAACTTTATTATAAATTTATATTTTAAATAAAAATTTTTGTTCATCAACTTTAAAAACAAAACAAAACTGAATAAAGAAAAAATTCTTTAATTTTTTGTATGAGAATTTATGTAAAAAAAAAAACATAAAAATACAACAATAAAATTTAAAAATATTTTATTATTTTTGTATTGCGGACCTCAATCTAATTCAATCAATTTACAAAATCTTTTTAATCTCCTGTAGGAAAAATAATTAATTTTTTTCTACAATTTTTTCAAGTGCAAGGTCTAGCCGAAGCCTATAAAATTATATTTAGACTTCCAATTGCACATTTTTATGCAGTTTTCAATACCTGGGAAATGATTAATATAATAATTGTACGAATACAAACTAATAAATTTTTTTTTACATGAAATTAAATCTCTTCTCTACGAAAACAAAAAAATAAAATATAATAAAAAATTATAAAATCTACATTTATAATAAATTACTATAAAAAACAAATTAAATAAAAATATTTTATTTTTATATAAAAATATTGTTCAGTCTTGTGTGGTTTAGAGAAAGAAATTAATTTCAATTAAACTCATAGTAGAAATTTACTCGTCTTCCTGTACTTCCCTCTCATATACAACACGATATCTTTTTTGCTTTTCGCCATCGTCTGCACCACCTTCATTAGCAGCCACCACTGTGGTAGTCGTCTCATGCATTACATTTTGCAATTGTTTTTCCAAATCGCTCACTATACCGCTACCAAAACCGCTTACATGGTGATCGATAGTAACGGTACTAATATTATCTGTAAGATGTTGTTCAGAAGATTTTTCTTCTTCATCCCCAAAATCCTCAACTTTGCTGACACTCAATTGAGGTTGCGGTGACAAAGATCCCGTTGAACTGGTAGGCGAAGAAGCTGTAGCCGTACTTTGTGGCGACTCCAAACTTAATTGTGCTAAATTACTTTCCGTTTCGATTTCTTGGAATATTTCAATTAAATTATTGATACCGATAAGATAGCCATCTTCATGATTGCCCACCTTCCAGGTGGTGTAATGATCGATCTGATGGTTGGCCGGTAGAATCACCGTTTTAGCGAAATCGATTAGCCAAACGCTGGCAATTTTACGATCGTGTACAAATAGCAATGAACTGCCAATAACTTCGTGTTGACGAAAGAAATCCGAGCATTCGAGGGTGGCGCGTATAGCTCGCAAACGTTGCAAATAGCGTGGCTACGGATAAACGTTATTCAAGAAATTATGAATTAATTAATGTATAATTTCTGGAGCATTGATAAATCTTTGCCGTTTTCGTTTCTTTCCCAACAATCTAAATAAATGTCACTTCAATTAATACAAAATTTAGCCTTAACAAATTTGAATCTTGATCAGACCTTTCTTAATAATACTTTTTCAGAATATCCGATCGGTCCTTTACTGCATATATGGATAATTATAGTTTACTTTAAACTTACCAAAGCATGTGGAAAACCGCAAAGAAATTCTCTGAAAGCCAATTTAATTTGTTCACGTGATTTAGTGGTTTTGAAATCTTTAGAACTGGTCCCGTCACTTTTCTTAATGCCCTAAAATTGTAACAATAAAATTGTAACACGATTAAAACTTGTATTAAACATTTTCGAATTCTTCGTCTACCTCTATGCGAAAGCCCAATGTAGCCGTACTGGAGATGGTCTCTCGCCATACCATATAGCGCGGTTTGGTAACACCTTTGGCGCGATGTTCATCATCGCTGGGAGCATTCGGATCAATTTGAATCATTTTCTCATACATATCTTTACGCAGTTTCGGCTTCTCTTTGGCCTTGGATAATTCCTCCTCCAAATACGTGCGCACCCCAATTTTGCAATCCATAACACACGGCTGATAAAAATCACTTAATAAATCTTGCAATTGAAGATATACTAGAAATACTACTTTTATTAATATTATAAATCCCAACTGTAAGCTCGCTTTGCCATTTCTTTATTTACTTACATTCTCCATCTTCACTGGTCACCTGACCCTTGTATTCGGGTACGTAGGGCCGTAAAACATCTTTCATTAATATTTGAAAGCAATTTTCCTCTTTGGGACAGAGTTTTTTTAAAACGGTACCTTGTTCGGGCCCAGCTTTAAAGTTACCCTGATGTCCAGCTAATTGTACCCAAGGATAACGTTGCTTTTTATAAGTTTGAAAGAATGGAGTCCATTGTACAATATTACGTATTTTACGCCAACCAGAAGGCTGTAATAAAAACAAAATGGAAAAAATGTTAATTAATAAATAAAATTAATAACTTTTTGAGAATGTTTTTAAATAAACACATTTTCTACAGAAATCAATGACCTCTGACGAGGAATTATCTCTTAAACCTAACCTAAAGAAATACTCGTTTTTATAACACCAAACTAATAATACTTTAACAATGGCCGGGTGTCCTTGACATTATCACAAATTTTATGATATTGAGCTGAAATTTTATGCAGACACTTTTTTTGCAAGCAGATTTCTATTTAAAATGTCGAAAAACGATCAATAGTCACGCCCACAATCGATAAAAATCTATTTATCTGCTATAAAAATTATGCTATAAACTTGATATTCAGTATGAACATCTATAGTTATGTCAGAGGTGTGCTAAAAATGGGCGTAGTCAACCACAATTTACAAAAACCCGCACTACACGTAAAATTGGACTTGCGAGGAGTTATGTAAAGCATATACTCTAAGAGGGCGTAACTATATACCTGCCTTGCCTACTAGATGATGGAGGTTATTCAAAAAGCACAATTTATTACTTTTTGAAACCCCTTCCTACATAGAGTTCTTTTCAAAATGAAGCGTATACATAATATAAATAATTTTTCTTAATTTCATACAATTTTTAACACTGTGACTCAAGCGTTAATTACAAAAATATGTCACAAAGACGTGCTGATGGTTATTATACTGGGTCTTTTAGCGCGACCCTGCACCCGCACTGAATATAAAATACATTTTTTTATTGTAATAAATTTTAATTGTTATCAATTGTTTAGCTGTTGTCTGTATGTGGGTAACAATGTGGTGTAGTGATCATGTTTAATTGTTAATGGTCTGTCATCAGCGCCACCCACACATAACACAACAAGTTCAATGTTAATTGTTTTAAATTGAATGTGATGTGAAAAACTTGAGAAAGTGTTTTATACCAAGAAACGCTTTAAGCATACAAAAAAATATTATTACAATAATAAGTTTCAAATAAAAACTTAATAACAAAAGCTAAAGAAAACCAAGTTTTACAATATTTTTTAAATTATTTAATTTATTAACACTTCCTTTAGAGGCTGGTGCATGTTTTATTACAACCATTAGATAATTTATTTATCCTGCCAATGTATGCCTTAAACATACTTATTTATTTCCACTTGAAGTAAATTATCTTAAACTATTTCGTGTTCAGTTTATTTAAATACCAACACGTGTTTGGTATATAATAAAAATGAAAAAAAAAAAACTTTTTAAAAATACGCTAAATTTGTCTAGTTTGTGTCTTTCTTGTCCCCACAGACCTGACTGATATCAACAAATCATTTAGCGACATGAATTATTTTGCAATCCAAAGACAAACAATCCAGCAAAGCAGCCACAAAACATTTTAAATGAAAAATTCACCAAATCAACAAAACAATGTTTAATTAAAGACATTAAGAAAAAATTATACTTGGCTGTGAGGCCTAATCTTGAGTACCCACCATCATTATACCAAAACTTTCCGAGGAGTAAGTATGTCAACATATTCTTTAAGTAATATCTCAAAAAATTCAACTTGTAGCTTGAGCACAAATTTACATGAACAGACAGACGGATATGTTTAAATCAATTCAGATTTGGATTCTGAATAGATCGGTATAATTGAAGGTGGGTCCACACACATTTATTTGCCGTTTTAGCACGTCGGAGAGAAAGCCAGCTCAGTTCCCAAGCCTAGTCTTCGGAATATGATATTGTACTAAAAGTTACAATGTAACCACCAAAAATCCAATACCTAGCCCCATAAAACATTAACAAAGAATGAATCCCAAGGTCTCCGCAAAGCCTAAAGTTTTCTGTATTGAAAAAGCCAATTTTTTCAGAGGATAACTAGAAGAACAATACTTTGTGTGGAAAAAGTTTTATCCCAAAAAAAGAATTTTCACGCACAATCTATTCCCACAGTGCGGGAAACGAAAGTACGACCTAACTTTTAAAAGACTCCATTTTTATATCTTCTACTTAAGTAGGGACATATTATTGAAGATATTTGAACATACATTTAGGTAAACTAAGTTACTCGCTATTTAAAAGTTTTAACAAGAAAGACAAGGCGTCAAAGAAACCGCCCCTTTATAGGAGCTACTTTTGCAGTTTAAAAACGTATTAACCAGTAGATGAATCTTTATAAAAATCATCTATGGAATGTGACTCCTGTGTCTGGATTAATCAAATCAAAAGGTGTCTTTTTTAAGAATTTTTTTTTAACTTTAAAACTTTACACTTGTAAAAAACAGACTTATATCCACCACATCGATCAACCCTAGTTCATAACAAACAATCGAATATTCCGAATTGACAGTTGAAGTTGAAGACGATAAACTGACAAGTTGAATAATTACCATGAAATTTAAGACGCAATGATGTTTACCTTGACGTTATCAAATTTTATGGTATATGTGCCATCCGGTGTCGTTATTAAGGCCGAGTTTACTTCATATTTACCGCACAACCAGCGACGCTGTACAAATGTTAAAGAAGTAAAACATGTCATATGCGCCGAATTTCACAAAGCCACTAATCTTGAAATCTCTTCGTTTATAAGATGTAATGTGATGGACGGATAAACAATTTTATTACAAGTCAACCACGATTGAATATTTGAATATTTGTTAAAAGGCATTTAATGGGAAAGCATTTTTTTGTTAAATACTATAAAAAAAAAAACCGTTGCAATTATTCACCCGCAATTCAATTCATTAATGAAACTAAAGTAAAACTGAAACTTAGTCAATGAAGAAATATATATTTTACAACCAGTCCAACAATGCCTGCAAAATTTGTATGAATATTGTCGTACGTGTACATTTGCTTCTGCTACCCCTTCCCTCTTTCACATCATATGTCACTGTGTCTTTATCACGCTTGAATATGGAAATTATGACTATTTTAATTGCCATTCATTTTAATAACATTCCCATTGTGCAAAGAAAACAAAAAATAAAACAATACTGTAAGAGATGCTTCACATATGGATGACGAAGATTGCTTTTCTAAACGCGTAGGTTGTTTGTCTCGTTTATTTTTCCGCCACCCATCCCAATGTAACAACAATCTGACTATCTGTTATATGCTACATGTTAGTGACGTGATAAACTGTCACTGTTATCGTCTTGTTGATGCTAATTGTACTTTTTTTTTTTATCTCTATTGTGATTTATTACATATTTAAACCATTTTATATACAAGTTATTGCCCAGTATAGAAAGCAAACGCCGTAACGGATTGAATTAAATGGTTGTGAAAGATTATTGATTAGGTATATAAAAAAATTAAATTAATAATATAAAAAACAAACAAAATGAGTACAAAGTTGTATATAAGAGTATTGTACACTGTAACAGTTTTTATTTTTGTTTAACCACACAGCTAGAAATATTCTTAAAACATGTAACACTTTAACGATCAATTGTGGTCTAAAGAAAAAAAAGGGAGAGCATATTCCATCGAAAATCACTTGTAAAGATTCTTTGAAACGCTTCAGAACTGAGGGCAAGAAACGGTCCGATCTATAAGCGTTATTGATACGCTTGAAAATGATACGGAAATGCATGAAATTAAACATGAGTCACCAAAGCCTGACTAAACGTTTACAGGCCCATAGGAAATATAAAAAAGAATGGAAAATGCGTGCCGCATAATTTAAGTGAAAGACAAATGAAAAATCGAAGTTCCGAAACAGAAAAAATCGTGCCATTCACGTGGCGCATCATCAACTTCGTAATGAAGAGAATACTCTTCTTCGTTTAGGAAGAAACGTCCGTAGTCCGGAGGCTTCACTATGAACAACAACTAATCATTGGGGCAAGACATATTGCCAGTACACTATCAAAATGCTGAAATGAGATCCGCTACCGTACCCCGCTGTATTCATCCCCGCCTCTATTTCCTAACACTTGTTCCACTTAGTCGATAAATTAAATTTGGTTTAGGCCAATGTATGTATCCCTTGTTACGTAGAGTATTGTCTTGTCTTGTCACCTCATTCTTGATATTGCAAACGGAATGAAAATCTTAATATTCCACCCATTTAGAAACAAAATCAAAACGCTATAGTCGATCGTTAATTTTCCATACTAATATGGCAAAAGTCACATAACTTGACATTGAAATTTCGTTTATTATTAATTATTATAATAAAAATTTAATTATTATGATTATTTGTTAAAAAATCATTCATCGCATATATTAAATAACTTGCTCTGTCTAGGCATTATTGAAACAAAAAACAAGCAAGAAAACTAAATTTAGCTTAGACCAAATTTTAAATACCCTACACATCTAGCTTGCATGTCTAGTTATATGGTGAATATGGTTTTTTGAAAATTGTGGGCGTGTTTGTTATCCGACCACGTCCATTTTTGGTACATCGATACATGAAATAACCACAAATATGTGCACAAAATTTCCAGTTCATAGCTCAATTTTTGTGGCTGATATACAGATTTTTGTCAATTGTGGGCGTGGCTCTTGACCGTTTTTTGATTATTTTATATAGCGATTTACGAGCAAAAACTAAAAGTGTATTTGCATTAAATTTCAACTTAATATCTCAAAATTTACGACCGTTAGAATGTTAGCAGACAGACGCACGGACACAGGGACATACATGTCTAAATAGACACAATTGTTGAGACTGATCAAGAATATATATACTTTATACGATCTGTGACGCCTCCTTCTGGGTGTTGCAAACGTAGAAATAAACTTAGTATACCCTCATCCCTAAGCTGGTATATTAATCAACGGTTATGGTGTTGAGTTCATTATAAATGCTTAACATCTTGTTTCAAATATGTTTTAAAAACTTGTTAATTTCATTTCAAATGAAAATTATAATTAGTTTGCTGCTGAAATAAAACACTATTTAAATATAACAAACATTTCAGTTCTTGCGTTTGTTTTAAGTTTTTCAAAACTTAGTGACGTCTGTTGCTTTTACTAAATAAGTGAAAATTTCTAAATGCGATTCAAGTTTCTTATTGTTATTAAGATGTTTTTTTTTGTTGTTGTTGTTGCTTTTTATGGCTATTTGACGTCATATACACATAACTTAATCAAGTTTGACAGCTGCTACCACACATATTTAGAAGAAAATGGAAATTGAAAGCAAATGCATAAACGCTAATGTGTTGATAAGTTAATAATTTAACACACTTGGCAGAGTTTCACTTATCTCACCTTTTTTAACTGATTCTCGCCACTGGTTGTAGTTGCGCCAATATCTGACTCCCATTCAGAGCTTAAGTCATCGCTAGAAGCATAACCGTAATCGCGCGGTAAAGGAACTTCTAGGAAACTTTTAGAATATTGTGTATATCCGGGACATAAGATGTTGACACCATTCGGTGATGGTGAACGCCTGCCCAAACTAAAAGCATTACGGAACAACTGATCATTACAATCTACAGTGCTGCGTGGCGGTACATTGATGGTGGGTGTGGGTGGTGGAGTTTTGGGTACAGCACCATCGCCTACATTCAGTTTATTGTGCAACAATAAGCCGTGAGCTTGGGCAAAAGCCAAGCTGACTTTTCGGTTGGATAATAAATTTCCTGTTGACTTTTTTCTTGTTACTTTTTTAACAATCATGTCGGCCGCTTCTTCGGCATCAGCTTCTTGAGCAGCCGTTTCTGCTTCCTCCGGCTGTTGTTCCTCATCATCATCATCATCACCATCACCATCATCGATATCTTCAATAGTTTTTTTGAAATCTTGTTTACAATTCACTTTATTCCCGTTACTTAAGAGTTGTTGTTGCTGTTTTTCATCACATTCCTCAGCGAATTCAATTTTATCCATATCTTCTGGTTTCAAATCGGGATAATTTAATAATTTGACGGTAATCTTTTTGCCCGCTTCATTAAAGTACACTTCCTTGGCACTCATTTTATCAAAGTCCTCATATATACGAACTTGAGGATAAGCACAGATCGGCATCTTTATTATGCTGTCTCAGATAGACCCGATCTTAATAAACATTATACAATATTGGAAATGCTTTAAAAAGGTATTAACAACGTTTCAAGATCTGAAAGATTTTTCAATTATTGGTTTTTTTTTTCATTTTTTTATTATTTTTTTTCCATTTCATTCAAGTATCGCGTAAATTTTGTTTTATAAATTAAACAACTATTGAGGCCGTATGCCACAATTTTAATCAGCGAATCGGTCGGTCTGATTATTTAAACACTTTGCCAGTCAGTCCATCACCTGTTCAATAGGTCAGTCAGTCATTCTGTCCAGTTCCGTTCTTATTTAGCATTTGACGTCAGTTTTACTGTTAATTGAAATAATTAAAATTCTGTCAGTAACTTAAGAGCATAGCGAGCGGACATATTCATTAGTTTTTTTTTTTTTTTTTTTTTTTTTTTTTTTTTTTTTTTTTTTGTTCTGCTCCATATCGAACACTCATTTAAAATTCATTAAATATTTTTGTTCGCGAAAAATATTTGCAGCCTGTATGTAGATAATTATATAAACAAAGCTATGTGTGCAAGTCGTAATGTAATGTATACATCATATCAGCTAAAACAAAAAAACAAAAAAAAAGCAAAAACAAAAAAAAAAGCAAAAAAAAAAAAACAAACAAACTGTAAAATTTATACCTAACGAAGAAAATTGCTACACGCCAATCAAACAACAAAAAATATTTCCACTATGTTTTATATGAATTCGTGCAACAACAGCCGTAGTAGCAGCAACTTTAGTCATAGTGGCAGCATCAACGTCAGCTAGTTAGAAGAGATATCATTCGCTCGCCTTTTTCACTACAGTTTGCGTGTGTTTTTCATCAACCCACACGCTGCCGTTATGTATGATTTTTATTTGGCGCTATTAGACACTTTTCGGTTTGCTTTGTAGTAATAAATTCATCACAAGTCGATCTAAGATGAATTAATTATAATTCAAATATAGATCTAGAGTCTTAATGGCCTAAGGGTTGACACCACATCGTTGCTTGAGACATACACATCGAAAAAGAATATTTTCAATTCACAAAATGATTCTGCATCAACTCTTTCCCTCTAGTCATATAAAAGTTACCAACATCTGTCTAAAATTCATATACGCTGCAAGGCAAGTTATACAAAGTATGAAAAAGATGTTTAAGTATAATCCGCTTAAGCCAATTATTCATTTTTTTCCTTTCCTATACGCTCATGCGTATGAAAAACACACACTTTACTTCAAATTTAAAGTCTGTTATTTTCAGTGACTATCACAAAAACTAAACTTCAACTATCAACGCTTTTAATTGCGATACTATGCCTACATTTCTCCATTTGATGTCATATCAAACAATAAATATGTGCATGTTTTCTACAAAGTGTGTACAATGTTAAAAAATTGAATTTTTTCCAACAAGGTTTTTATTGTATTTTTAGGCGTACATGAGACTGTTTGTGATTTGTGACGATAATACACGCTTGTTATGCTTGTGATGGTGGTTGGCCTGAAGTTGGAGAAATGTTAATACCTATAACCGGTAAGATGTTCCGCTATAAAGCTTAAGTGCAGTATATGAAGCTGGCTGTTGGCTGTTGGCAGTTTGTAACTCGTGGTTAGTTGTTTGGTTGGTTCAACCACTTTATAATAAATAATAATATATGACAGCATACGAAAAAAGGCATTAATCCTAAACACAGTTATTTTAAGCAGTAATGCATTCATATTTTATTGCTATTGTATCCAAAATATGGGAAAAATTATGATTTTTTACCATATAAAAATTTCCATTATAATAGGATCTTATATGAGGAGGAGAAAAAAATGTGCTGATTCGGTCCATTTTTATTAAGTTTCCTTTTTAAGTCAATATATATTCTTGCACTAATCGTTGACTTTGTCAAAATGTTTCTAATACCCATAAAAAGGCGTGTAGAGAGTTTAGAAAATAAACATTTTCTGATCAACATGAAATTTTGAACTGAATTAATTATGTCCGCCTCTCCAACTATGATAAATATTCTACTCGAAGCAAAAACTAAAATATCGACAGCAAATTTTATAGAAATATAGATTGTTTTCGTAAGTTGGTTGGAGTTGAAATTACAAAAAATCTGTCAAAGAAAAGCTTTTCAACCGTTTTTAAGCGGAGTTTCTCTTAATTAGTACCCCGCACATAATACATTAATATCATTGCCAAACACGTAACTTTTATTTAAATGATGGATATTCAAAATGTTTGGCCTAAGCCAAGTAGTATAACATTTTCATTTGTCAAAACCTGCATTTACGAATCCAGCCAAAAACGTTAATTATCATTTATTATAGTTATTATCGTGTTTTGAAAACAAGCGCGTTAATTAATTTATTAAAACATAACTATTTCTCACTTTTAATTCTTTTTGGCAAAAAGTAGTTCTCTTTCTAAAGCCAGCCCACACAGATCTCCTATATGTAGCAATATGTGGAAACTGTAATTTGTTCGCGTGAAACATGCCCAACAAAATGTACAAAAAAGGAAGACTGTACATAACCAAACTAAAGATTTGTGTGATAAATGTTTTGTTTGTTTTTAATAAACTATTTGTGGATGTGTATACACATAGCATACCTAGCCAGAGTAACTAATTTACAAAGCGACATATAAAATGTGCAAAAAAAAACATATGTTCACAAGACTTGATATTTGTGTAATTGCCTTTATTTGGCTGCAGTTATTTGGCTGTCACATTTGAAATTTATGATGGCAAACAAAAACACATGGCTTAGACAGAAGAACAGCCAACATAACATAATTTATGGTCATATGATCTGATATTTATGGATGGTGTCGAAAAATATTTTATTATACATGTTATACACATATTATGTGGTCCAAGTCTATGTTCTACACTAATACATATAAAATGATGGAAATTTAAAAATCGAGTACCCCCCCCCCCCCCCCTTCCTGACGCTGTAATAAAAACCCTTCTTATGATAATTGAAAAATCCAAAGTCCAACCACTGATCTGTCTAATCAAAAAATTTATATTTTTTATACAAAAAAAAAAAAAAAAAACAAATTAGCAATAAAACAAGATTATTATAACATTAACTACTTTGTATAAAAACTGACAAATGAAAAAAATTATTTCATAAATTTTTGTGAAAAATTACAGATAGAAATACAATTAATTAATGGAACCCTTTGAAATAAAAATTTGCTTAGGAAATATACTAGCATGCACCACGTGTAAACAATTGAAATACCCGCGTAAATATTAAACATAGCCGGCAGTCCCTAATTCATTCAGCTGATTATTGACACAATAAACTTGTAATTGTAAAAAATAATAATATTCGTATATATGAAAGTGTGTAATAAAAATAGTTGATAACAATTCGAAACTTAATCGAACAACTTTTAAATAATTTAATTACTAGATGTTGTCATTAAAACTGTCAACAACTTAATCTCAAATATTAGAATGTTTAGAAAGCAATTGAAGTTTTTGAAGCAGTACAGAAAACTACTGTTTCGATTTTGGTCAAATTTGTTGCAAACATTTAGAAATTTCTCTGGCATTTTGTAGATTTTTAATTTATAGGCGTGGTAATACCTACTATATATATATATATGGTAAAAAAGTAATTTCCTAAGCAAGTGGGCGGTACCATGCCCACAAATCGTAAATCTACAAAAAGCTGCAGAAATTTCCAAATTATTGGAAAAAATTTGATCAAAATCGGAGTTGCTGTTGAAAAGTTATAAGCTAAACAATGTTACCTTCTTTTTAGTGTGGTTATTGTTGTTATCATTATTTAGAAAATTTGGCAAAATCAGTTGAATTATTTTTTGAATCATTTTGTCACAATGTCCTTGTTCAATAGCCTATAACTTTACAACCGCTAAACGCATTTAGTTCAAACTAACTGCCTGTAGCTGGAAAATTCTTCTGTTTTATAATGACATGTATATTATGGGCGTGGCATAGCACACTTAATAATAATATTCCATTTTACAAAGTAGTCTTTTTTACAAAAATGGGTCATTCTAGCATCTTTAAACCAAGTTTAATCGATTATTCAGCGAATTTAAAAAGAGGGGCGCAAAAATTTTCAGATCAATAGGAGCTACCGTTTCCGAGATATAAGCGTCAAAGTTTTTATAGTAAATAGTCAATGAAACAATAACAACAACAATCACACTAAAAAGATTGCAATATTATTTTCCTTTTAACTTTCCAACAACAACTCCGACTTTAGTCAAATTTGTTTTTTATTAAAAAAAAAAAAAACGATTCTGTCTATTTGGTCTATTTTACCGCATTACAATCAATTCTGAAGTACATTCTGAAGTACAATCATCAACTAAATAAATTGTCAATAGAAAATATATAGTTTTCTACTTAACTAATAGGGGACATTGTACAATTTGTAAAACTCGCTAAAAGCTTTTTTCACAGCTTGTATAGGATGTTCTACTAAACCATGCATTCTACAGATATAGCTTTGAATTGTTATTCATTTAGATCTCTACAATATTTATTAGATGGAAAACATCTTTTTAGTTTTTTTTTTTTACATATCAGGTAAAAAATAACCACTAACTATAATTTTGCACTTTTTGGAACTACTTTCCGTAAAAGGCTTTTTTCAGAATCTATTTTTTATATAATAAACACTCATAATGCTCAACTTATAATGTTTATCAATTGGTAGATAATATAAATGTTTAATGTAAGTAAGGACTGAGTGGTTTTGATTGTAGAACTCTGCTTCATATAACAAATGTTCACACTAGTGACTAAGTGGTGTAAAGCATTACATGATCGCACTTTGACTATATTTTATTTTCACTCGTTATTTATAATTTTGTGTTGTCTTTGCTTTTTAAGTAAAACTTTCACTAAAATTTTTATTTTTTTATTTTTTTTATTCCATTTGATTTTTTTTTTGTGACCTCTTTTACCTTAAACTCATGTATGATATAAAACGATTTTCTCTGACAAGTATTATATACCTTTACACCTATATGTTTGTGTGTGTAAACATAAATTCAATAAAAAAAAATTGTTGTTTTAAGAAATTTTTCAAATAATATTTTAAAAAAAATCCAATATATTCAAAATATACACAATAAGGTAAGCAAAAGAAATTAACAATTCATAAAAGGAGAACCGGTGAGATGGAGAAGTGAAGGGATTATTATCCAAACAACGTCACAATTACATGCCGTAGGGCCGGGCACTCAAGTATGTACGCGTTCACTTTGAAATAACAACTAAAGTGAAACCCACAGTTTTGCTTTATTTGACTCCAAAATATGAATTGTGGCCACGACTTGTATTGTACTCAACAGCAGTCGCTGGAGAGGTGGGTAGCAATATAACAAGAGAAAGAGTAAAACCAGAGAATGTACGTACATACGACCACGATTGTTTTAAATAATATGTATACGTATACGTACACAGTATATATTGTACGTTTTTTGTATAATCTTACTAAAGATCAAAAAAAAATTTTTTTAATGAAAATATCAATGAGCATTCAATTGAAGGGTTCCCAAGTAATTCAAATTATAAGAATAGTTGAAGAACAAATAGGAAAACTAAATTTGATTTAAATACCCTTCACATCTACGTACAAATGCTGGGCGTGGCACATGTATTATTACGCTTGTATTACGTATCAACTTTCAAGTTGAGTTTTACGTTGAGTATGGTTTTTTGTAAATTATGGGCGTATTAGTTATATAACCACACCCATTTTTAGCGCATCGATGGATGCATACCAAATTTAGACTTCATATCTTACTTTTTGTAGTAGATGAATAGAATTTTTTCGATTATGGGCGTGCCTTTTAATCTATTATAATAATCTGAGTGTAAAAATTCAAAGTGTTTTATACAAAATTTCAGCTCACGGACATACATGTTTAGATCGATCCAGTTTTTGATGCTGATCAAGAATATATATACTTTGTAGGGTCTCTGACGCCTCCTTCTGGGTGTTGTAAACGGAATGACAAAGTTACTAAAACTCCCTTTTTATGTGGAGGGTATAAAAAATCCAAAAATTTTCAATAAAATAAAATAGTTTTGTATAAAGTGTAATTAAAATAAAGAAAATCTATTTATGAGTTTTTTTTTACATTCTCTTATTGTTGTTGTTGTATTAATATAATGTTAGTTACTAGCAGCCGCTATTTATCATTCTGAAGAGGTTTGATTGACAATCTGATCTTATAATATATTTAGAAATAATAGTATACCAAGCAATTAATTATTATTATATACACTTGCGTCCACACTTACATGTATGTTCACTTTATTGGCTTATATTAAAAAAAAAAAAAAAATACAACGGTATTCTGTCTCCCATACACCTTGAATCCATCAATTATTTTATTAAGAGAACAGCTCCCAACTTATAAAGAGATTTATATTGAATGTATACGAGAACGAGAAGTGAATTTTTTCTTTTATATAACGTGAATTTTCAATTATTATCTACTTTGAACTTTTTCAAGCAAATTATGTGAACGTGACTTGGCAATTATTTACAAGGTTCGTGACTTTGCTAATTAGGAATTCAACTAAAACGTATGTAGTCAATGAAATTTTGTTGCTTATAGCAAAATATGAGGAATACAAAAAAGAGCTAAGAATAAAAGGGCTTAAAGGAAAAGTAAGTACTACACCAAGTTGCTTTTTCTTCTTAACATAAAAGATATGATGTGCCTACAAATTAGATAAAGTTATACAAGGCGAGGAATCCGCCTTGTGCATCATCAGAATCGGATGCTGGATATGGAAGTTTGGCCTAAATCAAATTTAATTTTTTGCTGAATCGATTTAATCCTATCTGTTTGTCCGTTAATAAATTTCTTTTTTGATATTTTGCACATTTTTTTTTATTGAAAACACATCTTATCAAAATTGTTAAATAAAGCATTTTTATTAAAAATAAAATATCATATATTTTATAATTAATAAATTTTTATTTAAAAATCGTTAAATCATTATATTTAGTGCCCGTTCAAAAAGTAACGTTTAAGATAATTTTTTCTATCAATCATTTGTCATTTTAATACTCTTGTCATAGTAATTTCCCTCAGTAATGAAAATGTATTAAATTGTTTTGTAATTAATCAATTATTACAACAACAATATGACAAATGAATCACCCAATAGTTTAGGAACCGGTCTTATGACTAACTTTAATTCATTAGACAATTTCATTTTCATGTAAAATGTATTAAATGCATTGCTGATAAGTTTTAAAATAAATGTCTTTAAACTCGTGCTATATATCATAAATCATATGATGTAAAATATCATATAATAAAATATAATAATGTAACGAATAAAATTAAACTAGAAGCAGAAGCTTGACAACTTTATTCACAATGATATTAAGTTTTAACAAGTAAGAAAACTATTTAAACGCTGGACGTGGCACATATATTATTACGCCCTCTAATCGTATATGTATTACGTATCAGTTTGCAGGTCTAGTTTTACATTAAGTATGTTTTTTTTTTTGTAAATAGGTCTATTATCCTACTTAATCTATTTTTGGCACATCAATGGATGGGATAATCATCAATGAAATTCTAAATATATTTATATATGTCTGTACATCCGTCTTTGAGTCTGCCTATTCTAAGCTCTCTATCGGAGTCAAAAAAATCAAAATTTTACTTAAATAACTCCCTGAAAATTCATTATTAATATGCATAGGGACCTGACTTAATCAATTATCACAATGAGCCTATGTGAGATATATATTGGGCCCACTTATCAATGATTTCTATAGTAATATTTTGAGACCTTTTTATATTTCGAATTCATGTTCGCACCAAAGAATATTCAGAAGATTTCTTCTTCAGCATTTAATCATTATTGTAGGGAAATTATTACAATATTTACTATAAGCAAAGTTGTTGTTTTTTTTTCATATCAAAAATTGACATAATTTTTATATGATTATACAAGTAACCTTTTGTGTGAATAAGCAATAAGTTAACCACAATACACGTTATGCTTATTATTTAATCACAATATATGTAATTTAATCGTTTGATTAGAGGTTTTACTTTTACAATGACATTCAATGTTCTAAATTTTTATCATGTATTAAATAACGAAGTAGGTGATAATAAAACGTAATATTTGGGAATGAATTTGAATTTAAAGAAAACAACAATAATAAAAGGTCTGAATGAAGAATAAATGGAAACAATTAAAAAAAGTGAAAATAATGAAAACAAGCAGAAATCAACTCCGCCATTAAAACTTAATTAATTGAATTCCCAGACATCTGACCAATACATTAATTAGAGATGATAGTACATTTTATATTAGTTTTGTTGTTGTTATTATAGTTATTATAATTGCTAATATTATTCATGTTTATTTAGGTGACTGATAAGAAAATATCAGACACTCCAGCCTAGAGTAATTAAAAATATAAAGAACAAGTAAAAAAAACTATACTTGTAGCTAAGGCCAAATTTTAAATACCCTCCACCTCCTCCTCCATAGTGGGTATAAGAAGTATATGATTATGTTGTTTGCTAGAATATAGCACCAAGTATTGTTCTTTGTTATTTGTGGGCGTGGTTGCCTGGTATGCATTTCAATTTTTCCCACAGTAAAGAACTTAACCAAAAACGGACACCCAGACGAAAAATTATATAAACTTTTTGATTCCATGCATACATCTACACTCTGTGAACTCTGTGTGAACTCTTTATAGCTTTCATATGCAAACGTAATGATAAAATTATTACACCCTTACCATACTAAAGTGGTGAGAAAGAGAAAGGGAGAATGTACGTACGAATGTACGCACGCAAACGGAACAATAAAAATGTTAATGGGGATCAAATTATTATTCCCGTCTGTATGTGATAGCACATTAACTTACTGACGTCACTAAAAAATTATTATAAACTCACCAGTCTCTTGACTAAATAAAAATAAAACTCCGTGTATCAAAGAAACGGAACGGTATAAATACGAACACTTAGGATTACAACAGTATAGCAAGTGTGGAATGGATCCAAGGCCATTCAACAAATCTAACAAAGCTTTGGACAAGTATTTTATAAAGAAGGGCAATTCTGTCACTTTAAGGTTAATTGTAATATATTTTAGTTTGAAAAGTTTTGAAATATTTCCTACATAAGTACCCCCCCCCCCCCCTTCCCCCTCACTGAGCTTTAATTTGTTTTCTTATTCAATTTCTATAAACTTTTTACATAACTAAATTGTTAATTATTCGATAATTAACTGCAAGCATGTGTGCTAAATTCATTGTTTCAACGTATGTACAATAAAAATAATAAAACACGTTACACGCTACTAAACACAATCAATAATTACTTAATTATTGATCCAGATTCATATTGATGCTGTTGTACATATAATTTTATATACAAACTTAAATCAAATCTCAAATATTCTCCTCATGTGGGCGTGTTTATTAGCAGAACCCGCCCTTTTTTGGCTTGTAGATGAACAGCCCAATGATAAATTTCATCCTCATTACTCAAGTTTTGTTGTTAGAAACTTTTTTTATTTGTAAGCGTGCCTAAAATTATAATCCATCCACTTTCGATTTATCGATGGTTGCATTGCTATGAATTTGTGTACAAAATTTCAACTTTTTAATCTATTGTGGGTGTGGCACTTGACTTTTTTCACCCATTTTAAATTGATAGCTGCCTACATGAAGCAACAATACTTGTACTTTAACTCAACGGTATTGTAAAAATGTCCCAAACAACAAAAGGACTTACGGACTATCATGACTAGATTGATTCGTAGATTGATACTGAAGATTCTTTGTAAAAATCTCTCTTTCCAGCAACTTTTATAAACTCTCAATTTAAATGGAGAGTATAAAAATATTGCTCTTATATAAATTATTAAACTAATTTGATAATTTTTTGTATTTTATAATTATGCATTATTGTTTTTTAGTAATATTAAGAAACTTTTATACATCACAGATATATGATATTATATGATTAACAGCGACCTCTTTTAATAAATAAAGTAAGCTGTTTAAACTTAACTTAAATGGTTTAAATTTATATGATAATACAGTTTCAAGGAAAGCTTTATTTGTAAGCTTTACTACAATATAACTAAATATTTATGTTCTACAAAGCGCTTACATTACAGCGTATAGTTTACATGACTTGGAATGTTATTCTTGAACACTCTACATATAAGATGGGGAGTATACTAAATCATACACCTGCCATATCATATATCAATTCGGATATCAAATGCAAACGTTTGACAAGTAGAATGCATTAAGTAAAATGGCACCATGATAAATTCAAAATGCCGGAGGCTTAAATGGTAATTTTTCCATAAATATTTTAATAACTTCCTATATGCCGCTCAAAATTAGTTCTCTTCGCAAAAAATGTATTACATTTCACATTATTCAAAATGGCGATCAACTTAAAAAGTCGTTTATCAATTTATTCCTAATCTATTCAATATGGAGGATTATTATATAAAAGAGCTCACTGAGTAGAATGCTACAAGCCAAGTGATATCTTATTAAATACAATAAGGCAGCCAACCCAAGTTGTTAAACTACCATTCTTTGTCTTGCATTATAAGTGGGTATCAAATTAAAAAAAATTGACGAGCAAAATAACCTAAATTTTAACATATTAAATCGAAGATGACAGCCCGGTCCGTAAGGTGTCAAATAAAAAGACTTGATGAGTAGAACAACATACGCTTATCGTATTATCTTTTTTTTAGTATCAAATTTGATAGACTCAGACTTGGAAAAAAATTATTTTTAAATCCTTTCTTTACAATTATATATTTATATAATATGTGATTGAATTTAAAACATTATTTTATTCAATCATGAAAGATTGTGGGAGTAGTCATCTAATTATTTTAATTATATTCAAAAAGAATCTAACTAAGTGGATTAATAACTGCAATTGAAACTATATATATGTCATGAGACTTTTAAGGCCCGCTTGTTGAATTTGCAAAAGGAATGGCACACTTTTTATAACTTTTACCCAAAAATTGTGGGCATAAAAAAAGAGGCACAAAAACCATAGAAATATGAATTTATTGTTAATCAAATCGAATTTAAATTTAAACTATTTGCATCTATATTCCTACATAGGAAAAGTTTATTGCTTGAATGTGTAAAAATATTCAATTGACCACCTATGGCCTGCTATTGAACCACCTGCTGATTCTATGGGTGGTGATGCCGCTTCTAACCAGTGCAGTTATGTTGTTATTGTTACAATTGTTAAAAACTAAAATTAAAAACTATAAAGTATGTCTGTCCATTTGTCTGTCTGTCCATTTACATGTTATTTATTAAATTATTTAAGCTGTACAAATATTTGGCCTCTATATGATTATTCTTATAAACCCCTGTAGCATCATAAATTAAATGCAATGAAAACATTGAGATAGATGTAGAAAATATTTAACATGCAATTAACACAAATGATGTAAAAAAAACGATTGTGCCTGCAATTTTCTAATTTACAGTAAATTAAACGCTTGTATATATATCGCTCAGGTTGTCATTGTATTATCAAGCCAAAGTTTTTATACAATACATATAAAATAATACTAACTTGTCACAAGTGTTGTCACAAGTGATTAAGATAGCCTTTTTCCAATGAGAAAAAAGCCACAACGCATAACAACCCGTATAAAGATAATTAAGCAACAAAACACTTTGATTAACTCATGAAAGACATTTCAAATGATTTGAAAATATATAAACAAACGTTTAGTTCTTTCGGTTTCTTTCTTTTTTTTTTCCTTTTCTAATTGCTCTACTCTAAAATAAGATACACACACTTATCCAAACATTAACAAATAGCGGTTAATTTGACATTTTCTTAAAGACATTAAGAACTCTAATAGAAATAATGATAAATAGCAGCAGCAACCACAATAATAAGTAAAAGGTAAAGAAGAATGTCTCGAATTGAATAAAATAAGAACAAGAAAAAACCAACGCTTAGTGGATTCTAAACGAAATTTTTTAAATACACATACAAGACTTACTCGTGGCAGTTACCCTTGAAGGTATAAAATTTACAAAATCTTCAACTCGTCAGCTCTTCATCTCATCATTCATCTTGAAGGTGTTTTTGTCCCAAGTTTAGCTTAACTTTTTTTTATATTAAGACATTTTCTCTGTAACTATTGATAAACATGAATTTTTGACTTTCTTCATACCATTCATCATTGACCATTGTTATCATATCTGAATTTACGGAAACGTTTTCATTTTGTAGCCTACACGTACGCGTACGTACATTTCGTTATTTGTTTGCATTTTGTAAAGACGATAATTAAATTGTTTAAGTCAAGTGAAAAGATAATTTTATATGTTTTTGTAACATATGCCACCGAAGGAGTAGAGATATACAACAGCAACAAAAAGAACACATAAACGTTCATATGAAAACGTAGTGATCGGCTAGAGGGCTTTAGAAAATCAAATGAATGTACAGGATTTATAATTTTATATCCTCCCCACGATGGAGATGAAGTAGAACCAATAAAGTACATGTTGCTACTGTCATTACTATCAAAACAGTTTCTGTTATTCTGTTGTTTATTTCTTTTCATCGCCTCCTATTTGTTGTTGTCATTTTGTATAAATGAAATGTTTGGTAACAATCAAGACAACAACAGCACATAAATTAATTCAATTGCATGTTACCATAAACGTGATGCACTAGAAAACTAAGAAAAAACTATAACAACAATACTAAACAACAACAATAATAACATTTAAGAAAAGCACACCTACCCACCTATTGTACACACATACAAGCGAAATGTCAAAGCTAACGGTTATAATAAATAAATCATGACACATACTACCCTCGCCACTGCGTTCATCGCAACAACGCCAACAACTAACTTGACTCTTTTTTTAACTCTCTTTATACGTTCATGCTCTATTTTGGGTTGAAAGTCAATTATATCCAAACACAATGCTTTGGCCTGCAGCAGTAAACAGTTGCAAAGAAAAAAATATTGCTTTCAGGTGAGAAAATGTGTCTGAGCCACTTTTTTCCAAACAATAAATATAAGTAAAGGTGTCACATTAATAAACACCCACACTTACATGCACATGCATGTAAAAACAGTTAACTAATCACCCATTGCCGGCAACTGTTTTAACACAACACAACACAACACCACACGGCTATGTGGACTTGTTGTCTAATCCATGTGTATGTTGACACAAACATTATGAAGTCTCAATATTTATCTTTAAAATCATCACATATTTGTGCAGTAATTAGCAGCACTGTTTAAAAGTATTCTGGCCTCGATCTTACCTTCTTTTTGGATGCCTCGCCGCTGATTACATACAAGTCGACAATACCCAGCAGGCAGTCATCGCAGCGGCACACATCTTCACCCAATACAATTGACCCCAATGACCCGATACTGCTGGTAGAGTCTAATGAATCGGTGCGACGCAAACGACTGCCGCCAGAACCGACTGGTAATTCTTGTGCAGCGGCCGCCGCCTCAATTTTACGTGCCAACAATTGTTCCATTAGAGTGCGTGGCCGTGATGAGGAGGGGAACAGTGCCATGATTACACGATTAATTGATTTTAGTTTACGTTTTTTTTTTATATTTCTTTGCTGTTATGTTTTGTTTGTCTTTTCCGCACAACACGTTAATCAAGTTTGCGGTTCAAGTCTTTTGTTTGTGTATACGTTTAGAGTTTTTAGAAATTTATGGCAAACGTTTCTTTCCTTACGTTGAAAAATCACTTTTTTTCTCTTCTGTTATTTGTGTAAATAAATAAATTTTCAAATTTTTTCTTCTCTGAATATGACAAAGTCATACAAAAAAATCAAGGAAGTTTGTTTATAAAAGAAATAACTAAGTAGATATAATTTTTTAATAAAATTATTATATACGTCAGCTATTGCTTTGGTAAGTAAATAAAAATGATTAATTTTGTTCTGATTCGGAATCCTTTTATACAATAAAAAAAAAAAATTTTTTTTAAATTTATTTATTCAGAGATTGTCTAAAAAAAGACGAAGATGAAAACAGATACGCCCACAATTTCATATGTAATTTATTTCTCCTTTCAGAACTGAGTGAATTTAAGCTTTGTCGTGGTAAACTCTGTTTTATTAAAGAACCTATTCAGGTGCCTATCGCTCCCATGCCTATTTATTTATGTAAAAATTTCTTTTACAAAAAAAAATTGAAAAATTTCGATACCTTAATCAGTCGAACCAGTGTATGGGGCGATGAGATGTTTTTAAAATATTTTTCATTGGTGGGTAATAGTGACAGTCACAAAAAAATTGTTAAACATTTGATTTAGTATGAAATTCAAAACGTGGATAATATCAATTTTTAATAAAACTTAATTGAAAACGTGTGTACACTTGCATAATAATTGATTACTTGCTCTAAAAAGTTTGCATCTTAAGTCTTTTCTATACACGATGAAACGCAGTGAGTGCTTACGGTCAAAACTAAATTGTAAAGTTTGTGTCTTTAGTCTTTTCTGTAGTGTTTTTACATAAGAAGAAGAAGAAACTTTTTTAATACGCGTGCTCAATATAAGAAGGGGGTACTAAACTAAACTACTATTATTATTACGACGTTTGCAACACCAAGAAGGAAGCGCCAGAGACTCCACAAAATATATACATTTCTTGATCAGTATCAAAATCTGATAATATAAGTTAAAAATTTATAACACAACTTTATAATTCACATGTTCACTGTTAAAGGGTGTAATCAAGTACCTGTCACGCCCACTATTTGTATACAAATACTAAAGCTTTCGTTTAAGGCAAATATATGGATGATTATGATTTTATATTGTTATAGTTATTTAGTGATGTTATCATATATTTGTATTAGTAACATACCTGAAATGAAAAGAAAAGAAAAGAAAAATTAGTAAAAATCCTTAGATTGAATAAAAAAAATTAAAAATACATAAATAAATAACTATTTGTTAAAGACTAATTGTACGATATGAATGACTAACTCGTGTTAATAATAAAAATCATTTACCACCTCAAGCACACCAACTATACACAATCTCAGCACATTTTTTCATGAATTTTTATTAATGCAACAGCAATTATTAAGTTTTTTCTATCATATTTATTAATCAAATTCAACATTTAACCCAAATTTTTTGTAAACCGTTTATGGAAAAAGTGTCATTTAGAAACATAAATAATGTAAGAATCGTTTGGAAACATTTTATTTATCTTTACACAAAACGGTGAAAATGAAAGGTTTTTACCTTACAACGACAATTAAAACACAATCAAAGAGAATATACAATATAACGTATAACAAGTTGTTTAAAATTATGAAAAAGTATATAAACTTAGATGCTGTAAAACTATTCTGATTCAGACCATATTTAAAAGATTTGATTTTTACCTTTTTTTTTATTGTTAAAAATTTGGAGATTTTGTATTTTAGAAAGAAATTCTACAAATTGTAACTATAGTTCAATGGGGATCATTATTATATACAAGCACCCTTTTTTCTAAATAACTATTTCGAAAAAAATGGATTAAACACAAAACATGATTACAGGTTAGGACAGATGGACAAACAAATTAAATCTATACAAAGTGTTATTCACGGACTTTGTATAATAAAATCTCAACACTTTTTACATGTTACAACCATCTCCACAAACTTAGTATACTTCGTTTGCACAAGTAATGCACATTATATCCTTACATTGGTTGTGGTTACTGATGGCGGACCACCGTACAATTTACCAAAAATACATTTGTTGCATTTTATTAACATTATTATTAACTAAAGAATAATTCCATATATTTCCACCATTAATATACAATTGGCCAATAAATTAAAAAATAAATAAGAATAAATTTCAAAATCAAGTTATGAGAAATACTATAAAACAAGTAAGAAAACTAAATTTGTTTTAGATCAAATATTAAATACCCTCCACGTATACATACAAAAGAAGAGCATGGCAGATATATGATTACACCCTTAAATAGTGTATATATTACGTATCAACATGGAAAATTTCAGACCAATACCTCAAAATTTACGCCCATGAGAATGTTAACAACAGACACACGGACATACGGACATATATATCTAGATTGACACAGCCTTTGATGCTAATTAAAAATATATATATTCTTTGTACGGTCTTTGAGTGTTGCAAATGAAATAACAAACTTAATATATCCCCAATTTTATGTGGAGGGTATAAAAACCTTTTCACTTAGCAAAGGCTATAAATTAAGATGTAAAACAATTCATTTTTTATTGAATATTAAATAATTAATTTTAAAAAAAAAGTATTAAATGTTGTTGCTCTTGTTGTTTTGTTTTTGTAATAAAATGCTTTATAAATCATAAATGCCAAAGATTGTCAAACGTCATTATGGCGACACATGATTTTTTTTGTCATTTTTAACACAAAGAACAAAGTATGGTTTAAAGCGAGCACTGGTACTGGTACTGGTATTGGTACTTTAGGCACTCCCATCCTTCTTTAGCCCAACTAATGCATAAATTATACAGATAAACAACCATATTAAGTGTTTAGTGTAGTGTCCACTAATGGAACTTCAAATGGAAGACTTGTCGTATATCTTTGTTGTCTTCTGTTTATGGTTTCATATTGTTGTTGCTATTGTTGTTGTTATTGTTGTATATTTCTATCATTAATGACTTGGATAAATAGTGTCGTCAGTTAATTGTCATTAAATAGCAAAACATTGCCATCACATCGTCATTGACATTTATGATAGATGTACAACAATAACAACAAGTCTATTAATTAAAAGAATTTATATATACTATACATTAACGAAAAGCCTATATTCTCCTACATATTTATATTGAAAGTGTGGGCATGGCACATATATAATTGCCCACTTTTTTCGTAAGTGTTTTATTTTACCGTAAAAGTTAAAATTTATATCAATGACAGATTTATGCAAATCATAGATTATATAACTGTGAGACACCTTTGGAATTACAGGGCGTGGCACTTGACCAATTTTATCTATTTTAAATAGAACAAATGAATAGAATCTCTGTTTTTGGACCTTTGATGTTTCAACAATAGAAGGACATACCGACGGACATAGCTAGATCGTTTCAAATTATGATGCTTATCAATGTTGTATTCAATTTGTGAGATTCTGATGCATTCCTCTAAATATTTGAAATAGAATAACAAACTTCATACACTTGTAATCTTATGTAAAGGTTAGGAAAACATTAAAGTATATAAAAATTGAAATATTTTAACATTGCAACGTATTTACTTATATTTTAAAGTTTCTCAGTTTAACTTAACAAAAGACCCTCCTTAGAAACATAACATACAACTAGAATTTGGGGAAACATTCTTTTTTTTTATTCATTCTTAATAAAAAGTAAGTTATTCACTTATTATGGTCACTTTTTTAGCGATAAATCATATTTTTGTATGGAAAAAAATTAAATATTGTCTGCATTTCTTCACAGTTTGAATACAAAATTTATGCGTACCCACACATATGTTATAAAAAGAACAGACAATATATTTTATTGACTGAGATTAGTGACCAGTCTCGGTCAATAAATACAATAAAGTCAACCAGACAGACTAGACAATGCTGTTATCGCAAGTAACGGAGGTGGTTTTACAATGACAAACAATCAACACATACACACACCTACACACAAATACATATATCTGGTATGTATTTTTAACATACTTAACACGAATGTGACAAAATTGTTTTGGATTTTTTTGTTTGATGGAAGAAAAAAAAAAACTGTTAAAATAAATGTCTACCGCTTCTACCACAAATAGTATGACAAACAATTACAGGAAAATTACAATAAATAAATAAATAAATTAAAACAACAACAATAACAACAACAACAACAACAACAACAGCTCGTACATAAGCTATATTTGGCACAAACCCGTCATCAGTATTATTTATTCGATGGTAAGCGAAAGAGTGACACGAACAAACGAACGCACAAGAAGGGACACACAGATGCACAGAAGTATCAAATAAACCAACAATTGGTTAAAAAAAATTAATAAAAAGAGTTAAATTTAGCTGAGGTCTTAGCTTAAATATCCATCATCTGGGTATCAAAGCTCTCAGGAAAATTGTAGATGTGTAGGATATTTAAGATTTGTCCTAGTTTTCTTACTTGTTTTATTTTCAACTTGAATTATTTTAAAGGTGACATAACGAAAACTTTTAACTGCTTGCTTAAGTTGTTATTTTCTCATTTTCTTTGTAAACCAAGTTCTTGTCTCAAGTCTTTCTTTCTTTTGTTCATCTCCATATAAGTTTTGTAGAAATCTTTTAACAATTGTAAAATGATTTATTTTAAGTCATAAAGTCATGCTTTTGTGAATCAATACAATAACAAACCAAATGATTTACGAGTCAAATATTTATTTAATGGCTATAAATTATAATTTTTTCAGTACATATAGAAACTATGTATAAAGAGAGAAACTACAAAATACTTATTAAATCATAACAAATTACTGGAAAACGTCAAACGTTTATCGATGGATACAAACCACGCGAATATGATATGATATGATATGTTGTTGTTGTTTTTGTTGCATTATACTACTAAGTATGGCTGTTGTTGTATTTAAGCATTAATATATTTTTATGATTATTCCATGAAAAATGACAAACTGACCACATATGTGGCTGACTGACAAGTGGGTAGCCAGGCAGGCTTAATATCTACAATGACACAGATTTCTCGCTGCAAAGGAGAAATGTTGATATTTTATATATTTTTTCTTTTTCTATTTGTTTTCTGTTTTTGATTTTTGTTTGTTTTGAGGAAAACTAAGCATTTATTAAACACAAGTTAATCCTCATTTTTGTTACATGTTGTTGCTACCCACACAATATATATTTATGTACGTATACAGCGGTAACGTTATGGAGTTTCACATCAATTGAGATCAATCAAGGGAGATAAAGAGATAGCGAGAGAGAGAGAGAGAGAGAGAGAGAGAGATACATACGATTGCACTTATTAATAATTTGTGTTGGAATTTAAACGTATTGTCTTTTAACCTGGCGGTGGAAAAGTGAAGAATTACTTAAAGTTCTCTGTTGTTACTTATTTATTGATTTTGTTTCTGTGCAAAATTTTAGTTCAATGTTGCAATAATTAGACTGCCAATAACAGGCAGAAACACAGATGGGCAAGTCGGCTCAGATTTTAATCTCGATCAACAATATTTCCCTTAACGGAAATGCAAACTTACTATACTTTTTATTTTATGCGGAGACTTTATAAAGTATTTTTACAATATTTATCAACAAACAAACAAAAATTAACAAAACTATTATGTAAATCAAAGAAAAAAAAAACAAAGTTATTGTCTACACATAATATTTATGCAAGATAATCTCTGCTACGAAGTAGTTAAATGCATAACAGCAATGAACAACTAAACTACATGATGACAATTGTGATACATACAAGAATACAGATAAAGAAAATCTACATACACATATGTACATACGTGCATATGCACGCACACCCCATAAAATTATGGTGACAACTCTAAAGTAGTAGTGTAGTGTAGCGTTATGTTGTCTTGTGTCTTGCTCACTTTGTTTTGTGATATGTGGCGTGTATGTCACATATTATCACAATGACAATAATAATAACAACAACAACGTCAATACAATAAAATTATTGTTGGTTTGCACACCAAAAAAAAACAACAACAACAAATATGGCATAATATACACAAAAATGTAGAAAATTAAAGAAATGCTAAAAATGTTTGTCGTCAGCTTTACAAATAGAAGTGTTGACCAAGCAACCTAAACATAAATACCACAACTGCAAATACAGTTATATCAATAAACAATACAACAAACAATGTGTTTCCTTAAATTCAGGTATTTCTTCTAAAACTGAAGAAATATTTATTAAATAAACTTTTTTAAGGTAAGAAATTTTTAATCATAATCAAAAAAAAAGTAT
The DNA here is from genome assembly GCA_963978525.1 of Ornithomya fringillina. Classification (NCBI taxonomy): domain Eukaryota; kingdom Metazoa; phylum Arthropoda; class Insecta; order Diptera; family Hippoboscidae; genus Ornithomya; species Ornithomya fringillina. Next base: position 22,684,125 of record OZ021693.1, read on the forward strand.
TAAAAACAAATAAAAAACTAAATCTGACTTAAATAATCCTTAAAAAACCTCCATTCCTATATGCAAACAGTAGGCGTGACCTTACATTATGCTCTCTATGGTTTATATATTATGAATTAATTAATAAGTCTGCAACAAATAAGACTTTTTGTAAATTGTATGCGTGCCTGTTATACAGATTCTTCAAAAACTCTCCCACAACTGTTCAAATTTATCTAAAATTATCAAATATTACACTTTTTTATCGACACTTAACGATAATGGTTAAAGTTTTTTCTATTAATTTTCAAATTTTGTCATAGAAAACTAAGTTTATTGAAAATTTTCATAAAACTAAATTTTAAAAATGTTATCAACCACCAACGAATAGTAAAAATTTCGATGATTATCGATACGTATATATTTTTTCTTTTGAATGAATCATAATATGTTTGAATCTTAATGCGATAATTATTTGTATAAATCTGTTTCGATTCTCCATTACAATGTAATATGAATTATAAAAACCTCTTCTGTACCTCAATTTGTTTGTATTTTAAACCGACACAACTCATTACAAGTTGTAAATTATATTTCTATAGCTTTAAAATATAGTTTAGAGAAGAACAACGGGGAGATGTATTGAGTGTAATCGTAAGCCGAGATCACTTTTTGGGAAGAACAGTCTTGCTCCTTAATTCAAACACATGTATGTACATATACTCGTATATACATTATATGTTATGTATAATATAAATGTCTATAATTATCAATAGTGTATATATGTATGCACAAGTTTACATACAGTAACTTCTCACAATCGCTTTATAGATAGTGGTTGTACTGTTTAAACCATACATGATAAATGAGGGGCGTATTTGCAGATCTATCCATGTAGATTCTTATATGTATAACACATTTATGACTGTTGGGAATAATCTGCCACTACCATTTGTGTTTGCCCATGGCTCCAAACAGTTAGTTAGTTAACTATTTACAAATCGTGCCACAATATCAATGCTACTAATTCATGACATATACGTTTGCCTACATTTTCATTTCTAAGCGTATCTATGCAGATTGCATGATGACCAAATATGGACAAAGAGACAAACACACTGATACACAGATAAACGATCCAATTGCACAGTTAATACATACAATTTCTTATTTTATTAAAAATGTCGTCTTGCTTAAAAAAAAAAATAACAATAAAACTGTTCAGCCAACCAGTGGATTTGTGTGGAAGTGCAATAAAAAACGGTAAAATAGTTATAAAAACTATTATTTTCTAAATCGGTTTTAAATGAAATTGCAATCATTGAATTCATGACATACAACAACAACAACAAATAATAAAAGAAACAAATCCAACAATTACCATAATTGCTGAAATTATAGCAATCAATTGCTTACGCGTATAAAAATTTTGCTCATTTGCAAAAAACACAAACATATAAATATAATAAGAATCGACATAAAACAAGTAAAAATAGGCTTGGTTGACATCTACATACAAATGGTGGGCATGGCAGGTATATGATAACACTTTACAATAGTGTATGTATTACGTATTGAGTAGAGTTTTACTCTGAGTATAGTTTTTTCTGAATATCTCAAAAATTTACGCCCTTGAGAATGCCAATAACAGATGGACACACGGACATACTTTTCTAAATCGACTCAGTTTTTAACACTGATCAAGAACATGTGGATATATTCTTGGCAAGGTCTCTGACGCTTCCTTTTGCATGCTGCAAATAGAATAACAAACTTAGAATACCACCCATCTTATGTGAAGCGTATAAAAATGCTAATGATTGTCTCAATCATTCATTCATTGAAGTAGTCATTTTAATGTTGCAAAAGTTCGCCCTGTTTTAATATATGCGTGAAATTAAAATAATTGATGTGCGTGTTGTGATGTGTTTTTTTCTCCTTTAATCATTTGAAATTTATACAATACATTAGTGAACTATTCCCCAAGAATGATGACATTTAAAAAGCTTCTGCTGTCACTTCTTTCAACAAATCCATTAATTTATTTATTTTTTGTGGTACTTTGGTATTTTAGTTAAATAAATATTTAGCTATATAAGCAAAAAAAAAGAAAAAAGAAGAAATTTCCATAAAAACAAATAATCCATTAACACGCAAATCAACACTTAAGTCAATTAGTTGGTGCTTTCTTTCTCTCTGATGTCTCCATCAATAGTTTGACTATGTACTTATTTTATTTGTTTGTTTATTACTAACTGCCCCTTTTACTACTACTACTACTACTACTACTACTACATATCTAAGTAAGAGAATTTTAAATTTGAAATTTTTCAATTATAGTTTTTCGTGTCCGGATTAATATGGAAAGTATAACATCCAATTATCCAAAATCTAATTAATAGTAGATTTCTTGGCAGTCATAACTTTTAATATCGATAATTTTGATACAAAATTTAAATATTTTTGATAAATTATATATCGATAAATATCGATAACTTTGATTTATATATATATAAAAATCGATAATTTATTTATTAAACTTATTATCGCTAATTATATATTCCTATCCAATAAAATCGATAACAATTTATCGATAATTTATTCACTTTATAATTTACTTAATTATAGATATATATTTAGATCAAATATTAGATTAATTATCGATAATTATTTATTCATATTCATTAAAAACGATAACTGTTTATCGATAATTTAATATCTTTATAATTATTTATTTATAAAATTTAAGTAATTTCTATAATTCATATCAATTGATATTTATCGATAACTATGCTATAAGAAATACTTTAATATTTTTTACCAATAATTATCGATACCTATTCAATGATATTTTCTCTAAATTATCAATATTCTTCAATAAATAACGATATTCTCCTTAGTGATTAATTAGCTGAATAATGGCGACCTCCTTCGACATTTATCAATATTTCATTCTTTTGTTAATACTGTGTAAACCCACCTTTACATGTCGTTTTTATTACTTTATACATTTCATTGCCATATAAAATCCCACATATTTTTTATACATTCTTTTACATTCTACATTTAAGCAGCCAACGTGTAAATCATATGTTAAGTCAAAGATTTGACAGCAATGATTACAAAAACAAAGGCATACAAATATTAAGTTGAACTATATATTGCAAAGCCATCCATGCATTTCTTGTGTTTTAAAAAAAAAGTTAAAAATAATAATAATAACAACAGCACAGACACCTAGCTGCTGTATAGGAAGAAAAAAAAAAACACTTTTAATTTAAACAGCAGTTCACACTTTACGTTACGTGTACGAAAAGCTAAATCTAAATCATACCATTGTAACAAAAAAAAAGTATAAAAAACTATGCAACAAGAGTATGCTGAATGAAAAATAGAGTAAATTGAACACGGCCACACGCTTTCCCCCTCTCACTGGTCGGATGTCAGCACGATAAAGAATATCAAATGTGCATTCAATAGGCAGTTGAGCAGGCATGCAGGCAGGCTGGCTGACAAAGCCTGCCACAGTTGGACAGTCAGGCGAGCGAGAGTAAACAAGGTAAACACAACCATTAAGCATTACAAGCATTATAAAGATACTTAAAACACATCCCGAGCCACGCAAATACCCTAACACGGCTATTCCACTTTAATATTTAATGTCCATAATACAAAGCATAAATTTATTTTAGCTTAAGGTTATACACTAAATATGATTTATTGCGTTAAAGAAAAGAAGTGCACAATCACCGCATACCAGGTAGATAAGCGAATGCGAGGTTTAACTTTGGCAGCCAGTATTTAGTGGTTAAGTAGTGTTGTGATTATGGTATTACTTAAAAAATTAGACACTGTTTGGAATTTAATTACATTTTTGAAGTTTTTTTTACAGCATATGCAAAAAAATTTATTAATTTCAACAATTATTCACAAGAGAAAATAGAGAAGCGCTCTTAAACCTGTAATAGTCTATAAAGCATGACAACGCCAATAAGCAGAATATATTGGTTAGTTTAGATTTTATTAAATTAGGTTGGGTTCAAGTCAAGTTAGGTTAGATGAGGTTAGACTTAGGTTAGGATTAGATTAATTTAAGTTAAGTTAGGTTAGATTACGTTAAGTTAACCAAAGTAAAGTTAGGTAAGGTTGGGTAAAATAGTGTCCGAACGCTACTAAACCATCTAATTCGTTAGCCAACCCGTGGAAGTGTTTTTTGATAGACTTTTTAGGATATCAAACTACCCCAAATGTAGCAAGTTTTTCTTAAAAAACATTAATTAAGCTATTATTTATCCTAAAACCACCCTTTCTTTATTCCAACCATCTATTTTTATACATTCAGAAGAAATTACATCCACAGTTATATGGATCTAATCTTAAAAACTCTCCATTAATTCTAGGCTTTATTAAAATTCTTGAAATCTATAAAGTAATCTTATTTTATAACATATAATAATAATATTAATATTCTTTCTGGAAAAAAATCATTTCTTATCCGCATATTTAATGGACTAACGAACATAAACTCAATAAAAAGATTCAGATCATTTGTTATATAATTGAAAGTCATTTTATTAAAAAGAATTCTTCATGGTTGTGCTCTGATTAAATCTTAGAAAAAATGAAAAATTTTCTTACAAACAATACAAACAACACAACACAGCACAATTTGGAGCAAGTAGAAGGAAAATGAATGAGTAAGTTTTCATCTAGAAGAAGCAGGAAAAAAACATAAAGACGCAGACAAATGCCATTAAAAAAAAAAACGATTTAAAAAAGAAAAACGAGTTGGTTGTTAAATGTGAAATGATGGCTGGAAAGAAGAATTAACAACAACAGATCATTTAAAGAAATGAAAAGCCGGAGATCACTAATAATGCCAAACAACAAACTGTAAACATACGTATACAATATAACTGGGTTAGAAGGAAACAAAAGAAAACAAGTGAAAATGATTTAATCGATAAGCTGCGATTACTTAATACTCAACATGATTATTTACTCTAGATTTAGAGATTGTGTTAAGTATAATTTGTTCAAAATTGTGCTAATTTACTTTTGTAGATTTTGTAGAAACAAAGTTTTTTTTAAATAAAAGCTTTTTGGAAGGAGTAGAAGAGTTCAATGATTTCTGGATTTGAAGAACGCTTTGGATAGGTTAATGCCTGGATTAATAACTGTAAAATGTCGCGGTTAGAGAGGTTAAAACAAAGCCTTCTCTTCGATTCTTTACGAATGAATACAGAAAGGATGAGAAACTTTTACAAAATGGTATGAAATTATCATCGGCACCAGGTGCTCAAAATGGCCAAAATATTATAGATAGTTCTAGAAATACTTCTGCATAATCTAATTCGAATTGAAAATGAGTCCAAGGAAAAATTTCCAAAGTAAACATTGTCGCAAAATATTTTAGTCGAGGGTTTGGGAAAGTTTATACCCAAATAAATCTGTGATGTTTTATTGATTAAATAAAACTTGAGTTTAAAAACATTTGAAACAAAAAGTTGAAAAGGAAACATCACTCGAAGAAGGTAAAAGTTTAACTACAGAAATTGTCAAATGAATTTCATCAATAATTATTTATACTTTATACGAGTATAATCGAGTATATTCAAATTTTTTACTTCCACAGCAGTCACTTATACTTCAAATGTACTTCAAAGGTACTTCAAATGTACTTAAAATGTACTTCAAATGTACTTCAAATGTATTTTAAAGGTAGTTCAAATGTACTTAAAATGTACTTCAAAGGTACTTCAAATTTTCTTAAAATGTACTTCAAATAGTGTTAATAAAAATATCTAGGCGGCATATTCAACTATTTAATATACTTTTTGCGTTGAAACCGTCGGCCTAGGTTATCTCCTACATTTATTCTAATAAAACGCTGTCATCAATTCACAATTCCATACTTATTACTTTTATACTTCCAATGTTAAGACTTTAGAATGAATATAACTTACGTTAAGCTAAGAATAGTTGGCGGGAAAAACCAGGCACGACTTTCCTAGTCACAGCATAATATCTAATTAAAAAACTTAATAATCTATTGAAAAACTTTCGAACCAATATCTAACAATATAGTACCGACCAAAGTTTGATAGAGAAATATCGTATTCAGAAAGTGATTCCAAGTTATTGGATATAAGAAATATTGAATCTTCTTTACATTCAAAAAATATAAAATAAAATTTCAATACAAAGTATACTTTTCTACAAGCGGTTTAGGATGTACAACTTTTATAAATAACACAGAAGCCGATATTAAATGTATCTTTCATACAGTAAAATACTCACACAAACAACAATAATTTTCTTGAAAATTTTTCAAAAATTTTCAAACATTCATTATATTTAGAAACAAATAAAACACTTGCACTTTTTCAACACTGCAGAATATAATTTATATAAAAATATTAGAAAACAAACGTAAAAGTCAGGTCCTGTGATTTAAAATAACGAACAGATAATGATAATAAGTGTGTTGTTTACGTTGTTAAAGTACGCGTTTAACTGATGCAATTGTCTGGCAATCAAACGCAAGTAACTTCAATGTGAAGCTGCTGCACATACAACAAACTAACGCGTAAAACTGTAAACCTGAGACACATGCAGTAACTAGACACAAGATCAAGTAAGAAACAAAAACACTCACACACACAACCCAATAGAGAAAAACAACAATAACCATTATAAACTAGACTATAAGTTACCGATTGAAACAGAGCATTAAAGCTGGCCAAAGTATCACACAAACACGAAGCTTCAATTATGAGGTAAAACAGAAAGCACAGTAATTGAAACTGTATTACCCGTAAGACACACTCTTAAGAGAGTTTAAATTTAACAATTGTCTAAAAAGATGGAAATTCCGAACAAGGTAACTTTGTATTGGAAATGTTCGTTGACGTGATCATCATTACTGCCTTCATACATTCCAAATAAATCTGCCTTCGGAGGACGTCATTGGTTTTTAAATTTCTTCTTCTTACATCAGAGAACTCAGTAATAGATCGGCCAGTACTCCTATTTCCGTTCGGCGCGTAGATACTTCTCTTCGGCACAAGCTTTAAGTTGCCAAAACTCAATGCTTCAGAACATCTCCACAGCTTTACCCATTTTTGTGATTTAATCTCGCCCAATGTCACAGTCTACTCCTGTCACCATCCAATCTGTATTGTGAACGTCATTGGTGTAAGCAGTTGTTGTTGTGTAGGGTGCATAAGAACAATGTTCACGTTCTAACGACAACAGTGGGTACACAAGCAACACTAATAAGGAACTACTACTTTAGCACACACTAAGTTTGTTATCTCTGAAGCAACATCATCTCTCCCAAGTATGCGTATGCCTCCACCATCATCACTTAAAATCGTAACAATACACACAACACACATGCAACATGCGTGCAAATTGTTAACATTTCTGTGTTTTTCTTGATTAAAAGCACGAGATTTTCTTTTTTCTTTTGTTCGTGCTTTTCATTCGTTAAAAACGGAGACAGTTGGGTTGGTTCGGTTGCTGTTACTGTTACTGTTTGATTAAAAGAGAATTTCATGAACCGGATTTTGAAGAAAATTTTATTTATAAAGAAAATAGAAAAAACAATAATTGTATAAATAACAATAACAATAACAACAACAATAAAGGTAATAGTAATAGCAAACATCACACACAGACAGAATATGTTTGAAACTAAAATACTCTCTTATATAACAGCAACAACAATGCAACATTTTATAAAGTAAAAACAAAAACATATAAACAATGAGAATATTTAGAAACTATCAAATTATTTGGATGGTTGTAATAGTTGTAAGTTTAATTATTTATTTATTTTATCATTAAACCAAAGGAAACTTCTAAGTTCTCAAACTTCTAGTAAAAGTTTTCATGAGGATATATTTGCAACATGCAGAAGGACCCTACAAAATATATACATTTAAACCTCTTTTTACACGACAGGTACGTCGTGATAATTGATATAAATGGAAGGATAGATTGATTCCAGACATAAAAAAAAAATGAAAATCGTGTTAAATCAAATTCGTGTAAAAAAAATTCATGCAAAAAGAGAATTAGGTGTATATGTATCATCAGAACCAAAATCTAATTGCTAAGGAAGAAAACGAACAGCAGTTATGATAGTTTTTAAAATTTTATAGAAAATTGTTTAATAGGAATGAGCTGCTCCTGCTTTTTAGTAGTTAGTTAGATTTCGGTATTTGAAGAATAAGCATTTTTTAAAAACTTTTTCTCTGACCTGACCCTGATCAGAACGAAATGAAATGATATCCCAAATTTGAAAAGCAAAGAATGATAGCTTGCCTGCAGATTTTATAGGAGACTAACATAGGAGACAACTCTCCCGTCTGTTTTATTATGTCTAAATAGTTGCAATCTTCAAATGTTATGCTAACACCTCCGTTAGAGCAATTGCAGAGGGGTTAAAAAAAGCAATTGTAAGCTTGTAAAAAGGATAAGTTATTTTACTAAAGCCACTGAAATAATAGCAGGAAATAAGGAGGTTGGATTATAAAGACGAGAATTCCAAAGCCCCAAGATTTTTATTTGTTTTATGAATTGCAATGAATCAAATGGCTTTCATCTTATGAGGAAGGTGTAAAAATTAAAGCTCCAGCTATTCTTCTAACTCTGTTTCCACTACAATATTTTTATGTTTTTCTCACGGAATTGACAACATCAGGGAAAAGTAAATAAGCATGTAATAAACATTAATTATCGTTCGTTTTTCTACTTTCCAATTGATATGTAAAGTATCTTTTCATCTATTTTCTATTATCAGTTATAATCCAGTTTCTTGGTTTCATTCAGTTAGTCCGTCAGTCAGTCCATCTAATGAAACAGTAAGCCAGTCATTCATTTATTGATAATATTACAGTTAGTCCTTCTTAAACTGTCAATAAACTAAAGTGAACTAACCACAATCATCCATGTACGAACGACTGAGTGTGTGCCACTAATACGATTGTGTAGTTTTCCTATAACACTTCCTCTACAATACAGCAACAACTATATTTGCAAAATTTTACATAAAAATATATTTTTTATGTGATTTCGATCTGAGATAAGATAATGTTGTTTTTTACAAACTTACAACATAACATACACCGCGCATACACCGCGACATGGTGGCTGTTAAGCAGTGTTAAGCTAAGATTGAAATTAAAAGTTTTTTTTTCTTTCTTTCTTTCTTTCTTGTTATTGTAGTAGTCCCGCATAAAAATTTTTTACAAATATTATACTATTAGAGGCAGACATATATGTTTGTTAGAGTTAGCGAGTTAGTTAGTAATGGTGCCTTCGGTATAGTTTAGAAGCAATTAAAATTTATAATAATATAACATGAGAAGAAAGACTTTTGATTGACAGTTTCTATAAAATATGTTGATTTTTAATGTATTGGGTTTAAGAGGCAATATCTCTGACATTTATACTTCTTTGGTTGACATTCAATTTTCAACACCCAGAAGGAGACAGAAACCTTACAAATCTATTTATAAAATATGCTTGATTAGCATCAAAATCTGAATGGATCTATATATTGTAGCTATGTCCATGTGATTGTATTCTCTTTAAATTCACGGGCTAGGAAAATTTGATTTAGTTGGCGGACATTTTTCTTTTAATTTTTATTGAGTAAAATCTGTCTGTTTAAAATGGAAAAATTTTTACACATTTGAAAGTATATTGCAAAGAAGAGTACCATCGACATGTTGACACGCTTACAAGAACCTTTTTCTTTTGGAACGGAATTTATTCATTGTGATGAAGTGTCACATATATTGAAGAAGAGCACTATTGTATATATGCCACGTCCATAATTTATATATATTTGATTTAAGTATACTATGCTAAGCCTTTGCTTTCCCAATTCTAAATTTTATGTTAATTCTAACAGTTATTGAAACTCTTATAAAATACCAGAATCATTAAAAAGACAGACGTACAGACATTTTCAAATTTCAAAAAAACAAAAAAATAATTATCATAAACATAAATTCTAACAAAATCCACAAATTAATGGCATGTTCTTTATTTATAAAAAAAAATATTAAAATTTATTTCATATAGTATATTATTACTAAAAAGACAGACTTGCAGACATGCATGAACTGTTAAATTATGAAAATTTCAATTATAATTAAAACTGAACTCTTTTTCAACATTTATTACCTTTACGCCTTAATATTTCATTGATATCTAATTTATGGCAACACCTTTTTCCCTCTCTCTCTCTCTCTATCCCGCTTATCTGTACAGACCATTCAATAACTAATTTATGATTCGTTTTATATGCATTATACATTATTTCCTTTAGCTTTCCTCTAACGTTACTGCAGTAGCTGTATGTTGTTAAGCTAAATAATCATGTTAATCGTGGTGAGTGTTGGTATGTATTGGCTACAGGTGTTAAAACAACTACCTGAGCCAGGTAAACTCTTTATAGTTTTTTTTTTTTTTCGTCAATACTTATGGCTTGTCTACATTTGTCATTCTATATATCTTGAGATTTTCTTTAAATCTAATTAGAATATATAACACATCGTATATATTATCCTTGTTGTCAATGTGTTTATTAGTGTTGCCATAAAATGGAAACTCTGCTAATAATAATAATCTATATAATTAATGAATGTGTGAATTGGAATGTTGTGAAAAAATTCTATGAGAAAATTTATCTGAATTTATTGTAGATATTTTTTTTTATTTATCTGGCTTCTTCCTGAGTGTGTTGTAATTTATATTTGACTTAAAAAAAACATATGGCTTAAAATAATTCTTAAATACTCTTCCCATTTAAAGGAGATGGACAAAATAATATGAACACCTGACACATAAACAATTTATTTATTAATTAATATATTTATTAATAAACCACTTGCTTTTAGAAGAACTATCTCAATCATAGAGTATTATAAGGACACAATATAAATGTCTATATACTGTTCATATAACTTGTGTGTGTTTGAAACAAAAAAAAACTTTATATAATACCAAATGACAAAATGTAATCTTTGTTGACATGTGTTGTTATGCCATTGACTTTAAAAGCATTAGTCAAGACAAGCTCCTTGTACTGAAAACTAAGAGACATTTTTTACCAGCCTGAAAATAGGCAATATTCTTCATGCATTGATATTAAAATTATCAATAATTTATAAAAAAAATATACACAAATACATAGAAATGTTATCAGCAAGTAAGACCTGGTAATTCAACACCCTACTCATCTATATATTGGTTCTGAGATCAAATTTTTTACTTCTAGTTGAATCTGCAGACAAAAATACTCTAGCTTAAGTAAATTTATAGACATCATATCATTTGGTCTATAGATGTAGACCTAGCTGAGGCAGTAACTGAAGGAGCTGAGTCTCTGTCTTAGGACAGAGCTTCTAACCCGTAACCCACCGATAATTAAGAATATTATTATGAAAGTCGAGGTTGGTACGATAGACGAATGAGCATTTAAGATTGTAAAAAGTCATTAATTTTTAGATGTGTTTGGCAGGAATGAGCGTGCCAAATTTTAAATGGATAGATTATCTCCTACGATATAAAACTACACATAGAATTAATTTTATTCTGTTTCTAACACCGCGAAGAAGGCATTGTGCATGTCCATATGTGTATTGGCATTTTCATGGTTATACATATTGAGGTATTAAGCGGAAACAGAAATTTTTTTACTTTTTATACATTAGGCTGCAATGAAGAGTCATGCCCACAATCGAGACACAAAAATTTATCTATAAAGTTCGAGTTTGTTACACAATTAGTGCATCCAACTAAATATGTTTTAAATATGGGCGTGGTTAGATAAAGGAAACGTCTACAATTTATATAAAAAAAAAACTATACTAAGCCCTAAATCAAAACTTCATATAACATTCTACACGATAGATAGTAATTAGGTATACACTACGTCTGTGGTTCGGGAATAGATGTAAAAGATATATAAGCTAAACTTTACGTTTTTTATCTGTTAAATTTATTTCCAGTTATTTATAGAATCAAACTTAAATACCAACTAAACAAACTTTGATTTCATATCTTTAACCACATCGCGAATCACAAATGTAATATGAAAAGAAATATGATCCTGCAATATAAACAATTAACACTTGAAAAAAATTGCTTATATTTAATTACAAAAAAAAAAAAAACAACAACAACAACAACAACAACAACAAAGGTCTCGTTTATCATACAAACGAACAATTCAATAACAACAACAGCAACAAATATAAAAACAATATAAATAAATCACAGCATAAGTAAGATACTATTTATCAGAGTGAGAGATAGAGAGAGAGAGAGAGGGAAAAACTGAAAATTAAATTAGATCAATTGACAGGAATGACAACATAAATGACAACAACAAACAGAAGTTTTTGTGGCAAAAAAAAGCAACCACATCATTAAATGCAACAGTTTGACAAATTTTGAACAAAAAAAAAAAGGTGCAAATAGTTGAAATTGTAATTTACACAATTATTTTTATAATTTTTTTTTTAAATATATATAAAATTTTCTATGAAACCTGTAACGCTTTAAAGATTGTACTAAAATATTCACAGTGAACATAGAAATCCACAAAATTGAGTGAAGCAATGGGATCAAAATTGGTTTAAAATCATTTAGAAAGAAAAGAGAAAGGTGGGAGATTTTCAAACCAATGTGGTTTCTGTTCATATATCCGATAAAAATTTAAGTAGAAATAAAATTCATATTTTACAAATCGTATCAACATGAAGAGTATTCAATAGTTTAGTGTGAGCCAAATATAATTTTTCTTAGGTTTTTTTTTTTTTTTTGTTGTTTTGTATAAATTGTATTTTGTGTTGTGACGTCAATTAAAACCATGAAACAAGATGATTAGTTTTGAGTGTTTTATACCCACCACCTTGAGGTCAGGGGTATACAAACACTTGCCAAACGTTTGCAACACTCAGCAGAACGTATCAGAGACTCGATAAATAAAAATATACTCTTGTTTGTAATCGAATACTGAGTAGAGTGGCCACCTTACGATAACATATATTGTTCAAAACATTTTGATGTAAATGGACAAAATCGATCAAAGACCTACACCTACAGTACAACAAAAACTGGTGAGTACTCAAGATTTGGTCTAAGCCAAGTCAGCCGTTTTTTTTTTACACCATTCTCTATTTTTCACTTAGGCGGTGTTGCATACAATTCACACGAGATAAATAAATAATTCGAATACAATGAATGCTGTTTTAAAATGAATAATACGTGAGAAAATTCTAATACAATCAACTAAAGATGGTTTAAAAGTAAAAAAATAAAAGTAAGAAAACTAAATTTGGCTTAGGTCACATTTTAAATACCCTTTACAGACAGACAGATGGACATAGCTAGATCGAGTCCGATTTTGATTGGTATATATAAAGATAGTTTAGCCATTTGACATTCAGGAGTTATAAACATTCGTACAAATACTGCAAACGGTATTATGTGTAGGTTAGATTATAAATATTAAAATTTTATCAATAAAATATAAATTTAATGAACTTTCCATTGATAGAATAAATTTCGATTATGCATCTGTGGCAAACGTATCGACAAATACAATCAGATAAATATGGATTCACGAATGGTCATTAATCCATAAGAAAATTTATGTCCTTATGTCCGTTAAAGAAAAAATTCATGGATTCAAAATATATAAAATTTGGTGCACAGAGTACTCGAATCAAAAGACATCTGTTTAGTTAGACCTCGGCGGCACGCCTGTCCAGAAATAATAAAAAATTTTTTTTATTGATTTATGCAACTGCATGTGACACATCAATCATTGAATGTTTACTGACGCACCATTATAACGATTATAACGGCTCAACATGAGCGATCATGTAAGACTAGCGTGATACGCTTAAATAATTTTTCATTATAGCAACAATTTCATTCAACTAACAATCTAATCTTTGTTCTAACGAAAAAAAAAAAAAAAAAAGAAAGACACACACTATAAAGAAATCTTAAAACAATTAAGATTATAACACACACAGACCCATAAAATCAAAACAATCGCATATATTGTAGACATAATTAAACATTATAACAGAATGCTCAACAAGTGCCAGGCTTGGCCTTATTGTAATGATAATCATATCGTATTGTGTGCATATTATCAACAACCCATTGAATTGTCTGTAACTGACGTCACGCTGCATTAGCGTTAACAATGCGATATCAGCCAGAGAATTATACGTGAGCGCGATTATGTGCACTTACTTCCATACAGTTACAGTTATAATGCATTTGTAACAGCATGTAAATTACGCAGACAAATAGACTCATCCTCTCCCACATTTCCAACTTACTCACTCTCATCCTCTCTCTCTCTCATAAAGGCACTATATTTTGCTCTGATCTAAATACAGTGCATTGATGGCTTGCTTGTACACGTTCATACGTTCCGCTTTATGCTTCAATAGTAATTGATAATTTTACTGGTGTGTAGTATGGGCACAGTGTAAGGCTTTGACGTCATTAGCGAATTTTTGTATATGTGTATAATTTTTTTGGTGTGTTGTGTGTTCAATTGCCTGAATTTAATTAATATTCTAATAATAAAATCACTTGCACGCCATTGACATTGATCAAGTCAGTACAAGTAATTTATACATAGTTCTGAGATCACATGAAGTATGACGATTTAAAAGGCGTAAGAGCGGTAGTCTAATGGAAAACAAAGAGATTATTTACGAGCCTGAACACTCAAGCCTATAACTTGCCCTACTACACTCCGAGTATTACGAGATGTACTCATAATGGTCATCCAGGAAAAACAATATGTTTTAGTTTATTTTTATAAAAATCGGGTCCTTGTACAAACTTTACAGCTGTAGTTATAGATTTTAAAATTTAGTATAGCAAAGGTGATGGCTACTAAGGGCCAGCCTAAAGAAGAACAGTTAAGATCATGTGGCCGCCATTTATTTACTATTGCAAGATCGTGTCTAAAATAAAAAGATAAGTCAGGGGAAGCATACAGCGGGTATGACCTCATCTTTAAAACAAGCTAACAGTACCAAACCGCAACTTACTTTAAGAGGAGCTTTATCTACAACATTTATAGCTACGGCTACCTTCACAGCCGCCACCGCCACCGCTACCCTATATATCTCCAAGGTTTAATATGAACAACATAAATGGATCGAACCATTTTAAGAACTTATACTAGAACGGTCGATATATTGCGAAATTTAATGAGTAAATATCGAGTATTAGAGGGGCCGAATCGTACCATATAATGTACTATGAAAAAGGAACATATAAATTAAGAAAAAAAACCGTTTTTTGGCCCTAAGCAGACCATTGTACCAATCTTTTTGCAGATAACAACTCACTCAAATTTCACTCAATCAAGTTTAATTTTTCAAAATTATACAGTTGGCTTAAAAATAGTCCAAACTGTCAATACTACATGAACGGAACTCACTAATCTCAATGCCCATGCTTCTATATTCATTGCCAAAATCCTATCCACGGGAAAACTGCACTCATTCAAACATAAATACCCCTCCTGTGTTGAAAGCGGTCAATGCAATGGCTTCAACTAATACATCATACATTTGTACATCTATTGAAAATATAATCTTCACTTTTACTTCTTAGCAATCAAAATTTTCTTTGAATATCCATCTCTATTAATGGAGTTTACTGATGCTCGCTTGAGTGCAAGTTTTAAAGAACTTCAAAGCTATACTTAATGCAAACTTTAAAAGACAAGGCTGTATATAGAGTTCAGTACAGTTCTTTTCTCTCTGTATTCACTTCTAATCCAATACATTTTGAAATTCCCAAGCTTCGCTTATTTATTATTGCCATTCACATCAAAGACTCCTCGTTAAACTTTTATAAACATCTTGGAATAAATCTTTCTGAGAATTCGTTCAAATGTGAATTTAGATATCCCAAGAAACTTTACAAAGATTTGCATATTTCCCAAAAAGAAATAAATTTCCATTATCTACCACATTGCCACCCTACCACATAAAAAAATTTTGAAAAGAACAAATATTCCCTTCAATTAAGGTCATTTAAGTTTCTCATAAGTTAATAATCTTCTAAATAATTATATTAAAATGACATTCATAAGGTGTCGTCGTGAAAGATTACAACACGTGTCTCAAGGAATATGGCAGCGCAGATGGTTGGTTATATGTCTAGACAGCTAGTTAGATTTATTGGTTGTGTTGAATAACGTAAATGTAACGGTTTTTGTTTTAGTTGAAATAATTTTTATACCCACCACATTAGTAATGAGTAGTTTATTCTTCCGTTTGCAACACTCAAAAGGAGGCGTCAGAAACCCTACAAAGTATATCAGCATCGAAAATTGAGTCGATTTAGATATGTATGTCCGTGTCCGTCTGTTGTTGGGATTCTCACGGGTGTAAATTTTAAGATATTGAACTAAAATTTTGTACAATCTATAAGCTTGAAATTTGGGATGTATATCTATACATATTGTCTTCATCGATGTGTCGAAAATGGGCGTGATCGGATAACATACCCGCTCACAATTTACAAAAAACCATATTCACCATTAAACGAGACTTCATCATGTAATTGTCACGCCCACCTTTGTGGGTATAGAGGGTATTTAAAATTTGGTCTAAGCTAAATATAGTTTTCTTACTTGTTTTTAATTATATTTACAATTCATCTTAACACGTGGTACAACAAACAGTTGTCGTTTTTGATTAAGACATATTTTATACTGAATAATATTTACATGAAAATTATTTTAACTATTGTATTTAGAGAATACAGTTTAACAACTAATTGAAAAGGGCGACAATGTCAAGTATTATTGAGAATAAATAGAAAAATTAATAATTTAATTCCTACTTTCAATACTTAACAGCCCAAGTTAAGCGGTTAAGCGTAAATATTTGTAATGATTGCAGTTGTTTCGTTCCCTTGGGTGTGTCTATTATCCAACAACACCCTTTTTTGGTGCAATGATGAATGGGATAATAATAATAAATCAATTTTTGTGGCAGATAAATAAATTTTTATCGATTGCGCCAATGGAAAAAACTGACAGATGCACAGACACACGGACATACCTGTGTAGATAAACTCAGTTTTTGATTCTGATCAAGGATATATATACTTTGTAGGGTCTCTGACGTCTCGTTCTAGGTATTGCAAACGGTATGACAAACTTATCTTATGGAGAGGGTATAACAACACTTTACTATAGGTTCCAATGCAGAACTAGTAACTATCATATAAACTTTCCCCACCTTAAAAGCGTAAGGATTGTGTGTTCGGATAATTTAAGGCAATTTAACTGGAATAATAAACTACGACATAACGATATTTCTACCTCAACCGCCAAGACAGAGTAATGCTTCCCAAAAATCATAGAAAAGCCGCCTTCGCTCCACCCATACAATTCATACATGATACTAAACTTCTTTACAATCTTTTCCTTATATAATAATAATAGAAAATTATACAATCAAAAGATGGTGGGACAATTGAAGAAGGTTTTTTCGCAATTTTCCGTTGCCAGGCATATCCTTCTTAAAAGCTAAACATCACCTATAAAATAAATACCGTTTCAGAATAAATGGAATGTGAATGCGCAATTATTTCAACTGCAATATATTCATATACCCTTATATTCTCGTTCAATATTAAAACACCTTCACAAAGCTATTGTTACCAAAGCACGCACAACCATGACTACTCGTAATAATAATACCAAACACAAATAAAGAAACAAAGTGGAAAAAGCATACGCATCACGTATTTCAAAAGCATTTTAAGAACAAGTGTTTTCTTCCTTTGTTGTTGGAAAGATAATCAATATTTGCTTTTATTATTATTATTATTATTATTATTTATATAAATATTTTTTTAAATAAACACTTAATTACACAAGATCTCACACATTTGCTATTCATGTCATATTGTATCGCTAAGAGGGCGGGAGGAGAGAACATGTGCAAAACAGAAAAACAGGCCAATTAAGATAAATTTTGATGGTTGTGAGATAAAATATCAACGTTTTGTATATATTTCATTTTGTTTTAGCTAATGATAAGATAAAGAGTTTTCATTGTATATAATACTAAAATGTTTCATTCCTCCCCCAACCGACAATTTACATTAAACTCTTATATAGCGTATGTAAGAAAAATACTCGTTAAAATTAACAAAATTAAAATATTACACAAAGATAAGATAAATCATATACTGAGACATCAGGACTACAGATATAGTAGAGACGGGGTGTCCCATCAAGTGGCTAATAAACAATAATAAACTATTCTAGCAAATGGAATCAGTTGCGGTTGAAGGGTATCTTCATGGAAGCGACCCCACCTACCTTTTTTGAACGTCTCGAACTCAAGTGTTGATTAGCCAGCCTATCAACCAAATCGGGTTTATCACATTCCGATTGTTCGGGTATGGTGAAGCCATCCTCATCGGCACTTAAGGAGGCCGCGCTAGAACAGTTGCTAGTTTTGCGTTGTAATTCCAAGCGTTCACCATTCACCAAACATTCAGATCCATCTAAAGCTGATATAGTGGAGCCGCAATAATATAGATTGCTACACGAAGAAGTTGCACTCACATCAGAATTATCATCCTTTTCAGTATTAGACGTCTCCAAAGAGGACCGTCTGTGCCGCATTCGTTGAGCACGAAAATATTCAATTTCCTCCAACGTTATACCGCACATGACATCATCGGAATAATCAGAGATTACAACGGAAGGTGTACGCACGTAACGAACGCCCTGCATTTCTTGTTGCATACTTGAATAATCACTGAAGCAAGATTCACGACGCGAATTATTACCAGACCGAGGATCTTCCGGTATGCTGACCACCCGTTCTTCCAACAATATTTTACTAGGCGGAGCAGTCGGCTTTACCAAAGGTGGTACCTCTAACGTGGGGGAATCAGGCAGGAGTGTGGGTTCAGCTAATGGTAATAAAGCAGGTCGCAATGGTAAATCAGTTACCGTTAAAGTCATGCGACGTTTTTGTTGCATTTCAGGTGGTGGTGGAAAAGCATCCATAGCTTCTTCTACTTCTAAACCCAAAGCTGAATCGCTGCTACCGGAACGGCTTACCTTTTCCTTTACTTTACGATTTAAGGGTAATGGATTGTCAACGATTGTCTGAGTAGTTCGTACCGATTCATTATCTTCTTCATCATCATCACCATCTGTGCTATATGGACTCTGGCCTATATTACAACCCTCATCCGATAAAGGACTTTGTCGTTGTTTCTGTTGTTTTTGGTCTTCTGGTTTCAAGGCATCCATTTCTTTGGCACTTTCTTCGCTAACCTTCTGCTGGGGTAATAACATTTTCCCCGAAGTGGTATCAAATTTTTTTACCAATTCCTTAATAGGTGGAAACCGCTTAGTCTCAAATAAATGTGAATTATCTTGAGCGTGCTCCTTAATTTTATAAGATTTATAGATTTTGTCGTTCAAAACCCGCTTGCGTTGAGCCACCAGGGATTCACTGCTATTAGGAATAATGACAGTAGTACCTGTTTCCGGGATATTTGGATATATATTCAATTTTAAGTTGTGAGCTCGTTTCAGAACATGTCGACTTACTACGCTTTCTGGCTTAGGAGCTGCATTGAAGTCTTGGAAAAATTCTTTTTTAAGTAGAGCTTTCCTTTCTGCCAACGTTTTTATTCCGTTAGACTGCAATCTTAATTCCTCCTCACATTGATCGGTTGCTGTTAATTCTTGCGGCAGCGACAATGGCGATGACAACGATGCATTCACTTCCAACACTTTCTGATCACTGACTTGACACCAGCTGGTGGACGTACATTTATTTTCACATGCTAACGATGATGAATTTTTGTACGCTTCAACTAACGTTTTTATTATGGTTGTAGTTGTAGTTGCAGTCGTAGTCGTAACAATCGTGCCTTGCTGGTTTAACACTGCTGTCTCAGTCAACTGTTTACTCTCCCAGGGTATATGTGTAACGTCTATTTGCTGGTTGCATATAGATGAAACCTCTCTCGTCGAACTTCTACTATTGTTCGTTAACCGTTCGGATTGCGTATTTCTTTTACTATCTACATGATCGCGTTTATTAATATTGTTATATTTCGTACTGTTTAATGCACAACTAACGGGACTGTGCAAAGTTGTATGTATGGTAGATAGACCATCATCACCGTCAGCACAAGATACATTTATTTCAGCATTCACATCGGCGGCAGTCGTAACCTCTTCCTTTAAGAAATGCGTAATATCACCGTCACCACCTTTGCACTTCTCTATAACCTCATTTGATGTCAGCAGCAATGGCTGTTGTTGTTGTAGTTGTTGTTGCTGCTTATTTTTAACATGATGTTGATGATTGTCATGTTTATGTTTGAAATTGAAATTGATCATCGTTTTGCTGACGTCGTTTATCATTTTTTTGATTAAATTGTTGCTATTGTTGTTGCTTTTGAAGGTAATTGGCAATTTGGTTTCTATTGCGACAGCTCCCGTTGTCGTTATATTGCTTGTTATTGCTTGCGGCTCTAGGCGAACTGCTTGTTTCGATTTAACCCCAAAAGTCAATGATTCTGTTGGACATATGTCACTATCTTCCTTCTCAAGTATTTCATTAAAGGAATCATCTGAATATTTAGGACTCATGCTGTTATTATTTTATCTCACTTATTAGTTTTCTTACTCCCTTGCTATCGCTGGTGTCTCTGATCTTTTCAAATTGTTGCGACACTTATGTTAACATTGCCCTTGATTGATCATGTACACACAACGTGTAAGCGCGTTCGTACATAATGCGTAAATTCTTTATGCACATTGCACGTAATTCCACTCCCGCAAATATACAATAATTGCTGATTACAGCATGACGTCAAGTCTAGTGGATTATTATTGTTGCAATTTATCAGATTTGTCAGACGACTACCTTTTGGTATTTCTAAGCATTCTGAGAGATTTACTCATTTTTTTTTTCCCCACACACACACACACACACAATACAATTTACGCGAAATCATGCACTCTTCCAAAGAAAAAATAATTTCACAAAATCATGATTTATACAAAATCTACATGGGTAGTCAGTCAGTCCATTGCAAGATGGCCTCTCCCGTGTGAATATATTTATAATATTTTTAACATGTGTTTGTTGTTATTATCATTATTATTCTGATGTCTGTTGTAATTTCCGCATAATTGTTGTTTTCCACATAATTGTGCACATTCTGTTAGACCTTAAACTGGGGTCTGTTTCTTTTTCGTTTTGTTCTTCTTGCCGTCTTACATATCACACACATGTATTGTTGTTGTGTTTATTTTTTGTTTTTTTTTTTTTTCATTCAATTCGTAGCTTTATGTGAAATGTGTGGCGTTGATTTTTTATTATCTGTTAATAAGATAAGAAATTATTGGCTTAAGTAATAAATTAATTAAACAGTGCTTTAAAAAGTTTCTTGATCTTGACGATTCGCCTACTACGAAAACTCCACGTCACTCTTTTTATCTCTGTATCTTCCTCTCTACCTCTTTCTCTTTCTTTCATGTATATTTATACCTTTCAGTCCTTAAATGCAGTCCTTGATAGAACATACAGAAGAATTTTGAGTTTTTCTAACTTGTCTTCTTATGATCCTTCATCAATTTTACCTCAAACCTCAAAACTATTTGAAGTGACTTTCCATAAGCAATATTTTGAATAATCGTTGAGTAACAATTCAACTTTTTTGAAATCCTTTCGAAAAAACGGTGTTAAACTCAAATTCACGCTGTATCGTTTTAAATGTACTGAACGCTAACAGTTTATTCAAGTACAATTTTGAAAGTATGTATAATTTTTTTTTTCTATTCTCAGATTCATTAACTAATGTATCATTCTGACGGGCTTTCTCTCATTATTAACTATAATTATTATCATCATAATTAATGAATAAATTTGTGTTTTCCCCTTAAAAGTAATAAATACACGAAACACTGTCAAATTGACTCGACACGACACAATATTTTGAATGAATGGATTTGTTTATTTATTTAATTTATTTTTTTTTTTTTTGAAAGTCATTTACCTTGATTACCGGTTTCTTTTTTTTTTTTTTTTTGCACATATAAGTAATGGTAAGTCATTTAATTAATATAAAAATGTAATCAACGATTTACTATCAACTTGTATGTGTAAAATTCATTCATTTAAACAAACATTATAATTAAATATATTGTTTAATTGTTTAAAACTAATGGAAACAAGTAAGAAAAGTTCGGTTAAGACCGAAGCTTAAATACCCTCCACCTTTTGGTTTTTTCTAAAAAATGAGCTCCTATTGCCATATTTATGCATTTCATGTACTTACGCAAATAGTGTTTTTTTTAAATTATAGGCGTTTGCGTTATTCAATCACGCCCATTTTTGGCACAGTGTTGGATAACGATACCCTTTATATATATACCAAATTTCAACTTGATAGGCACAGTATTGTGCGATATATAATTTTTTAAAGATACAATTTTTTCGAGGTAAGATGAGATTTTCGTTTATTGTGGGCGTGTCTCTTTACCGATTTTGCCCAATTTCAATACCGAACAGCGAAATTGATCTAAGAATACGTAAGCAAAGTTTCAATTTGATATCTGAAAAATTACTACCGTGAGAGTGCCAACAACAGACGGACACACGGACGGACATGTCTCAAACGATTTCTCTTTTCATGCTGATTAAGAATATATATGGTTTGTGGGGTCTCCGACGCTTCCTTCGATGTGTTGTAAATGGATGATCAAAATGAATATACCCTCTTCCCTAAGGTGGAGGGTATAAAAAGGGGGGCCGGTTTGTTTAAAAAAAAAAAATTAATAGTTAATAAAAAAACACTTTTGTGAACCTTATCTTATCTGGGAAAATCTCTATCTATCTATCTATCTATCTATCTATCTATCTTCTCAAACGTATTAGCGCCTAAGTTAAATTGCATATCAAGTTAGGTTTTAAAACTGGTTCGCTTAAAAAAGATTATATAAATAATCCATTTATCATTTAGTTATGTCTCTATTTTGCTGAAATATAAAACAAGTAAGACTGCACTAGATTTGGCTCAGGTCAACTCTTATATATTCTGCGCCTAGTAGACTTGATTGGCATACCAATAGGGTATATATTACGTATTACTTGCAAGTCGAATTTTACACTGAGTACGCTTTTTGGAAATTGTGGGCGTGTTTGTCATTCCGTTTACAACTCCCACATATAGGCGTCAGAGACTCTATATCGTATAAAATATATATTCTTGATCAGCATCAAAAAACTAAATGTAAACATATAAGTCCGTGTGTCCGTCAATTGTTAGCATTCTCATGATCGTAAATTTTAAGATATAAGGAGCTAAACTTTATTGCCCTGAAGGACATTAACAAGACACTTAACAAGTTTAAGAGAAACAATGATAAGGCCTATGTAGTGGGACCACTTAAAACCCCAATTTACAGGCTGCTTTGTTGAAAAAGCCTGCCGTTAAAATCTTTTATAATAATCAAAATTTTTTACTTTTTTTA
Source organism: Ornithomya fringillina (assembly GCA_963978525.1). Taxonomy (NCBI): domain Eukaryota; kingdom Metazoa; phylum Arthropoda; class Insecta; order Diptera; family Hippoboscidae; genus Ornithomya; species Ornithomya fringillina. Next base: position 22,707,706 of record OZ021693.1, read on the forward strand.
GAAAAAAGCCTAAAATTCCAGTGAATGCAATTAAAGTATAAAACAAAATTTAAACAGATGTGAAAAGATTGAAGCGCATAGCGTCTTATTCTACAGCACGTCATTCACAATCTTTCCCACCTGTCAGAAAGTGTTATAAAATGGCAGCATTTAAACTTTCTAATCTTTGTAATTATAATTTTCATAATCAACAACTTTTACGTATAAAGTTTTTTTTATTAACCATTAATAATGAGATAAGAAAAATACAAGAATCCGTTTAAAAACTTATCTGAGAATTTATCAAAATCAAAAAATTATTACCACGTTATTTAAACTTTTTAAATCTCATCTGTCAAATTACTAATTAACTGATATTCAATTTAATATATTGTATTTTATATTGCCGCTAATCTAAAATAGATGTCATAAAAATAAATGGTTTTATATTGTTTTGAAAAAAAAAGAAAAAACAAAAAAACAAAAAAAAATACAATACAAACCCATAAAAATATAAATTAATTCATTGACGTCATTCAAACGTGAATTTAAACTGTTCCCGTTTTATTTAAATTTTATACCCTTCACATAATATAACGGGTATACTAAGTTCACTTTTCTGTTTGCAATGCCGCGAAGGATACTAAAGACTTTACTAAAGAGGCCTCCTTGTCAATTGAAAGAATCTTCTGGTGCATTAGCTTTCAAAGTTTTTATAAAATATTTTGACCAATTTTGAATAAAAAGAAAACGTTTTTTTCCTCTTTTGAAAACTACTTTACTAGGTTGGAAGGGTACCTAACAAATCTAAGGCATATCGATTTAGAAGATTTTTGAATGGATTTAAAAAAAAACGTCGTAAAAATTATTTAATGATTATTCAAGACGTTAAATCAAGATCAAGTTAGGGGACAAGTTGTTTTTTTTATTGTGCAATTATTTTCTAATAAAATTTTATTACCTTTACAATTAATCCGTAGATATATTCCTTTTGATTTGAATTTTTAAATATTAATTTTCACACTTCTTTGCAAAATTGTAAGCTCTTCAACACCGCTTACAATATTATTTTAAGTAAAATTTAAACTTCATTTCGAACAACTAACACGATCTTTACTTTGAATTTTTAATACACATACTGTTTCTGTTTTCTGTTATAATCATTATTTACAATGTTTATTTATTAGAGCGTAACGAAATATTTACAAAATTGCTTCATATGAGTGTTTCATGTGTGCCTGTGTGCCTGGCGTGTCGTCTGTCATGCAATCCATATTTAATTTGTACGCTTTGTTGGGTACAGAAATTATTATAAAAGAAAATTATAATTATTTTAACGAGCGTTTCATCCAATATTAAAATTTTTACTCCTTTAAATTTTTATTTCATAAAAAATGTTTGTTAAGAAAATTTCTAAGAATTAGGAATTTTTTTTATTTTATTTTATTTTAATTTTATTTATATATGCTTATCGAATTTTCAGTTCAGAGACAGTTTTTTCTATAAATTTCTGTCGATTATGGGCGTGGGTCTTGTGGGCTTGTCTATACAAAACTTCAGCTCAATAACTCAAAACTTACGCCCCTAATAATGCCAACAACCAACAGTCCTACAGACGCACGGACGTACATGTCTAATGTACTCATGACTCAGTTTTAGACGCTAATCAATAATATATATTCTTTGTAGGATTTTTGACGCCTTCTTCCAAAATGAATGACAAACTTAGTGTACCTCCTCATCTTATGTGATGGATATATTTATAAAACACAAAGACTTTACTGTAGTTGTTGTTAACGACCTAGTGACATAATTCAGGTGAAAAAAAAAAAAATATGTTGCTCTTGTTAACATCACAAACTAGTAATGACGCCAATCTATGTACACTGATCGTAACGTAAATAATTGACTTGAAAAAATACTATCCAGCATGCATGCGGTTTGTATGTTATTTACAGTAATATTATATATAGTTTCACTTTCATTTAAAAATATTCTATGTATACAGTTTTGGTCAAAACAACTTGTTAGCTGTTGTTGTTGTTGTTGTTTGTAGAATAAAAAGAAGTGTTAAAATCAATCAAAATTAATCTCTATTATGTAGAATATTACAATCGAAGTAGAAAAGGCGTAAATAATTCACCGACACTTTTCCCGGACCCAGTTAGATTGAGTCTTTTTTAGCCAAAGTCTTCAAACCAAAGAACTTAATCATATATAAGGTAGAAGATAATTAAGTATTTCAGTACATTAAAGTTTGTCTCTAGATCTAAAAAGGGGCACTAGGCAAGCAATCAATCAAAACCAGTTTCCGTTGTTATTAAGGTGCCGAAAAATGCAAACCTTTAAAAATAGAAAAGAAGGATTAGAGTACGCAAGTTGGGATTTTTGAGAATTCAGAGCTTTAATCTTTAAACTTTTCCCATGTCTTCTGTCTTTGCCTTCAGTAGGCATGTTAGTTGGCCTATTTTGTCTACTTTCTCTACGAACGTAGAGATATATAAACTATTAAAACTAATGCTAAATATCTTATTTTTTGCGACGAGGAAAGCGGTCGGAGATGTGTACATATAGACAGAAGGACAGACACGTCTATATCTTCTCAGAATTCTATGCTGAAGTCTTCGGCGCCTACTGCCGAACGTTGCAATAGTTTTGACCCAATGATTGATGTCATTACTGCTAAAAAAAAACAATGGTACAGAAATTATGAAAAGTATTTAACCATAAATTCTGTTAAACTCTTTTTTGTTGTTTGCTGAAATGTATCTCTTAAAAACAAGGGAATTAAGGTACTTTTCAAAACTGGTTTTTGGCACCAGAACACAACAAAAGTGGAAGAATTTGTTAAATGGGTTGGTTGTACAGGGTGATTGTGTGTGCGTGTGTTCGTTGTTCTTAAAATATCTCTGCTAAGCTATAAATTACATATAAAATTTATATTATGTAAGATCGTGTTAATATATTTGTTGTTGCTGTTGTAAGCGGCGGGTGACGTCAATGACAACTTGAGAAAGATTATATCCAACGAAACCATAATTAAAAATAATTTCAATTAAATTTAGTTTTCTTTTTATAAAAACCCGACTGTTTAGCAGCATTAAAAGTCGGTTTTATGGTGAAGGAGGGGCGACATAATTCGAAGCTAAACGAGTGAGTGTAGGTGTGCATACAAGCGACGCGATATTTAGTTCTTTGTCTATCTATTTTTAGTACCACCATGCTGAGTGCTTTAAGCTGCACTTGCACACACTGCCGACGTTCATCTCACACTGTCAGAGACGTTTATCACATGCTTGTAGATGCCATGGTGAGGAATTATATATTCTGTTATCATTTTTGATCATCATTTTTGAAATCGAAGACTCGGAAGCTTACTCGCCAAACCAAGGCAGATACACTTGATAGAGATGCGATTTACGAGCCGCTTTAACCTCCGAGAGAAGAAGTTTTTTTAGAGTTTTCGAAACCTATTCCACTGTAGTCTTCTAGGTTTCCCATCTATAAAATGATTTTGATACCCTACACCACATATAATATATTAGTTTGTAGGAATGCTAAACACTAAATACCACACCCATCGTCAATTATTCCAAAAATTCAGATTTCATCTTCATTTTCAGAATCGTTCCTCCGTGTGCCTGTCTAAACAAATTTTTCCTCAAGCTACAGGTCGAATTTTTATATTCTCCACAATCCTATTTTTATATCCTCCTGCTGATCAAGAATATATATACTTTGTAGGGTCTCTGACGCCTCCTTCTAGGTGTTACAAACGGAAAGACAAACTTAGTATATTCTCATCTTATGTGGAGGAAATAAAAATTTTTCTAGGCCACAAATGTATCAACAGCAGCGCGACCATTGGGTCTGTTGTGCAAACCCGTGCTCTTTGTTCAGGTGTCGTAGGCTTTTCAAGTAGCTGAAGACTTTCCGGGGTTCAGAGAGGTCCAGATTTTCTTTAATGTTGTCACATATTTCTTATATATGCGATGTCTGCTTCTGCTAAAAACAAAACAGTTGCAGAGTATGTGTTCCGACGTCTCAGGGGCCGCATTATGTCGTTTTCAGACACGCCCATCTTTTGTAAATGGTATCTGAGAATACAACGTCTCGTAGAGGCCAGTTAATTGTAAGCTCACCCCTTTATAGTAATATTAGTAACAATAACAACACCAACAATAGCAATAATAACAAGTTTTAAGCATCTCAACGATTGACGTAAAACAAAAACAAAAAAAATTTTTTTCTTTTGTAAGCACAAACATATGTGTGTGCATACATAACACAAAAAATAATAATAATTAACAAGTTATTAAAAATTGATTACAGACACACAACAACACAGGCGTACGCACAAAAATTCTTTAAAATTAATGGATCATTAATTAATATGAAAAATATTTCCCACTTTATAATTATTTAAGAAATTGTAATATTTTCAAATTGTTTTTTTTTTTTTTTTTTTATAAAAGAAAAGCACAGTGATGAGGATTTGTACTCTCAGGACCGTAGGCCAAATTTAAAGCAAACATTTTCCGTTTATAACAATGAGCGGCATTGTTGTTGGTCAAGACCATAACGTGGTCACTTGTTATAAAGCGCGTTTTATATGTAAAACTATTAATAGTTTGTTATCACAATTTTTTTTTTCTTCTTTTTTTGTGTTTTACGCGTTCACGAATTAAGTGTTAAAAGAAAAAAACTATGTGTTCTAACACTCAGCGCCCGATTGCTACTGTTCGCATTTAGCAAAAACAAAGAGTGCTTTAAGCTGCACTAATCCGATCTCATTTTTTTATTTGTGTTTTTCTATACACTGAGAGAACAATTTAAGCAGATTTAATTAGATTATCAGACAAAAATATTTATTTTAAATTATTTTTTAATTTTTGTTGTTTTTATTATTAGTATTATTGCTAATAATTTAAAAAAAATTAATTTTTTTTATATAATTTTTTATTTTATTTTATTGAATTATTTCTTATTATATATATGTTACTCGGCAAAGGGTAAGGTAAGCATATTTGTGACTCCATACGCATCTTTAATTATACTGATCGATACAGAATCACTTTTAAAACAAATAAACCATGTCCTTCTATCCATACACGGAGTATGCATGTAAAATGTTTCTTTGAAAAAATTGCGTGCAAGACAATTATTAATATTTCATATTTTTAATGAATGTATTATTTTTTAATAAAACTTTTTATAGCTTACTTTTTTATTTAATGTTTTTTTTCTTTTTTCTATTTAATCAACGCAAAAATTTTCTTACTTAAAGAAAAAATTCTACAAAACACTCATAAGATGGAAAAGTAGAGTGAGTGCTCTTAATAAAATGATTTTTATCACTATTTCGAAGATCTCAGCACAATTGAATTTTTTTTTTTTTTTTTTCATTTTCATTTTAAAGTACCATATGTATAATAGAAAAGAAACAAGAATAAGAGGAAATGTGATTTTTATTGTTCTCTCGCTAACTTATTCCCACATTAATAAACATTTCTTTAACTTCTTCTTAAAAGAATACTTTAATTAACGATTTTCTACTGTAGAAAGAACTTATCCCACCTCAAAGTAGGAAAACTACCTTAAAAGTGTAGAATCAAGGTGTAAATCCATCATCAACAACTCAAAAAATGATTTAAAATAGTTTGAAAGTTACAAAAATCTACACACACTTAATATACCCACTAGGATAAACAATGAGAAATAGAAAAATTTATAATGTAATTGGTTGATTGGCATGCCACTCAATTATCACTTATTTATGGTGTGCTGACAATTACAAATAAATTAAAGTTAGACAGAGACAGAGAATTGGTATAAATAGTGTTATTTAAAGCATCGCTTTATATATTAAACGGTACTTATATTAAATGAATAGATAGCCTCCTGTCTCTCTCTTTCAATTAATAGTTATTGGTTAATATTTTTACTCGATGTATGCACGTAATTAAGTTTAAATTATTACAAATATGTTATTCATTGTATATATTATATATTTGTGGGTATTTTCAAAAAAAGCCGAAAGGACGGGAGAACAATTGTGAAGTTTCACAACGTATTTAATTTTTTAAAGAAAAATATTACAGTTACAACCTGTTGTTAAAATATATACGAAATATATCATAAAAAATATTTTTTTTAAATGCAGTGCATTACCAATTAGAAATATGAGGGAAATATATAGATTTTGTTATATACTAAGTAAAGTTTAAACTTAAATAATAACAGTATATTAAGAAAAAATTGAAATATAACACTCACCTGATTAATATTCTGCAATTTTCTATATGATGATTAAGTTGGAGAAGCACCGAACGAAGTAGTTACACTGTTGTATATATTTATTCTTAATTTTTTGCACACAACGGAAATCAAGCCAAAGCCGAATTGAATAGGAAATAGTTCTAAATCGTCTTTAACACATAATGGATCCGTAAACTTCGGCAAAAACGTTCAAACAAAAATTTCACAGAATACATGAGACTTTCCTTTCGCACAATATTTTCTTTTCAATAATGATTTTTTTCTTAATTTTTTACACATTTTTGCTTTATATTTATCACATTTCATGCTTTGATTATTTTAAACGCCACATATTTTATTTGTGGCATCACAGAACGTGCCATATTTTATTTGTTACTATTTGCTCACAATATAACACTATTTGATGTTATTTCATATAATTATTATAATATGACATGATTACTACTCACAACACTATGAAAAACTTTTAATAATACCATTTTATTATGGAAAAACTAAATTTTCCGAATTTCAACACAGCACTAAAATTTTTTCAGCGGAAATTGCAAGCACGTACATGTTGAATTTATTTTATACTAAAGATAGAGTTACCGTAATTCATTTTGATAAAAGAAAACGAGTAGCGGCAACTCTTTATTTATAAGCTGTGGTTTACCGATATTATAGAAATGGGAATATAACTTTGTTACCTAAAAATCAATAAAATTATTAAATAATATATTAAAATTAGAATATTTTAAATTTAAATACAACATAATTGTTCTCTGTCTGCAAAAAAAAATAAATTTCAATACATGTATAACAAGTGTGTTTTTTACAAAATAAAAATTTTTCTATTTGGGTAACTCTACATTAAAATATTAAGTTAGGTAACTCTTCACACTGAAATTGCTTTGTTATAAAAAATTCTTTTCGTCACATTGAAAAAGTTATTATTCAAGATAAAGGAGGTGTTAAACATTATTAAATATATCTATAAAAATTATTATTTTCAATTATTTATCGATAAATAAGTAAGTATTTTGCAGAAATATAAAAACAACACACATTAAAACAAAGGGAATAATTGTAAAACCTAGTGTAGCTTTGAAGCTTCATATGATTCATCTATAAAAAAATCGAAATATAATACAAAACAAACAATATTAACAAAAGAAAGTGTTAACTTAAAGGTGTTTAAGAAAATTACTTTGCATATTTTGGCCTTAAGTTATAAAGTCACTTTGCCGCACTTACCTTACTTTGGTCACCGAGATTTTATCCATATAAGGCGTTTACATGAATTATAAATTGTGTGTATTTATATAGCCATTATGACAAATGCATACAAGTGGGCCACACGGTAAAGAGGAGGAGGTTCAATAACATGAGTCATTATGCTTGACACACATTTTAGTGCATATTACATTTTTTGGTTTTCGTCTGATTTTGGTAAACTCTCAAGTAACTTCTATTTTATTGCTAAACGAGCGGTCAAAGTGGCGCTAGTTTTGTAAACTTGTTGATTGTATTTAAAGAAGCTAACAATATAAAGGCAAACTTTTTTTAAGATAGAATAGATTTTTTTTAACAAGTGTAAAGAACAATAAAATAAACAAGATAACGAAACAGCTGCTTTTGCTTTAACATTCTTTTCTTTTCTTTTTTAGATTCCTTCAGCGTTATGTCGTCACGTAAAACTGCTGGTCGTCGCGCCACCACCAAAAAACGTGCCCAACGTGCCACTTCCAATGTATTTGCCATGTTCGATCAGGCTCAAATAGCCGAATTCAAGGAAGCCTTCAATATGATAGATCAAAATCGTGATGGTTTCGTGGAAAAAGAAGATTTACATGATATGTTGGCATCGTTGGGTAAAAATCCCACCGATGAATATTTAGAACAGATGATGAACGAGGCACCCGGTCCTATAAATTTTACCATGTTTTTAACGTTGTTTGGTGAACGTTTGCAAGGTACTGACCCGGAAGATGTTATAAAAAACGCCTTTGGCTGCTTTGATGAAGATAATAGTGGGGTTTTGCCAGAGGAACGTTTAAGAGAATTGTTGACCACTATGGGCGATCGCTTTACCGATGAAGATGTTAGTGTGGTTATATAAATGATTTAAATTTATTAAATTATAAATTTATTTTTGTAGGTTGATGAAATGTACCGTGAGGCGCCCATAAAAAATGGTTTATTCGATTATATCGAATTCACTAGAATTCTTAAACATGGCGCTAAGGATAAAGATGAACAATAAATAAAAATTCACTTTTATATTAAACATCAACGAACGATTTATTTGGGAGAAAGCTACTTTTGTAATAACACTACCTATGCTAATATATAACATTTCTCCCTCTCTCGTGTTTATCTTTGCCACCAGTTAATGCATTTGATATGCCGTTATATTATTTTCTTGTCACGTATCATATATGTAGATGTCCCTTTTTTTGTATATATAAAATTTTTGTTGGGAAAAATTTAATTCCACTAAAATGATTCTATCTCCCTCTCTCTTTTGTAATAAGTATTAATATGTTATGTGAATGATTTTATACAACTTGAAATATTTTCAATACAAGATTTAATAAAAGGAGAAATTTTTATATATGAAAAAACAAAAACACTCATTATTTCATCTCATCAAACTGATTATAGGGAGGGTGGAATTGAAATACGGGATTTTCAACTCAAGTGAATACCGTCATAACAATAAGGACAAATACAAATTATTTAGTATTCAACATCTTTTTAAAAAGAACCTGTTATACAAAACGCTTCCGTTAAGTGTAATTCAGTATACTTTTGCAAACTGTTATAAACAAAGTTTTATTGTTGTATCTTTTATGATGAATTTCTAAACGGCTTTTGCTTTTTATAAAACAATTCAATAATAGTTATATATTAACTATTACATACATACCCCAAAAATGTTCTCTATCATTATATACCAGGTAAAATTAATTTTTAAATTCTTTTGTGTAACTTAATTTGAACTTTTGTAACTATTATAAATTGCATATTTATTATCCTACCATTTAGACAAAACCAGTTATTTAATATTTTTAAACTGTTATACGTCGTTTTTTAATACCATGTTGTTTAAATTGGCTTTCCTGAATATATTGGCCTACGAATAACAGTTTATTCGAAATTTTTAACTGAAGTATACCAGTTAGCCATATAGACCATTTTTGAAACAAAACAAAACGCATTTTTATTTTTTTTTTTTAATGAAAAAGTTTTTTATTTAATTTATTTTGGTTTTTTATTATTGTTGTTGTTGTTGTAGTTATGTTACTTTTTTTTGCATTTTTCGCGTGTCTTTTTCGTTTACCATGTTATACATAATTCAATTGGCATATTAAACTAAACATAAATGTTGTTCTTGTTGTTGTTTGTTAAATGCTGTTGTTTTTGTTTTCTCATTGTCATTTCGATCTCTGTATAAATGTTGTTCTGGCGGTTAATAGAGTTTTTATAGAGTTAAATATTATAGGAATGTGAATAGAGTATAAAAAATACCTATATACGGATATGGATTTTTTTTATCATTTATATATATATATATATAGTTTTAAGAGAACGTATAAAAAAACATCGATGATGATTTTCCGCATCATCACAACACTCAACAAACACCCACTGAGAGAAATATTTTTATTTTATGTTAAATCTATTGTGATAAGTAGTAGTAATACTTGTTGTTGTTGTAGTGGTGTATAATTTTTCACATTATTGTTGTTGTTGTTATTGATAGTAGTAAACGTGGGTGATGCCGGTAGTGATGATTTAAAATTAGTAGAGGGAAAATTCATCCATTCGTCTTACATTTTAACCTCGTTTCTCTTGCTCAATTGCTTCCTTAGTTGGCAATGCATTCTTCTCACAAGTCTCGGCATGCTTTAATTTTTTGGCATCAAAATTTTCAATACCAGAAATTAAATTATTCTTCTCCTTTTCCAATTCAATGGCTGTATTTATGTATGGGAGAGGAAGAGAGAGAGAGTGAGAGAGAATAACAAAAGTAAATATTTAGATTAACAGTTATAAAATTCAGAACAACTTTAGCTTATTTAGTATAACGTTTAATATAACATTTATAATTAAATACCAGATGTATAACAGTTTTTAATCATTATAAGATGACTAATAAATTTCCTAAAACTCTCAGTTATTTTATATTATATATTCGGTTATATATTTTTTACAATTGTTTTTATAACAGTTAAATTTGTTTTACAAATTTACTTTATTAGAAAAGCTTCATTCGTTATCTTTTTATTTAAATAGTATAACACTTTGTATAACAATTTTATACAAAAGAGTTTTAAAAATAATACAAAACGTAGACATGTCTTAAGACTCTTATAACAGTTCTATTACATATAACCATTTGTATAACAGTTTTATGTTAATATTTCACAATTAACCTTTTTAAGCTGCATTAAAAGTTTTATTAATTTATTTTTATAGTATAATTTTTTTGTCGGCCAGAAAACTTGCCTGACTTTGGGAAAATGTTACATGCACGCATGAACATACCACACTTGGTTATATCATTATTCAAGTGAATCAGACATGTCTACATATGGCGAAATTTAGACACTTTAATTAGACACTTTTTTGTAATAACAATTTTATACAAAAGAGTTTTAAAAATAATACAAAACGTAGACATGTCTTAAGACTCTTATAACAGTTCTATTACATATAACCATTTGTATAACAGTTTTATGTTAATATTTCACAATTAACCTTTTTAAGCTGCATTAAAAGTTTTATTAATTTATTTTTATAGTATAATTTTTTTGTCGGCCAGAAAACTTGCCTGACTTTGGGAAAATGTTACATGCACGCATGAACATGCCACACTTGGTTATATCATTATTCAAGTGAATCAGACATGTCTACATATGGCGAAATTTAGACACTTTAATTAGACACTTTTTTGTAAAACAAACACACAACAAAAACCAGTCTATTCCACATTATCGCTTAATAAAAAAAATGCATTCATTTCTAGGTTAAATTATTTTTTCCAAGTTAACACACGCCATAATAAGACGATCAGATGAAAGCAGAGAACAAACAAAATTTGGCTTTGGTCGATTCAAAAATACCCTTCACATTTACAATGGAGGCGAGGCATACATACATGATTACGCCCTCTAATAATGTATGCATATCAACTTGGAAGACGAGTATTACACTTTGTAAATTGTGGGGGCGCTTCTATTATAGGACCACGCCCATTTTTGCCACACCGATACAAGATAAAATTGTACCAATATTCAACCGTACAATAAGTTTTTGTGGCAGATAAATATATTTTTATAGATTGTGGGCGTGGTTTATGATCGATTTTGCCCAATTTATATACAATATTTCACCTTAATATTTCAAACTTACGACAGACACACGGATGAACATGTCTAGATCGATTTAGATTTTGATGCTAATCAAGAACATATATATATATACGAGTATATATTTTGTGGGTCTCTGACGCCACCTTCTGGGAGTTATGTGTATAAAAATGTGTTAAATATACCTTCTTTATCTGGCAATGGATTCTTTTCCTGAGTTTCGGTATGCTTTAGCTTGGATGGATTAAATGATTCGATGCCAGCGCATAAAGATTGTTGATTCTTTTCGGCGGCAACATCTAACAAATAAACGAACAAAAAATGCATAAAACATTGTAATGAGACATGAGTGAAAATGGGAACACTACCTTCAGCAGTGGGTAGTATAATTTTCTCCTGAGTGCTGGCATTCTTCAATTTGTCAGTATTGAAGGTTTCCAATTGACTTTTAAGATTTTCGGGTATTTTAGAGGAATCTTTAAGAGCTGCTGCTGCCATTTTTCGTTACTGAAAAAGTAAAATTTTATGCTTGACTTGTTATAAAGTAACGGATATTTTGTATATGAACATATTTATAAATGAGCATATTAAACGAACGAACTTAATTTCAAATTTGAGACCTTATGTAGGCAAATATTTATAAAACGTTTATTTACATCTTGAAAAACATTATTTACTGTATAAATTTATGGATGAATAATTGTGAAGCACACAAACATATATATACTGAGAGATATGTTTGAATGTGTGAAAAAAATTAATTGCAAAAACATGTTTAAGAAAGAGTGCCTGCCCCCTTATAAGACTCTAAATAATTTTGTACAATATGAAGATTATAACCGTTCTGATTTTATTTTAAAAAAAGCAACTATAAAACAGTATAACAGTTTAAAATAAGTATAAAGAAATAATTCAAGTCAATATATTTTAATATAATAGTCTATATAATTTTGTATAACAGTTATATATTATACAACAATTTATATACCAGTTAAATAAATGTCATGTCATAGATAAGAGTTTTACAACAATTAATATTTTTTGATTACTAATCGCAGTATAACAGAATAAACTTGAATAAAAGTTTTTGCCCCAAAAAAAACCTTTAATATAAAAGAAACTAATTTAATTTTGTACATACTTACACATATCATACATATGTTTGTATATATGTATATGAATGTCGGTTAAAGTGAAAAGTGATGAAAACACAAATGTACGTAATGAAAGTAATGATTTTATATAAAAGAGATTTTGCTCATAAAATCCAGCCATAATCATGTTTTATCGTAAATTTACATATATGTACATAAACTTACTCATATAAAATTATGCGATACCAATATATGAGTGGCTAGAATGTATGCGTGTTTAGCTTCTCTAATACAATCATCGCAACCACTAAATTCAACAAAGACTGCGGCTATGATTCATTCATATATATATTTATTTATATGCATGTGCGTATGTATGTTCATACGAGTCAAGCCAAATAGGCTTGTTACTTATGTTTTATTTTTAAAGCAAAATTTTTATATTATTATTCAATACACCACTCAAACGCAAGACAATATATATATATATATATATGGGTGTGTGTATGTCTTTACAAGTTTGTTCTTCCTTTTCATAGCGTTTTATTTGTATTCTCTTCATACTCCAAGTGCAAGTATGTACATGTATTGTATCATATATAAGTGGATTTATGCATTGTCTGCCAAGGGTGGGTGTAGAGTTGTTCAACTCTTTCTTTTTTCTTTGTTTGTTTTGGTTTTTTTTATAATGAGTACACTACCAATTTACCCTTAAACACTTTCTCTCTGGCTCCGGTCACAGAGCTCTCATTTATAATGATATTCAATGAACCGTTAGCATATGTACTGTTTCTTTTTTTTAAAGAAATAATGAACGTTAAGGTCTTGGATTAAAAGATAAATTAACATGTAAAACGGAAATTAATTATAATACAACAGCAAAAACAACAACAACTACAGCCAATTATGATGTATTTAAATGAAAATGTTAGTCAAGCCATTTGGTGTTTTGTAGAGCAAGTAAAAACGCAAAATTAGGTTAAATTTTAAATACTCTCCATATCTACATACAAACGGTGGGCGTGGCATATGCATAATTACACCCTTTAATAGTGTTACGTATCAGCTTACAAGTGAAGTTTAAGGCTGAGTACGACTTTTTTTGTAGCCGTGTCTTTAATACGACCACGCCCATTTTTGATTGGATGGAGTTTTTATAAGTTTTTACACTAAATGTTTCAATTTTTGATTTCATTGGTCAATTTCATTTGACACATGAAAAGATTGTTCTCGATTGTGGGCGTGGCTCTTGACCCTTATTGCCTAATAGTAATCTACATGCAGAAAGTAAAAGTAGTCTGTACAAAATTTCAGTTTAATATTTCAAAATTTACCATCTTGAGAGTAGCAAGAACAGATGGAGATATGGACAGCGTTTAAACAACTCTGCCGACTCTGATCGACACAGTTTTTGACATTTATACTCCTCTCTTATGTGAATGTTATAAAAACTGTTGAAAAAGTAATATCCATCCGTATTTATATACAGAAGATTTTGATGAATATAAAAAAATGAAATAAAAAACAAGTAAAAAACTATATTTTGCAACCTTAAGCATTTAAACTGCATTTAAAACTTCAAACTGAGATTGACCTTGATTTAAAAATATATATGTATATATTTATGATCTTTATAAAAACGTGCAATAATAGCAATAAGACAACAGCAGCAATAACATTTCTGAAAATTTTCTCTTGAGAGTAATTTCGTGAAGATTATTATTAATTAAAACTAAAATATATAAAATAATTAAGGTAATCTTCAATAAATTAACTTTTTTGGTATAATAGTTTGTATAACAGTTTGTATAACAGTTAAAAGCATTTTTAAATAATATTGCACTTTAATTTAATGCACATATATACGCTCCTTATAAGATGTGATTACGTAAGCAATGCCCAGAAGAAGGCGTCAGAATCTCTACAAAATATTTACAATTGATTTTACAATATTTGGGGCGTGTTGGAGCGGTATCAAATTTCAGACACTTCCACATTCAACCAAAAAAAATTATAAATCCTAATAAGTTGTATTAATATTAATATGTGTATAAAAATGTTTTAGTATAACAGTTTTAAATTTTATAGACAACATTTTATGTGAAATTATGTTTTCATTACAATACAAAAAATCTCTTATAAAACATGTAATTATTGTCTTTGTATAACAGTTCATATTAAGGTATAACCCTTACTTAAGTACCATAAAAAATATTATTATTTTTCTCTTAAATGATTAAATTTGTTGACTTTGATTTGTATTGGGTGTGCATATGGGTATGTATGTATGTGTCTTATCGTAATATTCATTTTTTCTTCTTCATTTTAATCTATTTATATAACAATATTGATTAATATATAAAATGATTCAGACCATGAACAAATCAGCAGCCATTTACCATTCAGTCCGTTCAGCCCTTTGTTTTGTGTTGAGTATGTATAAGTATGATATATACACACACACACATACGCACTCATTTTATTTTTCTGCTTCTTCTTTGTTTAATTGCTTTCTTTATCAAAAAAAATTCCATTTTCTTAAACACAATATATTATAACAATAGCTTAACCACGCCCATGTACATTTTTCTGTAAAAATTTCTTATATATTTTGACAGGTGTTTATAAATACAGACGGTACATGTGGTATTTAATTAAAAACTATCTGATTTCATAGTTTGGAATGTATTTATTTAATTGGAAGACAGTTGCAATCCAAACGCCTTATGTTTACACAACGGCAAGCATTCCATATTTATTTCATATGAATGTACATATTAGTATTTATATATATATATATATATAGAAATATGCGTGCGTTGAGCATACAAATGTGTTTCAGCTTAAAATTTGCTGTCAACCCACCACTGTCGCAAGTGTGTGTATATGTTTGCGGACTCTTCTCATGAATACTCTTTAATAGTGTTAATATATATCAAGCAAATGATATTTATTTTATATATAATTTAGTAAAAAAAAAACATAGAAAATTTACGACTAATTTAAAAATCATCTTCCACAGAGACTTTCCCGTAATTTATTAATAATATGCTCACAGTGTTCTTTCACAGTGCGAGAGTAATTTACAATTAACGGCATACTGAGATTAATCATCATAATAATAGGCTCAATTTTCATATGCAAAATGTTTTATCCATCACACACACATATACATGCACAAATATAACCATCTATACCAGGATTTCTCTGATTTTTTTTTTTTTTTTGTGAATAGCAGCAGAAAAAAAAACCATCTCCACGGCAATTAAATATAAACCATAAGAAAAAGATTTTATAACCAGTTGTTATTGTTGGTATATTATCTACATTACATTTATAGACACAACAAACATGGTGATAGTAATGGAAAAAATGATATTAAGCAAACATTTTCTTTGTGGTTAATTTATACCAAGAAAAATAGCGGACAAACCAACAAAAAATACAATAAAAAAATAAAATAAAATTATATGCTTCTTCTTCTTATAAAAGTCTTGGTCGCATAAGGTTACAAAGCCGGTGCTTTTACTACAATACATGATTGTTGTTGTTTTTGTAATTGCAAAAACGCTCTCACTGTCTACCATGCTTGTTTTAACAAAAGACGTTTTGCGGGGGGGACTATGCTGTGTGCATATACGTCTGTGTGTGTATAATAAAAGAGACACAAAAGGTTTGCTTGTGATTTTATTTTTTTTGTTCATATTTTTTCTTTAAACACTTTGCCGGTAATTAATTTACACCAACAATAAAGCAAAATATATGTAAAATGTTGAAAAATTTACACATATTTTGTTTTATTCAAAATTATTCGTTGATAATTTTCATAAAATAAATTTACATTAATTTTATTGTTATAAAAAGTGAGACTCACCTGTTATTAAAAATTTTATATTTATTAGTATCAAAAAGTTGAAAAATTTCTTTTTTATAAAAATTTGTTATGTCTGCTACTAACTACTTTTTCTTTTGGTATAAAAAAGTTTTTCTTTTTTTTTTTTTTTTGGAAAACTTCTTTTCTGTCTAATTAGTTTGTTTTAAGCGCTAGACGACCACTCCTAAACGAAGGATTACTCACGACTTAATATTTTCAATTTATATTTTAATGCATCGCACTAAACAACTCCCTAGTTGCAGCTTTTTTTTTTTTTTTTGTAATAAAACGGCGCTGCCATCTCGACTAAATTACTGTATAAAAATAGGCAGGGTTGCCAATATTCTATGATTTGATGCTTTCTCATTTCTGTACCTAAACAAACTTTTTTTAAAAATTAAAATATGAATTTGTAAATTTCTTTATAATTGTTCTTTTTGCACCAGCTAAAAAATTAACGAAATTTTGCTCATTCTTGCATTCTTTTTTATTTTTTAAATATTTTTATTTCTTTCAACAAGTTTGATTGACTTAATTGGGATTCACTTGTTACCTGCAATACACTTTAAGAGCAAAAAAAAAAACTTGATAGGACTAGGGACATTTGGTAATATTCTGGAGGCTATTTTTGAGAAAAATAAACATTCCGTTTTTCTTCTCTATTCATTTAAATAAATAAATGTTATGAAATAACATCATTTGTCTTTAAACATTTTGTGCATCATAACTTCTTTAAACTTCGACAACTTTTAAAAATATGTTCGCAAAAATAATAAAAAATTAGGAAAATTATTTTCCATGTTAATTTTTATCAAATTTTGTAACAAAATATATGTAAATAGATCTTAATTTGTGACATTATATGAAAGTCTCCAACTTTTTTCCTAAGTCTCTATATAAAATGCTACCAAGTTTTCTTAACTGAACTAAATACTTAGCAAGCAAAATGAAAGGGGAGCACTTTTTTTGACAAAAAACTGCCGGGTACGAAGCTCATTCGTTAGATTGTTCTCGTCTGTATCAGATAGCGGAATAAAAGAATTTTCATCATCTTGTTAAGCACACGTTTTCTAATCTTGTATCTTAAAGGATTTTAATAAAAAAGGAATATTAAGGAGATTTATAATAAAAAATTAAATAAAATCATTTCCTTACTATAAAATAAAAAGAACAGAAAAGTAAGTAAATGGAAATTTGTAGAGAAAAAAAACGTGCTTAACGGAATTTTATAAGATTACATAAGTGTGTGAAGTGTAAGGGATGGTGGCACTCATGTGTATGTTCACCAGAGTTCTAGAAATTTCATCATTATACCCAGCTTTTCATTTCTTTTCTTTTAATTGCAATTAGTTTTAAATAAATTTAAATCCACTTTTAATAGAGAAAATTAAAGAAAAACTAAATAAAAAAAAGTGAAAAAGTTGAAATTTCCGGTAAAAAATATTTGTTTTTATAAAATGTGTTTATATGTAGAAGTGTGACA
The DNA here is from genome assembly GCA_963978525.1 of Ornithomya fringillina. NCBI lineage: Eukaryota > Metazoa > Arthropoda > Insecta > Diptera > Hippoboscidae > Ornithomya > Ornithomya fringillina. Next base: position 22,725,772 of record OZ021693.1, read on the forward strand.
ATTTCTTGGGGGTCCATGTGCTTCAGAAATTTACGTCATTTTATATCAAGTTGAAGAATAATTTTTTCTTTTTAAGAAACAAAAAAAAAGAAAAGATTTATTGTAAGAAATCGTCCGTAATTTTATGAAATTAATAGAAAATTTTAAGAAAAAAATTGCTGCTCCATGCGAGTACGAACAATCTGTTTCTTTGCCTTCCAATCGTCAGAAATTTTTTTAAAGCAGCAAACAGTGCTCTTATCTTCAAAAAAAAATAAGAAAAAGCGAAAGAATATATTCTAGAAGTTTCATATACAAGAATATTTGTTATTTTTTTTTTATTTTAGATGTTGCGCTTACCAGTTGTATTGGCACGCTCTACCGCTTTAAGCCGCCAGTTGGCTTTGCGTGGTTACGCTAAAGATGTCAAATTTGGTCCCGAGGTGCGTGCCATGATGTTGCAAGGTGTTGACGTTTTAGCTGATGCCGTTGCTGTTACCATGGGCCCTAAAGGTCGCAATGTTATTATTGAACAGTCATGGGGTTCACCGAAAATCACTAAAGACGGCGTTACCGTTGCCAAGGCCATTGAGCTGAAGGATAAGTTTCAAAATATTGGCGCGAAATTGGTACAAGACGTTGCCAATAATACCAATGAAGAGGCCGGTGATGGCACCACCACAGCCACTGTTTTGGCACGTGCCATAGCTAAAGAAGGTTTCGAGAAAATCTCCAAAGGTGCCAACCCCGTTGAAATTAGACGCGGCGTTATGATGGCCGTTGACTTGGTTAAGGAGACTTTGAAGGAAATGTCCCGTCCCGTTAATACACCCGAAGAGATTGCTCAGGTGGCCACCATATCGGCTAATGGCGACAAAGCTATTGGAAATTTGATTAGTGAGGCTATGAAAAAAGTCGGCCGTGATGGTGTTATAACGGTTAAGGATGGAAAAACTTTGATTGATGAATTGGAAGTTATTGAAGGCATGAAATTTGATCGTGGCTACATATCGCCATATTTCATTAATTCATCCAAGGGTGCCAAGGTTGAATTTCAGGATGCCTTTGTACTATTCTCCGAAAAGAAAATCTCTTCGGTTCAGAGCATAATACCCGCCCTGGAGTTGGCCAATCAACAACGCAAACCCTTGGTTATCATTGCAGAGGATATCGATGGTGAAGCTTTGAGTACATTGGTGGTGAACCGTTTGAAAATTGGTTTACAGGTGGCCGCTGTCAAAGCACCCGGATTCGGTGATAATCGTAAGGCCACCCTAACCGATATGGCCATAGCTTCGGGTGGCATTGTATTCGGTGATGAAGCCAATCTGGTGAAATTGGAAGATATCAATATTAACGATTTGGGCAAAGTAGGCGAATTGGTCATTACCAAGGATGACACGTTGCTGTTAAAGGGTAAAGGTAAAAAGGAGGACATACAACAACGCATTCAACAGATTCGTGATCAGATCGAAGAGACCACTTCCGAGTATGAAAAAGAAAAATTACAAGAACGTTTAGCCCGTTTGGCCTCGGGAGTAGCTTTGCTGCGTATAGGTGGCTCCAGTGAGGTGGAAGTGAATGAGAAGAAGGATCGTGTCAATGATGCTCTAAATGCTACGCGTGCAGCCGTCGAAGAAGGCATTGTCCCTGGTGGCGGTACCGCCTTGTTACGTTGCATTCCCAAATTGGACGCTTTGAAGGGACCCAACGAAGATCAAAATATCGGCATTGATATTGTGCGTCGTGCTCTGCGTATGCCATGCCTTACTATTGCTAAAAATGCTGGCGTTGAGGGTGCTGCCGTGGTGGCCAAGGTGGAGACGAAAGAAGGTGATTACGGTTATGATGCTCTCAAGGGTGAATATGGCAACTTGATCGAGAAAGGCATCATTGATCCCACCAAGGTAAGAAATCGAAATAATAAGTGTGTCATTCCGATTGGCCAAAGTCATATTTAGTGTTATTGGTTAGTTTTTATTTCAATTTTTTTTTTAATTCTCTTATTAATTATTTCTAGGTGGTACGCACAGCCATCACAGATGCTGCTGGTGTAGCTTCTTTGTTAACCACCGCTGAGGCTGTTATAACCGAAATGCCCAAAGAAGAAGGTAGCGGTCCTGGTGGAATGGCCGGAATGGGAGGCATGGGTGGAATGGGCGGTATGGGCGGCATGATGTAAATTTACCTTAAAAAGGCTTTTCATGATTCCATCACTCATGCAATCATATGTTTTCTTTTACATTATTTAATTATAATTAATTTTTTCATGGGTGTACCGTTTTATTTTCCTTTATTATATTCTCATCTTTAATTTCGCGGTCGTTGTTGTTGCTTGTGTGCTCATATAATTTCTTTATTGTAATTTAAAACATGAACAACACGACGCTAAACATCAAATAATTCCTAATTATAAATAATTACTTTTAAAAATATTTTTACATGTTATATATGTGAAAAACAAAACAGAAGAAGAGATACCAGATATCGTTAAAAAAAACCATTAGCTTGTAATTGAAAAAAAAAAAAAGGATCAAACAAAGAAAATATTATGTATGTATATGTAAATGGCAAGAAAAAACAAGGAGGAATATAATAAAAAATATTTGTTTAAAATAAAAACAAAAAAACTAGTTTTTTGGTTTACGAGTTTTATACCGTTAAAAATACGTTTAGGAATGACCAGCTCTACACCGTTACGTTAACAGTGACAATCGGGTTGTTGCTATTAGATAAGTGATTTAAGTGCAGGAGAAAAAGAGACAGACAGAGTAACAAATTAAGGTACAAAGGCTGCTTAATTTTTTTTAACAAAATGATAATGAAAACAGCATAAATTTATTCCCGTATTAATAAAAAATTCAAATTTATTTAAAGTATAATTTTTCAAGATTTATTTTTATGAAGAATTTGCCAACAATTGAGCAGCTATAGTTTCAGCATCATTCAAGGTCAGTTTGGAAGTAATTTTCAATTTTTTACATACTGGCTGATCCTCATCATCATCATCATGGTCATCTTTGGAACTCATACAAGATCTTTGATCGCTTTCTGAATCATTGTCTGCCATTATTTCTGGGTTGTTGGTTTTTTTATAAACTTTCGAAGGATCTGGCAGCCAAGATAAATCAACACTTGTTTCATCATCATCATCATTGCAATTGTCATCAATTGCTTCTTCTTCTTCTTCTGAATCATTATTATTTCGTTTAATTTTCTGTTTAAGATTTTTATGTCTTTGCTTCACTAATTGGCGAAAACGTTCTTTATCGAATTTATCCTCCTCTCTTATTAATTGCTTGGCAATGTCAATATTGATGCCACCATTAATGTCATTTTCCAGCAAGTTTTGTTCATAATCTTGAGCCAATTCAGATTGTAGGTGTTTGCGTTGATCTTTGATCTCTTCGCCCATATCATCAAAGACTCGCTTCTCATTAATATTTAATTTCTTTTTTAAAGCCCTCTTGGCCAAGGCAGCCTTGGTTAATAGTTTAGTTTTCTTTTTTCGAGGTACAGGCAAAGGCAGGTTTTCATCATCATCTGCTTCTTCTTCGTCAGATTCTTTCTTATTATTTATGCCATGATTGGCACGCTTGACCGTTAGAAAATCTTCAGAGTCATCACTTTCATCTTCCGATTGATTGCTGATCAAAGAGAAATTCGTTTGCTTGGTTTCGTGCTCTTTATCAACACTCTCACTTTCACTTGCAGTATCTTTGACATTTTCATTATTTGCATTGTTGTGTTTTTTGCGATACCGTTCAAGAAATCGTACACGTGGTGTCACCACTAAACCCAAAGATCTCGCATAAGCATTTAAATCTAAAGCATTTACATTGAAAATATGTTTATTTTTCATCAAAAACACCGACTTGATGTAGGACACAAAAGCGCGCTGGGCTGAAGCTTTTAGTTCATTATTTTGAGCCAGAAAAGATTCAATTTTGGCCAAAGGAGAGAATAGTTTTTTGGGGTCAATAGCGATTTTACGTATTTTAATAAATTTACGTTCCAACTCTGCTGCCATGGCTGCTTCTTCTGAAGGCATCAACACCAACAGACTTTCACCTCTCGTTTTATTGCGGGCTGAACGTCCAGCTCGATGAATATATTGCGTTACATCCTCTGGACAGTCTAACTGTACTACCCAGTTAACAGAGGGAAAGTCCAAACCTCTGGATGCTATGTCGGTAGCCAACATAACCACATTACTCTTACGCATGAATTCCTGATAAATGGCGATGCGACGGTCTTGATGCAATGTGCCATATAAAGCCAATATGCTGGTGCCTGGTCTTAATTTGCATAATATTTCATAAACATATTTCACTTGTTTACAGCTGGACAGAAATACAATGATTTTTTGTTTTAAATGATTTTTAATAAAAGACCACAGCACACAAATTTTATCCTCCAACTTTACCACGACATAGCTTTGTTGCAACAATTCCGGCACTACCGGTACACAGGAATTACTTGATTTCCTTTTCACTTCACATTCTTCGTCCTTGACACTTGCTACACTACTCTCGAATCCTATATAAACGGGCTGTTGCAGGTTTAAACGTGCTAAATCCTTAACGGAACGTGTTTGGGTAGCTGAAAACAACAAAGTTTGCCGTTGGGGTGGGAAATTTTCTATTATAGCATTTAACGTTTGCTCAAAACCCATATCCAAGCAACGATCAGCCTCATCCAACACCAATACTTCCATGGTGTTGGCATTAAATAAAGGATTTTCATCCATATGCTGCAATAGACGACCCGGCGTACATATCAAAATATTACATTGATCCATACGATGACGTTCGAATTTTAAATTTTTACCACCAATTATTAAACCAGCCGAGAAATCATGATATTTGCCCACTTTCTTTAATGTTTCAAATATTTGATAGGCCAACTCTCGAGTGGGTGAGATGATAATAGCACAAACACCATCCAGGCGTGACCATTTGTTCATAAACAAATGCTCTAATACCTGTAAAATTATATAAAATCAATTCATTATAATAAAATGATAAATTTATGGCTTAATACCGGTATTAAGAAGGCCAAAGTTTTGCCACTGCCCGTTATGGCAGCTCCTAAAACATCTTTACCCTGTAATGCTGGACCAATGCTTTCACGTTGTATATCAGTGGGTTGCAAATACTTGGCCTCGGCCAAACCCTTTTGCGTTTTCTGTGATATAGGGAAATCTGCAAAGCATTTTATTGTATTTTTATCATTTGACAGTTCTTCATATCGCTGTTTTAATTGGGAAATTTCTTCATCTAATATATTTTTCGGTGATTTTTTCTGTAATTTATTGTTAACACGTTTTTGCTTCATATTTTTATAAATAATTTAATACATGTTTTTGTCTAGCTAACACGGTGAATGGCAAGACACTCTAAAGATGTAAACACACCACAGGCATGCAGTGCGTGCTTCTTTCTTACTCTTTAAATAAATTGCTTTTATTTGAGAGACATGTAACAGATCTGCTTTCTTGTACTTTTTACTAAATATAAAAATGGATCTTAGTTTTTTGTATTTCTATATATTATTATTAAATTCACATGATTTGATTAATGTAATTTATTGCAACATGTTTATTTGTTAAGCAAAGAAAAATATTCCTCAAAAATCTCCTCAGCTCTTTATTATGCAATCTGGCAACATAAATTATTTCATTAAATTTACTTTGTGACCTCATCCCTTTCATGTCGTGTTGTGCACGCCCGTGTGCGAGTTGTAAAATTTTTGCTGCGGCATATTTTTAATAATATTTATACTTAATTGTTAATAAAATAATGCAAAAATGATGTGAAAATATGTGCAACAGTGTATTTAATCAATATAAATACAAATTAATCAATTTATAAATAACAAAGAGTAATAATTACTATATAATCCATAGGTGTTAAATTTTTTTAATAAAATTCATGTAAAATTATTAACAAACCAAGTGCAATAGTTTATTAAATAGTTTTTCAAAAGAATTTCCATAAAAATGTAGTGATTTTTAGTAAATTTTCTATAATTGAAAAGTAATATAAATTCACAGACATATCTGTGCATGCACTTAACGTGTAAGCAAAAGAAAAAATTCTTGCAATTTTTTTTTAGTCATGTCATGTGTTGTGTAGTGCGTATATGCCGTTACATGCAATCGCTAATTACGGTAAGTGTTTAATTAGTAGAGCAAAACAACGAATTTTGTAATGAATTTATTTTACTTTTTTGTTTATTAAATTTATTAAAATTTTCCTTAATTTTTTCTTGTTACAGTTGGTGTAAAAATGCCGGTAAGTTAACTTTTTTATGCAATTTATTCATTTGATGATTCTAAATATTTTTACAACAAACAGCTGTTTTCCATCTTCAATATGTTTTGTTGTTATTGTTATTGTTATTTTTATTACTATTGTTGTGTAGTTGGACAAGTGAATTTATCACATAAACCACATAGCTGTACAGTATAGTAAAAGAAAAGGCAAACATATGTTTTGCTCTAGTGTTAGTGCGTTGTATGTTTTTATCGAGAGTACAGTGAACTCTCAATAAAATACTACAAGTGCATAGAGATATATTTAAATTTATAGCAAAGTAATAAATCTTCATTTTAGTCAACAAAGGGTACAAAAAGTTTATAGATTATAGCATTTGTTATCGATAATTATACAACAAGTTGAAGCATGACAAATTTTTTTTGTTAATAAATTATTGTGATTATGTACATTCCCCCTCTGAGAGCTGTTTTCATTATTTTTTATTATACTGTCAGTTTGCTAACGAGTAGAGTTTTTAACGGATACTATTAACTAAAAGTTAAATAATTTGGTTTGCGCTATAACATAATACGGAAACTCGTGGGAAGATGATGCTGATTGAAATTTTGCCCTTATTGAAAACTTTTTACTATAAATACATATTACAAACAACACAAAAACCTTTCAAAATGAACACAAATATGTTGAACGAAAATTCAGAGTTTAGCAAAAATAAAATCCAAGACCTTAAGTATTTAAAAAAGTCGATAAATATAAACTCATGAAATAGCATTACATATAGTACAACTCTTTAATCAAAAAATGTTATTGTGGATAAAAAAATCGATAAGTATGAACTTATCGATGAATATAAATTTATCAAATAGCTTCCGTAAATGACACAAAATGCTATTTTTATGAATAAAATTTTATCGATATAAGTAAAAATTTGTGAAATTAAAGATAATCTATAAATTTTAATTGATCAAAATTTGCGTAAAATTTTATAACTGAGAAAGAAAATCGATAACTTTTCAAAATAAATCGATAAACAGTGATTCGTTATATGGCACCATGAATGGGAAAAAGAAATAAATCTGTAAAAGAAAAATTATCGATTTATTTTTACAAATTTATCGATAATATAAAAACTTTTCAATAACCAGAAAAAAAAGTGTATTATATATATATTTTAAAATTGAATTTTGCGTGATATGCAACATGTTGGCAAGTCCTTCTACAAAATTATTTTTTCGTTATAAAAAAAACATTTCCAGAATATTGTATGTTATATAACCTGTTGTTAAACCTTGTAATACGGGACGATAATTACAACAATATCAATGCCAACAACAACATTAACCACCACAATATATATGTTGACCAAAAATGTCAGTTTTTTTTCCCAACAGAATTTATTATCACTTACAGACTAATCGACTGTGTATGACAGGACATGACATACATTTGTTGAGGTGAGGTGAGACATACATGAAGGCAATGATATAAAATGATGAGTTTTATGGGCCATCAGAAATGCTGTATATGTGTGTATATCTATATACACAGTTTATAAATGCCTTGTGTGTGTGTTTGTTGGTTGTACGTTATGTCCGTGCAATAAATTTTTTCACTTTATAGATATTTACGTGTACATATATATATATATATATATATATATATATAACTGTTGTTATTGAAAAATGTTCTCTCTCGCCCCCTTTCTCTATCCCCCTTTACACGCTATTCCTTTATATATGAATGCCATTGGTGATGCTCTCTGTATACTTATGGACGGATACAGACTTTTTTTTTAACTATAGAAACGTATTGTATGCAGATAAATATGTCATAGGGGATTCTCAAGCACATACTAATGGGACCAACTAAGTGAAATTTCAGTTTATTTATTTTCCTATAATAAATATTTCACATGTATGAAATTTTAATTGAAAATCTTTTTTAGTGTTTTGCCATTTAATTGAATTGAGAATAAACAAAAATATTCTTAAAGATTTATTTGTTTTTTAAGTTATTAATAAAGCAATTAGTTGTAAAATTATTGGCAATACATTCACACAAATGTATTTAAACGTATATATAAGTATATGCACACAATTTCGACAATTGGGTTTTTGGGGGGGGGGGGGAACACCAACTACAAATTAATCATCGCAATTATTCCATTATATTGTGCACACACTTGCATTAGATACATGTTCAGTTATAAATTATATTTATTATGTAAATGAAGCACAAATTGAATACACGCATACGCACACACACCCGCACATGACTACATATTCACTTATGCAACGAGTGCTGCTTGAACGTGTGTATGTTTTAACTTACGTGACGTGTTTGGTATCGAAAATCCAAGTCTCCTTTAAGCTATAATACCACTTCATACTATTTCAACTTAATAGCTTTCAAAATTATATTGATAGTAGTAGTAGTAGTGATAGTTTTTTGTTGTTGTTGTTGCTACTACTACTGTTGTTATTTGTGTTATACATGGCGTATGAGTTATGTATTCTAATTTTTATGGAAGGATTTTTTCAAGCAAATTTCAAATTGACGGCAATTTAAGCCAACCTGTTTGTAATTTTTAAATGGCTTTACTTATATCAGTCTATCTGTTCATAATTTATAGATGGCAGCTTATGAGATATTAGAATGACATTTGTGCTGTACAGATGTGTTTTTAGTTTTTAGTTTAGAATTGAATGTCACCACGGTTAGAAGTTGTGTAGAAGAGCCACAAAGCTTTTTTATTTTAAATATAACTATTTTTTACTTTGTACCACTTGGGGTAAAGGGTATATTAAGATTGTGTACCACCTAAACATGCACCGAACTGATTGATTCAGAATCAAAATCAGAATAGATTTAACCATGTCCGTCTGCCCATCTGGCTGCTCATGTAAATCTGTACGCAAGCTACAGATCGCATTTGTTGAGATATTTCAATTTAATTTGCTATAAAAACATGTATTAACTCAAAGGGGAACCCTGTTCAAAATTGACCGTTTCAGACTATTATTAGAACTCGTCCCCATATAAGGTCCTATTGTATTGGAAGTCTTTAAACCTTAATAATTAGGTCATCAAAATAAAGTATAAGGCTAAAAACAATGGTTACGTAATGTGGGAGGGGTCGTAGTGCAGTTTTAAGGTAATAAACCGCCAAAAAATGCTTTAAAACCTCTACAAAATTGAATTTCATGCTGATCTGATATTTTGTTAGGGTGTTTGATGCTTTTTTGTAACCCCGTCGTTAAAGTGGTGGGGTGTTAATGTGACAAATGCCTAAAAAGTCCGTATTTTTTACCAAAAAAATCGAAGTATTTGAACTACTGTTAGAACCTCTTCCCCTGTAACGATATTTTAAGAAATAATATTGTATAGAACAGAAATTAATATTTTTATACCTAATTACCATATAGACGGTTTTCAGTCAGAAGTTAAGTTAGTAGGGGTTTTATATGGTAGACTCTGATCAATCTAAATGTATTTCATAAGCACTTACAACCTTTTTTTAATTATTATGAGTTAGTTTGCCGACCATACACAAGTATAACCCATTTATTTCTGTAATAAAATCAACGTTCTATTCATTTCATACATTTCCCATATGTACGCGAACTTAGTTATTGTTTCATATTGTTTCTTAAATGATCAACTAATTAGCAGAAAATTGTATTAAAAAATCTCTTGTTTAACTGAAATTGATTAGTTTCTATATTGCTTGCCTGCCACTAAACATATTGTTGTTGTTATTTGAAAAAAAAAACAAAACAAAAAACAAAATATCATTATCTACTGTTGAACTTTACTCGAACATGTTATATGAACATATAAACAAACAATATATAAATAATCCATTTGTGTACTCTTTAGTAAAAGTATTCTCTTGATTTATGTAAGCAGAAATGTTTGTTAGTTTAGTAGAATATAGAAAAGGGACAAAGAAACTATTCTAGAGAGAGAGAAAGTGAGAAATGTAAGGGCAGTCAATAAGACCATCTATACATCATCTAATATCTTATCATACTTTACCCACATATGGGCTTTCTATAACCATCACCTTGAGATACTCCCGCTAAATACATTTCTAAAACCCAGGGAGCGGTCTGTGGGATGTTTATAACTCCTAAAAGACTGATGCCACACCCAATTTCAACTATACTGATCGATTCAAATTCAAAATCGTCCTTCTGTATGTCTGTCTGTCCATGTATACGCAAGCTACATATATCAATGAAATCTGATACATAAGCACGCATTGGCCCCAAGAAAAATCCTATTGAAAATAAACTAGATTGCATCATTTTTAGAACCTTACCTCATAGGTCCTGTTACAATACATCAATCTTTATATAGAAAATATTCTTACTTGCTTTGTTTGTTTGTTTAAGAAGATGTCTCCTATAAATGCATACAGCGTAACGTTTTTACCCTAAAGGTATATAAATGTCCCTCTAATGAAGAAAACTTTTTAAAACATCCCATGTACGGTGGGTATTGAACCCGCGATCTACCATTAATAGACGTAATGATGGGTATTGTTTAAGATTTGGTGTATTCCTAATATAATATTCCTACTTGTTTATTTTAAGCTGTACTTTTATTTTCAATTCACATCACATTCGCACGTGTGAATAGAATACTTACAAGAAATTTCACAAGCTTCACTTCCATTTCTCTTATGTAGATTAGAGAGGTTTCAGGTTTCTCTCTCTATTGTAAGAAACCTAGGTTTCTCATTCTCTTTTATTAAAAAACTTTCATGCGATAAAATTTGCTACTTTTTCTCTCCCTGTGTCTCTCATCACATCTCTGTTAATTTTGGTCGATTTAGCCTCCCCTACTCTATCTGTTATGAAACAAATGAGTAGGTGAAAAATCTTTTTTATCCGCTACGTTAAAGTGGAGAGTAATTTAAACACATCAGTCTATTGGTAGCTATCAGAAGGAGCCAATAAAGTTTAAAAATTTATATATTTTATATCTTAATAAGCATCAATGGTGATTGAAGAAGTTTTTTTTTAAAGAATTGATTAGTTTAACTTACTTTTCTTCTTCTTTATAGTAGACTTGAAAGAGAAGAGAGCTTTGAAAGGTCGACTATAGCCTGTCTTTATAAAGACGTTCCTTTGCTAGAAACGTTGTATAATTATAGTGTATTTTTTTTTTTTCTTTTCAAATAGTAGTAAATTTGATTTGCCCTCTCCCTTTCTCTCTTGATGATTATGTTTTATTTTAGTATTCAATTATCCTTAACGTAAGACGGTTCGTTCTTTAACTGGTGCTGGTGAATCGAATTGTGTGGAATTATTTTTAAAAAAAGTTTACAAAAATCAAATCAAAGATTAACTGTTAAATATTGTATATTTAAAGATTATATAATAATTGTATTTAGTAAATTTTCCAAACATTTGTATCGAAAAAGTGTTTTTTTTGTTTTCCTAGAAAAAGTGTAACTTTTTTCATGGCTAATGAAAAAAAAAAAAAAATATTTTACTATTCCTAAATAGAAAGTGAAAGAGTAAGAGTGATATATTATTATATGTACGGAGAGGGAGAGAGAATTTATGTGTTAATGATTGAAATGCACATGAAACACAATAAAGGCGTCTGGCAATTGCTTATGTTATGTTATATTATATTATGCTAAGCTATGCTATGCTGTGTTATGCTAAGCTATGCTATGCCTTGCTTTGCTGTGCTATGCTCTGCTGTGCTATGTTGAATATGTAAAAATTTTAAAATGATTTTACTTTCCTGGTTAGATATTAGATGCCAGTTGCTGTGACTGCTTCTCTCTCTCTTTCTTTTCCTCTCTTATTATTGTATCACTATAAGTTGTTCTATGAAATTGTTAAGTGAGATGAATTAACGGTAATAATGAGCAAATATTCACACACCTTCATACCTCTCTCTCTCTCTCTTTTTTCTTTGTTTATTTTTTGTGCCTAACTAAGCCTGCGCTTCACAGGAGTTATTACCAGATTCATCATCAGCAAAAACTTACAATATAGAAAAATTCTCGACACATATTTTCACAGTCGTTTCGTGGTCTTCTCTTTCAATAGCAACAAAATTGCGAAACTAACAATATTGTTCATTAAAAAAAGGAAAAAATTCTATTCAACAATAATTTTCTATTAAAAAAAACACTAAATTTAACTAAACTTTTAATTAGAATAAAAAAATATTTAAAAAATGAAAGAAAAATATGCATTTAATAATAAATTAAAAAAGTGAAAGTGATTTTTCTTCTTCTGATGAAGGGAAATTAATCGACATTCTTTTTTTCTTCTTCTTCTTCTTCTTTTATGAATTTTGTGTGTATGTATGAAAGTAAAATCGTGCTAAATGGTGTTAGTGTAGTTGTAAATGTTTTTTTCCACCGTGCTCAACGAATATTGCTTATGTGTTAATTCTCTGTAAAGAAAGTGAAAAATCAATTGATACATCATCACCTATGAAATATTTTATTTACATTTTTAATTAAATTAAAAAAAAAAAATGAATTAAACGACAATATCAATGAAAAGAAAAAAGAAAATTTTCATTTAAATTTGTCTGTAACAAAAAATAATAATAAAAAAAAAAATGAAGTAAAAATAAAAAAATTAAAATAATAATAATAATGTAAAAATGTTTATGAAATAATAATAAAAGAAATAAAAAAATTAATAAAAATAAAATAAAATCCTAAAATAAAAATTTCATGTGAGTAAAAAGTCTTCCCTCCAAACGCTTTTCACATTAACCTTAACTTAGCATTAAGCATCATCATCATCATTATCATTATCATCTTGATTTAAGCGCCGTAAAAAGCGAGGTAACTACTCATACAATTGCTGCCAGTGCTGCTGCTATTCATCATTTAGCTCACAAGTTGTTTATATAAGCAAATCTTTCTCTTTGCCTTTTTTTTTTTTTTTTTGGGGGATTTGTACGATATGTTTGTTTTTGTTGTTGGCCTCTCTGGGATGTTCTGGCTCTATTTAACCAGTGAAGCGTAACTATCGATGGCCTCTTCTCTAACATTATTAACCCAACACTATTATCAGAGACTCCTACACTCACACATATCACACACACTCAGCCCATTCATGTGTCGAGTAAATAACTGTTTTAACATGCATTGTAACTTTATATGGTACGTATCACGTAGAGCATCAATTTAAGTTGTTTTGCGTTCACAGTAATAGGAAAACGGGTAAAAATACATAAATTTGGTTTAAATGAAATCTTAAACACCTTTCACAGAAGGCATGGCAGGTATCTGATAATGCTTTGTATAGAGTATTATGTAATGTAGTAAGTTGAAATCTTGGCTAAATATGTTTTTCTTTTTGTAAATTGATCGCGTGCCTGTTATACGTTCCCGCCTATTTATGGCACATCGTTGGAAGGGCTAATTATTAACATGTCTACCAAATTTCAACTCTACAGCTCAATTTCGGCTGATACATGGACTTTTATCGATTAGAGAGATGGCATTTAACCCTCTGTGTCCAAGGTAAACTGAAACCTGAGAGCAGAAATTAAGAATGTATCGAAATTTCAGCTGAAAATCTCAAAATTTTACAACCATAAGCATTTTAACAATATTAACCTGGACGGACATGTTTAAATTTATTCAAATTTTGATGCTGATTGAAAATATATTTACTTTGTAGGGTCCGTGATGCTTTCTTTCGCGTGTTGCAAACGAAATGTTAAGCTTATTATACTCCCCATCTTATGTAGGGGGGCGGGTATAAAAATGATAGTAAATTAGAGAGAGATAGAAAATGAATGTATGGATATTGCAAACTCATCAAGTTAATACATCTCATACGTGTAATATTGTAGAAAATGAAAAAAAAAAAATATGTTTTTATACAAGCAAATTTACAAGGACGTAATGGACGTAATGTGGTCCATTATGTAATGTATTTGCTGTCCTAGCACTTACACCTATAATAAGATAATTTAAATAACCTTTTTTGTAATATCCATAAAACTTTATGTACTGCCTGATTTTGCAATATTTGTCTTGATGTCCTTTTATAATATCTATCTAGAAGGAACGCTATAATATATTCGGATTATTTGTGTTTCTTTTTAAATAGAACGAATCTTAAATTGTTTTATACATATTAAATTAAACTGTTATACTGTATAACAGTAATAAAATAAAAAGCTGTTATACAAATGTATTCCACCAATTTTTCCTTTTTATATATTTAATGCATTAATTTTACTAATTATGAAGGGCTTCCGTACTACTCAAAATATCATTAGCTTTCGCGAATTGTTTATATTTTAGTAGTACAACAATATTTTACCAAGTTTATATATTTCAACGAAAATTATTCTTCGATAAAACGTATAACAAAATCCTTCTTATATCTATAACGTATTCAAAACAGGAATTTTTTTCTTATATATTTTTTTTTTTTGGTACGTCAAAGTGATCAGTGATCAGATCTTTACATTTATATTAAATAAAATAATTTAATACCAATATAACAGTTTAAATGTTTATAAAAAACAATCATTTTAAACGGTTATACAAAAACTAACTCGTATAGATTAAATTTTTGTTTATACAAGGTAAATACCAAGAATAATACTATAATGCACTCCATTAAATAAACTGTTATACAAAAAAATTTACAAAAGAAATTTTTTCACATGAAACAAAACATTTCAATTCCAATAATTCAATATACACTTTTCAAGAAAAAAAAAAAAATCAATTTTTTTAAACTGTTACACAAAAAACAACCTGTTGAGTAATCAAATGTTTTTTTCTTTAAATCATATTTTAGTTTATATAATTTATAAACATTAAGTGAAACTTTTATGCTGTAAATAAAAAAAAAAATGAAATTTTGTTTACATAACTTGTGTCAGCTTATTTGTAGATTTATACGCTTTTTAAATTTTATTTATACAGATAATCCAGTTTAGTATACAGTTAACAAATAGTTACAAAATTTCTTACCATTCCTTTTGCTCTTATCAACCAACAGCCAATAATTTATTAACATATTCCAGGCACGAGAGTGCTAGTACACCGTATAGTTGAAATATTTTGCGTGTGTATGGCTAATTTTTGCATAACTTTCATCACTTACTTAAAACTCAAATAATCTCTTTTTTCAGCTAATCTCCCTCCTCTCGCTAAAAATATTTCTACCTCATCTTGCTCTAACAAATTGTTGTTTGGGTATGTGTAGGTGTGCGTTATATATATTCTTCTCTGGGTCATTTTTGCTCTATTGTTTGTTTTGTAATAATGGATATATATTTTTTTCTCCCCCAAGAATCATGCATCATGCATATTTTCATCATAAGTGTGTAGTGATGGTAGTGCTGTAACCCCAGCACTTCTCTTACTCTTCTGTTTACTTATTTTATACAATATTTACATTAAATCTACGTCCACTTGCTATTGTGTGTTGCAGAGTATAGTATGTGTGCGAGTGTACTTTTATATATGTAAGTTTTACTTGTTCGTGTTTGCCTTGCTCTTGTGTTTAGGCTGTTGCGTGTTTAAGTTGTATTTGCACAAGTATGTAATCGTGGGATTCTAGGGAGTAGAGTGTATTTATATATATGTACCGTGTAGTTGCACAGGCCTTTGTTAGCATGTTTACTATAGTGGGAAGGAGATATACTATGTTTATCATTCTCGTAGGGGATCTAAGACTTTTCATAAATTATATAAATTCTTGATCAGAATGTAAATCTGATTTAGCCTTATCTGCGTTGTTGTTCGTTGAATTTGAATAGAGACAATTGTTAGTAAATTTTTGTTTTAAATGAAAATTTGGCAAAATTCAACAAAATCTAGGCTTATAATTAGGATAGGTATAAAGTATAAAGTAAGGTATTGTACTTTACACTTTCCTTCAATGTATTGAAAATGGGCAGAATCGTGTATTAGCCACGCTCATAATTAATAATTTTATAAAGTATTTACACTTTTCATCAATATAATGAAAATAATTCAGATTGTATAACAGTTACGCCCACTTTAACTGTTTAGAAAAACTTTGATAATGAATAATTGAGTCCTTGCGTTATATTCAAAAACATTGTTTAATATTCTTTAAAGGAAAACTTCATTGTAAACTTTTCACGTCCATTTGCTTATTTGGAAAGCTGAAGGGTGTTCAACATTTTAACTAAAGTAAATTATAACATTTTTATACCCTGCACCACTTGTGGCATATGGTTTGGTTCTTTCTTTCTTTCCCTCTTAAACGTACGCTTAAATATCGATTGCTATTAAAGGGAAACAAAACATTTGCAACAACGTGTAAACATTTTTAATATCTTTAGTGATTTATTTTATTACTATTTTCTTCTTTTTCTTCTTATATCATTATTTTCAAGAGTATAAACAAGAGTTGTTGTTTTTTTTTTTATTTGTATCCATCTTCCTGAGATCGAAGGTATGCTGAATTTGCTAAAATGTTTATAATATTGAAAAGAAGGCGTAGGAGGCCCAACAACAAATTTTTAATCAGACATTTTTCGTTTTTTTGCACACACATTTCTATATCAATATATGAGAATTGTTCAAGTGTCACGCTTACAATCTACACATAAATCAGGAGAGTTTTCAAAATTCGGTCAAAACCACACTCAGCTTATTTTTTTTTTTTTTTTCATGTTCTAAAATGAAAATTGTCATTGAGAAAATGTTCTTCATGCTGCTTACATAAACACGTACACACGGAGGTTGGAGCTTAATAAAGAAAAATGGGAGGCCAGAGTGATTAAAATAAAGAATTTCGTATAATGCACAATAAGTAATGTTTTGTACCAACAGCAATAACATTGATTGATTATGGAGTATAAAGGGATCCTTTTTAAGGCTTTCTTAAACAAAACAAAAAAATTCCTAAAAAGGGAAACTGAAACTGAAGACGTTTATTAACGTGATTTACAATCAAGTTTAAAGAAAAGTTTATTATAAAAAAATGAAATCGGAAAAGGTCATTTGTTTTTATAAGGTTGCTTAGAGCAGCTTATTGTTATTCTTTGTTCAACTATGAAAGGAAATTTCTTTAATCAAGTTTCTCAAATAATCATTCCTATTATTCGAAAGCCAATATTTGTGGCAGCCAGGAAAGCAAACAAACAAAATAAACAACAAAACTATTTTCTTAGAATTTTTTCATAACTAAAGCAAAAAAACGAATAACGATTGTTTCATCATGAATGGCCAGTATGTCCTTTTCTCTCCTTCTCCTCTCTCTCTCTCTGTAACTGTTCTTTTTTAAATAAATAATAAAATGTGATTGGTTTCCGTCGTTCATTTAATCAGTTAAGTAAATATTTTATATGAGAGAAAATCGCATTTGTTATGGATTATAGAAACAGTTAAATTTTGTTAGTTAGTATGTGTTGAATGCGTGGTATATGAAGATATCTATATATTCATAAATAATCCTTTTCATGGGGAAATTATTGAATAAAAAATTATTGTTTCTAATGAAATTAATACAATATCATAGAAAACTGTTATAGTTGTAAAAAAAAAAAAAATAATGAGTAATTAAAATAATAAAATATATAAATGAATCAATTAATTGAGAGCAGCCACCATACTAAAGTAATAAAATGAAATTTATGAGCAGAAAAAAGCCTTGGACACCCTACAAAGTATATAAATTCTTGATAAGCATCAAAAACACGGTCGATCTAGACATATTTTTCTTTTTCTTTTTGTATAACGGGTACCACGTTGTCACACGTGGGAATCTGTGGGAATCTTCGCCCATGCAACATACCCACTGTCTCTTATTCTCCCTACGGTACTATGTTACAGTATTACTTCACAGGGAAGAAGAAGGCCCAACCCTAACTTTCGTTTGAATTTCAACGGGTTCACGCCCTAAATCTAGACATGTGCGTTTATGTGTCCGTCTGTTTTTGAAGAGCTCACGGTTGTAAATTTTGTGATATTGAGCGGAAATTCTGATAAACATTTCTATTTATTGTACGCAGATGTCTTTTTAAATTGAGTTCTCACAGCTACAAGAACCGATTAAAGTTGAAATTTAATACACGTTTTTAATAATTGGATATTTTTTTATATTTTTATATGAAAAATTTATTCTTTTTTGCCGGAGAAGGCGCGCCAACAATCGAAGCGTATGGCGTTCTGTTCTGCAACAGGCCAAAGACGACCTACATAGGTTGTAATCGGCCAGCCATGATGATGATTCTTTTTTGCATAATAGTTTTGTGCATTCATTTTGTATAACAGTTGTGTTAATTTTTTTTTTCCAATATACCTTTTGTATAACAGTTTCGCAAGAGTTTTTTATGTAAGTTTCAATTTTTTTTTCTTTTTTTGTATAAAGTTCTTAAAAAAAATTAAAATGTAAATTTTTATACCTTGCATAATATTTTATTCTAATTTTTGTATAGTACAACACTTGAAAAGCTTAATTGTTTGAAAAAATGTTACAATAAAACACCTTTAGTCCTTAATTTATTACTAAAATAACTATATTTTGTCCTCTTTAACATATTTTCAGGTACTAAGGATTTAATGATTGTATAAATAATCACTATTTTTGCAAAACAACAACAAAGCGACATCTCCCCAAAAATCCAAACCTATAAAGTATAAATAAATCTCTTGCACAATAACTAACAACTCGAACGAAGTTGTACACAGAAGGGAGAAGAAACGATAAGAAAAAGAGGACGACAGAAAGAAGAGCTCTACTACCGCCTACACCACACATATGTCTCTTAATGACCGAATGGAAAAATGAAAAAGTTTACATTCAAGAACGTTTTAGATGGATTTCGACAAACCGTACAGCCCCCAACAATACGACAAGAGCATGAAATCCAAGAAACTTTAAAATCTGATAATTTCACCGTACGAAAGGTAATTGGAATGAAAGAAAAGTGTGTTTAAACAAAGTTTTTCATTTTTATATTCTACACATAAAACAGAGGGCATACTAAGTTTGTCATGTTGCTTAAAGCATCCAAAAGGATATTTTTATTATTATTAAACTCTGAATTGATTAAGACATGCGTCCGTGTGTCCTCTGTCTATCTGTGTGGTTTTGGCGATCTTTGTTTTCATATATAAAATTGAAATTTTCTGCTACTGTTTGAATTGAAAAATTGTCCTAAGAAAATGAAATTTGGAACACATTCATCATAATTAATGCCTTAAATAGACTAGAACCGATAACACACCCCCTTACAATTATACAGAAAACAACTTGCGGATAGATAATGCAGAGGAAGCAATCAGGTCCTTGTCGCTCATTTGTATTTACAATAGATGTGGACAGTGGCAGGTTTAACGGTACATATTGCAAGCGATCGTGGAAGCCCCACAATATTCAAAAGCTTCAAATCACAAAATGTTTCTTTGAGCTAATGGGCCTCAACAATTTTTTTGTTTGCTTAAATCCCTCAATACCTGTTAAGGATGTGGAGGATATTTATAAGATTTGGCCAAGCCAAATTTAGTTTTTTTTGTTTTGTTCTTTTAAGTTATAATTAAAGAGCTTAGAGAACTTTTGGGAATAACTATTAAACATACTACAAACTATACGGAAAGGAAAATTAGACAGAGATAGAGAGAGAGAGAGAGAGAAAGAAAGAAAGAAAGAAAGATTTATTATAGCCAGCGTTTGTTTTATTTGGTAGTTAATAAAATTGCTGTGTGAGATATCCTATCATAAGACACACGCGGCTATAGTCGATGCTTTGTAAATCACGCCCATTTATTTAATTATGTGAATGAAAGTGATTGGCTTCTTAGAAAGTTGTTGTTATTGTTGTTATTATTGGTTTTTTATTTATTTGGTTTGTCATAGAGTTATATATATACAATAAAAATAAAACTGTTATACTGTTATACTGTTATACAATATTTAGTTATTGCATTTGTTATTTGTTTTATAGACTTTTCGTCATGGATTCCCGTACTCACCCACTGCTTTCGCTTTTGACCCTGTACAAAAACTATTAGCCGTCGGTGACAAGGCCGGTAACTTGCGCATGTAAGCAAAAAAAATGACTTTTTATAACTTTATATAATCATACATACATGCATGCATGCACACATATATTGTTTGTGTATCTGGTCTGTGATACAATGCGACCATTGGTTTTATTTTGCAAGCCCGTGCCGTGCCCTCAGTTCAGGAGTCTTAAGCTTTTAAAATATAGCTCAATACTTTCCTAGGCTTACATACATACATGTGTGAAGATATACATGAACACCCGCATTAAAGTTTAAGTTAAATTTTGCATAAATTCACAGCAAATAGAATTTAATTGAAAGATTCCTGTCGGTCTGTCGGTCCAACTTTCTCATTGATTAATCTTCACTTAATTATTAATTGTTTGCGTGATCACGTCATTTCTTATTATTATGCTTATATTTTTTCTCCTTCCTTACCAGACTGGGTCGTCCTGGTGTCGATGTTTTTGTTAGACATGAGGGTGAATCGGCCTGTGCTGTCATTTTGGCCGAATTTATTATTAATGATGGAGCTTTGGTAACTGTTACAGCAGATGATACTCTACATTTATGGAATATACGTCAAAAGGTGCCTACGGTGGTGCAGAGTTTAAAATTTCAACGCGAACGGTAAGTAAACAATAATTAATTTGTTTTACTTTCTCTCTCTCTCTCCCCCCCTCATTTTTTTCATTGTATTTATTTGTTAACCTTTATATATATTTATATGTAAATAAATTTTTACATTTATGAATTGTTTCTTATTTGCATAAATTTGCTTAATTGCAGAGTTACATGTTTCCATTTACCGGTGGCCAGCAAATGGTTATATGTGGGTACAGAGAAAGGTAATATTCATGTGGTGAATATTGATACGTTTGCCCTTAGCGGTTACGTTATTAATTGGAATAAAGCAATGGAAGTGTAAGTATGAGAAAATATATATAAAATATAAATACAAACGTCTTACCGCCTATAGCCAAAAATTAATTGAAACTCTAACAGAGCGAAAACTAACAAACAATGCAATTTCTTAAAGCGCACTTCAAGTTGTAATAGTTATGAAAATTTATAGAAAATTAAGATATCGGTCAAGATATGTAACAATCCTATAGCATTACTGAGATATTCTTTTAGTTTTTATAACTCTAAGAATAATTTTTATACTTTTTGAAAACATTTCAAACACCTAGCGGGGACCACTCCTATATATATTTAAATTTGTCACAGCCAAATATGAAGTTAATTTATTATTCAGCAAAATTTTATCTAAAAATATTAAGAATTGCGATTTTTTACCATGTCAAATGTGTCAAATGATATTGATTTTAATCTCACATCATGGAAAATTTACTTAGGCAACTGGAGAGCCTAAATATATACTTTTTTGCATCACATTGAATTTTTGACTTTTACCAACCGCGTCTCCCTTTTTCACTCGTATTTATTGATACTGCTAAACAAATTATAGCCTAACTTATGTTGTGATTGTACCCTATAATGATGAAAACTACCTTAACCGGCATATATATGTATAACGAAAAAATCGATGTCTCTTATTTATTCCCCTAATTGTGTTTGATTTGGTGTTGTTGTGTAATATTTACTCGTTACTTTTTACTGCTCTTGACTTAATTGTTCTTATCTCTCTGCTAAATTGAAGTCGTCCCCTCAAGTCTAATTTATTTCTGTGCAACATTGTAACCATGTTTGTTGTTGTTGTTTTTACTTTCATCATTTTTCTTTTTTTTAGGGTGAGAGCTACTCATCCCGGTGCTGTGATTGCATTATGTGATAATCCGTTGGATGCAAATAAGGTGAGTTTATGGGTGTTATTGGTTGGAGAAGGTCAACAAAAACGAAATAGTGTTAACAGCCATTCTGTTGCTGACACTCTCAGCTATTATTATCATATTATTTCTGATGTTAGGTCAGAATGAAAAGAAGACAAAAAGAAAAAAAGGGGGGGAAAAAAAAAATCTTATGTCATTCTTCTTCTTCGTGTTGTTTTTATTATTGTATTATTTTTATTGTTCAGTTACTGATGGCATACGAGAGCGGTTTGTTGGTGTTGTGGGATTTGAAAAGTAAATTTGCGGAGATACGATGGCAGGCTTCAGAACCTGTAAAATCAATAGCCTGGCATTATGAGGGCCGTTATTTTGTATCCTCTCACACCGATGGCTCCATATGTTCATGGCTGGTGGCGCGCCCTACACCCAAACCACAATCTATGGTTTGTCCTCATGGTGAGTTAAATATACCAAAAAAAAAAAAAAGAATACAAAAAATATCACTCAAGTACAAACACACGACTGTTGTGTATGCATTTGGTGTGCTCTATATTTTTAAAAAGCCAAACAACAATCCATATGAATTCATTTATACTATTCTTGTTCTTCTTCTTCTTATTGTTATTCTACTTTCTATTCTTTTTATATTTTTTGTGTAACAGCCAAAGCAAATAAGGATGGTGCTTTGGAGAAATGCAAAGCCATTTATAAAGTCGATTTAAAAGCTTCCAAAACTGGGTGAGTAAAGTAGAGAAGTAGAGTAGAGTAAAAAGTATGTGAAAACATTTGAAATGTAAACAAAAAATATGTGCGTACTGTGAAAATATCAAAAAATCAAAACTAAACCAAATCGAAGCAAAGCAAACAAAAGTAAACCGTAGGAAAACAATTTAGTTGGGAGTAAATATTGATTGGATTGGATTTTCTTCTTCTTCAAATACACTCTACATAAGAAGGAATATACCAAATTTGTTTTAGTGTTTACAACGATTAGGTGGGCAAGGCCTTCTAGAACTCACAATTGTAGAAAATTAAGATGATTTTGATGTTTCATATGGTCACGGTCACGCCTTAATTTACAAATATTTTACTCAGCTCCTTAAATGAAAAGTTTAAATTGTAAATGTATATAAAAATTTCAACTTTAGAGTTTAATTGTTGTGGCTTAAGGGAGTTTTATGTTGTTGTGTAGAAAGTGAATAACATTTGACCCCAAGTCAAATATATTTTATTAGGTGTAATAATTTTTTTCTATTTTATATCCTCCACAGAAGATAGGGGGTATACTAAGTTTGTCATTCCATTTGCAACACTCAGATCCAAGTCAATCCAGACATATGTGTCCGTATGTCCGTGTGTTTGTCTCTTGTTGGCTTTTTCTTATGGTCGTAAATTTTGAGATATTCAGGTGAAATTTTGTGCAGACAGGTTTAGTTTATATAAGATGGGCAAAATCGGTGAAAAGCCACGCCCACAGTCTTTAAAAATCTATTTATTTGCCACAAAAATTGATCTATGAACTTGAAATTTGGTGCACATATTTATCCCATCCATCGATATGCCAAAAATGGGCGTGGTCGGATAATAGTCATGCACACAATTTACAAAAGATAATATTCGCCATAAAACTAGACTATCAAGCTGATAAGTAAGGCATACACTATTAGAGAGCACAATAGGGCACTGTTAGGGTATTTAAGATTTGGCCTAAGCCAAATGAAGTTTTCTTACTTGTTTTTAAACGGTAAGCTGGTGAGTCCGTAGGGGAGAGAGAGAGCGGCTTAATGGCTTGTGTATTTGCACACATTCCTAAATTTATTAAACACATAACGTGTGTTATGATTTGGAATTTATTAGACAATACATTTTTATTATGTATTTGGTTTTATTGGCAAAAAGTCAAAAAGCTATTGTATACGTGTGTACGTTTTTATATAACCCATCCGTATATGAGCATATGTGTGTGTATATGCTGATATAATTTTAAAATTGAATTTCGCTTATTTGTTAACAGCACGTAACCACAACAATGGCAACAACATATTATATAAACTATGTACATAAGTATGCCCGACATATCAATGCAATTACATGTCATCACGTTTTTATTTTTCTTCCTTTTTTGTTGTTGTTGTTGTTTTTGTTGTATTATTGCATGCCATTCGGCATTTTTGTGTTTTTGAATTGCAAGTGATTGTAAATTATCATAACATTGCAGCAATTGATTGCACACCAACACACACACATACATACATTACACATATTATAAACTTTTTCATACTATTTCTAATACCCTCCCTATCTACCTACCTCTCTACAGGCTTGATCTTGTTATTATTTCTTTGTTATTCGTATTACTCAAACCTATAAAAAAAGGTGCTGTTTCCCATTAAAAGCTAATTTATGTTAACGTCTATACACATGCATGCATTCGATTATCCATGTTGACAAATACGAACAAACTGTTCAAATATTTATTTTCATATCATGTTTGATTTAAACAAATGTTCGTTTTTTGTTTAAATGATTTTATAAAAATAAACACAAGAAATATGAGAAATTACACCCTATACTGTTTATGGGTATATGTTGTGTTTTTAATAAGTTTGTTTGTAAATGGTATAGAAATTCTGCGGTTTCTACTTGTTTAGGGTAAAAATTAAATTTAAAGTATTCCTCTGCATATAATTATATCCAGCAACAAATTTGTGCGAATGTTTGTAGTTTCTAAAAAGCAAATGCCACACCCCCTTTCAATTTTACCAATAGATTTATCCATATCCGTCTATCTGTCCATGTAAATTTGTGCGCAAAAGTATAGTTCGCATTTTTTGAGATTTTTTTTTGAAATCTGGTGCCGAAAATGGACAGATTTGGACGATTTTTCGAACCCCTCCTTCAAAGAAAGCCCTGAAACTCACAATTCTTAATATTCTTTTTTCAAAATTTTTGTGAAGCATACTTAATTTATTTAATAATTGGCTGTGTACCAAACTTGAACTCATCCGGACTATTTTGATTATAAAAGTTATGCATGTAAATTCTATATTAAGAATGGTTGGAGAATAGGATGGAGTGGATTTAGGACCTATTATGAATAATCTTGTACAATTAAGTTTAAATTCACTCTAAGTAATATTTTGTTTTGTATTAAATTTTAATTAAATTTAGAGAAACGTATACAATATTTTCGGGTGGTATGCCTACTGAGAAGGGTTCCAAATCCAATTGTATTACCGTAATGGTGGGGAAAACAACCACCGTTTTAGAAATGGAACATGTTGTCGTTGACTTTATAACATTATGTGAAAATCCCTGGGCCTCTGGTAAGATTTTTTTAATTATTTAACTAAAGCTTTTTATTGTATGCGACTTTTCCTCTTTCCTTCAAAGAAACCCAGGAACCGTACGCGATAGCGGTATTGTTACAATATGATTTAGTTTTAATAGACTTACTTTC
This sequence comes from Ornithomya fringillina, assembly GCA_963978525.1. NCBI lineage: Eukaryota > Metazoa > Arthropoda > Insecta > Diptera > Hippoboscidae > Ornithomya > Ornithomya fringillina. The sequence goes on from OZ021693.1 coordinate 22,751,284, forward strand.
TACTGGTTTTCCATGTTTCGAATCGCCTTATCCTATGGACTTACACGAATCACCTGTTACATGTTGCACTTACTTAACTGATTGTCCTTCGGATTTGGTTCCTGCTCTATATTCGGTATGTTTACTTTGTATTTTTATATATATATGCAATCGATTAAGAAAACGGGTTTGTGGTTTTAAGGTGGGCCGTACCACTACGGCTGGTAAAAAATCGGTTTTTTCGGATCTTGAATGGCCGATATCGGGAGGTGAATGGTCGCCAGCTTCCTGTAGTTATTCAGAAATTGTTATTACGGGTCATCAGGATGGTAGTCTAAAATTTTGGGATTCTGGCGCTGGTTCTTTACAGGTGAATGTTATAATGAATGGGTAAAATGTTTCACATGTAAAGTTTTTATTTTTTTTGTTCCCCTTTTTTATCTCTTTCATAATTCAGGTTTTATATAAATTTAAAACGGCCAAATTTTTTGACAAACCTAAAAATCTGCACGCCTCCGATTCTATTGATTATCCCTTCGCCATACAATTGATCTATTTATGTTCGGAATCACGTCGTTTATGTGTGGCGGGTGCTTTAGGTCAAGTGATGTTATTCAAATTTCGTAAAATCGAATCACATTCCATTATTTTCGTTTTGGATATACCCATCATATCCGATTACTTTGATGATATTTGCGGTAATAGTCCAGATTTTGATTTCACGCCACATCAAGTTCAAAAATCAGAGTCAAGTGATTCGGAAAAGGTAGATTTCATTAAATTCACATTTAACAAAATAATCATGGATTTATATAATTATATTGCCATTTGTGCTTTTAGACAGCGGATGGTGGTTTGAGTGTAAGATCCGGTACAGTACGTATTGCACCAGGTTTTCATCCACAAATATTTTGTTTTACAATCGGTCCAAATAAGAAATCCGCACAAGTTACATCGATTTCTGTAAATTCCAGTTATGGGCTGTAAGTAATATATAATATATTTTGTAAGATACAATATCAAAAAACATTATTATTGTAAATTATTAAATTCCGTCTGTTTAATTATTTTTAAAAGCTAGTCTGTCGCTTTATAAAATATTTTTAGTGGCATTTAGAACAGAAATGTAACTGTCTGTTATGGACAGCCAGACATATAAAACGCAAAATATATTTTTTTTTTAGTTAGGCAACATTCATATTATGAATATATTAAATTTTTTTAATTTTAATTTCATTTTCTTTTCTCTGCAACTCTCTCACTTTTTGTGTTTTCCCATTACTATAGAATGGCTTATGGCACCGAATATGGTCTTGTTGTTATTGATATTATACAAAAAAATTATTTACTGAGTGTTGCCTGTCCCGATTTGTATGGTGGCCATGACCCATATTCACGTACACCAAAATCACCGAAACGTTTGGAAAGCAAAGATGAACAAAGTCGTTCACCCAGTTCGGATCAGGTAAGTTCAAATTTATTGTTTGTTGTTGTTATAATCCCTATCCCTATAGCTCTTGGCTTTCTTTAAAAAAGACTTTTTCATTTATTATTATTACTATTGCGGAAAATTTAGAAAAAATATTTAAGAATTTTTTTTTTTTGAATTTTCTGTTTTTTTATACCTTACACCTACAAAGTGTTTTTGTGAGGATATTGATAGCTTTTAAAAGGCAAATTATAGTATTTGGCTCGATATTAAAATATGAATTGAATTAACCATGTCCGTCTGAACGCTCTGTATATCTTGTAATCAATCTATAAGTTGCAATTTTCTACATTTTTGATGAAATTTGACACAGAGATTGAAAATGGATTTGATTAGTCCATTGTTAGCTACCCTACCCATATAAAGCTACATTTTAAATTAAGTTTTTATATGACAAAAATGCCCTATTTTTACTTTTTTTTGGTAAAACTTGTTGAAGAAAAGGATAGCTGACTGTGTCTAGTTTGAATCCAATCGCATAATTTTTAAAACCCTTTTCCCCATAATACCTTTTCACAAACTGACTTATATGACAATGACTCGCGTTTACTAATACAATTTAATTGTAAAACTTAATAGTGTAGGGTGTATATTATGGTCGGTTAAACCCGACTATAATAAATTCAATATATTTTTTTACTAAGAATAAATTTTTTCAATAATTTTTGGTAAAAATGTTTTGTTGATTGAAATTGCAAATTTTCTTTTAAACTGCGCATAAATGTAAAGAATAATAAAATTGCGGATTATATGCAAAAGTATATAAAAAGAAAACATGCTTAAAAATACAAAATCTGAATTAAAAAAAAAGAAAATAAAATTAATATACAGGGAATGGACAAAATAATATGAACATCTGACATAGACACAATATTAATTTATTAATAAGTTTTTAAGCCACCAACTGGAATTCTTCGCGTAGATTGTCTGAATAGTTTTGCTGTCATTTTTTCCGCTGCAGTTTATGTTGTCTGGCCCAAAATTCTTTTTAATATTTGTATTATTTTGTTCATCCCCTGTTTTAGATAAAAAATTATATCTTAATAAATTTTAATAAAGAACTGATTTTTTTTTATATAAATTTGCATATAATTCGTAAGCCTATTTCCCAATAAATATATTTTACATTATAATATACGTATAAAGTTGTAGTGTTTTGAGATTTTTTTTTATTTTTCTTCAAAAATAATTAACAAATTGCTCTTCTTTACCGAATAATTTTCCTACAAAATATATTTTTCGTAATGCTTTATATATATTTTTTATTCTCTAACCTATGAAATGATGTAAAAAAGCGGATGTAAATGAAAAAATTACAAAAAAAAAAAATTCTACACCAATTATTTATTATTTTCTTTATTACATTAATTAATTTTTTTTCCTCAATTTTTCTTCATACAATTTCGTTCTTTTATTTTGTTTTCATTTATTTTATTATCTCTTCTGATAATTGGCTTCCATTGTAATTGTATGAAAATGCAATAATTTCTATCAAACTCATTTCTCTAACCATTTACAAAAGAACAAAAAAAAGAAAAGAAAAGAAAAAACCTTTACAATACCACCATGTTGTACAGTTATATACAACCATTTAATATTTAGTGTAAAAATAATTCTATTTAAACATAATTAACCGAAAAATAATGTCATTTTCTAAACGATTAATTAAAATTAACTAAAAACAATATTTCAACCTAAAAAATATAAGATGGAGAAGACGAAAAAGAAGAGGAGGAGCTAAATTACAATGTTTGCTTTCCTCTTCTTATTAAAATTCTCACTCTTACCATTTGCATACTACTTCTTTAGATGTACGGTTACGTCGCTCCATTTCTTTGTAATTTTAAGTGTGTATGTTTATCTATCTTTTATAACATATTATGTGTATGTATGTACTCTACTTTAAATGTGTATGTATTTGTGTATTATGATTTTAATGAACTGTCCTCCCCTCTCCCCCCGCCTCTGTTTTGCTCTTCGCACCAGCAATTGCACTTTTATATAGTCAATGTAGTCTTTCTCATCCTTCTACCTCTGTCAACCACCCACCCCCCGTTCTTCTTTTATACAAATATTGCAACAATTACTGAAAGTTGTTAAAACGCATGCCATCACGATTCTTCTAACAATAAGTGTATAAAATGTATATGAGAAGGTATGTGTGATGAAATTATTTATTCCCTTTTTCTTCTTCTTATTGTTGTTGTTGTACATCTCCTACTTCTCTAACTAAAATACATATTTGTACTTAAGCTTAAGTGGTATATAAATGCAACTCTGTTGTTAAGCCATCTCTATATTTAAGTGTCTTATTATCATCCACTATCTCCCTGTCATACAATTTTATTAATGTAAACCCATAAATGATATTCTACGTAACAAATAATATATAAAAACATTTTTAAACATTCAATTACTTTTAATGGACCCTCCACCTACATACGCGTATAAGAATATATTGCAAAACGTTTTGGAGAAAACTTAACGTAAAGTGTGTCATTAGATTTTATTGTTAGAAATTCTTTTATTTATTTGCCAACTTAGTCCGGCAGTGGTTCGATAAGAAAATCATTTTGTTGGATTACTGGAATTATAAGAAATTCATATAATTTTAACTCCTTAGATAAATTCCTTTCTAGCTTTTCCAACAATTGTCCAAAGCAAGTAAAAATGTTAAAGCCGATTCTACACGAAGGCATAATACCCTACACCCCTTAGCAATTGATTCCATAATTAATGTCACATAAAAGAAATGGTTCGGGGTCTAATTTAAGCGAATTAAGTGCTTTTCACTAAAATTAGTTTAAAAAGTTTTGTCACATAAAAGCCTTTTTATACTCTCCACATAAAATGGTTGGTATACTAAATTTGCATTCTCTCGGTTTTAAATTTTGAGCTGAAATTTTGTACAGACACCTTGACTTTTTGCACGCAGATCACTATTTAAAATAGGCAAAATTGGTCAAGAGCCATGCCCACGATCGACAAATTGAAGTATGCATTACCGGATGGACGGATAGACGGACATGCTTAAATCGATTTAGAATGAAAATGGTGTCGTTTAGGTGTTACAAAGGTCCGCACAAATTTAATATACTCCTTACCATATATGTAGTCCGATTTAAATTAAAACTTTGAGTTGAGCAGAATCCAATATTGGTACCTGATGATGCCTTTTAGTCGTATATCTATATTGTAACAATTCAGATTCTGCGCTAAGTATAGTTCTTTTTTTTTAGTAAATTGTAATCAGTAAAGGGACCCAATTTTTCATGGGTTAACTTTGTTGATTAATCTTTTAAACAATTTCCAGAAACTTGAAAATTTCATGCCATATTGTAGAGTCTTTGATGCCTACTTCTCGATGTTCCAAACGGATTAATACTCTTAGTAAACCCTTATCTTATTGTGCAGAATCTTTAGCTTAAATTGAAAAGTATTACATACAGTAATAACGGTAGTAATTAGGCACCTGCAAGTCCCACTCTTTGTATACAGATGTAGCCGAGGCCACATTTTACTTGGTTTATAATAAATTTCATCATAACTTAATCAATAATAGTAGAACCTCTCTCAGATGAGTTCTAATTCCATTTTAAATACTCAAAAAATACATTTTCAGTCATTTTTACTACAGCAACTATGTGTCATTTATCGTTATTAATAATCTTTTAAAGTTTTTAAATAAATACATATAACAATTCACTTGTCTCCGAAAAATATTTAATAATATTTGAACTTAAACATTTTTTTTAATTTATTGCTTGAAGAAATGCTCCAGTTAAACTCTAAAATAATAGTTTTTTAATATATAGCATGAGCTCTTAATTGTAACTTCCTTAATTTCCTCAAAATAAATGTCAAGCTATTTCAAAAACTCGCCTTCAAAATGTATTTTCTTCAGAACCTCTTACCCCTTTCTATCCGTTATGTTCAATTCCCAGATTTAGCAGCAAGTTCAGATAACTGATAGAACCCCGAGTAATATCTTTAAGAGTAGCTGTGCTAAAATATTGATACTCTAGTCTTAGTAAATACATTTTTGATTTTGATCTGATTCTATGTTAAGATCCGTTGTTATTTATTAGTAATTTACCACACAAGGTGAAGCATGGTAAATCTTGTAAAAATATTATTCAAAAATTTCATTTAAAGTGTTCAACTCGTCTAGCATTTTCTCAATATGTAATAATTCTGCTCTTTTTTAAGTGTCACGCGTTTTTTTAAATGTAATTTAATTACTTGTAGGTTCTTTTTTTAACAAGCAAGAATTTCGTTATATTTAGAAGAATCATTAAGATTGTTAAATAATGCAGTAGCCCTTGGTATTCTGGGTATTCGAATATGATTTTATATGAAAAAGCCTTTTCTGTTTAGATCATCCTTCATCAATCAATACCACAGGTATTATACCTATCAGACGTTAGCAATCGGATGGTAGGGTAAATATTTATATTCGTATTTGAATGTTCGTTAATTTTATTGAAAACCGCCCGAAGAAGTTTGCAGAAGCTTTTAACCAATTTAGTTTATCTGAGTGCTTAGATTTATGTAATAAAACCAGAAATTTCGGTCCTATTCTTCGTTCTTCCTACATCACACAAATGTCGCAAATAAAACTATTGAATTAGAAGTCTTTCCCAAAGATAAAGTCTTTCTTCAGATCATATATGGGATAAAGAATTTATACAAGACTGCAATGATAAAACATTCTTCCTTTAAATATAGAACTTTGTCAAGAGATAAGCTTAAAGAAATCATTCCACATGTAGAGACTCTAGTAATGGAGTTTCTTGAAAACGCTTTAGATAGTTAAAAGTATTCTATTCTAGTTAAAGTCTACAACTATTACGAACTTATAGTCTGTGTAAAAAGTTCCGAATTCTGTTTAATAATTTAATTTTGTTAAATTTTAATAGATTGTTATGATCCAATAGCACAGGGTTTGTGGTCAAAATTAGGTTTTTTTCTTTGAATCCCATTAAAACCAACTAGTTGAGGTTAATCAAGAAATGCTTTACAGCTTTAGATATAGATTAATGTTAAGTCTAGAGTGTCAGAAGAAACTTGTAAAAAAAAATCTTCCCACCTTCGCTACAGAAGCAAGTTTTAAATAGTTTTTATGAAGATTAAGCCCTTGTTCTTTAAGAATTTTGATAGGAATTTTTTGTCTAATATTGAGTATAAACAACTCAAAAGTCTATGTGTGTTGTGTGTGCATTTGGAGATATGAAAAACACTTGAAAACCAACCAAAAACAATCTGAATAAACGTTACAGCCAAATGATACAACCAGTCCGGATACACCCTCGGTTGAATTTTTGAATGAAGCCGACGAATCACCGACATCACGGCCTTTAACGCCAGAAAATACCGAAAATCGGGCAACGGAACCGTTTGCCAAGATAGGTACATTGGCTGCGCCCGCAACCTCCAGTCACGGTGGTGCCATACCAAAAAGCCCTTTACGTGAAGCTGCATCAACATCAACGCCAGCTCCTATGTTGAAAGATTTGCCAGAACGTCGCAAATCCATGTCGTGGAAAACGTTCAATTTAAAACGTCAATTTTCGAAAGTGAACATGAAAATCGGTAGCAGCATTGGACTAAATAATAATAATGAAAATGAATCATTTAACAATAAAAACAGTTCAGTTTTTTACACCCAAAAAGAATATTCTACCGATGAGAGTACACCAGTGTCACCGGTACCAACTAAAGACATGACGGTACCCAAGGGTGTGGAGTGCCGTGAAAGTATGACTGAAAGTATGTTGGGAGAGGCTGTCGATGAATTGCAAAGTGAATTGGATGGTTCACGGAATCTAAATCGTGAATCTAGTAACGAAACCCCCAGCTCCTCCTCCAAACGGGTGGAATTTGTAGATAATTTATTTGAAAGTGATGTTACCGATGACTCGACATTGAGTGGACGACCTGATAATTTGCCACTAGCATCTAGTGGTGAGGTGGGGTCAGCTGCTGGCGGTGGCCCCTCGAAACCGCCACGACAAAAATCGAAAGAGAAACGTGACGTTCGTCTACTCTCAGTACCAAATATAAAATATCAATCACGCGATATGCGTACGGGGCGCACAACAACCACAACACGAAACGATACTTCGCCTTCGTTTAGTGGTGGCAGCATAATAACGAAAAAAACGCGTAAGTATTTGTCAAATATAAGAAACAGAACAAATCAAAATAAAACAAAAACAGAAAATACTACAAAGAAAATGTTGAAGAAAAACTTGAAAAATATATCATTCTCTCTCTCCTTCTACCACCACCTATTCTAAACTGTTATTGATATAAAAAATATAAAACAACAACTACCACCACTGCTTCCAAACTAATTACTAAAAAATACAAAAATAATATTAATCACACATATCGTATAAATAACTCATTTTACATAAAATCGATTATCATTACCCAGATGGCTTCTTAACAATGAAATAAATTATATATATCATCCAGCTAGGATCACTGTTCTCTTTCTTTTTCCATTTTTCCTACTTTGTATTCTTTTACCTTCTGCTCTTCTGGCATTTGTTGTATTAAAAGGCAGCTTTTCTATATATGTGTGTTTGTCCTTTGCCGCATTTGATATTTCTTCACACCATTTCTTTTAACCTCATCCTCAACCACAGCATTAAACTGTGCCATGAATGCATTATCGTCCATATCAACATTTTTTTTCACCATTCTTCTTTTTGTGTTAACATCCTTAATTAATTACATTCTTCGTACTTACTCACTTTTTCCGGTTTGCCGTTGGCAATATGTAATGGAAAAACAATTGAGCTGCATCTATTATATAATAACTATATAACGATATCTGTGTAAATATTTCAAAAAATTTAATGGTTTATAAAATATTTTCCATTTTCATGCTATTAATAATCAATCCATGAATATTGTGTAGTAGTTGGAAATTCTGTTAGTCTGTTTTCTCTTTGTAATCTTCACGTAGAATGTCGTTGACATTTCAATATGTAAATAGTTCGCAGAAGGGGTTCAGCAGCAGTTCAGTTTAATAAAATCTAAAAGTCTTTTAAATTCTTTAATATCATGTATAATTATCTTAAGTAAAATACTTTTTTGTTGTGTCCAATATAGTGTTGCAGCGATTTTACAAAGCCTTGAAAAATATTATATTTTCTAAATTAACTTTATACAAAATTCTATCTAAACTTTGGAATCATGGATGCAGGACACGCTTCTTATCTATTGAAGTATACCTAAGTAACTTTATATCCTTTTATTTCAAAGCAGCAAAATAAAATATTTTTAATTGATCCGCGATTGTGTTAAAAAATGTATATTTGTGGGAAGTTTTTTTTAAATCTTGTTCCATTTTACAATATAAACGAGTAAGAAAACTAAATTTGGCTTAGGCCAAATCTTAAATACTCTTCACATATACAATAGTAGGCGTGGCAGGTTTAAGGGTACATATATTACGTAAAAGTTTTACGCTGAGTATAGTTTTTGCGAGTCTTTCTTAACAGACCATGCCTATTTTTGGCACATCAATCCGTAACAGACCATGCCTATTTTTGGCACATCAATCCGTATGCAGAAACTAAACGTGTAACTGTACAAAATTTCAGCTTAATTATTCAAAATTTACGACCATGAGAATACTCTCAAGAGACGGATACACGGACATACACTAAGTTTTTGATGCTGTTCAAGAATAGATATACTTTGTAGGGTCTCTAACGCCTCTTTCTGGGTGTTGCAAATGGAAAGACAAACTTAGGATATCCGCTATATTATGTGAAGGGTATAATTATATACATTATGGCAATTGAAATAAATATTTAAATATTTATATTCTAAATACTTAATTGATTTAAAAGCTTGTTAAAGGTTTACCATGCGTCATCTTGTATGAAATTTTATGGTAGATTAATGGATAATATTAAATTTTTAATTCATTAGAAAATTAAATAAGAACAACAACAAAAATTCAATATTTCAGTCAAATTATACAAAAAAAAGAAAAGAAAAATTATTTGATATTAATTGTAACTTATTGTAGTTTTTATGGTAACTAGTGATATATTAGTAAAGTTTTGTATAATTTTGCTTTGTTTTTTTATTATTATTTTTATAAAAACAATAACAAAAGCAAAACTTGTTTCCAACAAATTAACACAAATATAAACTTTATAAAAAGTTTAACTATGCAGCTACCCACACACCATGTACTTTATTTTCTTTCTTTTTTTCTTTTCTGTTAAAAGTATAAATCAATAAAGTTATGCTGTAATCACTCCTATACGTTTATACTAATAATAATTAATTTATTTTGTTATTTAATTTTAATTTTTTTTTTTTGTGGAAAATTTCCTGTTTCGTTTAATTTTCTGGTGTATTTGAAATACTCCACTATCTGTGTCTATCTTTTTCCTTTTTAAACTATAATAATAACGAAACTAAACCATTCCGCTCGCTAACAACAAGGCTACAGCTGCCGAAGAGCATATCAACTGCCTTTATGTGATAATATGGACATTATTTGGTTGGTAAATTTTACTCCCAGTCAATATCTCTTTTTGCATCTATCCTTTATCTTATTTATGATACAAACTCTATAACATTTCTATACATAATATGAAAACATAAAATATCATACTATACACCTCAGTTAACACAGACTTCAGTGACCCGAATTACTGATAAAATTGATTGCGGTTTTATAGTCTGTGGAATAGAGATTTTGTAATTTGCATTTTTAGACATTAAAAACTAATAAATCCTCCATCACAAGTGATGTGGAGTACAGAAGAAGGAAATAATGTAGTGGAACAAAATAATTCAGTGATTTGGTTGATCATACTGTACCGTTGGACCGTTTAGGACCATTTCTAAAACTCTAATCCTCCATAAATCTTGTTTTAAGCAGTTTATAGAGACAAAACTTGCATTTCTAAACCCTCGATCTTAGAAAAAAGATTCTGCAACGTATAAATATCACAATCTGAGACGATCTAAGCATATCCGTCCGAGTGTCTGTCTATTCTTAATACCGTCACGGTCATAAATTTTGAGATTTTGATTTGAAATTTTGTACAGACGCCTATCCCTGCGTCTAATTGAACAAAATCGTTATAGAGCCACGCCCACAATTGTAAAAAATCTTTTTAATTTGCCATAAAAATTGAACTAGAAAGTTGAAATTGGGTATAAATGTTTATACGTGTCCTATGTATCGATGTGTCAAAAATGGGCGTGGTCGTATAACAGATACTCCCATAATTTACAAAAAAAACTAATTCAATGGAAAACTACTAAATAAGTTTATGCGTTGAAACATACACTATTAAAAGGGGTAATCAGTCACGCCCACAGTTTGTATACAGACGTGGGAAGTATTTAGGATTTAGTCAGCCTAAGCCACATTTCGTTAATGCGGTTAAAGTCGGCCTCCATCTACTTTCTAAAGCATTTTCATTTATTTTCGTTCATTATTGTTGCTTTGAAAGAATCCAAACGTTAAGCGAAAGAATCAATTTCCTTCCCTTTCTCTAATACATTCGATACAACAAATAAAAAAAAAAAAAATAGCACCACTTACAATAGCAAATTTAATGCATTAAAATGCACATGTAGCGAGCCGTACATTAAAACGAACTAGTTCACAAAAACAATAAGAATTGTTGCAAAAAAAGAAAAAACAAAAACAAAAATGTTCAATTATACGTTACTTATCGATTTCAACAATAATTTGCACACACAAACGGGAAAAAAAAAAGGGAAAAGTAACTGTGTTAATGGGATTTTCAAATAAATGCACACAATCACCCGCACTCTTACACGTACACTGACAAATCTGCTTATATTACACTTATGGTTTGTAGAGAAGGGACAATGTATACAAATACAAATAACACTATGTGCGATATAGAGAATTTATATTACACACACACAGACACACCGCTCCGTTATAGACAATTCATAGAGAGGAAGAGAGCTTTATTTTTAAATGGAAATTTATGTTTATTAAATAAAACCTAAATAATAAGGTATGCGTATGTGTATGTATGTGTAACTGGGTTTATATGTTTTTAACAAATACAGTAGAAAATAATACAGTTACTGTAGTCGATTTAATAGTAATTTTAAATACCCTTCACCTTTACATACAAACAGTGGGTGTAGCAGGCAGCTGATTACGACTTGTAATAGTGTTAGTATTATATGCATCAACTTTTTGTCTAAAAAAAAGGTTTTTTGTGTAAATTGTTGGCGTATCTTTTGGCTGAATTTCAGCTTATTATTCCAACATTTTAAAAAACAGACACAGACAGACGGATAGACTAACATTTTGATGCTGATTAGAGAGTTTCTTTTAATACATAGACCGACCGACGGACAGTTACAATTCAGAAAGTGACTCGTGAGTTATTTGTAAAAGATAAGTTTGCGAATTACATAATACAAAATTCCACCTAAATTGTTATATAAATATATACGGACCCTAAGTGGTGTAAGGTATAAATATTATGTATTATGTAATAACGACCATACATACCTAGATGTTTAAAAATACACATCGTGTAGCTTTATTCAATATAATCTTTAAAGCATAAACAATACATATCATGACACGGTACAACCGAGAGAGAGAGCTCTCTACCTGTCTCTCTTTCCATGTGTGTTACACATATATGAGATTATTACTGACAGCATTATTTGTATAGTCTCTGTGTGAGTATTTGATGTTAAATGTTTTGGTCAATTACATCCTTACACACACACCCACAAACACGCATTCATTTCCAACACAAGTTGCTGTACATTTTTTATTTCACACGGTTTTTGTTTTTTTTTCTTTCTTTTTCATTTGTAAACTGTATGTAAACTGATTCTCTATTATTTTTATTAAAGGGAAAAAAATTGTTCTGCTTATATAGAAAGATATCTGAACGGAAGTGTGTAAAAAGAAAATTCTGCGTCTTCTTCTTTTTAGACTCTAGGCTTAATGTTAATGATGGTTATGATGATGATGATAATGAAGTTTTCTTAAAATAATTAGAATAGAACATTAACGCGTTTTTCTAATTTTTTTTTATTAAGGGATTATTTATACCTTTCGCTCCTTTCACCTATGAACCCTTCTTTTTGTATAATAATTATAATGTCAAGGGAATCCTTTGCCTCTCTCTCTCTCTCTCTCACTCCCTCACTCACTATCTCTCTTCTTTTTACCTTTGCTACTTAACGCTTAAATTATTCTAGTTGTACTGCAATATATTGTAATGTAAAAAAAAAAAAAAAAGAAGAAAAAATTAATAAAAATTTAAATTTAATAAAAACAATTGTACATATGTTTATGTGTATGTATGTATGTATATATGTATGTATAAAACACTTCACTTAAACTGATAAAATCGCAAAATCACCTGCATCTCGTTATCTCTCCCTCGCTCGCTCGTTCGTTCGTTCGTTCGTTCGCTCTCTTTTTACTTTTTTTTTTTTTTATTCTGGTTTTATTGTATCATACAAAAAATGTTTTTTCTGCATTATTTAATGATTTCTTTTTTTTTTTTTTAAATTGTTGGTTGTGTTTTTTCTGTTGGTTTCACTTGTTTAAACAAAAACTTTTTAATCGTTTCCAATTAATATTTAAGAGGTTTTTTTTTTTTTATATTGCTGTGTTGTAAATATATACCTATGTAAATAAATATATAGTAAATTAATCAACTCAAGCACTCAACTGAAGTTTAATCTTTAGGGCAGCAATACATATAACAACAACAATAAAAGAAAACATTTACGTTAGTTATATGTATGCATATTACAACAATGTTTGTAACAAAATAAATATGGTTCACATTACCCCCCGTATGCCACATGTATGGCAAACGCGTATACTTTTCATAAAAAGCAGTAATTGTAGTATTTAACAAGTAAAAAAACTAAATTTGGCTTGAATCCAAATCTCAAATACTCTTCAAACGGTGGGCGTGGCAAGTACATGATTACGTCCTCTAATAGTGTATAAACACATATGAAACGTAATCATATTGCAAGTCAAGCTGAATACGGTTTTTTTTGTAAATTGTGGGTTTTTCTGCTATCCAACCACACCCATTTTTAGCATATTGATGAATGGGATAATTATGTAAAACATAAGTTTTGTGGTAGATATATAGACTTTTGTTAATTGTGGGCGTGTCTGTTAGTTTTCTACGATACATTTTTTTTTTTGCACATCGATGTATAGGTTGCTTGTAAATATGTGAACTAAAATTCGACTTAAAGCTTAATTTTTGTGGCAGATAAATAGTTTTTTGTTGATTGTGGGCATGGCTCTTAATCCATTTTGGCCATTTTACCCATTTTAATGAGCGATTTGTGTGCAAAAACTAAAAGTATCTGTGTCAGCGTAATATCTCAAAATTTACAACCGTGAAAATGCCAACAACAGAAGGACAGACGGACATGTAGGTCTAGATAGACTCAGGTTTAGACGATAATCAAAAATATATACTTTGTAAGGTCTCTGAGGTCTTCTTTCGTGTGTTACAAAGGTAATGACAAACTTAATGTACTCCCCTCTGGTGTGAAGGATATTAAAATATATAGAAGAGCTTCTTCAAAAGTCGCGTAACAGTTAGAAATTTATTCTAAAGTATATTGAAGTTTTATCATAACAGTTAATATAAATATTTTTCTATATAAAAAAGTAAAAAAAAAAAAAAGCTACTACAACAATTAAGAATAATTTACAACTGTTTTAATTGAGAAAAAGATCAATTATGAATTTTTATTATTTCATTATATAATAAAAACAATTTAGAAACTTTTCCATTAATAATATAACAGTTTTTTAACTTTCAATAATTCATATAACAGTAAAAAAACATTATTTTATCTATATGTGCTCAGTAACGTTAAAAAAAAAAGCAGCGATAATTAAATCTATTAAATACCAAAAAAAAAAAAAAAAAAAAGTCCTGCTCATCAAATGCAAATGAAATGGCGTAAAAAAAATTCTTGTTCATTTTATATGTTTTACATATAATTTGTCCTTTTATGTTTGTCTTCGCGCATGCATGAGCATGCATAAATTACAATCATTGGTAAAAAACGATAATTACTGTTTTATATACATATACATGTACATATGTAAATGTTTACAAGGTGTTTATATGTGTAACAAAACTAAAATAAAATAAATCGAATGAAAATGTGTTATAGGCGGTCAAGCCGGGCCATTTAATACCCTACACCATTTAGTTAGTTTAGTTGCGAGACATAAACATATACAACTGACTTCGTTAAAAAAAACAAAACAAGGGAAGGAAATCTAATTGGTTTCAAATTTGAAGCTAATGAACTATTTTTTTACCATATTTTCACCACAAATCTTAAGAATTGCGAATTTTCGTCATATAAAGGCTTGCATTAAAAAAAGTCCTTATATGAGGAAGGGTTCTAAAAGTGATCCGATTTGGTCCATTTTCAATAGGATTCCTCTGTCCAAACGGACATGTTTAAATCGATTCAGAATTTTTATTCTAAATCGTAAATATACTATTTGCCACATGCAGTGGTGTAGGGTATAAAAACAAAATAAAAGTTTTGTTATACAGCAATGCTGTTATTACATATATAACATGTATAAGGAGTGTGTGCATATCTGTTTTGTTTTTGTTAAAACTTTGTTGCATTACCATTTTATTTGCTTTACAAAAACAAAAAAACAAAAAAAAAAAAAAACATTAATAAAGCTAAAGAATGTAACGTGGCTCAGTTTAGCTTTGATTAAAAAAAATAAAAATAAATACAACGGAAAGGAAATTTTTTTTCATTCCATTCTATTTTTATTTAAAAAAAAAATTTAATTTTAATTAATTTTGTTCAATTTATTTCCTTTTTTTTTAATATAAAAATGTTGACAATTTTTCTTAATATGTGTGTGAAATGAATTTATTTTATTACCGTGAAAGTGTGTGTGTGTGTGCAAATTAATTGTTCTTTGATATGTTTCGCATAAAAATATTTAATATGAATGTGGCCCTTGCTAGTTGCCACAGGCCAATTGTACAGGTGTGTGTGTGTTTATGTTCTTTAGCAATTTGGTGTTTGAAAAATTGTGTTGTTTGTTTTATTGTATTTTTGTGTTTGCTAAAATAATGTTTTTTCTAATATTTTGAATAAAAAAATAATTCTAAAAACAAAATGAATGAATGTATGAATGTGCTCAACATATGCGGCACATCGCCAGAGTCTGTTTTCTTTTTCCTGTAATTGTTTTTTTTTTGTTTTTGTTTTTGTTTTGTATTGTTCCCCGCTAAATACAATATCCATTTCCATGCTTCTATTAGCTAAATAATGGAGCCACTGCTCAGGCTGCGTTGCCGACCCCAGCTGGCTCTAATAGTGGTAGCAAAGTAGATAACGTAAATGAACAGCAACGTAGCGACATTTGTGGCGGTACAGGTGGTGATGATGGTGCAGCTGGTGGCTCTTCTATCAAAATCTCCTTTACCGAACAACAGCAACAACAACAAATACAGCAGCAGTCATCAGGGGCTTCTACATCTTTTGATTTTATGCTCGATTCTCAGACAACGAGCGGCGGTGGTGATGCAGGTGCTTATCCCACCCCCATCTATACGCATCATTCTATTGTTTTTTTAGACCTTCCCTTTTTTAGACCCGCCCGCCTCATCCCCTTTCGGGTTTTTACACCCTTTGGGGGGAGGTAAATAAATAAAATGAATTTGGCTGAAGCCAAAGGTTTGCATCTACGTAGAAATATGTTTTCTGATAATGTAGGTATCAGTAGTAGTCGGCTTACAAGTGGGATTCTGTGGCAATTCTGTTTTTTTTTTTTTTGGGGGGGGGCGAATTGCGAGCGTTTCTATTATTCAGCCTTGACCACTTTTTGCTTAAATCATTTCAACTACTTCGTTCAATTTGATCGCTGATACATAGATTGTATGTATTATGGATGTGGAATGTGTTTGATTTTAGAAAATCACAGAATTATAAATATGTGCATCGAATGTCGGGTCTTGGCTGTTACATAGACTTATATCGACTGTTGGGGGGATGGCTCTTAAACGATTTCTTCCATTTTAGTAACTTGTAAACACGTCTGCATACAATTTTTTACTCATTTTTAAATTTTTACAACAGACGGACGTACGGACGAACTTGACTAAACCAAATCAAAGTTTAATTTAAGTTTCCCATTTCAGCTGAAGGGTATAAAAAATAGTTAAAATATTTAATAAACAAAGAAAGAAGCCAAGTGTGCATTGTCTCTCCGTCTGTTTTAAATAAGTGTATAAACTTTAGAATATTTCCTACATGAGTCGGAAATTTCGATCTCAATTTTTTATCCTTACATACGTCTACTTTAAATATAAGAGTAGGAGTGGCTATTCTAATATAAAGACGTGGCCTTATTTAATAAATGAAAAACCAAAATTTTTTTTGAAAAAACTTCTAAGATATGCTCCATGTTTATGGCGTAAACTTAAGGGCGGGTACACTGTCTTTTTATAACTTACCGAAGTTTGTTTGAGAACAAAGGTTAAATTTTGTTCTTATTAAAGTATACTTGATAAAGTGGGCGTTTCTGTTATCTTAATACATCCTTCTTTAGCGCATGGATCAGTCATTAAGTGTTTAAGTGCCTTCAAGCTATATGAATTTTCTTTCTGAAGTACATCAAACAACATCAAAACCTTCTCCAGTATGCGGCAGCCTATTAAAGAAAAGAACAAGGAACTGTTACCAATACAGAAAGCAACAATAACAACCACAATAAAATAAACAATAACAATAACAAACAGTTTACACTTGAAAAGTCACCAGAAAGTCACTACAAATCCACATTAAGGATCATTTACATACAACATACATACATATATATATATATATATATATGTGAACATGACATACCTGCATACATATTATGCATACTGATTTATATCTGTATATATACATACATACATACTTATAGTTTGAATTTTCTTTTATGCGTAAATGATCGATTGATTCATGTCTTGTTGTGTTTTAAAGTATGACCGTTCATAATGACCATTGGACTCTTCTTACAAAAAATTAAAAGAATACTTTTCTTAAATCGTGACTTTTTTTTTCGTCCTTGCAATATTTGCTCCATGTGTTTGGTTGTACTTTTATCTCTAAAAAGAAATTTCTTTGAATTTGTGAATGGATAATTAGCCAGCACAATTGTGTGTATGCATCACTTTTCCTCTGTTAATTGCAAAAAAAAAAAAAAGCATTTCAATTACACCCTGACCCTAATGTTTGTGTATATGCATCTAAATGATTAAATCCTCCACTGTGATGTGTTTTCCCATTTAAAGCAGAGATTGGTTGTAATTTAAAGCAAATATTGTATTGTGTGTCATTTAATGTTTATCTCATTTATTTTGGAATCCTTTCAATTCTAATCAATTTTTATACACTTAATGTACCCTTTGCCGCAAGTGGTGTAGGGTATAAATATATGGTGTAGGGTATATAATATATATATAAATATATTCAAGTCATGTTTCAAAAAGTTCATTTTCAAGCTAAACGACAACATTGTAGGCCGAATTTCTGAGAAATATTAAGAAAAGTGCTTGAAAAAAAGTTATAAGAAACTGTAGCGGACAGATAGATATGATTCAATCGATATATGTAGAAAGAGATTTTAAAAAGATTGATGTGATAAAACTGCGATATTTTAGTTATAAAGGTTGCGCTGAGTTAAAGGATCGCTCGATGTTCCGAAATGTCTAGAATCCTTTAAATTAATCACACAATTACCTAATGGGCCCCAAATATGGTTTCCCCTTAGGTCGTCTCCCCAGCAATTGTATCCGCTGTTGGTGCAAACAATTTGAAATTTTCATAAACATTTTGTGTCATCCTTTAATAAAATTCTCATCTCTCATCATCTCATAGCAAGTTCTTGTTTCCTCATTCATTCAAATGAATCATAATTATCTTTTACACTTTTTTCTTAAGTTATTTGCCTAATGAATATTATTTTTTTCATTTAGTAAAAATTATGATTTTCTGGGTATCAAGAAAGTTTAGAAAAAATATGTAAGTCTAGGTATTATGTTGCGATTTATAAAAGGCTTATAAGATGTTATAAAAAGAACATCAGTACAAAGTAATTAATTACTTAATTTTCAAGCGATTCTTCAGGAATTCATAAACATTTTATAAAAGCCGTCCCTCGTACTAATCTATGTCCTTAAGAAATATTGAGAATTATGACTTTTTACTATAAGACGTCTTCCCGATTTTAATGCACTGATCAAAATAAATAAATTGCTCAGGGATGTGTATGGAAAATTACGAGTTCCGAGAGAATCGTTGCCAATTTTTATATTGTAGAAATACTAGAAATTACAGAATGAGGAAAGAAGATAAAAATTCATAGCATGTGTGATGAAATCTGTCCAATAAACCTTTATTTACAAAAGTTGTCAGGTTAGACGGTAGAAGAACAATTTGACTTTTGTATATGAAGTTTTTTTCGAAAAATTTCATCCTCTAACGTTACCCCAGAGTTTCCATCTTGTTTCCTTGCACTTTATAACGATTATGTTTAAAAGTTCCTTGAGTTGTTTCCTTTTCCTTTTTATTACACTGTTGCTGATTTCTTTTATTGTTGTCGTCATATAACAAACAAACAAAAAAAAACACTTTCTTTTTCTCTCTCCCTCTCTCTTTCTCTTTTACTATTTTTTTTAATCTCTAACTATGAATCTCCTCTCTTTTTTTTTTTTAAATGCAATTCTATTGTGTACTACGTCTCTGTCTGGCTCTCTATACATTTTCTAAACTTAATTAATTAATAACACTTTACTAAAAATAACATAAAAAAATGAAAAAAAAAAAATGGAAAATGCAAACATCAACCATTTAGGTCCGTTTACGTAAAATTTCTCTTTTTATAATAATATGTAATACACTCAGAAAGAAGAAGAAATGTAAGTAAGCCAAACAACAACAACAAAAATAATAGTGTATATAAAAAAAAAAACAAGTAAAAAACGAAATTTGGCTAAAGCCAAATCTTAAAAACCCCCCACATCTACATACAAATAGTGGGCGTAGAAGGTACATGATTCTAAATAGAATGTTACGTGAGGATGTGCAAGTTTTACACTGGATTTGTTTTGTTTTTTTGTAAACTGTGAGCGTGTCTGTTATCTGACCATGCCCACGTAGAAGTATCTGTAGAAAATTTCAGCTCAATATCTCAAAATTTATGACCGTGAGCCATCCAACAACAGACAAATACACGGACACCCGGACTTTTATGTGTAAACTAACGTGGATTTTGATTTTGATCAAAAATATATTATACACCTAATTCTCTTTTTACACGATAGATATGTTCCCAAAAAATTCGTGTAAAAAAAGATATTGGTTCCACACCGAAAAAAAAAAATATTGAAAATCGTATTAAAAACAAAACAATTTGTGTAAAAAGAGAATTTTTTTTCATTTTGATTCGTGTTAAATCAAATTCGTGTAAAAAAAATTCGCGTAAAAAGAGAATTCGGTGTACTTTGCAAAATCACTGATGGCTGCAAATGGAACAAACTTATGTAGAGGATAGAACAAGTAAAAAAATATTACATTTGTTTATTTGATTTCAGTCCAAGACCATCGAAACTTTCTTCTTCTTCTTCAACGTTGGAAAGTTTAATGTTTTTGAAAAAGACTTAGATTTGGATTATTTTCAAAATCAAAATCAAGCTATGTCGGAAATACCAATTTTATAGTTTTATATTTAAAGTTGTGGGCGTGTCCATCAATTGAATTCATCAACTTTGAATAGGATATTTTTATAGCATATATTTAGGGTGAAATATAAATATATTTCGATCTTAAGCTATAAGCACGAACATCTTAAATTTACTCATTTATTGATACTTAATACAGTAAAGTCCTTAAGTCCTTTAGTCTACTTTTAATAATTTCACTTAAAACGATAAATTTAAAATGTGGAGGGTATAAAAATGAAAACCTCATGTGTGTACTTCAAGTAAAGAAGAGAACAGAGTGCATAGAATTATTATTTAGTGTAAATATTACAAAAAAAAAAAAGTCACATTAATTTTAAGATTACTGCAATGAGTATATAAATCACATGTCGCAGTTGGATTAGTTATCCACATACATATATATTTATACAAAAATATGAGAGGAGAGAGAAATTTATTAGAAAATCATTCTCAAACTTGCTTTTATAATCATTTTATTCTTTGTAATGTCGCGCTATAAGCATGAACATTAAGCATTTACAGATATAACGGCAAATTTGTAAAGAGCCAAAGATATCTGAGAAATCATTTTAAAAAATCGAGTAGTTTTATATACATACATATATAGTGAAAAGGCTTTCATATGCAACCCATCCATACCTATCTCATCGTACAATATATTAACAAATGCACAAATACATACCCATACATACACATCTATATATATATATTTATTTGTACATATTCATAAACACATTAAAAGCGTATACATATGTAGTGGAAGTGTGTTTGTGGTACTTACATATATAGAGTGTTGTAGAGACAACTGCTGCATACTATTCTCTCTCTCCCACACCTGTAGCATCGCGTACACAGCACTTTCATTATCCTCTCAAACACAAACAAACGGTAAAACTTTCTACTCACTAACACATGTATACACTGTTTTATAATTAAACCTTAAACCCCCGTTTAGCTGTCTCCTTGACAAACAACCATAAAAAACCAAATACATTGATCATTATAACAATATTTTCAAATATGAAAAAAATACATTAACTGTTTTTTTTTTTTTGGTGAATTTTTTGTGCTTTTATAATATAACAACAACAACCAATATGAAGACAAATTGGATGGCACATTTTCAAGATCACGCTCTTCGTCCATGTCAAGTATAGACATGTCTTCCACGGAATCTGTTACCTGTTTAGCTTTTATGGAAAGTTTGGCCAAAGTAAAAGGTACTAAGAGAAATGATTGATATTTATTTTTACCACAAATTGTGTATTTTTTTTGTGTATTTTGATGCAGATGTGTTTTCTTTAGTACCCACTTTATGGATTGGTACTAGTTTTGGTTCCGTTTTGTCTTTATTACTAAATATACCGGAACGTGATGTACGCAGTTCACAACCGATTTCATTAACATTAAATGGTATGTGATAAAGGAGCAAGAAAGAGACGTAGAATATAGAAATATTACAAAATAATTAATGGCCTATGCCACGGGCAATAACTAGTCAATTATTTTATAATTTTTTATAATGGTTTTCAGGTAAACCTATGTTACGTTTAAAGGGTTCCATAACATCCATGTCATTTTTGGATTCATTTGGTACCATAATACCGTACTCGTACGAGCCATGGCGTAATGATAGTAAAGATACTAAAGATAACGGTAAAAAACGCTCAATTCTATATAAATTAATATTCATTTGGAATGATTTGTTCTTTAGCCGAATGCAATATTCAATTGAGTCCTACAAGGACGCCAACAACTGCCAATACAACAAGCACAACAACAACAGCAGCAGCAGCAGCAGCAACAGCAACCACAACTAATCCAAGCAGCGGTAGCGGTGGCGGTGGTAGTAACGTGAGTTCTAGTGCCAGCAATAGCGGTATTAGTGGCAGCTGTAGTACCGGTTTAGATACCATTGCCGATAGACAATATATTGTGGTGGCCAGCGATAAGCAGACCAAAGTCTTTGATATTCTTAATCAATGTTGTCTGAATCGTTTAAATCTCTCAGAAATGGATTTTGCAGTTAAATCGGACATTATTTCTATGAAAGGTACAAGTATATAAATTATAAATATCTATATAAAATATTTATCACCTACAATTAAATGCCTTCAAATCCCAAGCAATTTACAATTTGTCATATTGCAACGTAAACTTTTTGCCAAAAAACTATGCAGTGAGGTTCAACTCCGGTTAAATTAGACCGCATTTAATATTTTTTTTTTAAGAAGGAACATAAATTTTTGAGTCCTCTAAAAAATAGTGCAGCCATGTATTAATTAAATACATTTAATCCTTTTTTACACGATATTGTCTAAATGGAAGAATAGTAGATTGATTCCAGACCTAAAACAAAATTGAAAATCGTTTTAAAACAAAACAATTTCTATAAAAAGAGATTTTTTTTCGTTTTAAATCGTGTTAAATCAAATTCGTGTAAAAAAAATTCGTGCAAAAAGAGAGTTAGGTGTAATTACTATAAGCTTCAAATAAAATAAGGTTGTACAAAGTTTTCTCAGTTTAATTTGCAACATTTAGAAGGAGGCGTCAGAGACTCTACGAAGATGGATGTAAGTAAGTTGATGGCCCTCTACTCCTCAATCCTTTTTATTGGATTTCTATGACAGGCGTCATGTTTTTAGGATCTCTTCAGTCTATTTTCAATAGGCAATGACATTGACTTGAGACATGTCCTTGTATTTGTTTATTCGTTTAATTGCGCTAATAGTTTACAGCTGGTGGAGATTTTTGTCCCTTTTTGGGGATTGTATAGAAAAATATCTTCTATAATTAACAATGTTTATATATATGTACTCTTAGGAGGCACTTGCTTAGCTACCTATCTCTCGAAAGGCCATTTAACGGTGCATAGTCTTCCTAGTCTCAAATTGTTATTGGATAGTGATTTCTTACCTCTCATGGATTTAAGGTAACATATATATTGCAATTATCTCCATTTTCTCCTTCAAACATTTGGTATTTTTCTGTTTGCTTGACAGTTTTCAAACTAAATGCAAACAGGGAATTGTGGATCCAATGTTGTCGATATGGGGTCAACAGATAATAGTCCATGAGGACACCACACAGTGAGTATATGTAGTTTTTGTTTTCTTTTATAACTCTTCACTAAACACGAGGGCACTTTTTTCGTTTAGAATTTCAAAAATATTTTGCTTCAGCCATAAGGGTCACGGTTTGTACATGGCATCACCCACCGAAATTCAAAAGTTTACCATATCTGCAGAATTTTGGTACAAAATTATTATTATATTATTATCAATTTGTTGTCGAATTCTATTTATAGTCAATTTATACATGAAATGATGGGTTCTTTGTATACGGTGCGTGAAATGCCCGAACAACCCAAAGAAAGTTTCTTCAAAGGTCTATTTGGTGGTGGTGCTAAAAACTTGGATCGTGAAGAATTATGTAAGTGAAGAAAAGATAAGGAACAGCAAAGCACTTACTTTACTGCTTTCATTTTTATTATATATAGTTGGTGAACAAAGTGGGAGAGCGAATCGTTCAATTGCTAAACATATACCGGGTCCTACTCTCGAACAATTAAATCAACGGACCTCGACCGCTGCCTCCGAAATCAGTCGGGCCCATCAGTTGGCCATGGAACGTGGCGAAAAATTGAATTTGCTTGAAGAGCGAGCCGAACGTATGGCCTCGCAGGCTCAAGATTTCAGCGGCACCGCACATCAATTAATGCTTAAATACAAAGACAAAAAATGGTATCAGCTGTAAGAAAATATATTTACACAAGCATAATTTTAGGAGCCAATTCTACCACAACAGTTATTGTAATATTGCTTTTATAACACTTTCTACGACATTTAAAACCAACAAAAACCAGAACAAAAACAAAAAAACAATTCATTCGGTTTTTTTTGTCAAAAGAACAAAAAATTAATATGAAATCTAAAACTCGTCGTCGTTATTTATAATAAAAAAAGAAAAACAAAACACTAACACACACAACATACATCTACACTCACCCACAATACACACACACACACAAACTAAGAAAAGTACATTAACTAAAAATGAAAAATGTTTTTAATAATATATATATATAGACCAATAAATCAACAATTACATAAAAAAACTGTGGTAAATTTCTTTTTCTTTACAGTTCTGATTGCTTATCGTGCCACTCCCACAAACTGTATATCTTGTAGTTAAAGAAATTTAGGAAAAAGTTTCAAATAAAATCAAACTTGCGTTATGTCCTAAATAAATAGTTTTAAATGCCCACCGTGCCACTCCCCTAAATTATACATCTTCTAATTAGGAAAATTTTGCAAAAATTTTAAATAAAATAGGACTTGCGGTTGTAAAGTTATGACTTAAATAGACCTTTTCTGTACTCAATCATCATACAATTTAAAAATATGTTTTATTAAAAAATGGGCGTTGCCACGCCCACAAAATGAAATTAGATCAAAAACTAACGTCAGTGTGAACAATTTGACACAATTTTGAATAAAATCGGACTTGCGGTTGTAAAGTTATAAAGCAAAACAATTTCAGTATGGTTGTTGTTATTATTTTAAAAAAGTAACACAATTGAAAAATTTGCGAGAAAAAAACATTTTTTGACATTTTGGTCAAAATTTTCATTTTTAATGGCTAATAACTTTTAAACGCTTGGACGGATTTTGCTCAAACCAATTGCCCGTAGCTGGAAAATTCTTCAGCTTTTAGGTGAAGAATATTGTGTGGGCGTGGCATTACTCCCTTAATTACTATTAGCCATTTCACGTTGTGTTCTTTATTTCAAAAATGGGTCATCCTAGGACCATGAGACCCAAATTTTTGGATTCTTTAGGGGATTTAGAAAAAGGGGCGCAAAAATTTTCAGAGCTCTAGGAGCTACCGTTTAGAAGTTATACGGCTTTAACGATTTGCACTCAAATGGGCAGTGCCACGCCCATTAATTATACATCTACGAAAAGCTAGAAAAATTTCCAAATGTTTGCAACAAATTTGGCCAAAATCGGAGTTGTCATATGGGAGTTATGAACTAAACAATAGTACCTTTGTATGGTTGTTGTTATTGTTGTTATTTTGTAAAAACACGGAAAATAAGTTGAAAAATTTTTCGTCATTTTGGTCACAATTTTCATTTTTGATGGCTAGTAACTTTTAAACGCTTGGACGGATTTGGCTCAAACCAATTGCCCGTAGCTGGAAAATTCTTCAGCTTTCAGGTGAAGTATATTGTGTGGGCGTGGCATTACTCCCTTAATTACTATAAGCCATTTCACGTTGTGTTCTTTATTTCAAAAATGGGTCATCCTAGGACCATCAAACCCAAATTTTTGGATTCTTTAGGAGATTTAGAAAAAGGGGCGCAAAAATTTTCAGAGCTCTAGGAGCTACCGTTTAGAAGTTATACGGCTTTAAAGATTTGGTAATTGCTTAACTCAGTGGCGCCATCTAGTATTACTAAAAGTAAGCTTATAAATATTTTTTTTCATCATGGCGTGGTGCAAATCTTTAATCAATTTCTTACAGGAAATGTCTTCTAGGTAGATTTTTTTAAAAGAATTAAAAATTTAACTTCCGCTTTATAAAGTTGTGAAAAAATGCCATCCCTGTACTACAAGCGTAACAACCCAAGCATTAGTTTTCGTTTCCTTGAGTTAAAATTAAACATATATGTAAAATTGGATAGATGGCGCTGTATGAAAACTAAAGTATGGTTCGTTACATTATTAATAAGCTTACTTTTTCCAATACTAGGTGGCGCCACTGAGTTAAGCAATTACCAAATCTTTAAAGGCTTATAACTTCTAAACGGTAGCTCCTAGAGCTCTGAAAATTTTTGCGCCCCTTTTTCTAAATCCCCTAAAGAATCCAAAAAAGTGGGTCTCATGGTCCTACGATAACCCATTTTTGAAAAAAAGAACACAACGTGAAATGGCTAATAGTAATTAAGGGGGTATTGCCACGCCCATTAAATATACGTCATCTGAAAGCTGTAGAATTTTCCAGCTACGGGCAATTGGTTTGAGCAAAATCCGTCCAAGCGTTTAAAAGTTATTAGCCATTAAAAATGAAAATTTTGACCAAAATGTCAAAAAATGTTTTTTTCTCGCAAATTTTTCAATTGTGTTACTTTTTTAAAATAATAACAACAACCATACTGAAATTGTTTTGCTTTATAACTTTACAACCGCAAGTCCGATTTTATTCAAAATTGTGTCAAATTGTTCACACTGACGTTAGTTTTTGATCTAATTTCATTTTGTGGGCGTGGCAACGCCCATTATTTAATAAAACATATTTTTAAATTGTATGATGATCAATGCCACCCACACCCATAAATTGTGTGGGAAAAGTAAATAAGCAGAAATTTCTAAACACAAGACAACAACAATAACAGCTTTATCATATGTAGTTTTTATTTCCGTTAAAAATAAAACATGTTTGTACGTTTCTTTAATTATATTGCTTTTTTATTTATTATTCATAATTTGTTATATTTCGTTTTGACGGTTTTATTTCCTTCATTAAATTTCTATTTTAATTACAGATAAATATCATATATAAACAAATATAATACTACTACTACTACAACTATAATTAAGATTTAAAAAAATACAATAAAAACAAATAAAAACCATGCAGTTCTCTCTCGCCGTTAATTTTTTCATTTATTATTTCAATATATTTCGTTATATATATCAGTTTGTTATTTAAGGAAAAAAGAAAAAACATAATAATTTTTTTTTTTTACATTATATATAAAATTAATTGTATGCATTATAATAATATAGTTTGTGTATATATATCAAGTCTATGAAATAAGCGTGTCACGGTAGTTCAAGTTTCATTAAAGTAAATAAACAAACAAACAAAAAAATGATTAATGTAATAATTTGTTAACAATTCAATTCCAAAAATGTTCACACAAAACTTGACCAAACAAAAGTCTTTTATTAACTTTCCTTAAAAGCTTTTAATTCTGACCGAAATATCACTCCGGCGATATGATGCTTGTTCTTCTGTAAAGTGTTTGCTATTTAAAATGATCAGTTCTTTAATATTTCCTTTCTTTCTGCTTTCTGCTTTAATTTAGAAATTGATCTCTTCAACTTTTTCAGCATCCGATTTTAAATCCTCCATTAATAAGTCATGGCAGGATTTTGGTATTAAGGTGCCCACAATTTTTTCACCTTCTGTCGTTTTTAAGCGCAATACTTGTATTTTATTATTGGCATTACGCATAGCAAAGATTTGCTCAAGGCGTGACCATACCGATAACACTGAACCGGCCAATACATGATATAAACGTTGTCGTAAACCAACCTGTTGAGAATGAAATTGAAATAAAATAAAATAAATATTAAATAATAATAAAATCAATATAGAGCCCGAATCAAGGACAAACTCAGTACCCGCCTTATGTTTTAATAAAATATCATTAAACCTTCTACAAAGTATATACACCTAATACTCTTTTTGCACGAACTTTTTTTACACGAATTTCATTTAACACGAGTTAAAACAAAACAAAAATTCTCTTTTTACACGAATTGTTTTGTTTTAACACGATTTTCGATTTTTTTTTTCTTAGGTCTGAAACCAATTTACACAATTTTTTGGAAACGTATCTATCATGTAAAAAGAGAATTAGGTGTATATTCTTGATCAGTATCAAAAACAGTCGATATAGATATGTTTGTCCGTACGTCCATCTGTTGTTTGCACTCTCATTAACGTAAATTTTAAGATATTAAGCTAAAATTTTGTACAGACACTTATAGTTTCTGTACGAACATCATTATTTAAAATGGGCAAAATCGGTCAAGTCACGCCCACAATAAAAAAAAAATGTATTTGAAATTTCGTATGCATTTCTATTAATATCAAATTAATCAATATGCCAACAATGGGCGTGGTGGCGCGGATAGCAGACATGCCTTCAATTTACAAAACACTTGCAACCTCAGATGTAATTATAAAGTTATCATGCCCACCTATTGAATGTAGATGTGGAGGTTGCTTAGTGGTATTATCTTCAGTCAACATTACAAAACTTACCTCACACTCATTGCCGATATTAACATTGCGACAATTGCCATTCCAATAGGCGTGCGAGCACGTATTAACCGAAGCATCGTATTGTTGAGTCCAATGTGGCTCTGCTTCCTCGCTAGACACCTTCTTATATTTCTTTTCAATTTCCGCCAACGATTCATGTTTCACCAACAGTCCCGTATTTGGACGATATATTTGAAACATAATATCCTTTTTCTTGTTGCTGGTGGCACCTATTGGACTGCTGTGCTCTATTTCAATTGCTAATATAGCTGTACGTTTATTATTGCGCAACTGATGTGATACATAAAAGCCTTCATTCGGACTAATTAAGTCAGCATATCTGTTATAAAAAAGACAGACAGTATAGATAATGTTTAGTATTTGTGAAGTCCACCATAGGCCGCTTGAATATAAATTGTGAATTTGTTTTCTGGTATTTTTTATGTTTCATGTTGCCACCCACTCACTTGTCTATAGCTTCTTGCCAGATCATGCCCCGCTCCACTCGAACGGTGTGCAATTCTGTGGGCGCTTTTCCTGTAGCATGCTTACGTAAGAATCGCACCAATTTTACTCGTGTCACATTCTCACCTGCAGCACCCAAATCTATGAAGAATAAAAATTTCAAATTAGTTTTTATAGTAGATACGCATATAGACTATAATGTAAAGTCATGTTTTTAGTTCCAGTTTTCTATTACAATCTAACGGACTGAAGGACAGGAATATATAAAACTCAAGGAACGATTGGAACCAATAACGCATTCTTTTATAGTACACATAATTTTGTAAAATTAATTTATTCTCACTTTACTTTACTCACCCAATATACCCAAATCGAAACGTCCACCTTTTTTCGCCTGATTGATAATTGCCGCCAACGTGTCGGTAAAATATTTAAATAAGCGATTTTGTAATTCCACTGGCATACCCAAAATGCGATTTAAAAACTTCGATATATTATTGTAATCTTTGTCGAGACTTAAGACGCCCAGATTATTTTCACTATTAACAATAATGCCGACACCGATTAAAGCGCCGGCAATATCTTTGAAGAAGTCACCACGATAATCGGTGGGTGGTGGTACCAGGGGCTGTTCGTAGCCTATTATAGTTTTCATAACCGTTTCAAGAGCTGTCCGTCCATACTTGTTGTCAATATTAAATTGTGATAAATCGCGGGTTTCGGTGGCACGACGATCACCATGTGTCAGGGCACCCAATGATTCTAAACGTTTGGCTACGGTGGAGGCGAAACGTCGCTCACCAGCCAGATCGCTTATCAAGAATATATATTCGGGAGCATTTACTTGATTGGAACGGTGGGTGCGGCCAAATTGCTGTATAGCACGGTCCGCTGACCAGGGCAGTTCGAGTGTAATGTGAACGCGTCGACGTTGATTTCTTACTCGACGATCACTCTGCAATGATATGCCGCTAGAGGCGGCCTCCGATATAATAGCGACATCTTTTTCACCGTCCATGAAACGTTGCTTTTCGGTAATATTCAAAGTTTCCAGTGGGACATCTTGTTCGGAACGGGACTCGTATTGAATGGAACCATCATCACATTGCACCACCCGACCCTTGCGGCCCGTCATTTCAGCTACATTGTCCGGTCCGCCCAATTCATCAATCAACTGATCCAAAGTGTTGGGGGGCAAGCGATCGCCTAACAGTTCTATTTTACGCAATAACTCTTCTTTCATACTGCACGCTCGTTCAATGGCATCTTTGGGTGGTGGGCCATAATTTAGGCGGACGCCATGCACGCCGACTTGTGTCACGGTACCCTTTAATTCTTGCTTCTTTTGTAAGAGATCTTGAATTTTATCTTGTGTACTCAAGGGACCCTTTTTCTTGGTGGGAGTGGTCACTGCATTGGCATTACAGTTATTGTTGATCATGGTAGTTGCCACACTATTCATTTCCTTAGCTTTAGTTTTCTTTTTCTTCTTTTTAGTTTTTGCTCGAGCCACCCATGGATCATTATCACTATCGGAACCACTGAAAAATGGATTGAAATCTGACGATTCATTACTATCACTATGATTGCCTGCGTCTGATTCTTCGGACTCGGAATGGGAGTGTTTAAAATCGGAGTCATTGTCCGAGTCATTATGCGTTGAATCATTTTCTGAATCATACCCGGAAGTACATCTCGACTTTTTCAACGCTTTATTATTCTCCTGACGGCTAGATTTACGTTTATTGGCAGACGATGTGGACGATGAAGAGGCTTCTTCTTTTATACGATTAGCAGCCGTGACCTCGGCTATAATTTTTTGTATTGCAGACTTTTTCTCATCACTGGGCCCGTTCAAGCCCAAAATGCGATTTATACGATTGCGATTGGGTGCCGGGAAATGTTTCTCGACCAAAGATTGAAAAACACTTCTAAAAATGAATAAGTAAAATGGCTATGTTAAGCTCAAAGTCTACTTCGAAGAGAAGTTTTTATAAAATTTTGTAAATTGTGGTCGTGTGTGTTTCAGTTATCCTACTTCGTTTATATTCGGCTTTATAATTTTACACATTGTTAAATATTTCGCCCATTAAATATTTTGCAAATTGTGGGCGTGTAGGTTATTCTATGTCGTTTATCTATCAGAACAATGGGTGGAGTAAATTTAACTACTAGTACTGCGTTTATTTTTGTTGGTGCAAGAGGCTTTTGTCAATTATAGGCGTGGCTTTTACCTCATTTTATCCCTTTTAAAAAGAAATCTAAAGTTTTGCAACCATAAACGGTCATATCTCGACTACTTCCCAACTTTCCGAAAAGGTATAATAATTATGAGTTATTAAGCAAAAAATCTTACTTGGCTGTGGAAACAAAATCAGTCAATTCACCATCATCTCTCTCCAATTGTTCTAAGGTTCGTGTCTCTCCTGTCGATTGTAAACCTATGACTACACATTTTCCATATTTAATTGCTTCACGAGCCACAAGCACCGCATGATTCACTTTAGATGCTATACATAAATATTTGAAGAAACGCTGATGCGAAGACCAAAACTGGCCCCACATGGTCGTCTTCATGCGACTTTCAGCGTCTATCAGTTCGGCAGCTTCGGTAAACTTTTGCAAAGCTTCTACCCACTAAAGCAGAGAAATTGAAGAAAATTAAAATTTTCTTCTTCTATTGTCAATCAAACTTTTCATTATCATTCATTTACCAAATTTACAGACTCATCATAGATTTTACGGAATGCTGTTGATAGAGGAACTTCATCGATTTTAAAACTTACACCATGAAAGCTAAGCTGACGTGCTATATACATGCCGCGTAACTTCATATCCATTGCCACTATTTCCATGGCACCCACACCTCTGCATTAATAGGAAATCATTTAGAAAACTTTTTCATTTTCAAGTAATTACCGTTTTTACCTTTTTTCTACAGCCATTATGAAATCGTTGAAACTGGGAAAAGCTGTACCTTGACCCCATAAACCTAAACGTACCATATATGCCATATTTTTCGGTTCTGAGGCTCCCGTCGCTGACGCATATACAACTCGAGCTTTGGGCAATTTCTGTTGCAGTTCCAATACCGTTTGTCCAGTTTTTGTCGGTCTACCTGAACCCACTGGGCACAGATTTTTCGCTTTGTGGCACTCGTCAAATATTATTAGACCATCGAAATCTTCACCACACCATTGCAGCAATTGTTTTAAACGTGAACGATACTTTCCAGTCTTATTATTCGATTCGCCAATTAAAGCTGAGTAGGTGCTAAATATTACGCCCTTTTTGCAATTATTATTCACATCCGAAGAGATTTTGGCATATTTGAACTGGAGTGGGAGGTAATTGCAAATAATTTGTTTTATTTGATTTCAAAATGAATTTTTAAAGGTCACATCTTAGGCTTTAGTCCTCACTTTTAATTAAACATCGTCTATACTTATACTTATTGTATTTTTAGATTGCCGGTACCTACCTTATTTAAGGGGTGAACTTCAATTTTACTCGCACCTATGTCGGACAAATCACGTTCAGCATCATATTTCAAATCATTGGATACAGAAATCCACAAAGCTTTCTTACGACTTTTCATATAATTTTCATAAATAATGCCGGCTATGGTGCGACCCTTACCAACACCAGCCCCATCACCAATCAAGAAACCGGCCCGACTGCCATCCCTTAGAAAATGATCGTGTGCCTGTGAAGCATATGTAATGGATTCCAACTGTAAAGCACTCAATTGGCCACTTTGTATAGTTTCTGATGGTAGGGAGAGTTTATAGTACACATCGCAAGGCTCTACAGAGGATAATGAAGCTGTCTCTACAACGGGATCTGGATGTTTTTTGCCCAATTTCACTGAAAAATGGAAACAAGTGTAAATTACAAAAGAGAGGTAAAGCTTTCATATATTTAATTTACATTTGGCCGGCCAGTATTCAGCATAGGTTTCTGCTACACCCATTTCCTCAAAATCAGCCTCATCCTCTTCTGGTTGGTTTACAGGATTTGGTGTCTAATAAAATATTATTACAACTTGAAACCTAAATACTGTGTTATGGGATTCATTCTTACCTTCATTGGCTGCATCAGCAGTTGTGAGAGTAATTGATTGGGTATACCGCTGGTTAAGAATTCAGGATTGGCTGCTACCAATGCTTGAATTTTCTGCATTACTAAGGCATTAATTTTGGATTGTGGTGTTAAACCACCAGCTGAAGCACTGCCACCTCCCGTCGCATTATATGTATTGGGTGTCGACGTATCAAAACCTAAACCCATGCTCACTTCAAAACAAACAAGAGTAAGAAACAAAACAAAAAAGAAAAAGAAGAAAAGAAAGATAAATCGCATAAAAACACATACTTGGGAATAAAATATATATTTCACTACATATATACAATAGAAATCAAAGTTTCAATTTCGTTATGATGTCTAATTCAAATATTAATGAAAATAAAGAACGAAGCAGCAAATAAGGGATATCATTCAAACATCTTTGTTGTTGTTGTTTATTTGAGCAAGTGTTGAATAACGTTGGTGTTTGTTAGTTAAATGGATTCTTCAAGGATTTATAGGCAGAGACCGAATGATCAAAAAGTATCATTTAAATCATTTTCGCAATTTTTTTTTATTTTTGGTTAAAAATAAATATCAAGATTTTGATCAATTTTCTGTTTAGATATGTGCACCAATTAATTGGACTGAATCTCCCATTCCCCAAACATATTCCCTTAAAGGACTAGGTGACCCTTTCGAAAAATCGCGTATACATATTTTTATACCTTGCATTACTTATGACAATGGGTATAAGTCAAGCTCAACAGGGTCTTTTTTCCCCGCTGATTTTTCCATCGATTCAAAATCTGAACATGTCCGTCTGTATGTCCATGTAAATTTGTGCGCAGATATGTGACCAGTAGGCATTTGTTGATGAAATTTGGTACAAGGATAATATATAATTGACTCAAAAAGGAACCCTATTGAAAATGAACCGGATCGGATCATTTTTAGAACCCCTCTCCGCATAAGGTCCTATTATAATAGAAGTCTTCATCAATACGGTTATTGCGATTTTTTGGGAAAATTTGCTGAATAATAGTTAATCTAAGCTAATAATTGGCTGTGCCAAATTTGGAGCCGAAATCGGACTATTTTTATAACCCCTTTCTATATATTGATATTTCACGAAAGCACTTATATGGCTTTACCGAGCGTTTACACTAATTGTGGCATAATTTGTGGAGCTAAGTGGTATATCGGACTTGACCGACTGCAACGTTTTCACTTGTTAAAATTATTTTAAAAAGATTTTAGTCGATAATTCGCAAATTTCTTATCATCTTTACGGGAATATTATAAAATTTATGTTTACTTTTATTCATCAAAAATAATCGTTCGTCAATTTTTTCGATCTTTGAATCATTTAAATTGTATTTTCGGTCTCTGGTTTATTTAAATTTTTTTCATTTTTCCAATCTCTGTATAAATGATGTTTTGTTGTGTTTAATTTTTTTTGTTTTTAAATTATAGCTTAAAAGAATTTTGAAAATTTTGGTTTTTTTTCTCTGTTTAGTTGTTAAAATTATAATCAAAAATATCTTTTGTGGAAAGAAATTACACAAACTCAGTGAATATGTAAAATACAGAGAGAGAGAGAGATACAAAAAAGTCTGGTTGTTACCAACATTACTCGACTTACTCTGCGCCCATAAAGACGCGACCATATTAAAATTTGCATTTGTTTGATAATAAGAAGGGCGCATAGCGGTATGTGACAATGCGGCTGTCGCTGCTGATCCTGTAGAACCACTTGCCCGAACATTACCACCAATATTACCACTCAGAGCATTAGGATGTAAGGGTGGTAGACCACCAGCTGCAGCCAGGGCCGCCATGCTCATTAATTGTGTGGCATTGAATTGTGGCAGGACGCCACTTCCGCCTGGCATTAAACTTCCCAAAGTATTGGCTAAGGCTCCAGCTGCGGCGGCCGTTGAACTACTTGGATAAGCGGCCGCTAAACCGAGAGCTTCAAACATTTACAAAAAGTTACATAAAATGGTTTTCTTTTGTTAAGCCTTTCATCCTATGTTTCTTTACATTTTTATAAAATATTTTCTTTTTTTTTTTTGAGTCATTTCTAAAATTAAATACTAACCTCCTGATGCGTACGCTGATGATGATTTCTTGGGCATATTATTGTTATTGATTTGATTTGTTTTTAGCAGTGAATTATTGTTGTTACTATGCACCTGCTTGTGAATACTGCTCTTTTTTGCGTAGGTAACAGCTGTTTGTAAATCGCGACCACCACCTGAAATCATATATTGAAAATGTCGTTAGTGTGGCTTTTGTTTTTATATAATTTTTTATAAAATAAAAAACAATTTGACTTTGTATTGAAAAATTAATATCCTACAATAATCTATATAGTCAAAATATATTTGTTTACGATCTTCTGCTTCAAGTGGATCCCTAAATATTCGAATTTCTTAATTCCAAATGATAAAATTTCCGCTGAATTTACATAAAACTACTTTGTAGGGTCCCTGACGCCCCCATTTTACAAACAGAATAGCAAATTTATGTGGAGGTATAATAATATAATGTAACTGTGCTGAATATGAACCGCATCTTACTAATTGCAGAATCCATCCCCCTAAAAGATTCATCTTTATACATCTTTATATAAAGCATTCGCAAGGCCTTATATTTTTTAATTAGATGCCCAGACAAACTTAGATTCCAATAAAATATATTAGCAAGGAATAAGATCTGTCTCAAGCCATTTGGGGTGTTGATTTAAATTTGTTAAAATTTAGATCAATTCTGAAAATAAGCAAAATTGCTTCATGTTCACCTCCTCCCCCGCAAGGTAATAAAAAGTGAAAAAGGTTCCAATTTCTTTGTTTATACTTCTTGCAAATTTGCTTATATACTCCTCAGAAAGTTTTTTGGCACAAATACAATAATAATAATAGTAAGTTATGTTATATTATGGAGATTTGGCGAAGGAGAAATTTAAAAAAAAAAAAAAAAAAAAAACACTTAATTTTTGTTCGCGCGCGCTTCTCTCTTGAAAATGTCGTTTATTTGTTTACAAACGAGAGGGAAAAAAAGATGAAAAACAGATATAATGATAAAAACAAAAAACTGTAGAAAAAAAACAAAAACAAAAACAAAAAACGTGACCAAATTTATAAACGAGCACTTATTATTACAGTTATGAAAAAATATAGGTTAACCGAAAAGTTTCTTGTTCACCGAAACTGCAATAAAGTGAGTGCGGTATAAAAGACAACAACAGCTAGAGTAACAATAGTAGTGACCATGGTGGCGTGGCAACTATTTACCACATTATAAATGTCATTAAAGTAATTTATTGTTAATTATGAGGAAACTTTAGAACATTCATCATTATTTGTTATGAACTTAACGGAGTGATTCATATCCTTAAGTGGCTGTTGAGCATTCATTTTTTTCTATATGAACAAAACTTTATATAGTTATGTGAAAATATTTGAAAATATAATAAAGTTTTGAATAAATATCTAAACACAGGCTGTCTAGTAATTGGCGTCAACTATCTATGGACTGACGCTTACTTAAAATGCTTTAAATTTTAAGTGGCTTACAGCTATTTGCCAGAGCAGAATGACCATATTTGAACGAATTGTTGAAATTACCATATTTAGCTGGCAATAGGTGTGTTTTACACTACACTTTTCTCAAAAGTGTCTATTGGATTAAAGGTTATTCATACTATTATATTGATCGCCTCAACTTGTCACAACAGTTTGGAACGGAGAGAAAGAAGGCCACAAAGCATTGTCATTGTATTAATGGCTGAGCCATTTACTTTTAATTACTCTTCATATAAGAAAGTTTGTCAGTTATTTTGAAGGCTTCAGAGACCAGAATGGAAAATCTCATTCAATCTAGCCTGTGTCTGGGCTGTAAGTCCTGTCTGTCCATTGTTGGCACCACCCTAACGGTCGTAAATTTTAAAATATTGAGCTAAAATTTATATTTTATGTGGATGGTATAAAAACCTAATATTTTTACAAGCTTTACTGTTCATTCGTCTGTATTTGAACCCGCATCTCTTAGCATGAGACATAAAACAAAAAATAAGAAAAACCCATAATGTGCCTCGTCTCCCTGATCAAATGATAAAGAGTACTAAAAAGGGAAGAAATTTCCACATTACGTACCAAAAATGACTTTTATTAGCTTAACTCTGAGTTAAGTTGAAAAATTAAAAGATTGTTGTTGTGTGTGTGTCAAGTCATTTACACACGTGTCCTACACACATGTACAGTGGTTTTAGCTAATCTCGTGTTGTGGTAAAAAAAACTATGCTTGTCGTCAGGCTGCTGCTACTGTTGCGGTGATGTTTTGTGCTTTAAAATGAATGAAATTTTGTTCGGGTTTCCTTCCAACTCTTCGTTCCCTTTCTCTGTTTCTCTATGACAGGAAAAATTCCTTTAAGATATATAACTTAACATCCTCGTATATATATATTTTCACACATATTTGCATAAACCATTGTAGACATGTAACGAAGAATGGACAGATATATTAGACAGCCAGCCCGTTAGGCAGTATTAGTGGCTTTTGTGTTAAGAGTGAACATTTCTACATACACTCATAACTTTTCCTAGATACATTTTATATACATTCTTACGCATTTGTGACTATTTTTCTAAACTTCTTCATAAGCAGTAATAGTAGAAATTCATTTGTTTTTGTAGTTTACATACGTATATAAGACATCTGTGTATACAAGGATTAGACGGATGGTTATGTGTGCTTTTGTAGGTTTGTTTATATGTTATAATATTATAATCAAAACAATTTATTAAGTTTTGTGTGGTTATTAAGAAAGTAAAAGTGTTTTGTTTGAAGACTTTTTTTTCTCTGAAAATATTATATTTTCATTCTACGAGTACAATAAAAATTGAAAGTGTTTTGTGTTATTTAGTATAACATACACACTAACACTTGAAGACATTTTTAAGTGGAACGTAATTTAATATATATTCAATCATCAATAAATTCTGTTTTGAAATTTGTTAAAACAACTGATGTTCTTCTATTTTAATGTTCAACCTGTAAGAGATCTTAAGTTGGCTTAAGTCAAATCTTAAATATTCTCCACATTTACAATGGTAGGCGTGGCAGGTAGTTTGTTCCCTGCCTGTGTGTCAGCTTGCAAGTCAACTTTTACATTGAGTATGTTTTTTTATAAATTGTGAGCGTGTTTTTTATTCGATACACCTAATTCTCTTTTTGCACGAATTTTTTTTACACGTATTTGATCTAACACGAAAAAAAGAAAATTCTCTTTTTTCACGAATTGTTTTGTTTTAACACGATTTTCAATTTTTTTTTTAGGTTTGGAACCAATCTACTATTCTTTCATTTAGTTAATATCTTTTTTTAACGAATTTTTTGGGAGCGTATCTATCGTGTAAAAAGGGAATTAAGTGTATATACAAACTTTTCATTTAATAGCTCAATTTTTGTAGCAAGTAAGACTTTTGTCTATTGTGGGCATGGCTCTAGACCGATTTTAACCATTTTAAATAGCTATCTGCGTGTAAAAACTAAAAGTTTGTTTAAAATTTCAGCTCAATATCTCAAAATTTACGACCATGAAAATGCTAACATTAGACATATAGACACGGACATACAGGATGTAGATCAACACCGTTTTATGAATACTCAGAAAACGTAGCAATATACTTCACCGGCTTAATTCCTCCCTTTGTGTGAGTATAACTTGAGTTCCAGACGAATATATATACGTTTAGGTAAACTTATAAACAAAATTATCCGCTACAGAGGCATGTATAATATTTGCATAAATACATAAATAATATGCAAATATTTATGTATATAGTGTTGTGGATAGGTTATGAATCATGTACCCATGTATGTACATAGACACAAACAAAAGTTTGTTACAGTTGGATATCGGAATTTGGTATTTTACCATAAAAGGTATTCAGGTTATAACACAATGGATGTGTGGTTGTTAATATTCAGTCTTCTCCACTCTACTCGGATATAAAGTCAAAGTATTGCATTATGAGGTCCGCATATGAGTACATACCACTATTTTATATATGTGACTGTTGTAACGTTGGCCCAGCCCGTATTATTGTCAGAGAATCTCAATTACAGCAACCTTTCCCCTTCACCCTCTCATGCTTCTACCGCTGTGATACTGTTCCGCATATTACACATTGTAAACGAAATGGTTTAAGGACTGTACGGTATACACAAATAAATTTTATATACTCCGTGAATTACATGCATATGTACACACAAGAGAAGAAGATGCTTTAAAATCCCTTAAGGTGGATATAAATTGATAATTTAATGCCTTAAAAATTCCACTTAACTAATGAAATGCATTTCTGCTCATAATCGATCATAATGACAGACAGATACAAACATAAAGTGTCCCCTCATTTTATATTAATCAGTTTTGTTTTTCCCTTCAATCGACCACTTGACGCTAGCCAAAGCCTTCATTCACTCACTCAATCAAGCGATCGATCGATTGTCTTATTAATTTATAGCATAATTACATTTTTGATTAGCGTGCAGGATTTCTTGCCAAAACTAATTAAAACATTGAACAGTAGCAGCGAGGTAAAGTATAAATTTTGCAAGAGCATAATGTTTATAAAAGTATACGCCATGGTGTGGGGTTGTGTTGTAGTGAAGTACAGTGAAGAGCAGTTTGGGAAAAAGCTACATGGGTGGCTTTCATAACCATTTCACTCTCATTCACAAGAATATGCGCTTTATAGCTAACAACCCGTACACCTTATAAGTATGTATGTATAAATGTACGTACATGGCACATTGTTGATATGTGTATATGCATCACCAAATTATGTGGTTGCTTTTACAAATGTGTGTGTGTGTGTGCGCGTTTGTATTATTTCTTAAACAAACTTTAATCTGTATTAATTATAGGCGTGTTCTACACGTTGTTGTTAGGCGCGGATCCTTCGTATTATTAGCAGCAGCAAGAACAATAACAACAACAATAAGATAATAAAATAACAACACCAAAAACAAATAAACGGCTAAACTATGCACTGCGATGGCGGTGAGTAGGTGAAGAATAGAAATACGAGTCAGGCCAATGTTTGTTCAACTAAATAAACGCAACACGCAGCAACTGTTACGCAAGAGTCTACTAATTGGTTATATAAATATACATAGAATTAAGGTATACACATACCGTACACACACGTAGAGTAATTATTCCTAAATAAGTTTTAGCGAGAGAGACAGAGAGAGAGAGAGAGAGTTCTATAGAGTATTGTATGGCAGTAACATTTTTACACACTTCATGGGGGAGGAGTATACTAAGTTTGTGACCATCCCGACAGAGGTGTCTCAGCCCCTACAAATCTTGTTCAGCATCAAAATCTAAGGCAATCTAGATCTGTATGTCTGTGTGTTCGTTTGTTCTGGGCAAATTACTTCTTTCTGCACTCGGATCGTTATTAAAAATGGGCAAATTAGGTAAAGAGCCACACCCACAATCGACAAAAAGCTATTTATTTGCCACAAAAATTTTGTTACACATATTTATAATTCCTTCTTTCATCGATGTGTTAAAAAATGGGCGTAATTAAATAACATACACGCCCACAATTTCCTAAAAACTGTACTCGACTTTTAAGCAATTACATAATATGCGTACTAGAGGGCGAAATCATGTATCTGCCACGCCTACTGTTTGTAAGTACATGTGGAAGGTATTTCAGATTTGGTCTCAGCCCCAAATTTCGTTTTCTTACATGTTTTTATTAAGGAACACATACGGATAAAATGTAGACATTTTATGTTACACATGAGAGAATAATTTATGTCTGTATGTCCGTGAATATAAAAAGAAAGTTAGGACTTAATATATGAATCCCGTTAATCTAAAATTTCATAAATATCAACAGATTTTCTTTTTCAATTTCAATTTAATCACAATTTTCTCTGTGATTAATAGTCAACAAATTAATTTTTATAAGATAATGAAACATGAATTAGTTACATACCTGGAACTTCTATTTTATCTGGATCTTCATCGTCATCAAAATCTGAACCAGAATCATCATCATCATTATCGAAGTCGAAATCAACGGAACGCTTAGTAGATGTCTGCAAATAGATATAACAACAACAACAGGAATTAATTAATTTTTCAAAATATTTGTATTAGAGTAACAAGTCTATTTGATTGCAAGGATATGCTAGAGGTGGTTAAAAGTTCTCTTTAAAAAAAAATCAAATTTTCTGTGCAACATTTTTGCATACATATACATATTTTTTTTATATACATGGATTAATCAACTTTATATATGTAAGTTTACCGGCACAACTACACATCAGTAAGGACTAAAAAAATTTCGTATTGAGACTCATTTTAATGCGAAAAGTAAAAATGTTTCTTAATTAACTTTTTTTTTTTAATTCCTTCACAAATACATGAAAAATTCTATATATATCACTGGGTGCAGGGATAATAAATTTATTAAGGATATACACGTCTTTGCAACACCTCGTACACTCAATAACTGGCAACTAGGTTGGCAGCAGTTTTTGTGATGAAGCTTTGCGAAACATTGCTGAAAATATGTACCAGCCAATACAACCACCCTCCCACACAGGTTAGGGTGAGAGTGTGGAAGAGAACAAACCAGAGAGAGAGAGAAGAGTGAGAATGAGTTTAAAGGATCAAACATCCAATATACATACATGCGACTATATGCACGAACTTCGATGACTTGTATATATATGGCAGAAAATCGAGTCAACAACAAATAGTGTGAATGAAGGATATAATGCAAAAAGCAACCCTTTTGTCTACACAAACTTTATATGTACCTGAGCTGTAAATAGCTTTGGTATAAATACCTACATAATGCACCTACAACCCATTTAGTATGTAAATGATACAAGTATACTTTTCCGAAAAATATTCCCAATTTAGAGGACTAGGAAGAAATAATTTATTAAAATCATTAAAACGGTTCTAAACACGGTCTTGGAATATGGACTTATATCACTTTCAAAATGAGTGCCTCATATCTGTTATATAACTTCCTTTATGTGGTGTATGCTCCTGTCTACCTTTAAACACAAACAACAAAAATCTTTTCAACAATGTTAGAGAGAGCGGGATAATGAGAAAGAGAACAAAAAACAAATTGTCAGCCATATTCGCTAACAACAATAACAATAATATATAAGAAAATTAAATTTGGCTGAGTCCACATCTTAAATACGTTCAATGGTGGGCGTGGCAGATATATGATTACGTTCCTTAATAGTGTATGTATTACGTGTAGGTGGAGTTTTATGCTAAGTATAGTTTTTTTTTTGTAAATTGTGAGCGCATTTCTTATTCGACCACGCCCATTTTTGCCACATCGATGGAAATGTGCACCAAATTTCAAGTTTATTGATCAATTTTTATGGCAGATGTGTAGATTTTTAGTAGATTGTGGGCGTGTCTATTAACCAACAACTGATACATAATACAAACTATTAGAGTAGGAATCTCATACCTGCGACCCCTACCGTTTTTGTAAGTTGGTGTGTAGGTTACTTAAGATTCGGCCTAAGCCAAATTTAGTTTATTTAATTCTTGGCTTATATTTTTTCGTGTAAAAAATATACAGACTAATGTGGGCGTGATTGTCAATCGATTTCGCTCCCATTTTATAAATAAGAAACTGCTTGGAGTCATTTCAGCTCAGAAGCGAAAAATACTTGCAAGAATATGTCCGTGAATAACAACAAAAGGACAGACATGTCTAACTCGACTTAGTAGAACTTCTCTATTCTGGGTGCAAACAGCCAAGAAAAGTTACTATACCCCGCATCTTATATGGAGGGTATGAAATATACTTTATGGGAAATTATCTGTAGCCTCATACATATGAAAATTTAGTATAATTTCCATTATATTGTGGAATCTTCAACTCTAGGTAGAAAGAGAGAGAGAGAGAGAGAGAGAGAGAGAAGGGAAGGCACACAACAAAAGTTATAAATCAGGCGTTGTGCAAATATGCTAACAATAATAATAACAACAACAACATGCATGGTGGATCTATATACAAAACGGACGGAGCTGATGCTATACCTGAAAGGATATACACTTAATTCTCTTTTTGCACGAATTTTTTTTTACACGCATTTGATTTAACACGAGTTAAAACGAAAAAAAGAAAATTCTCTTTTTACACGAATTGTTTTGTTTTAACACGTTTTACAATTTTTTTTTTAGGTCTGGAATCAATCTACTTTTCTTCCATTTAGCCATTTTTAGGGAACGTATCTATCGTGTAAAAAGAGAGTTAAGTGTATTCGCAAATGTCTAATTCTGTTTGTTTGTATGCATACACTGTAAACATACTTCAATTATTATATGTACTCTATATCAAAATATATAAGAAGAGATTCCATAGCTTTCATGATTTGCTCAGACAAATGTATAAAGGTATATGAAGGTATATGAAAATGCTCAGGTTAAATTATGAACAATACCACTAGAATGTCATGTATTTCTCTATCCAATGTTTGGTTACCCTTCCATACTCGGTGGCGATAATTTGCAAATATTGATTGCATGTAAAGGATTGTAGGATGAGTGAAATTAGAAATCAATTATTGCTTAGATAGTCATGGGATTTACTGATTAAGAGACTTTATGAACTTTGTAGAAATCTTTTTATTTTTAGGCTTTTAATTCTTAAGTCTAAATGTGGCTTACATTTCGTACGGTGAACATTTCGTTTGATTCGAATTCATCTTAAGTGAACCCGCATTATAGGGCAACAGTGAATGTTCAATAAAAACAAAATTCGTTAAAATATCTAAAAAACACAATCGGGACATTGACTAGAAAAGTTCTTGGACAGACGGACATCACTAAATCGATTCTAAATTAAATCGTATAATATACCATAAATCTCTACTCCAGGTCATAATAACCTTATAAACATTTGTTCCAACTCACAACAACCTATACTGCATCAACCTACACCACAGTTTAAAGAATACGAATAATATTGTGTTTTGAAAACAACCAGTTGATTAAAGGAAATCACTATCAACAACAACACACCCACAAAAAAATATTACATGAGATGAGAGAAAAAAAAAACTGAAAGCAATGTCATTGACATGTTATAATACAATTATATACGTAAGTAGCGAAAATAAAGCGAACGACCTTGTTAAACTAGAAAAAAAAAAAAAAAACAAATAACATTTTTTTTTCACAATAGACAAGAACATTTTATGTACTACGTAT
The DNA here is from genome assembly GCA_963978525.1 of Ornithomya fringillina. Taxonomy (NCBI): domain Eukaryota; kingdom Metazoa; phylum Arthropoda; class Insecta; order Diptera; family Hippoboscidae; genus Ornithomya; species Ornithomya fringillina. Next base: position 22,795,430 of record OZ021693.1, read on the forward strand.
TATGTAAAATATACAAAACACATGCATTGAGGCATTTACAGTTACATACTTTCCTACTTTCACACAAACATACGCAACTCTATAACCGACTTTGTTAGAGTACGCGCTATAGGGAGCATCTATAAAAAATGTGCACAAATTTATAATTAGAACTTAGATTTAGGAAGAGAGTAATAGAGAGAAGAGCACAATAATAGCGACCTGATAAGCCGTACACAATATCGTTGTGTGCAGTTTTTCTAACATACATTTGTTACGAATTTTAGATACACTGCGAAGCAATGTTTTGTAATGAGCATTTTAATCTGTCTGTAGGTCCATAATAATTTATTTAATCTAAAAGCCATTATTTGCAAAATATTTCGATGAATTTTGCTACCAAAACATATCTGAGCCTACACAGACGACTGTTTTTGAAAATAAACTCAATGGGATGATTTTTGGTACTTCTTTCCTATATAGGCTTTTTCAAAGTTAAGTTTTTATTCAGCGAATATTTTCAATTATCAAATTTTTTTTTTTTTTTTAGCAAAAAGTTAATAAATGTCAATGTTAAATATACACCCATTCGAACCATTTTTAGAACCTTTGCCGTGTAAGGACTTCTTCAAAACGCAAAACGTGGTAAAACTCAATATTTCTTAATGGAAATAGGTTTTGGTATCATTATCCTAAAGTGTAAGTGTTCAAAATTTCATTCCAAATGAAACTAAAAACTCTGTCTCTCCTTTTAGGGATCTTCCCAGAAGTACTAAAACAAATTCCAATTGTACTGTAATGAAAATTTTTATATGACAAAAACTCAAAATTCTTAATATTTTTTGATAAAATTTTGTGAAGAATAATTAATTATTAATATTTGACCAAATGTGTACTTGATAGGACTATTTTTAGAACCATTTTCCTTTTAATTATATATTGAGAAGTATTAATAAAGACCCAACTTGTAATTTAAGGAGCTAAGTGGTGTAGGTATTATAACGTTCAGTACAACTGACTACAATTTTTTTATTCGTACATTTAATTGGATTATTTTGCAAGTGGCATCAGGTCGAAGCAAAAACAAAAAACTTACTCCACTTTCAATATAATTTGTTCATATAAATATTCAACTAGTTCAACTAAAGCACCTTTAACAAGTGTAGGGTGTTACGTAATAAGAAAAAAAAACAACAGCTTTTACGTAATATATGCGCAGTTTTTAAAGGGTTGTTACACTACACTAAATATGTAAATATATGTGTCATGCTAATACAAATGCTTTTGCACGAGCCAGACGCATGTGAATGTGTATACGTATGTAGATATATTCTTTTTAAAATGTCACCGGTTGTTATTGTTGTTGTTGCATGAGAATAGTATGCGAATTTCAAAATAAAAACAAAAAAATTCTTGATAAATTGCCGCCAAAACAAAACGTAAGAAAAACATGCGATACAAAAAATAAATTAATTCTAAAACAAAATCTGTATTCTACTCTCTCCCAAAACACATGATTAATGCAATACAGAAAATATTTGTAGAGAAACGAAAAAAAAAAAAACAAATGTATATGAGAAAAATATGCTCTCCGGTTGGATTTAGAAAAAAAAAAAATTGCAATTGTTTGTAAATGAACTCTCATCACCAGGTATATGTAAATGAATACACATCTGTACAATTATATGCAGTCACATTAGTTGGAAACCAAGACAGTAAATTATGTAAATTATTAGGAAAAAAGATAAAAAATTTTCTTTGTATAATATGGGAAAACTTCTACAGCATAATTCTGCTTAAAATTTTTTTATTCCTTTTTTTCATATATAAGTTTTTCAACATTTTTTGTAAGCATTTGTGTGGAAAATTCTGTCTAGGGTGGATATTGTAACGCTTGCGCTTTAAGTGATGTATATATACATATATACAAATGAAACACTGTCAGGTACGTCTCTCGAATGGGGTAAGATTGGTGACGCTACATTTATTTCTCTGCAAACATATGACAAATAACAATATATACGAGGGTAGTACCGGATGTACCTGACGTAACATATTTATTATTCAACTCAGTCCCCTTTTAGGTCAAATGCAATTTTTACACTTGATTTTCAATAGTTTCGATATCCCGTTTATAGTGAGACTTGGTACTCAAAATAACCATTGCATTTTTATGCCAGCTTTTAAGGAATATTAAGAACTGCGACTATCAAACAATGACCAATTCATAAACGCTGCGCCATCAACTTTAAAATTTAAAGCTTAACATGTAAGACAACTAAATTTGTCTTAAGCTAGATTTTTGTTTATTGAAGGCGTGGCTTTTGACCGATTTTGCCCCCATTTTAAATAGCAATCTGCTTGTAAAAACTAGAAGTATCAACTCAATATCTCAAAATTGACGACCATGAGAATACCAACAACAGACGGACACACTTGTCTTAATCGACTCAGTTTTCAACGCTGATCAAGAATATATATATATACATTGTAGTGTCTCTGACGCTTGCTTTTAAATGCTGCAAACGGAAGAACAAACTTTGTATACCCTCATTACTAAGGTGGAGGGTATAAAAAGTTCGCCTGCCACTGCCTTTTTCCCGTTTAAAAGACATAGATTAATAAAACTTAAATTTTTACATACTTAACTTACTTAGTATTAACTTATTGTAATTTGATATATAAATCGAACCAAATTACAATAAGTTACTCTTCTATAAGAATTCACATTATTTTCTACAATGCAGGAACTTTATTAACTTTAAGTGACATTCAATGTTGTCAAAATTTTTCCCTAAACGATAAACAACTTATACCAGACATTCATAAACTTTTATCATTAAGATGAACTTGCTTAAATCGATGAGGAAAGTGATGTTCCTGTGCATTGATTCAATAAAAGATAATTTTTACAAACATACGAACACAGTTAATATATGCTGTTCTACTAGTAGTGTGGTTAGATATCTCAACACATTTTTATAGGTCAAACATTATATAATGTATTCAAATTTTCAAATTTCAAGTGTAAACTTTCATTCATATATATACAATTTTTTATAAGAAAATATATACCAATTATATAATTATTATTGACTTCATATAAGGTGTAAAAATTTTAAAGCTAAAAATCCTTCCGCAATATTTCCCATAAAACACGTTATAGAACGATACAAAAAACCACATGTTTGCAACCACTGTGCACTAGATTAAAAAACATGACTTAGCAAAGGTTAGAAAGGGACAACTAATATCACAAATATCAAAAGAAAATAACAAACAGAACATAATAGAAAAGTAAAACAAAGTGTGGCTCGAATGATTTCTACAAATTTACAAAATTATACAATAAAATTCTTCCTAAAAATTACTTGAAACCAATCACAAACTTTATATCTGTTATAAACATTAAATGGAAAATTATTGATAAATAAACGGATGAGTAACCAAGAAGTAAATGTCAGTTGGATATTATATTGAACGTCAAGAAAAATGTAGAACAAGAATATCTCGCAACTTTACCTAAAACAATTTTCAACGCAACTTTTTTATATGAAATAATAATAAAACTCACCATTTTGTTGAAAAAATTGCAGCAATGTGTGGAATAAAATTCTTTGTTATTTTAGACACTTTTTTTTTTTTCTTTTCTTTTGTTAAAGTAACTTGATTCGTTTGTTATTTTTTCTGTTCTTTAGAAATGTGATGCTTGTTACGTATTTGCACCTACGGTTCCTTTAATTTATTGTAAAAAGTGATGTGTCTTCTACTAAAACGCAACTCATTAACATGTCTTTGCAAGTTATTATGCACTCTTTTTACTTTTTTGCGTTGGAAAAAAATTGAATTTATTAATATATATATTAATTTCTTAATGTTTTGCGTTTTTAAACACTTTTTCTGATCACGTTTCTATTTAGCCGACGGTTTCTTTAACACGCACACGACCGTCACCCTCGAATGTTTGTATTGAAATGACGAAAGCAACTCAACGCTTTTACTTGTGAAAGCAAAATAGGAAAATAATTAAGAATAAGGCGTTGCCAGATTGATTAAAAAACTATAAATGCAAATCCCGACACGTTTAGTATACAGACAGTGTATGATTTAAATGTCAAATAAAATTTTTGTTAAAAAGTCTGGGCCGGAGACCCATATATATACATATATGGGATGGAGAAGAGTACGTAAAACCAGTAAACACAAGCTATATTTGATAACACGCAAGTATATTAAATAAAAATTTACGATATTTGTTTTTGTTACGAGAATATTACTCATAAAAATTTACGCTTAATAAAATGTACGATAATCATGAATACGATATGGGCAGAGACCTCTAAATATAGAGACGGAGTCAGAGACTGATATGGGCCTGTAATTGAATTTTGAGATTTAAGAGAGTGGCACTTTGTCTTGGCAGAGACCTCTAAAAACTTCTTTAGAGGTCTCCGTAAATACCCCATAATTGTTGCAAACACATAAAAACAAAATATATTTCCTTTGTGTTATTTTATTGGAAACAAAGATTTTTTTATACATATATTAATTATAATTTTTTTTATAGTATTTTATGTTTAACTATTTAAGTGTCTTTTAAACCAAATTCGAAAGCCTTAGCGATTTTTTAGGATTTTCTCTATTAAATATGTTTCTAAGAAATTATAGCGATTCAGGAAGCTGTTGTCTTTTATTATTGTTGTTATTATTATTATTATTAATATTATTGTTGCTTCCTTTATTATTTATAATTAAGTAAAGCTCAAAACTGCACATCGTTTTAGAATTAAGAAAATTTTTTGTGTATAAAAAAAAAAATTTGTGAAAAAAATTACTCTTGAGCTAGTTTGTGCATGTAGTGTATATAATTATTTTGTTTGTGATGCTTCTAAAAAACATTTTCAAAAACATAAATGCAATATTTTATTTTATTCAGTTGTTGGGTTGTTGTCTTATACATGTTTATATATAATATATCAAAATTTTATCGATTTTTGATACAAATATTTTTCTTTCAATAATTATTAGCGTAAATTATATTAATGAGGAATTTCCATTAATACATTTCTTCTTATTAAATGGAAAGAATCAATTAACAGCCACAGCCTGTTATGCATGAATGCTTATGCATCACAGAGTTGTTATATGTTATTTTCGTACTCTCTAACATTTATTTAAAAACGAAATAAAAACCTAAAACATATTAGAGATTATCTATAAGCAGAGACTAATTAATAAGCAAACCAAAAACTTTTATATATATATATAAGTATATTAGAAATATTTATACAAATGAAAAACATGTAAAGACATATTTTCTGTAAATATTTAGTGCGTTGTGGATTTGATTAAATCACCGTTTTTAGTTACAGCGTTGCCACCATTCGAACAACCATTCCTGTAACGGGAATCATTATTTAAGAAAACCGTTTCTTTTACTACAGCTGGTTCTTGAGCTGACGGAGGAAAGAAAACCTTAAAAATTACACAAAAATGATTATTTTTTAGTTATTTTATTTGATGTAGCGATCTTACCTTGACGGCTCCTTTAATCATTAAAAAGAACCAATATATTTGTGGTAGGAATAATATTAAAATGCCAATAATACAACCAATGGGCAAACCATTTAAGGCTTGCCATATCGATGTGGCATTTATTTCCCAACTATAACGCCACATAACGTAGGGCCACATTAAAACACGACATATGAAAAATGAAAACAACATCATCAAGCCGTTTATGAGGTAGGAACGTGTGTCTTTCAAGCCCAATGTACTTAATATGCTACGTAATGAAACGAACGGTGTGGAGAATTCCATCATAAACATATAACTGTAAATGCAATGACCACCGCCACGTATGTACTAAAAACAAAATGATGCATATCAATAATACATGTGAAACAAAACAGCACAAGTGAACTTACGGTGACCACTAAAAAACCCACAGTACCCACAAAAACGTGATGTATCATCATAACGGGATGTGTTATAACATAACGAAGAAAATCCCATTTGCCATTTTCCGGGATTTGTACACTTTCACCGTCATAGTCATAAATTTCATCTTCATGATGGCGCAAATGTTGCAAATCAGTGTCCATCTCCATCTCCACATCCTCCTTCTCCTCCCCCTTCATCGCTCGTTTATTATTCGATATTTTATGAGTATTCTTTTCAGTTTCCTGTTTAGCTGCCTTTAATCGTTGGCCATTGGCAGAAAATGTGCGCGCTATATATTTATCATAGAGGCCACCATTTTTTTGGCCATTGGTATCTTTCGGTATAAATGATGCATGCGACGTGAGACGCATCAATTTTAATTTATCGGTTATTTTCTGAGTATGCACTTTATACATAGACCATATATCGTACATAAAATAGGCGGTCCCGAACCATCCGTAGCCCTCCATCAGACAGTGCGAAGCATATACAAACGATTTGCTGCAAGTTGATTTACAAACAATAAAGCCCACCAAAAATGAAAAAGCTGCCTGTATAGCTGACACAATCCTGTGTGGGGAATGGTAACAAGGAAGAAGAAAAAGGAACAATTTCTTAACACTACAGATTAGCTGTTTAAAACATAATACATTATGGAAACATAACATGAAAGAAAAACTAACTCGCTCCCCGATTATAAAAGGAAAATTATTTAATGTTATTATTTATAAGAGAGTAAAGAAGGGCAACAATTAGTCGACTTTTATATAAATTTTTTATATTTTTTCGTTTATTTTTAAATTCTTAAATCCAAATAAAATTAAATTTCTTTTTGAAAAGACTAAATTTTTATTAATGTATAAATTCCAAATTTCTGGTTTAAATAATTCTAATTCTATAAAATATTGCGGTCAAGTCGTATAGATACAACTTTCGCTTGCTATTATTCGGACAGTAAAAATTTTTTATTCTCTCAATTTCTTTTTCCAATTTTTTCTTTCTATTCTCTTCTCCGTAAAAATGAAAAAGTTTAGAACGGACACATTTCATAACACGATCTGTTATAATTATCTCAATTCACCGATATTATCGGCAATACGTGGTACACCTTATTATGGCGTGGATGATGGCAATGATACGAATCCAATACCGCGCTGGCATTACACACCGAGAACAAGAAGTAATCATGCGTGTGGTTGTCGCAATACAAAATATTGTGACGAATTACGTGAAAATTTGTGGAAGGCTTCTACCAAATCCGCCATATATGTGCCGGACACAGCTACAGCGTGGTTCCAGGAGCAACGGAAACTGAAACAAATGGCTGATTATTTAAATAGTATGACACCAGAAGAGGCGTACGCTTATCAACGACATTTATGCAAAGGTACGTCGCGGTATTCCAGTCCACCCGTACAGTGCTTGGGTGTAAAGCAACCCTTAAGAGTCGTACAATCATGTCCCCTGGCCACTAATGCCAGACGAATTTCTCCAGAATTTCTAAAATTATTGCAAGACCATGATTGTCGTATGCAACAATTAATTCAAGCATCATACAATGAGCATCGACCAGGAGGAATTGACGATCAAACAGAAAGAGCATGTACAAGTGGGCACCGCTTGGATCGTTCATCAAGGTTATCGTCAACGCGCTCTCAGTCTTCTAGTAAACGTCCTAGTAAACGACCGAATTGTTCGTGCGATATATGTTACTGCCCGGATAAAGTTGATAATAATGTTGGCGACGGTTGTTATCCATGTGGGTATGGATCTCAAGTGCAAGAACACAATATAGCATCTTCTGATAAATTGTCACCAAAAGAAGATGATAAAAGAGAGTCTCAAGACCCCGCTTACAGGCCTCGAGTACACGGAACAACTGAATATGTTCGAGCAATACGCGAATACTCTGCTCCAGATGATACGCAAAGCAAAAAAAAAACAACGAATTCTTCCCCCGAGTTAGAAGATCGCATTAAACAGCCTGATAGAAAACCTCCTGCGAATATTGAACCTACAACTAAAAAGAGTACTTCCACCGGTACAGTTCCTAAAAAGAAAGAATCACTACGAGAAATATGGATTAAACCAGATGCAACACAAATGCGTGAATCAACTACGTCTTTGAGACCCCGAGTACCGCATCATCGCAAAACTCCAAAACAAACAAAGAAAATGGATCAAAAGCGTATTTCACGTACATCCCTGCATCCTAGAATAAGACGTCATAAATATCCTCAACATATGACAATTTCAAAGAAACCTAAAAGGCTGTCTGACCGTTCTGCTGAACCAAGTGTAACACCGTACAAAGAATCTCAACATACTCCGACTCCAAAAAAACAAAGTTCTACATCGGGAACTACAAGTAAACATATTGATTCATCGGAACGTATCGATGTAAAAGACAGCAAAAAAAGAAAGGAACCAAGTAGGGAATTGAGAAGAGAACACACTCCAACCCCAAAAAAACGAGAAAGTCCTTTATCGGGCACTACAATTAAATATATTGATTCATCGGAACGTATCGATGTAAAAGACACCAAAAAAAGAAAGGAACCAAGAAGGGAATTGAGAAGAGAACACACTCCGACCCCAAAAAAACGAGAAAGTCCTATATCGGGCGATGCAAGTAAACATGTTGATTCATCGGAACGCAGCGATGTAAAATATAGCAGGAAAAGAAAGCAACCAAGAAGGGAATCAATAACAGAACTACGAAAGGAAGCAAGAAAAGAACCAAGAACAAAAAAGCAACCACCAAAAATTCCGCCTAAGTCCAATAAAGGCTATGTACTCGGTCAACCTCACCATGAAAAGCAGTATACTTATACACCACCCTACCGAAGTTCTGAGAATTATTTTGAGAAACCAAAGGAATTTAAACATAAATCAAAAAAGCGTTCATCTACAACTGCTCCACCACTACTAACTTTGAGAGAAGCAAAAGCTCGTAAGAGAACATTGTCGCCCATATCTAAAGAATTTTTTGTACGTTCGCGTGATTCTTCAGAGCGACAATCACAACCAAAAGCAACAAAACCACCACCAAAGAAACGCAAAAGAAAATCGCAACCATTAAATTCCAGTTCAAGCGCCTTCTTTCCCCATACAACAACACCCACTAAAACTGCAGTATCGAATATTTCTAAAGAATCACCTAAGAAGCATTCCAGACCTTTAGTAAAAAGACGACCTGCTCCACCAAAAAGCAAAACATCATTACCTAATAAAACTTCGACTTCGAGTATAACCAGAGATTCAAGAACGGGGAAACCTCGGGTAATAGTTCATCCGAAGGAAAAGAAAGCAGGGGTCAGAAGCATTTATGAAAAGGAATCGTCACAAATTGAACCACGTGTAAATAAGCTAACTATGAGTGTTCAAAAACTATCTAATGCACACATACACAACTCAAAATCTAAAGGAACAAAGCTCTCTATAGTAGATAGGGTGCCACGTTATAAACAAAGAATAGAAGCACCTCCAGAACCTCGCCAAAATAGAGCACAACGTTATTCTATACTATCCTACTCAGAGCAAAACAACCCTTTACTATATACGCCAAAAGGGAGTAAGAGATCATCATTATATGATGAAGATAAAGAAGAAGATGACGACGACGATGACGAGGATGAAGCTGTAACGAAAGAACCTATACGCCCAACGTCAAAGGTTATCCCAAGTGTGAGAGATTATGATATAAGACAAAATAAAAAGAAACAAAGCAAGGGGCCAAAACAAAAAAGGCCGTCTTCGACAATAATGTATTATCCAAAGAACCAAAGGCGTTCTTCTTCAAAGGACTCTTTTGAAAAACGCAGGAGTTCTGAAATTGAGTATACTGGTCGTGATAGCAAAAGAACTCCTTCAGAGCCATTCACATTCGCTGTAATGTCAAAAAGGAAACCTAATTATGGTCTTTTTAACACTGATGACGAAGACGATGATAGCGATGAAAATCTAAAAGAATCTGGTAATGCAAAAAATAAAAAGGGTAAATCTAAATTTGATCCAAAAGAACAACTAACTACTACTGAAGGTAAACCAACTCAAGTAAAAAGATTACATAGTGAAATTAAAAAAGGAGAGATGCCGGAAGAAGAAAAACACCAACCAACTGCAACCAAAGCAAAAAAATCATCTAATAATGCTAAGAAAAAGGATAAAAACATTAAGAGGAACGAAGAAAAATATAAACCAAGGTCCAGTTTGCACAAACCTCAAAGAAAAAGTGCTTCAAAGAAAGTACGTGCTCGGCCTTCATCATCAGTTCCGTCTCGAGAATACAACAGCGACAACTCGATGGTGAATGCGCGGAAAAAGTCTTCCACTAAGCAGAAAAGATCTTCTAAAAAACAGTCTATAACGAGGACAACGGTAAATGATTTCTGGAGTCCACGAGCAAGCAGTTTTAATAGCTATGCAGGCTATGCAGGCAACAGCTATGATTCTTTTGACTCTCGGGGAGGTTTATTTGGTTACGAGTCGGAGCAGAGTGATATTGCAAAGAAACAACGTACCGATGACTTGGCTGAGCAGTCAACATCGAAAGCAGCAATTAAAAGGTGGTCAACACTGCCTCACCCTAAAAGCCGGAGACGTTCTTCTAGTGCATGCAAAAAACCATGCAATATGCAAACTCAAACTTTGCATACATGCCAGCCCCAATATTGCCAATATGCAAGATCCTCATGTTATAAAAATAGCCCGATCTCTTCTATACTGGTGCGTCACAGAGATTCGTACGATTGGAACAATATGTCAATCAACTATCCCGCAAGGTACCAAGCGGCAGCTACACGAACTCAACACGATTTGGTCGAATGGAAAAAGAAACAACGCATAACCTGGGCTAACGCGTCAGATTACGGCATGACTGATCTATGCAATTCAGCAAATGTATGTCAGAGACGAAAAACGACACCTGTTTTAACAAGATCTTCTCAATGTAGTTATGGGGATACGTCTGATTCGGAATGCTGTATACGCCATCGTTAAAAGTAATTGTCATAATGCAATTTCAAATAGTTTCATATAAAAAATTCTATTGAATTTGCTTTACGGTGAAATGAAGCAATTTAACACGTATTATTTATATGAAACTATTTGCAATATATTATTTATGTAAGATGAAGACAATGTGTACCTTTTAAACATAATTGTTACATAAGAATATAATGTGTTTATTTCGTAGGAGGAAAAGATATTTTGAATTTATTTGGTACTTGAATGTGTAGGGTAAGAACAATGTTACGAATTTTTTTTGAGGTACGAGTTTTAGGGAAATTCTGGTGAGCCCCACAAATATTACATTCGATAAGCCGAACTCACACGCCCCCTTTTGCGATTTTTTATGTGTTATGTTAGAGGGACCTCCGAAATTGATGCACATTTGTTTTCTCCTCCCTTTAATAGTCAAAATGGTTAACTGATTGCCAGATAAACTCATTTGGCCTAAAATTATGCTGTACAACTTTTTTTTATTAAAAACAAAAAATCATCCAGAAATAATCGAAAAATTTTCTGATTTAAGCAATAGTATCTAAATTGTATTTTTTTAAATTCTTATGATATAAATTGGTATAAATAATTTTTTAAATTTTAAATGTTATTAAAAATTTTTTGGTCAAAAGTCTAACAACGAAAGAAATAAATTACAATTATGCAGAGAAACATAACGCGGAGCTTGTGTCTAAATGCTAATCAGTATTGTGGTATGAAAATATGGCAGGAAATTCCCTATTCGGATATTGATTGTCCCATACAACAAATTTGTATGAATTGTCCGATAAAACCATGCATTTACTACGATGATTATCCATGGTTTGGGCGTTACAAAACAAATAATATGCAACCAACGCAGAAGCAGGGTTCGAGTAGATGTTCAGGTACACGTGGATGGTTGTCAAGAATGACCAAAGGTGGTGTATGTTCACCGCAAGTCTTAAAAGCTTTTCTTAACTCACCCAATACTTGTGATCAAAAATTATTGGAAAATCACTCGGATGATCCTTTTGTAAGCAGATCATTTAATCCGAATGTACCATTTATATATGGAGGAAATTTGCAAGATAATATTGGTAAATGGAATATGCATAGAATACATGGCAATGGTGAACCCTTTGTAGGGAGATCATTTGATCCGAATGTATCAAATATATATGGAGGAGATTTACAAGATAATATTGGCAAATGGAATATGCGTAGAATAGATGGAAATCGTTTACAATCTAAAGACGACTTTATAGGGAGATCATATAATCCGAATGTACCAATGTATGGGGGAGATTTACAGGATACTAATGGAAAATGGACTATGCGTAAAATACACGGCAATCCTATACAATCTAAAGATTACAATGAAGGAAACAGACCAATGGAAGTTTATGGGGAAGCCAATATGTCCCTTGCAAAACGTCCCGAAAATCAATGGCTTAATAATTTTGCTGATTATGGCAATTATGCTAACAATGGTGTAGCGGATTTGGAAAGATATAAACAAATAATGGCAATGATGTACAAAGGTAATGGCAATTACCCCAACAGGTTGCCGGGCAATGAAAATTATGCTAATTATGCTAATAATTATGCTAAAAATTACGATAATAATTATGGTAATTATGGTAATAATTATGTTTATAATTATGGTGATAATTATGCAAGCCAATATCCAAAATATAAATCATCCAAAAAAATGATGAATGCCTGGATAAAAAGTTTATATGAATTTTATAATGATGTAGCCGGTGGACCCGAGATACCAAAACGTAAATTTCGCAATCACAGTAGTTTCTATAGTTCTGGTAGACAATTCAAGTCACAATATAATATCAGTAGAAAAAGTCAAGTAGCTTTACGAGGCAATAAAAGCGGGTTTTTAAAAAAATCGCGTAAAAGTAAACATCATTTCAGTTCTAAATCGAAGGAAAAACAACCGTGGTCTCAGATTTATTACCATGAACCATATGATCCTAACAAACCATGGACTTATCGACAAAGTGTACCCAACCCTTTTACACGCGATAAAAGTAACAGCGAATTTCCTTTCAATCGTCAAGAATGGCTAGCCAAGGTAATTCAAGAAGTGGACCGAGATAAGACAACAAAACTGCCTGAAGATAATGAATCTGCAGTTCGTTTACGCGAGGAACTTCTAAGAAAATCTAGAAGTTTTCCAGGTCACCACTTATCCTCTCATAAAGTGCGGAATTAATAGAAAGTAAAAATAAGTAAAAATGCTATAGTCGGTACAGTCCGACCATTTAATACTCTACATCACTTGGCTCCACAATTTATGCTACAATTTTCAAAAAAGGTTCCTCTCTGAGCCAAGATATCCTTGTACGCAATTTTATCTAAATATCTCAAAAAAGAGTTGCAACCTGCAGCACAAATTTACATGGACAGGCGGACATGGTTAAATGCAAGGTGGGAAACAAAATACAAACATCCACATAAACTTAACATAGCCTCTGCCACAAGTGATGCAGGGTATAAAAAACATTCATCTTCTAGAGTTTGTATTACGATTTGCATCTTTTGTGTTAGCGTAAAAGTATTTTATCCCTTACGTTTTCATATATATATAAATTGTTATACAAACTTTGGTAGCATGTTTTAGTGACTTTAGTAAAATTTTTGGCATTGTTTTGGTGAAACTTTTAGAACATTTTTTTGTAGTGAAATAAACTTTTATCATTATATTATGGAAAGCGCAGATTTCATTTTAGAACGATATGTATGTATTTCTATACAGCCTATAAAATTAGGGCACTGTACGTAAGGTGGAATTGGGTAAGATTTTCATCTAAAGGTATAAAATGGTCACCACACAAGGTTAGCAAATTTGCCCCACTCCCACATATGATAAATAATCACAATACATAATAAGGTAAGGTAAGGTAAGGTAAGGTAACGTCTGTAATTGTTATTGCGCCTACTTATTCCAGGTGTACATTTTTATGGTTCTTCCTGCAGTCCAGTATATTCAGCCAGTTCTATATCCCTTTCGTGTTTTAAACTTTTGCAGAAGTTATACTGGGCATAATTATATGGCATTTAAGGAGCAGAGTCTTAAAAAAAAACTATAATACGTTCTTTGTTGATCATTTTCAGAGACAATATCATCTTTTTGATTGATTGGAATTTCAAAATTATTTCTTTAAAAAACAATGCAAATTGGTTTGGTCCTTATGAGATAAACTCCCTCAGCTATATAAAAATAATGGCCTTATTACGCCCTATATACACATAGTTAATGCATGAAATATATGAGGTTCAGAGGCCGATTTTTGAAATGGTGTATATCAACTCAGATTTTAAAGCTTATAAAGAAATAATAATTTTGTTTGCACTCTGAAGCCTCCTTCTAGGCGTTGCAAAAGTATTGAGAGACATAGTACATCCCCACGTTATATGTGCGTTGAAGAGGAAACTCTTATAGCTGCATTCACTGTAAGGATCTTAATCCCTTTATGTAGAATTCCATTCAAAACGCGTTTTCTTACGTAGATTTCAATCAAACCTGGGACCTCTAGAATTAAAAACTGGCGCATCGTTGGATAAACAATTTTCATCTCTGTAGTCAAATTTTTGTGGCAGATGAAAAGATTTTGATGAAATCTTCACCGATGTTGCCCTCTTTAAAAAACATTCTGCATTCAATAACTACGTAGAAGTACATGTACACAGTTTTCACTCAACATTTACGTCTGTCAGCCAACCCACGGACGGATATGTCTAGGTCTATATATATATATATATATAGAGAGAGAGAAGCACATACTTTCTTTTTTATTCTATGACATTAGAAATCTTCAAAAATATCACATAACTCAAATAAAAACTCAGTTTCATTTCCAAATTAAAAGTAAAAAGTTTAAAAACTGTCGTCAAAATTTCTTTTTGGCAAAAAAAAAAAAAGCAAAAAATTTGGAAAATATTTCATAAAATCTTTAATCCAATCTATTAAGTTCTTAAAATGTTAAACCCCACTGAACAAATGACGGCCGCCATGGAAAACATTGCATGCCAGGTGCCATTACAATGCATAGACAAATGCAAATACAAAAAATATCCGAAATTGCCACGAAAATTATACGAAGTAGAAGAAAGTAAATATTTACAAGACGTTGACACGTATTGGGCAAATTTTTTGCAAGCGCAAGCTGACTCCTCTGCCAAATATTTATACAGCATGAATTTCTACGGTAATGCTCAAGATCCGACAATGGTTCGCAAAGATCCCTTCCCCGCCGAATTGATTCATCAACGCCTGATACACATGCCCGTAGTGGGGCCATTAACTCACACCGATATGTTTTACATATTATCGTTTATGTTGAATCTATTAATGTTAAGTCCCGAAGTGCAAATGCAAGTTTTAGGACAATTTCAACAACAAAATTTGGTGGATAATGAGATTCTCACTTACATGCAGATTATAAGTCGTCATCCCAATACCGGTTTAACAGAAGAGCAAAAATCTAATTTTCACAGCATGACTCAAGAGCTAATTAATAAGGATGCGGCCAAGGGGTGCAGTGCTGATTATTATTTCAATCCGGATCATATATTTAAGAAGTCCTTAGTACAAATAGATCCGTACGAGTTGGCTCATCTTAAGCATATTATGGAAATCAATGACGATTTAACTAAGGCGGAATTTCTATACTTAACGAATTTTGTAGAGCGTCTAGAAGAGATGCCTAGTCAACGTCGCGATGAGTATATGACATTGCTACATCAAATGCAGGTGTTGCCATCGGCACAATTTCAAACATTGTTGTACTTCTTACATGGTAAATGCAAACCTTTCGATACCGAGCGTTTAAAGGTATTATTCAAATCGTTGGAGACCCTGCTTAACATTGAAGAAACTCTCCCCAAACCTGCGATGGAAATACCAAAGAAACCCATAAAAAAAACTCACATTGAAATAAATGCCACACAAGTGCGCAAAGCTTTAGAAGATTTGATGAAGGGTGGCATTCCCAATATAGTACGTTTAAATGATTTGAAGGCTTTCATTAGAGATTTGATGGAAATTCGTCAATCAGAATTGGAAATGCTCTTGAATACCATGAGAATTTCTATTAATAGAAAGCAATATAAATTTTTGAGAAAGTTTATTCAGAATGGGAAAATGCTTGGCCCGGCAAACAAATTGAAAGTAATCACTGATACCATTGAAAAGGTTTTAGCAACTCCAACGGAAGCGCCGCAGCAACAGACTACATCCAGTGCTGCACAACCGACGACCTCAACTGCAAGTGCAAACACTACTAAAGCGCCTCCACGTCAAGATAAAAGTAACGATAGAGGTAGAGCGTCATCCTCCAAACGAGCGAGCCGTGGTAAACGTAAGTCAAAATAGGTGAGTCTTTAAGGAATTAATGTCATTCATAGAAGGTATTTTATAAAAATTATAGCCAATACCCCTAAGAAAGCAGCCGGGAAAGGGCCAATGATTGGTTAGTGTTTCTAATTAAATAGCGAATTAATAAAATGATGATTATTGTTTGTTTTGCAGAAATTAAATCCACCTTAAAAGAGGAGCCAAACGATGAAAATGTTTTACATATTAACACCCCCAAAGGAGCACCAAAAGTGCAGGGTAAGTTCTTAATATAATAATAAAAAAAGAAAGAGAGAGAATTTCATCTGCATTTTTAACTTTGTCCACATTATAGTGGCAGCAGCAATAAGTTTGTTAATTCGTTTGCACCCCAACAGAAGGAAACTTCAGAGACCAAACAAACAAAGTATATCAGTTTGAAAATCTGTCTTTATAGATATGTATATACATCTGTGTTTCCATGTTGTATAAAACGTTTAAGGTTGCAAAAATTGAGATAATTATGTTCTTAATAGGAAAATAGACAAAGTCGATTCGTAGCCATGTTTATTACTAACAAAAATATTTTAGGGCCTTGAAAAATTAATGCCACGCAAACAGCTTCCCTATAAATGTGGAGCATAGCTAAAATTAGGCCTTTCACAAATATGTTTTTTGTATTCCCAGATGAACCATCTAAAGCACAGGTACAATTTTCAAATTCTACTGAATCATTAGAGCGGAAAAGAGGAGGCAGTGATACCAAGAAGAGAATCTCCTATCTAGAAGCAACGACCGCAGGTAAATTACTCTATATAATATAAATCAATTGTATTACAATGTTTTTCTTCCCTTCTCTCGACATTAGAAAGTACAGTGCCAGCAAAGAAACAAACAGAATTAGGTAATAAAGGGATAAAAATTAATTTTTCCAAATTCGCTATTTTATGTTGGTGTTTCAGCAACTCCTAATAGGACCAGTAGCTCAAAAAAACGTCGCGTCAAGGTCGAAGAAGAATGGCAAGCGATTAGTGATATTGAATTATTGAAAACAAAAATGATTGATCCGCCAGTACCAGCAGAACCAACGCCAATGAAAAAATTTAAAGTTCCAAATGTAGATTATTTCGCCTATCCACCACCACGACGTTGTTGCAATACAACAAATGAGTATTTGATAGAAACGTCTAGGGGTCCCATTCCATTGATACGAAATCGCACCCTCTGGTTTCATTTTCCTTTGCGCGATAGCAAAGTGAATAAAGTCGTATCAATAAAGGATGGTGTACTGCAGCTAAAGTGACTGCGGAGTTGTGTGGATTTTTTAACGTTCAGCGTGATCAGTGAAATATTTTATCAAACATTGAAATCTACAAGTCACAACAAATCTAGTTTACATATTTTATTTCATTCATCATATTATTCAAGTTCTTGTTTTTGTTAATTAGTAGTAGACCGAAAGATTTTTTGATAATATTTCAACCGTCTTGCAAAATAAATGCTGGCCTTAAAGCGATCAAAGAAACGTTGCATTTTTTCTCGCGTACTATCTGACATTTTTGGTGGAGAGTAGTTTCCAATTTTTAAAGATTGCATAGCAAGTGTTGTATTCGGCAGTGTTTGGACTTTTTTTTGAATTTGCTTGCTGGTAGTAGGAAGATTAACAATCGTACTTTCCTGTGTTTCATTATTGCCATTGACACTGCCATTCGACGAATTGGTTATGGCATTTTCAATTTTGGGCACTTGGACGTTTGGTTGGTTCTTCTTAATTTCAACATTAAAAACGGATACATGTTGATTTTTAAGCTTTATATCTGAGGGAAATTTTAAATTTAACGCAGACAACGTCATTGTACGCAGTTTCTGTTTGCTAGACACGGCTTGTAAAGCTCGTATTAACATTTGCCGCAGTTTAATATCCTTAACTGGTATAATTTGTTCTTGCACCAAGCTTTTCAAATAATAACATACTCCATCATCTAAGATGTGGCGGCACTTCAATGTAGCCATATATGATGATAATTCTTGTTCGTCCATTTTTATCAATTCTTTTATAAAATCATTCAATATGTTTAAGCGGCAAGCATTCAACACACCGCCTTGGACTAGGTACTGTATTATGTGGGCAAATTTTTCGGTATTCTGATGATGGACAACGGGTTTTGATGTTACATTTTTAGTATGTTTACGCTTCTCAATTTTTTTGGGCGTTGCTTGTACCACCACCTTCTTAATCATTTGACGGTTAAGTATGGATTCAAGCTTCTGATAATCAGGTGTCTTCCATTGTGTTTTGGAATCGTGGAGAAAAGCTAATAAGGCCTGTATATGATCACAATTGTAGAAACCATACGATCGCAAAAAGGTAAAGTATTCATCCGCCTGGCGATAGCTGAATTTTTTTAGAGCTTTCATGAATTTTATCAAATACTCGTACCTCTCGATGGTCATTGATTTACTATTTATAATAATATCATAAAAATAAGCCATTTGATATGGGCACAAACGTTTCAATGTGGTGTGCATTATAGTCTCGGGTCGGAACAGATGATGCTTTTGAGAACCCTCCAAATCATAAAACAAATTCAATATAAGAAGTAATTGTTCTTTCGACCATTTCACCGGCGGCCTTAGCAAAATGCCTAGTAAGCAAAATAACGCATCATCGCTTAAATTTCGAGTCTGTTTGATTAGTTGTAAATTATATTGTAACACATCTAGATCATTATTTTGGAGTTCAGTTAGAAAACCTATTATATAAGATTTTTGCTCGTCACGTAAGCACCTTTGGTTATTAACCGAGCACAACACCCGAGACACTCCGTCGGGTGAATACTTCTCAATACCCTGTTTACAGCAACTTTCCTTTTCATCATTACCATCACTATCACGATCATCATCGTGATCCTCGTTTTCATTATTTTCATTTTTTTGTAATATCGTCTTGAATAACGCTTTATTAGAATTTTCTTCATTACTTTCATCAGTTGATTCTGTAGTCGTTCTATCCTGCCTAAGGGGTAACTTTTTCTTTGATAAAGTACCTTTAGCTTTATTTGGATTTCGATGCGACATTTTTTAATTGATTTTTGCAAAGAGTTCACTTAAAATTTTGTATAGATTTATTTAAGAAAAGTGAAAAGCAGAATTTTCTTTTCCAAAAATTTTATAACTTTATTTTTATTTTAAGCAATATTTGATACCCTGGATGAGGTATAATTATTTGAGCAGAAAATATTTTGTATCGATTAGAGGCCTAATATCTCATGCACTTTTAACACGTATCAGTATCAACACCTGCCTACCTGCGTTGTCTAAGAAGAATTGAGAGAAAGAAGAAAAATTCGCCATGGTCACAGTCTTCCAAGAAAATTTTAGCGATGTTCTCATTCAGTACTAAACGTTTGTATAAAACATACTTATGTAAATGTTGAGGCATTTTAGTGGAAATATTTTTATATATTCCGTAGGTTTATGTCTAAACCAAGATCAAATCATAACGTACCAACAAAAGGCTTGTAAAAGTAGCTGATTACCCATCTTCTTACTTCCAGTAAGATAGAATTTCTCTTCTAAATTCGATCATTTTCATCTTTTTTTAATAAATTTCACACAAACTTAATCGCATATAATAACAGATATGAAAATTTTTACCCCTATATATTTCCGATATCTATCGGCTTAATTCGATATCTAACTTTTTAAAAAATATTTCTTCTAATGAAAAAATCTAACATTCTAACAAAATTCTCTCTCTTAAAAATAAAATTATAAAATTAATGAAAAAAAATTTCTATCAAAAAATTTCTACGTAAAGATTCTGAAGAAATGCTTGAATATGATCCAAATGATTATACCAAAAGGACGTTTGTGAACCGGAAATGTTTTTGCTCGAAAATTCCTTTCACCGAAGAAATAGCAAACTTTCAACAAAACCATATAGAAAGAAAATATTGTCTTGTTGAAAGTAAAACTCCACATTATAATCAGATAGTTCCAGATGTTAGAAATAAGCGGGACTCAAACAATTTTCGGTTTCCATGCTCATGTATTTCTCCAAAATTCTTACAACTTGTGTCTAAAGAAGAAAATTTCAACAGTAATGAAAATTATATGAAAAATAATTGTTTGGCAGAATCAACGAACCTTATAAGCAATGAATGTATTAAATGTAAGGACAGTTGCACGTCGGAAGTGAAGAATAATTCTGCTTACCGGCAATGCCATAAAGCTCCCTTGAATTATATAATGTCCCAGTCATTTTTCCGCAGTTTAGAAGCAATAGAAAAAAATCTCTGCTTGGGAGAGAATGAAATTCTCGACGTGAAAGAAAATCTGAGACGTTTATCCAAAATGCCGCGATATGCTATTACTAATAATATTGGTGAAATGCTTGACGGAAAGTTGTTGAGTAAGAAAACTGTGGCCTTTCTACGCATCATGTTATGTACCACTGAACATTTGAACAATACTTTTATACGATACTTTTGGCAAGCTCTGAATAAGGCAGCCGACTTGGTAAACAACTACTTTAGACCCGGAGCATTATTTTCAACAAACGATCCTTATGAGTTGGCTCAACTTAATGCGCTTGTTACAATGGATCTTAAAGACATCTATTCATCACCTAATAGATGGATATATATTAAAAACTTTTTAGAAGTGTTGGGTTCAAGATCCACCGACGATATAATCGACTACTTTCTAAAGCAAATAATTAAACACTCATTGGAGCCCAAATCGGTAGAAGTTTTGCGAAATATTGCGATTCAAAAGCCTCTCAATTTAGATAGAAAATCACAAAGAAATTTAATCGCTGCACTCGCGGAGGCTTCTAAAAGTTTTTTACGTGTAGATCCCACTCTGAAAGTTGAAAATGCTCGTAGAGCTGTTAAAGCTCCAAAACTAGGTGATTACAAAACCGCCTACACTTTTCTAAAGCGTGTGGCACAATTAGGTTCAAAACAATTAGACAATTATATGGAAACGCCAGAGATTCAATCGATTTTCACGGAAGAGGCTACTAAACAATTAATTGATTATGTTAATTTAGAAGAACATGATGTCGATGAAAGTCAATTACAGAATATAGCAGAAACAGCAAAAAAAGCTATAATACGTCTTTATAGTATTAACGACAATAAAATAGTGGATAACATAAAAAATTTGGATTCTGACGGCCCCATTAGAGATGAAGCATTATCTCATTTAATTGAAAAATTTTCTAATATACCATCACCTCATCTAGAGAATTTGCTCAACGATTTACAGAGATACAAATTGATGGGATATCAACAGTTTCGTCATGTATTAGATTATTTGAAAGATCACAAGCATAAAATATTATCTCCTGAGATTGAAAGAATCACTAAAGCTTTAGAAGATGTGTTGAAAGCCTGTCATCCTTTGGATGGGGACATTAATAAAAAGTCAATTGAAGATATAGCTGAAGCTTTAAGCTCCATACATCCTCAAGATGCAGAAAATTATGTAAATGACTTGAAGTTAGAAAAATTAGATTCGCCTGAAGATTATCAAAAACTCTCTTTGAGAATGTCTTATATGCGTTTACCTGATTTAAAGCGATATGCAGAAGAACTGGTTGCGAAGAAAATATTAAATTATGAAAAAAGTGAACAGTTGCAAGGGGTTTTGGAGAATGATAAAAGTCTACTGCTGCCAAAGACGAAACCAAAGATTTTGAAAAAAATAATTGAAGCTGTAGTTCCGAAACCAAAAAAAGTCGTTTTTGCTCCTGTTAATAATATTCGACCATATCCAAAAACTCCAAAACGTCTAAAAAAGAAGGAACAAGTAGAAGAGGGAGGAGAAAAACATTTACCGACGGAGCATTCAATCGAGGAAAAAATAGCCGAAACTTTGGAAGAAAGCGGTAAACAAGGAAAAGTTTCTTCCAAAAAGCAAAAACCTCTAAAACTTATCAAAGAACAACAACCACGTGATATTTTGGGAGAGAGCGATAACCGAGAGAAAAAGCAAAAGAGTAAAGTAAAAGATTTACCGACGGAGCATTCAATCGAGGAAAAACGAGGCGAAGCTTTGAAAGAAAGCGGTAAAGAAGAGAAAGTTTCTTCCAAAAAGCAACAAGGTGTAATAAAAGATACCAAAGAAGAACTTTTAAGAGATAACCAAGAGAAAAAGCAAGAGGGCAAAACATTCAAAGACGATGTTAAACAAACTGAAAAACAAGTTTCACCGGTTACAACGTATAAGGAAGGCAGCGAACCGATACAGTCTAAGAAAGATACAGCACCTTCTCATTTAGGTGAAAGTACTGAAAGGACTTTAAAGGATATTGAACCCGTACAAAAACGGCACAGCCCAAAAGCAGACATTATAAAAGATTCAAAAGGTACTGAGCGCATACAAGAAAAGGAACCCGAAAAAATAGACACTCGGAAGACTCCTCCAACAGAGCATAAAGAAACCAAAATAATTGAACCCGATAGACTACTTCCAAAAAAAATAGAACCTGAAATATTAGACACGCAGCCGACTTCGGAAAAGGGTGAACAAAAGAAAAAACTTAAATCTAAAAAACCGGACTTTAGTTCACTTTTGCAAGAGTTTGAGCACATTGGGGAGATTGAGGAGATTAAAGACATGAAAAAAATAAAACGCGAAAAAATTGGTGACCACTCACAAGATGTGGAAGTCATGAAAAAATCGGGAGAAAGTCAGGAAGATAACAAGCACAAACTGTCAATTCCACTTTACAGAGACATACAACAACCCAGAAAACTAAGCAAATTGAGTTCAAAGAGACCAATTGAAAAAGGCTTTATTCCGCCTGAAATGAATGAAATGCCATCTGATCATCAAGATGAAATAGCAAAAGGACCACGATTATCATTATCAGACAGTGATGTTAACCGACGACAATCAAGTGCTTTGTGGGAATCGTATTTAGATGATTCAAGATCAATACATAAAGTCGCTAAGGGTAGAAAGGATAAAAAGTCCTTCACCTCACCACTTCGCTCTAGAAAAGAGGATGTAGCGAAAGAAAAACCTGATTTTAAATCTATAATACCAATGCATACGGGTAGGCGGCCACCTTCCTTACCATTCGTTCATCAACATCAGAAAAAACCCAGATCTTCCAAAATACCAAAACAACTTCGAACTAGCAGGGTTAAATATTTGCCTGATTTCGACAAACTATTGTCACCGTCATTCTTAGATAATACAAGTTCATCCACGCAGCAATTCGATATGACAATGCCACCGAAGACAAAAACGGTGAATAAGCCTTTTAAAATAAAAGGTTCTCAAAGTGATTTGTTTTTGAACAAAATATCATCGGAAGTTAAAAAATTAGCACCAAGTTCGTCAGCAACGTCAGTACGAATGCGAACTTTTCAAAAAATTGATGATTTTGTGGTGCTCTTAACAAAATTATCCTCATTAAATAAAAGAGCTTCTCGGGCTTATATTATGGATTTACATCGCAACAAAGTTTTAGATGAAGAAAAATTAAAAATTTTGAAACACATATTAGTAACCGAACCGATGCCGGGCATGCCGAGAGGTACAAAAGAATCAATTATCGATACCATTGACGATCTAATATCGGGTGATGATTTTCAATATTTGTTCAGTCATTTGAAAATCGATTATTTGCCACCAATTTATTTCAAATATTATGCACAATATAAATTTCGAAGACCGACACCACAACGTCATCCATCTATTGATATTAATTATACGCGGGGATTACCTCAGTATTTAAAATCCTTACGACGCACTGTCATATATTTTTGGCCGACTGCGGTCTAATTGTCACATCATTGATTTTTCGTTTTTTTTTTCCTGTTCATTTTTGAAGCATTTCGTATTCTTTTTCGTTTATTATAATCAATAAATTTTGTATGAAATAAAAGTACTTTTAAAATAAAGTAAATAATAAGAAATATTGATCGAATTTGTGGAATGAAGCGGCCAATGCCGATCGCTGAGACCATTGCCACTTAAGTATTTGTTTGACACACCAAGTCATGCAGAATTGAATTGACAACACAATGCGCAATGTTTGGTCCATATTACGTATATAGCTTGAAGTTAATTAACTTGGCAATTTCGAAATTGTTACTCTATTAAGCAATGATCTGTTGAAAATGTCGTCTTGGAAACTGTACGCAATAGGAAATGTGTACTTGAAAAATGTACTTGTCAATTAAATACTCTAAAACACAATTAAATCAGTTTCACCCCTACATTTTTTTTTAGAATTCCAAATTCGAAATTTGTCTTGTCAAATTTTCCAATAATCTCTTAAAAAAAATAAAAAAAAAAAAAGGAAAAACAATTATTCGGTAATGTCCAAAATTCCGGTTAAACTAAATGAGAATATATTTGAGAAACAAATTTTATGTCCTCACAATAAGATCGCTGCTAAAGTGGAGAAAGTGTATCGCGTGGAGAAGCCGGTACGCTTAAGAGAAGTGTCGCACTTGCGTAAAATTGGTCAGTGCGAATGTCCGATATGTAGCAATAATAATAAACTGTTGTGCGAGTGCTCATGGAAGAAGAAAGAAAAATTGTTGCTCAAGCAGATGCTAAATGAGGAGAAAAACAAAGATGAGACCATTTTTAAGCATCAAGCGATACCACCACCAGCCGATGATGATGAATATCCCCTTCGAATAGCACACGGTGTTACGGCCTGTGGCGCTTTATTTCACAATTTAGGTCGTTTTACATTAATTGAGAAGTTTCGTCAAAGTTACAGAAAATCGCGAAATTATTTGTCCGGTCGCAAGTCAAATGAATCGTTGAGTTGGATAATGAAACCCATTGCGGAATTTCGTAAATCCCGAGTGGATGTCACTCAATTAAGAATAGGTAGTAAAGGCCATAGAGAGCGTAGGGTAAATCGTGAGTCAAATGCTACTCCAAGTGAATGTGGACGTTACAAAAATCCGGTAGATAAGTCGTGTAGTAGTAACTTATCTGAGGAATCTAATAAAACTTATAAATCTTTGGTAAATGAAGAGTTGAATTGCCAAAAGCCGCAAATGTGTTCTCTCGAAGGTTTGAAAAACTCAACCAACCATTATATACGCTCCGTGGCTGGGAGTTATCCGGCCGAAATGTTAGCTGGAGACAGTCAACATTCTCTTAACATAGAATCGGTTGAAAGTGCAAAGACACCAACAAAAGCTAAATCAAGAAATTTACCTCATCCACATAAAGATTCATTTACTACCATAGAAGTGTACAATGATCAGATAGGTCTGGAACAAATGCAGTACAAATCCTCAGAACAACAAAGTACCGAAGAGAAGGGCGGCGAAAATAGAGATGAGAACAGATATACAGATGGAGAGAAAAATGAAAGGAAACGACAAAATAAAAAGAGTAAATTCTCAACAAAATCAAATATCTCGGTGGCTAGCATTATAGCTCTACCAGTCGATTCTATGATAAAGAAAAATTCCATTACTTCGTTAAATCCGTCATTTGATTCTAAGATAGATTTAAATTCTTTACATTTTTTGGGTAGAAAAAATTCCAATTTTAGAATAATCGATATGACTAAACAGCATGAAGGTAACCCATCTGTGATGCAGGCGGGTACAACAATTCATCTCAAAAATGCTTGTACAGCTTTTAGCCACAAAAAAGAAGCATATATCATTGAATATATGAAAAATGGTGACTGCGTCAGCTTTCACAAACCACTACGTAACCAGAAGACTAAAGAAAATAAATTGAAGAAAAAGGGTACATCAACTCATAAAGGATCTTCAACAAAGTAATTGGTTTTTTTTTTTTTTTTTATGACGAAAAATTACTAATATTAACCCGTTCAATTTAAATCGTCGCAAAATAAAAAAATAAAAGCAGTACAAAATATAAAATAAAATAAGTCTTTTTTTTTTAGCTGCCAGGGTAGTACAGGTAGTACATAAATCCATGTCGGAACTCGCACAATGTTAATAAGTTATTTAAAAAGGTTATAAAATACAAATCGGTTCAGTCCAAATTCAGAATGATCAATTTTTGTGTCAAACAGTGAAGAACGCAGTGTCTACAGATCGCGAAATTGTCAAAAATGTAAAATTTTTCTTATAAGTTGTACCTTGGTGCAAAGTCTTCTTTGTATCCAACGATATAACAAATTTTCTGATACCGGCACTATCTCTTACATTAGAAATTTGTTGCCCTTTAAGCATAAGTTTTTCTTTCGACTGTGTATGTTTGATGCTGTTGTTGGAGTAATACTCACTTATTAGTCATGTCCATGACATCTGACATCATAAGACGATATTTCTTACGGAATTTAATGCCATGTCTTGTCTCTAATAAATATTTATTACAGAAATCTGTTAATGATGAGAAGTAGATGAAACCCAGCGATGTTAAGAATAGGCCACGCTGCAGTGATATACGATCTGTAGTGTTCGGTATTTGTAGGAAACTGCCACAAGCCAAACTAATGGAACCGATTGAACAGGCCAATGATACATAGCAACTGCGTGTAGTAGCACGCAAATGTTGTTTAAGATTTGTTGGAGTGGTTAGCATTATTGTTGTTATTAATGGTGCCAATACTACTATTCGGTTGAAGATGGTTCGAACATATAGACAGATTCAAACTTTATTAGTGCACTATTTAATTGTAATCGTTGTGTTTGTTGTTGTTGTTGTTGCTGCCTGTTTCTGCTAAAAAGGAACAGCTGTTTTTAAAACAATTGTTGCATTTTTTTTATACAAGAAAATTTTCAAATGATATTCAGGGCATACTTACGCACAATGCGTAAAATAGTTTTTCTCAATTTAAAACGAGAGCGAAAATATCGATTGCAAATTTATATGTATATGCTTTTATTCAATTTACGAGTGTGTAGAGATGTTTGAAAGAAAACTTTTTCATATATGTATATACAAAACACAAATTGCGTGATATAAAATACTTTAGAGGAGATTATACAGAATAAATTAAACTCTTTATGCTCTCAAAAACCATAAACTAAATGTAAACAACAACCGTTTATCGTTAAAGTAGGCGAGGGATGATGCAATTTTAATTAACTGAACTGAATAATACTACAACAAAACAAGTATAATCAATTTTGGAAATGAATTTGTTTCAATTAATCACGTGACGTAAGAATATACATATACAGATAAGAAGAATGTTGTACATCTATTGTAACACATATCAAGTTATGTCATGCAATTTTTTTTAATAATGACTTGAGAAAAACACAAACAAATATTTTGAACAATAACAACAACAAACACTTTGTTAAACATATTTTATAATTGGAAATTTTTTCCTTTGTTGTTATATGAGCTTTTTATGTTTGCTGCTTTACTACCTATTATATCACTTAGTTAAAAGTAATATTCAAGTATAGAAATTTCTTTAGGGGCCCACCCGGCTTTTTATGCACAAAACCATCAAAAACGGTGGAGCTTAAGAAACCTTGCGCAATTAAATATTACTTTTTTTTTATTCTTTAACAAAGTCTTTTTTAATTATAGCACTATTTTGACTATTTTTTTATACTTTTTCTTTAATTCCTTTGTATGACACGCACTGAGTTTTATGGTTCATAAATTACTGTGTGCTTAAGCATTGCTTAAAACATTAATATATAAGATAATGAGTAAAAAAGAGATAGACTAAGGCTAGCGAAATATACAAAGAGGGTTACCAATATTCAAAAGTGAGCATATGTTTTAATTTCACACCTATATCAAAGCTAATGTATATTAAATTAATATCTGCAAAAAAAAAAACATAGCAAAGCTAAAGTATGTAAAATTAATACATTCACAAAACACAGCAGCAGAACAGAACATTTAAAATCATGTTCAAACATGTTTAAAAAAAAGCAATTTTCACACAAGAATTAAAAATTTTATAAATATGTAAATATATATAAATAAATCAGTTGGATATATATGAAAAAACTGACTTACCCGTTTCTTGAAAGTAGGTACGTAGATTTTTGGGATTTCTATAAGCATTTGATGGATGTATTAAGTTATGATATTAATTAATTAGATTAGCATTTAAAGAATGGTTTTTTACGAAACAGGTCATTTCAATTGTTCTCCAAGTCTTTTTGTAATAGAAACACAATTAGTTCTAAACATTTTTCACTTTTATTCGTTTTTTAACACTTTTTTGTTTGTTTTTTATTGTAGAGTTGACGTGGACGGAGTCACAGCTCATATGTCCAGCGGCTTGATTTTTATTAACACTTAATCACATTTTTATTTTGGTTTTTTAATTATTTTCATTATTTTCTAAAATTTTCACAAAAGTTTGCGTTTATTACCACTTGAATGATTTCATCATTGTACCACTACTGAAATATTTAGCATAAAAGTGTTGCCACATGCGTAATTTATAAAAAAAGCAATACCAGCTGTACGTTTTATTATAAATGAACGGCCTCTCTCCTTTTCAATTAGTTTTACTCTTGACAACCACCGTTAATTTCTTTTTCATACTTGCGCGTACAGGGTATTCTAGAAAAATATATTATATATATAAATTACGTTTTAGTTATTATTATAACGAAGAGATTGGGCAAAAATATAGAAATATATTGTTTTAAAATATATATAAAAAGATGATTATTAAAATAATGTTTGATAGCATAGATTAAGCAAATTACATATGGAGACTAACTCCATAATTAATAATACGTTTGGTGGAGTACGTAGTCTTGTATTATTTATTGTTGATTTATAATTTTAATGAAATTAACAGCAACTTAATTATGGCTGTCGTTTATACACTGAGAGGGTGTATGCAAAGCAATAGATAAATAAAATTAATATTTTATGTTGTATTATTTAATATTTAATTACAGCAAAGCATGAGCATGCTGCTCCTTCAATATGTTTTCTCAAAAGTGAGAGTGCATTTGCTTTCTACTGCAAGAGTATGAATCTGATTATCTTGCTTAGATCATCTCTTGCACGATTTACTTGAATAATCGTTGTAAAGGTGTAATTGCAGCAAAAGATTTTATCCTTTAACTTCAACAATTTGTTTTTTATGTATGTATAAATATTCTATTTATGTTTGGAAACAAACAAAAACAAAACATTAAACAAAAAAAGAATAGATAGGAAAAGCCATCTGAAGAGACGCTTGATGTTTTACTCAGCTCACAGAATTCAAAAAGAATATTGATAATAAGCCAAGCTAACAATGAATGCATTACATAAGTTTGGTTCTTTATTGTAATATTATTTGGGTTTTTTGTTGTTGTTGTTGTTGTTGTTCAAATCAATTTTGTTTATTTAAGCCGTGAGCATAGTTTGTCTTTCTATTCTAACAGTTTTAAGCGGAGAGAGAGAGAGAGAGGGAGAGAGATAGTTATGAACAAAATTTTTGATTTAATTTGATTTCAAATGCTACCGGTAGTGTTTATGGTTGTTGTTGTTGTTGTTGTACATCACCCTTATTAGTGTAAATTATCTGTTTGCATTGTTTTGTATTGTTTTGCTTGCGTAATCGAGATGCGGAATTATGAAAACATGGTAAACTAACAATTGGAAACAGTTGAGAGGGCTTATTATTATTTATTTATTTATACATGTACATGTATGTATGTATATTGAATTTTGTATTATTGTAGTTTGCCGCTTACATCTGATTTAAGTGAGATGTTCTAATTGCAAGAATATTTATGTTACTGCTATGTGTAGTTAAGTATTTAGAGAAAACAGATGTTGTGCTGGATATAAGAAATTTTATTACATACGTACGTATGTATGTATATGTTTTGGTTATGTAATTGTATTGTATGGGTAAACTTTTAAAATTATTAAAAATTCTTGCATCACCTGCGGTTAAGGGTAAGGTTAAGGGTATATTAAGTTTGTGCAGATGTTTGTAACTTCCAAATGGCAAATGCCACACCCAGCTTCAATTATATCTTCGATTCAAAATCAAAACCTACATCAATTTAACTATGTCCGTCTGTCCGTCTCTCTGTCCATGTAAATTTGTGTTTAAGCAGCAGAACAATTTTGAAGATATATTGATGAAATTTGGTACAAGTCTTGGCTAACATAGAGTATATATAATGGTGGATATAAATAAATAAAAAATTTATTATTTATAATTTTTAAACATTTAAAATTCTTAATTATTTTAAATAATTTTTTATTTAAAATTTTTTTTTTTTATTTTAATCTTTTAACAGAGACAGGTGATCCTTCTGATTCATTACAGAAAAATATTTCAATATTACAATATATTGTTCAGGAATATTTATAATACATGATGAATATAAACTAACGTTCATAACTCATTGGATTGTTTTTATCGATCTTCTTCTATTTCTATGTGGTTATAATTCGCTTGAAATATTCCCCCTACTGTTTAATCTCATATTATGAAATGTGTAATAAGTGAAGCCTTTGAAAAGTAAAGAGAAAAAGAGAGCATAAAAGCTAAAGAGAGGGATATTCATACATGTCATAATTGTTTGCTAAATAGAAATAATAAACAAAAAATATCCTTCTGTCATATGAAACAGCTTATGTGAAAAAAAAAGATCATATTGTTCTTCTTCTTCTTCTTTCTCTTTGTATTTTTCTACCTCAATTGTTTTTGATATAACGATCCTCAGACAGACGGACATATGTACAATAATTTTAAGTAATTGTTCTTTTAATTTTTAGTAGCTAATCATAGCCTTCGTCCAGGCGGTACAATCATAACAATAAAACGATATCATATTTCAAAAGCAAGCGATATAAACCGATGATGGTGGTGACGTGACGGTGGTGGTGCTGCTGCTGTTGTATGGTGGCGTTGCTTAGTTTAACAATCAACAGCCGCTACAAATTTTTCTGCATAAGAGAGGGTATCAATGACATAAAAGTTAAGTTTTTGTACTTAAGATTTTAAAAGGCGATATCAAGCAAAACGTTTTTGTGTTTTTATTATGTTTCCTTTCAAACAAAAAAATTAACAAAAAATGATTCTTTTTTAGGATAAATTTCATTTGAAGGAAGAAATTTGTATCGACTATACACAAATACAACACAAATCAATAATAACCAATTAAAGTTATTCAAAAAAAAAAAAAGAAAATTCAGTTTAATGATTGGAAGGGAAACTATAGCCCTCCACTGTTCGGTCGTTCCGTTTACAACGTCCAGAAGAAGGTGCCAGAGATCCTACAAAGTATATACACCTAATTCGCGCAAAAAAAAAATTCATGTAAAAAAGATATTGGCTAAATGGAAGAATAGATTTGGCATATATATCTATAATTATCGCATCCATCGATGTGCCAAAAATGGCCATAAAAGCCCCAAAATTTACAAAAACCCATACTCAGCATAAAACTCGACTTGCAAGCTGCAAGATGTAATACATACTCTATTGGAAGACGTAAACATATACCTGCCACGCCCACCATTGTAGACGTAGAGGATATTTAAGATTTCCTTTAAGCTAAATTCAATCATAAACTATGTGGCCTCATTCTAAATCCACCCGAAAGAGTTTTATTAGCAAATTTTATATAATCCGTTAAATATTAGTATGAAATATAAAGCTAGGAATGTGGGAATACTAAATCCGGCGCCACGAAGATGGATAATTGATACTCTTCACACAATCTATTCAAGATGGATATCACAAGAAAAGACTTGAAGAATTGAATGGCCTTAGCTAAGTACTGTCCAGACATCAGAAACTCTCTAAATATCATTATCATCATGGCTGGCCGATTACAACCTATGAAGGTTTTTGACCTGTTGCAAAATAGAACGCTACGTGCTTCGATCTTGAACGCGCCTTCTCCAGCCAGTAATGAGGTTGTAATTTGTGGTACATATATATTTATAAATCGTGCATTTATTGAATGACCAAATAAAGCCTGGAATGGGATAATAGATATGCGAGCAATTTTCAAAAAACACATTTGCTTACAGAATCCGAAGGGAGGTGATCCTTATTCCGTATACTGTTAAAAGGCCTGTCTTGTCCACAGTTTGTACTTTGTATCTTTAAGATATATTAAGATTTGGCATAAGCCAAACCTTGTTTATAATAAGCGAAACCGTACCTTATCTTTCTCCTTGTAAAATGATACATACTGTCGAGCCCAATTCTTTAAATAGCTTTTTATTTAGTTGGCAATATTCCCTATATTCCCCAAGATATGCAGTAAAATTTCATTAAGATTGGTTCAGTTAAGTTAAGTTAAAAGTTGTTGAGGAAAACCTCTTACAACCAAAATTTTATGAAAATATCCTAAAAAAAACTGCACCATGGACATCCAGACACATTCAATTGAATTTAAATAATTGTCTGTCTTCTCTCTTCATTTACACAATCATTTAGAACAAAAAAAAAAAAAAACAACCAATTGTTGTTTAAGTAAATACAGTTGCTGCACGCTGCCGCGAAGATTTCATCAAGATCAATTTAATACCTTATTATTGCTAAATATGCTGATTCGGTTATAAAAATGCAAGCAAATAATTGAAATCCTTAGGCAGACGTTATTGTCTGCCTATCCATACACCTCTTGTGACCAATTGGTTGGTATGCGACGACTCTCTCTCTCTCATCATTGATGATTCAATGAGTTGTATGCATATTGCAGCAAAAATAAATGATGATGATGATGGAAAGGAAGCGTAGATGGAAGGAGTAGGAGCTGCAATGGTATAGAAATACTTGAATTTCTCTAATTGAGGTTTTTAAGGCTTTTCTACCTTGTTCGCTTGCTTGCTTGTTTGCTACCTTCTTGTTTTTCGTTTCGCTTTTTTTCCCAGCATCATTATTATTTCTACTAAAGGACAATAGCACCCTTAACAAAAATTCTTCTTCAATATATATAACAGGCGGCACTCCATGCGCACAAAAGCGTACACAGTACATACAGTTCTCGTACATTTGTCAGGTTTCCATGGAATTTCTTTTTTTAATTTTTTTTATTTTATTATTCATTTGTTTTTGTTGCTGTTCTGTAATGGTAAGGTTTTAGCTTAACATCTCGACAAAATAAAAATAAAAAAAAAAAAAATCATAATAAAACAAACATGATTGCTATAAGAAGTCCTTGACGCGTTATTAATTCACATAACTAAAAAAGCAGATTAATTTGCGTATTGCGCACATTTCCACCTTTGAACACGTTCAAGAGAGTTTCAAGTAATTAAAATCAGGAACTAACTCATCGTCGTCATCGTTGTCGTTGTCGTCATCAAAATCATTCATTGTATACCTCCGTGAGCACTCACTTATGTAGACACATACACCAGTTCATTCATACATACAAATGTGTACAAGACAGCGTACATGTTCCACTTTCCTTTAAATGGTTGGTTACACCCACTGATAAACAAAAAAAAGGGTGTATTAGGTGCAGTGTAGTGTTTGCCTTTGTTCGTATATTTTACATGTACAATCAGGATCTGCTGACTTGATGTCAGGAAACATATGGTTTCCATTTGTATCTGAGAGAAATTAGGCCTTTTTATCAGGCTTTTTTAAAATCCTTTCTTGCTTTATAGCTTCAACTTTATTCCAATAAAATGTTTATAAATTGATTATACATAGAATTGGTCAATAGTTAGCCAGTACTTTTATTCAACATTTTAGAAACCAATTCGAAATAAACTTCATACCTTTTAATCTAATCACAAATCAATGTATTTTCTGTTATTTATTTTTATGAAAATCTAATCGATTGCAATACGTAGTCATTTGAAGCAGCAGAGTCGATACTCTGGAGAAAAATGCTAATTAGGAAGAATTAGGAAAAAGTATAACAAACACACTCATGTTTCGAACCGAAATTCTAATATTTTTCTATTATTCGAAATTCTATTTCCGCTTTTTATTAAGTAAAATGGGAGTTTTTATTTGAATTCTGTGAATGGAAGATAAAATCACTCGAATGTACTGACTTATGGAATTAATTTTAACTTTACAGCTTGGCTCAAATACTACAAATACTTTCACCATTAGAAGCGTGTGGGAAATGCCTTCAGCTTGATAATTATAAAAAAAAATATATATGAATTTTACATGGCCTAGAACATTTTTGAAAATTCTGGTTTAAGAATCAGCGCTCAGAAGAAAATGCCTACGAACAGAAAAAGTGTCCACCACTCAAACCAAATCAAATGAAACTCAATTTAAAACACCAACATCGGTTTATCTAAACTCGCTTTATTTACGCGCTACGGGATTTGAAGCGGTATCCTGCTCTGTGTTTATTAATGCGCTTTTATCATACATTAGAGCAAACAATCTGAACAAGTGATAAACTTGAGAGCAATTTATTTATGGAAGATACTTAAAAAATTTGAAATTTTCTTTTTCAAAACATACCATTAGTTTAATAAGAAGCCTCTTCGATATATTATATATAAAAATAATAATAAGCACTTCAAGAAAGTTAAAAAATGATCGCAACATAGGAACTGAACTAAAATTTAGCCTCAAAATTGATTAAAGTTAAAGGCGTGTCTGTTTTGTTTTTGACAATTCAATGGACAGACTAAATATAAATATTTAAGCTCAATATTTCAAAGTATGTGGGCGTGAGCGCTTCAAAATAAGACATTCGGAAGTGCAAACGGAATACAATCCATTCTAATTGTAATTTTGATACTGATACTAATTGAAATACTGATATTTAAATAAACTTTTTAGGGTCTGTAATGACTGTTAAGGGATGTATTTAACTGACTACTACACTTGGTATGTCCTCCATATTATATAAAGGGTAGGAATATGTCGCTTTGTTTCATCTCATGTGTTTTCCAACTTCTAGCGTTCTAACTAATTTTTGTCTTTGTCAGCTCATTATTCTCACCTCTTTGCAACTTTTCTGCATTATTATAACTCGCAAAAAGGTAAAGAGTGCCCACCCTCTAAGGCTAAATAACTATTCTTCATAAAAAGTTTTGAAAAAGTCTTATATGACAAAGAGTTCTATATGTTATCTTGGGGTTAAAAAAATGTTTATAAATTTATAGGAGAAAGCCAATCCTTAAGAAGATAACTTGGATAATTTTTTTCTTTAGAGAGCGATGCTCAAGATCAGTCACTTAGTTTTATTCTCTCAATTTTACGACTTACAAGACAAGAAGCGATAATTTTTATGTTTTCTTTTTGGTTATTTCCAGCGTTAAGTAATTCTTAATATAACTTGAAAAGTTCTTGAGCATTTTCTAGACATTTCTACTGAGAAATGCTTTCTATTTTTTATCTTAAAATCGTTGAACTGGATGCCCCAGAACATTAAAATTGCCTTCCATAGTAATAGTACAGAGGTTACTAAGGAAAGTTTGTTAACCTAACTTTTTTCTTTTTTTTACAAAATTAAAGTCTTCACTAATTCGTTGCTACTCTCTCTGAAGAAAAAAAAAGCTGGAAAATTTTTAATAAAAACAATCTTGAATCACATGTTTACACACACACACACACACACACACACATACCACCCAGTTGTGTAAATGGCATCAGCATCAATTGACAACCATCAGTTGTTTTTCTTCCCTTTTTTTTTTTTTTTTTCTTTTTTTAATTTCGTTCTGATTCAACAAGGCTTCCATTGTTATTCATCTATAAAGTGGGACGAAGGGTGTTTAGATGGCAATCTTAGGCTTGTATTTCATACAATACCAAACAAACATACTCGTCACATAAATACCAAGTATTGCAACCACCATCATCACAGTCAAGTGGTGTTTTCTTAATAGAAAGCTATGTCATACCACCGATTATATATATATTATATACTAGGATATATCGTGTTTGTATTTAAGTCTTTGGCATGGAATTTTTGCTTTCAATGCAGTTGTCAACCATTTTGTACAACAACAACAACAACAACAAACAAGGAACCGTTCGTTTACATATACTTGATATTGTATTTAGTACAGAGGGGGATTTTTTTTCCTGCTGTGTGTTTTTTCTAAAATGGCGGATACAAGAACAAAATACAACACAGTCAACACTGTGTGTAGATAGACGTTGGTATGAAATACTTGGCATATGGTTTTATTAAGTTAGTGTCAAATAAATGTGTGAGAGCTTTTTTTATCATACTCATCATATACGCTTCATGGCATTTTATTAAAATATATAAATTATGTACATTGAAATTTAGGGGTTCTGAACTGCAACATGTTTGAATCGTTTAGAAAAATTGCTGTAATGATTATTTTCTAGGACAAAAGCAAAGTAGTAACGTGTGGTGATAAGGATTAATCTCAAATTTTAGAATAGTTTCGAAATACCTCAGAAATACCTCAGATTCTTCGCGTCGGAGTGAACCAGTGTTTGTATTTTTTCCAATGGTCTCGATGCGAAGCCTATAGACGCTTTTTTTTAGAAAAATCTCCATTTTATTGCCGATGCTTTAAATCGATTTTGTTTTAATTATTTCAGCAAAGAAATCCTTTCGAATAAAATTGTTTAAAAATGTATTCAAAATTATGAACTTTAACTTCACTAAAGGACTAACTAGGGTAAGAGTAAAATTAAAGGTTTGTCTGAAAGCTTTGGATCTATTTCGAGTAAGCCTTTCTCATCTAATGGAATTCTAGTTACTTTAGAATTCTTTGTCAAAAGATAGACTGTGCATATCTCTTACAGGGCAACAGGTCCTTTTGAATATTTTAAACAAAGTTTTTATTTTCTTTTTATGTGGAATAACTCATCATGTACTCTATTTGGAAATTTTTCGCATAGACGAGATCAATTATGAACGATGAACTGTTATAAAGACTTCAGTCTTTATTTTGGCCCTGAAGTCGAATAAAAAATAGTGAAAAATACATATTCATGAACTGTTTGCAGGTCTTCCCACTCAAGTTTCGACCGCCACTTTGCGCCAAGTCATTCCGTTTTTCGCTTAAACATCATTATAGCTGAAGCATTTTTATCCATAAGACGGACCTAGTCACTGCAGTATTATTGGATTATTATACAACAAATTAGTCACTATTGGCATAGAGCTCTTGATTCATCTTAAGCCAGAACTTATTCGGAAATGCAGGCAGGATTAAAGGCAGACAACGATGGGAAACTTTTCCCTCGAAAAAGGTTTAATGTCCATACTTTTCGGCACCACGAAGAATGAGGGTTTTATAGAGTGGAAGCTTATTAGAGCAAGAAGGGCCCTTTTTTTTAAGTCCATAGTAAAACCTATTCGTCATCATAATTCTCCCCTTTATGTCCTTTATGTTTTAACATCGTGTTTTGGGCTAAACCTAAGGGAACGACTTCTCGAACTCAACATGCAACAGGTCGTAAATATCTGCACATTAATACCTTAAACGCCATTTTTAAAATTTCTCGCCATTAAATCTGCCATTGTCGCTGCTTAATTAGTAGATAAGTTTACTGAATACTCTCTTACAAGAGTGCTTTCAAATATATATGAAAAGGTCTCAAAATGATAAAGTGTTTAACATAAATATTAAACAAACGAAAAAACAACTCATTAACGAATTTTTTTTCTTACAACAAAATAATTTCAATTCATTACAGAGTTCGAAGCAGTTTCCTATCCTCACCTCCACTCCATCTATTTTGCAATTCTCATTAAATTTAACTAACTAAGTACATGTAGTATACGAGTATACATAGCAAAAAAATGTCAACAGGCTCCAATTAATTTGAGTATAAATACAAAAGCATATTATACTTGTAAATTGTATAGCGTAAGCATAAAGACAGAGTGGATGGAGGACGGCAAAGGACTCTTTATTTTATTGAGAAAGTGCACAAAACTTGTTCATACGTAAAATGTTGTTAATATTGTTGATGTAGTAGCGAAAATTAGAAAAAGTCAATATCAGTGAGGAGGCACTCGGCAAGCTTATGCTTAAATGAAGCGTTGTTCCCCGTTCAAGTTGAAGAGTTAAGTTATAATTTGTACTATGGACGCAATTGTAAATGGAAACGCTTTTGTTTTCGACTCTTTTTGTTTTTTTTTTGTTTGTTTGTTGGAAAATGTCAACAATTAGTACATAAAATGTATTTGTAGAAATATATTCAATAATCAAGAGCTCTTGTAAGCGATTATAAAATATTATTACATTATATATGAGGAAAATGAATAATAGCGTTAAAAAAGAATGAAGAACAACTGTGGAGTTGTTAAAATTTAAAAAGGATGTTAGAACTCGCCCGCAAAAATCCTGATTTTTATGAAAAACTTTTAATAAGTGATGAGGCGTATTTTTATGTCGTATTCCCTTCTGTTATATGAAAAACCCACAAATTATATATGAGTCACCTTTTCTTCCACTAAAAGTAACAGTCTGGTGTTTAATTTGGTCAGAAGAAACCATTAGATATTATTTCTTTGAAAATTATAAAACGGATTAACGATAACTATCACTAAAGAATGATTTCCTAGCATTTTTGACACCAATTTTTGACTGCCTCTACTTTGAACTTGATTAACATGTGGTTCCAACCACACCATGTCTCTTCGTATACAGTCGGAATTACAATTAGTTGTGTTACTGCTCCGAGTACACTCTGATACTTAGTTTATTTCCCAACGTACAATGTACAATTTGTACCTTGGACTTTGAACTTTGGAGAGTTTATACCTAAAAATTTTGCAAAAAGAGACTTTTACGAGGGCTAACTAATAAGTAAAGGTATGAAGAAATGTTGCATTGAAGCTGATTTACAAAAGTCGCTGATTTTAAAAGGGCCAAAGGCTATTTTTAAAGTGTTCAACACCCTGTAGTAGTGTACACATTAGGTATATAAACAATAAACATCGAGTCGAGCTTTATACGATTTTTGTAAATTGAGGGTGTGTCTGTTATCCGACCATTCTCATTTTTGTTCTATCGATGAATGGGGAAATAATATAAATTTCAATTTCAATTTTTTGGCTCAGTTTTTGTAACAGATAAATAGACAGATA
This sequence comes from Ornithomya fringillina, assembly GCA_963978525.1. NCBI lineage: Eukaryota > Metazoa > Arthropoda > Insecta > Diptera > Hippoboscidae > Ornithomya > Ornithomya fringillina. The sequence goes on from OZ021693.1 coordinate 22,834,622, forward strand.
GATCAATTGTGGACATAGCTGTGGAAGTGTTTGTATAAAATTTCAGCTCAACATCTTATAATTTACGACCATGAAGGTGACAACGATAGATTTGCGTGCAGATGCAGGATGACTGACGCCTATCTTAGGTGGAGGTAAAGAAAAATATTGCACATGTTTGAATTAACAAGTGGGACGAACTTTTGCAACATTATTGTATAATTTTTAACCATTAAATTGATTTAATTTTTATACCTTATGTACTGCTTAGTAACAATTCAATTCAGATCAGTTTAGATTGCAAATAAATTCAATTATAAACCCTTATTAATGAAAAAGTTTCTTCACGCTTCAGCCATTATTGATGTAAAAAAAGTATAAAAAAATTCATTAAAAAGTCTTTTGATGACAGATTTCCTGGTTGTGTATGTAGTGTTAAGTTCTTCCTGTACTTACTATATGTGGCAATTAAAACATAAAGTTACGCTAAATAATGGACACCCAACAGCAATTTTCAAGGGTAACAAGTCAGTTGTATGCAAACAAATATACAGTCAGTGTGTGTGTGTATGCTAGTGTTCTTACATACAATATAATATTTTATGAAAGCCATGAGTATTTACATACAATTTTTTTTCACTTATCCTGCATTTAATACACTCGTAATTGAATGACTGACTGGCGGACAGAAGTGACTATGGTCTGGTATGGTGTCACGTGTATGTGTCAATGTATAAAAGAAGTAGTTAAAGTTTTAAGTAAATGCTGCGTAATAAATGAAATCTTCCTCTCTCTCTCTCTCTCTCTCTCTCTCTGTCCCCTTTTAGCCACTCTGCATACCAACACCCCATATATAATAATTACTTAGGCTTTTAATAAAATGTTTATATATATATGTGTGTATATATATGTTTGTATATACATATATTTACATATATACACAAGGGTTGTTTGGTGTATAAAATGTTGTGTTAAAGTCTCTAACAAATCCTAACATTATAACAAAAACGAAACGAAACAAGTTAAAATATTATAATCGATTAAGGCTGATTATCTAATACCCTACAATTAATGCCAATCGTACAGTTATACTATAATTTGTTACGCAGTATCGAAAGTAAACGCGAGTCACTGCCATATAAGAGTGAGTTACTGCGTTAGAAGTACGTAAAGAAAGAGGGGTTCAAAAAACGGTCTGATATGATACAAAAATGAAACAGTTAATAAAAATAAAAATGATTAGAATTGTAACGTTTTGATCAATGTTTTAATTTGGTAAAAAGCTTCCTTTTTTAAGTCAAAACGAGCTCCTGTAAAACTGCGGTCGGTAGAATTAGCAGAAATTAAATGGCTGGATAGATAGACACATGGAAAGACAGACATACGGACATATTTCTAAATTTATATTCATTTTCTTCTTCTAAATGAATAAAATAAAATGGCGCCAAATTGTTTATACCCGTTATATTAGATAATTAAAATAAAAGTTATTTCCTGGAATAATTCTTATATCATATGGGCGGGGTTTAAATGTTGTTTAAAAGTCGCTTAAAAATCAGTTAAAAATCAATAAAAATTAAAGACTTTTAGTTTCTATTTAAATGTGGGCGTATTTTTGGACCAATTTAGATAAATTTTAATCAACTTACATAAGAAACAATTAATATTTCCGCCCAGACAATGTTTATCAAAAAAGAAGCATATAGACGGACTGACAGATGCAATTAAATCGATTCCTAATTTCATGCTGATCAAGGATACTTTGGAGGATTTTTTTTTATACATCTTTCTGAATGTTAGAAATGTTTTGATTATACTGCCACATAAAAATGATCCGTTTGAGTTCTAAACTAAAAACAGATTAAATTTAAATTATTTTTCTCATGTCAACCCATTCTTCATTAAGAAAGTTCTAAAAATAGTCAGATCTGGTCTTATTAGACCAGAATGTTAAGGATATATTATTCAAAAATTGATTGAAACAATTTAGGAATGGACGTCTGCCGTTTAGAATTTATACACACACACACACGCACAAACAAACAATTTTACAAACTTTCTTTATACTCTATACACCAACGCGTTGAAGAAGTAGGAAAATATTTCAAGTGTGGTGTTTGAATGGAGCGTGAAAATAAATTTATATACCTACAATATAAAGTGTGTGTATATATGGGTATAAGCTTATTTACATTACATATGTACGTATTATACCCACTTATGTAGTGCATACCATACATTCATGCTTCAAGCTTTCTCTCACACATTTATAATTTTTTGTTGGTTGTGTTATAATATTCGAATCTATTGTGTTTAAAAAGAGCTCAACACAGCACAACACAACACAACACAACAGCATAATATAATATAAACACCAATAATAACAACAACAGCAATAACAAATACTTTTAAACGTACAATTATATGTAATATATTATGTATGTATGCAACTATGTCTGGATGTTTAAGTATATAAAACATTTGGGTGCAAAATGTTGCTTCGGATATGATGAGTGTTGTCGAGTGTTGCCTTCTTCTTGTTTTTGTTGTTGTTGTTGTTATTGTTATTATTGAATAAAGGATCTTTTTTGTGTAAATAGATTACAAACGACAAAACAGTTTCCGTTCCTTCACTTATTTGGGTTGAGTTTTGCTTTTAAGTATTTCCTATGATGCATGCGTATGTGTATATATTTGTAGCACGTTTTACATTTTTCTGTTACGTTAGTCCTTTACAGAAAGCACTTTTATAGGGTATATTAAGTTTAATATACCTTTTGTAACACCCACAGGAAGAAGAAGGGAGAAGAATCAAGAATCTGTTCAAAGGATTTGTATCTTTGATCAGCATTAAAATCTAAATCTATGAACATGTCTATCGTCTCAATCTCTGTTTTTGAAGTGCTCGCGGTTGTCTATTTGAAAATATTGAGTTTTAAACATTTCTAGGTTAGGAGACATGCCCACAATTGACAAAAATCTCTTACGACCATTAACATAGAGTTACAAAGTGTCCATACTTACACATTTACAGAAACGGGCAGGGTCAGATAACAGACACACGCTCTAAATTTACAAAAAACTGTAAACTTTTGTACAGAATCCTACTTGAAAGCTGTTTCACTACATTCCATTATTAAAAGACGCCATAGAGTAAAGGCCACGCCCACAATATTTTATATAGATTTTATAAGATATTTAATATACTTGATCGAAGCTACAAATTTGGTTTTTTGTTTGTTACTTACTGTCTCTGTTGCTTATATATCGTTTGCAAAAACAACAACAACAACAACAAAAAATACGCTAAATCTTGCCAAGGGCATATTGCACAGTTTACTTTATATACCATAAACACACATACACACACATTCGTTTTTATACATTTGTATGAAACACAAGGGTCGCGAGCCCTTCGTCCAGACAATGGCGAGAACGGCCGTTTATCAGGTTTTTTTTTTTTTGTATACGTAACGGATCGATTTCAAAAAGTACAGCTTAACCATTCCTTAATAATATTGTATACATAAATATATGTACATAAACGTGTATAGATATATACATACACACTTATAAAAAAATGTTTTCAGTATTTTTTTTTCACTCGATTCAACTCCTTGTCTATTTGATATCCGTTGATGATGAGCAAGGACAGAATAGAAAAGTGATGTTGTTGTTGTTGTTGTTGTTGTTATTTTTACTGTTATCTTTAAAGTAAAGATGGTGGTTACTATGACACACACAACCACACACACTGTACAACCATTCCAAATATTGATGCAGATGATGACTCTGATGATGATGTATTTTTGCTTAGAGTTTTATTAAAAAATAAAAAAAAATAAAAAAAAATATCCCTTCTCATCAAAGACAGAATCCCAATGGCTCTTATTAATCTGACGCTTTCATTATTTCACCCACATAGATGGTGTCGTATCACTACACAATATATCACTTACATAATCACTCTGGGGAGATTTAACTTTTAATTATTTTTTTTATGTGTGTGTGTACGTATATGTGTCGTTCGTTCTCTTTAATAATTGCACTCAAATGATTTTCAAAGGAAGAATTTTTAAATAAGTTTCGATGATGGTGATGATGATGATTAGTTTTATACCAACAATATGGGGTAGAAGGATTTTTTTTTTTAAATTTTAAATACACAGAAAAAAAACACTTTAAGTATTTGTTGTTCGATTCAGGGAATTTAAGATTTGGTCTCAGTCAAGTTATTTCATATAAATTCTTTGGGAATAATTCCATTGAAATTATTTTAAACATTTTTAAATTTATTTTATGATTATAAAAAAAAACAATTTCATGAATTTTGCATCAAAAAGTATTTCATTGAATTCAATTATTCGGATACTTTATTATTATCATGTAAACAAAATTTTAGAAGGAAGAGAGTCATATTTTTCATTCTAAACCATTATTTCACTTCCGGGACGTACGGACAAATACAATTTTAGCATTTATTTAAAATACGCAATCACTTAGTTGCCAACCCAATAATAGTAGAAGTACTACAGTACATTATTTCTAATCGCCAATCTGGCTTTATAATATAAATTTGTACAATTAGAAAACTTTATTTAACTCATCGTGGACAATAAGACCTGTGGCGACTTCAAGGACCCCCTAGAAGTAAGAGACAATAAAAGAAAGAGCTAATGGGGTACGAAACTTTTAAACTTTTACTTTGTACGTAAAAATATGTAGATTATTATATTTTTTTATAACTTCTCTGTTGATATGCATTTTTTCTGCCTCTTGTACCCACTTTTAATAACAATCTACAGGGATTTTAAGTTTCAATGTTCACAATGTTTAACATAAAGACGGACTGACAGACTTTACTAAATAGATTCAGTATCATAAGTCTGTGATCAATAACTTATTAGTTATTGCTGGCAGTTGTACTGGGATTTGGGGGCTATATTAAACTATACTAAGTGCCATAAGAAAAGCAAAACATGCTTGAATTCTGTCTACAATGGTGTCAAAATGAACGCAAAACCCCAAAAAATGCATTATTTCGAAATGCATTAGTTAGAAATTATGAAATTTAGTTATGTCTGTCTATCCGTCTCCTGGTTACAAAATGATGTGCAGGTTTTTGAACAGTTTCTTTTCAAAAAAATCTATCAAAACCCGACAATATTAAGCATAAGCATCATTGCCAGTCGTAAGTTTTATTTTAATTGACGAGTTCGTCTGGGTTGAATATAACTTTTTTTACTTGTTTTTATACCTTACAAAATAGAGGGTATACAAAGTTTGTCATTCTGTTTTGCAAAATGCAGAAGTAGTCGTTAGAGATTTTACAAAGTAAACCATTTTCAGCGTAACGTAATCAAATAATATTTTATTTAAATATATGAAAAATATTTTCTATGTAAAATTTTGCGAAAATATTTTTATTTTTTTGGTTTAAAATAAGCAATATTGAAAAGCATATTTAAAAAAACAGCCCAAATTATAAATATTCAATTTAAAACATAAAAAAAAAAAACAAAAAATTATATAAAAGATTTTTGTTGGGTGAAAAACAAATTAAATGAAAATAGTTTTAGCCGAATGTGGTCAACATTTTACGTTAAATTTTTGAAACCTTCTACATTCTTGGAAATAAGATATTAAGCTGAACTTTGGTACAGACATGTCTTACATCAATGGAAAGGGAACGATTTCTATTTATAAAATGGGTGGCATTGAATAAAGAATCCACTCAGAAAAACTATAGAACAATTTAATAGTATTTTACTGTGCACTGGAACAAAAGTTTATAAAAATTTGATAGGTTGATGAGATAAATATCAAAGTGATGCTTCATTCCGTTGCAAAATAAAGTGCATTTACACAAACAGTGTCATAATCCAATTAGATTCTTCCTACATATTAAATGTAAACATTCTGTGTAGAGTGTGTATAAATTGTAAAAGTAGAAACAGTTTCAATGAATTTATTGAAAAATTGTAAAACTTTCATCCTTTTTTGTAATATTTTACATAGCCCAGCTTAGGTTTATGTTTAAATACAAACATGCATGAATAATGAATAATAGTCGTGGTAGTTTTGTTATTTATTTTACTGATTTATTGCCGCTGGTATCCATTTAAATCGGTCATTTTAAACTTAATAAAATGGATAATAATTCAATAAAGTTGGCAATCAATAAAAAATCACGTCACCTAAAATGTTATGAATTTATAATTCGTTACATTGACGTTATGTAATGATTGGTAGCCGTGAGTATAATTTATCACACAACCCCCCCCCCCCCCCCAAACATATTTCTATATATTGGGTAATTTTTAGTTAGAGTGCTTAAATCAGACAAAAAGTTTTATTAATTGAATTCATTTATATTTATACAGTGATACTGTCCCTATTATGAGTAATTAAATGTTTCGCGCTCTTAAAATGCAACGAAGTAGAAAACATCATTCTTTAAGATCTACAAAATTTAAGGAAGAATTTTAAATTTTGTAACACACACTGTAAGGGTTTAAATTGGGCCCCGCCCTGAAACGGAGTACCGGAATAGGTGCTTCGTCCAAGGATCACGGGGCAAAAGTAATATGCTAATGATCCAATTATAAATAGATACCATGGACAAGATCCAGGTATCAAAACAAAAATCGTAGCAAATAAAATTCAAACGGGACACCAGCCCGTGGGTAATAGGCTACCTGAATCTGGGAGACCTCTAGGGGTCGACAGTCCTACCAAAGACTAAGTTTGGTACCGCGGGGTACTGGAGCCCCAAGAACTAAGGTTCTTGCCAGTACGTACTTTTGGGTAGGTCCCCTTGTGGGAGCATCGCGGGGGCTGTAAAATCGCTGGTAGTGCATGGTTGAAAACCCTGGTTACCAAGGGGTGAACTCTACATAGCCTATAATGTAAGTTCTAAAATTGGGACCTCCTTCGGGGGGGGCGCCCAGGGACGCTCAATTCCCTAATAAACGTCCACTCTATGTCTCAACGATGGGTATTGGACGATAAACACATAACATACATGTAAGGGTTTAATTGATTGAATGCAAATAAAATTATTTTAAAAGTCTTTCTGTAAACAGTTCTAAAGAATCTGTCAGTGATCCCTACCGGTGCTGCGCTAAGGCATGTAACATGTTTCAAAGTATTCTTCTCATCTAAAGTCTAGCGGTAATTGTATTAATTCAGTAATAACTATTTTAAAAGCGTTATAAATCTTCAGAATGAAATAATGGAACCTAACAGTTATGGCACGGTACCTTCAAATTCAAGATTTTCTTCAAAATTTAGCGGAGCCCAATCAGAGAAGTTTTAGATATGAAATTCCTGGACCTTATTTGATACTGTAAAGGATCCTGTAAAGGATTTTTAATTTGATTTTTTACAGGACTAAAAATATATTTATATGAAAGCCAAGATCTATATGCAAAATTCCTAAAAATGTGGTTTAAAAACAGCATGGAATCGATTTGATCGATTAATAATTTGACTTGAAATTATTCTTTAAAATTTATCCCCATAAAGCTGTGATCACCGAATTGCGGTAGTAATTTTTAATGATTTTTAAACGTTGCTCGTTTGTGAACTTTATCATGATAAAAATGTTAACCTTGACTGACGTTTTGTTATTGACAGATTATGAAAAACGTTCAAGTGATGCATTCATATTAATATATAAAATTGTTAAGTTTCTATTGAAAAACCTGTTATATGTAAAATTATTGAGATTTTAGTGTTAAAACTAATTGAAATCACAGTTGTTAAAAAAGATCGACGCTTAGGATATAATTCCTATAAGTACATGGATTGTGTCAACTATACTCTCTTTTGATAGAATTTAATTTACTATAAAAAGCCTATTTTCACTACAGTTCCGGTATCCTTTTGGCACGAACCTCTCCACCCGACAACCCGACTTAGGTAGAGTACGTAATCATATACCTGCCAGTTCACAGTTTGTATGTTAATGTGGAGGGTATTTATTAAGATTAAATTGGCCCAAGAGCCAATTTAGTTTTTCTTCTTGTTATTACTTAAATATTACATTTAAACTTGCTAGAATGTAAGAAAAATCTTTGTGTCGTCTCTTAACATAAAAACCCTAAGTTGTCTAAAACAAATTCAAGTTTCATTAGATTTGCAAAAGGAAATATATGCAACAGTAATCAGCCGGAAGGCCAAAGAGAGGACCAGCTGTTTAAATAGATAAAATCTCTCACGTAACCTTGAGTTAAATTTTACGTGTTTTTTTTTTCAGATTTTAAAGAAACTATTCAATGCTTTCAGGTTGTGTTGTTTTATTTATTATGTTATTATTAAAAAAAAGTTTTTGAAACGCCATTTTTTAACAACCACAATATGTTATAGAAACCATTTTCCTATCAATTCTTGAAACGAATAAATAAATAAAGTATTGGTGTGAGAGATATTGTGACTAAATCCACATGTCAACAACATCACCACCATCAGTTGACAAAATCAACCCCTACATGTATATACACTCACACATAATATATTGTATATATATAATAATAACAACAACAATGACAATGATAAATGAAAAGCGTTAAATGTTGTTTCATTTAGATAATGGTCGAATTAATAAGACACTCTATGTTTGGCAAAAGGCACGGATGTACGGACTTTTTTAAAAAAACACTTCAATAAAAAAAAAAGGCAGTAAAAGTTATTGATGAAGTTAAAGTAGAATATGTATTGCATAAGAAATATGCAAAATATAGAAAAAAATTTACTGATTTTAAAGAAAATCTGTTAAAGTATGTAAGGTTTGATAAAGACTTCTTTCCAGGACTTATTCTTGATTTATCTCAATTACTACACTGCTTTGGCATATATCAGGATATTTACAAAAGTATTTGCATGTAATCTGTCGTATAATGATGACAATATTTGTTGTTGAAAGCCTCTTTCTCTCTTTCTCCTAATGCAAACACTTTGGTTACTTATGAATGGCACACCCTTAACATCTTTCATGACCATGGCAAACAAACTACCCTTAAAATATGTCATATGATAGCAAATAGATGAAAACAAACTCTGTGTAATATACTGGACTAGTGTAAAAGGCATTTCAGATATTTAGACCAGCACCAAGCAGTTGCTTTAAGAAAATATTTAAGACAACATGCAATTATTTGTAATCGAAGGTGGTCTTCAATATCTTTTTTAATCACAATCCAATTAGAATTTCTTTTCTAATTCAATAATAAAATTGTTCAAAATTTTCATTTAATGTTGTCTGTCAGTGAGTTTGTTTTTACTGTTTTGAAGGGTAAGTACGGCGTGCATCATATCTTTAAAAGAGTACAAAATATACATTAGCTGAGGACCTCTTCTTAGGTGATTTTTCGTAATAGTCCAGTTCTGTACCAATAAAAGTAAGTAAGGTAAGGATCCCGCCCATTTTCATAACATTTATTGAAAAAAAAAGTCACTTTTTTTTATAGTTTAAGAGATTTTTTCAATTCAGAGCTTACCAGAGTACTATTTCTAAACTAAGAAACTAAAGAAAAATGAATTGTAATTGTCTCAAAATATATTAGCTTGATAGTAGCAACAATAGCGGACACACGGACCTGTCTAGATCGAGTTAGATTTTGATATTGTTGATGTGTATATATACTGACGCCTATTTCTGGGTATTTCAAACGGAATTTCGAACTTATATAGAGAGCATAAAATGGTCTGATCCGTTCAAAAAATAGATTTTAATTTTTAGCCGGACTAAATAAATGATATTTCTGATAATTTCTGTTAAAAAAATGTTAAGAATTGTATATTTTTTCTCTAAAATATATTAATTTGGGAAAAAGGTTATTTTGGAAAGAGGTTCCAAAAATGGTCCGCTCGGATTAAAATTTAACACAATCAATTATTAAATTAAAAACATTAGGAATTGTGTACTTTGTTTATATAAAGATTTTCTTTAAAAATAAAAGACGATATATGGGAAGGGTTTCTAAAAGTGATCCAATTAGATCTATTTATAATATTACTTCTCTACAGGGTGAAAACATGTACATCTTGTACTAAATTTCATTGAAATATTCCAAAAAAATGGGATCCAAAAGCATAAACAAATTTACAAGAAGGAATGACAGACGGACATGATGAAATATATTCAAAAGTGATTCTGGATGGATCGATCATTGTCATATAAGGTATGTGGGGTATATACATATATAATTGAATTAATAAAATTGATTTTTAAACAGTTCAACACAAAAATTAATGACTTACCCTGCATTTAAAACTTGATTGATGATAAAATATTAACCATGAAAACTGTCAGTTGTGTTAACTTTTACATGAAAATTACGCTAAAGTTGTCCACCTGTTTCACTTTCATACATGAAAACCTCTAAAATCCCTTTCTAGGGAAGATTCAGCCATTTCTTCAATAGACCTGAACTGATTACTTTTCTTAATCACTGGCTCTCTTGTTACTTGTTTCAGTGTTGACTAATTATTTCTTTCTTTCTGGGTTCTGGCCTACAAATATTCAGAGAAATGAAAAATTTTTAGTAAGTAAACAATTGTTTTTTTTTTTGTTCTATTTTATTTGTATTTTTATCTTTCTTAAATAATATAATTATAAAGAAAACAACAATTATTAAATAGACAAAAAAAAAAAAAATTAATAAAACCACCCTTGATAGTTTTCTTTTCAATTCCACCACAAGTTTTTTTCTATGGTGAGTATGATTTTTCATTCGTTTGATAATAATATAAAACGCTAGAGGGCAGTAAAAGGTAATTCTACTCTTCTTTAATATCTTTAATAAATTAACACTAGAGGGAGTTGTAAATTATTAAATTTAGTTTTAAAATTTAAATTCTTCACCATTATATATATAATTATATTATTAGAGGTCAATACTTACACTCTATAGATCTTATATCAAATTTATCTCTCCCTTCGTTCATTTATGTGAAAGTAACCAAGGGCGTTAAATAACAATAGTTTGTTAAATGATTTTTCATCAATTGAAAGGGTAAATATGGTCACACACATGTATTAAAAAGATTAACTTAAGTAGTAAAATGTGTAAAGTAAGTATAGTTTATAAGGATTTAAAGTACATTTGATTATAAACCCAATATTCCGTATGCTTACTACTAGAAGGAGGCTTCGGGACATAAGACAGAAGAACTTATGTTTTTTTAATACACCTAACTCTCTTTTTGCACGAATTTTTTTTACACAAATTTGATTTAACACGGGTTGAAACGAAAAAAAATTTCTCTTTTTAAACGAATTGTTTTGTTTTAACACGGTTTTCAATTTTTTTTTTTTTAGGTTTGGAACCAATCTACTATATTTCCATTTAGCCAATATTTTTTTTATACGAATTTTTTGGGAACGTATCTATCGTGTAAAAAAAGAATTAATGTAATTGAGTGATTAAAATAGGGCCTAATTCTATACATGCCACACCCACATTTAGCAAAAAATTACTCTTTAGTACAGATTTTGTCCAGTAGCAAACATTTCATTGCTCTCTAAAATGTATGCATGCCACGCCCACATTTTATAAAATAATGTTTTAGTGATAAATGGTTAAAGTGCAACATTACTCTTTATGAAGAGGGCGTAGTTGTATATATGTCATGCCCGTCCATTTTACTTATACATGTGAACTCTTCACATTTCTGCTTTGCGTTTAAGCATAATTTAACCCCTTTTTTACTTGTTATTGTTAATCTTCCAAATAAACACCTTTTATTAATTAAATAATTTGAATGGTGTTGCAATACACATCGATTCATAACGCTATTAATATACATGCATTAATGTTGCCAAGTAAGTAATTTTAATTAAGTAGAAAAGTTTATAGCACATAACAGAGATAAATATGTTCTGCCCCAATATATATACAAATAAATGGAAAAACACATACATAATAGGTAGTAGGTAAGGTTCATGTACATATGCGGGCATCTATGGATGTGTGTGTATGTGTTTATGTAAATATATGTATGTTGGCATAACGCTTTATAAGCTTCTGTATCTATTAGCATAGCTGATGTGTATTGTGTGTTCATATATGTTTATAACAATAACAACAGCACACTAGTGTGTACATTGCATATATGTTTGTATGTGAGTTATGCGTTGGGCAATGCTAAATCATGTGAAAATGTTGGACGAACTGGTTTTCGCCTGTATTTTAGGGCGAGAAAATTAAATTGGCCAGAGCTGCTGAGTCCATAACTCTCGGCAATACATGAGCGTATATACGCGTATGTACGTTGAAACTATAAAACACAACAGAACAGAACAGAACAGAACAGAATTTCCAGCATAGTGGTTTAGCCATGTAACTACCACACAATCAATGCGAAAACGTGTTCGTTATTGTGTACTCATATGCACGCATAAACATATAAACGTACTCCAACCATCATCAACATCATCATCATCATCCTTCTCGTCATCACGTGTATTGTGTAAGGATGAATTGTAAAATATGGCCAGTAGCAGTAAATTTATATTTGCACTAATATATGCACATACACAACGTATAGGTATACGTACAAGTAGATATGTGTAGGAGTGGAGAATAAGTTAAAATTTCTGTTGACATACAAATTATTTACAAAAGTTTTCTTTTAATACAAGTGAACTAAATAATAAACAAGGAATCAAATCTACATTTGACCCGAAACCATATCTTGAATACCCTATACATCTACTTATAAACGGTGGGCGTGGCATTTACATAGTTGCGCTCCCCAATAATGTACATAAGTATCAGCTTGCAAGCCAAGTTTTACCCCTTTTTTGGTAAATTGTGGGCCTATTTGCTATCCGAACACGCCCATTGATGAATGGGAGATGATAATAAAAATTTATATCAAATTCCAACTTCATAGGTTCATTTTTGTGACAGATAAATAGAGTTTTGTTAATTGAGGGCGTGGCTTTTGACCGATTTTGCCCATTTTGAATAGTGATGTGCTTTTAGAAAGTAAGTGTGTGTACAAAATTTCAGCTGAATATCTGAAAATTTACTACCGTAAAAGGAACAACAATAATCGGACATACGGACATACCTAAAACCAAGTCGAACTCATTTGTCGACTCGGTGGTTTGACTCAGTTATCCGTATAGAAGTATAGGAGTTGATCAAGCATATATGCCTTACAGGGTCTCCTTCTAAAAAGAAGAACAATAAGACGGATTGCTAGACATTTTCAATCATTTCAACCTGTGCCTGTTTTCCAGGATTTACTGTAACTATTATTGGCATGTTAAACCTTCACATAAACTTGATAATAACTTAACAACTTCTACTTTATCTATGAACTCTATTTGATGATTAGTTAACAGAAGGTAGTCCGTGATGGAAGCACAGTTTAAACACGAAGAAACTTTGCTATAAGTTTTCTTTTAAGTATTTTCTTTCCCTTCTCATGTACTACTCTCCTTATTCATATTCCTCTACTAAGTACAATAATGTACTTAACAAAAAAAAAAAAAAAAAAAGAAGAAATTTGTTGATAAACTTTAAACTGCAATATTAACATAAACGCGTGAAAGTATGGCAGCTTGCAATCATATAAAAAATGTTTTGAAAACAAGTAACATTTGTCATCATCATTATAACAAAAAAGACAGAAAAGTTTAACCCTTTTCATATAATTGAAGGCGGTTATTATTGTATAATAAATATAGAAAACTTTTTCATAAATATTGTTGGTTTTGTTGATTTTTGTCTAGAGGTACCAGTTGTAGAGTGTTACCAATCTCTGTCATATAATCCTAACCACAAATTATTTGTTAACTTTTTTTTTTTTTTTTTTACTTAATAATAACATAATAAGTTATAATTTATATAAAATGGGACAAACTTTTGCAACAATTCATCATTGCATTACTAAGTGCACCAAACTTGTATAAGAAGCATATGAGGATTTACAGTAAGTGACGGTAATTTTATAACAGAATCATACTATGACAACCTAAAGACCTTGAAGTCTGTCTGTCAACCATTAATAGTGGATATAAATGAAGAATGCAAATGTATGCATTCATGCATGCAGAACACATTATTAAGTTAATTTTGCATATTAAAAAATAAACAAAAATATTAAAAAAAGGTAAGGTAAGGAAATTAAATTTGGTTTAAGCCAAATCCTATATAACATCCACATCTACTTAGGAACGGTGGGCATGGCAGGTATATGATTATGCCTATTAAACCTGTTACGTATCAGCTGGAAAGTTTAATTTTAAAATCTAATGGTTTTCTGACCATGCCCATTTTTGGCACATCGATTAATGGAATAACTATAGATATGCATACCAAATTTTATGTTCATTGATCAATTTGTGTGGCAAATATAGAGATTTTTGTCTATTGTGGGCGTGCCCGTTAGTCGACCATGTCCATTTTTGGCACAATAATGGATAGGGTAATTATAAAAAAAAATGTATGTACCAAGTTTCAATTTAAAAGATCAATTTTTTGTGGCAGATATATAAGTTTTTGTTGATTGTGGGCGTGGCTTTTGATCGATAATGCCCATTTTAAATAGCGATCTGCATGCAAAAACTAAAATGGTCCGTAAACAATTTCAGCTCAATATATCAAAACTTCTGTTCGCATCAACAACAGATGGACACACGGACATGTTTATCGACTCATGTAGCTAGATTAAGTTATTCCGGGTAATATCGGAATAAAACTAAAGCGAAGCAACTCCAAAATTTCACTTTAATTGAGCATTTTTTGGTATTCTATCTGATTCTTCTAAAAAAGTGCCTTCAAATCATTGACCATTATTCATTTCATGACACAAACATTTTTTAATTTTCAACGCTTTGAAATGTGCTGTGTATGCAAATGTTTTTAACAATATGAAATGATTTCTTTAATTTCTTTTTTTTATTGTCTATTTTGCATACAACTGTCGTACGGTAGTTATTGTATGAACCCGCCAACATTGTGTTAGAAGAAGATTTATGTGACAAATCTCACCACATGCTATACCGCCCTCTAATATCATTTAGCTTAACACGATTTCCGTTCATTTGCGTATATATATATATATGTATGTGTGTGTTTGCGTCAATTACGCTTTCGTTTGTTCTTTTCTGAAAGCCACCTACTAATCTAAGTTTCCTTTATTTATTATTGTTCATGCATGCAAATGGTTGAATAGAATAGATTGGCTCAACAAAGTGCATAACATAAGTGAAATTTCATTCAGTGTTGAAATTTATTTGATTGGGCGAACATTTCAATAATAATAATAATGTTTCCTTGGGTGGATATAAAATAGAAAAAATTATTTTATACCCTTCACTTCATAAATTGTTTGTTCTAAAGAGCAAGTGTCAGATCTACCTTTAATTATACCGATCGGATTAGAATTAAAATCTATATCGATTACCTATGTCCGGCTGTCCGTATATTAATTGTAATCAACCTATAAATCGCAATTTTTGGTATTTCTTAATGAAATTTTTTACGAGCATGTTTCTTAAAGTAAGGTCACTGTTGAAAATGAACCATATCGGTCTACTTTTAGCACTTAACCCCATATAAATAAGGACAACATGTTAAAAATATAACAAAATGCTAAATTTTGATACAAAGCAATGATATCATAGATTTGGCAAATAGGCCTTTTTTACTGCCTTTTTCATATTCATTAAAACTTCCTGCGTGTTTATTGCGCTGTACCACCTATCGGAAATCATAAAATTATAAATTTAGAAGCAGAATCCCTGTAACTTAAAGAATATGCTAAATCTAAATCGATCTAGACATGTGCGTCCATAAGTCCATCTATTGAAGTCTCAGGGGTTGTAAATTCTGAGAAAATATGCTTTAATTTTTGTACAAATAACTCTAGTTTCTATACGTTAGTTGCTTTATAATTCAAAATCAATAAAAAACAGATTTTCAACCCTATAAATTAAAGTACAAATATATATATAAATAATAAATCTATCTCTGTGTCTAAAATGGGCGAGGTGGGCTAACATAAACGCTTCCACAATATACAGAAATCCTTGTTTGGGGGTAAAAATCGGACTGGTTAGTTGTTAAGTATGGAGGGCATAATCGCATACCTATCATGCCCACTGTTTGTAATTATTGTAGATGTGCAAGATATATATAAGATTTAACTTCAGACAAAGTAACTTCTTTCATTGTTTACATTAAAGAACTTTATAAAAGTAGGCGTGGCATTGTATTATTAAAAAATATTTCATAAAAAACATGTTTCCTTCTTAACTTATTTTTAATTATTCGGCAGAATTTTTACATTCCTTATAAAATAGAAACAGTTTTATGAGACTTCTGCTTAACGTTACTACATTATGCAATTCATAGAGTAAAAGATTACGTCATAATAGTCACAAATTTTTCTACTTTTATATACCAACATATATATACATGTGATTGTTATTTAGCGTTCAATTTTTTACTTTATCAACTGTCAAGTTTTCGTTAATTTATGATTATTATGTCAACTGTGGCGTTTGTAAAACGTATTGATCGAAAACAATTCCTACCACCACCGCCACCTCTCAATAAAGCAAGTAATGACCATGATACCATATGTAGCCGATATTATGTACAATACATTATATACGAAATTAATTAATTTGTCTCGATGTGAAAGTGTCAATTGCAAACAAACGATAATGGCCACTTCAAGTGACTTTGTGTCCTGTACGCGCTGCATAAACAAACATATGCTATAGATGTGTTATTGTGTATTGTACAAATTGTATATAAAATAAGAGTTTTGCTTATATTTTGCTTTGGTCGCTTCTGTTCTGTTACAGATTGAATGGAATTAAAATGAATTCAAAGTTTAGGGTATTACTTGCCATCGTTTAGTTTCAGTCTTTTCGACTCTTTAGTTAGAATCGATATTCTCTATAAAATTGACTTGTTAGAATGCTTATTAGATTGGATGAGTGCATGCAATCATGTGCTTGCTTTAGCGTCAACATTAAACCTCATAAATTTAACAGCAAGTCAAGTGTTAACAGTTAAATGGATGGAATGTGAAGCCTTACCCCTAAGAAAACTGTTATGTTGTCGTAGTTTAGCTATGAAGTTGGTTATATTATAGAAAGTTTTCTGAATAGACCCTAGCCTCAGCAGCGGACAACATGGGGATCTACACCATTATAGATTGAATTTATTTTGAAACAAAGATTTTTACGCCGGCTTTATGGGAAATGAACCTGTGTTCTGTGCTAATATCTAAACATTGATGGAGTAACATATTGCTAAGGGGTACAATGGCTTATTGTGGATGGAAACATGGACATAATGCGGCATAAAAAGAAAGTCTTAAAGTCTAGGTTAAATAGTTTGCTACTGAAAGACAAGTTATCCGTTGTGCCGCCTTATTGTGTTTAGCCAACGTCGCTACCAATTCATATCAATTTTATTAATGAAGAGTGTTTAAGATTCTACTTCATTTCCACATCATATGCCTTAGTTTCATTTCACACTATATCCGCTACACTCTATGAATTATTTACGCTTCATCCCCCTACATTAAGTGTGTACGCTCTTAACTAGATTATATTGTGTCTAACTTTTGATTGTTGGTCGCAATAAAACATTTAATGGTGTTTGAGTGTCCGCGTCAAATAAATAAAATTACACAAATTTATTTATTAAATATATTCCGATACAAACTATTTCTATAATTTATTATGGTGATTACATGGGTTACGGGAATAATGTCTACAAGTTAAGAGTAGTAGAGTTTATTGAAACTGCTTCAGTTAGCTTCCCCTCAGAATAGTTTTTATTTGAAACCATTTTCAGGGTAAAACTTCACGCCTTATAAGAACTATAAGAAGAGTTATTTAAGTTATATCGGCAGGGACCCTAACAAAATCAAAGAAACTAACCATAGAACTCGGTGAAGAAGGCGAGTTGTTCTGCTTGTATTTTCACCGTATAAACATGAACGTAATTACATAAATTTTATCTCATTTAAAAAGAGACAAGGGACATATAAAGATAGAAGCTGATCAGTTGCCAAGATACCTAAAAATATTGAATGATTTGTTAAATCACGATGTCACGTTGGCATAGAAGTTTTGGGACTTCTAACAACCCATCAATGAAAAGAAAGCGATGTTTTTTTAATAATCGTGTCAATAGAGTATAATTTAAAACGACCCTTTTTAAGCAGGTACTGCCCCTCGACTTTAGCCTAACGGCTTATGCTACAGAGATAATTCATTTTAAAAGTCAAGTCATTCAATTGTTTGAGAGACCTCCGACTTAATCCGTTATATATTAAATGTATGGCTTTTTACAAGCTTAAATGGTCCTTTGCATGAAAAACCAATATGGATGATAATATTCTTAACTGTCGGTGAGTTACCAATCCAACGCGACACCTATGTTTAAATTTCAGCTGAAAAATTCTTTCACTTTTTTCGCTAGCGGGATTTGAACCCGTGTCATACTAAAACAATATCCCACTCACTTACTGAAAGGACAAGGAAAGCGTTAAATACTAGCCGGACCAAAAAAAGGACAGTGTGATAGACTTTCCTTATCTTCCTTTTATTAACAATTTAACTTGAATTATATGAATTTTTTCCGTTTCAAATATTCTTTCTTTCAATAACTATTAACTGTACCATGCAAGCGAAGAAAAAAAGCAAAAAAAAACCCTAAATTTATAAAATCACATTCGGATTGAAACCCCGTTGCTTTTATTACGTTTTCATTGTGGCTAAATGGAACTTAATTTTATCACAAATATTGTGTGGGCTGCTGTGGAAATATTTGATTCTGCTTCTTCCGCAATAATCACGTTGAAACCACAGTCTATCCCCTAATAAAATATATTGTACACAATATACATACAAAACATTCTAATTTATGTTGTAGACATACCAATGTGTGTGTGTTTGTTGTATAAATTTGTTAAAACATGCTGTTGACATGTATCACTTACTTACTATAAAAAAGTAAAAATCTTGTGAAATACATTTTGGTGACAATGAATCATTTGTTGAGAGAGCGAGGTGAGGGGGGGGGGGGGGGTTATAT
The DNA here is from genome assembly GCA_963978525.1 of Ornithomya fringillina. Lineage (NCBI taxonomy): Eukaryota > Metazoa > Arthropoda > Insecta > Diptera > Hippoboscidae > Ornithomya > Ornithomya fringillina. Next base: position 22,853,680 of record OZ021693.1, read on the forward strand.
CACACAATTTACATAAATGCATCTAACATTTTTCCACTTGATGTGTTAATGTTAAGTGTGAGTAAGAATGATTATATAAATACCATAATTTTTGCTGATTCAATCGAATTTTATTTAGCAACTAAGTGTATAACGGCTCATAAAATCACAGCGGGCAGAAATTATTACAAAACTCTCTTACAACGAAAATTTCATCTTTTCTTTATCCATTGTTATGAAGCGTATTAGTGAAAAAGTTGGTGGTTATATGTTTTTTTTTTTATTTAATTTTTTTAGTTGGTTTTCTTTTAATATTGTTCATAAAGCAAGTTAAGATTAACCATGTAACTCCAAGGTATTTGGTTTTTGTTCTTACGCACTAAACATTAACCCTTATGTTGAGTAGAAGTACACATATGTATTATGGTTTTATAGAGAACCTTTATATCCTGCTAAAAATCTAAGCAGGTAAATTTTATTACGCAATACCTAACGGGTTTACCCCCTCATATTAATCCCGAATGGAAGCAATGAAACTTTACATTTGCGTGATGTACCATTTTAGTCCTTAAATCAATTAAAGTTTGCGATTTTAAATTCGCTAAAAAGAAAACTTGGTCCCTTTAATAACTAATGGCTTTAGAGCAAAGCTTCTCTCCTTCCTCAAATCATACTTTTGAACAAGATAAAGATTGTCAGTGTCAGTTATAATAGGTGTGATGCTTTCCCTCAATGTTTGCTTTCAATTTTGAACAGATTGACTTACCGCTGAAGTATATAATATTGAGTGCTCTGGAGAATTATGGAAGTCCTTAAAAATTTTCTACATACTACCGAATGGATCTAAATCTATCTCTCAATACCTCAGTCAAGCAATATTTCTACATCATTCTTATGGTTCATTGGGTTATATTTCGATATATATATAATTACCTTGAAAAATTGAAACAAAAGTAACACTTTTTCTTTTAATTTTAACAAGATTCTACATCCTTACATATACAAAAAAAAAAAATGGATTTCACACACAGTTACGCAAACAATTTTACGTTTAAACCTTTACTTTAAGAATTTTTCGGTTCTTATAACCATATAACCATAGAGAACAATAGCTTGTAGCAAATGACATTTCAGAATTTATGAACCTCCTTATTGTTGTGACAGTTGCCGACTATTTTCAATTGTCGCGTAACTGTAGCGCTGATCATTTAACCTGAGGGCAATAACATTCATTATGCGTTTGCATTCAAATGGTTTCATTGCGCTGTGTATAGTTGGAATTTTGTGACGGTGTTAGGTGTCAGTTTGAAAAGTTGCTGCTGTTCGATGTCTAAAACGTTTTGCATATATTTTTTTTTTTTCACAAAAAGCAAAAAAATTCCAATATTTCTTCACCTCACTCCCTGCCTCTGTCGTGCTATCTCAATGAACAATTGTTGACTGGAAAGTTAAAAAATTCTATTGCTGATTGTCTTGACACTTTATATTAATTTTAAGTGGTTGACTTGGTTGCCTGGTTGTGGAATTTTTTTCTCTCTCTTATTTTGTTGTTGTTGTTGTTGTGTTTATTTTAAATTAATGTTAATGGGGCTGTTATGGGGCAATCACTAACAGCGATTTGAACTGGTTTTTGGCTGTTATCTCGAAAGCAGTGATTTTTTAGAAGTGATAGTAGTGAAAACAATTTACTGATCTAAAAAAAAATTTATAGTTTGGACTTCTAAGAAGCTTGGGAGTGTGTGACTGAAGTAATTTAGTAATATTTTAGCCTATCGGTCACCTCTACAGTTGTTCCAATGATGGGTACTCTATGTGACTTTTGCGTTCTTTTAATAATAATTAATAATTTTTGAGTCAAAATGATCCGCTGTTTCTATCCCATTTATTTTATGAAAAGTTTGAAGCATTTCATCTAGTATAAAAATATCTACTTAGTAAAACGATGCCTAAAGTATTTTCTCTTATAGTTCGAAAGGAACCGGAGATGCTTATAAAAACTTTGCATGAATTCATTAAATATGGGTTAAAATCTACCTTGAAACCATTGAAAATAAAAAAATTTGGAAACTTTTTGGGTATTAAAGCTAAAGGCGGTTGTATTGTGAGGTTTATAGTGCAAACCAGATATCGTTCAAGTTGAAATAATTCAATTGCGAGCCAAAAAAGGTACGCACAGGCACAGCGAAATTGTTGAGAGCATTGTTTAGTTGACAAATTCAATTCTTCGGCCTTAATTTCACTTACAGCAGCAGTAATGATAAACAGGTCTTTTGCACATCCGTTTCCAATTCCAGTTTCTTCAAATTTCTTAATTACCTTGTCAACAGTTTGCACAGTACGACTACGATGAATGCCCCTCAAATTGCAAAAAATGGCCACACAAGGTTCTCCACCTTTAAAAAGAGATTTTAACGCATTGGTTGATATTGAAAACGTTTCTTTGCAATTGTCAGAGAATAGACTAATTACATGGAGGTAATAACAAGTACGTTTAATTTATCTTAGATATCCTCACAAAGGTTTCGAAACCACGAAATGTGTAACACTGTATAGTAATGGACTTTCTTTAAGTACCCACATGTTTTAAATGTAAATTATGAATTGTATTTTTTGGTTATAAATTGTAATGAAATGTGACAGTTACTGTAAAAAAGGCACAAATGCTTATTATTTTGTAACTTTCAGAAGGTAACGGATCACCAGTTAAGTTGGGTAAGCATTGTTTGTATATTGAGTTGATCATTTCATTTCCGGATAAAATGTGTTTCTTTTTTTCGTACACAACTAATCAATCGACCATAACGCTTTTTTAAAACCACAGAGTTACACGTTCCGGATGTTAAGAATTTTGTATTTATAATAAATATATAAAAAAAAAAAAAGACAAAATTATAATAAAGGGTCGGTTCGAAAATTGCATAACTAAAGAGCCTACGTTCTCTTACGCTGTTTGTTTTTATTTTTATTGTTGTTGTTGTTGTTGTTGTTTTGAATAAATCATTCAAGCATAACATTAATAATATTTTATGAACGATTTGTGATTATTGAGTAATTGTTATCATGTAAATATATATTTTTTTATTACATTTCTTTTCATTACTTGTGAATATTGTATAAAAAAAAAAAAAAAAAAAGGAATATTTTTAGTTCAGGTTAATGAATGCATAAATGGTGGTTAAGAGCAATTCATTTCGTCATTTACAATTTACGGATATTTTTGAATGAATTGAAGTTGAACCCTTTTTTTTATGGTTTAATGGTAATCACCAAACAGGTGTCTACACACAAGGTATGCCAATCATTCAGTACCCACAATTATTTTATTTTCCGCCTTGTATTTTTTTTTTTTTCTTTTGCTCACCTCAAATTGAGAGGATATGTATGTATGTAGTTTGTGGGTGGTCGCGTTAGTTAACTTTTTAATAATGAAAGGAAAGGCAAGGGAAAGAGAAATGGTGAAGGCTTTAACAAATATATTATATAAAAAATGAACGCGTATGCGTTTGTTTCATATCCCTTAACAAGGGGTTAACTTTTAGTTAATCCTTAGTGTTAATCTTTAAAGCTTTCCCGAAACCTAACAGGTGATCTTTACCAATTGTTTTATACGTATTTTGCTGTTATCTTCTAATGAAATGGACTTTTTTGTTAAAGAAAAAAAAAGGAACCTTTCCCATTATATATAGTATGCAAGTATTATTCCAATTGTTGTTGTTGTTGTTGTTATTATTGAAGCCTTTTTTTTAAACTCTTTATGGTATTTATGAAACTTCCGTTAATAGTACTTGAACAAAGATAATCCCCGCGATTAAACATTTAATAAAGTTTAATTCATTGAAACCAACCTTCTTCCCGCCCTTCACACTTATCAAGGATAACACATTCGTATAAATTGAATTTGAATTTTCTGTTTACTTGTAGGTTTTATTTGTTACTTGTATTTGTTGTTGTTTCATTTTAATAATAAATTTTCAGTTTTTTTTTTTTTTTAATTGAATTATTTTATTTATTACTATTATTTATATATATATCCTATTTATAAGAATAACAAATTTACATTGAAATTGGATTTAATGACCAATTATCAAAAAAAAAAAAAATAACTTTGGTTTAAACCAAATCTAAAAATACCCTCTACATGTACTGTAGTGGGCGTGGCATATATGTGATTACATCTAATAGTGTTTCTATTACGTATCAGCTTGCAAGTCTAGTTTTATGGTGTAGAATTAGATTTTTGTAAATTGTGGGCGTGTTCGTTATTCAACCGCGCCCACTTTTGGTCCATCAATGGATGGTATAACTATAGATAACAATACCGAATTTCAAGTTTATAGATCAATTTTTGTGGCATATCTATAGGTTTTGGTTGTTTGTGGGCGTGACTCTTGCCCTCTTAGTCTGCCCCTAAGAATGTATACACTTTGTAGGGTCTCTGACGTCACACCTTCTGAGTGTTGCAAACGGAATGACAAACTTAGTAAACCCCCTTCTTCCCCATCATAAGTGGAGAGTATAAATCATTCATTAAAATTATTAATTTGATTACAAAAGAAAAAAAAATAAGAGAAAAATTTTGAATACAAATAAAAAGATTCTCCCCATTCTTTTTTAAATATATATACACAATATTTATATAAATTTTTTTTTAAATTTAATTTTTATTATTTTATTAAATTCATGAAATTATTGTTGTTTTTGTTAAATTTAAATTCACAATGGTCACTAAAATAAAGGAACTTACTTAACTTATAATCTTGTTTTTATTTTTTGTATCTATTTACAAAGACATGACAAGGACATTGTTTTTAACAAAAATTGTATACTAAGCTAGGTATGGTAGCTATTATTAAAAATTCCTTTTGGTTTTTATCCACATATTCAAAAGACGATTATTTCGATTATATGAATGGAAAATTTTTTAAAAATGTAAGAAAATTTGCCTTAGGCCACATCTTGAGCTCAATTTATGTATTAGAAAAATGTACTATAGGGCGTGGCTCTAGATAGATTTTACCCAATTTAATAAAATTTCAATTCAATATCTCAAAATGTATGACTTTGACAGTGCCAACAACATTCGGACACATGGACGCACCCATACTTTATTGGTAATCAAGAATACATATATAAAAAGTATCTCAGATCTCTGACGCCTTCTTCTGAGTATTGGAAACGGAATAGAAAACTTAATGAAGGGTATAAAGAATTTCTATTAAGAGTCGTCCTAATGCAACACAAATACTTCTTCCATCGATATAGAGGGATTGATATAATATACAGAATAAGTAAAAACGTTATAGTTGATTAACCTTCAGGTTACAAATTTTGATACTTAGTGACGAAATTTGATGCACAGATGGTCCTTTTTAGTACTTTTATATTAGAAATTAACATTTGGCGAAAGTTTTTTAAGAGAAAGTACGATAAAAATAGTTATCTAAATAGACAGACGGATGGACATAAGTAAATGGATTTAGAATATGATTTTAAATCGTTAGATTTAACATTGGCTGCAAATCTGATAAAGTTTGTCTGTCCAAATATAATTATGTGCCCGATCAGTTTCAAAAGTATTTCTATAAAATCAGGCTAACATTTCATTTCAATGCATTTCGAAAACATTTCTTACAATCCTCTTTTAAAAATGATGAATATTCCAAAAGAAATCTTATGTTCAAACCAAGCCGAACTCAATCTATAATCTAATCTAGTATCTGTTTAAACTTTGTTTAAAGCAGTACTTCATTGTTTAAATAATGTATAAGTATGGTGTGTATGTGTGTGTGTGTGTGTGCTATGTTTATGTAAATATATTTACAAATCGTTTTATAGGACATTGTGTACAATATATATATTCTTGTTATTTATATATATATATATGTTCGTATATAATAAATTGGTTTGTGTTATACATACAGTTTTATATATTAAATCGAAATTTACATGACTTTCGTATACCAATTATTTTATTAAACTTGATTATACGAAACTTTACAACTAAACTCTAAATTTCATTATAATACAAAATGGTTATCAGTAACACTTCATGTTTGTTTAGTGATAAATTTTTTTTTGAGGGAAGGCAAAGTTTTTTTTTCCTTTTTTTTTTTTGGAAAAAAATAAAGTTGCAAAATAGATTAAAGTGACATAAATGATTTGTTTTTTTTGAAAAGTGTTTTATATTTTAATAGGGGGGGAAAAAAAAAACAGTAGCAAAAAGTTGTAGATAATTGGTCAGTTGGGTTCAATTAGTTGTTAAAATTATAACAAGTTTGCTTGGACAAAGGTGTGTTCAGTAGTTGTAATAAATATTATATTACTTCGCTTTTTTAGCATAATTATTACCAAACGATAACAAGATCAATCGAGTTGTACTAAAATTAAACAAATAAGAAAACTAAGTGTGGCTTAGGTGAAATTTTAAATACCCTTTATATTTAGAATAGTGGGCGTGGCAGGTATACAATTACGCCCTCTAATATTGTATGTATTACTCATCAGTTTGGAAGTCCAGTGTTACATGGACAACGTTTTTTTGTAAAGTGAGGGCGCGTTCGTTTTTCGACCACGCCTATTTCAATAGATGGCATAACCATAGAAATATTTACTGAATTTAAAGGTCATAGGGCAATTTTTGTGGCAGATAAATAGGTTTTTTTCGATTGTGGGAGTGCGGACCACGCCCATTTTGGTCACATTTTATGTGAAGGGTATAAAAACTAAGATTTCTTAAAACATTTTGAGCTGCGGAACCCTCCAAAGGCATAATAATTTACACGGAACAAAGCTGCTTAGAGCACGCTTTGAGAAACACTGATTTAATGCAATAATTATTTTTTAACGATAAAAAAGAGGGCGGAATCGAATTATAGACACGCCCACAATATTTCAAAAAAATCTTTCCTTGGACACAGAATTCAACTTGGAAGCTGAAAAGTGATACATATACTATTTGAAGGCGTAAACAGACATTGACCCCATCCTCGTAGATATATTTTAAGTATATGCGGCATGTAAAGGATATTTAAGGATGGTATTTTATTCCAATTATCTACAATTACCACAAAATTCTATAATTTTTAGGAAAGAAATGTAAAAAGTTAATTAAGTGCAGACGATTTTGGGCGTTTTTTTTTAGAAAGGAATGCTATAATTACTTATTTCAAAATAAATTAAATAATAAAAAGTACAATGTCATACATTGAATCACATATTAAACTAAAACTGATTTAAAAACTAAAAAAAAAAGAAGAAGAAGAAAAATCAATTAAACATAAAAAAAAGATAAAATTTGTTATTGTTGTTGCAAAAGAGTGAAGTGTAAATGAAGTTGAGATGATGCAATAAAAACTTTAACGTTAAAGGAACTTATTTAATTCAGCTTTTGTATACAATGAAATATTATTAATAATAGTTACAATAATAATAATCATAATGATTATAATACTAATAAAAATGTGTGGTATGATAAGCGGCATTTCTTTAACCTTACATACGTTATACTCTCAGCCAAGAGCGAAAAACTGCATTAGAAAAAAAGGTTCTTTGGTTTGAAAATTACAAGAAATTACAAGAAATGTGTGCATAAGGGAACGAAAAAGGTAACAAGGAAGTATAAAAAAAAAAAATTCTCAAAGGATTGTTTGTTTTTGTTTTTTTTTTTTTAGATATAAATAGTTACCCTTTTCTATGTTTGTTTTTTGTTAATTTTTGTTTTGTTTTGTTTCTCTAGAAATCATACTGCAGTTTAGCTACCCAATCTGAAATGCGATAGAGGTGCTTAAAGGGAACTGTATCATAATCGAATAGTCACACATCGTCGAGATCAATGACGGAAGAACGATCATTGTCCTCCCGGTTATACAAATGTCACTGATCCGTTTGCAGATCGGTTGGGGATTTCCTTTGAAAATCATCCAATGATCCCGTTGAACTACCGTTATGTTGTACATCTAGGCCATTTACCATATTCTCTATACTTTTCAATTCCGACGGTGAATTTGTACGTTGCCGTTGTTGCTGCTGTTTCAGTAGTGAGGGCGGTGTTGTTGGTGACATGGAAATAGGTCGGGTTGGAGGTGATGGAGATGAGGCACGAGGTCGTGGGCTAGAACTAAGGCTACGAGGTCCATTATCATTTGTTGCACTGGCAGTCGTTGATCCACTCATACCCAAGCAATCTAATGCGGTAGCACCGCCTACCCGATGTGTATTTGAACCGGGTGTTACAGCATCAAACGCGGAACCCAAACTACCAGGTAGACTGTAGGGTGAAAAGCGATGTCCTTTCAGTCCGTGTAATGGTGATGCTGGCGTATGACCTGAATAATGTCCGAATAAGGCGGGATGCTGAGCAGCCAAGGCAAGTTGAGCATTGAATAGAAGGCCGGGGCTCAGGCCGGTTGGATTAATGGCAGCGGCGGCAGCAGCAGGATTGTGTAGCAATCCCAGGTGGGGCGGTGGATAGAGGCCGTGCGGATAGAGGTAAGGCAACAAATGCGGTGACGGATGTATGGGCGGTCCAACAGATATATTTGGTGCCGGATATGTACTAGATGTATTCATGCCGGCGGCCCCTTCTTTCGGACTGCCCGATGAAGTTGGTCGAAATGCACCGCCCGTACTGCCCCCTATACTCTCCGAGCAACTAGAATCACTGCCATCCCGTTCCACTTCCTCTGATTGTAGCCGTCTCCGTAAAGCCTCCTCATTAGCATGATCTCCTGCATTTGCCAAATGGTTAAACCATGCTGCAAGAGCTTTAAGTTGATTAAAATAAAAAATTATGTTGCATTAAAATATTTATTTTAGATTTATGGGAAACAGCAAAACAAACAAAACAAAAAAAGAACGCAAAAAACATCAACACCAACACCAACACCCATAGATAACTCTTTTTTAATGACACTTACTCGAATGCTGATGAGCATGCATCTGTTGCAATGAATGACTTAACGGTAGTAGAGGGCTTTGCGGTGGTCCTACCACATCCAACAATTTGTCGTCATCATCCTGTTGATTATCATGTAGTAAAGCATGTGGATGTAGATGCATTGGCGGTCGTACGGTATGTCCTAAATGCAGCGGAGCACGTGAACTACTGACATGCGTTGGATTCAGTTTATCCGAATCGGACCCGCGATTCGATATTAAAGCTTGCCTGTAACAACAGTTGGTGCAAAAGGGACGATTAGAATATCCAATTGTCTACTAAATAACTGTTCAATTGATTTTAGTTCCTATTCAATAATTTCATTGTAAATTGTATTCAATGTTAAATGTGTTGCAATTAGTAAAAGTTGATATCAGCTTGACTTTCTTACTTCTTAAAAATTCACAAATATTCTTCTTGTCCTATTTTGATCTGTAGTATTACTGATTAAAGTGTGCCTATCCTATTTTAAAAGCCGTATTAAACAAACGAATTGTGCAGGATGTTATTCTATATACCGTTTCCGATGTTTTGTCTATGCTTGAATCTCCGAATAACCGAATCGATTTGAAACATATACTATCTTGAATGTTTTGACTTATATTGTGTATGCCGCGCCTTATTTCCAGTTCTTCTGGACAGAAAATGTATATTATTAAGTGTCCACTTTGAAACTAGGTATCATCGTCTCTTCTTAACTCTTCCTTTCTACGATTAAGCTCATTTAAATCTTGAATTTTATCCATTACATATCTTGAAAGTTTCTTTTTCTTGAAATTTCTTTCTAGCTGTTTAAATATCTCCTTTTCACTTTGTAGATAAAAATAGAAGGCATTTATTATCCTTCCAGAGAGAGACTATGAGAAAATGTTTTATTGAAGTTACCCGCCTGTTGAAGCAAACTAACTTTTAGGATAATTTTTTTTAACTGCAGCTGGATTATAAGTCTCTCACGACAAGCACGTTTAAATTTTAACTTAAATATTTTTTTTTTTTTAATTTGAAAACACTCTCCTCAGCATGAGAAGTTTTGAATTGAAGTCATTAACAACCGAACGGGCACTTTCTGTAAAAATTAAGACCTCCGCGAAATCGCGGTTGTCCACACCACAGACTAATCTTGAAGCACTAAACGATTTTCTTCAAATTTAACTGACTTGCTAGTTTATTCTACATAATTAAGTAGAGCTTTACTTAAATTCTTTTGTATGACATTTACCTTATAAGTCTTTCAAGTATATATTGCCCAGCATTCCTAACAAAACTGTGCAACTGTTAATGTTTTTGACAAAAGAAAAACTACGTTCATCACTTAATGAAGTAGAAAAAACATGCAACCCTCCCTTGGACCATTCCTGACACATGACATAATCAAATGCCAACTACGTGTTCAGCATAACAATTTCTTACTTTACTGTTCTTCTCATCTGATCCCATAATAAACACAATATTAGTGATAATCACACCGACTGCTAATAGTAATTCTGCGGTCTTGCACCCTCTTCCTGTCATATATGCTTGCATGCCTATGAGTAAAAGTTGCGACTGCGACATCAACTATGGTGCCACAATGCACTTTAAGTTAAATCGATATGAGTGTAGAATCTATTATTATCACCGCATGCAAAAAGGTTTATAGCAAAGGATTATTTATTATGAAGAGCTAGCGAGCAAGCGAGGTAGGTATAAACAAAAGGGTGAAATGTTGAAAAAAAAAAAAAGGAGTTAAAGTGAAATTATGAAAAACATACGCTAATTGCGGCTTTTGGTAAAATACAAAAAAACAATGAATAAAGAAGAAAAAAACAGTCTTGCTGTAGAAACCCTTTACGCTCTTATCCGCTCTCACTTAAACGTCTCGCTTAGCGACAAAAGCATTTTTGAAGAATTAAAAATTGAAATAGAAACTCCTCGCAATTGAAATACAGAAATGCTGTAAAAGGTTTCTAGGATACAATCATGACAACTCTTTTTACTCGCAGAGAGAAAATGGTAAAAGGAAGCGCATTAAATGAGTTTCGAACACCGACCCCTGTCCGCCCTTTCTCTACATGCTTGACTGGGCTTGTTTTTGGCTAAGGTTAAACACAGGGTTCTTTCTGTTGTACGTCCGTCTTTCTCCTCTGCCTACCAAACAACTAATGCTGCAGCGGCTGCTGCCGCCACAACAATAGAATCATCTAAAAGCCGATTGTGTGAAAATATAAAAGCACCCGAGGGCGTTAGTTGACAAAACGTTTATTTTCTTAATAAACTGTAAAGTTTAAATTGAAATAGAAACGAAAACAAATATAAAAAAAAAATCAGCTTTCTTTTTAACACCATACAGGCAAAAGTGGAGTCAGTCCGTCAGTCAGTCTGTCTGTCTGTCTTTGTATCATACTGCTCTACAAAGTATAACAAATAGAGGCTGGAAGAAAAGTTTGTTGTTTGTGTGAAATTTAAAACTCAGTGTTTGTTTGTTTGTTTGTTTCGTTGTGTTGTTTGATCAGTAAATGTTTAAATGATGGATGGCGTAAAGGTTAGAGCTAGAAAATCGAGAGGGGGTGGTACAAAATGTGTGCAAAAAAATTTGCAAATTGTTTGAGGAAGTTAAATAAAAAGAAAAAAAGAAAGGAAAAAAAGAAGCCAAGTAATGTTGGCTGAAATTAGCGTAATCTTTACAAATTATAGAGTTTAACAACATTCTCCATCATATACTAAGGACGCTCTCTTTAACATTTTACAATAAAACAGGATGAATAAACAGAAGCCAAAAAGCTAAAGGAAAGAAATTTGCGGCTGTGGTAATTTTGTAGGTGGTTTGAAAGGAAAGAAACTGATAACTATTATAATTTAGCAAAAATAGAGAGAGAGAGAGAGGGGCATAGAGCACGTTAAAGAAAGGTCACTTTTTTATACTTTCTTCCTCCTCATCATTGTCTTCGATTAAGTTATACCACCGAAAATATTTCAATTTCTAGTTTAAACAACTTCAGGCTATTTACATTCAATACCATAAACAAGTAAACCGCGATTTACACGACAGCATGTAATTTATGAACGTTGAGGAACCGATAAAATTTATATTTCAGCCAAACTTAAACTCACTTATTTTCACATAGACAGCCTTGGACTAAAAGGTACAATTTAAACACAATTCCTTTCGGTATTTCTTTGCCCAGTTGGACGATCATAACTAGTATATTTTTACAGTTTCAAAATGTTTATTGGTTGCTACTTTTCGAAATTGTTCTGAGACAATCCGGTGAATCTGTGAACTATGAATTGAACGATTTTAATTGACACGGTATTCTACTAATCATGTGTGTAAATGGAGGATGGCCTGTATAATGCTTTAACATTTACTGCTTACACATAATCTAAAGCTAGCTACTCCTTAAGACTACCTACCGTCATCATAAGACTATTTTGGATCAATCGTCCATTTAAATTGCAAAAAATTTTATGTGAAAGAAATTTTTGCACAAAATTGCTGCTTTGATGTGTGAAACAAACGTCTTTTATTTAATTTTTTTTTTTTTTTTTTTTGTTTCGTGTTCCATATCATGTGGGCGAAAAATTGAGGTAACGTGCTTGGAATTAATGGTTTTTTTTTTCGGGTTTTTTTTGTAGTCAGGGGATAATTTTCAATTAAGGTTGGGTAATAAATTTATACCAATAGCTTAATATACCAAATAACGAGGTGGATGTGTGTTAGTTACATACACACATGTGTATCTAATATGTGTATGAATGTGTATAAAAGGTCATATTAAATATTAATTTTCTTTTCTGTTAAACTGTAATACTGACTTAAGTGAATGTTGCATAGATTCGTCCTGAAAAAATATTTATTTTAGTAACGCTTTCATTTCAAAAGGCTTAGCTTGGGAAGAGTATTTTAAATGCCTGGTTGCCAAAATTGGGAAGGTTGTATTTTTTCTTTGTCCCACAATTTTTGTTTATATAAACGTACAACTTAAGCTTATCATAAATTGGTTGTAAAGCAAAGCAGAGACTACGAGGACACACATTTAAAACTGTGTCTCTCCAAACTCTCTCTCCAAACCCGCGAAATTTAAAAATTCTCGTTACTTTTTTGAACACACCTCGTATATGCTGAAATCTGCAATGTTGCATAAATTCGTCGCGTTTATTACAAAAAGATTCTAAATATGACGAATAACTGTTTTATTTAAATTCAACGTTCTATGTTATATAGCTAAAGTGTGCTAATTAGTGAATGTTAAGCATTTCGAAGCACAGCGAGACGTTTCATCTGCTAAAGCCCTTAACTTGGCATACAACCATGCTTGTCAATGGACCTTTTTCACAATATTACATAAATTCGTCCCCTATATATATCGAAAGATCAACTGACTGACATTCTACATTTTATTCTAACAAATTTTTCAAGGCTACAAAGCTTACATTTAGCTATGTTGCATAAATTCATCCTGTTTTCTTACAAAAAAAAAAACTACATAGATTCGATAACGATTCTTGGCTGTTTTCTAACCAATATTTTGAGATTACATTTGGAGATCTTTTTAAATGTTTTGCATAAATTCTCCCTGTATTAAAAAAAATAACATTGATTATCCTTCTTCAGAGTCCACAAAAGTCAAATTTCAAATAATACAGAATTTTTTTTTTATCTCATGACTCCATGATCTCATTACTATGACATGGTACGCTTACATAATATGACTTAACCGTGACATGTTTTATATTTGATTTTAACACAAAATTGATTGATTGATTGATTTCAATAAAACCAAGATAAAAAGTTGTGACGGATGTTTGATATGTGTTTGGGATTAACTAACTGCCGGACCATTTAATACCCTACATCTTTTCCTTTCGCTTGAAAGGAATTGTTATTTAAGTTACTACGGGATGTATCATTATATGGAGTAGTGTTCCAAAATGATACGATTGGGTTGAAATTTGACACAATTATTAAGTTAATTAAATATTCTTCCATAAGTTTTGTTAAAAAATATTAAAAATTATAATAAAGACTTCCGTTAGAACAGGACTTCGTAGACGGAGGAGTTCTAAAAATGGTTCAATTCGGTCTATTTTCAATAGAGTTCCTCTTTGTATCAATACCTGTTCAAAATTCATCAAAGTATTTCCAAAAAATGCGTTCTTTAGCTTGTGGACAGACAGACGGACATGACTAAATTGATTCAGATTTTAATTTTGAATCAATCGGTGTAATTAAAGGCAGCATTTAGGAGTTACAAACATCGGCACAAACTTAATATACATTTTGCCAGGGTGCAGGGTATAAACGTATGTTCGAAAATATTAAAAGCTTTAGTCAGACAAGAAAGCAAACAAACAAAACATCCCTTATAATAGAGTGTTGGGATTTTTATTAATCGATTAACGGAAATCCGATGCTGTTAGAAATTTGTTAAGTTATCAAAAAAGTATTGTGTGTGAATAACGCAAATAAACAAAAATAAAAATGAATGTGTGTCAATATAAAGAAAATTGACGCCGTGTGTTTACATGATTTGAGCTAAAGACAAAGTGAATTTGATACATATTCTAAAGAAAAATCTAAAAAAAGAAAAAGTATTTTCTCTCTCATCGGTAAAGTCAATATTATTATAATATGATTTCATCAAGAAACATGATGGCGACGAATTGTTATTAAATTCTTTGTTAAAAAATAAAATTTTGCAATAATTTAGTGATACTCACTTCTTTTCTCTTTTACCCGCACCAGTATCACGAAAACCTTTCGCAAATGGATTGTTATCTATTTTCAGTTGAGTTATCTGAAAGAAAGAAAATACAATGTTTAGAAAGGTTGCAATGGCAAGAAACTGTAAAAGTAAAATGGTTGAAGTTATCTATACTAATATTATAAAGAGGAAAGATTTGTATTTTTGTATGTAACGATTAAACTCAAAAACTACTGGACCGATTTCAAAAATATTTTCGCTATTAGAAAGCTACATTATCACTGAGTAACATAGGCTATATTTATTGCCAAAAAAATGTTGGAAATCCCTGGACATTCCTACTATTACTAACCCAAGGTGTAAAAAAATTAGTCATAAAATATCTTTCATCGAATACGCTGCGGAAAGTATTGATGTTAAAACAAAAAAATGTTCTACAATATTATAGAACATATCAAAAGCTACAAAAAACTTCGCGAGACCATATGTCCAACTATTGTACTTATGTCACTATAACCCCTTTTTATACCCACCATTGATAGTAATATTGCCAATTAAGAAATTAAGTATTCACAATAAGTATTTCACAATATTTAAATAGTAGGGAAATCTGAAATCTGACAACGGCATGTGTGGATACCACTCCAGATGCATCACTAGATTCTGGAGAGGATTTTTTGGGCATAGGCAACGTTTTATCTCGCGAGAAAACCGAATTCCACGCAGGTGAAGCCGCGAACAACAGCTAGTTTTTCATAAAGTGAAAAAAAAAATAGTTTTTAAGTCATTTTTTAAAATATTAGTAAATAGCTCGAAACTAAATAAAAATGTGTCTCTTCAGGCACTTTTAAATAAATAAAGGAATTATACGAGAATCTTACTTTTCATAAACTTCTAGCTGGATTAATAAAAAAAGACGGACTGACTGACAAAGAATAGTATTTTCTAAAGACAAGTATTACTTGAAAGAAAAAGCTTCGGAATATTAAAATAAAGGCATTGATAAGGCGGATGCCACAAGCTAAGCTTCCTACTCAATCAAATATTTAGGGCACCCGATGATTCTATTGTTTATAATCTATACGATGATTCAATTTAAAAAGGTGTATAAAACTTTATCTCAAAAGTGGCAAAAATTCATATATTTTTGCCACTGTAAACGTTTTTTTTTTTAATAACAGACTGAAACCCAGACCAACTTATCTATATCTAAACAAATTTTGAAGCTGATGAAGAATATATACTTCTTTCTTCATTTGTTTGGTGTTTTTATAAAAATACTCTAAAAATAATGATCATAACTTGTTTATAATAACGACAGACTGACTTACATTTTCATATGCTTTAAGTTTTTTAGGCATTTAGGCGTTGTAAAAACAGATTCTTTTTTCTAAATATAATAAATCTCAACGTTGTATTATTATTGTATAAATCTCATCATACATGATGAGTAGTTTGTTTAGAAGAAAGAAGAACGACTGATGCACACATTTGACTAATAGATCAATTTCTTTCATAAATGAATTAAATTGAATGAAATAATGAATAAGAATAAAATATATTTTTTAAAAAACCATGGCATTCTGTTAAATATTATTAAAATATCTTTATATGCGATCACTCAACACAAAATTTGTTACAAGAAAAACGGACTGATGGACATATTTTGAACGTTTTTAAAACAAAATGTTGGTAAAAAAAAGTCCAATTATTGTAATTTTTTCTCTCCTTCTAAGTATAACACGTCGTTTTAATAAGTTTTAACTAATTATCGAGTAGTTTTTGTATATGAGAGACAAACTGAAAGACCACATTTTTTTTCGTTTTTCAATATTCTTACGATTAATGTGTGATTGATTTTTTTTTTCTTTTTTTACCTTTTCATTTTGATATGCAGTCACTGCTATAAATTCAGTTTCCTTGAAGACGTACGTTCGGAACGTCGAATATGGTAATTTTAGAATATCGTTGGCGCGCACCAAATGGAAGCGGGGCTGATACTTATGCATTGAATTCAATATCGTCTGCAATAGGAAAAAGACAAAAAAAAAAAAGAGAAGAATAAATAAAATATTTATCATATGTGTTGTTGCTATTATATATTTATTTCATTCATTGTGACAGTGGCATTGGCATTGGCATTGAAGGTGACAACACATCCTAATCAAGGCTTTATGCAATATTTTTAACAAAACAACAAAACAATGACAGTTCGAGTTATGAAATGCAACAAAAATATTAAAAAGAAAGAGAGACCACCTACACATTTCACAAACAAAGATACATTTTGTTATAAAAATTTTTGCATACCTACACATATACATATATAAACATAGTATGCATTCAGATGTCATAACATTTGATTTACTATTTAAAGTTTTATTTTGTATATATATACATATATACAATGTATAATATATACTAAGTACTGTGTGGTCGTTGTTGCTTTTTATTATACGAATAAATTTCATACTTTTTGTTGTGTCTCCATTTAAATGCTGTCATAAGTCTTCGATTTACATTTAAGTAGTATAAAATTTTTGTTGTTTTTCTTGCTCTATTCTTTTTTCCTTTAAATAATATTTATATGGACCCCACATTGAGCTTAACAAGTTTAGTTAACTTAAAGTTGCAGTTGTCATGGTTATTGGTAGAAAAAAAAAGGTCTTTTTAATTATTTTTATTTTTTTTTAATAATTCATTGTCGTTGTTGTTGTTGTTGTTTTAACTTAGCGGTATGTTAAAAGCGGAATGAGGCAGTTTCAAAAACAAAAAAAAATGTATGCGTAAATTAGATTTAGCTTGAATTTTATAGCCTATTACATGGTGGTGGTATAGGTAGTGTTGGTCTTGATGAGACAGTTTATTACGCTTAAAGTTCTCTTTAATGAATATGACAATCACCTTATGAAAGAAAATTAAGCTTAAATAAATTATGTATTTTCTATAAACTCCACATAAGATGGAAGGTATACTAAGTTTGTTTTGCCGTTTGCAACAGCCAGAAGGAGTCTACATAGACCCTACAAAGTATATATATTCTTGATCAGCATCAAAAATTGAGTCGATATAGACATATATGTCTGTCTGTTGTTGGCATTCCAACGGGCACAGGTACTTTTAGTTTTTGCACGCAGTTCGTTATTTAAAATGGGCAAAATCGGGCAAGAGCCACGCCCATAATTGACAAAAATCTATTTCTCATCTACAAAAATTGAGCTATAAAGTTGAAATTTGATAATTATAATTGAAATTTCCCAATATGGTTGTGGTCTTATAACAGAAACACCCACAATTTACATATATTCTTATTTTGTGTAAAATTCAACTATTACATATAGTGCTAGTGTTATACGTTACTTGCCACGCCCACAGTTTCTTAATAGATGCGAAGAGTATTTAAAACTTATTTTAAGTTAAGAAAAAGTACTTGTTTTACAATTGAAATTATTATTTCTCATAAAAACATTAAATTTCTTTAAATTTTGCATCATTATTTAAATCTGAAAATCTCTTATTTCCACTTAATAGTCATATTACGGAAAAGTTTCCTCACTTTAATATTTAATGAGAAAATTCCTATAAACATTATCAACCTATATGATATAAACATAAATTCTCTTTTTTATAACTTTAGAGATGATTGTCACAGTAGTTTTACTCACACGCATACCTTTTTAATTAATTAAGACCCACCACAGTTTCGTCGAATTACACATTCGTTTTTTTTTTTGTTTTTTTGTTTTTGTCTTGTTGTTTATTAAATAATAATTTACAGCTTACATTGATCAGTTCCCAATGACAGGTTTCTCTTAATTAATGTCACATTATGGAAAGGTGTTTGATTTCTGTAAGAATTTATGTAGTCTTTTGTTGTTGTTGTTGTTGTTGTTGTTTTGTAAGATAATTAAAAAGATGCTGCTTTTATTTTATATGTTTTATACTAATGAGTAAACGAAGAATTCATTTCTTTATTGCTATGTTGATAAAGAGAAGTGTTTGAAAATTATGAGAAAATGTATTTATCGTATTATAAGCAACGTTTAGCTCTTAAAGACTTAACAGCGAATTCCATTTCTCATCAAATTGATGGCCTCACACATATGACATTAACGAACTATTTGAATAAATTTACTTTGACTACTATTTACATATACACTTACACATTTAAGTGTATACCGTAAATTTATATAGAAAATTGTATTAGGTTTTATAAAATGTTTCGTCATATTTCCATATGAGATAAATATTTGGTTCCCATGCGCAAGATATTTGTAATTATCATGAAATGACAAAATTCTCAAGCAATAGATCCACTAAAGAATGTTACAACAAGTAAAAACGACAATGCTGAGACAAAATCTTGGAAGCCCACTGCCTAGACTGCCACAAAACTCCTTAATAAATATATATGAATAATAACTGCAAAAGGAATATTTGGCAAAGTACTGGTCATCTAGTACTATATGTAGAAAATGTCATCGATTATTATTGCTATTGGAAGAAAATTTTGTCTTGGTAGAGTAATAGCAGTACAGTTCTTAAAAGAATAGGTCTTAATATATCAGCAACTAGGATTTCCCCATCGTTTTTAGCAATTAGATATAAAAGGATTAATCTTAAAAATTCATACATTATATATTTTATTAGGAAATCGCCAACTTTTTGAAATCATTCTAATACTTTTTAATCATTCGGAAACCAATACTTTATAAGGAAGCAAACGAGAAATATGACTTTACCGAGTGCTGCACATAAACCGAATGAGTAGCGGAATTATGATATATACGTTGTAGGTAGTTAGCCCAATCTACAACGAGATGTCTAACAGTTGCTGCGCAAATTGAATAGAGGCAAACATTCTTCAATTACTGAATTTTTTTGTTAAGAAAGTCAAATATTATATAAAATTAATATGATATTCATTAATTTAATATCTTATGGGGCAGAAAATAATAAAATATTCTTTATTTACTTAACAACTCACTTCAACTTTACTGCTATTCGCATAAAGACTTTTTTCCGCTTCCATATTACTGCTGTTAATTGTTTTATATAAAATGAAGACGATTGGGTTTCTTTTTTTAAACACTAAGCCAAAACACTAATTAAATTAATTCCATGCTTAAAACACTTGTGCTTGCCTTTTACTTTTATATATATATATATATATATAAAAAATAAACACTTTTAAGGAGTTTACGCATGTTAAATTTAACGAACACTAATTACAGATGATGAGCACTAATACGATAAATAACGAACGAACGCTTAAACACGACATGTGCTTATACGTTAGACTGTGAAAATTTTTCTATTTCGTCAGCCATTTTTATTTTTATACTTTTTCACTTTTTCAACTTCTTGAAAATATTGTATGAATTATAAAGAATTTAATAGGAAAACATAGAAAACACTTTGTAAAAACTTTATGCACATTTTTATTACAATATAATACATTTTTTCCGATATTTTATTGTTCATTATTAATTATTCACTATGCCGTGGATTTTTTGCAACCGATTTGTTTAAAAGCACCGAAATTACTAACTTGAGAAGAAGAAGATAACAATTAATCATAAACGAACAATGAACAAATCGTTACAATTGAGATCAGTGTGTAACAAAGAAAAAGAGAATGTTCTTAATGCCCTCACAAATTGTACACAATTTACATGCGTGTACACACATAAACATACACACAGATTACACATTTTTAATGAGAATGAAAAAACGAACTTTTATGAGGAACCTTCTTTTTTTTTTTTTTTTTAACGAATTAAACGAATGAAAACCGAAACTTTTATTAGGAAACTTTTTGTAATTTTTACAAATGCAAAGTGTTCTTATTTTCAAAGTTATATGGAATTTTTGCACTTTTATTACATAAATTTATTGCAAAATTTTTCACTACATCTTATTTATTGTATTTTTTAGTTTTCTTTACCATTATTGTGAGAATATTATAATTTTTATATCTTTTTAAGACGAGTTGCGTGCAAACGAATTTCATAAAATCAATGAACTAAACTAAACTAACTAAAAGGTAAGAAGAAGAAGAAGCACCGCGATCAATTTAGGAATTTGTTTTAAAACCCGTTGATTGGGATTTTATACACAATTTTTAAAGATTAGTTATATTTGTACAGAATAAAATATATATTTAAATATATATATTATTTGCTATTTTTAAAGAGAATTAATACCGCCACTCTCTTATGGCAGAAAATTTATTAAGTTTGTGGGGATGTATGTAATCTTTAAACAAATCGATCGATTCATATTCAATATAACAAATCTATTTAATTATGCCCGTCTGTCTTTCCATTTAAATTTGTGTGAAACTACTTTTTCATATATAACGAAACCTGAAATAATGACAAGTTTTGCACCAAAGGAGACCGTATTAAAAATGGACCGAATTAAACCATTTTTAAAAACCCTATCCTTACTTGAATTTCTAAATTTTTGTGGCAAAATTTGTTGAAGAACAATTGTAACTAATTTGGACCCGAATGGATTATTTTCAGAACCCTTTTCTATATAAAGATATTTCACAAAGTGACCTAACGTGTTTAATGCTCCAACTAAACTAATTATAACACATTTGTATGTAGAACTTAAAGCCGTAGGGTATTAAATGGTTGCATATAACCGAATATATAATGTTTACTTATTTTTATTCTGGTTTTTATGAGGTACCATAAAGAAATTCCAGCATTATGATTATAAAGGACAACACATAATTTAACATTAATTGTTGTTGTAAATATAAAATTTTTCTGCAAAATGTTTGTGTTACTAAAAGTCTAAATTAAATTGTCACTAATGCTAGCACCCATACTGATTGTCACATTAAATTGTTTTCAATTTAAATGAAATGCTGTTTAATTTATTACATTTCCACACTTTTAGAAAAATCAACACAAGAAAAACACAAATACAGCCATCGTACGTTCAATCAAACTTAAGTTCTGGACCATGTCATATCATAATCATCATCATCATCAGCATCAGCATCAGCAACAGCTTCAGTATCAAACATTAAATCGATTGGTAGCCATCAACTGTATCGGAGAGCAATTTATTTGTAATATCAAAAGTGATTGCTTTAATGGAGCAGCAGTATACAAAATTACAAATTGCAAGAATACAAAAATTATTGGAAAAAGAAATCATTGATCAATCTAAAGCATAAAAATAACAAACAAACAAACAAACAAACAGACAAAAAACAACGCCAAGACGATCATCATCATCATCATCATCCTCACAAGACAAACAACATCAATGTTGTCAACAATGACTATAACAACAAGAATAATTGTTTGCGATTTCAGTTTAAGTTGAACAACAACAACAACAACCCTAGCAGCAACAACAGCAAATTCTGCAACCTCGACCAGCCAGTGTTAGTGTTTATAAAAAAGAAATAAATTATGTGACAATATTTTAACGACAATGACCGGAGAGACGTATCAATCGAAAATATATCGTATTATACCATATATACAATAAATAGAGACGCGTATAAAATAGCGCTTAAGGAAACACTTCTTCGGTAAAAACAAAAAACAAAAAAACAAAAAAAAAAGAAGTGAAAAACAATGATTGTTTTGTTGGTTATATAAACTAAGCAGCAGCAACAACAACAACAACAATAAAAACAAATATAGTAATCTACACATGAACAACCGGACAGACTGACTATCGCGAGTGCACCAATTTACAGCTTGTAAGATTGTCTTTAACACAACGTGGCAGATCAATCATCAAAAGTAACGTAACAGTGAAAGGGCGGGTGCAGGAGAGAGAATTCTCAATTGTTATTCCCACTAAGTCACTATACTTGGCTCGGCTATTATACAGTTAACATTATAAACGTTCAAGTCATTCAATGCCAACCTCAATAATACATTAACACTATGGTGACCAGCATGTGATCTTTCCTGCCACAACATGTATACACATATATATGTATAAAAACATTTTGAGAAATTGTCCTACCATTTTTGGCAACATGCCGAATCAATACTGGCAAAAAGGAGAGAAAAAAAAAAAAAAAGAAGAAAAACAACGGGCAACAGAAGCCACTTAAGATAACTGATTTGTTCAGTTGCAGGACAATGTACAACAATATAACACACGTGATGAAATGAAGAATAGTTAAGATTTACGGTGCTGTGCTGTTATTGTTACTGTTGCTGTTGCTGTTGTTCTCCACACTAACCCAACAACCAACTAATCAAGTCATTTTCTTATTAAACGGTAACGTTGCCTGTTGACACTGAAATCGGTTAAGAAGTAATAACGAAGGCGATTTTTTTTTTTTTTTGTTACATTTACCATGACATCATATATATACATATATATATCAGAGGAAGAAAGCTTAAGAAAGTTAAATAGTAGGCACCAGATATTACTTTATATGAAGTAAGGATGGACAGACATTCCTCTTAGTTGTATGTAAAGGACGGGCTTGACTACTCATAAAATCCGTATTACTAGATATTTTTCTCACTTCCAATTAAAAAACACACTGATTGTCCAATATTTTCTCATTAACAAACAACAACTGGACTGACAGACATTTTTACTAAGTTATAAGAAGAAAAAAAAACGGATTTACAGACTTTTTATTTTCTTTAGATATGTTTTAATATAATTTCCCGCCAAGATGGACTGCTTAACATTTTATGATACTTTATTTGTGCTGGGATTATAGTTTATTAAAAATATATTAAATAAAATATGAAATTTTTCTCAGCAAAATACACACTGACGCGTACAATTTTCTTATTTAGCAGGAAAAGATTGACAGACATATAAAATAAATGTGAGAAAATTCCCTTCAAATTCGATTTTACACAATTTCAATACTAACTAGCGTTTGAAATCTACCAACATTTCTGCCAAGTTTGGAATCGATATCTGACTTTTTGCGACCAGAGAAGAGTGTTTACCTTAGAATACACTTACCGGACAGACGGACATGTGATTATGAATGGCCAAGGTTTATATATATAAAATGTTTAACAAAACTAACAACTAATTCATTTAGATATGTTTACATACACGTCTCGGTGGTGCTCTCTACCAACATTTAGTTGCTTTGGTAATCAATTTGGATCCATTTTATGTTATGTACGCAGAACGATGCCCCTCAGTCTTAGAAATGGAAATGTAACTTGTTACTTGGGAAATTGTTGTTGTTGGAATTCGATTATCAAACACAACAATAACAGCAACAATAACCATCGTCCGCCTTATTAGAGTTTGATATGCAAATATTGATTTAACCAAAAACAAAACAAAAATACGCTACTGACGACAATCAGACAGACAAACATTGGCTGGGGTTAGCCAATGAAATGTTAGCTAAATGTTGTTGTTATTGTTGTTATTGTTATTGTTGATGATGCCGTTCTCTCCTTCAACACACAATCGCAAAAGTCAGCTTTATACACATTGCTCTACTTGTAAATTTAATTGAACATAACATACAATCATTAATGTATGCACACACACACATACAAATGCATACATATTTACATTTATATCAATACATATGCATATATGCTAAATATGTACACAAATGGTACAAATTTTTACTTGTCGTGAACACTTGCTAGTTGCTGGTTGCTGGTTACTGTTGCCATAGTAGCTGCCGTTCGCCTGCCTATTTGCTTATATTATAAGTGATCGACGTCTACAACAAAACGTGACTCTACCTTCTCGTGTCATTTTAGATATGTATGTTTATATGTCTGTATAAGTTTGGTATGCTATCGATTTGTGATATTCACAAATCGTGATCATATACGAAAATGTAATATTTCGTATGTAAAGGATGTACGAACATATGTATGTATTGTATGTTTATGTAAAATATATGTTTAAATTGAATTTTTTTTTGAAAATTTCTCAATTTCTTAGAAACAACAATAAATTACATTATAATTGTAATATGAAAGAATATTGAAAAATTGTTGTCCATTCGTCTGTCTTTTTTTTTAAATTTAATTGAAATGTTTTTATTTAATTTAATTGCTTAACTGTGTCAATCGATTTTTCCGCTAAACTAAGTGCCTACCTTTAGTACCAATGACAATAGTATGCACTGTTCTTAACAAAATGATGGTAAGGCCATTTTTCTATGTCAATCTAAATTAATGATATGGATGAATATCAAACGAAAATCCTTGACGAGTATATATAATTATCTGTGGTTTATGGCAGCAGTCAGTATAACATATAAACTATACTTTCCTCATAAGATGGAGCTCAGTTTTCTGTTTGTAATATCGAGAAAGAGACTTCAGAGATCCACAATTAACAAAAAAGTTTCTATCTATGATATAACACACATGTGACGCATACAGGTACTGAAGTTTCTTAAGCGAAAAGTAGTTTTTGGTGGCCCTTTAGCTTAAAAAGAGATAAAATGGGTAAAATGGGACAAATTTTTAATTTTGAAGCCTTTAGTCCGTGTATCGTTAAACCTGTCCCAGTTAACAGATGGAAGACCTTACCTAAATATATTTGTATACCCTCCACCTTAAGGATGAGGGTATACCAAGTTTGTTTTTCCATTTGCAATACCCAGAAAGAGATGTCAGAGATCCTACAAAGTATGTATATTAATGATCAGCGTCAAAAACTGAGCCGATTTATACATAAATGTCCGTATGTCCGTCTGTTGTTGGCATTCTCATGGGCGTAACTTTTGAGTTATTAAGCCAAACTTTTGTATTTTAGTTTTTTCAGGTAGTTATCTATTTAAAATAGGCAAATTTAGTAAATCAGACACGCCCACAATCGATAAAAATCTATTTATTAGCCACAAAAATAGAGCTATGAACTTGAAATTTGGACTTATAGTTATCTCAGCCATTAATGTGTTAAAAATAGGTGTGGTCGAATAACAGACACGCCCACAATTTACAAAAATCAAATTTTACACCATAAAACTAGATTTGCAAGCTGATACGTAATGTAAAGACTATTAGAGGGCATAATAATATAGCTGCCACGCCCACTATTATAGATATGGAAGGACATTTGAGCCAAAATTAATTTTCTTACTTGTTTTTATTTTTTTTTTTTTTTAATTAAAAGCTTTCACTCATTTAGACAACTTCTGTAAGCAAAGACCAATTTTTTCCCACAAAATAACAAAGAAACTATAAAAATGTTGTAATGTTAATGAACACTTTGTTTTTATTTTTATTTTTTGATATTTTGTTCATTCAAGCATATATGTATGTATACCGAGTGACTATATGAAGCTACCGATACGGTTAATATTTTATTTCACAGAATTTCGTTATACTAATGATTCCATTTTATCACAAATTTTACGACTGCATCCTAAGTGTTTTATATCAAGCAAGTAAAGGGAATTTCTTAAAATATTCTACAATCAACCGCAGACACATTTTACTCCACATTCATGAAAATTTATAAATTAAATAAAAAAAAGTATAAAAATAAAAAACAACACAACAAAAATATAGCGCCATAAATTATTTATCTGTTTAAAGGTGGCCTGTATCATGGTAAGCTTTGGCTTATCACAGCTCTATGGTAACTTTACTCGTACACCTCAATGGAGTGTATACTCATCGTAGCAATAAAATCGAAATGCTGCTTATTCAAATAAGTCTGTATGCACGAGTATGTATGCTCCTGGGACATTGCGTTTTATGTTTTTCGTGAATAAATTGAAGTTTTCTTTTAAAAAATCGATTCAAGCTGAAACCGTTTGTTGTTAACACTTGTCGATTGTAGACAGTGGCTGCCGTAACCAGCAGCAGAGTTTAAGTGGAACTGAATAAGGATAGATAGAGAGAGAGAGAGAGAAAGAAATAG
The DNA here is from genome assembly GCA_963978525.1 of Ornithomya fringillina. NCBI lineage: Eukaryota > Metazoa > Arthropoda > Insecta > Diptera > Hippoboscidae > Ornithomya > Ornithomya fringillina. The sequence continues at coordinate 22,880,149 of OZ021693.1, forward strand.
AGAGTGGGATGGATTGTAAGTGAGAGGCTCATCAACAAAGGAATGCCGCCTTAAACAGAAGCACTGTTAACAAACATTAATAACAACAGTAACAACAACAAAAAAAGGTGAAGAAATATCAAAATGCCGAAAAAATAAATTTGTTTTAAAATAATTGCCACATTTCTACATATTTATAAACAGCACAGAGCTATGCAACTCCAACAACAATAGCAGCAGCAACCTTTCCACTCGTACCTGCTCAATCACAGAAACGCTTAAGCGCGTTCATCAACACTTAAGCGATAGAATAAAGACGAATTTTATTAAGTCTCAATGCGTGCTGATGTGAGACAGTGTATTGGTGGATAATGGTGTGGACAGCCGCCAACAGCACAGCAGCCTGGGTGAGAATAATTTTTGTGGTCATTTGGTAAACAGCTAATCCCAATAATGTATAAGTTTACACAGCAATCATTTATTTTCACCAACCGTCACACACACGCAAACGCACACAATCATACCATGAAAGATGCTACAACAGCCACCGCCACCGATTGTGGAAACAAGTTGACAGTCGCTTAATGGCTCGCCTTAAAACATGAAAAAATACTCAACTTTTATCGATTAACGTTCCTGACCAACAGCTACCGGTCAAAAACACCAGAACAAAAAACAAAAACAAATACAAAAAGAACAACAAAGCCGCCTAAAGAAGTACAATACATTTTGAAAATAAACTTATCCTACAGCATTATAACATATTAAAGCCTATATAAAATATAATCATACAACAATAACAATAACAACAATAAAATGCAGCATAGTTTTAGCAGCAGCCACATGAACGCTATGGTGTGAGACGATTACATTCTATGCAAGGCGTTAATGTTGTCGCAGAAAACACCTTTATCAGTACGGCCACATGAAACAAAAAACACTTTATATGAAAGGGTGCCGAAATGATAGCATGCCACAACCAACCAGTCAACCAACAACATGGTCAATCTAAATAGTCCGGCCAGCTAGGTGGTCACCGCTTTTATAGATATAATATATAACTATAAAACATGCGCCAGAGCATCAGCCTAAGCTGATGAAAGGAAGCTCTAGTCACTATATTTTTATGTAACATAAAAAATTGCTTCAATTTCGTTTTAAATTTTAGTCAATTATTTGATAAAGTCGGTTTTAGTAGACGACAATCAATATATTTGTTTTTATTGAATCATTAATAATAAACACGGATAGAGCTAGAGAAGTAATATCTTCAAAATAATGCTTCTTAGTGGTTACTATGAAAAATGTTAGTTGAGGCAACTAAAAATTGACCAGCAGACTAATTCTAAATATCTCCTGTCCACCAATTAATTTATTACTAAAATAAATTTAGTTGATTAAAGAAAAATATCTGTTTATAATTGAGAAAAGTCCGTCTTTTACGTGCACCTGAAAATAATGTCCATCAGTCTGTCTTTTACTATAAAAAGAAAAAACTGCGCAGATAGGAATAAGTAAAAAAAGTAAATTTAGATGAGGTCATGCTTACGAAAGTTTCTCGAGGAGTATATATGTCATATATTGTGTACTTTTTTTTATAAGTAATATGGAAAATGTTCTTAAAAAATTTCAGTTTTTTTTAGGTTTTGTTGGTTTGTGGGTGTATCGCTTGACCGATTTTAATATAATTTAATACCAACCAGCTTTTGAATTCTATCAACACTTTTGTCATGTTTGGAATTGATATCTAAAATATTAAATTAAACGAATTAAGACAAAACCCACACACCGGACAGACAGACAAATATTTAGAATTGGGTGGACTCAGTATTTGATGCTGATTATTATACGATGGGATCTCCTTTTAGGAGTCTATTAATCATCCTTAACCTTTTCATTTACACCTTTTGTTGATGAGGAAATATTTGTTGTTGTTTTTTTTATAATGATTTTCATATTATTTTAAAAAATATTATCATTTGTAAAAGATATGTAATTATAAGACTCTTTGGTGATTAAATTCTACATTCTATTCAATAAGAAAACAATTTTTGATTTGTTTGAAGTATAAGTAGATAAACACTTGAAATGCAAATGATTTTTAAAGATATTCTATGCGAGTTTGTATACTATACTCTGTATACGATGATGATTTCTTATGGAAATTATTTATATTTATTGTAATGAAATCCTACTTAAGTGTAGGATGAGTATTACTTCAACTGTATTTGTGAATAAAATAAAATTATAATGAAATGCTAAGAAGTTTTTGTATACATAAGACATATTTTCTTATTTGCTTATATATTATATCGCATGCAATATATTTTTAAGAATAAATTTTTACTGTACAATATTTTTAAACTGTTTTCATAAAAAGAGAGCATATGAAATTTTAAATTAAGTAAAATCGGTATTTAACCACGCCCACAACTGACAAACATTTAATTTTCAGCCACTAAAATTTACACTTAATTAGTTTTTCTATCAAAATAAGGCGGGGTCACCTAACTGAGAAATTTATTTGACTCTGATTCTGATTTTTAAGTTGATTTAATTACAAGGCGTAATATTTTATCTGCCATGCCCAAATTATATATTTGAAATTATTGGTCCGCTTACTTGAACTTGAAAAAGTAGCTGTCATAATGGACAAAAATCTATCTCTAGGCCAGAACCACCATGGATGTATCAAAACTGAACTTGATCGTTTAACAGACACGCCCTCAATTTATAAAAACTAGCATAGTATTTACCTGGTAAGTTGCTGTACAAAACATGCATTATTAAGGAGCATAATAAGGTATCTGCATGTTTTTAAGTGACACCCCAATCAAGCAAAGAATGCTGCCCTTTTGGTGTCCATTGTAATGCGTATACGGTGGAACGTCAAGGCAACAAAACGGAAAACCGTCTAGGCACTCAGTTCCATTCCTTTTCTATTTAAGAACATATTGGTTGTGGTGTGGTTTCTATTTAAATCTTGCAACAATTTTGTATGCGTTTTTTTTTTTCAAGTACGTGTCATGAACCCTTTAACAAGAACAACAATAGAGGATGTGCAAGTAGGAGGGCCAACTCAATACGAGTGCATAACTGCTTAAGGGTAAAATGGCGCTGTTCTTCAGTAAAATGTAGAAGTGATGGGAAGAAGATAACTCCACACAATTCCAGGCGACAAGTTCACATAATTAGTAACCGAACAAAAGCTGCAACAATTCAAGAAAGCGCTTAATGGATGCTTTTATTCTATGAATATGTTTAGGATTGGGATCACACCATCAAACCAATCTTTAACAATTTCTTAGGTGTTATATGAAAAGCTAAACGTTGAAGCGTGTTGGAGTGGGGGAAATCACACTAAGAATCAAAAAATTTCATGAAAAAGCTCGGATAGAAAGAAAAATTGTTTTAAAAAAAATTCAAAAACAAAAAGAGAAAAAAGTTAAGTGAAGGGAATAATCGTTAGCTAGCTAAGGGTTACAAAAATAACAACAACAACAACACCAACAAATGCATTGAATGTGTTAAATTTATTATGGCCGCGACATCCGCATCCGGATGAAATGCAATTTCCTGTAAAATAAAGCAATTAGCGAAAATCACCGATCAACCCACATATACAAACACACACACAAACACTCATGCACATAGTATGAAAACAATAATAATAATAATAATAATAACTAAATACAATTCTATAGAAATTGAACTTGATTATAAAGCAAGAGCTACAGCAGACGTTTCAAACAATGGCCATAGATTGGGGAGCAATTGAATAAATTGTGCAAATGTAACAGAAAGAGACAAATATATATTTATATATAAAAATTTTTTAACAATGACAAATTTCATACAAGCATATTTATCATCTTTAACGCTCCTATGTATAACAGATTGTTTAAAAAACAAAACTGTTATACTAAAAAAAGTGTTATAAAAATTGTTTTTTGTATGTATTTAAAATTTTTTTTATGAAAATAAACATATATTGAAACTGTTATACTGCATTTGGCTTAGGTTAAATCGTGGAAAGCCTGGATATTTATATGTCACCTGTAGGCGTGGCAAGTATACAATGAAGCGGTCTTGTATGGACTATTAAAGTATACGCAGCATTTGACTGCAAAGCTCGAATTCTATCCTAAGTAAAGCTTACTTTTTTTTACTTGTTAATAACTTAAACGTCTCTTCAAAGTTTTTCTACAGTCTTCTACAAAGTTTATATATTAAATATTTTACTTTTAAATACAAAATATTCCAGCACTTCATTATTAGATTATAATCGTACATTAAAGAGAATTTTCTGCTGATTCGCAACTTCCTGCTTTAATATCATAATTCCAAACAACTTTTCAGTTGGTACGCCCCTCGTCTTTTATTACACTGTTGTGGGATGAATTCATTAAAAAATAAACCAGAATACCAAGCAATTAATTAAAATGCACAACAAACCATCAGCGAAATAAAATGTCTCTTCAAATAACTTAATTTTATGTTATACGCATGTGTGTATAATCATGTGCGTGTGTATGCTAAAGAAGAATAAATAAATCACTAACATTTATTAGAGGGACACACACACACAAAGTATTTCATTATCTGTATGTTTGTATGCTTAACAATTGTAAATCAAATCAAATTGTTGTAAAACTTTACCATAACGTACGTTACGACACTTGAATGAAGCGTTATGAGGAGTAAGTGAATGTTTGAGTTTATGGGAGAGAAAAAACAAAAACAAAAAACAAAATAAACTTTTCAACTTTAAACACTTGCCTCAGTTATGAGTAGATACAATAGTTTAATTCTATGAATAAACAAACATACGTGCAATATTTATAAGCACATGTGTATGGGACACACAAATTATGTGCTTTAGCTGGTTAACCTGTTTTTAATAAACGACAAGCGACAATTTTGTTATTGTTATTTTTAACTAGGGGATCAACCCATCATAAGTAGTTTGAACTATATTTAAACTGGCAGTTATTTACACTTTACTAATACTCCCTGTCTCTCTCTTTCATATATACCAACAAAAGTTTTCATCTATACAGGGTGAAGAAACTAGGAAACTGAAAACTTTCGAGTAAAGTCATAATTTTTCGAAAAAAACTTTAAATACAAAAGGTGTCGGGTCAGAAACGGGAATCAAGTCAATGGCGCCGTCAAGTTCTTCAGTTAAACTCAATAACTTTTCCCAAATTCCAACCATATGACTTTACGTGACAGTTTTCACATCTATTTTCTTCACCCTGTATGTACATGAATGTGAACTTTGTCATTGGTTTATATATAAATATAAGGCAATTATACGTTTAATAAATTATTAACAACAAAATTTGAAAAGTTTTCAGTTCAAATTAATTTCTTTTCAGGTATTATAGTTTATAACGGTTGAATTAAAAATAGAATGCTTCATATAAAAGGTATTGTTATATTTTGTATATAAACTTTTACGTATAACACTATTCTATTAAAAGTATATTTTTTTTTTTTTAGTATAACACAAATATTTTAAACAATTTCGAGTTTTATAAACAAGTTGTAGCAAAACTTAATGTTTTAAATAATTGTTTCAGTATAACAGTTTCATTTTTTTTTGTATAACAGTTTATTAAAAGTTAATTTTGAAATTCCAATAAAACATAACAACTAATAAAATTTAAAAAAATGTTATGTTTGAATAGTTCCTTTTAGTATAACAGTTTATATAACAATTCAATTTTAAGTAAATTACCTAAATTGTTGTTGTCTGTTAAATTTTCATTGTATAACTTTAAGGTAAAAGCCATTAAAGAAAATTTCCATTTAATCAATAAATTATTTTGAAATAATTTCCAGCGAAAACATTGATTACACACACCCTGAAACCTAAGCCAACAGTAGCTGTGTTATAATCTTGTTATGAAAGAAATCTCTCAAGATGTTTAATTTTTATAAATTATTTAATAAGTATATAGACGCGTGCATATGGTTTTCGTTTAATGCATTAACATACACACACACACACACAGATACAAAAATTGATATGCCGCCGGCATATACCATATAACGATATTTGTTGGGTTGTTCATAATGTTGTAGAATAGAGGTAGTTAGTGAGTGGTACATATATGGGCTAAGTAAACGGGCGCATGCGTGTGTTTAAATGCCATGAAAAACATACCAAAAAAAAAAAAAAAAGAAAACATAATATGTTTAATTTATTATGCAGACACACAATAATTTGCTTCTACAGCGCTGGCGCCACCAAAAAAAAACACACACACACACAAACGAAAAATATAAAATACCAAAAAAGAAAAACAAAACAAAAAAAAAAAGCAAAAGGAAGGCCAATATTCAGGTGAACGACGCATAATTCCCAAACAACAGCTTCTTCGTCTCTCCCCACGTCTGTCTGTCTGTCTCTTTCTCTCTGCAATGTCAAACTATTACTTCTTCTATTAAACACACATCACATTTATACATATATCATATTTTATTTTTTATACGTTATAGCCATACGTGTGTATAGTTAAGTATTTTTTTTTTTTGGTGTGTTTGGTTGTTTGTGGGTTTTTTGTGTCTGATGATTTTTCCTTTTTTCCAAATAACTCATTAATATTTTGGGTAATTATGATATGACGAGAGATCACCAGTCGCCGTCGTCGTCATCTTTATGTTTAGTTACTGTTATTATTGTTGTTGTTGTTATTATTATTTTGTCCTCTGGCATTCTGGTTGGTTGTATTCAATGCATTATTAATCAGTGTGTTATGCATATTATGAGCATTATATGGCATTTAAAAGGAATGACGTCATAATTACACGTACTTAAATTATTGTCTTCCTCTTTATCTCTATCTCCTTTCTCATTGCCCAAAACAAAATCGCTTTTTTTTTTTTAATTTTATTGGTAAAACTTGGTGAAAAATTGTACTTTTTGGAGAGTGTTGTCCGTAGGTCCGTTTATTTGAAAAACAACAGATTCACGTATGTGACAGGCCAAGAATGATCTTTTCTATTTAAGAACTGCGTTCTCTGCACTTCTGTTTGAAATTTTATTTCATTATACATTAACTTAATGATACTAAGTTTGCAACATACAGACTCAGACGTCAAAGATTCTACAAAATTTATATATTCTCAACAGCATCAAAATCTAAGTCGACCTAGACATGTCCGTCCGTATGTCCATCTGTTGTTGACATTCTCTTAGTAAATTCTAAAATATTGACATTTTACAAAGCCAGTTGTCTTTTTATTTTCTTCATATCATTACAAAAAGCCGGTATTGATATTGTCCGTACGTCCTTAAAATGAAAACGTTCTGCTACACCATTACCTTACTAACTGTTATTTTAGCATATAAATGAAATTTGTTTGTCTGTTGAATATTTCTAAATTATTTTAAATAAAAATTCCAAAAATTATTGTTTTTTACTTATCTCTCTACAATTATTAAAGTTCTATATGAAGGCACTTAATTATATACAATGTTCATAATACACATTGTTGTTGTTACTAATTTTTTTTTTTATTCAATTGTTGTCAATTTTAACTGACATGAGTACTCGTATTGTGAGATTGAACGATTGTTGTCATATGGTAAAATTTATTTTAGTCACGCATGCGGTAAGAAGCCAGAGGTGTGTGTGTGTATGCACAATATATGAAACAAACATCAAAAAACACTTATAAACAGTGTCACATATATTTGCATTAATGCTATAATTAAAATAATAATTATAAATAATAACATCAACAACAACAACTGTTACCATTATGCTATAGCAACAACTAGAACAATATTTAATAATACTAGTCAGTTGAATATAAAACAATACCGATTGCATTGATTTATTTAATACAAGTGTTAATAGCATCCATTTTTTTTCTAATTAAAACAAATTATATTGAAAAACAATAACAATAAAACAATAAAAACAATCACAACATTAATGCGGACATTAAATTATTTAGATTACGATTAATAGAAACAAGTAGGAAAACTAAATTTGGCTTAAGCCACATCATAAATACCCTCCATCTCTAATGGTGTATGTATCAGCAGTTATAAAAATCATTTCGCCTACTTTTTAAGCTAAATCATTCATCGCTTACAACATATTTTATCTTCTGAAGTTCATTAAAAAAAAAAAAAATCTTTAATCTTTAATTTTGTACAGTCTGGAGTTGTTTAATTTAACACCTAATCATTTGGACTTACAGACAGATTTGTAAAAATCACTTTTAAAAAAAATTTTTTTTATAAAATTTTTATTTTAAAATACTCTCTTTTAGATATTGACCTATGCTATAATATATAAATTTGCAAAATATTTCATATTTTCACATTCTGCGTCTTATTATCGCATTGTTTAGCATTTTTCTATGATTTCCTTTTCAATTTCATACACTTTCACAATAAACAACAGAGCCATTAACAAATAATGCTAATATTCACATTTTCACACATATTTTGTAGTTGCCACTTTGAACAACACGTTCGTACATATTATTGTAAATGTTTGTATTGCATTATAAGTGTGTGCGTGTGTGTTTGTTATGAAATAGAAAAAGGTTTATTATGACAATGTACGTTTGTGTGAAAGTGTGTAAGCGTAGGTACATAGCACGTAGGTTTGTTAGCATTACACGTATATTTGCACGCTAAATTCATGTACAAGAGCTATAAAAACAAGGTGGCAGTCATCACCTGCACGCCACAAACAACATAATACGTGGCTGTGTGTGTGTACGTGTGTATGAATGTAGGTAAGTTTTTTATAACTAAAATGATGTTAAGCACACAGAAAAAATTGTTTTTATTTTTATGTTATTTTCTTTTATTCTCTAAGCTAACTATAGTTAGGAGCTGGTTAGTTGGCTAGATATCGAGTTTGACGTTTGTTACTAATCTTTATATGAGAGGTTGTTGTTATTGTCGTTTTAACTGCTAATTCTTTTCTACATATGACGCTAATGAAGTGACATTAATTTTGCGTGCTTTGATGTTAACCGTCTCCCTAACACCACAGCTACTGCTAATGCTAATGCTGCTGCCATAGCTGTTGCTGCTACTGCCATCATTAACAAAACCCAACCAAACTAAACAAGAATTTTTATTAATATTCAATCTCATGACGTTTGTCACCCTATAATCTATAAACGTTCAGCTGTTATTCATTTACTCATACACACGCTTATAGTCTATTTTATATGCATTCAGTAGTCGTTTGAATTTTAATATTAAACGCTTCATATAGTGGGAATAAATTAATTATAAATTTTGTTTTTGTTTTTGTTTTTTTTTTTTTTTTTTTGTATTCTTGGGGTCAGACAATGTTTTATTTAACGCTTTGACAGTGATGATGAAGAAACAAACATTTTATTGAAAGTTTTTGTACTAGAAACTCTATACAGTGTTATTGATAACGCTTAATTATTACCACTCGGTGATATGATACAGTCAGGTATAAAACAGCGCTAAGCTGTTATACTATACACCATTTATGGTATATTAGGTTTATGCGAATGTTTGCAACTTCTAAACACACTCACTTTCAAATATACCAATCAATTCAGAATTGAAATCTGAATCTAAAACTGAATTTAATCACTTGTGGCAAAATGTCCATCCGTCTGTCTATGTAAATTTTTGTAGATTTTTAGAGATATTTCAATGAAATTTGGTACAAAGACATGTATTGGGCCAAAGATGAACCTAATTGAAAATAAACCTAATTCGACCATTTTTAGAACCCCTCCCCATATAAGGTTTATAATCTAAAGGAGGCTTTATATGGCAAAAAATTGCATTTCTTAATATTTCTTAACAAAAAATGAGTAAAGAATAGTTAATTGGTTTAATATTTGTCTGAAATAAATTTATATTCGATTGGACTGATTTTGGAATCACTTTCCATATAATGATATTTTACGAAATTATGGCAGTAAGTCTCGTATACTGATACAACTAAACTAATGTAAAAAAGTTGGTGATGTAGGGTATTAAATGATCGTATAAACTTGACAATAAAACGTTCAGTTATTTAATTTAAGTTTTTTGTTAAAAATTCAACATGTTTTAAAGAAAATAAAGAAAATGTCCATACGTCTGTCTTGTTGGTTTTTTTTTTCCTAATTAAACTAAATCGCGTAGTTTTTGTTACAATTTTTGAACATATTTAAAAAACAGTTAAGTAATATGTATTATATGTTAAATGGCAACAAAACAATAAAATATAATAATAATGATATGTTTGTTATTGTTGTAATCAAATGCTTTAACAAAATAACACATTATTGTGCAATCCATCTGTCTCCTGCAGTTTGGTGAGACATGGGATTTTTTATGCGTTTTATTGTTGTTGGAATTTGCATTGAGCGCATCCTTTACAATTTGATGGGTACGACGACAGATGAAGACAAATTTATGGTTAGGATAAACAGTCTCTTCAAAAAATTGTGGCCACAACAATATGCTCCTGCTGTGTTTATGGATAACATGAACATACACATTTACTCGCACACAACACAATGGTTTCTCGCTTAATTTCATTTTTTTGTTTTTGTTTTTGTTTTTTTTACCTTACTTTTGTAAAGGCCATGAAGAATGAAGAATGAATTTAACATCCAAACAGTTTCATATATTTTCTTTTCTACCAAAAAAAAAAAAAAAAAAAAGGTCTAACTCTAGACAACAATAACAACAACAATAATACAGAGAGGAGAGAGAAAAAAAACGTATCACTAAGAAATATTTAAAAAGAATTCAAGTGAACAACAAAAGATATGATTTTTTTTGGATGCTCTACTATGACAACTAGAGTCAGTTATCCAGCCAGCCAGTCAACCAACACAAAACAACAGCAATAACACCCTTACAAGTGCTGTTGCTGATGTTGTTACAAAGGCTGCGGGAGTATATTAAACGATTTAGATTTAGAATGGTAGCAAATAGAGAAAAAAATTGTTGCCCTTTATCTTGTCACCAACTAAGTTGGTAGTTGGTACAATGAAAATAAAAATTGTTATCAGTTGCAAAGGCAAGAAAGATAAGATAAAGAGAGAGCGAAAGCGAGAGCGGCATCATCACAAAGGAGCATATTTTATAAAAAGGAGCCTTTTTTTTACAGTGAAGCAAACAATCTAATAGGGGGGCGTTGGAATAAGTTATTGCGTAGTAAGATACACTTTCTTTTTTTCTTTTTTTGAAGGATATCAATCATTCATCACAAAATGTTTTAGTTTTGTATAGAAAAAGAGTTGGATGTAGAGTGATAAAGAGAATAATGAAACGATCGACAGATGGTTGCATCAATTATTAAACATTTACAACAAACAGTTACAACGGTATTTTAAAGAGCGCCAAGATATAATTGTTGGATTACAGAGAAGTCTTGTACGATCGTTGACTTTGAAAGAACGCCCTTTAAATGATTTTCAGTGTAGATTTCTTGATTCATTCCCGCACAACTATTTACACTCACCATTACACGTGTGATGATGAAATGTTAAATTGAAATTCTTCAATTCCGTTTTTCTTCATATTCTTATTCTTATTCCATTTCTTTTTCCCTACAAACAATTCTTGGCATGTCATTTTTTTAATATCAAAATAATAATAAATTCCTCAACTGTAATATGGTATAAAGAAGTTGTAACCAAAGCAAATAAAAAATGTCTTTTTTTATTTGAATATTTGAAAAACACATAACCAACCGTTGAGTTGTGTTTGCTACCGCCTAACTGTAGAAAAAAAATGTACGAAATTTTTATATTTTAACAGCATAGCGTTCACAAATTATTATACTATTAGGATAAGTATACACCCAATTCTCTTTTTACACGATAGATACGTTTCCAAAAAAATTCGTGTAAAAAGAGATATTGACTAAATGTAAGAATAGTAGATTGGTTACAGACCTAAACAAGCAACTGAAGAGTACAATAAACAATTAAAAATCGTGTTAAATCAAATTCGTGTAAAAAAATTCGTCTTAAATCAAATTCGTGTAAAAAAAAATTTCGTTTAAAAAAAGAATTCGGTGTTTATACAAAAAAGCCAACAGCCTGAAATAAATTTTTTAGTATACCCTACACCATTTGTGGTATATTAAATTTGTACAAATGTTTGTGACTCCTAAACAACAAATGCCACACCTATCTTTAACTATATCGATCAATTCAAAATCAAAATCTGAATCGATTTAACTATGTCTGTCTATCTCTGAAAATTTGGTTGCCTTTGTTAAAATATTTCGATGAAATTTGGTGCAAGGACATGTCTTGGCTGAGAAAGGAACCCTATTGAAAATGGACTGAATCAGACCCCTTCCCATATAAGGTCCTCTTATAATAAGAGTCTTTATATAGCAAAAAATCGCAATTCCTAATATTTTTTGACAAAATTCTGTGAAGAATAGTTACTTGGTTTAATTTAAACCCGATTGGACTAATTTTGAAACGACTTGCCATTAAAGCCTTTTCCACTAATATGAAATAATTGATAAGCAAATTTTTATAAATATTGTCTAACACCCCTTTCATTATTATGGACTCAAATGTATTTAAAAAAAAAAAAAAGAAAAAAATGAGATTATTAACCATTAAGTGAAAGAGTAACTAATAGTTGCACTATGGATGCACATTTGATTGTTATCTTAATACCTCAACATCAAATGCTCATTCTCTCACTCTTCCGGTACTATACTACGACTAGCTGTATAACATTACTAAGGCTCTTAACTTAACAATTAAAAAATAAAACCAAAAAGGGTGCTTTATTATATATAAATATATGAGAAGAACAAAAATTTGGTTTAGGTAAAATCTTAAATACTCTACATATATATATGCAAACTATGGTAAAGGGCTTGCCATGCAGGTACTCTAATAAGTATGCAACACGTATCAAATTAATAGTTGAATTTCTTAAGGTATTAAGATGTGTCTTTGTAAATTTTTTGGGGCGTATTTCGTTCACGCCCATTTTTTAACTTCAAGCTGAATGTACTAATTATGCATATTTTTGTGTACATTGAAGAAAAGTATATTTTTTTATGTGATAGATGGATTTTTGGTCGATTGTGGGTGTGGCACTTCACAGATTTTGCTTAATTTTGATAAAACTTGCAAAAACTAAGAATGTTTTTACAAAATATCAGCTTTCGTGATCGTTTTAACACACTTAAAAACATAGACGGACATGTCTTGAATTTGAATTTGATAGACTGTTGCATATGAAGTCATAAACTTGGTATGCGGAGGGTAGAAAAAACCCCTTTCTTGCATATTTCGAAAAAAAAAAACACAAAAAAGACAAAAAACCAAAAGGTATTGAATTGATCGGATCAACACAACAGATTACTTCTCATCTGATGCTACTTTCTGTACATAATATATATCATGATAATATTATCAGTGAGATGAGATAACAATAAAAGGTCTGCTCATACCTTTAACCGCCTGTATTTTTTTATATATTTTCATGGCATTGGCTCTCTAACATATTATTAATGGGGTGAATTTGTTGATTGTTCTTTAAAGATATACAACCACTGATAAGCACCTCGCTACACATCACATCACATCATCATCACATAAGCAAAAGGTAATCCTCATTATTATTATTATCATTATTATCATTGTTAGTTGCATTGGTTGTTATTCTTGGGATTTGCTGCTCTTTCAAACACAGAAATAGAAAGATTTCTCAATTCATTATTTTATTATATGTTATGTTGGCAAAGCTTGTGTAAGTGTATGTGTGTGTCTAATTAAGAGTCCACTACTCTGCACAGCTTTATTATATGATATACGAGTATAGTGTGCTTAAGTGAAGGCATGGTATGGCATGGTATCTATGCTAGTTTTAGAGTTTAGTAGCCTATGGTTACTTACACACACACACCCTGACACACTACTTTTGCTTTTATACGCACTTTGATGTTACGTCCATCCATCCATCCATCCATTCACTCACCATCATGCAATGATACAAGATTTGAATTTCTACTACCGGCCAGCCATCCTTGTAGTATCAATTTAATTGCTGACAACGTCATGGGACATAAATACAAATATATCTCTCTATACCTTTGACAATCACATACTTACATACGTATATATATATATATATGTGAGCATGCATGATGATTGTTTATGTAGGTAGGTAGGTATGTATATGGCCACCCATTAACTCAGTCAACCGTAACCGTTTCGTTCTGTTGTGGGATTCTTAAATCAACTCACATAGAAAATCAAAGAAATTGGCCAATTTGTTTCCAATTGCCACTCAACAAGACGTATCCCTTTCTTTCTCTCTCTCTCACTCTCTCTCTTTTGCTCATAGTAGTATTGCTGCAACGTTTACGTTTACTAAAGTGGAATTTTCTGCCGGGTATCACTTTGTCAATAATATACTTGATGTGTTGGCAATAGCGGTGCTTGAATTAGTCACATGCAAGTGTGCCAGTGTTTGTGTTTGTGTGGGTTTGTTCTTTAACAAAAAAGTTTAAAAAGTTTATGCATGAGTTCGTTTAAAGTGAGCGACCCAAACATATTTATACGAGATGTTAAAATGTTGTACAATAGAAATCTTCAACACTAATTTATTGATAAAGGTAAGTTAGAGAAGGAGCTCACTTGTTGGCTAAAGTTTTATCATATTAACTAAATCCAACTAAGGAGTGAAAGTAGTTTTTGTTTTTAGCTCTTTCACTGAATTCTAAAACGATTTAAGCATTTCTGTCCGTCTGTCCAAAAAAATTGGGTGACAAGTTATAGGTTGTAAAGGATATTTGTTGTGTGCCACACCCCCCTTAAATTATACTAATCCATTTAAAATCACTTTCTTCATCAATATAGCCATGTCTGTCTGTCCATTCGTATTTTAATGGAAATTTGTGCTCAAAGTACAAGATTTTTGGAGATATTTGAAAGAAAATTTGCTACAAGTACATGTATTAAGCCAAAGAGGACCGGATTGCACCATTTTTAGAACTTCTCCCCCTAGAAGATTTTATTAAAGGGAACGTCTTCATTGGCTTAACACAAAAAAAGAAGAACTTAAGTTCTTCTTAAGTATTATTAAAAAATAGTAAATTTTTTACAACCTTTTTTAATATCAAGCTTCAACTGTTTGTTATCGCGATACTGAATTTTATTGTTTCGTATCAAGTTTCATTTCTCACAAGTAACAATTTTTAGTACTTTAATAATAACTTGTAATATTTTTTACAAACAAATCATGGTGCGTATGTAATACTTAATTTTTTTTTGCTTGTTTTTTGTTTCCCTGATCGAACTAACTAAACAAGAGAGAGAGAGAGAGAGAGAGATCCGCACCATAAAAAAAGAATGTATTTGTGTAGAGTGTGTACTGCGCCAAATGAAAACGAAATGAGAATTAATTGTTAATAAACAAAGGGTGTGAACACTCTTGCAACAAATCAACATGGCTGACGTTATATAAGGTGCACAAACACATACACCATGCCATACGCATGCATAACATTCTGTATATACTAATAGAGAAATATCGAACTTAACTTGAGAGCGTGTGTGCGTGTGTATGCAAGCTTGTTTAAGCATGCATGTATGTACAATATGAACGCATATGTATTGTGTCTGTTATACAGCTTGAGTTTTTTGTTGCTATTGTTAAAAGTATTTGTTTTTTTTTTTTCTCTCTTTGCTTTTTTTGTGGTTTTCCTATCGCATGATGATTGCCATGAGCCCATCCCCCATACACATACATATAAATACAATAAATAAACATCCATACATAGTTCCGTATATTATGATAAAACCGAAACTGCGGCAGTTAGAGCCATACCTGTGTGTGTGTGTATGTGTTTATATGGTTTTGTTAACCATTTAGGGTAATTCAGTGCGATTCAATGTATTTGATTTTTTTTTTTAATATATAAATTGGAAATTCTTCAATAAACAGGTTTAAAGTGTAATTATAAAATTATTACACTTGTGGGAATCGAATGATACGCGTCGCTGATGGTGTTGAAGCACCGACATACGGCATACTGCGGTCACATACATTTGACACGCACTCACCAACTTTGGAGAGTTTAACAGTTCAGTGGTTCATTAAGCATAAGTTACCATACATGGCCATATATGATGTACATACATAACGTATGCAGTAACGTTGTAATTCCATATATGTAAATAGATTTTATTATATGAGTAGACAATTCTATAGATTGTACAAATACAGCATTTTTCTCTATTAATATGAAAAAAACGAATGTTAATGTTGTGCTGGATGCAGTGAAAATCTTTTAAAGTTTTATTTTATATGTCTCCCATTCTTAAAAGCTCATTAGAGACTTGAACCATAATTGTGTTGAATAACTCAACTGATTGATTTAACTTTTCTTAAGTTTGTAAGTAGAATAAAATGTCAACCGAATCACATACAATATTAAAATGGTTTAAGTAGAATTATGAATTAGAAGGAAATATTTTAATTGTCTGATTTGACTTTGGCTTCTTTTTAGTTGTCGAATAAATTTATCGACTTTTTCATTATCTGAGCCTTAACAATAACAACAACAACAATATAAATAACAACAAAAATCAAAAATAATACTCCTACAACTAATGTTGTTGTTTACAACAACAACAAAAATTTTAATTTCCAACAACAAACACTAGAAAAGAAAGAAGAAGGATTTCAGAAGAACCTCCAAAAAAAAAAAAAGAAATTGGGTTCATTCCATATCATAGGTGCATCTATATAGAAACCAAAGGCGTGACAGATTTAATCGATAAAAAAATTATCTTAAAAATTATTGTATATTCTTTACATTGCACCATGCTACGACATAGAGCACCTATATTAGCATATATTTACAGATTAAATGAAAGATTTATTTTGAAAGTGACCAAAGTTTAATGTAAAGACAATTATTGAAATGTTTTTTTTTATTAAATATTGGGGCAATCACATCGATTTTAATTGAGAAACTGTTTACATGAACTAAATTTCAACTTAACTTGAAATTTTTGCAATGTTAAGCATTTCAACAAAGGAGAGACATACGGACAATGTTAAATCATGTCAGATTTTTGAAGCTGCTAAAGAATATAGACTCTTCTGTTAGTTTACCCTCTAAATATACCTTCCGCTTAAAACCATTTTCCAAAGGACTAGAGGACTAGAGACTTTATGAACCCATTTAAAAATCTAAACATTTTTTGTCCATCTGTAAACTTTATTCAAAATTTCATTCAAATCTACACAAATACCTTTGAGTGGTGATTGAAAGAGTGGCCTTGATATATCATAAAACCAAAAACAAATAATATCTCGATTATGTTTTGTTGTTTTTGTTTTTTTTTTTTTTTTAATATAATTTATAATATAATTGGAACACCCAACAAGTCGACAACTGTGGTAACGTTTTAAAGAAATGTTCTTTTTAGCGGCACATTTTAACAACGCCCTTTACAAACTAGCTGCTAACTCGTTTTTAACTATGGATGTCTATCATCATCCTACATATATTATGAAAAATAAAAAAAACAAAAGCTCAACACTACTGCCTCCAACTTCAACGCCAACATTACTTAAACCCGTGTAGGTATACGTAATAAGAATAAGCACGCAACAGGCGGTCTGTATGCCTTGTAATGCAAAAAATGAAAAATTGAAAAAAAAAAAAAAAAAAACTCAAAAGAGGCTGGTTTTCTTCGTACTATAAACTGTAGGCAAATAAGTTCATATCATGTTGAAATAAAAATATGTGGCCATGTTGTTGCCAAGCAAGCGCATATGGTTTTTCCATTTTATGTGTAAGTAATAAAAACGAAAAATCAACAGATTCAAGCGGCCTGGCTACTTTATCAATAAATCCAATAAAGAAACAAAAACAAAATAGAAAAAATTTCAATGGTCAAGAACGACGAGAATTGGTGAAGATATTGGTGGCACATATCACTATTAAAAAAGAAAAAAATATTCTATTCCCCTTAAACTCTATACGATAACAACAACATATATAAATACAAATACGATTATAAACAACATCCGTTGTAAGGTTTAGCGGCTTAATTCAAAGTCGCATTCATTCTATGCGAAGACTGATGGAAAGACACATGAATGGACGCTGCCGTCGCTAAAATTGCTGTTTTTGTTGTTGTTGTTATTGTTATTTTGTATATATCAAGATATTAATTTTACACTTTATTACCACGCCACACACAAATTATACGCTAATGCATCACTTCCTATTACAAAGTCTTGCCAACAATACAAAGTGTTGAGTTATAGCAAAAAACAAAAATTGTTATTCAATCGAACGATTAAAAAAAAAAAATTATATCTGGCTGAGGTCATATATTGAATACCCATCACCAATTTTTGTAGCGAAATGTTCACTTTTGGTTTTCAAACGGTACATTCTTATTAAAATAACACAAGATTGGTCAAGTGGCACGCCCATAATTGATAGAAATATACCTTGTAGTTCATCCCTGATTAAAATTAAAAATGGAAGACATTGCTTAAGTGATATGCTCACAATTTACACACAAATTTCTTAGCGCTGCATTCGACCTATCAGTTATCAGGGAGTAATCATGGGAGTAACTCTCCATCCCAATCTAATCGTAATCTTCTGATTTTTCATTAAAATTGATCATTCTTTGAAAGAAATCTGTCCCTGCTAATAACCATTTCGTTTAAATTTGAAAACATTTTCTCATTACAAACAAGTAGATCTTTAGAGGAACCTATGTTTTTATTATTGTAAAAGATTCTTTAGTTTAAAATATAATCTCTCTAGTGTGACAACTTTCTATTCTTTATCTTTACACTTAGTTCAGTATTGCAAGCATATAAAGAATGTCAAGCTCATGCTTTTTCTTTGATCTTCAGACGGTCAATCGAGTAACTATCACATAAAACCTATAATGTGAAACAATGTCGTTCCTATTGTAGATTTTTTGAATAGACAGGGACGACTGGGATTTACGTAATTTATTATTTAAAGGCTAGTAAGCCTTCTCTAGAAGAAATGTCACTCTTGCACAGTAAATAATGGAAGGCTTGGTACTTGCACTTCTAAGGAGTGATAGCTTTGTTTGGAACTTTGGATTAAAAAACTTTTTTTTGGATGTAAATTCTCAATTCCCTCTGCGCATAATTATAAAACTTTTAACAACATAACCTAAGTTTAGACCCACTTTAATTGTATTGCAATAAAACTTTATAATTTTACACATGGAAACCCCCCTCAATCACTTATTATATAATCAACAATGCTATGCTAAAATTGTTAATTAAAAGATGTAAAAGTATAAAAATATATATAATATAGAATATATATAAAAGCCGATAAATAATTCTCTCAATATTGTAAATCTTTGCAGTTCTTTATCTTTCTCTTACTTTCTGATTTTATATAATTTTTCCATAAATTTCATTTCATTTTTGAATTATTAAAGCACAACAACATGCAAAAAGTTTTGCGATTGAGAAAATTTCTTATATTTGACCATTTTTCTTAATTATTCATTAATAGAATGGCGGCTAAATCTGTTTTCAAAATGAAAATAATCGAGACGTTACCCGATCATTTCGATAAACAGACTAAACGTACAGTACTTACAAATCCATGTTTATCACTGATGTTGTTTGTTAGCTTGAGTTTATGAAATGATACAACTTTTTGCATCCATTGTTCACCCGTTGTCGGTGAATCGGGGTGTATATACATTCTTTTCGGCATTTCTGGATCAGCTTTGCCAGCAATCATCCAGCGACTGGAATAAAAACAGATATTTAACAAATATTACAGATAATGTAGAGAAAGGGTATTTATGAAAAGGACAGTATGGACAGGATTTGGCCCATTTTAAATAGCCAATTGCGTGCAGAAGCTAAAAGAGTCGGTACAAAATTTCAGTTTAAACCTTTAGTCAGTAAGTAATTAAATGATTGTGAGTCTGTACGTCCACTTATATGAGTTTTCTTTAAGAATCGGTTCTTAAAAAATACTTTTTATTTTAACTCTATTAAGTCTGTGTTGGCCATTCCTTAAAG
Organism: Ornithomya fringillina; assembly: GCA_963978525.1. Lineage (NCBI taxonomy): Eukaryota > Metazoa > Arthropoda > Insecta > Diptera > Hippoboscidae > Ornithomya > Ornithomya fringillina. The sequence goes on from OZ021693.1 coordinate 22,900,190, forward strand.
TCTGAGTAATCTTGCTGAAAAATTGCTTGTCTAAATGATCATTCATTATAAGGCAAGGGACTCCTCTTCAAAGAATTTATCTTTTCATTCACCTTTCATTCACGTAACACCTTCGGCAATCCCTTAAATTACACATTATTTTTTATCAAAATATAGATTCAAATCTATATATTCTCCCTGAGGTTTATGTACAAGGTTCAGTTCTTTTATTGAGCAAGTATTATATTGCCATTGACAGCCCTGCCCACAAACTTTATAAATATATTTAGATGTTCCATCGATGTGCAGAAAAACGAAGAAAGGACACGCCCACAAATACTTTGCTGTGATGGATTATATGGTTAATAGAAGAGGATGCAATTGTAAATATGCCACGCCTCTAATTTATATATGAAAACAAGGTTTTCTTGATTTTACTAAGACAGTATCACCTTCTTTTTTAAGAAAAATGGCAAATTTGTTATATATGCCACGCTTTTAATTTAATTATAAATGTAAACAGAGCTCTCTTGACTTTGCTAAGGTTTTATTTTAACAATTTTCAAAAGAAAGAGAAATTTTTTATATATGCCACGCCTCTAATTTATATATATAAACAGACTTTTATCTGACTTGACTTATTTAGGTTTTTCTAGTGGTGTGAACATAATTTTATATTCATGCAAAGAGACACGGAATGAAAGTGAGTGAGAGAGTGGGAGGGTAAGTGTATAGTTAGCTTACCTATTATGAAATTTATAACGATAATCATCAGCCGCTACAATATCCAATAATAAAATATATTTCGCTTTAGCATCCAAGCCTGATACACGAAATTTCATTTGGGGAAACATTTGCCTGTAACGGAAAGAAAAAGAGAGAGCGTTAGAGAGAGAGTATGAATGAAGAGTAATATATGAAAATTAAAAAAGACAAAAACAAAAACAAAAAAAAGTCGAATACAATTTCATTAAAATGATTGTTGTTTGTCAAACACAACTAACAAACAACCAATGATAATAATAATAATAACAGCAACAGCAATAATAACAACAATAACAACAACGGTAATCTTGCATAAACAACTAGCATGGTGGCATAGTTAGCTGTATATAAAAATATTCACTCACAAAACTGTATAACCACGATACAGGGCCCCCTTCACTTACAATCTATCATAATCGCATTCACGTGATCAGTTGTGTGCGGCTGTGGCGCCAACTTTAGCGCACGAAAAATTTAATTTCTCAAGCTTTGAAACTCCTTTACTAACTACGTTTATAAAGTTAAGTTGAGTTGTTGTTGTTGTTGTTGTTGTTGTTGTTGTTACTGCCGCTGCTGCTGCTGCTGCTGCTGCTATGAGTTAGTATACCATGTATAGCATTTTGGACAGTTAAGGCAGTAAATTGAAATTGGCATCGCAAAGGTCTTGTTGACGCTAAATTACTAAAGCCACCACTAACACTAACTACCATTCACCATCACCACCACCATTACACCAGCACTACAACTATTAGTCCAGTGCCGTATGTATCAGCAACAGTGAGGTAGAGGCAAAGGTAGAGGTAGAGGCGAAACCACCCATTATTATAAGCTAATGCTGTGGCTTCATTTGTCCAATTTGTGTGAAATTGTTGAGGCAGCAACCTCTTCTGTTAAATAAAAACAAACATTTTTATTTGCTCGCCAGAACGTGTTGAGAGGCTGGCGTAGAATTGTTTAATGCGCCATCGGGCTTATAAGACACAACTATAACAATACAACGCATCATCATTTAGCTATATTGCCAACATTCGTATGCTGGCGTTCTTCTTACCTCTACACCACAACTATAAGGACCTTTCAACAAACAAACAAACCAGAAAAAAAACAAAAAAAAAAACTTTAACAATATGAATCAAAAATATTATCAGGCTCATTTAGTATCTTGGCTTGGTGTGTATGTTGGTATATTTGAACAACAACAACAAACAACTATAATATATAGAGAGAAGATCGTAAACTACCTTACAAATATGAAAATTATAACTTTGAGCAGCAATCACTCAATCTGTTAACATCAGTTCGGTATCTGTGTTTCCTTATCCTCATACACACGCTACGGTATGGACGACGCCATCCACACAACAAACCAACACACATCATACAGTTTGCCTTAACTTGCCTTAACTAACTTAACCAGCCAGCCCTACTTCACATTTTCAGACTCATGAATCAAATTTAACAAACGTCTCGTTCATGTGCGTCGCTCATCATCATCATCATCGTTATCATCGTTATTATCATCATCATCAACAAGAACCGAATCGGCAGCAATGGTTTAGGTGGCTAGCTGGCTAGTTAGATGGCCATGGAGTAAACCAGCTAAGCTATAACTTTTTTTTTGTTTTTTCTTAAACAAACGACTGCAAATACGTAACATTAATGTTGAATGGTTGAGTCCAGACGATCGACGCGACAGCCGTCAACGAAAAACCAACAAACTTGCCCACCAAACCAACTTAAAACATACAATTCAAATGTATGCTCGTTTAATAGTTAGTTATGTGTAAGTCTTGTCTAAAGGCGAGGTATGGTTAAGAAAGATTTCAGAAATATTTTTATATTTATTTTTTTATTATTGACTAGAGAAACAAATGATGGCAGAGCATGGCGTGAGAATGAATCGGTTACATATAAAACATAAACATATCAATTGTGATAGCTGAAAAATTTTCATAAAATTATGTACTAAAAACATAACAGTTATGTTAAGATTACTAAAAAAGGTCAGTTGCCGCGCCCACAAACGGCAAAATTCCTCTATAAAGTGGAAATTTAGAAATCGATCGCGCTCACAGTTCATAAGAAATTTTATTTATGTTACAGAATGTAGTCACGCCCCTTATTTGTATAAAAATCATTCATTATGTACTAAAAACTTGCATAATAAAGACACTTAGAGAAATTGTTGCATAACTAACAAGAAATCATGCTTAAATGCAAACAAATATAATACTGATCCAATAAAATTGAATTCTTGAAATATTTCATGTAATTACTAAAATTTAGTACTCAAAATATATAAAACAAGAATAGAATTAACTACTAATGATCAAATCGATTAAGATTTTGATTTTGTTATGATCGGTACAACTGCAAGTACTCATGGTTATAAAACATTTGGACAAATTTACTAAATTCTATCAATTTGTGGTGTAGGGTGTAAAACATTTGTACTAAAATTAATCAAATTGGAAATTTTCATATAATTAAAAACTAACAAAATTTCTCATAGTTTTTTTTGTTTTTTTTTTTTTATCATAAAAACGTAAGAAAACTTTTACTCCAATCCTCGTGTTTATGATGTTTGTTTAAATAAGATGCGTGTTGGTATGAATTTTATGAATCTATTTATGTGTCTGTATAGCTATGAACTGAAATAAACGAGGAGCAAATACGCAAACACACACGCACACCTTTTATAGCCTGAAGATGAAAGTTCCTCTACATCGGTCCTCTCACTCCACCGCTTTTATGGCGAAAGGTTTGCTTTGGTAGATTTTAGTTTTATGCCGAATCATTTATGTGTTGTTATTGCTGTTGTTGTAAAATACGGGTATAAAAAAATAAAAAAACAAACAACGGTTGCGTTTAACGCATTGCACTGAATGTGGTTTTGGTTTGATCGGAGTGTGTGTATGTACACAATTTCTTTTGCTGCTTTTCGCCGTGTTAACCTCAATGTGTATGTGTATGTGTTTTGTCTGTTTGTTTTGAATTTGTTGCCCATTTACAATAACTCGTTAGCCATTATTGAGCACTTGGCGCCAGTTAGCAGCAGCAACAGCAACAGCCATCATCAGCAGCTATAGCAACACTCAGGCCAGCCAGCCCTCTTCCTGCCAAAACGGAGACGCGCGGATAACTTTTATAAATCGCGCGATCCGCCACACACGTTTCATGTACATACATGCATGTCTGTATGTTGTAGCAACAAAACGATTTGCCCTCGTTTTGCTACAACTCGCGCGATATTTAGTGTTTGTTGTTATTTATTTTTTTTTTTTCTGTGTGTGTTAAAGTTACTAACTGTGGCTGTCTTTTATAGTTTTTTTTTATTTTTGTTTTTTTTTTTATTGTTAGTTTAATGAAACACAACGAGCACCAGTTACAGCAGTAAGTCTGCGTGTTTATTGTTGTTGTTGTTAGTAGTGAATTGTATGATTGTTGGTAGCTTGCAGCTTGTTAGCAATGTGTGTACCCCTCCCTACGCTCTCCTTCCATAAGCCATTTACTATCAGCATTATCATCACCCAAATAATAACAATAACAACAACAATAACAACAACAACATTTTCTTTTGTTTTATACTAATTTTTATGCTTAAAACAATATAAGCTGGACGCACAGACGGTCAGACAAACAAGAGAAGAGAATCATCATCAACAGTCAGTAGAAGAATTTCCGTTGGAGTCATGAAATTTGGTGCTTAACTTCTGGTATCTTCTTTAAATATTCTTCATACACATACATTCATGGCTATATTTCTACTAGGACGTATGGACGGACATTTGAAATGGGGTTGTGCTCAAGTACGGAAAGGTATGGAAAAAAAAAAGATAAATTCCGATCGATTCTTGTCGCCGGCTTGTTTAATTTTCGAACACAGGTTTTCAATGAGAACGAAAAAAAAACTAAAACAACAGTAACAACATGACGACAACAATAATGATGGTGATGATAATGATGATCATTCACCAACAATACACATGTCGTCTGCATGATTACATTTATATAAAAATTTATACATTTGTTGTTGTATTGTATGTTTTTTTTTTATATAAATTTTGACAAGGCCTTGATGGCATTTTGAACTGTAATGACAAGAGGCCAGCTTACATGCCTCAACATCACATTACATCACGCATTATCATGCAATGCTATGCTGTTGTGATGTTTGCTTGTTTGCTGGTACGTTTGGTCAAAGAATTGATGATTAACTTATTTTGACGCTTTTTAATTACACATATAACGGCTTTATTGAGCCTTTTATTCGTTAAATACTTGTAAGTACTTGTACAGGTACTTTGGTAATGAGCGTATATACTAAGTTTTGTTAAAGCATTTGTTGCTCTTTACAAATTACCGAAATACTTATGATTAGTATGGAAATTTACACGCATTATATTTTAATTCTTATAATTGTAAGTGGGGAAATAAATCTGAAATAAAAAAAATTATCCATTTTGTAGCTTAAAACTTTACAAAAACATACTTTAATGCATAAGTTTAATATGAAACAAGAGAAACTTTTGAAACAAACAAAAATTTAGACTATTTTTTTTATGTTGCAAAAGTTCGTCCCACATGTAGTTTATAAAATTCATACAATGTTATAATAAAAATTTCAATTTAATGGGAATGTGAATTTCTGTAATGATTTAAAGATTTATATGTTGTAAAAGTTCGTCCCATATTCTGTCTATAGAACAACATAATAAACTACTCATATAAAATGGGATGAACTTTTGCAACAAAGGGAAAAACTGATAATTTTTTCCAATACAGTTGAAAAATTATGCCGAGTTACAAGCGGATTGTTATTGCTTATTAAGTTGTTAAAAAAAAAGGTATCTCTTCGCCCTTATTTCAGAGTTATTTAAATAATAGTCATTTCATGTAATTGCATAAAGAAAGTACACACAATTGAGAAAAATATTAATATACTAATATATATATATATACAATTTGTTGTTGTTTTTGTTACATCTATACTATAAAGCGTCAGGTATGCGTTGCCATCAAACTTATGATACAAACAATCGATTATTTGGATCTTTAAATGTCAGACCTGGAGTGAGCTAAATAAATTTATTGCTTTTCATAAACAAACACAACGCAACGCTACACAACACAAACGCACAAACGCAAGTATAAATAAATATTTTTCTTTTATACAAAATTAAAAAAAGCACCTGCAGCACATGTGGCTGCTGACCGAGAATGTCTTGAAATTCCAATATGCATGTTATTTATATATTTTGTTATTATTATTGTTGTTGTTAAATTTCATTGTTGCTATTATCAACAAAAAAAAAAAAAAACAAACAAAAACAAACTTTGTCAACACGATCTTTTTTGATAAAATGTGAAAGAAATGCATTTTGTCAGTCAGTCCGTCCATCTGATCACTAGTCACTTAACTTTTGAATTTTTTTCTTTATGCTAATTCAACATATCACTAGTTAAAGATCACTATAGTTTTTAACCCCTCACAGGGTTGTTTATAAGAAAGCAAAAAAATTGAAATTATTTGTTACTGTAATAAAAATTTGTTTATCGTTTATATGGTGGTGACATGAAAACGTCCTTTTTTGTCATTTTGATGCAGATGCATTTCCTTGCTGTTTTTTATCAGTTTAAACAATAAAAATCAAATGAATATAAAATTTATGTTAAAAATCCCATTTGACAAATATATGCAATAATGAAAAAAAAAAAAAAAAAAACTAAAAATTATTTTATGCGACGGAAAATAAAAACTGGGACAAATTTTCAAATGAATGGCAACAAATTGCGTTTTTAAAATGTGAAAGGATATGAAAAGGGATCATCATATCAATAAATTTTCAATATTTTTTCTTATCTTTTTTATTTTAAGACGATCAGTTTATTATTTTATAGGTTTTCCAAAGTGTTCTTATAGACAGAGTGAAAAAATGTACCTATAATGCGTATAGAGCAGGAGTGATATTATAATAGCTTCGACCTTTGAAGCGTGGTACATATTTTAATAGTCTATCAATATGTAGGCCTAAGCCAAATGTAGTCTTTCAACCATTTGTCTCATTAAAACCATGTTTTAAGAAGAACCAAGTGAAAAAACCCTTCATGAGAGTACCAATAATAGATGGACGCACGTACGGATATGTTTGCATTGACTTAAACTTTGATGATGATCAAGAAAATACATATATATCTGGTAGGGTCTCTGAGCATATATCTAATGGCGAAACAAACTTAGTACACTTTCATCATTTCACAGTAAAGATTACAAAAAAGAGTGACTAAATTTCATATAAGATTGTGGTCCTATTCGCGTTCACGATGAGTTTAATCTCAGAAAAAATAGGGAACCTTTAGGCGATAGTCATATAGTCCATTAAATAAAAATTTAATGCTTGTAACGGCAAGGTTATGTCGGTAATTTAACGCTTGTAACGGCAAGTCGTATGGATGTAAATGCTGCAGCCAGGAAGATATTACAATAGAAGAGAAACTAAGTGTCTAATACCCTGCAAGCATTTAGTATACAAAATGAAAATAGACGATCTTCTGCATCTAAACGCTAGACGTTCTCTTTAGCTAAAGTCCCAAGTAGATTGTAAACGACCAATAATGATGATGATGATAAGTTTACTATAGAAAAACTTAATTTTTATGCATATTTTCATTAAAATATATAAACTGAACCCTTGCTTAGAAATATTCATAGACGGACAAAGGGACATGTAATAAAATCTATTGAGGAAGTAGTTCTGAATCGATCAGTAAGTGTGGTGGTCTCGTCTAAGCGTTGTAGAAGTTATGAAACGTAAGCATAGTACCATCTTGTGAAGACGATATTAAAACTTAGTTCCATAGGTATCTTGTTTGGAACAAGTTAACCATTTCATTTCTTTAGTAAATGATTTACATATTAATTAATTACATACAGGACAGACTGACATACATCTTGTTCTGTATAAATTATGTGTAAACAGTCATAGTATAGCCAACCCTGGTTTTATAAAAGTATCAATTATTTTCTCTATCTACATACTTAATAAATAGTTGAAAGAAAAAACAACAAACCTTGTTAATAGAGGCCATTAATTAATTCGACTATTGGGAAAAATCTGATAACGTTTAATTTTTCTTTCAAATGAGTTGACTACTTATACACACGATTCTAAATGAAGTAAGGAAAGCAAGAATGTGTTTATCTCAACTGACATAGATATCCTGCTGCTGCTGCTGCTGCTGCTGTTTGCAGTCGCCTTGTCTACTCTCTAATATTTAGGTAACGCCTTAAAAATATGCCAGACTTAGACAAACGTCTGAGCGGCATAAAAACAGAAAAATATGTTAGGCCGTCTAGAAGTGGAAGGGTATAGTCAATACTCATAAAACCTTAAAGGTTTTCTTTAGACTTACCAAACAATAACAGCTGGTAGAGCAGCAGCTACACTAAGAGTAGAGATCGATTAAGATATAAGCAGAGATAAACAGAAATAGTTATCTCACAAATAGTTTTTTTTTTTTCTTCTCTCTCTTTGTTTGAAATAATAGGCATGACCACAATGTCCTTGTCTGGCGTTTCATATAAAGTGTAGTGACCCTATGTACATATGTTGCATTTATTGAAACAGTTGTACAAGACAGATACATAGAATGTCATAAATCAAGTGTTTTTGTAGATAATGCAATTATTTATTTCGAAGCCAATCATTTAGATAATAATCGATACAGAATTTCCTCTTCAAAGCACCACTTATGATGTACAAACCTTTAAATCGATTTCGATTTATGAATCACAAAGGATTTGTACAGTGGTAGAAGTAAACTTTGAAATTTCTTCACTGCAGTCTTCTTAGTCATTATGATCGTCTCATAATGCTTTAGCTAGTTAAAGGAAATTTAAGTTGTCTACCAAAATGTTTCAATTAGAGCAAGCTTTAGGAAATTAAGTGTATTTTGAACTAATCATACATCCCTTAATATAATCTTACACTGCTATGTTGATTCCTTACAAAACATCTTTGAAAACTTTCACTTAAATTTCTAATTCAAACCACAGTTTTATCGGGTTAACTGTACTTGTAAAAATATAATTGTTTAGTACTAAAATATTAATTCAACACTTTCTTAAGATTCATGCTCCTATAACAGAATGTTCCACAAAATTGTTTTTGGTATAAATTTATCACAAGAAAGTTTCTTCTTTTCATTCAAATATAATTTATATCGACTTATATATATTAATCACAAACAAAACAAAAAAAACAGTGATTATACAATATTATGCTGTAGGCGATATTTTCCCCATTATGATATATTACTAATAACTGTCATTGTACCAACCGGACGTTAATAAATCCTTTTCTTCTACCATGCTCACACACAGCACAGATCGTGTTCCAATAAAGTTTACAACATACGTTCAAGAATGCTTTTATAACTTGTTTTTGTTACAAGTGAAAATGTTATGGTTATGGTTGAGATAAAGTCGATCTTTTAACACGTTAAGACAGTGAGTACAGAGTGGTGTTCAATACGATATAAATTTATTGTAATTTTTAGGCGAAAAAAAGCTTTGTATTGGAGAGTGTTGCAAAAGATGGTATGCCTTATACTAATCTTGTAATAGTACACTCAAATTCTATGCCAAATAATGATCATTATCATCATCACTACAGGCCGAATATAACCTCTTTAGGTCTGTGGTCTAAAAACGCCACGCGCTTCGACCTTCTGCACGTCTTCTTTAGTTTTGTACACCTAGTGGTCAGGGGGCATCAAATACTTGGTTCCTTTACCACAGTTTCGGTCTTCTTTTATGCTTGATGTCTGCCCTGTACCTACTCAAATACCTTACTCAACAAAAGTTCGCCAAAACATTCTTAAGAAAAAGACTTTTCACTGAATGATTTTATTTTGAATCATTTATATGATAAAGGGTCTAAAAATAGTCTAATTTCTTCTAAATGTAGTTCATCGTTAAATATTATTCCTTTACTAAGTTTTGTTTAAAAATATTAGGAAGAATAGGAATTTTTTTCTGTGTATAAAATTAAATTTTTTTAAAAGGTTCTGTGGCGAAGGTTTTAGAAAAAGTTGAATCCATTTCAAAGTTCATTTGTACATCACATAATTATTCTTTACTAGATTTTGTAAAAGAAATTTGGATAAATAGATTTTGGACCATATAAAAACTTAATCTTTATAGAGGTTATATAAGGGAAAGGGCCTTAATAGTGATTAGATGGGATCAGCTTTTGAATATAAATTAAAGACAGACTGACAGACAGAGATAACTAAATAAGTATTTAAACAGGCAGACAAACAGATTGACAGACGGGTAGAAAAAAACATATAGGAAAATGGACAGACAGAGAGATATATATAGACAGACAGACAGACAGCGAAAAAGACAGGCACACAGCTAACCGACAAATAGACAGAGAGAACGAAAGACAAATCGAGAAAAAAACAGAAAATTAATCCAAACCTACCATTATAACAGATTGGAGTTGGATTTTATCATAAATTTTAACTACAGTTACAAACATACACACAAACTTAAATGCGTTATAGAAGAGTAATAAAGTACAGTACAATGAAAAAGGTGCCGTTGAAAAAGGAATCATGTAATAAAGAAAACAATCTGACTAACTCATGATTATATATTACACACAAACACATACGCATACACACTTTTAAAACAAAAGAAAATGTTTGCGCCCTCTCAACAAGTAAACCCCATGCTGATTAACGTTAACGTTAAGTGGGGACAAATGGACCTACATGACAACAAAAGCAAATGCTATACATTGTTCGGGCCACGCATTGGCACATGCAGTGCCTGGAACATGATGCCATGTGCATGTGCAGTTTGTGTTAATCCTTGTTTGATAAAATCGATAAAGAGGAAACCATCATCTCAGTCACCACCAACAATCTTACATTTAACCACAATGTTAAGCAGCACCTAACATGACATAATTCATGAACGGATGAAGAGAAGCGAACGGAATATAATTTTCATGCAATATATCAAAAATATAATCAATAAATAAATTTTTTTATAAGAAAACTTAAGAAAAAAAACTATAAGCTGGACCTTATTGCAGCAAAGATGTGCTTACACCGCACAAACACTGAATTAGGTATGTTTAGAATGCTGCCACAGCCAACAATTAACACCATCTGTGGGTACTTAATAATGGGCATAATTTGTCTTTATCATGTTTATGTTTTTTCTATTTATGTCTTTAGTTGGTTGAGTATTATTTTTATTTGTTTTTTTATTACTTTTAATAACAATTGCGTGCAGAAACGTCAGTTGTAGTCAAGGTAGCCACAAACTGATAATACAAGAGAGAGAGAGAAAGCATTATAATTAAAATTTTTTGACGTATCAAACTTTGCACGCATTGTTGCGGTTTGAAACCCTAAATAATAAATATGGAACCATCTGCTATCTAGTCCCTACAACAATTGAACAAAATAAACCTTATTTGTAAAGTTTCATTTGAGACTTTCTTTAGTAACCGTGACTGTTTAAAAGATGTAAGCTTCAAAGCAGTCTACTCTCAAGAGTAGTGTATTATTGGACAAGTATTCTTAAATTATATAGCGTTGTGGGAAATGATCGGGGCTAGAAGTGATGCCAAATTTTTGTTTAAAATTATTTCCTTTGAAAAAGCATTTCATCATTTAATCACAGCTATATGAAATATTGAACGGACATACATGTCTAAATCAACTCAGTTGTCGACGCTGATCAAGAATATATATACTTTGTAGAACCTCTAACGCCTCCTTCTAGGTGATGCAAACGGAAGAACAAACTTAGTTGAGGGTACACTAATCACTAAGGTGCAGGGTATAATCATTTCCCCTAAAAAGTATGAAAGTGAAGCCAAGTCGAAAGGATTAATCGACTATATATAGAATTTGTAGTCGCTCTACATTATCTAAACCCTTAAATAAAAGTATTCATAAAAATCTCTTTATTCATATCCCACCACCGACAATATTTCTTTTCTTCGCTTCTCATTCTTCATCACTAAGTATTGTAAACGTTTAGGTAAATCTGAAAATTTATTCAGGTGTTTATTGGCACAGTTTATTACTGTATTAGCCTGCAGTTATTTGAAGCTATTGACTCGCTTGAGGCAATGATAATAACTCGTTTTATCTTGGCGTTTGTAAGGAGAATGATTTACAAAACAAATATGATATATCGGGTAAATTAAAGAGTATAGTGGTAATGCAAAACTTTACCAAAAACCAAAAAAAAAAAAAAACAATACCTGCCTTAAAATTTCAACATACTAAAGCCAGGAAGAACAATGATCATTATGAACTAAGAATCGCCGCCAATGCTGCTGTCACAAAATGTATAAAAACATTTTTGAAATCGCGCACTCTTTTATTGAAACATACCATAATACATATAAATGAATGAATGAATAAGTTTCACACAAAGGGTACCCAAAGGATTGTGTTGACAGGAAGATGAAACAAAAGAACGATTTGGTTTAATACTATATAACTGGAGTGTAGTGAAAGAGAGACCGATTAAAAGAAGCCATCATCATCAGCATCAAAGGACATCAGCATTTAAGGACAACAAATGCCAAATTAGCCGCATAATCGAAATGTTTTCCTACCTTTACAAAGACGTTTTACAATATATGTTTTGTATATAAAACTTCTTATAAAGCGCTGGTAACAGATGTATTAAACTTTATATAAATTGAGATATAAGAAATCTAATTAAAACTAATTACGATTAATTATTTTCTTGCTGACATAGATTTGATTGTAGAAATGATTGTAAAAAAGACCAACTTTCAAACCTTTAACTGTGGATACGAAGATACTAAACTATAGAAATGACAGAATAGGAGTTACTTGAAAAAATAAGTACTATGCAAAAGACGGAATAAAGCACAAACTTTTAACTGTAAAAATGACACACTGACGGTCATTTGAAGAAAGTTGTACTTCGAGTTTATTACAAAAAAGACAACGTGGCGGACCTTTAACGATGTAAATGATGTGTTTGACCATACGACAGATTGTCAGCATATTTAACTGTAACAATGACACACTAATGTACAATAAACTATGGAAATGATAGACTGACGGTTATTTCAACAGAAACGCACTCATACTTGACTTCTCAAAAAGATAAGATGACAGATATTTAACTGTAAAATTGATAAATAATATTGATATATTTTTAGGAAAGAACAGATATATGGAGGGTTATTTTAAAAAAGACAGACTTACAAACATTTAGTTGCCCAAAAAAGTGCAAAAATGACAAATTAACAGAATCTTGAGTTACGAAAGATAAACTAATTCATAACCAGATTAAAAAACGAAATTTAGACGGACATACGGACAAACATATTAAGATGGAGTCAGTTTTTTATGCTAATCAAGATTTGTAGGGTAGGATGCCTTCTTCTGGGTGCGACAAACAGAATGACAAACTTGGTGAACTTCTCATTTTATGGGGTGGGTATAAAAATATATATTATTTGTGGATAAATGATATGGCGTAATTCATCCCCATAGTGAACAGGATACAACAAAGAACATATTTATCAAAATGAACAATCACTTTGCATGTAAATAACTAATTAATTAATACCCTGTTGTAATAGTTGAATATTAAAATCTATATAATTACACATGTATGTCAATCTTGTAATATGTTATAAATCCCAACCTGCCCATCATCATCTACACATCTCACATATGCCCTACAGCGTTAACAACTACAACTAGTTGCTATTTGCTAAACATCTATAAAATATGCATCTATAATCAATGCATAGGTTTCGATAGTGATGTACGCACATTATAAAAGGTTGTAACTCTAGTGTGCTTAGGAAAGGAAAAAATAGCCATTAATTTAGAATGCTGGGCGTAATATCAAGTAAGTTGTAAATGTGCGTGAGTGTATGTATGCATAGTAATTGGGTAAAATAATACAAGTAGGAAGAAGACGAGGAATGTATACATAGTTTCGATAAAATCTTATCAAATCAAATCACAAAATCAATGAGTATGGGGTTGAAAATGTATTGTAAAATCCAATATTACAGTCAAAAGGAAAACTAGTAAATTCAATAAAGTATGTATATATTTAATGAGCATATAGATAGGAATATTTCTGTTAAATTTTTATAATAATATATCTATTTTTATGATTATAGAAATGTTAAATATATACTAGGACTGACGGACAATATGATCGATTTCATAAAAAAAGATACCTGATAAAATTTCTTTTACTATTTAAAGGCAATATTTAGATTTTTAAAATCATAACAATTCTAAATAAAAAACCCGTTATATGTACAACTAATTAAACAGACTGACGGACTGACAGACAATATGTTAAATTAAAGAGTATTTTGTACTATTTATGTAAGTTTTGTATAATAATACTATTTTCCATTATTTATGAATATAGTTTCATAAAGAAAATGTGGCTTTGTTGGTAATTTTATATCACATTATAGTGACACATATTTGCCTCAATCTGTCATCTTTTCCATTTCATTACAAAACTGTTTAAGTGTGTTATTACATATCGAGTACATTTTCTCAGTTAATGAAATTCTCTTCACTCTAATGAAAACAAAAACAAAAACAAAAACAAAACAAAAAGTAAGTAATCTATATAGAAAGAAAAATATCAACACGTTTATATACAAACGTATGCAGTTTAACTGCTTTTTTCTGTGTAAACTTAATACAAAAAAAAAAAAAAAAAAAAAACCATAAACTAAATATACACATACACACACATATATATACATACATACAACAATGCAAACATTTATTTATAAAATGTATGTCGGTTTAATTTAAACCAACACTTTTTATACTGATAAGTGAAGAGCGTAAGCGCGAATTTATGAGAAATTTACAAACTTGAATATATCGGCCACTCACACACGCCTTATTATCTTCTCACTTAACTGTAAAACCGTACATATATGTAGAAATGTTTTGTATAATCTTTCTTATTCACGTTTTGTCTACATAGTTTCATTAATAGGTATATATTGCTGTTGTTGTTGTTATTAATATTATTTTGTCAGCCATATGATTACATTGTTGTGTATGCGGTTGGCGGTGGTGTAAGATGATAATGATGTTGTTGATGTTGATGTTGATGGGCCTACAATAGTTTTAAACGATTTGTTGAGTACAACAATAATAATAATAACAACAACAATTGCGGCAGCAAAGTATTAACAATGCCATCGAAAGACTTAAAATATTCTGTTGTAATACACATAAATTGTACACACATGTATAACATTTCAGTTACAATTATATATACAGACATATATTCATACATATCTATATATACAAAATATATAAGAGGTACCAGAAAATGAACTAAAACTGTGCTACTATGATTAAATTTTGAATACAATATGACAAGAAAGAATCAACAACAAATTATCAAATATTTGAAATGAATTTTCAAATACAATACATAAGTACGAACTTTTAGTACTAAATTTTATCTAATAATCAAATTATATACGAAATGATGAATTTAAGTACCTACTTAACCATTTGAAAATAAGTTCTTAATACTTTGCACAACGTTTTAAAACTTTAGTATTAATTTTTTAAACTCTCTAAATAGAGAAGGTGTACTAAGTTGGTTGCAATACTCAAAAGGTTAATAAAAAGCATTTACGTGCTTAAACAAATTCAAAATTTGAGTCCATCTGGACTATAAACATGTAAGTATTCAAGTACTGATAAGTACTTTTTTGTATGAAAAGTTATTATTAAAGCAATAAAAGAAAAAATATTTATAATCTTTTTTGTACTTTATTACAAACTAATATGTACTTCATTACAAGTAAAGTACTTAATTATTTAAAAAAATTTACTGTTTCAAGTACTTAAAAACTTTATTGATACTTTGTTACAATAATTGTCATAAACATACTTTATTATTAACGAAGTATTTAACTATTTAAATACTGGATAAGTACTTAAGTACTGAAGTATTTATTTATTATTAAAGAAATTAAATTACTAATCAATTACCCAAATTTTACTTTTCAATTTAAGTATTTCAATAGTAATTAAATAGAGGAATTGATAATTAAATACTTAAGTACCGAAGAATTTCATTAATGTTTAAAAACATTACTTAAATTAAATTAATTACTTAATTAAAGTCTCTTTCCTATTAAACAAAAAAATATTTCAATAACAGTACTTAAGTACTTATTACTTGAATTTGTGGAATGTTGCAAACGTTATAAAAAACTGATCACAACCATTGGCCAATAAGTTGAAGGTTATAAAAAAAAATTTTACAAAGAGATTGTAATGAATTTTTTATTTTTATTTTTTTTTTTTTTTTGGATTTCGGTGTTATATGAAGCGCTTGTGGAAGTTCTGAAGTGCAGCAAGTGTGTATAAGGAGTGGCTGTAGTTGGTGTTGATATGTTGGTGTTGGTGGAGTGAGTAATTTTAAACAACAATAATTCGCACTTTGTTAAAAGTTTTTCTTTTCAAGTTAATTGTACGAGAAAACGCAAAATAAAGTCAGACCATACCATACCACACCATGCCAAGCCAAGCCAAACCAAGCCAAGCCGGGCCATGTACATTTATTTATATTGAAACAGGAATTCTTAGTCGGTTGGTTGGAAAGAAGGAATGAATGGATGAATGTATGGATGTGGATATGAATTTGTGGAAGTCGTCGTTTTGTTGCTGTTTGCCCTACTGCCGCTGCTCACTGCTGTTTTTTGTTTGCTGTTCTTATGCCCAGTTGGTTTCAATTGGTGTATATAACTGGTTGGTTATGGAATACTTTTTTTCTCGCCAACTATTTATGTGTGTATATATATATATATATATATATGTGTGTGTGTGTATATTTGTATCTGTATGTTAGGTTAGTTATCAAAAGCGTAATGAAAATATTGTGTAAATGAATGCAGGCATGCATGTCATATATTGCCTAAATGAAATTATCACACATTCACACCATTTTCAAAAAAAAAAAAAAACAACAACAACAACTTTGCTTTTAATTTTCATTTGTTGTTGTTATTGTTAAAAAAAACTTTAAATACACATGGCATCTTACTTATATTGTACATATAATATGGCAGGTGGCAGCATGGGGCTTACCAGGTCTACACATACTTGTTCAAGTATGTAAAAAAGAAAAAAAAAAAACACAAAGAAAACAGTAGCTCAAGTATACATGTTCTTTTTTTTGTTGTTGTTGCTTTCTTCTTTCATGAAAAGCAACCACGAAGGTTACTTACTCATTACTGACGGTTAATGTCTGTGGCTGCCTAATAACATAAAAGTATTCTTATGTATGCAGTGAGACTACATGCTGGCATATACGGGTGAGAAGGGGTACCTGAGTAAAGTAACACAACTACCTACAGTAGCATGTATAGAAAAAACCAAGAAGAGCTTTTGAAGGTGTTCGTCAAGTTGATGAGAAGAGAGTGACAATTATCAACATTGTATGTAATGTGCGAGATAATAAAGATACCTCCTGAGTCGTTTGTGACAAGTGAGCAATAATAACAAAATGTGCTTTTAAGTTCTCAAGAAAGCAAAAAAAGAAAGAACATGGTTGAAAATATTGTATTTATGTGCGTAGAGATCATATACGTTTTTTTTTTTTATTTTGTCTCTGCATGCACGCCATGGAAATGCAGGCGTAAATTAAGTATAGGTAGATATTAATGCAATATGCAAATGGCTGATTATAGGTCTGTCTGTCTGTCTTCTTGTGTTATGCATTTGTATAAATAAAGAATTTAGTATAAGCAATTGACCAAGTGTTAAAAATCAATCTTATGTAAGTAATTAGATGATGAAAATGAAAAGTTTTATATTAAAATATTACAAAAATCTATAATCAACAAGTGAAAATGATATAGTCGCTAAAGCCCAATCATTTAATACTCTACATCACTCAATTAGTTTAGTTGAATCAGTAAACGTGAGGCATACCAGTTAATTTGTTAAAAATCTATGGGAAACGGTGCCAAAAGTAGTCCGATTTGATCCGAATTCGGCCATTTACGAAACTAATTAACTATTCTACATTCAATTTTTTCAAAAAATATTAAAAATTTCGATTTTTTGTTATTTTTAAAAAAAACCTTATATGAAGTCGGGTTCTAAAAATGGTCCGATTCTGTCTGTCTTTTGATACATTTTCCTTTTGTTTCCTTCTTTTTATATCAAAATTTTATGAAAATATAACAAAAATGCGATCAATACCTTGCCCATAAAATTACATGGACAGACAGACATGGTTAAGTTAAGACTTTGATTGAAGATGGGTGTGTTATACAGACTATCTGTTCAAACTTAATATATTAGAGTATAAAGAAAAATTAATACTGAAGTACTAACATCTAAGCTAATTGTTGAGAGTCTCTGACACCATCTTCGGGGTGTTACAAACGGAATGACGGATCGGAATATGGAGGATATAAAAAATTTCTTCCATAATAATAAAAAATTTTACAAATTTTTACATCAATAAAATTATTCATTGTAATCTTCAAAAATGAGCTAAAATTATGCATCTCTACTGTTTTTTTTTTTTTTCTTTGTAATTGTTTACAGTGGGACAAATTTATGCAACAATACACTTCACATCATCATATGTTATCAGGCAATAATAACCATTGAAGGTGTTTCTCTAAACAATAGTCTTTTAAACATAATGTGATCATAAAAAAAAAAACAAAAAAAATTTGCATACAAACTAGGCAGCATGGCGACATTAATATGTTTGATAATAAGCCGCCGCATTTAATAGTTTACACATTATAAAAGCGTTAATAAGTTAAATGCAAAAAATTGTATATTGAGTAATAACACAGAATGTTAAAGCATTATATATATATGTATGTACATACTTACGTAGGTATGTACATTTATGTATATGTTTGAAGTGCCATTTTGCACACCGCTGTAATAAGTGTTAAGAACGTGATTGAAACTTTAATTATATTTGTTATTACAACAACAAAAGTATACGAAACAAGAACATAACAAAAAAAAAAAAAACAGGGGCCAACACCTGTAAATCCAACATTAAACAGATACCGGCATAAGGACATGCGCACATACGGACAAAATACGGACGTATGGACATAAGATTATATGGACGTATGGATATATGGCTATAAATAAGTGGTTGTATAAATCCAGAGATATAAAGACTCATGAACATATGGATATAGGAAGATACAGGTAATCGGACATACAAACTAATGGATTTAACGAAATACCGACATATAAACAAAGAGACGTACAAACACAGAGATATAGAGACTTAGGGACATACAAACAGATGAACAAATGAGCATCAGAAACATACAGACTTTTACATCAATGGATTTATGTACACACCAACGTAAAGACACGCGGACGTACAGACCTTAACTAGACTAAACCAGATTAACTCAGATTTTTATATTTTTTAATTTGCGATATCATTAAAGCCTCCTCCTAGCATTTAAATTCAATGTATTCTCAGCACTAAGGTGACAGATCGTTTAATAATTATTACAAGTGTCATTGTGTATGTTAGCCAAAAATATGTCTCGAACATGTAAAGTTTTTAAAATTCTGACAAAATCACATATAAATATAAATGACAACAACAACAACATATTATTATTTTTATTATTATAATTATTATGAAAAGAGTGACACGAAAAAAGGATAGACAGACGGAGAGACATTTCAAGTAATAAACTTGATTCAATTTATGATGACCATCAATAGCAGCCATAATTACATGCTTATGTGTTAAAAAGTGTACAGATAGTGGCTGACGATGGTGTGTATGATGGTGTGTGAGATGAAGTGAGATAGCAAATGTTTCTAAATGGATTTTTTTTTTTTTGTAAATGAATCGTGATTTGTTTTTTGATATTGCGCACACTATGCGTACATGACATGCATTATACACACACTCACTCACATACAGTTATACAAACTGAGAAGAACACAATAAAATACAACACATATATAACTTTTTCTTCTTCTTCTTCTTCTTCTTCTTCTTCTTTTTTGTATATTTTTATTGTTATAATTTTTTTCTTTTATATTAATTAAATATTCATCCAGTATTCAATTATTAGAAGAATTCTTGGAAATGTATGTTTCAGTTATTGGTGGTGGCTTCATCGGAAATTAATCTAAAAAATTATTTTATTACAGCTTAAACGTGCCACAATGCTTATCATAAACATATACCCACATATACATACATACATATGCCCGTACGTACGTGCCTTTCAAGTATGCTTGTAAACGCTTACGAATATTAAGTGAACAATAGAAAGATTGCTTTTCACACACTTTGTATGTCGTTATGTATGTTATGCGAGTTCTTCACTGAATTCCTTATGATCAGTAGAAATCAGCAGAAACAAAATTATGCGTGTATAAAACACTTTAACGAATAATTGTTAGCCTTCTTATTATTATTTATAGTTAATAATCACGCTTAACAGATCAGAGAGAGAGAGAGAGAGAGAAAAATTAACAACAATTGCACTTTATATGATGGGCTGTGCGATTTACTTTCGTTCTCTGCTTAAATGAAATGGAATGTATTTAGAATTCTAGCGAAATGAAAAGTGCGTGCAACACCTTATACTTATTTACGAAATCGTGCATTTCTAAAGTAGCAGCAAAATACCCAGATACGGTTTTTCCTAATTGTTGTTTGTACGTAGAACTAAGAATAAAAGATTTATGCGACGATTTATAGTAAGGCATCAATCCTTAATCATAGTTGAGCCTGAGCGGAAAACTGACTTTAGCTGTTCTACTACATATAAGCTGGGTGTAGAACTGTCTGTATGCCCAATTATCTTAATGTCCATGTAGGATGTGGCGTATACTAGTTTCTATTAACAACATCCAGAAAAAGGCTTCAAATACTTAATATTTTGATCATAATTAAAATTTTAAATTCAACCAGATATGTCCGTCTGTTTCATCCATTTATTGTTAAAACTCTTACGATCGTATGTTTTGAAAAAAAAGATGTTAAATTTTGTACATATGTCTTTAGTTTCTCTACGCAAGTGAAATCCGTCTAGTGTCACGACCACAATCGACGAAAACTCTTTTTTTATCACTAAGTTGAATTTAAAAACCATCGATTTGTTAAAAATGCGCAAAATTCACGCCTACAATCGACAAACATTAAAATCTAAATCAATCTGCCAATCCGTACGTCGGTCCATATAAATTTGTAAGCAAACTTTTGCTGTCAGTTTATGAGATATTTTAATGAAATTTAGTACAAGGACATGTTTTGGTTCATAAAGGACTACCATTGAAAATGAACCAAATCGGATTATTTTTAGAACACCTCCCCATATAAGGTTTATAATGTGAAAGAAGTGTTTATATGGGAAAAAATCGTAATTTTTAATATTTTTTAACAAAATTTAATAAAGGATAGTTAAATAACTTCATTATTAGCTGTGCCAAATTTGGACCGGATCGGACAATTTTTAAAACACCTTCCCTTATAATGATATTTCACGAAGAGACAATAACTTGCGTTTATTAACACAACTAAACTAATTGTAGCATAATTTGTGGAACCAAGTTGTGTAGGGTATTAAATGGTCGAGTTTGTTCGAACAATTGTACTAAATTACAAAATATATAAAAATTTTAACAACTTAATTCAAAAATATATGGACCGACGGATGGACATTTATAAATTTATTGCATTAAATCGTTATTTTTATTGATAAAAATCTTAAAGGGAAGAATTTTTTTATTTTATCCTAAACAGCCAGATTTTCTTATTATTTAAAAAATAGTATCAAATTATTTATCAAAGATAAGTAGTCCTGTAGAAATGTGTTATGTAGAAGCTACCTAGAATTTCAAAACAATGATGTGTAAAATTTCCCCAAATCATTAATTCCAACAAACACTTTTGCCTGTATTAATAGCGCTTCCTAGAATCACACAAAAAGTCACTTAAAAAAGAACAGCAACAGCAACAACAACAACAACAGCAATTCATATGAAACGTTAGCCTTTGATATGGATAAAGCGTGAATTTGCCACGAGACAATATTCATACTTATGCAAATAGGATCCAAAGCGATATAGATGCCAACAAAGCTTTGGCTCTCCAACTAAAAATATCATTAGAACACTTAGCACATGTTAGTATTTAGTAAATTTGAAACGATCATAATAATGATCACAAAGATTAGTGATGATCAGTGAGGCAGACAAGCCAAAGCAAACCTTTTGACTTGTATTTGGTTAAAGATTTGTCGTGTTCTTCTCTACTACACTTAATAAACACACTCGCATATACAAAATAGACATATTTTTTTTTTATAGACATACATGCATACACTTACAATTTCATTTGATTAGCATTCTATAGATCGATGCCAGCATCATGCAGGCACACATTCTTCATTCTTATTATATATGTGCGTATGTGTGTATATTTGTATAATGTATTATCATATAAAAGTTTTTAAGACTCAGCCACCGGCGGCCCATTGGCTTTGATGTGTCTTTAGGCATCTAGGAAATGTTTATCAAATTCATTGAACCGCTTTCATTAGTTGTGACATCTTTCGCTTTCCGACTACAACTCTTTCTTTCTCTATCTTTCTTTCTCCCTCTAGCTTTTATATATGGTTTATATGGCGTGTTATTATAAATGCAGCGCTTTTTGGCACCCAAGCCAAGCGAGCAATCGAGCAGGGCGAGAGACAGACGAGTTTTATATCATACCGTAACATTCTTGTTACTTGTTTTTTTTTTTTTTATTTTTTTTATTTGTATTTTATTATGATTTTATGTCATTTCTGTTTTAAGTAAAGATTCTATGTAGTTGTTAATAATATTGTTGTTGTTGTTGTTGTTGTTTTTCTTATTATTATTATTATTATTATTGTTTTTCGCTTAATTTTATGACAGTTTGTGCAGAGATTGCGCTAAAAAATCAAACAGTTTTCTCGTACAAGTTGTTATCTCATAAATGCATCATAAACGCGCGCACACACAAAAGACGCGCACAGTTTTGTACGCGCGACACTTTATTTTTAAACTTCGCATGAAGCCAGGTTTTGTTTTTATTATTGTTTTTTTTTTTTTTTTTATTATTATTATTCTTCTTAGTTTGGCAGAGTTTCGTATAATTTTTGTTTATTTTGCGTGTCCCTGCTTTGCTAGTTGGTTACTAATTGTGTCATTGTGTTTGTTTAATACCAAGAAGAAGACTTTTAATATACTCTATAACCACTATGAGCATGCTTAACGAACATTATAATTTGGATTTAGTTGAGTTATATGAATTCAGCCGTTTCTAAATGTTACGCTAAATCATAATTATAGTAATTTTGAAGTATTGTTTCTCTCTCACCCTCTCCTTACTTTAATACTAAATATTATTATATTAACTTTTTAATAGTAAACTAATAAAAACAAATTATTTTTAATTTATTAGTAAAATAATAGAAAACTTTTGTACTTAATTACTTAAGCTCTTTGACATACTCGTATAACTACAACAACAAATAAGTACTTAAGTACTTATATTAAATTAATTACCAATATTTTGTTATAAATAATTGTAAAATTATATAAATTTTCAAGTACAATATTTGATATTTTCAGTACTTAAGTACAATTTTAAATAATTTCATTATTTAATAACAAAGTACTTAAATTTACTGCTATATTATTCAAATATTTTCTTATTAATTGCTTCATTACTATGATAATTAAGTAATTATAAAAACAATTACATAATTAATGATATAGTACTTGTTTTAGGTACTTAAGTATTTAGACGTTCTAAGACGTATCATAATATCAGACAAACTGACCCCCTTTTGTAACTTTTTGAAGCTAATACTCGGACGTATGAGGACCGAACAACGTTCTTTATATTCATCACGAAGAGTTGATTAACCATCTTTTTAGGGCATTAAAATAAAATAAAAGTTATTAATTATGAAAATTTTGAATCTTTTTCTTTCAGTCCTGAGTCCTTGTTCTCTTCCTCAAAATATAATTTTACTTTTTGTTAAACGAATCAATGTTTAGTTTTTTTATCTTTTACCTTAAACTTTAAAATTTGATTCATTTCCATTTTTTATTTAACTGTGGGCGTGCCTTTCAACCGATTTTGTCTTATTTTAATACCAATAATCCTCTCAAGTTTAAAGTCGATATTTTTATTCCTGATGGGGCAGAATATTTGTTAAAATCCAACAGACAGACGGACATACACAGCTAAACCAGTTGAGAATTTCATGCCGCATATAAATATTCATCCATGTAAGCTGTGATAACAAAATAATAAAAGTGAGTACACCCACCTCAAGATGGTGGGTGTAGATCTTCTACGTCTACTTTTTACATAAAAATATAAAAGCAGGGTGCACAGAATTTTACCTAAACCTGAAATTATAGAATTTTTTTGTTTATTCTTATCTTTTTTTTTTGTATTAAAGCTTGATTTGTTTGTGGTGCCTGCGTATGTGTGCTGGTGTGTATTATGTTAACGATGAGCTGTTATTAAAGAGCAGCCAGCCCTACATATACAATATAATGAACACTACCATCCTTCCATCTGTATATACGTATGTATGTTTGTTATATGAGGGCATTTACACGTACACATTGTTTATTGCTGCTGCTGTTGTTGTTGGTGTTATTGTTGGTGTTATTGTAAACCAAGTCAATGTAGGATCTTTCTACTCCAGTAAAGTTCACCTTGTTGCTGTTTCTTCTTCAAAAAATTATGATGATAATGATGATGGCGATGATGGTGGTGATGATGGTGGTGGTGGTGGTGGTGCTTAGTTAATGTTGTTGCTGGATGGTGCCAGTGGTGGTAGTAATTCTTATACTTGTGCTTTGTATGTGTATGTTGTTATTGCTTCAGTAGTTTGACGTTTCAAAAAACTGGACAATCAAAAATCTCTGATATTTCACTGGCGCCAAACAGACGCTCTGTACGTTTTTTTTTTTTTTTTGTTTTTGTTTTTGCTGGACGTTGCTTTTGTTTTTATTTAAACGACAAAAAAAAAACCGATTCTTCTTTTTGTCTTCTTCTTATACAAACGTGCTTAGTATGAATATATACTTATATTAGCTGATAGGTACCAACAACAACAATAACAACAATCCTCAAAAGTTCGTTTGTTTTATTTAGCAAATCTGCGTGAAGAACAACAAATCCTACATTTATCAATAGATGTTGTTGTTATTGTTTTTGTTTTTGTTTTTGATATTTCATTTCAACAATAGAGAGCCAATGTAGGAGAATGGAAGATGAAGAAGCGCCTGTGCGCTTCAAGAAATTGAACATTTCGTTTAATTCAAGGTAATCCCTTGAACGCGTATAACAAGCAGAAAAGAACAAACAACCGACAAACGCATCTCATCACGCATCTGCGCACACATACACACACACACACACACACACTCATACCGATTCGTTCACTCACTCAGAAAGAAAATTCGCATTCAATTAGTAAGTAAGTGCAAATTATACGCAAATTATTTCATTATCAGTTAATTGGGTCTGAAATGACAATTAGTTGGTTCAGAGCATGCCAAAGGCCATGCCTTCCTTTCTTTCGTTGGTGTTTTTTTTTTTTTTTTAGCAATGTGACTTGAATTTTGTCTGACACAGATTGTGACATGTTATCTACGTTTACGCTTTAAATAATAATGTGTGTGCAAAATATTTTCTTCTTTTTCTTCTCCTTCTTTTGGAAACAAATTTCTTAGTTTAAAAAATCACATTTTTAATCAACACACCGAGCGTAAAAATCATACGATTATGCTGAAATTTTTGCGCTAATATTTTTAAAAGCAAATGGAATTCATCCGCCCGTAAAAGCTGTGATAACAGAGCATGAGTATTCAAAAGACTATAAAGCTAAGCAAAGAACAATTCAAGTCAAACTTAAGACAGAGATCTTTAACATGCTCCGATTGCAACCAAATTTGGTATATATTCTTAATGCTATTCAATTACAATGAGAAGGTTTCCTTAGTTTGTTATTCCGTTTAAAATACTGAATGAAAACTATCTCTTTAGTTTCCAAATTCATCTAAGGATATTAGTCCGTACGTCCGTCTACTTTTGGCGCTATCATGTTCTTAACTTCTCATATATTAAATTCAATGAAATGGGCATTCATAGAATATCTTTGTGGATCCAAAACAATTTTAATTTTTATATGTAGAATATACCGTTATAAATATATATAATAGTTTATATATAAGCGTTCTTCAAACTTTAAAGCCAGACCATGCCTTACTGCAAAGAGTTCATATAGATTACATATAACGGTAAAATAGGTTTTTATTAAAATCTGTCCACAGTAGATAAAATATATTTATTCCACAAATTACAAAGGCGGCGATGGTGCGTTCAGAATTGACACAAAGACAAGATTGTAATTTTTTGCAACTAATCTAACATTCGATAGAGAACGCGGAAGCTTTGAACAAAATGGGGTGTTTTTTGGAGTGTTCTCTTTCATTTCCTACATGGTTGCAAAGATTTCAAATTCTAACTTAAATAATGACGTAGTAACGATTACAATCCATTAGGTTTTTGACCCCCAAAAAGTTTTTTGAGAGAGGTCCCACGCGCTTCGGTCTTTTGCGTGTTTTTTTGTTTCTTCAGGGCATGAAATATTTGATCTAATCGCCAGAGTTTCGGTTTAACTCGCAACGCCAAACGCGACGGGAATGAAACATGAAGCATTTCATTGCACAACTGACACGATGCAGCCATTACAGACGTTGTACTTTTATGAGACGGATTATATCAATGTTGAGCTCATAAATATCCGAACTATCTCGAAGTTATATCGATTACAAAACGCTGTGAATCCCTGTATATTAAAACCATACACGTTTTACCTCATTCACCCTATTAACCATTCCCTCTTCATTCTTGTAAATACTGATCCTGACTTTAAGATTATATTTGCAAGTAAATTCATGTCCCATTTCTATTTATAACATTCCATAACGTTCTCTTACATTTTAATCATTTTATCAACAACTTGTATGCATTCACGACAAAATATATATTTCATGTGAATTATGAACCATCGTAGTTTACCATGGACG
The DNA here is from genome assembly GCA_963978525.1 of Ornithomya fringillina. Lineage (NCBI taxonomy): Eukaryota > Metazoa > Arthropoda > Insecta > Diptera > Hippoboscidae > Ornithomya > Ornithomya fringillina. The sequence continues at coordinate 22,927,136 of OZ021693.1, forward strand.
ACATTGTGACAAGCAAAATAGTTATAGCAAAAGTATAATTGAAGTGAGAAGAGCCTTACACTTGTCCACAAGTCATTTGCCAATTTCAAGTTAAGTTGATTGCTAATCGAGCGGTTATTTTCTTTTCAGTGACACAAAAAAAAAAGAGAGACGTCAATCACTGTACTGGAGCAGGAGACCTTTTGTCAAGCATAGCATAGCGTAGCATTGCATTGGAGTGGATTGTTATATGTTATTAGATATTCACAATTAGTTGTATTTTATATTTATATTGGCATGGATTGCTGCTAATGCTAATGCACTCGCCACTAAGTGGTATTGTATTCAAAACACTCTGTGGACAATTTGCAATTATTACACAAAATTACCGTACAATTAATTATATATTTATAAACCTTACTAAGCATACCAGAACAATACTCCGAATGGAATACAATTTGCATAACACATGGGCTTCCATCATTAACGTTTCAGAAGCAATTGTTTAACGCATTAAAGCAAGACTACAGTTTGTCGAATATTTGAAATGTATTACTTGTGGACTTTATAAAACTTTAAAGAAAAGCTCTACTTTTCTCAAGAAATTACTAAAATATAAAAGCAGCAAAAATTTTATATAAAATGAAGTTTTGGAGCATAAAGAAAGTTTCAAAAGTACAAAAATAAATTCAACTTGGACCAAATCGACTTCAAGGTGACAGAACCTTGTCTTATACCTTTTGACAACCTTTGAAATGAAAAGGATAACTCAATATAATGCACTAAAAAGGTGTAGAAAATCTTTGCGCTATTTTCTTAAACCTCTCAAAATTTCTTAAGAAGAAAAAGACGGATAGGTAGAACCATAAATCTCACCAGTTTTCAATTTAAAAAGAACTATAGATTCGATAAATTAAGGCAAACCTTTTATTCAATGGAAGGCCGACAGGTAAGTCCGCAGGGAAATAAAGGTCAAAACTTTCAACATCTACGTCATCTAACGTCATGTCGACTTTAGGCTACAGATCAAATAACCGCGAGCAGCTCATATCAATTCAATCAAACTGTGCTACACAGTTAAAAATGTTTTGAATGAATTTAAGATGATAACCTGGGTTTTTAAATTGTTTTTTTGAGCTTGTCTAACCTACATGGGGCAGGTTAGTCAAGACTAAACTAGTTTTTAAATCTTCCACATAAGTTATGTAATTTTATTCCGTATGCAAAACCCACAAAAAACCTCTACAAAGTATTTATAATCATGATCAGCATCAAAAACTGAATCGATCTAGACAAAAATGTCCGTACGTCCATTGTGTCTGTCTGTTGTATCCCATTCTCACGATCGTATATTTCAGTATATTAAGCTAAAATTTTATCATATATTTCTAATATTATTTAAATTGATAAAAATAGATTAAAAGCCTCAACCACAATCGATAAAATCGATGGATTATCTGCAACAAAAATTTAACGATGAAGTCTAACTTTGGTATACATTATTCCATCAATTGATGTACCAAAAATAGGTGTGGTTGGACTCCCACACTCCCACAATTTAAATAAAACTCAGCGTAAAACTTCACTTGCAAGCTGACTTGCAATCGAGACATAATACATCTTCTATTAGGGCCGTAATCATGACGCCCATCATTCTTTAGATATTTTGATGAAATTTGTTACAAGGAAATTGGACCGAGTTGAATTATTTTTGGAACCCCTCCCCATAAAAAGATCTATTATAAAGGAAGTTTTTATAAGGCGAATGTTAGTTAAGCCTTATTCTTCATATTTGGACCCGATCGGACCATTTTTTTCAATATAATGATAATTCTTGAAGTGACATAAATGGCAATGTCTCGCGTTTACTTAACTAATAACATATTTTGTGGTGAAGTGTCTTAAATGGTTGGGCTTGGCGAACTAAAACATATTCACTTGAAGGAGAAAGAAAAAGTGTGCGATAATTATAAAAGGTGTACACATATATAGAAGGTATGAAAACTCTGAACCAAAGAAAGAGAAGAACTCCATTCAGAACAAGGCCGAAAACTATGAGAATGCAACACGGTGGTTGGAAAGTGATACCCATGCAATCCCGATCAAATTTTCAATTATTTCCAAGTTTTTAAAACTCTTTAAAAGCTTTTTTCATAACATCACTTCACTTCTTTCCCATATTGGGTGCATGCCTTACCGTCGGTACTTCATTTTTATATTTAAAATGAAAACATTTTCACAAACTATTCACACACTTACCGTCCACTTTTCGTAATGACCATTTCTGTGCCCAATTTATGAAATTTCTCCCATAATTCTTTGCCTTCTAATGTCACTTTCGGATCATCAACAACACCATCATCTTCCGGTTGCAATGCTCTTAATGGACGCATTGCCGGATGTAATTGATGGGCTACCGCCGAAGCCAGAACGACGTCTTCTGCTGTTGTGTAGGGTGTACCCAATGGATGATGAGCGTGCGGATGATGTGGTGGAAACCGTAAAGCACTCGAATATAGGCTATGAGGACCCGCGGGATTACCAGCTAGAGCGGCTAATGCTGCAGCTGGAAAATATGGTGACTGTTGAGGTAAATGGCCGAGTGCTGGATGACCGGGCACAGGTGAATGGTGCGGATGATGTACAGGTGGTGGTGGTGGTGCTTGTTGTAATTGTGGTGTGGGATGGTGAGGCAATGAATGGGCGGCTACCGCTGAAGCTGTGGGATGAGTTGCTGCCGTCGGTAAGTTGCTGTTATTGTTATTATTGGTTCTATCGTTACTATGTAGATTAGCGGTTGTGGTCGATTTTTCTGTGTTGTTGTTGTTGTTAGTGGTGGTGGTGGTATTATTATTGTTAAGCCTACCGCCAGGTGATACAGTGGGCGGCTGTTGACCACCAACTGGAGACGATTGTCCACCCGTACAACTGTGAGGATTATGTTGATGCGTAGTACCACCAACAACAGGTGCCGCGTGTTGATGTTGCTGATGATGGTGCTGTTGTTGTTGTTGTTGTTGTGGTGGTGTTGTTGTTGTTCTCGTCAATGTGGTAACTGTGGGATCACCATCGGATGTTGCTGTTTGATGTTGTTGTTGTTGTTGTTGATTTCCCGCCGTCAACAGCGAGGAAACGCTGAAGTCAGTTGGTCGGGATAGTTGCAGAAATGGATGATATGCCATCCCATTTGCGAACCTTGTAAATGGATCCTCAGCAGACTGATGAAATAATTCTTGAACGTCGTATCTCATTACATCACAATTTTCATTTAAGCGTTAACGGGGATTTTATTAAATCAAGTTAGTAATGATGATGAAAAGATTCTCGTCTCTCTTTCAGTTTTGAATTAATTTTTCATTCTTTATGAATAAACAATATATATGTTGTTTGTTGTTTTTATTATTGAATTTTATAATTTTTTTTATTTTTTTTTTTTTTAATATTTTCTATAATTCTACTTAATTGCACATCATTTGTAAAACACTTGGCGTAAAAGCTGTAACGTTTTGTAATATTTCTTTTTTAATTTTGTGTAATTTTTTCCTTTCTTTTATATATTCTTTAATTTTGATCACATTTTTATATAATTTTTATATAGTAAATATTTTTTTTTTCTTTTTTTGTTATTCCGGCGTTAGTTTCTCTTGATTTTTAAGGTTTCATATTCGGTTTCTGCTGATTTTTGGTTGTTGTTTTTTTCAGTAAAACCTTTCAATACGACTTGGGAAGATTTTGATTTATTATTGAAAGGGCGAAAACCCTATTCCTATGAATTAGATTAAAGCCATTTGTAGGCTGGTTAAAATAAGCATGTTAAAAGGAAATATGTGTAGAAAAAAACCAACACACAAAAACTGAATACACTCTCTACCCGAAACGAACTTAACGCCGGTTGCTTGCAAACTGGAAACACACATACACTTTAGAACATTGCAACCCCCGGAGGTGTGCGACGAACGACATACACACCATATAAGCAAACACACGCACACATAAAAAACAAGCTTTTTTTTTTTTTTAATATACGATTAACCTAAAAGAGAGTTAAACTTGCACACATTAGCAGGCATTCATTTATAAAGTAGTAGTAGTGGCGGTAGTAGTAGCTAAACCGGTTCAATTCACTTCCAATTGGAATTTTTTTTTAATACTCATGCTTGTGCTTAAAACATGTATAGAACGTAGAGATGGTGAGAGAGAGTAATTTTTATTCATATATACACATATACGCTCCCATGCACTTGGACTGCCGAGCAAGAGAGTTTCAGGCACAATATTGAGAGAGAGTATGTTCAATGTATAATAATCTTAGAGTGTAACATGTTTGGTGACACCAAGCAAAGGCTACAAATAATAATAATAATAACAACAACAACCATCACATTAATAGTAAATATTTGTTGAAAATTTTCCTTATGCCGGAGAATACCGAGCGCATACATATATTTGCTGAGAATTATAACCCTCCCCTCTGGAAAAATCTTTCCTTGTTTTCTTTTTTTAAGTAAATTTTTTTTAAAAGTAATTTCTCACAACTTTTGTGTATACCCTCTTAAAATATAAAAGGTGTTAAAAAGAGATAGACTTATAGCTTACAACAATAAGGTGACAGGAAATAATGTAATGCTCACTCTTATGAACATTTACTTATCCAAACGCACATTCATGCACTCAGAATGAAACAGAACAACAACAGCCTTTAAAGACAATGGGGGCTACTGTCATCTCGCTGTTACCACTGCTGCACTACCGACGAGAGCTTCACATAACCACAGCTTTAGTTCATTTTTAGTTGATTTTCTCTGCTGTGTATTTACTCTCTGTTTATTATGTGCTAGTGTTGCGTGCACGTGTGTGCATGCAAGCTGGCATTTTCTGCTATCTCTGTGTGTGGTGACAAATTCTCACACGTAAAATTGACAAGAAACATTTGCACCTTAACGATGAGATTAGGGTTTGCACGAAGGAGAGAACGAGACAACTTGAGTAAGTAAACAAATTAGTAATGAAAAAACGCACACATATGTGCTTACAACACAACCATTGCCATATTAAAATGATAATACACACACACTTGTATATATATAGTTCAGCCTTTATTAAGAAACCGAAATAATTGTCAACGTTGTCATTGTCGTTTCAGTGTTGGTCTTATAAACCGAAGATTGTTTGTTGCTCTAACAAATTTAACTATGCAGTATTATTAATAATTGAAGAAAAACAAGAGGAAGAAAATATGTACTAAAATTGTGAAAATGACTCAAGTCCGCTCTCTAAACATTTTTCATTTAACTATTTTAAGAGTCATGTCATCAACATAAATTTTTTTAATTTCAAGTTTTGGGAAAAATGGACTTGTACTACATTTGAAAAAAATTCAATTTTATAATAATGATATAAAAGGTGGTGGCCTTTATACCCAACACATACGAGTACAACCAACACTTTATCTACAAGTGAGCTAAACATAAAACACACAGCGTTGTACTCATTCAAACTCTCATATGCTTAATATTGAGACACTACTACCACACGACACTAAACGAGAAAAGTTATTCTACCACTACTACTGCTGCTACTACTAGTATCGCTGAGAGAGCTGTCTATACTATAAGTGTGACTGAATAGGCGACAAATAGCAAGCAAGTCAAAATAATTTGTCACTCAAAGCAATAACAAAAACAACAACAAGAAACCACAGAAGAGATGGCTTTATGTGACATTTCATAAGAGAAAAAGAACAAGACGTTTAAATATAAGACAACACAGCAAACTGTACTGTGAATTACAGCAACAACAACAACAACAACAGCAGTAGCCGTAATAAAAGGGAAATTCCAACACACTCTTATACCAATATTAACACCGTACACGTTATACACACAGAGACCTTAGCCTAAGTGTGTGTGTGTGTTTATATATCAACTGTATTAAAAAAGGTGTGTGATGTGATATGTATGGTGAGAGTCCATCATCGTAAAATGACCAAAAGAAAAAAAATTATGAGCACAGGAAGTGTGAGGAGGGAAATTTAAAAATTGCTTGTGTCATATGTACAACCACAACTGAAAATGCACACACATGCCCCCATACATATATGTTTGTGTAGGTATATAAAAAATTCATGCGACATAGTTTACAAACGTATATAAAATTTTATGTAAATGTATATAAACTGACAGTGAGCGCTCTTTGGCAAGAGACTTTAACGCACGCACCAACACACACACATACTCACTCACTTTATTACAAAATCTGGGAAGGGTAATACACTAAAAAGCAGTAGCAGTTTTATACGAGTGAAAGAGAGAGCCATATATAACTTTCACAACAATAATAATAATAACAACAACAACATAAAAACATTTCTGTCTCCTTTCCAGCACAAAAACTCAACCCATCTATACACACAACATACACCATCCTTAAGCATTTATACAAAAAATATACAACAACAACAACAACAACAAATTATTGCTTTGAAATCAAAGTGTTGACTATACACTACCCCAACAACAACATCAGCAGCAACAGCAACAAATTGAAACAAGTAAAGTCAGCCAACAAGCTAACGTAAGGAAACAAAAGTAAACAGTAGGAGAGCAGGCGGACAGGCAAGCAGGCGTTGAAAGAGATGTGAACGTCGTTCGTTTACTAACACATTCACACATACACACACACAACACAACTTTATACACAATCGTATCCAAACAAATATATATTTTTGTATATACAAAATGGTGTGATGATTTAGATTCTTTGACCAACCAAAAGGCGCGGAACATGTCGTGTATTTCACTCATCCTCACCTACACATTTATAAATACATACAACCATATATATATATATATGAATAAATGTAAGTATACACAGCGCTACTGGGGGTATAGCTACGTTTGGTAAGATAGTTCGTTTAAACAACATGGAGTTATTAAAAGAGGCAGATGCGCTGCATTGTGTATAACCATATAAAAGAGAAGAGAGAAGAGACACACACGCACATATAATAGAGCATTTGGTGGACCTGGCTGTTTGTATGTATATTTTATACGATGGGAAGACAATTAATGCCAGAGACTGGTGTTAATTTGCGCGCGATATTTTTTTTTTTCCTTTTTCACTAAATGCATTCTCTCCATTCACTGCGTGTGCGATGAAAGAGTTTTTGCCAACAAAACAAAAAAAAAATATATGTATATATTTAGAGATTATACATGCACACATTCACACACTTGGCATAGTAATGATGTTACTTTATAAATGCAAGTAAATGTTGTACAAAAAAAAAAAAATATGAAAAATGAAAAATAAAGGTTGCTTATCTATTTTCCCTTTTCCATTCTATACACAAAGGATTATTCTTTTAACATATGTTTGGGATATAGATGCTATTCACAAAATTAAACACCCCTTCCCAATCAAATCACGTATAAAATTTAAGAGGAAATTAAGAAAATATTTTCATTAACTACGGTGTTTAGAGGAGAGATATGGGAAAAACTTGGCATCACTATAAACGATTAGTTTATCATCATCTATGAATAGTGCATATAATAACTGATTCCCCTCAGGTATTAAGGCCATTTTTTAGTACAAAATTGTCTAAAAACTATTAATTTTTAATTTTTTCAGTGGTTGTTCAACTGTCATCTCATTCTTCTTTAAGTTCTACTTAATTTTAACAGTGTATTAAAAAAAACAATTCTTTAAGTAAATTTTCCCCATTACTTATAAAGTACAGAAGATATCTTGAATTTGGTGCATTCATGGTTCAAGATTTGACTTGTGTACTAAAATTAATCTTCCGTTTGTAACACCCAGATCGTCAGAGACCCTACAAAGTATATATATTCTTGATCAGCGTCGAAAACTAAGTCGATTTAGACATGTATGTCCGTGTGTCCGTCTGTTGTTGGCATTCTCACGGGCGTAAATTTTGAGATATTAAACTGAAATTTTGTTCACAGACACTTTAGGTTTTCTACACTCAGATTGCTATTTAAAATGGGCAAAATCGGTCAAGAGCCACGCCCATAATCAACAAAAATCCATTTCTTTGGCATAAAAATTGAGCTATAAACTTGAAATTTGGTATGTACATTTATAAATGTAAGCTTTATCGATATGCCAAAAATGGGCATGGTCGAATAACATATACTCCCACTATCGACAAATATCTATATATCTGCCACAAAAGTTGACCTAGGAACTTGAAATTTAATACCCGTATATAAAGAATTCTATTGTTATGAATGTGGAAGGTATTTAAGATTTATCTTAAGTCAAATTTAATATTCCCACTTGTTTGAAACTAAAAAAACTTCCATCTGTAGATGTGTAAAGCTAATTAAACAATGTCCGTTGATGCTATAAAGCCATAAATGAAAAACATGATCAAAAACAAGAAAATATAAAAAATAAAAACCAACAAAATGTTGTTCATAAACAGATGTATGTGGATACAATGCATTATTTATGTGTATAAAGTTTATATGGTGTAAATGTACAATATGTACAATAATGCTTTATATAGTAAATTATATACATCTATACATATATGCTATGTATTATAAGTGTTATACATAGTACACTTATACACATTTGTGTATATTATCGTATCAAATGGAGTTTTGTACACAATTGATGCCACGTTTTATATGCCAATGTAAATAAACGTGTGCACTTACTATATGTGCTGTGTACTTGTATGTGTTTATCATATATATACAAATAAAAATGTATTTTTAAAGGTATATATGAGAGGGGTTAAAATGAAATTCTGTTTACATAATTTCAGTGTCAATGGAGACAACATTTGAAACAAATTTTGATTTGGTTGCTTGAGAGATAGAAGAGAGAAAACATAATGTAGGATTTAAGAAGTTATATTAAAAGGACCTTATATCATATGTCGAGATAGTTTAAGTATAATTTAGAATGCTTGAGTACAGTTACTTAAAGAGATAGTTCTCTAAAGTTCCCTAAAGGGGCGACAATGGTCTGATCTGACTCAAATTGGGAACTTGTTCACTAAGAACATGACATTAATTAATTTTGATTAAAGAATATAAACATTTTAAATGTTTTGTCTTAGTTTGTGAATATAATTTTATATGGCAAGATGTTAAAAAAATCGTCTCATCCAGTTCAAATTTAGAACATTTATCTTTTATTCTCCATTATAATGATAATTTGTATAAATTATTGTAATTTAGGACTCTTCATATAAATATTTGTATTGCATTTCAATTTAATTTGTAGCTGTTAGATATTTTCTTGTCGAATCAATTTTACTTCATATAAATAAAAACAAAATTTTACTGCCTCAACATTTACATTTGAATGACAAAAACTTATAAGGGGACATGTTCAGATCTAATTTTTATCAAAAAACTTTGTAAGATCTTTGGTACCAACTTTTATTTTTGAGAAACAAAAACTATTATATTATTATTCAATAAATCGTTTATAACTAATAAATATCATGACAGCTAATAAAAAAAAAAAGAGATTCAGACCATTGTCAATACATACCATTTCCAAAGTTAAGTTAAATTTAATGGAGATATCTTATATCTTATCTAAAAAACCGTTAATTTCAGGATAATTTGAAAAGATTAACCTTAAAATAGACGGACTGACAGACATTTTTATATTATTGCAGAAATTTATAATATCCACAAAAACTTTAAACTTTTAGTAATAATCCTTAAGGATAATATGGCCTTTTTTGATGTTTTGAGATCTCTTAGGGTATATAAGGAATCTTTCATATATTTGATATAACAATTTGTCTCACATCATTCAAAATGCAATTTCCTATAAAAATATTACTTAGAAGAATGCTTTACAACAACTTTTGAATATGAAAATGTTGTAAAATAACATTAAATGGTTTTAATATGTAGTCATATGTGTGTGTGTTTTGAATTATATGATATTCTGTATTACATTAAATCATCTATCAAAACAATATTTACCCAAAGCCGTTAATGGTTATGAAATATCAGTGTGTCAACAATCACACCTTCTAATAATATGTTAAGTTGCGTATAGATGTAGGTGTTGTGTTTGTTATTATTATTATTATTGTTGTTGTTGTTGTTTTTACAGTGGGGGGAAAAATATGCCTGAGGTGTATATCATACCTATTCATTGTATGATGTATACTTAGATGCATAAACAGTTCATTGACATATAAAAATTGTATAAGATATGTTTATGTATGTGTTAGTATGTATGAAAAACAGATGAATAAGAAGAGGAGGAAGATAAAACTGCACATTTATTTATATATATATATGTTGGTGAGTATATATTCTAATCTAAGACCATTTTTTCTATATATATTCATACTTAAGATGGGATTTTAAAATGAGAGAACAAGGATTTATGGAGTATTTTAATTTGTGGCTTTCAAAAGATTTTCTAGGGCTCTTTTTTGATCTTTGTGATCTTGGTCAATATCTTACGCTTTCTTCTAACAAGTGAAGTATGAATCAAACTTTTTAAACCAACTTCACTTTGTGGGATATTTTTAGGATTTTTGAATCAATACTTTCTTTTACCTCCACAGCCAATATGTGACATTACTTTAAACTTAATCTTCTTTTCAATAAAATGTTTTACCCAAAACTTTTACTTCGACCCACGTATTATTTACCATTTTTACCTAAAACTATGTTTTACCATAAGTCCAAACTTAACTCTCTCTCTCCTTAAATGAAGACTTAAAGAAAGTTCATTAATTTATTTTAAATTTCACTACGATCCTCGTTTTCTGTATGATTTCAATAACTTTCACTTCGACCATCGTTTTACAGAATATTTTATGTTCCTTTAACCATGAACTCTTGTCATTAAATGAAATTTTATTATAATCTGCAGCAAAAATGTTCACTTCGACCCTCGTACTTTTAATCAATTCTCTTTTAACAAAATTTTCGACTCCATTTAGTAACGAATTTACTTGAAAATGTTTAACATTTCACTTAAAACTCTTACAGCCACCATAATTTCTACATTTATTACTGGGTAAAGGTGTTAAAGGCGGTTCCCAAGAACAACATATAATTGTCAACACATCGCTTCAAAGTATCACAACATCTAAGTCGTTGGCATGAACGGCATTTGATTTTCGTTCATCATTTATTTTTGTTAGCAATGCAACGCAACGTAACGCAACAATATGAAACATTTGTAGCAGACACCGAAAATTGTACAAATTGTTCAGTGAAGCACATACGAAAAATACAATATATATATGTATCCCATACGTCATGTATGTGAAGGTAGGTACGCGCTTGGGAAAAATCATTTCTGCTCCATTTAGTGTATGGTTGGCTACAAGCATCATTATCGTCATCGTCTCACCCGGTTTATTGACATGTTGGCATACTCTGCTGCAACACTGAGGAGTGGGCCCTTTTCTATATAAGTTGTTGTTATTGTTGTTGTTGTTTTTATATAATACCTTTATTTTGTTATAGTTGCAATTGTTGTTGTTATTATTTTCGGTGACTTTATTACTTGTACGACGAAAATTTCTTGATTGTTGGCAGCCCCCAAAAATACGATACATTTGTGCTACACATCGTCATACGTTGTGCTGGCTAGCTGGCATATTTCCAAATCGCCATCTTTATCCAACCCTACCCTAGCTTATCCTACCCTACACACGTACTATAATTGTTGTACATTTGTATTATACATACATATACATACACAGAAACGTGCCCAAGAAGCATGGATGCATGTTTACGTGAAAGTATCGACTACTGACAAACACATACCATGCACACTTTAGCATAGACGATATTTGATTTTTGATTGCACATACATATGTATAATACATGTACATAGTATTGGTCTGATTATAGATTTCATTGCGGCAGTAGTGACTCTTGGCCATTTTAATGCGCTTGTTCAGTTTAATCTGTACTCCACCACTTTTATCTTATATTCAGAAGGAGTGGGGGAAACAGAGATGATGTTGCAGATAAGTACGAGTAAGGTGCCGTACCAGGTATATATATATATATAGAATGTATATAGACAAACACTTGCAATGTCTATACATTGATATTTTTGAAAAGGAAGAAAAGTTTTTCTTCTATGCTGAGTTGAGAGAGACTTGACTTTATTGCTTTTGCTTTTAGTTGCTACTAGTTTGTGCTGTACAAGAGTTTTGTTCCTTTGTGATACCCTTCTCTTTTTAGTGTTCTTACTATAGTCTATTGATTTTATCATTTCATATGAACACAGAAGCCAGTATAAATGAAAAACCCTCAACATCTATACCGTGGGCGTGATTGGTACTTGATTATATCATCTAAAGTTATTAAGTATGAAATTAAAAGTAACGCCAAATATCGTTTTTTAGAATATGTAAGCATGTCTGTTATTTTAACCCGCCCGTATTCTTACCACATCCCTTACCAATGGATATGCTAATTATAAATGTGTAAACCAAAGTTCACTTTAATTTTAAAGCTAAATTTTTGTATATTTTGGGCGTGGTTCTTATTTAAATCCTATTTCTATCTGTGCCTTAACGAAACATTCTTTTCAAAACCGCCACTTTTTCTTAGTATTTGATTATAAATATTGCATTACTGCAGTACTTAAGTACTTATAAATATTTTTTATTTATTTTTGAAATTATTAATTGTACTTAATTTTAATACTTAAATATATATATTTACTTAATTATTTTGTACTTTATTTTTTAATATTTAAAATTCAAGTATTTAAGTACTTAATATTTTGTATTTTATTGTTAATTTTTAAATTTTAAATATTTAATTACAATTTAATTACATTTAATACTAATTTTAAATACAAATTTTTAATATTTAAGTACTTGAAAAATATTCAAGTACAAAATACTTTTTTATTTAATTTTTATTAAGTACTTAAATATAAATTTTTGGTTATTTTCTTAGGAAATTTGTATTGCTGCTGTACTTTTATTTAATGCAATTGTACTTATTAAATCTATTTTAAGTTCAAGTACTCATAGACCCTAAAATTACATTTAAGATGTATGTTTGAAAAAGTTTAAAGAGATGCTTTTGAAAAAATGCAGGGTATTGAAGATTTGGCTTTTAGCCACAAAAAGCTGAATTTTTGTTGTTATTGTTTTACTTGTTCTTGTTTTATATTCAATTTCTAGTCTGGATACTGTGGTGCCAGCTAGCAAGCAACAAAACAATAGATGACAACGATGTCGTATTTAGTAAGGAGCCTTGAACACACAACAAACAAACAAACAAATATGTATGACGGGGAAAAAAAAAAGGAAAAATCCAACAATAACAACAAGTAACTTGTACATTTCTTACACTGTTTCTTTGGACCATTTTCGCCGCTCTATGTTTACTTCACACCAGTGGTGTGTGCCATAAGCTTTACATGTATGTATGCATGGGTGTGTGTGTGTATGTATGTATATGTGTTGTGGCAAGTGATGGTGTACATACTGTTGTTTTTGTTGATTCATTTTCAGGTCGTTGGAGGCACTTGCAGGAATCTTTGCAGTGGAGGTAACTTTTTAAAAGTTCGAGAGTTAAACAAAACAATCTTCTTCGGTTGCTGGTGGTGCCTAGTGGTGGTGGTTATGGGTGTTCATGTTGGTAATAGTATTAGTGTTAGTGTTGGTGTTGGCGTTATACATATGATGACTATATATGCAGTTGTGATTCTGTTTCTATTTTATGATTCGGTGTGTGGGAGAGGAGTGCTGGCACCAACTTTTATACAATTCTCTTCACATCCCTCTGGTGTATGTTTTCCTTTATTCATGAGTATATGTTGTGTTCATATATATACACACACATTTTACACACATTTTACACACATACATACATACACACATATACATATAAAAAGTTTTGAAAAGCAGTCAAGTACTGTCGTAGTGTGAATTTTGTGTACTTTAAGCCACTCCTTCATTTATGTATGTGTTAAGCGGCGCGGATTGGTGTCCCTTAGCCAATCGCTTGTGTAAATATCCGTTGTCGCTATTTCCGTTGTAAGTGTTCCTGTACAATAATCATCACATACATACACATACATACATATATATATAGAAACAGTGACTGCTGGTGCTGTTTTCAAGTTTTTAACCATTATTTTCTAACATGTTTATTTTGGTATCAAGTGAGCTCCTCGCCATACCCCCCCCCCCCACTCTTTCCCACTTCTCGTCATACACCTCTCCAGTGTTTGTTGTTATTGTTTCGTAAACTGTGTATGCCTAGCCTTGCCATTTGTATTGTTTGGTTTATTGTGTGTGGGTGAGTGTGGTGTGGTATGGTTGTGGGAGGTTTGGGGAATGCATAGCTGGTATGAGGGTGGCATTGCCAATTGAGCGACTGACTTCTTTTTTTTTTTTTTTTTGTTTTTCCTTTTTTGGTGCGAAGTATATTTATGCGGCAAATGCACTTCTCATGCATTCGGTTGTTGGTGTACGAGTATATGGTCTTTTAACGTCTCCTGTTCACGTTTATACGCTTTCATTGTTTTTTGACCATTATTTCAAGTCGTGGCCTTTAACGAATTTTCTTGTTATTGTTATTGTTGTTGTTGTTGTTCTTTACTTTATCGGAAAGCTTTTCTCTTATGTTGATGTTTAAATTATTCTAACAGTGCGTTCTTTATTGTTCTTCTTGTATATAACGCTTCTAGGGTTGAGAATTTTATTTGTTTAATTGCTCGTAAAGTTCTTTCACTCTCTCTAACACACACATACACTAATAGAAGCAAAAGGATGAAAATTTTGGTTTTTCATTTTTTTTTTTTTTTTTTGTATTTTTTTTGTTTTCATACATCGACACGAATAATTAATTGCCGGCTAGATTTCAAGTGCTACTAGTAGTCATTTTACCCTTGGGATCCTTTGTCTTTGTATGGCCTACAGCCTTTACACAACAACAACAAATAAATAATTATCTTTCGTTTTCTCTATGTGACAAGTAATCTATGAGTTGTTTGAAAATATTAACGAAAACTGGATTGGGCAAGATCTTCAACATTTTCACCTTTATACAAACTGTGAGGGTGTGACAGGTACCTTACGGTTACTCTCTCTCTCTCTCTCTCTCTTAGTGAATGTATTTATTATGAGGCAGCTAACAAGTCAGGGTTTTTTTGCAAAAAGTGGGCGTGTACAACCTACCTACCCATTCTACCACACCCATTTTTGACTTTAAATGCTTTAAATAGCAGACTTCATGTTCATCGGTTCAATTTTTATGGCATATTAATAGATTTTTGTTAATTGTGGGCGTAACTCTTGACCGATTTTGCTTATTTTAAAGAGCTATCAAAACAAAAAGTGATTGTGAACAAAATTTCAGCTGAATATGAGAGAGAATGCCAACAACAGACGGACGCATGGACATTCATGTCTAGATCGACTCAGTGATTAATGCTGATCAAGATTATATATAATTTGTAGAGTTTCTGACGCCTTCTTCTGGGTGTTGCAAACGAAAGAATAAACTTAGTAAACCCTCATCACTGAGATGGAGCGTAGAAAAAGACGGTTTGACGGTTTCTTTTTAAATAACACACTTGGGAAGTGATTTTTGTACTGTGTATATATGTGTTACATATTTCTACATTTAACTTGAAACACCTTGTACTGAATAATTAAGAATACACATAAATTAGTATTTACCACGTCTGAACACTTTTTGAACCCTCTTATGAAATATGCATAAATCGCTTGAATAATCGCGAATAAATTTAAATGTAAGCCTGTGTTGAGTGATGGTTATAATGAGCACTCATCGTGTTCCAACACTCTGTTGTTGGCATTTTGGCAATATAATAAATATCTTGCTTAGAATCGTACCATATCTCACTACCCCTAAACAACCATCACTTACGATTACTGACATAAAATGGGCTGCATGCGGTTGCAATGTGGCTTTAAACCACATGTCAAATCCAACTAGCAACTGTCTATCTAATGTCAACTGACATTATGTGAGAATGCACATTAGACTGCGCTGACTGTATTTTATTCTTTTTTTTTAAAGAGAACTTTTTAAATTTTATGAAAATTAAATTAAATGAAGAGAATAAGAAGAATATTCTTTGGTAGTGGTGGTGGTGTTTTTTTTTTTTTTTTTCCTTTTTCGGCATCTATTGTGTGTACGTGTATATACTTCGGGATGTATGCTTTTGTCAGTTGGTAGAAGACACGCTAACATAAAATTGTCGTTTTTTTCTATTTATTTCCGTTTTGCTCTTCAATACATTTTTATGCCCTACACCATAAAGTGCAAATGTTTGTAACTTCCAAATGACAAATGCCGACACACCTACACGGAATCAAAACCTCAAACGATTTAACCAAGTCCATCTGTCTTTACATCTGTCTAACAGCAAAGCCCTCTCTCGTACAACAAAACTTACACTCTATAAGACTCTCATCGTGCCCGTGCTTCTTTATGGTGCAGAAGCATGGACGCTAACACAAAATGATGAGACTCTTCTAGACATCTTTGCGAGAAAAATTCTCCGAAAGGTCTTTGGTCCTGCAAGCGTTGGTGATGAATTCCGAATCAGAACGAATCTTGAGATGTATGAGCTTTACGCCGACATTAACATAGTTCGTCGCATAAAGATTCAACGTCTGCGATGGCTAGATTATCTCGGCCGTCTGAACAAATATTTTATATTTATGAATAGAATCACATTTGAGGTCCAACGTCGGCTAATATTTAGGAATTTTTTCAAGTAACGCTTTTTTACGAGGTTACATTTTATACGACAAGATTTCCCGAATTAATTATATAACTAAATGGTGTAGGGTATTAAAAGGTCGAATAATATTTTCACTTGTTTTTCTTATATTTTTTATATACGCTTTGATATGATTAGGGGTTGAATTATATTTTATTGATAATACAAATTTTTTGTTTTCTACAAATTAACTAAAAGCTTAACAAAACAAAACTACATATATTAACAGAAGCTGTTAAGGAAAATTGTATAGAAAAATGTAAAAGTATTTTCTTAAAATAATGAATCGATCTAAAATTATATGATAAGCGAAAAAAATGTGTTAATAATCTAATAATAAAGAAGACAGACGGACAGACACTTATATACGAAAAGACAAATGGCGGAACGTGTTATAGAATGGGGATAGTCTGACCTAAACTATTATTAAAAATCTAAATAAAGACTTAAAAAAGCTATAGAAACAAAGGATAAACTGATGGAATGAAAGACGGATTACCGGACATTATGGAACGAAAATGCACTGATCTACAATTTAGACTAAAGAAGAGGTACTGGTTGACACTATAACATGAAAATTCGCACTAAAGCATATTAAATAATGCCAAATAAATAACGGGGTAAAAACACATTACGTCTAACTTTAAGAAATGAAACTACCGACGGACGTTATGAAAAGATGGACTCTGTCTGTGAATGAAATAATTAAAGAAAATTCTAAAAAAAAACCAATAAAAATGTTATCTTCGGCTAAACCCAATCATTTAATACCCCCTACACCACTTGGCTCCAAAAATTATGCTACAATTACTTTCATACAATTAAAGTAAACGCGAAGCACAACATTTCGAAGAAAATTTTTAATAATTATGATCAAATAAAGGTTTTTCGTTTCTAATGGAACAATTTCGAACTAAGTTCCGTGGAAAGTTGGAAAATTTTATATAGAATTGCAACTAAAAAGAATTAGTCAACGCCTAAATTGATTATCAAGTAAATTTGGAATAAAATAGCATTGAATTCGGTTTATAGTTGGTTGTAAGTTCAAAAAGAATTAGAAAAGATTGATTTTGAAATAAATTTAAAGTGATTTTAGAGAAAATATGTAATAAAATCACGGCTCATTATAGTGTTAATATAAACACAAATAATGTAGAGTATAAAACGAGGGCAGATTATATAAAAATTTAATATAACAAATATCCCAAAATTACGAGTTTTAGCATCAACTCAAGCTTAAATAATATCATGTCTCATAATTTTAAAACGATTGCTATAATAAAAGTATCCCGCCTGAAGTTTTATAAGTTTTATGTTCTAAATATAATTTTTAATCACTTGAGCCTAAGTCTAACCCCCCTTTGCTCACACAATTAATTAATTTATGAATGATTCTTACACATCAACTGCTTTGAATAACTCAATTTCAACTTTATGGCGTTGAATAATCAAATAAATATTTTGTAGGTGTAAGCAATTATCAAAAAGCAAAACAAAACAAAACCAAAAAAAGAGAAAAAAACCGAAGGAGGAAAGAATTCCGATAAGCTTTAATGTTTGAACGCTTCAAATTAAATACAGTCGCCATCCTTCAGTTATTTATTGTATTGTAGATGTGATAATAAGACATAGCGAGACCATTTTTATCAAAATCGTAGCTCTTGTATAAATGATGAGAAGGGTGGAATTTACTTAATATTATCACAGTCATCGTCATCATTCATTTCATTCCATCCTCTTTTCTTACCACTTCACCTCACTTCACTTCACTTCACTTCACTTCACATTCTATACAAAGAAAAGTCTTTTAAGCAAAGTGTTTTTCAAACACATAACATTCTTCTATGCTTTTTTTTTTTTTTAGGGTGGATTATAAACAAAATACCAGCAATCGAACAAAAAAAGAAAAGAAAAAGAAAAACTTGAAATTGTGACGTGTTTTAATCCCATTATCACAGAGCGTCTTAAATTAATACAAACGCACCAAAAAAAAAAAAGATGAAAAATATCAAACCTCAAATACTTTCAAACTCAATCACATTAAAGGAATCGTAAAATAATCACAATTACAGGATAATCAAATCTAACACGACAGTGCTGCCAGACAACAACCCAAAAAAAAAAAAAATGAAAACCACAACTGAACGGAGCCTATTACAAAGGATTAAAGTTAACGGCAAGAAGGCAAAGTTATATAGTTGTGGTTAAAAAGCTTTAATAACTTTTAACAGTAGGTTAGTTAATGCGATGGAATGAACTTTTGCTCAATAATAAATATATGTAAAATATTTTGATTCAGTAATTTGAAATTTACAATATTTAAGCATGGACGGACAAAACTACTTTGATTTAAGTTTTAATGTTGATCAAGATTCTGAAGGTTTCTTCTGAGTGTTACAAACGGTTTAGCAATTTTAGTTTTCTATCCCTTGTTCAAAAGTCGTTGTTGTTGTCGTTGTTGTTGTTGTAATTTAAAGAAAATTTTATATTTAATAAAAAAGCAATTTTTATAAAGGTTTTATTATACCCACCATCCAACGCCCAGAAGGAGATGTCGCATAACCCATAAGTTAAACTAATCATTGTCTGTCTGTCCGTCTATAAGTATACGTGCAAATCATTCTCTTAAGCGTAAAAGTTCAAATATCGTTTCTAAACTTGGTAGAATTGGTTGTTCGTTAACTAATTGTTATTAAAATTTGACGTAAGATGCACCCACAGTGAAACAAAAACTGAAAATGAGTCCATTTGTTAGAAGCTTTCACTTTATTTTAATTTTTTCTGTGGTGAGTAGCCCTTACAATTAAAAAAAAAATTTCAATTCAATAGCATAAGTTTTGTGGCATCGATTTTGTCGATTGTGGGCGTGGCTTTTTATTTATTTTTCCCATTTATAAATCCTTAATGTGCATGCAGAAACTACAAGTGTCTGTAAAGAAAATTTCAGTTCAATATTTCAAAATTTACGTCCGTGATATTGGGGCAACAACAGACGGACACACGGACATACATGTCTAGTTGGGCGCTGTGTTAAATGCAGATTAAGATTATATTTATTTGGTGGAATGTCTGACGACTCCTTGTGCGTGTTGCAAATATAATGACAAGCTTAGTATATCTTATGT
Organism: Ornithomya fringillina; assembly: GCA_963978525.1. Taxonomy (NCBI): domain Eukaryota; kingdom Metazoa; phylum Arthropoda; class Insecta; order Diptera; family Hippoboscidae; genus Ornithomya; species Ornithomya fringillina. Next base: position 22,946,995 of record OZ021693.1, read on the forward strand.
GGAATTATTATCATATTAAAGCTTACGCTAGATAGAAATATTGTAACTCTTTTTGACAAGAATATAAGAAAAATATTTTTTTTTATGTTTTTGTTGTTGTTGTTATTGCCTTAGAATAATTCCTAGGTAGTACCTAGTACTTAATAGAAAATTTTCACTTTTTTGAATTTTTTCATATATTCTGTTAAAATTTAAAATATGAGGCGAATATTAATAATTACTTTAATTTTAATTAATATTATTATTAAGAAATTGAAATTTTTAGAAAATATTTAAGAAAAAAACATGATCTTGTTATTGTTTTTTTTTTTAATGCTTTAAAAGAATATTAATTCTTGTATATACTAAATAAAATTTTGTAAATATATTTTAAAAAAAATGTATTAAATTTAAAAGCCAATACATTTATTTAATTATTTATTAACTCAAAAAAAAAATTGCCCTTTTAATCTATGTAAAAAGTAAAGTCCTCATTGTTGTTGTTATTATTATTATTTATACTTGTTTGTGTTAAAAGGTGCATTGAAGAGATGGGACGAACTTTTACAACACTATAAATTTATTTGTTTATCAATCAAATTACCGTTGCGTGCATACTTTTTAGAAAATATTACAAGAAACATTAATGTTATTGTTGTTATTATGTTTTAGTAGAATATATTTCTCTACGAACGAGACGAACTTTTGCAATTTTTATATATTTGTTCAAAATTTATTTAAAAAAATGTGTTATTGATGTTGTATTACATTAATTATTTCTCATTATCATATACCTCAAAGAGCATCAACCACAATAACATGTATGATACACTCTCTTAATAACACAAACCACGAAGCAATCCATTCCTCTTTCATTCAATGCACTTGAAAGATGCACAAAGTTTTCCTCTACTACACAAAATGTTGAGAACTTTTCAATTTTTACACATTTCCTTTAACAATAAATTATGCAGTGTATAAAATTATAATATTTTTAATTTCACTTTCACATCACAAGGCCACTATATGACGAAAAACACCCTCAAGGACAAACATAATATAAAAAAACAAACAAGTTCAAAACAAAAAAAAAATAGTTTTCCATAATCAGTGATCAGTTTCGATTGAAAACCGCGCGACGGTAAATCACCAAACGCCATTAATAAAACTTGAAAACACACTTTGCGTGTATGTATGAGCCGGCGTTAGCGTTTCAAACTGGTATAAGCAAGCGACCGCAAAAGAAACACAATACAAAAAAGGAAAGAAAAAATGAAAATCAAATTCACAGAATTTATATCTCAAAAATGTGTATCTCATCAGAAAGAGAGCAGTAATAATATTATGTCGGTATAATAGTAACAACAAGCACTTTGACACTGTCTACTGGAGGGACACCTAAGTCACCGTCAACGTCAGATACAATATCCCAACGCGATTTGAATCTGATTCGTGTCACTTGTACAACAAGAAAACAACAACGACGACAACACCACCACCATCACCACCAATAACAACAACAACAACAACAACAACTACAATAAAAATAATAATAATAATAACAAATAACAGCAGCAACAATAAACAGTGCCCAACTTTTGCATTAAAAATGACACCACACACAACGTGTCTCTTTTGTAAGCCTAAGCTGTGATGTGAGGTTGCACGAATAACACTCATACACTCAATCGGGCGTGCGTACATATATAGTGGTAAGGCCCCCCAAACCGAAATGTTAATATATATTGTATAATATACAAGGCAACGTATACATACATACATTACATATCTACCTACATGTTTCTCTCTCTTTATATATATATATATACAATATATATATATTTGTATATTATATAAACTGAAAAGGAATGCGCGTCTTCAAATATATCTAAGATATATGATACTGATGCCCAACAACGACAATAATAACAACACTTTTGCCTTTTTCTGCTTCTACACACGCACACACACATTGTATACACATCGAAAACAATAGAGCGCGACAACGTGAATAATGGCAACAATGGTGTTGACGGCAACCAACGATAAGAGATATTATTCCAGGAGTGCCATACCAGCCAAACAGCCACAAAATCTGAGAAATTCAATCGGTTTTTATGTATTTTTTTTTTTGCTTTAGTTTTCTCTCTACAGAAAATAGAAACAACACAATCTTATTCCAGACGTTTTGAATTTAACACACACTCCCTTATTCACTCACTTCTACTCTCCACACAAAAAAGTGGTCAAACTTTAGAATAAAATAAAATGTTAGTTATAATGCCAGCACACTCTATGGGATGGTGTGAGAGTCTCCTGCTGTTCTAACATCATATTCCAGTTTTTAATTGAGAATAAACTGTTTCTTCTTCTTCTTCTTTTTCTTATCATTATTTTTATTAACATTTTTGTTTTTTACTTGTGAAAGATTATAGAGCAAGCATCTCACTCACGTCTTGCATGATGGTTTAAAAAAAAGAAAACGATTTTTGTGCTGCTCTCTCAAGCTCTGCTAGAATTTATTTTATATTCACCATAATCATTACTTTCCAATATCTTGCAGAGCGAGATCTGAACGGTAAAGTGAAATATGGAATATTTGAGAGTGAATTAGTTGTTTTTGTTTTTGTTAACATATTCAGTACTCACCATTAAAACGGTTATTATGCCAGAGAGTTTAGTTTAACTGTTTATAATGGTTGTTAATTTTACATTCAAATAATCAAGTGAGCGCTTTTTAATAATAATAGATTACATAGAGAGAGAAGGAGAGAGAGAGAGAGAGACTAAAGCTTCAATTTTATATAAATGCTGCATTATACATATTTATATATATTTAACAAAAAATTTTTTTCTTAAACAAAACAACGAAACAAAAATTATTTTTTAAAACATTTTTTATAACTTTTAAACTTTAAACATTTTATAAAGATATTATTATGTTAATATACGAATAATTGCAACGCCTCCCCGTGGTGAATTTCGTCCATTTTGTTAGTAGGGGTTTACACCCTTTTTTCAATCATTTTTATGTTTATGCGCTTGCGCTATATTTTCATCACTCGCTCTGACTCACTTATGTTGTAAAAACGTTTAAAGTACACATGAGACAACTATAGAATATTTACAGCCATAAATTTCAGTTTGTTGTTGTTCTTGATTTACTGGAAAACTAACAATATTAATAAGAGAGAAAGAGACAAAGAGAGCGAGTGTATTGAATATGTTGAATATACATTTTAATGTAAAGGTGGAGAATAATTTTGTTTTGTGGAATTTATTTATCACCCATGAAACCGACAAAGATCGTTAAATATAAAAAAAAAGCCATAAGAAAATGTATTGATCTGTATTTTGTGATAAATGGGGTGGAGCATAATGGTAGCTTGAATTTCATTATAGGAATGGATTTTTTTTTTTTTATAACAAATAGAAACAAAAAATTTAATACAAAATAAAAAAATTAACACAAAAATTGTATTAAAGACAAAAGACGCATACAAAAAGAAATAAAAATTTAATAATTATATAGAAAAAGCGTGAACGTGTTTTATATATAACAAATATTAAAATTTTTATTTTTTACACGAATTTTTTGGCAAAGAGATCGTGTAAAAAGAGAATTTTTGATGTTTTAAAAAGCCATGTAATATATTTTTACATCTTTAAACTGTTATACACATTAATGAAAAGGGAAAATTGAACAATAAGTCAGTTCAGCATGCTAAAAATATATATCTTTTATATATAAGCTTTTTTTGGTTAAATTTTTTTTATTTTTATACGCTGCCTTCTTTTTTTTCCCTTGTTGAGTTTTTAGTGTTAATTAATCTAATTGATAATAGGTCAACTTTAATTATTATTAACATAATTTTATGGGGGACCTTCGTGCCCAGATGACTAACAACAACAACAACAACAACAACAACAAATAAAATAAACCTTTGTGGCTTTATTACAAAAGCCAAACAAACAAATGAATGAATGAAAAAAAAAAAACGAAACGAAAGTATGAACAATTATTAGTATTTAAAGAGTATGTAGGTATGGAAACATCTCAATAATTATCTTCTCGCTTGGCTGCCATTTTGAAGGGTTTGAGACAACTTAATGACAGTGTCAAACGTAGTGGACGAAAACTTGTGGCTAAAAACAAAAAATATTATAGAAAAACAAGTGAACAACGACATATTTGTTTAAACCAAATATATAATACCCTGTACAAGTAAATGTGGGCGTGACAGGTTCTTGATTGACGGCCCATAAAACTGTTTATTCATTCACACTTATATTCTGCTTCAAATACAATTTTTGTGTAACTTTTGTAAGCCACGCCCATTTTTGTCGCATCAAGGTATAGGCAAGTATTCCAAAGCTCAGTATCATGGCTCAATTCTCATAACTGATGAATGATACAGGGAGTTTTATCTATTGTGAGCGTGGCTATTAACCCAATTCATTTAACTTAAATAGAAATCGACTAAAAAATGTATCTTTCCCTTCAACATATCAAAAAATACAACTATAAAGGTTCCACGGACGGATGTACGGACAGACAGCTAAGTGTATTGATCATAGAATTTGAGGCTAATCAGGAATATCTCAGAAATAATCCAATTTGTACACAGATTGATCAACTTAGTGCACCATATCCAGCAACAATAAAATGTGTTTGTTTGAAAAAGGCGTAGAAACACAAAATTCATAACACGCTATATATTTTAAAACTAAAATTAACTCTATGTCTCTCTCTCTCTCTCTCTCTTTCTTTAATTTTGTATACAATTACACAAACCATAGCAAATTTATAACGGTTTAATTTTAACTTACTCAGCCATTCGTTCAACTTTTCACCATAATTGAATACCACACAAATGGCACAAAATTTAACCAAAAAACAATACTTACATACAATACAAGACACGACACGACATAATATAACAACAATACAACAACAGCAAATAAAATTTTTTTAGTACCTATGGTAATTATTCAATTTGTACTCTTTCTCACTCTGCTACTGCTGCGTCCCTATACTATCTCTGAAAACCATATAAAAATGTTTTACGCCTTCCCCCCCCCCCCCCGCCAGCCATTATGTAAGTAAGCAAATGGCAATATAAAAAAAGTATTTAAAAAAAAACAATAACAACAATAACAATAACGCAAACTTGTCTGATTTTCGACTTTTTTCATTTTTAGCACATCAAGCATCATTTTGGCAATTATAAGAAACTTTCCTTAATTGTAGGCGTGGCATTCTTATTTTAAAGTACATATTATTCTTTATATCAAAGAAAGAATTCTGCTTTAAGGAAATGGTTTTTAGAGAAATTATGGGCGTTTACATAGAAAACCACTGAAACAATTTTTAGTACACGGATGAATGGACTGTTAATGAAAATTGTACATTTTCAACTTTTCAATATTTGTGACTTTAAAATGTAATTCTTGAAAATGTCTCCCTTTCTCAATAGAAATCTAGCTATAAAAACTAATAATGTATGTACTAAATTTCATCTGAATATCGAAATATGTTCAAGCATACTTGTTTCAGAAAAAACCCAAAATTGAACGGATTTTAATTTCATTCATTGCTTAGATGATGATTGTAATGATTTGTGGATGGTTTCTAAGGCTTTCTTCTGTTTATTGCAAATGCAATAGAAAATTTAGTATACTTAGCCTCTTATATGGGGGAGGAGAGTAAGAAAACCAACATATTCACACACCTCTTAAAAAAAGTCTGATTTCATAACTTGATTACAACAGCCGGTTGGCCACCTTTCCAAAAAACTCTACTTTTTCTACTACAGAGCTTACAAAAATTATCAATAAGTGTCTGGTGGAGAGTATTCACTCAAAGAAGTTTTCCAAGTATCATGCATACATCTATACAATCGTTTGTGTATTATTTGTATATATGTGTGTGTATGTATGTATATGCAAATCGTGTTGCATATAATGTTTTCTCTCTATTGTTCATTTAGCAGACGCCATAACTTACATTACACGTTCATTACACTACAGGTATATACTTGTAAATATAAATACAATATGTATATATGTGTGTGTATGTTTGGTCGTGTTACCTACCATCATAGATTACATATCTGCAAATGAAAAACACACCAGCAAAATCAAAAAACAAAAAAAAACAAAAAAAAGCGTGCACATGTGTTTCGTGCAGTGAAAGGTACCAGCAACTATAATAGCAACAACAATATAACAACCACGGCGACCACCTTTTTATTGCTGTAAATATATATATACACATACACACATGTATATATACAAATCCATAAAAGTGGAAACGGATTCATTCAACAACAACAAGAACAGCAAAAATATGGTTTGAAACAAAGGAGTACTCGTGTGTGAACACTTGACGCTTTGAAAAATGTACCGAATCCGCGTGACACATAGTACTAGAAAACAATTAGGTATAATCCCACCACTACCAAAACATAACCACCAAACATACATGCATGCATGCATACACACACACACACACACAATACAAACTCATTTTCTATGCTAAGTAGAATTATAAAGGTTTGTTGGGGAGAAACGGTAGACGGGTTGGTTGGGCAGGTACATACATACGTAAGTACATGGCTTAGCTTAACGTTTTTTCAATATTTTATAAAATGTTTATGGTGGAAAAATTAGCAGCAACAGCAACAGCAGCAGTATTAGCAAATACGATTTGAAAGGATTTTATATGAAAATGTGTGTAAACCGTTACCACCATTACCAGCACCATCATCTTTTATCTTTTACCCAAGAATAATGTGTGTACTTGGTACTTGTTTCTCTCGCGTATATGCTTGTTTTGTTTTTTTTTTTAAGGCAATTGACCTTTTTTTCTGATATATATTTAAGCAGAGGTTAAGTGTAGATTATCAACAGAATGATGGTTTAAAAAAAAAAAAAACACTGAAATCAACACTTAAATAAGATTTTATTGTAATGTCTAAAAATTCAAATGCCACTAAACACACAAAGGATGATTAATTTCAATCGATTTAAATGATTTTATTAATTTATTAAGTCTTTCGTAAGCTTTAAAACATTAGTTGAAATGCAATAGATCAATAACTTCTAGAAAGAGAGAGAATGATAACAAAATACCAAAAAAACAAAAACTTCCCAAATTGAAAGACTTTGTAGAGTCACAGCCACCTCCAACCATTCCTAACATTTCCTTTATAATCCCTCACTTTCTATATTAGAAATCGTCATAGATTCAGACAGAGATTAATCGACACTGTACGTAAGATTTGAGCATAGGTCTCAAACGGTTTCTCCTAACGTAATACTTAACAGTAACCCCACGAGAGCTGCCGTCGGACGTTGAAGGGGTTTTAGTGGGTGAAAAGTCCCACACTGACTGCTTTACTCTTTATATTACAAGATCTCTCTACATCTTAAAAGCAATCATTTAACAAATATTTTAATAATCTTTCTTTTTCCTGGCGGCTTGTTTAATCATATCGCTTGACTTTCTTCTTGTTCAATAAGACCTTACTAGTCTTTGTCCTCATTAAGGATCTTTCATTGCCTTGTTTTTCTCATTAAGTTAAAGTTTGAAATCAATTTGTGACAGTCTCACGGGTATTAGTTGACTACCAACTTTTTTCAAAAGTTTACTTTTTGACCGTTTTTTTTTTGTTTGTTTAATCTAACGTTCTTTTCTAATTACATTAAAAGCCACACTGCCTTACTTTCTGTGTACATTTCAAAGTTTCTCAATTCAAATCAATAAATCATATGTCGCCTGACTGTACTTCTTAGAAAATCTATAACAATTTACTTTGCCACGTACACCGATTACAATGCCATCCTTTCATACTTTTATTATAAGTTTTTTTTTGTACAACTTTTCTATACCTTTAATAACAGCTTATATGGTATATGGGTAAGTAGTATATTATTATGTATAAAAAAAGTGTGTATATAACGTATACGTTGGTATTGTGTGTTCACACTATAAAATACGCACACTTTTTATAGACTTCCCTAATTGCCAACCAACAACATCCGATGATCCGAGCAAACGTTACACAAGGCTAATTAAACCACTTATAACTGAAAGAGTGGTAGATTGAGAATTTTGTAATGTGTGTTCTTGTGTTTTCATCTTTAGAAAAAAAAAAAAAAAAACTTTAGCTAATACTCACATTTCTATGGCACACTATTCGGAACTTTTCATTTAAAGTCTTTTCAGTTCTGTACTAGGTTAGGTTTACTGATGTTTATGATTAAAAGAATTCAAAAAAATTAGATAGAAATTTTGAAAAATCACCAAAAAACACCGCATACCACTGTCAAGAAAATTACAATAGTTTTTATAAGTTTACCTTTTTTTTAGTATTTTTAGAATTTCTATCATAATTTTTATTAGTTTACAGCTTCAGATCTTCATGTTCATGTTCTAAGCATTTCTTTCACGTTAACATTTTACAACGAAATATTTAAAAAGTTCAACTTTTCATTTCTTTGGATATTTTAGAGCGATAAACCCACTGTAGCAACAAAGAAGGACCTTTTAGAGAATCTGGCCCTTAAATACAATATGTTTTAACTTGTAAATTGTAAATCGTTACTTACTAGAGCAAGACTAACAACAAAAAATGTGAAAATCGATTAAAATCAATCATTTTTAACTTCACTCTACTTAGCTTTTTAAATTATGCCACAATTAGTTTAGTTAGGCAAAGCCATACTTTATGATATATATATAGATGAGAAGGGGTTCTAAAACTTATACAATCGGATACAAATTTAGCCCAACCAAATATTTAACCAATTAACTGATCTTTACCAAATTTTATCAAAAAATATTAAGAATTGCAAGTTTTTGCCATATAAACACTTTCATTATAATAGAACCTTATATGAAGAAAAGTTTTAAAAATGGTTCAATTCGATCTAATTTCATTAGAGTTTTTCTTGGAGTGGCCAATAAATGAATTTTTATCAATTTTCATTGCAAGTATCTCAAAAAATAATAGGATCGTATATGGGGAGGGGTTCTGAAAATGGTCTAATCCGGTCTATTTTCATTAGAGTTATTCTTTAAGTCAATTCATGTTTTTGTTTCAAATTTCATTGAAATATCTCTAAAAATGTGACCTGTAGCTTGCAAACAAATTTACATAGGCAGACAGACGGAGAGACGGACATAGTTAAATCGATTCTAAATTAAAGATAGGTGGCAGCATTTGCCATTTCATAATTACAAACATCCGCACCCTTTGCCACAAGTGGTGCAGCATATAAAACTTGTTGTAAAACGCAGCTGATGGAACATATTTATTTAATTTATGCAAAATTTTATTTCTATAATCCCCGACCTGTGATCAAAAGACTTAATAAACTTAATATACTAGACTTTCCTGCAAAGTAACTGAAATTTATTTCATACCGCTTATAATAAGCAATTGAAACTGCAATCGTGAATATTTTTTAATGGCGTAAATATTACACACACGTACATACACCATCATAGCAACACTAACGCTATACTCGACTCGTACGCTTATGAAGCCAATTAGTAATGGCGTTTGTGTTTAGATTGCAGCTTTCAACCCCATCTCAAAAGGTAACGTTTCTACGCACCAAACATACGAGTGTTAGTGTATTATACACTTTCTTTGACGTAGGTAAATTTACATACCTGAACCCTTTCTTCCTTTCTTTTCTTTTCCTTTCTTTCCCTTTAAAAAAAATGGTTACTTGTGCATATTTTACATGGACAAGTATTTAATGTTGACAGAAAAAAATGCTTACAAAATAAAAATATTAAGAAAGAAATCAATGTTTAATAAAAATATAAGAAAATTTGAACGGATAAGCTAGTGCAGCTTAGACATTAATTATGATGAAGCTTAAAAACTCTCTAATCTTGCCATTTAATCAACTTGATGTCTTCATTTTTATTCACATAAACTGTAACTTTCCTAACAAGGTTCATAAGTAGACATTTAGACGAGCAAAGGACTTTAATGAGTAGAAAGGCTCGCTTTTCAAAAAAAAAAAAAAACCAATTTTATAAATACTTTATCGCTTGTATAGCCCTGTTATTGCTGCTGCCGCTGACATCCATCACTTAAGCGTAAACCTCCTCAGATTTCACAGAGACAAAAGCCGCCAAACTTTTTCTTTTTCTATTCAGGTTTGTATTCTTTTATTATTAGCAGGATAAGACATTTAAGATAAAGCTGAGTAGTAGTGTAGTTCGGTTTTACTTTATTTGTTATCACTGAGCAACATCGAAGTATGGAGCAGGCGGCTTCATTGAACTTGTTTAAAAACAAAGCTTTCATCCTTGCCGCAATTTGTGTAATTTGAAACCGCTTTATAGCAGACTTCTTGATATCCGCCAGTTGCCTTCTTTAATTGATCGTTTTTTTATTAGCATTAGTGCAAGTTAAGGTGGTTCATACGATTGATAAAAAAAAATAAAAAAAATTCTTTGCGCAATCCATCAAAAAAGTTAGAATTAGGTTAGAATAGAAAAATATAAAGAAGGCATGGCAGCTGCTTTAAATCTCACCTCTGTTTGTTTGTTTCGTATATAGTCGGTAGGATTAGCATAACCAAGCTTGGTATCCACCTATTAGGCTATAGTTAGATAAAAAAATTTTATATTTTTGAAAACTTGTTCTTTCGAAATATCACAAAAGTTAAGGGATTAGACTTTGCTCTATGAATGCGGAGGGTCTTTAATTCGGATTTTGAGAGACTTCTGGAAGACTAGAGAGAGTGCAGCCTGCATAAAAATTAAAATCTATCTATAAGGGGGTAAGATCACCTCAATGCATACGTTTATAAATATATTCCGCTGAGAGCCGATTTAAAAAAATATATACTTCAGCCGATCCTGAGCCATTTACCTCAACTATATTCAATTAAACCTAGAGTGTAACCGTTAAAGCTTCCATTTCTTGGCTTAAGTTTCAAAAACTGAGTCGATCTAGATATGTGCCTATGGGATCTGAAACTTTGTACAGACGCTTTAAGGTTTTAAAATGAGAAAAATGGGTCAAGTGCCACTCCCACAATCGACAAAAATCTATATATCTGCCATAAAAATTGAGCTATTAAGTTGAAATTTGGTATGTGTAGCCATAAACATTGTGTCCATTGATGTGTCCGAAAATGGGCTTAGTCAGATAACAATTACATTTAGAAAGATTTCTATGAAAAAACTGGTCTTGCTCAAGTATAAACGCTTAAAAAAACTCTGCCATCATTTTGAAATATCTAATCTTGTATAATTCTGTAAAATCCGCTGTGAAACTTGCACAATTTCCGACAATTTTTTTTATGTATTTAGGTACTTAAAGTCCAAAGGGTCTGCAAATTTTTGAAGTATGATTTTTAGATCAAACTTTTAACTTTTAAATAAAGTTCCACTCTGACACTTTCTTGTTATTCTGGCATATTTTTTTACCTCCCTAAGGAGTTTACCTCTTTTTTGACTCTTCCTTATAACTCCAATATCAGTCTAGATGCCTTGCTTCAAAGCTTTATTATTCTTTGGCATTATTAGTCACGTAAAATCGTCTATATGTAAATGTGGACGTTTTTGAAGCATATTTCTTGGGCACATACAAATATCAAAACTATCTTAGTACACATTATATACAAACATACTTTCTCGGTTTGAAAAAACAAAAAAAAAAAAACAAGTACACTTCACATAAGACTTTTACAGGTACAAAGAAACCTCAGGTGAACCAGTTGATGGGAGGGTTATCTGTAAGTTCATCATCTACATTATTGTTTGCATACATCAACATGTGATTACGCTTCAGTCTCTGTACAACTAAATTAAGCATTAACTGGAAAATATAATAAACCTAAACTGAACTAAAACTTTGAGACTTCCTGCAAATTAAATCTACCTTGCAACGTGCATATTGTATTATATTATTAAAATATAATATAACTGATGTAATAATAATTGTTATAGTCGGACCAACTACTGCTGCAACTAATGAACACTTTCAGCTTTGCTGCACATAAAACGGCAAAGCCTCGTTTAGTTTAGTTGTGCTCATGCCTACAATCGTTCTATTGCACCTCCCTCCCACATCAAACCGTTATGAGACACTTCTCCTATTATTCAATTGTTGTTGAAATGTCATGTTAGTGATGGTAATGGTGGTGGTGGTGGTAGTGATCATCATCATCATCGTCATCATTATATTTTGCAGACCAATGACAGGCGAGAGACCATAGTTGAATAACAACTTCAACAACTTGGTGTGTGGGAGACGAGACAAACATTACAATACTTAAATCTATATATCATTGAAATGTATGTGTGTATGTGATAGAACTGGTGCTGATGGTAATAGCAATGGTGAAAGTTTAATATCTTTTTGGGTGGGCCACACAAATTATGACAAAATTGATGATTACAATGACGGCAACCACGACGATGGTTATGTTTGGTAATAATAACAACAACAGTAGTACAAGTTTCCTATATCAAGTACTTAAAACAACTGAAGCTTTCTCACGATCCATTATAGCAAAAAAAAAAATTTTTAAAAATATATATATATATACATATATATTTTATATACTCGTATATATAAATATTAAGACAATTACTGTATATGTGGTATAACGTGGAGGAGGCTGCCTGTCACCATTCAAATCACGATCAATTTTCATCGTACTCTTCTTTCTTTACCCTCTTTGTTGTTGTTGTTGCTTTTTCTTCTTTTTTTTCCTTTAATTTTTAAAAATCCGTACTTGTGTTGTTATTGTTGTTTTTTCAACTCTTTCAAAAAAAACCTACTCTCGTTGTTACTTTTTTTTTTTATTGTTGTTGTTGTTATGACTTCAAGATAATTGAGTTTAATTGAGAAATAAGTGTCCAGTCAGAACAATATGTAAAATTGTTCACCCACGAACAGAAAGCAGATTTTTTTTCCTTTTTAAGGCAATAAACAACAACAAGCGCGTCATATGTCGTATATGAAAAAAAAAAAAAAATGAAAAAAAAAATTAAACGAATAAATATGATGAATGTTTATTAGTTGCTAGGACTAAAGAAGAGAATGCAAAGAAAAGGGTGCGGATTGATAGGATAGACGTCATTGTGCGGCTGATTTTAGAGAAATTTCAATCAAAGAAAGAACAAACTAATAAATTTCATTGACGTCGTACATATATAACGTATTGTATGTGTATGTGTATGCAAATGTAAGCATAAAAGCTCAATTAAGCCATTTAATTAGACGATAGCCGCCGTCTTACCGAATTTACTTCTTAATGGTCTCGATGGTAGAGCAGGGATTGATTGTTTTTTTTTTGTTGTTGTTGTTGTAAATATATCACAAACATACATACATCATTTAATCTCATTCATGATTGATGTACTACATACACACACAACAGTACAAGATATAATGCATACCATGGTGGTCTAGATGGCGGTCAATTAATAGAAGTCTTAAAATGGTTTTCATGTAAAAATTGATTTAATTCAATTCACATTTTTTCTGCTTAAACGAAAACGAATACATAAATATAAGTAATAAACGTATAAAAAATCATAAGAATGTATATGAATAAACATATATGTAGGTGGTGTAAAGTTAGGCTGAGGAACTAGTAAGAAAACTAAAGGTCAAGCTTCACCCTTTACCACTTAGCTCCTTCAATTATGCTACAATTAGTTTTGTCAGAACAATGTGGCATTTGTTACAAACATCTGCACAAACTTAATATGACCTTTGCCACAAGTGGTGCAAAAAGTGTATAAAACAATAGACAAAAAAATTTTCTGATTTTTGAAATTTTTATACGCCCTTGCGCTATAACTGTTATGACAACATTAACGTAAAATATAATATTATGCCAAAGTAACGGTATGCATGAGAAGCTTAAGTATTCTGATGATTATGTCGCCACGTTATTTTTCAATTTATTCCTTCAGCTTTGTAGTTGCCATTTTGCCATTATGCCATTTTACAAGTAGTACATTGTGTGTTTTACTCTCAACAGCTACAATGAGTAGAAAGACATCAAAAGAATTAACAGAATTAGCTTTAGGAGGTGTCATGGTGGCCTGTGCCTGGTTACATTGACTTGGCAATGGCTTCCTATTAACAACAATCTAACCCCTTTTTTTTTTTTTGGTGTGTTGTAGAATTTTTATGTTATTTCTTTAATGCGATAATTGATTGTGACATTTTATTGCATAACTAATCCTTTAATAAGACTAGAATTTAATACCTATTGAATATAAATTTAGATAAGGGTTCAGATGCCTCAATTTAGTTAAAATGGTTGCAAATGGTTGAGGACACCACTTGCAATAGACAAAAATATATTTATTGAGCACAAAATTGAACCGATATGTTGAACTTTAATGCAAATATTTGTAATGAGACCTTGATGGGAAAGAAAGGTTTTCTGCAAGCAAGTTTGTATCGAGTTTCGGTTAAGAATCAATCAGAAGCTGTGAGTTTTGCATTAATTACATAAAAAACTAACGTCTGCAATGGCTAGATGATAGCATGTATCGTATGAATCAAAATATTGTAGCCGAGGTGGTATTAGTTCAGGTGGTATGGACGTATGTCACACAAGAAGTAGATCGAAACTCTAATCGTTTAATTCCCTGCAAACAGTTGGTACACACAAGTGGAGAAGATCGAAGCGTGTAGCATTGTCTCTTGAAACAACCTTAAATAACTAAATAAATTGTAATCGGCCAGTAGTGATTATGGTGACTTGTTTAGTCACGCTTTATAATCTGCCATCTGTCAGTTTACCTTTTATATTATAATGTCCGTCAGGGGGTCTTTTCATACTAAAATGTCTGTCAGTCCGTTTTATTATTACACAGATCTGTATTTATACATCACTTACTGACCGACCGGTCAGTCTATTTTCCAAACTATTCTTACATAATTTAAGTGATGAAAAAAAAACGTTCTTTTAATATATTTCTTTCAGTGTATTTTGTTGAAATTGCAGCCATCCATTTACACTCACTACACCACTAATAATGTTAAAATGGGGATTTTTTTGTTGGTTGGGTGGTCAGTGTGAAAAATTCACATTTTCACCCAAAATCCAAAACCTATTACTTGCATATGCTGTATGTTGTTATTATTATTCTTGTTGTTGTTGTTGTTATATATATACATACGTGATTATATGTATGTGTGGGTTTTTATGTTGAAGGTAGTTAACGAAAATCAGACTCATTAAATCAACGAAGATTGAGAGCGCGTTCTGGCTATTGTTTCTTAACAACAACAACAGCAACCAACTCAGAGACCAAATAAGTATGTTGGTAAATATAATAGCCATACAGCACTTTGGCGCCTGATGCAGTTCGAACAATAAACATGCACACACACACACACACACACACACACACACTT
This sequence comes from Ornithomya fringillina, assembly GCA_963978525.1. Lineage (NCBI taxonomy): Eukaryota > Metazoa > Arthropoda > Insecta > Diptera > Hippoboscidae > Ornithomya > Ornithomya fringillina. Next base: position 22,962,396 of record OZ021693.1, read on the forward strand.
ACACATCTAAATGTACACAAGCACAGCTTTGGTTTGGTTTTATAGTATAGAGTGACCAATGTATACGTGGGGCAGCGTCGACAGCCTCATCACATTCTCGTAATTAAGCGCACGCACACGCACAACTCTAAAGAGTAAGCACATGATTAAAACGTTTAGAAAGGTAGGAAAGCAAACAGAGAACAGAACAGGCCAGGCCACCTCGTACAAAACATTTCAACTTTAAATAGCCAATATAACATAAACACGTAAAGAACAAACACACACACACACACACACCTCGTCACGTTCATCACATAGAAGAAGAACATATGCAAGTGGCGTTAAATGTATAAGAAAGCATTAACAAACAAGAACTTTACTTCGAAGGATCACTGATTATATGAATGTTTGCGTTTGTGATGGTGGTAGGGTATGCTATGTATATAGGTTGTGCCAGCATTCAAATGGTGGGACACAACCTCTGATTATTGCATATTTAGTCATCAATAAACACATAAATGTATACTTCCTACAAAGAGGTTAAATCGACTCTAACCTACAGAGAAATTAAAACCTTCTCTTGGTTAACTTTCAAGCTTAACTAGTACAAAAAAAAAAAAGCTAAATCTTAAATCTCTGTACAAACCATGAAAAGATACTTGGGTGGCAAGAATCCAATCCCATTAGTTGATCATTGAAAATATCAAATTCTGCTCTAATTACAATTTTAAGTATATTGAAGGAAGTCCATTTTTCGTTGGGGGTAATGGGATTTTGTATTGGAAGGGGTTCTATTGTACATACACCAAATTTCATCGAAATATCTCAAAAAATGCGATCTGTAGCTTACGCAAAAATTTACAGGGACATACGGACAGGCGGACGTGATTGAATCAATTCAGATTTTGATCATGATTCAATGGATACAATTGAAGATGGGTGTGGCATTTACCGTTTAAGAATTACAAACATCCGCACAAACTAAATGTAGCCTTTGCGCACGAGTTCATTTATGGATCAACTTACAAGCGGATGAAACTCTAATTAAGGAGTACGTCTGTTATTCGACCCCGCCCATTTTTGGCATATCAATGAAAAGACTGATTGTACAAAATATGTACAAAAGATTTGATCTTCATAGTTTAATTTTTGTATATGACAAATTGATTTTAGTCAATTGTGGGCGTGGCAATCGATTGAAATCTATTCTTAAATTCTTTAAATCCTTTTAAAATCCACTTATGTGTAGAAAGTAAATCTATCACCTTAATATCTTCATTTATTTTACCAAAAGCGATCCAACAAAAACAGAACGACTGACAGACACTAATGAAAACGCTTAGATAAGCTTCACTTTTTGATGCTGATAATTTCTTTATGGAATGTTACATACAGCTTGGTATACCCTCCACTATAGGGTATAAAAATGAAGTTTATTCACAGTGCTTGTGTTCTAAAAATATCACTGCAAGGGTGATTGAAAGACTGTATAAACGAAACTTAAGTGTGTATAGAGTTTTGTTAAGGAAACCATTGATTGATTTGATATCACTGCGTGCACAAGGTAGTGTGTATGTGGTGGTTATATTAGGCTCAAACTTATGATAGCTTAGAGCCATACATAAAGAAACATATGTTCGTTATAAATATTTCATGAACATATAAACTTCAACGTGTACTGTGTCCTACTAAAGCCTCAGAACAGCAGAATTATATAATGATGGCATGGTGTGTGTGAGTGTGTGTGCTTATTAGCTAAAAGTTATATATGATGTCGTTTTAAACAAAATTTAAAAAAAAAAAAAAAATTTCTTACGAATACGTTTTATGTTCGCCTAGATTTCCGCCTGGCGCTTAATTTCTGACAGATTTACAGTCAACATTCCAACGGAAATCTTGGCACTCTCGATTTTTGTTTTTTTTTTCTTTCTTTTGCATTGCTTTAAGTGAAGCCGCCCAACAGCAGCGTCAGCAGCCTCCTTCGTACCAACACACACTACATAACTTACCTACACTCTAGATCTTTTTTTTTTTATATATTTTTTTTACATTTTTGATATGGATACAATGGAATGTGTGTGTTATGAAGAAGATTTTATATATAAAAAAAAACAGAGTAAGTAAGAAACAGAAAATGTTTTGCGCCATTATGACAATGTGATGACAGATTTCTACGAAATGGTGTTTGCGGTTAAACGCGGCGCTACTGTTTTCTCTCAAGCATTTCGTCAGACGCTTCACATGATTGCTCATTAAGCGATATGGTATATGTATAATGTAATGCAATTATTATTATTATTGTTGTTGTTGTTGTTATTATTGTTGTTGTTGCAGTTAGTTTCTGGCGGTTGGTTGATATCACTAATTTATCGCAGACCTCTTAAAAAGATGAGTTGCTGTGATGCCGAAGTGTGTACGATGCGTTAAATACAGCTTTCATCAAATCAACAGCAGTAGCAAACAGAAAAAAGGAATAAAAAAACAAAAAATAAAAAATAAAAACATTCTAAGAATTTCTCTCTAAAAGTGCGGCTATGTTTGAAAATTGTTTAAAAGATCTTATAAATCTGTGAATCTACTCCTTTTCTTAACTAAATCATATTTTTTTAAAACCAGCTTTGACTTAACCGATGCGTATAAGAAATGTAGAGAAAACTGTATTAGTTCAAAAGACTGAAAGAGTGACTTAAATATAATCATAATTATCATTAGTACTGGCTGCTGTTTAGGAGTTTAGACTTTTGCTAGAAAAAACGTCACAGTTTTGTACACCAAGTGTCCTCAAAATATCAAAAGCAACGACTGGTTCCGGCTGAAGTATTTTTGTGGCTGAAACATTTTCATTGGAACTACCGCCATGACCTAACCATAGCACCCGTTGAATTTGTATGCAACGCAATATTTTAATAGCTGGGTAGGGCTCGTATAGCTTCTAAGCCAGAATATATCGCGGACACGTTATAGAGAATTTTTACCTCGAAATCTTTAAAAAAAACTTCATTGTTTTGTACCAAAGTTTACAGAGAAGCATGAAAATGAAAAGGATCTTAAAAATTTTAATCTTTATCGATCGAAACAGTGCCAAATATTTAAGAGGGTACGGGAGTGAGTATAGCAGACAGTGTCAATGATTAGTTTTAACCAAGCTAAACTCAGAACTATCCTGGCCTCTTCTCAATACCACATTCTAATTATCCCAACCATCGACATGCCAAAAATAGGCATGATCGAATAACAAGCACGCCCACAATGTATAAAAAACCTTATAAAGCTTAGAACTCGACTTGCAAGTAAATGCAAAATATACAAACTATTAAAGGTCATAATCATGAACCTGTCATGCCCACTGTTTATATTTTCAATACTTTAATATATTATCAATATAATGTTTCAACCTAAACTTTAATTTTAAACATAATGATCGATTTATAAAGTTTTTGATAAACTGATTGGATTTTTTTTTTATATATAAACTAAAGAATATTCTTTCAAGTACCAGCATAATATGGAGAAGAATCTAAAAAGTGTTGTTTTTTAAAAAAATATATCAAGTTAGCCAAAGTGCTTGCTATACATTAACAGCATTACAAAATAAACGGCCTAAGTACACATTCCTTTTACAATACTTTGTAAATTCTTTCATTTAATGTTTGTTTTTTTGTTTGTTTTTTTGGAGGTTATACCCAAGGACAAAAGAAAAATTGTAATCAATATTTTTACGGGCATCATACATTTGACATGAATGAATAGTTAGTTTGAAATATACACCCTTCTGTGTGTAGATGAAAAAAGGAAATACGAGAAATTCGCATCATTTCATTGTCCATTGATTTTTTGAGCTACTGACACCCCCGCGTACAGCTGCTGTTCGCATCAACAAAGTTGTTGTTGAACGTCGTCTGCGCAGACCTAGATTCTAAATAACAATAGAATTCAATAATAATAATAATAACAACAACAACAATAATATTCCATCGGAAACTGAATGTGTTCTATTGAATCTCTCACTCACTATTTCATTTTCATCCACTTTCATTTTGAGTCTTCGTGTCTCTACTGTCTGCTGTCCGTTGTTGTCTCCCTCCTTCTTCCCCTCTAATAAATTTGTGTAATTGCTCTCACAAACAGTCGATGTGCCGATGATGTGCTATCAAGTTTTTGTCGATGGGCATTGTTGAATAAAAACTTCTATTATTCGTAGGCCATAAATTTTATTGCTTACTGCCGCTTGCAATTAAATCTGAACGAGTATCAGATATATGACCAGAATGAATGTTTTTAAGGCTGGAAGCTGATACATATTCAATGTATGTTGCGTTTGTGCTGAATAATATTGTCCCACACACGCGCGTTGTTTCATATAAAAAAGGGTAACTAAAACGCCACCGCCACCGCCACAGCCGACATCGTTTGTTTTCATCATTATTGTCCTTTCATTAAAATAAAAGTTGTGAGAGCTAGCTGGCTATAAAATATTGTCAATATTTTGACAATGTTTTCCTAAATCGTAACGCATTATAAAACAGTTGTTAGGTAACTCTAGCAACAATTTTGAAAACCATTTGTTAAGTTTAAAGGACAGCGATAATTACAAATAGAATGTACACACACACACACACAAAGAATTAACAATTGAAAGTGTAAGATTTTCAGAAAATATTAATCAACTGATTGCCACTTAATTGAGCTTTGAAAACCTTTAAATTTTAATTAACAGAAACATTTTTATGCCCACCACCTCTACCTTTATATCAAAAGCATTTATAACAGCCAGAAAATGGTATCAGAGATTGAATATGTTCTTTGTTTGTATGTCTGCATGATATGTTATCGGAGTTACGGGGTCTCTCAACACCTCAACGCTTAAAACATTGCATTGATACGTCCGACATAACTTAACCATTACAAAAATCTTGAGCAGAAAGAAAAAGTCTTATTGTTTTGCGTTAGTGTCCAAGTTCTTAAATTAAAGCCTTAGTCCATCTCTCTATACATTGGATTAGATAAAAATAGGTTGTAGGATAAGTCTACAGTTAATGAAAAACTGACAAAGGATAATTTTTAAAGGTTTTAAGTGAAAAAGTCACCCAACAAATTCAATTTATAAGCGATAGTCACCAGCTACAGACCCTTAAGGTTGGCTGGGTATTTAAGATTTGACTTAAACCAAATAGAACTTTTTTAAACATGTTTTTCTCTTTCTCTCTGCTTGATTTTACTCATTTCACGGAACTGTTTATGTAATAAAGGATTAGATAACGGATACAACACTTCATAGATTGCTCATCCTTCCGATCATACGCCGATAAGTCAATGCCATCTCCACCTCTATCCTCCATCCATTTGTTTGCTTCCGCACACAGCACGACTTCCTGTCAGCGTTTGACTAGCATTCATGTGACCAAAAAGCGGTGGTTTTATATATTTTTATATTATACCAAAATTTGTAGCCATAGATAAACTAATTTATGTGACAACAATAACAAATTTAATAAATATATATATATAGATTGTACAAACAAACAACATAAACAAATGACTTTTTTAACAAGTTATGTTATGACACTCTCTCTGTCTGTCTCATTGTATTGCATTTATAAGTAAGTTAAGAAAAGCGTGCAAGGATAGTGCAAGGATTTTGAAATCAAAACGATTGAATTTAGTAAAATGATTATAAATTTATTACCTCATGTATTACCCACAGATAGTCTCTACTTTTGTAAATTTTTCTAGAACTATTTCCGTCTAAAGAACAACACTTTTTCTTGCCAGATATGGAATCATTTTTCTCCAAAGTACGTTTCAGATAAAGTTTCATTCATCACTTAGAAAAGTGTTCAATATCAATAAATAAATATCAGCAATATTTGGGAGGATTTTGGTTAAGACGGAAATCGATTTAGTTTTTAATTCTGAAACGATTTGTATTAGGAAACACTGCAAGATAAAGGACCTGAGTTAAAATGAAGCTAAGAAGCAAAGGAAGCAGCTAGAATCTAAACTCATCTCCCATAAAAGATTGGTAACGCATTGACATTTAAGAATATTATCATGAAAATTGAGGTAAAGTTCACAGATCCCAGACAAAGCCTATCTTTGGTAGAGAATTGATTTTTAATTCCATTTTTAAAGCTCTTATTCAGTATTAGACAATATGACAATTCTCCACGCTTAGTCAAGAACAGTTTAATATAAATTGAAAAAGAAAACATCAGTCTTGCAAGGGATCCCCTTTTATTTTCACTCTGAATCTCCAAACGAATATATATTTTATTCTGTGGTGGAGGTACTATGAGACAATGAATGTGTATTCAAATTAGTGTTATGGGCTTCAAAAATTAATTAACAGCGATTGAAGTGTCCTGATAGGTTGCGGTTATCCGTGTACCATTCTTTCATATATTTTTTGTGCTAGAAATGTCAGCATGTGAAGATCTACTGACCCCGTCTCACAGCTCCAAGTCATTTACATACATATGTATATCAGATAAATAAAAGCGACTGTTTTGTGATCGCCATTTATGATAATAAAAACGCAAGGTGCGTCATTTGACGGCAGTGGCCGTAGCAGTCAGGCGGCCGCAACATTTGTAACATAGTATGTGATAATGATAATGATGAGTGGCAAAGGGTCAACAGTTTTCTACGTTGTCTTAATGAGACGTAAATTGTGTCTAAGGTGCTATACAGAATTTCCATTAAATTAATTTAAAACAAATCAAGCTTAGGCTTTTTTTCTTCTTTTTTTTTTCTTATATGTTAAGCAGTTGGCTGGTGGTAAAAATTTAATAAGGGTTGTGTTAACTAATTTTCATGTTTTTTTATGATATATAATAACGTTGCTATTATATACAATGCGGATGAAAATTATTATAAAAAATATCTTGAAAATCTATCAGCGCAGAAAAGAAACAAACAAATTAATGAGGAAACACACACACACACATACACTGTATATACATATGTTAAGTAACAATCACTATCACAAATCGAATCTCGAATTGTAATCTACTGCTGACACACCAATCCGACAGACACAATCATCTGCTTTACGCTGCAAGCACAATTCAATATTATCTTCTTTACATCTTGGTAACACAACACAACACAACACAATTGATTCGATGCTGCTGCTCTTCCTTGCTAGTGCTGGTGCTGCTGCTGTACGCTGTAAGCTGCCACATCAACAAGTTACTGACAATTATCGAATTGTCCAAGTGGCGCCTCAAGTAGCGGCTACGAATGCGCGACTAGACGCGTATTGGTTGTGGCGGCAACGATCAAAAAATTAACAACAAACTTTTATAGAAATCCTTACGTCGTGTTATGCCGATGTCCTTTTCCATTTAAGAATTCATTTGTTTGTTCATTGCTTTCAATATATAGTATATTAAAACTATATAGACTAGGTACTAGTATATACATTTTTCGGTGGTACATCATACCTTCAATGAAGTATTTTCAATAACTTGATAGTTATGTCGTTTTATAAAAAAAAGAAAAAAAAGATTTTCTATCAAGTTGATTTTAAAATGGAAACTATTCACTAGTTAAAAACTTTTATAATCAAAGATCAAAGACAACCTAAGCCTTTTGGGGACCTTTACAAGGTTTGAGATTTCTTTAACTTTGCCTTTCCTTTAACCCTGAATTGTTGATACCTTGGTATTCTAATTGATACAGATTACATTCTAAGTGATCACCAGTCATCACTTAAACTTTTGGTAAAAGGTCCCTTTTCTTTGAAAACCTCAATTCTTACACTAAAGTTCACTGAATTTACAATTTTCCTTACTGTCAAACTTTATCCTTTAGAAATGATTTACATTAATTCCTACGGAATTCGAATTAGTGGTTCGATACTGGGGAGATTTTCTTCTTCTTTGACTATATTTTCTAAAAAAAAAATGGTAAATATTTCAACTCTTTAGGTACCGTAGTCCCTGGCCTGTCCTTAACTAAAGTTCGTAATTCTTTGGGAGTAATTTGTTTTGGAGTTTTTATAGTACACCTAATTCTCTCTTTGCACGAATTTTTTTTAAACGAATTTGATTTAACACGAGTTAAAACGAAAAAAAATCTCTTTTTACACGAATTGTTTTGTTTTAACACGATTTTCAATTTTTTTTTTGGTCTGGAACCAATCTACTCTATTTTTCCATTTAGACAGTATCTTTTTTTATACGAATTTTTCGTAGAACGTATCTATCGTGTAAAAAGAGAATTAGGTGTAGTTCCCACTTAGACCCTTAGACATAAAAGGGTACATTGTAATTTTCAATTAAAAACTCTCCCGCGTTAGTCGAAATCATAGCATTCCAGTTTCTAAGATCATAGCTCCGATTTCATAATAGCGTAAATTGTAGTGTTCAACAAAGTGCTGAACTGGAATCTGCCTAAAAATGGATATTTTAAATTAAATGCTAAATAAAAAAAGAAACAGATACTATAAGATCATTATAAAATGCATGAACCTGCAGTGGTTATCTCTAAAAAGCTGATATTTAAGAAACAAAATTTATATATCTGCTATATTTAGGAAGGAAGGGCTCTTTGTATTCGACCCTATCATTATTTGCAATAATATTAACAACAACAATAACAATAGGCGGCAGTTATTGGCTGTCGTCATCGTCGTCGTTTTCCCTCTGAATGACACAAAAGCCGCTTTAAGCTTTGGCAATGCGCGTTCGTGTCTGATCTTCAAGTGGCGCCAGTCGTTTCGATTTTTGTTATTCTCTATGTTGTTGTTTTTGTTTTTTTTTCTTGCTTTTTTTTTTTTTTTTTGGTAACAATGAGTTGTATTTACTTCAAAAGATCTCGTTTAGCTTTTTTGTTTTGAACAAATGCTACCTATCTTAAAACACACACACACAGACACACAGACACACATACACATTTACACATGCAAACCCATGCAATCAATACCAATACGATGCGATGTGATGCGACGAGCGATGAAATGAGATTATTCATTGAGCAGCAAGCAACAAACGAGGCGAGCGTATGATCTTCAATAATGTCGTTTAAGTTTGATGATGAGGAGTGTAGTTTAAAAAAAACAAATACAACAACAACAACAACAACAACAACACAAAACAAATGAACAGAGAAACATCCTGCCTTTAATGTTTAATGAAGTACTTTTCAACATATCGGTACCAATCGGTAATTTCACAAAAATTTCATCAACATCATCATTATCAACAACAGTCATAGTCATCGTCGTCATACATCAAACTGAACTGCATAACAATCCAATCCAATTCAATCCAATCCAATCCATTGCAATGCAATGCAATGCAATGCAATGCAAATGCTGTTCAAGTACTTTGCTTTAAGTACTACTTACTTACTAACATATCTACGGATATGGCTTGTTAATACGTTCTTGACACTAATATTCCTTTTTTTTTTTTTTTTTGTTCTGCCTACTCTCTTCTCATTATGAGGCAACAACAACAACAACAACAACTATAACAAATATTTATGGGGTATAAGTATAATTTTTCAGTATTTTACTATTGTTAAGAGAGGCGTGCTTTGTTTTGTTGTGAAAGGCATACCATACCTGCCCCTACCTACCTTTGCCACAACGTAGTCAATGATTGCAAAAAAAAAAAAAAAATACCGCATTTCGTTTTAAGCCGAAATCTCTTTAAAATCCAAATACGTTAAATATATAATTGTTTACAATTGTTCAATGGATCTTGTTATGGGATTACTTTACGGCTCGGAAATTTTCAAAACACATTTTCCTGCGATATAAAACATAATAGAAAACAACAACAGAAGCGGCAACAGCAGCAGCAACAAATGATGTCTTAATTGGTTTTAACCAAAGAGAAAAAAAACAAGATAGAAAAACTATAACAAAAAGATAACAATTAATGCAAGACATGTTGTACCGAATATTCATCTAGTGTCGGTATGTCCAATATGTGGCACGTCTACATACCGTCCTCCATTTTATATACCTTAGGATGGTTCATGATAAAGACTAGAAGTAAGAAAACTAAAAAAACTACAATGGGGGCTAATGCCAAATTCAAATACTGGGCGTTGCAGGTATTGGATTACGCCCTCTAATGGTCTATGTAATTTATATCAAGTCGAGTTTTATGCTGATTATGTTTTTTTATAAATTGTGAGCAATTTTTGAGGTAGATAAATAGATTTTAGTCGATTGTGGGCGTGGCTCTTGACCAATTTTGCCCATTTTAAATAGCAATCTGCGTAAAAAAACTAAAAATGTGTGTCAACAATGTCAACAACAGAGAGACACATGGACACACGGACATACATGTCTAGATCGATTCAGTTTTTTATGATGATCAAATATATATATACTTGTAAGGTGTCTGATGCCGTCTTTTAGGTGTTGTAAACGGATAACAAACTTGTTAAGGAGGTTATAATGACCATTGATAAATATTTTATCTTCCCAAAGGTCTTACTAGATCCTAGGATGCCTATATTTTCCTATACATGAGTATTCTTAAAATTCTTGAATATTAAGAATTCATGAATAACTCCCCCTTTCCAGTTTCTATATTCTTCACTTACATTTACAAGTATTTTTGTTAAGATTAATTTTATTCTTTAAAACGCGCATCTGATCTCTTTAAAGAACTACTAACCAGTAGAAGCAAAACAAAAAAACTGGTTGCACTGTAGCTCTGGCACAGATAGGCAATTAAATGGAGTAGATAGATATGATGTCTTTTTCACCAATTTTCGTATTAAACAATGCAATTATATGCTTTGAAAAAGTTGATCCTTTAGAAAACTACAAAACCAACGCATGGTTTTTAATGTTTTTCCTACATCAACAATTACTTTTCCCCGAGTGTTTACTGCTGCCTGCTTGCTGTATAAAAATATATATAAATATATATATATATTTTTTTTGCATACAGAGATAGAGAGGGAAATTGTTGTTGTTGTTGTTGTTTTCTTTTTTGCGTTATTTTCTACACATAGAGTAAACAGAACCGAATGGATAAACACTTGTGTACACACTATTCATAGACTTGTTGTCCTGCAAGCAAGCAAGCAACAATAACAACAACAACAACAATAATAATAAAATTTAGTTTTAGGGGAAACAAACAGTTTATGGCCCCCGTTACCAATGCGTTCATTTTATACATTTATACAGTAGCATGAATCACACACAAGACCAAAAAGAACAAGAACAAGACAACGATGATGACGATGACGACAAAAAAGAAGAAGAAGTTTTTAACTGGGCAGGAAGAATATGGTTGTTAAACGTTGGGAGTGCTACAAATGTTTTTAAGCAGTTACGGTATATATGTGAGTGTGTGTGTGTGATGCTATAGTGGATACAATATTTTCTAAGTAATGAACACATCATCCGCTCTAATAAATACTTTGTTCTACTTTTACTATTCTATTCTTTTACGTTCAGTATATGTAGTTGGGAATTTTGTTGTTGGACGGAAAGAGGATACTACCATATACAGAATATTGTGTATGTTGACAATTTTACAAACCTACATATGTTTTGTGTATATTTGTATAAGACTAAATATGCAGGGCACATAACAACAGCAATAACAACAAAACAACAAACATAGCAATATGCCGGCAAGCAAGAGATTTAATTGAATGTAAACAAACGCGCTCGAATTAGTCGGCATCTTGACATTTTTATTTATTTGCGAAAAAAAAAAAATACAAAGAAATCTAGGAAGAAGAAGTAGAAGAAGAGAATGCCTACAAGCCTGCAAGTGTTGCTTAACAATATTTCCCTACATAACTACAACTACAAGTATTCATATAAAGATGCATTCTCTTCTATCTAAGAAGAAAGACCTTTAGAAGCAGAAGCTTACAATTGTCAAATATTCAAAGAAAATATCTTCTAAGCTTCTTTTTGTTGGTCCTACCATACATTTTTTTTATGACAGAAGTAGATTGAAAGTATCCTTTTTTCAGCAGGCAGTAACGTATTTGGTAACTTCGTAGCCAAATCCATTTATTTTTAGGAAAAATTCTTACGTTGGTAATAAAATCAATTTTTTTTTTTTTGGGAAAATAATTATGAAAATTTATACTTTTGTTGTTATTATTGTTGTTGTTGTTGTTGTAAATATATCATTCCATTTCCCTCACTCGGAAGAAGGCGTCAAAGACCCTACAAAAAAGTAAACATTTTTGATCAGCAACAAAAACAGAGTCGATCTTGACATGTGCGTCTGTATGTCCGTCTTTTGTTGACACCTTAACTTAAGTAAATTTTCAGATATTGAGCTGAAATGTTGTACATTATTATATATAAATTGGACAAAATCGGTTAATAGCCACGCCCACAATCGACAAATATCTTCTGTATTTGCCACAAAAATTGAGCTATGAAGTTGAAAATCGATACAAATATTTGTAATTGCGCCCAATTCATCGAAAATGTGCCCAAAAGAGGGCATGATTGGATAACGAATGTACTCACAATCTCAAAAACCATACTCCGCGTACAACTTAACTTGCACATGTAGAAGGTATTTCAAATCTGGCCGAAGCTTCACTTTAGTTTTCTTATCCATTTATAATTATTTTCTATTCTAATTTATTATTAATTCTTATGAAATATTTGACATAATACATATTTTCTTCTAGTGTAGGTCTTATATGATAACTGACTGTTGCTGTTGCTGCTGCTGATGATGATGATGATGGTGGCGGTGAAGCTGCTGACTAAGATTGGTTATAAAAATATTACTTTTAAACAAGACCTCCCGCAGTTAATTGCCCATCGTCTTATCGAGTTCCGCCCAGCTATTTAACAACAAGACAAGCATTCATTTAGTTTCAACTCTTAAAAGAAGCGAACATACACATATGAACACATACAAGCATACATGTCGATTGCACTGCTTTCTGGTTTTTTCGCTTATGAATAAAACGGGATTCCATTCCCTACGTTGTGTGATGACGTGTGAAGAGTTATATAAAGGTTAAACAACATTAAAACCAGAAGACCGCCGCCGCCGCCACCGCCACCGTCGTCAACTTAATGACAGAAAATTCTCTTGTTATGCTTTTTTTTTTTTTTTCTTTCAGAACAACTTTAACTATATTATCAATTTATAATAATAATAACAACAATAATAACAACAACAAAATTATAACTAAGTATGCGCCAATTTTTACACTCATCTGCTTAGATAAGTATTATGACTTTATTAAAACGTTTGGAACGTCTTTCCAAAGAAAAGATGAGAATTTAAGAAGATTGTTTGGATGAGGAAGTATTTTTTTGTTACTTTTTTAATAATATTAAGCTCCACTGAAGTAATCAGATTGAAGATGAATTATAAGTTTGACTTGCATAAGAATCTGATCTAAGAAAATGGTTACAACGCATTGGTATGGAAAAGAGTTTTAGGTAAAAAATAGTGCTTTTGGGACCAAAAAACTTTCAAATTGAGAAAAGTTCCAAGCAGTAAAGAAATAAATATAATACTGAAGATAGGTAAGGTCTTCGAGCCTGCACTCGAAGAGTCCCAACTTAGACTGAATTATAAGCTATATGAACTCTATGACGATATATATTTAGGTCTAAAAATTCAATTTGCTGCGAAAGATGTAGTTGTAGGGATGAAAAAATTCCAGCTATAATGGTGTTCGAAGAGGAACCTAACGGACAGCACCCAAAAAAGACACCAAAACACCGCTAGAGAGATCAAATGTTGGCCCTGCAAATAATTGGTGGACAAAACCAGCGTAAAAGGTCCAAGCGCCTGACTTTCTTTCCTGCAGCAGACCAGTAATGATGTTGTTGTAGAAGGCGAAGCTCTTTTAATGATGGCAGAACTTTGTTTATAATTCATACAGATCACCAACCGAAATACTTTCAAAACTATTATCAGCTTATCTAGTTAGAAGCAAGACATGAGGGAGAGATTGAAACTGTGGAGCATCTGCTGCGTGAATGCCCAGCTTTACAAGGAAAACGTCACAAAACACATGAACTTAGATTCCCGAAGAAACTAGAACCACTAGTAGATGCGAATAATTTCGATCTCAAACTATTTCTAATTTCTGGATGGCTGTTCTGAACTTTGCCCTAGATGAATTGCCTTTTGGCGTACACCCGTTTAATCTAACCTAACCTAGAAACATCACAAGGAGAGCCACAAACAAAAAACTTCTCAGCCCTTAAAGTGGCGAAAGTCTTTCCGAAGGTCTAACTAGAATCTATGCCCACACAACTAAGGTCTCTTCTTTGTCAGCTTAGGGCCTTTAATTAAATAATTTGTCTTCGTTTTTATTAAATTCCTTAAATTATTTAGTTAAACCTAAAAAAAATTCTGTAAATCATTGAATTTTTAATAAAATTACAAAATCAAATACATTACCACGCAAAGTATCACTTCAAACCCAAACAAGCTTATTTAAGCACACAAGTGCTTCTTTTTCTATAATAATATTTTAAGATAAACGGAGGGGTAGCCATAATAAATAGACGACACTTGTTCCTTCTTTTCAACTGTAACGAATTCTGCGGGTTTTGATTATTTGTCACTGATATTATCTATCATTCGTTCTATATGCTTGCATTTTTATTGGGAGGGTTCCACCATCCCAAATTCAAATATTGTACAAGTATTGTCTTTAATAATGCGGTCACACGCGTTTCAAATCCTTTTAGTTACAGTATCTAAAAATTAAATATTTACATCATGTATGTGAGTAGCTCACTCTTATTTCAGGATGCCAAAGTAAATGACATAAAAACCACCACCATTATAACATATCTTTAAGGAGTTTTACAGCGGCTACGGTCATCAACAATTTATATTATGACGGTGTTAAATTTGTAACAATCGACTTCTACCCGCTAGATAAACAAGCATTTGTATAACAATTTCATTTAGGGTTATTACTCATTGAATATATATATATATGGTAAGAGGACTTTTGAGAAGAGACACGTGTGTGTGTGTGTGTTTGTAAGGAAGAGCTCGATTCTATCTGTGACATTGCATTGCAAATAAAATACGATTTACAAAATAAATGTATTAAAAAGCTTTGAAAAAAAAACAAGTGAATAAAATATGAGCGCTTCTATGTAACAAGTTAATGCCCTACATCACTCAATTCGGTGGTTTAAGTTAATTCGTTTTCAATAAGTAGCTATAATTACGACCACTAGGTTGATTACAAGAAATCCAAGAACGGACAGTCGGACATTTTCATACTAATCATCTCATTACCTTGCAATCTAATTAGAATAAATAAAATTTATACCGTAATCTCTCAGGGCAGTCCTTTTTATGAAAAAGAAATTCTCTAATTATATTGAACTATTCCGAATCAATATCTGAATCGTTTTAATCATATCGGTCTGTCTGTCTGTCCATGTAAATTTGTGTGCAAGCATTGTGCGTCGCATTTTTTGAAATATTTTAATGAAATTTGGTATAAAAATATGTATTGACCTAAAGAGGAACCCTAATAAAAATAGACCTAATTGGACGATTTTAAGAACCTCTCCTCATAGAAGGTCTTATGGTCTTTATACGGCAAAAAGTCACATTTTTAAAAACTTAAATATACAAGTAATACAAGAAAATAAAGTGAAAAATAATATTTTTCAAATGGAAATATTATATTTTTTATATATCAAAGAAAAAAATTTAATTGAATAATATATCAAGTGGTGTATTTGATGGTCAAGCTTGACCGACTATAATATTTTCACTGGTTTTTACTATAATTATTTTTACTGCTACATAAATCGATCTAGAAAACTCACATCTGCATCTTTACTATAGGTGTTCTGTCACTTAAAAAAGGTTAAGAAGCACTGACAATTAATAGCCTACCACTCACGGTCATTCTATATAGTATACATATAGTTTTTAGGCTAATGATTACAAATATAAATAAATCAAACTAACTAACATTCAATAAACCCTCTTTCTACTTTTCTCTCTCTCACTCTCCCTCTCTTTCTAGAATAAACAATAAAATAAATATACCAAACATTTCGTATTTATTATAATATACAAATACTGGAAATAATACTGCTCATTAAGATGTTTAAATCAAAGTTAACATTGTCCTCGGTGCTGCCGTCACTTATCTACCACATATGTTGGCCTGTGTTAATCCTAAGATTGCAGTTCGTAATACAAAAAACAAACGATAGCTCACCAGAATACTAATCATAAAAAAGTATGTACATACCGTACATATATTGTAAAAATACTTATCTATAGGGTGGACGTAATAGATATAGATATAGACAATATGTTTATATGTGATTGCAATGTATTGTATGTATGTATTGTTTAGTAAAGGTATTTATATACTCCAAGCCTACAGGCAAAGGCTAGCAAAACCTAAAAAAAAAACATTATTTTCATTAAATAAAACTCACATTCAATTATTTCACAAAGCATTACCGTTTGTTTGAAAAAAGAAAGAGAATAACGGAAAAAACTCAAGAGTTGCCATAACATTAAAACGCAACATAACATATGAACGTATAATGGAATCCACTTATGTTCCACCAAACAGCTGTTTTTCATTCTCTTTCTATCTCACTTTATAAAAATCAGATAATCAGACAATCTTAAAATTGTGAAAAAGATTTGTTTACTAATTTAAAAATGTTAACAACATTAATAAAAAATTTCACTAAACTCAGGTAATTGAAAATTTTTTTAAATGTTCAACAATTTTATAATGAAAACAAACTTTAAACTTTTGTTTTTTTCTAAAGAGTAAGCTCTGTAACAATATTGGAGCAAACACGAGAAAAAGGCCACTTGGCTCGACCACATTTACGCAATCCTTCATGGTTTCTGCGCAAGGAACGTAAGGTAAGAATTATTTCAAATTTTCTACTAATTATTATTATTAATTGTTTCCTTGAAGATGCGTGACAACATGGTAACCTCAGAGAATAAAGAATTTGTACAAGAAATTATACATGCCAAATATGGTCCACCCTCGTTAATTAAAGGTGTATCAACCTATGATCAAAAATCTCTAGAAAAACAAACACCAACCAATGAAACAGCTGTCCAAGCATGGGCACCGTCTATACGACGTTCTGGTGTTATAGCGCGAAAAATTGGTCAATACCCGTTATGGCTGAAAAATGGTGTCAAAATTAGAACAACTTTATTACAAGTGGTGGATAATCATGTTATAAATTATATACCACCAGAAGAATACAACCCCGCTCACCGTCCCAAGGTAGCCCGTTTGAGTTCGTATGGGTGTTTGTTGGTGGGAGCAGAAAGCTGTGATCCATCCACGTTAACTAAAGAATACTGTGGTCTGTTTCGAACATCGGGCTTACTGCCCAAAAAGCATTTAGTTAGATTTATGGTATCACCCATGGCAGCCATACAACCGGGCACCCCACTAAATGTAACACATTTTCGTGTTGGCGATTATGTGGATGTTAGAGGGAAAACGTAAACTACATATATATGAGAATATCAATTAAAAATGAAATAATGATTCTGTTGTATTTTCCGAGCAGGGTGGATCGTGGTTTTCAAGGTGTTTGTAGACGGTGGGG
Source organism: Ornithomya fringillina (assembly GCA_963978525.1). NCBI lineage: Eukaryota > Metazoa > Arthropoda > Insecta > Diptera > Hippoboscidae > Ornithomya > Ornithomya fringillina. The sequence continues at coordinate 22,979,944 of OZ021693.1, forward strand.
CTTCAAAGGTATGCCCGCTTCGCATGGTGTAACGAAAACACATCGTCGACCAGGTAACATTGGGGGAGGTGGTGAGAAGGGTCGCGTTTGGCCAGGTACTAAATTGCCGGGACATATGGGCAACAGATGGCGCATAGCTAAAGGTTTACGTATTTGGCGTATTAATAAGAAATATAATGTCATGTGGGTACAAGGCAGTGCCATACCCGGCTCTACCAATGGTCTTGTCTACATATACGATACAATATTGCCATTACGTAGAAATAAGACAGCGCCACCTTTGCCAACAGCATTAGAGAATGCAGCAGCTGAGAGCCCAGATGATATATGGTTTGAGGATGTACATAATTTTAAATCAGAAACTATCACATATAAGCCGGAACAATAAAAGTGTAAATAATATAAAATTTATATTTTCATAAAAATGTGTAAAAAAAAACATTAAAAAAACTCACCCCATTGTGATGAATGTTGTTTAGTTGTTAGTAGAGGCTGTTCTTTTATATGAACGTTCAAACAGGTTTGTTTCTATAATGCTCGAAACATTTTAACGCACTTTCAAACTTAATATAATTTAAAAAAACACAATTTTCATTTTAAAAACTAAAGAAATTTTTATATTTTATTCGCCATCACATCTTTTTCGTTAACTTTAATATCACATTTATTAATTCATTCATTAAACCATTTAAATAGAAAATATTAATAATTTTTTAACATTTTTTAAAATCAACATTTCACTAAACTTTTTACAAACTGCCGCAATTACACTAAAGAAAATATTTCATATTGATATGGAAAATTTTTTTTCGAATTTCATCAGAATATTATATTTTTTCTTTATATTTCATATATTTGTAAAAACACATTGAAAACATTGTAAAAAAAACTACAAAGCCAGTACAAAACGATGACTCTTTAAAAAAAAAGTACGAACACTTTGCCGCAAGTACACGAATGAAAATTTTTTCACACAAACCTCTTTGCTAATTTTCATTTTATCTAAAATCACATTATTTTAATGATTCTCGGTTTACAAACATATTCAAAATCTTGCCCTTTCAATAATTAACATAATTTATACTTTTTTTTCACAAATTAATTATAGTAATAATTGATTTTTAAAGTTTTCTTTTACATGAACTGAAAAAGTACCAACCGAAATAAAACTGCGAAAAAATAGTGAAGGTAAATAGTTAATAGTTAACATTTCGATAACATTAAAATGATCGATTGAACCAAAAGGTCTAGCGGAAGTGTTACTTCAGTGCGGAAGTGTCACATCACTACAGAAACGATACTTTACTGCGGAAGTGTTACATCACTGAAAAAGTGTTACTTGACTGCGGAAGCGATACATCACTACGGAAATGATTCTTTACTACAGAAGTGATATAATACTTAAAGAGGAAGTTGTTTAGACTTTATTCGTTTTAATGAAGGAAATGTTATTTTGTTATAGCAGTAATGAAATTTATAGTGAATTATGGCAAAATGTTTTTGTTTTTTTTTATTAATAATTAAGCTTTTGCAAGTGCTTTTATTTACATGAAATTATTACAATATTGAACAACCAAACTTTTTAGATTATTTGGCTAAACTAAAAAACTGAATATTACGTTTTAACAATAATATTATTATTATAATGAACAGTTTTTCTTTATTTATTTATAAATTATTATTCCTTTTTAGCATATATGCATCTTCATGTTCATTTGATGACACATTACACAGTTTGTTTTCTTTTTGTAATTTTTTCAAGTGATGACTTACATTATAAGCAGCAGCTGGCCATAAGTGCTCTGGGGTTTTTGTATAAATCATTTTAACCACATCCATAGCTGTCATTGTTTTTTGAGGATTTTGTTCAAAAACTTTCTGTATTTGCTGTTCACGCATATTTCGATGATCAATATAATAATTGATTTTTTCTATAGGATTCTCTATAATATTGCCGTGACCGGGATATATGACATTGGGTTTCATTTCTAATATCGCTTTTAAACTATTCATATAATCATGTAAATCTTCAAAGACTGCGGTACCCTCTCCTAAATAATAATTTATGTAAAAATTCTTTGAAATCATGATTTGTTTGATTGTTTTTTTTTTTACCCAAAATACAATCACCACTAAAGAGAGTACCATCTGGTGTATGGAGAACAATATGATCTGTTGTGTGTCCAGGTGTGTGAATAATTTTCAATTTATTTCCATCCACTTCAAAGACTTGTTGATCACACAATTTTTCCACTTGAATTTCTGCCGGTATTTCTGGACATATATCGACTTTATCTGTACGTGGATATTTATAAACCTGACAATCTCGATGGATGCGTGCTTTATTATGTATATAAAAGAAAATTAGTTTCTACACTTGAATTTTATTTATGTTACAAACCTTTGCTAGACGACATCATCTCAAAAATGTCCTTAACTCCACCCACATGATCATGATGCCAATGTGTTAATATAATTGTACTTATGGTAGCGTCCTCCTCCTCTAATACATTACATAAATTATTGATATATTTTGGTACATTAGGATCTCCCGTATCAATAAGAATACGTCTGCATGATAAACAGATATTGATTATGTTTTATTTTATATAAATATTGCATATTTACCTTTCGCCAGTACCTACCAAATAGGTATTGGTGCCTTGTAATGTCATTGGTCCTGGATTACATCCTAAAATTCGTATAATTGATGAAGAAAGCCGTGTTACAGGTGGTATCAAAGCCATTTTGTACTTTGTACTTGATAAATATTATCAAAATATATTTAATTTTATATCAACAATAAACTTAAACATCTGTTGTATATTTATTTGTTCTAATGAGCTTAACAATCAAGTGTATGGAGAGTACATAGTTTGTAAACATGAATACTATTTCATGTAGTGCACAACTTTAATTTAATATTAATGTCTAAAGATTTCTTTTTCTACTTTTTTTATATTCAAATTTAATTTTGAAATTATTAAAGAAAAAGAAACTTATAATACAAAAGTCTTTCTAGAAAAAATTTTGTAAAACACGCTTTCCCAAAAACACTAAATTGTCTTTTTAACAAAATATCGATAATTAGTAAATAGCAGATGTTGCATGTGCTATAAATTTAGTTCCTTAAAACGAGAATATTGATTTAACCGATTTTTATATTTTTATATTAAGGAAAAAAGTCCAAATTTATATAAATTAATTTATAACTAGATAAGAAAATAAAGTTTAAAAAATGAATTCATTAAATTTACGATTATCTTCGGTAAAAACCGGTGAGAATGTGAAAAAAAATTCAGAAATGCGTGCTGCTCTTGTTCAACTACCTAAACAGTACGACACAAGTAAGAGCCGCCGACATCAATTTTTTTTTTCCACATTTTATCTCATGCTTAACTATGATTAATAATTGTAAAATTAATAAAAACAGGTGAGGAAACGTATTGTGTTGATATAAAAAATGCCAAAAATGTGCCGGAACAAGTTAATTCTATAAAAAATGTACGTATTACTTGAAAAAAAAATATATAGACAAAAATTTTGACGACTTTACTCTGCAGACATTCAAGAGTGCTGGCTTGGATGAAAGGATTCTGCAATTTCTATGCGATTTATATTTTGTTAGTCCCCTCAAGCATCCGGTTCGTAATCAAATATTAAAGTAAAGTATAAAAACCATTAACTATTAAGAGATTTGTTAAAAAGTAAAACACATTTTTTTTTTTTTTATTCAATCTTGTAGACTGTTAATAACAGGTGCTCGTTTAGGTACTGGAAACTTGGATGATACGATGATAATTAAATGTTTGGCTAATAGTGTGCGTCAGGTGGTGGAAGAGGGTAAAATGCATACGGAAAGTATTAAATGGAATGCTACAATAGCTTCAATATCAGGATGTTTTGAAAATTTTGAATGCGGCTTAAAAGCTCTCGAACAATGCTTAGATATAACTTTTCCGTTTGCTTGTGCCTCCATGCACAGGTATACTGCCGAATTAGGGTAAAAGAGAATACTTACATATTTTTTATAGATATATTTATATAATTTATCTTGCAGAGTTCTCAATTCTCCTTCGGTGCGTAATGAGTATTATGTTTATGTACATAATTCGATACGTTTTATGTTATGTTGTGTTCAAGAATTTGGTCACTTATTAAAAACATTACACTCGGAACAATTGAAACAATTAGACGTAAGCTGCAAAGAGATTATATTAGACAAAGAGATTCCAATGGATCCAAGAAAAAATGCTGGCATTTTAATGGCACATTTGGCAAAACTTTTTGACAATTTTGAAGTGTTCATATCAAATGCCAAGGAAACGAAAAATCCCAATGAAATTGTGTTGGCTGTGGGTGTGATCAATACATGCGATCAACAAGACTTTCAACAATATTCGGCTGATATACGTGATCTATGTAGTAAAATTGAAGAGATCGCCAACTCGAATGCTACCGTTCCCAATATATTACTATGTGCCACCCGTGCTTTATATCAAATATCCAAATTGAGCTTGAATTTTGCTTTAAAATCGCCCAACACTTTGGATGATGTTAAACTGATTTTGCGAAAACTATTGATTTTTACGGTAGCCTTCCTGGAACATCACGTGGACAGCGTACGACACTTGTGCCGGGACATTTTGCGCAATATTGTAGCTGCCGCCAAAAAAGTACAATTTGATTTTCTATTGCAGAAAATATACGATGCCTGCAATTCGGATCGTTTATCGTTATCGGTGAAATGTGTGGTACTGCAACAGGTGGCCGCCATTTTAGGTGCTGAAGAAATTATTAGCAATTGTTTGAAATTGTTTTCGGAACTGTTTGCTGCCAACCTTGGCCGAGATTATATTGTAAATAATTTATTTGAAAGTAAGTAAAGGAAGGATTTATTCTTGCAACTAATTAAGAAATTTTCACATTTCACAACCATTCAATTTATTGCCGTTTTAGCTCTCATGTTAGCGCACCATAAGGAAATGCCATTTGATAATTGGGTAAAAATCTGGATTAATTACTTATTAAACATTGCATCCACTCAGGATGCACGTTTGCCGGATATAGAAACACTTATTGTTAAGGCTGTTAAATGTGAGCCGCGCATTGTGGAAATTATAGTTGGTGGCGAGGAAAAGCTAAAAATACCCATCAGTACGAAACTGTCAGTGTTGTGGGCTGTACGTAAATCCGGTATTAAATGTGAAAATTTCTTGAAAATCATGCAAAAGTTCTCCAAACATTTGCAACTCTGCGTTCTATCCAATTGTGATGAGACACGCCTCATGGCGTTAAGACTTTTAGTAGAAACGCATAAAACTACTGAACCTCTTACCCTGCTGGAGTGCAAACATTTGATTACCTACTTGGAGTATAATGCAAATTGTCAAAATACCGCAAATCGACAAAAAAGTTTCGCTCTGTTGAGTAAAGCTCTGGTTAGGTGTGAACTGAATTTGGTGAAATTATTAAAAGGCAAACAACCAACCAAGGTGGTGCAAAATCAACCATTGGAGATGAAATTCCTGCAGGATGTAATGCGTATTTTGGTGAGCAATCTATTCCCTGGTGCCAATTTTGGTCGACGTTCCCTTTCGCTGCAACTTTTAGAGCAATGCCTACGCATTGGTATTAATTGTAATCTAAAGTTATTAACACATCTACCAAAGACTACCGTCGAAAATTTAATTTATATTCTCGACGATTCCTATGAAATGAACAAAGAAATTGCTGTCAGCATGCTGAAACTGTTAGAAGATAATGCCGATTGCAGTTTAATTAAATCGCATGAATTAAATATCAATTTGGATAATATTCAAAGTCAACTAACATCCCTAAGACCGAAAGATTCCATAACAGCAGCTTATCAATTTGACTTTCTGTGTCACAAGGCATCAGCTGGCCTGTTTGGTGATTATGAATTGCCCGAGTACGAGAGTGTTATGTATGCTGCTTTAAAATGGCTTTTAATCGATTTAAAGCTGGGCTTAAAGAGAGCCAAACAAAATATATTGGAGGCAGCAAAATTCAACCCTTTATATGGTTTATTGTTTGCTATCAGACATTTAATGAAAAGTTTAGATTTTGCATGCCTGGCGCAAGAGATATCATGGCGTATATTAATCGCAGAATTGATCGTGCTGTGTAAAGAGCTGACTAATGTAGTGGCGCCCATTGTTAATAATTCTTCACCGGAAGGTCATATACCGAATGATTTTAGTGATGTGCCGCATAATATAAAAGCAGAAGAGGTAAGAGAGGGGATAAAAATTCCACCTTAGTTTATGTCAACTTGATGCACATTTTTACCATTTTTCTGTAGACGTTGAATTGTATATTTGTTTAATACTATATTTTAATATTCAAGAATTAATTTGTTGTACTTAAATATCATTACAAGGACTTGAACTATACTTAAGTACTTAAATAGTATGCTTTAGTGTAAAACGTATAATTTTTCAATGCAATACTTAAATTGTAATTTTCAGTAAGAAAATGTAAGTATTAAAACAGTACATTTTTAAGTACTAAAGTACTTTCATTTACATTCAAGTACTAATTGTCGTCCTTGATATGTTTAAGTACTTGCATACTTTTTAAAATTACATTTTAATGCAAATACTTAAGTACTTGTTTTGAGTATTTGGCAATATTTTTTCATTACTTAATATGTAATTAAAAGTAATTGAATATTAATTTTTAAAATTTGATTACTTAATTAATTAAGAATTAATTTTAAATAATTTACTAATTAGATAATCCTAAAAATCGTATATTATTTCAGAGTTCAGAACAGATAAAGGTGAGAGTAAAAGAAGAAGAAAGAGGCGCAGTTAAGAAAAGTACTTGTAAAATTCTTTCCACTAAAATCAATAAAATTGATTTGGAATCGGTAAAAACTACCTCACAAATGGTACTATTATGTGCTTGGCGTACAGTTAAAGAGGTGTCTCTGATATTAGGAGAAATCATTCTATATTCACCCGTACAGTTGACCAAGTTAACGGAAAGTTTTCTTATAACTAAAGAACAAATTTTAGAAATTGGAGAACATTTCAAACAATTATTGGCTGAGATCAAGCATCGCGGTGCCTTTGAACAGGTGTACGTAGGCTTCTCCAAGCTGTGCTGTCGCTTATGGACCATAGAGGGTTTAGATCTGAATGCTTTGCCTATGCTATGGCTAAAGGAGTTTATTGGATTTTTATGTAGGGATGAACAAATCAATGATAAAGTGTGCGCCACCAGACGTAGCGCTGGCATGCCGTTTATGGTGCAGGCCTTAATTATATCGGAATTAAAATTGGGCACCACCAAATCATTACATTATTGCATGAGCCACCTGTTGATGCTGTGTTCGGCAGCTGAGAAAAGCTGTGATTCTCGTACGCACGCCTTAAATATACTGAGAGCACTATTCCGTTGTGCTGATCTTAATGAAGCCGTTGGTGAATTTATTTCCGATGGTGTTATGGTTGCCATCAATAGTTATGACAGCGTCAATTGGTCGGAGAAAAATTCTGCCACATTATTATTTGCCGCATTAATTATACGCATATTTGGCGTGCAGCGGAACAGAGATTCAGAAAATCTAAATATACGCAACAAAATGACGGGACGCATATTCTTTTTACGCTACCCCAAACTGTACGATTACTTTTTGGAGCAATTACAAACCGCAGCCAAATTAGTTGAACAACATCAACGAGCACGCAAATTATATCCGCTACTGTTAATTATGAGCCGCTTATATCCTTCGGCGTTGGAAGGAACGGAATCCAATTTAAAATTGTCAGCCTTTCTGCCTTTAATCTCGAAATGTGAAGCTAGCCCAGAGATGCAGACACGCCAATTGGCTGCTAAGGCGATAGTGGCATTAATTAGTAAAGACGAAGTACAAACAATGATTTTAACAAAATGTGCTGAAATTGTGGTGAGTAATTACAATGATATTGTTGTTAACAAAGAGATTAAAAAAAAAAATTAATAAATATTTCATTTTTGAAGCTAATGTGTATGGAAAAATTCAATGAATTGCTGTTAAATAAATTGCACGGTAATCTAATACAGGTATGTTAAGGGAATTAAATATATTTAAGTATTTTTAGTATGGGGGCAAACTTGTCTTTAGTACTTGGAGAGTTGGTATTTAAATATTAATTTATAGTACTTGTGTACTTGTGGTGATAATGAAATTCTTATGTTCAATACTCTATTATTTATTTTTAGTATTTTAATTACTTGATAATATTAAAATATTGAAGTACTTAAATATTTAATTGAATACAAATACGGATGTAGTACATTATTTAAGTATTTGATAAAATTAAATTACCAAAGTACTTAAATAATTAATTAAATACTTAGTATATAATTAATTCCAGTTTTTTTTAATACTTAAACATTTCTTTTTAGTACTTTAAATAATTATTTAAGTATAAGTATTAAAGTACACTTTAGTGTTTAAGTATGAATTTTTAATATTTAAGTACTTCCGTCTGAGACTTGAGTAATTGTTTTCTGTACTGACCACTTAGCATAGCTTTGTATAGTAATATCTAAGTATTTAGGCACCTATTAATAATATATTAAGTACTCCAGTACCCAGTAATAATTTAAATTAATATCTTTTTAGTATTTAAGATAGATTTTGAAGAATTTTTTCTTAGAATTATGATTTTAGGTGTAATTATATTATACGTCTACTTCATACGATACCTTTTTCACCACATTTTCTTTTCCCGTTGCTGCAGATCCTTTATTTAATCAAAAACTACAAATCACTGGTGACTACGGAATTGATTGGTGACATAACAGCCACAATAGTTAGCTTCCATGAATGCACCAATTTAAATAATTTTGTAATTTTAAAAGTTATGCTGGATATATTCATTGAAATATTAAACAGGTGAGTGAAAGTTTCAATTTTTGCTAAAAACAAATCACCAAACTGTATTCTTTGATTTGATTAGTTTGAACAGCTTAGATATGGATTACAACGTGGTGGAACAGTTGTTATATTTCTCTAACTTGAAAGTGCTGGAAGCGCGTACTGCTGAAGACTATTGGATCTTGAACAAATCGTACATCATATATAGTCTACATATCGAAATGGCGTTTTACAAAGTCACCAGCTCAGATGACACAACCATGTTTACATTGAATAGTCCACTGTTGATGCAACAGCCTACACAACAAGTGGATACGCTTCTTAGTGTTATATTGTTAATACTGTTACAAGAACATATCACCGTGTATGCTGATGGAGCGAATAATGCAGAGCTTGAAGACAATTACGAAATTAGCCAATTGCTGGAGGAATGTGAAATTGAGGATATGGAAATACGTTTTGTGAAAGCGCTCAGTAGAGATACTTTGAATAAGGTGGCCACCGAATTGAGGCAGGGTGAATTTTTGCATGTCCTGGTTAAAGAGGCGGTTAAACTAAGAGGGGAATACTCTTTTGGCAGTGGGACCATGTTTTTAACCAAAATGAGGTCTTATGCGGTTTTGAGTCTATTGAAAAATTTCGACATCAGCCTGACACAGTTGATTAAAAGCTCGAAAAGGTATTTGGGTGAAATCAAATTGCCCATAATGTTGTGTGTAGAGCGGGCCATCGGTTTGCAGGCACGCGAATATAAATGTGCTTACTCATGCTTGGAATATCTCACGGAAGTGGCACAACCATGGCAACCGGACTGCTTAAGGTCGGTAAAATGATGCACACAAATTATATATAAAAGTAAATGTAGAGAAGAAAATTAATTAAATTAATTTTCATAAATTTTTTTATTTATAGAATAAAAGTAGCTGGCATCTTGAGCATGATAGCCATGCATTATCCCAAGGCTGTTGAAAAGAAGCGCCTTACATTTGTGCGTCCATTCAATAATCTTATATTTAGTCTGCTGATGGATGACGAACCAGAGGTGCGCGATCTAACGTCGAAGGTCGTTTTAAACAATCTACCCGATGACATTGAATTGGGTTTGTCACAATTTCATTATAACAATGTTATAAGTGGTGATATTAAGATTCCCATTCGTACAGAGAGTATAGTACCAACAATGGCGCAACGCTTATTTCTACAACATACTGCCGATATATTGTTGGCACGTCGTTTGGATGACAGCTATGTGATCAATGTATTTAAAAGCATTGTTACGTCACTGTCGTCACATGTAAGGCACAACAGCAACAATATCACCAACGCCAAAACAACCGCCTCGACGACCACCTGTAGCGCCACCACAAAAGACGACGATGACGACGAAGATAGTTTCTCATCTAGCGGCGGCAATAGCGCCTCATCAATATCCTGTGACGTAGAAGTCTTTCAAAAAAATGAAACGAATTTATTTGCCGAACCCACCAAAACCATTTACGATGCAGCTGTGGTTTTTAAAAATACATTCAAGACACGCCTCAAAGTTACACGTTTTGTTGACAATTTCATGGAAGATTTCAATAATCAAAAAAAGACCTTGTAAGTAATTCAAAACTTATGATTTTTATTAGTTAATGTATTTTTATACCCATCATCATAATGATATGCGAGTATATTGTTTTTGTTCAGATATTAAGTACCAGAAGCAGGCGAGCCACACCTCCTTAAAAGTATATATATTCTTAATCATCGTCAATAGAAATATTAAAGAGTTTGACTTAGCCAATCGGTCCGTCCGGGTGTCCGTACCCGCATGTAATCTTCGAGGTTTTCTGCGGTTTTTTATTAAAAACATTAATAAAAACAAAATTGACAAAACATTAAGAAACTGTGACAGGAATCGAATCAACAAATACACCTAATTCTCTTTTTACACGATAGATACGTTCCCAAAAACTCGAAAAAAAAGATATTGACTAAATGGAAGAATAGTAGATTGGTTCCAAACCTAAAAAAATAAATTGAAAATCGTATTAAAACAAAACAATTCGTGTAAAAAGAGATTTTTTTTTCGTTTGAACTCGTGTTAAATCAAATTCGTGTAAGAAAAAATTCGTGTAAAAAGACAATTCGGTGTATACCGTTTTCAAATCCCTCACTCTACAACAGCGTCACTCAATATTTTTCAAATCAATCAAAATTTACACATTAAGAAATTGAGATATTATTACCAAACTATTTGTAAAACATTCAGGATGATGGGTATTCTAGATTCGGCGCATGCCTAATATAGCCTCATTCATCATCGCATATTATTGTCTTAATCAATAGAAAACGAAAAAAGAAAGATTCAAGAAATATGTTCCATTTTATGTATTCTCCGCATACCATTACACCCCTCATACGCAAAATATTACGTTTATTAATTATTAAGCACTAACGAATTGTGAATTGATTTTAGTACTAATTTTTAATTCATCAAACTTTTAATGTACAAGATATATTCTATACATGGGCAATACTAAAGTACTTCAATACAAAATGATGCAATAGTAAAATTTTAATTTTTAGTAAATAGAGTACTTCATATTAATGCATGAGCAATACACATCCAAGAACTTCGGTAGTACTAAATATTAAGGGTTAAGTATAAAAAGGTACTAAATATCAATACCTTTGCATCAAATACAAATAAATATTAAAATATTAGTATTCAGAAATTGTCAAGTACTAAGTACTGTCAAGTACTAAATATTAGTACTAAAATGATTGCTCAAAATATCAATAAATCCTAATCAATTATTACTCAATGATTATTAAAGGCAAAATATTAATATTTAAGTACTTTTAAATATTTTTATTTAATTTATTTAAATGCAACTAAATAGTAAATATTAGTAGCCAAAATCGATCAAGTACTAATAATTAATATATAAATACTTTAAATTATTACATAAGTTACTAAAGTTTAATATTTAACAGTCTAGTATCCCTGTTTAGTAACATGAATGTGAATGTTTAATAATTGAATGACAATTTTTTAGAACTGAAGTATTAAAATATTTATTTTATATTATTGTACAATAATTGACTACTAATTTTTACTACCTGTATGATGGTAAATTTTTTCATTATTTTTATTAAAATCATGTTCACCAAAAAAAAAAAAAAATACTCTTCATCTCATTTCTATCATTATATATCTAACCTCTATACGTCACAATTGTATCTCAAAAAGGGAAAAAATATGAAAAGTACTTCAAATATAATGATGTGTCTCCATTCTTGTATATAAGATATAAAAAAAAAAATACAACACTGGCTTACAGTTAACACTAAGTACACTATATAAGTGTATGTGTCTATTTTTAATATATTATATTATACATATTTAACAAGTCAAAAAAAAAAACGCTTTACCACATATTTCTGTATGTTATGTATGTACAATGGACATTTTGTATGAAAAAGCTTAAAAAAATATTTTTACATATTTTGTGATTTAGCATCAAGTAATTAATTAAAAAAACAAAAAAAAAAAAAAAAATCCTAATAAAATATAACTTTGATATAGAAAAACAGAAACAACGATTTCATCGAAATTAATTTTTCAAGTTAAAGTTAATCAATTTTCGATTTCAAATCATCTTCATTCAGATTATGGTTTATAGAATCGATATTACTGCAAGCAGCAGTCCCGGTAGCCGTAGCATCGTTTACACAACTATCACAAACTCTTACATCGCTAAACCAACCACGTTCAGGTACCGGTTGGCGGGTTTTTGAACATTCCGAACACACAGCCTGCCCACATTTACGACAATGATGACGTTTACAATCGCCACCTCTGAAGGTATTTTGCGTATTTGGACTATTGGGCATTTTCATATGGGCAACAATCAACTCATCGGCAGTACCAAAGATTGCCTTGCATGTATAACAGCTTTCGGCGTCGGCGTCTGGTACCCAATAATCAGGACGGGCAGAATCTTTGATGATTTCTGAAAAGTAATGTACACCTTAGATATATATATACAGGGTGTTATATAGGAAATACCTTTTGTACATTCCAAAGCTACTGTGGCCACTTTCGTTACGGTATTGTATAAGGTTTCTCCACACTTTCGTGCTATCACATCTGCCTCCTCACTCGTACATTCCGATGTATTTATATCCGATTCAATATAATTGGAATTATTGTTGATACTATTAATGTTGGGGGTGACTGGTTCTGGTAAGAAAAGTTAAAATAGAGTTTAGTCGGTCAAGTCTCAACCATATAATTTTTCTAAACTCTAATCTTTGTCACGAAAGAGTCACCTTTTAAAAGATCATGCAAATTTATAATACTTGGATTGTATACTAAATAAATGATGTCTGTCTGACATTGGTTGGTAAGAAATATTTTATATAAATTTTTAAACCCTCAAATGGACAGATGGACATGATTTAATTGATATTTTAACCCTTTAGACAATTTAATCGAATCTTATATTTCTCTTACCCGGTATTTTATCAGGATTTTTTAATAATTGTTGATGACAATCTTTACACACACGAACCGGTTCAAACCAATTACGGGCAGGTACTGCAACTTTTTGGCGACTGCAAGCATCACAGAAACCTTTACCACAACCACGACAATGATGTTTACGTAAACCATATTTTTCGAAATTCCTTTTACAGGCAAAACATATCTGGAAAAAAACAAAGAAAAAAGAAAACAAATTTAAAAATGTTTCATTCAAACTAAAAGTACGTTTAATACATACAAAAATTTCATGATTCGGTATCCAATACTTGGGGGCCACCTTATCGGCGCACCACTCCTTTAAAGCGCCCGTAGAATTTTGCGATATACTGCCCAAGGTTTCACAAACATATGAAACATGATCCAATACCAATTGGCCGGAATGAGTTTGTCCCCTCGCTACCGCATTTTTATCTCTCCAAATATGTATGATTTTGGTGCTAAGATAAATGAAAATAGTTTTGAAATAAATTTTTTTTTATTCCCTAAAATAAGTAAAATTTATAATTACCGCACAACCAGATTGTCCGAGTAGTTATTCCAATATTTAAAATTTCTTGCAATTTCACCGCAATGCGAACAATTTATTATTGAATGTGTCCAACCATCAATACGCTCCACAATCACTTCTCGGCCATTATTGTAACAAACTTTACATAAATCCACTTTATTGTCGAACTGATGTTGATGCTGACACGGTTGTGAATTCCAATGATCTTCATTATCATGACCCATGGACCGTTGACAACGACGATTACATGACGCACAATGTTCTGGACAGGTAAAATACTGTTCAGGGAATGGATTTATAGAGTGTTCAGCAATTTCACCCGAAAATTTCTTATTTAAAGCACGCATCGCCTTAAATATAACGCTCGGCTGTCTCGGTGATCTTACGGTAGTATTTTCCAAATCCATACGCAAGGCGGCAATCAATTTATTATAATCGGTTGCTGTATTATTACCGGTTTGTATGCCCACATAACGTAAAGAACTAAATGCATTTATATCGTAATTGAGGAGTGTAAAGCAATTACGCAACTTGTCTTCGGCACTTTCCTCAACCGCTAGAAATAGTTAAGAGCATAAGTGAGCATTTCATAGAGGGTCAAGGTTCATTATTCTATAGGGAAAGGGGTCCTAAAAATGGTCCATATTTGGAACAGCCAATCAACAAATTTGTCAAAAAATATTATCATTATAATGCGACCTTTTATGGACGTTTCAACTCGGGTAAGTTTTCAATATCCATATTAATACACAGACGGACATGGTTTAATTGATTCAGGCAGTGGTTCTGTATAATTCTAGGTTGGTGTATAAGTTGTGTAGGTTCTCAAAATGGTCTAATCTGAGTTGAACTCATTTTTATTAAGAAATATTGAGAATTGAGATTTTTTCAAAATAACTTCTCAGAGAAAAGGTTTCAAAAAATGGTCTAATCGAGGTCAAATTTAAAACTTTAGTCTATATAGATTATATCTAATAATTTACATTAAAAATTTTTGAAAGTTTTCAATTTTTGCAATTTACAGAATTAATTTTGAAAGAAGCCTTATATGGGAAGAGGTTGCAGAAATGGCTCAATTGTTGGAAACTTTGTTTTTAAATGTTTCAAATAAAAATGTTTTTGTTTTGTTCTCTTACTGCTTTCCAAGGGCTTTGTATGTTTGGTTTCATGAAACACAATTACAGCCGGACCCAAATTTGCTGAGCCTGGTATACCCAACGACTGCAATGCCTGTGAAAAATGCATACAAAATGCTTTTGATGCTGTACCCAAAAAATCATACATATCACTGTGTAAACGTTCTGATCGTGTACGATAGATAACTATATCGGATATAGCTAAAATCTGCAACAATAACAAAAAAAGAAAAGAAGAATTTTTTCAAGTTAAACTTTAAACAAACTGTTTTAAAGGAATGCTTTGTATACACCTTCAATAACATGCGCATACGTTTTTTATTACGTGATGAGGTGGATAGTAAACCTTCCGTGTCCAAACATAAAGTGGACAGTTCTGGTTGCATGGCCGCATACACACCCAATGTGCAAGAGTTTTGTTCTGGTGATGTTTTAAATACTTCCAAACCATTGAAAAAAGCATGATTCATGGTGTGTGATTTACCATCACCCGTATTCCCAAATATGGAAACTACTTTGATTTTCACATTGTCCGTACATTTCAATTTCTTGCAAAATAATTCCGGTTTCGCAATGTGCAAGTGTTCGTTGGCATCCATTAATAAGAAAGAATGTTCCGTCGAATGATCAATTACATCGCAGTCGGCTCCATAGATATTAATGGATTTGAAATCAGCATCATACACTAAATCGGGTTTTAAACTTTCCTCCTATATATAAAATAAACATTTATTAAATATTTATAAAAAAAAGCATAAAACCGAAATGTGTGTCTTCTCACACCTCAGAAATAGAACGCATAAAAGCCATAATTTTAGAAAAAAATATATTACTACACTATATAATTTTAATTAATTTAATCTTTTATTTAGAGCACGAGTTTTAAGGGAATTCCTTCCTTTTACAAAAATTATTAAATTATTCTTGTTTTCCTTTGTTTTCAAAAATGCGCACATTCACCGAAATAAACAACGATTAGTGGTGTTGACTTAAGGCTTGCTAACATGGAAGGTAAACTAAATATGTTGTTAGGTTTGCAACAGCCTTTAAAAAAAAGCGTCACAGACTCCACAAAGTATATATATTCCTGATCAGCCATAAAAATCATGTCGACCTAGACATTTACGCTCGCAGCTGCCTATTCAAATTGAGCAAAATCAGACAAGTGCCACGCCCACAATACACAAAAAGCAGTATTTTTTTATATTTGGTATATAAAAGGCATGGACACGCCCACAATTTACAACTCTGCATAAAACTCAACTTGCAAGTTGATATCGTTTTTATTACGAAGCGTATTTAAGGTTATGTTTCCTTTTTTTACTTGTTTTCTTCCCATAAAATAAGCGGCTTTTTATTGGTATAGACGTTATAGTTATTTTTATTATATAACCGGTGACATTAATATTTTTCCGAAGGTAATAACATTATCTTTAATCTTAACCAAGGTTGTATATGGCTTAGTATGTTAGTAGTACTGTAAGGAAAAAGGTTGTTTTTTTTTTTTTTATACAAAGTAATGTGCTTTAATTAATTATACAACCCACATATAAAAATGCAAATTATATTTGTTACACCTTATCGTGAAACATACTTTATTTTCTTTTTTTTTTGTTTTTTACTAAATCGCAGTGTTTATAAAAATAAAAACAAAAACTATTATAAACAAACCACAACTTAACAATTGCGTGTTATGGTCAAATTATTGTTTATAATAAATATATAACAAATTTATTTAATATAATTTTTCATTTAATTTATAAACTCACTTTGCCTATAATTAAAGAGTCACTACAAGGCTCCATTATAGCCGAGTTTAATTCCAAGGTTTTTTTAATATTCAACATTTCTTTAATAGTGTCACAAATTTTTATAAATATTTTATAATATTTTATTTTATGATTATTTATTTAATTTGTTTATAGAAAAAAAACACGTTTCTTTGGTTTTATACTTGATTTTTTAACAAATTAACACGCACATGTCATTTTTTCCATGAGAGAAAAATTTCTTTTTTTTTTTCTTTTTATGAAAGTACACGATAACTAGCATTGCCCCTTAATAATCGTTTCTTGAACATCACTATATAAATTATGGATTTTCTGATCAATTTAAATATATTTTAATAAATATTTGTTGGTAATTTTGTTAATAAGCATTTTTCGAATAAAAATAAACTCATAATTACTCTCAAAATGTTTCTGTGTATTTACTTGGGTTTTAAAATATCTTTTGTAATCTGCCAAGGGTAGGTAATAAAGTAAGTACCAAATAATCCAAACCAAATAAGCATTTTAATTATAAAAAAAAAGCGCTAAAATGTCATTATTAAATTTTTATGAAACGTTCTGCAACTATTTGTAAATCGTAAACACATACCTTTTGTTCACCCTGTGATGAATCAGTGATATATTGTATAAATTTTAAGCCGTGACTTAATAAGGAATACATACATTTAATATAAGCAATAAACTAAATCATTTTTTAAATATATAAAGATTTGTTTAAATATCAATAAAACTGTTTAATTTTATATAAAGTGTTTCATTAAAAGTGAAACTTGCCTTATACAACAAGTCAGCCGTATGCCAGGTTTCCACTTTAATGAAATGGGTGAAATGGTGCTGGATGCTATTGATGATATTGGTGTAGTCGATGTATACGATTTAGCATCCGATATAGGTAAAGAATATGAACGTATTATAGATCGTTTCGGCACCGAAGCAGTAACTGGTTTAATGCCGAAAATTATCAACACCTTGGAACTGTTGGAAGCATTGGCTACAAAGAATGAACATGAAAATGTTGTCATACAAGAGCTGAAAGATAAGGTGATTCAATTGGAGGGAGAGAAATTAGAAAAGGCTGAATTTCGTAGACGATTCGAGAAAGAATTGGAAATGATTGAAGAACAATGGCGTACAGAAACGAATGACTTGGCAGATTTAGTGACATCATTGCAAGAGGAGAACAAACGTTTGATCAAACAGACACAAGAGTTACAATCCTCATCGGCTCATTCCTCAGGATTGGGTGCCAGTCTCACTGAAAGTATTATCAGTATAACGAACAATGAATTGCATAGCGCCTTAAGCGATACCCAGGTATTACAGAAATTGAAAGAACAAATTTATAGGCAACGAGATGAATTAAAAGAGAAGGAGAGGGAACTGCAAGAGAAATCCAAAGAGATTGATCAGGTAATTACATAAATTTATGAAACAAAGTCCTTTCAATAAAATTAAATTTGAATATTTTATAATTACAGCTAACTTTACAAGTAGATCGTTGGAAATGTTCAGGACGTGATAGCCGGCGTCGTTGCACTATGCTGCAAACTCAAGTGAAAACCCTATGTGAGGAGAGAGCTGACTTTTTGGCTCAATTGCAAGATCAATGTCGTGAAATTAATAATTTACGTAAACGTTTGGGGCTGGTAAAGAAGGAGAATGAAGATTTAGTAATGTCACAAGATGACGATGCAAACGATCCGAATCGACCACGTTATACTACGCGTGAACTGAAAGATTTAATCAATGAACGTGATGAACTTATAACCACTATACAAAATTTAAATGAAGAACTTCAGGCCTTAAAATTAACTGAGACGACAGCTTCAGTACATTATTCGGGCTTACAAGATGACGAAGAGGATGATGGTCTAGGGGCTGAGGGTGGTGAAGACGATACAGAGTTTAATGGAGAAAAGTGAGATTTGATGTTTATTTTTTGTAATCGAATTTTATTTTCAATTTTTTTTGTTCAGTATTCCTGAGCATGATGCTCCTGTACAAGGACCTTTACCCTATGAACCGGATGATGCACCTTGGAAAAAATCTAGTGAGTCGGGTATACGTAAATTGTAAGTTGTCATATATGTTGTTGTTGTTGTTTTTAAATATTGTGCATTCGTTTTATATAGCTTCCGCAAATTATTCTCCGATAATAATGTAACCGATGGTCATCAAACATTCCCAAAACGCTCTTTGGCCACCCTATCCAAAATGGCTTTATCAGCTACTCCTGCAACAACTAATTATGATGTTAAGTAAGTTTTTTTTTTTATCATACATACAGGCAGAAATATTATTTAAATTAGAAACCATTATATCTTATTAGAGAGTGGATTATATGCAAAATTGAAGTAAAAAGAAAACACTTTTTAGCAAATGCCACACCCATCTTCAATTATAGCGATTAATTTCTAATACAAAGGAGTATTTTGAACTAAAGGCGTGCAAGATTGGTAACGGCTTAAATTGGAAAATTTGTAGCACTACTCCCCATAAATTCCACAAAAATTCAAGATCTTGATATTTTTTCTTTTTTGTAAAACTTGATTGTGCCAAATATAAAACCGATAGATCCATTTTTAAAAACCATTTCCATATAGTGTTTCCTTTACCCAAAGACTTTTATAAGAATATTAATCACGAGACTTTTATAAAAATACTACTTAATTAATTATAGCATAATTAAGGGAACTACGTGGTGTAGGATATTAATAGACGACTGTAACACTTTCATTTATTAATAATTGGGCTTATTTATATATTTTTAATACTGATTTTAGCATATAATCCACAGTCTATTAGAAAACATAGGAAATTTAATGATGGTTGAATTAGTATTTGAAAATTAGTAAAAACTAAGCCTGTTTCACTTGTCTAAATCCGTGATATTTTCCCCCCTTAATATTAAACTAGAGTGGCTGGTAAAAAGCGTTAAAATAATTTTTAACTTTCTTTTTGTGTTATTCATTCCTTATTAAAAAAAAATTCTCGAGAATAATATTTAATAAGTTAACCTTTTTATGTGCTTTTGCTTTAAAATTAAAGTCTACATAAAATTTTAATGAGAAATCATATTTAAATGATGTTAAGAAAGAGCTTTCAATTTTAATTTATTTAAAATCGATATATTTTTTATATGTGTGAAAATGATGTCACTAACATAAGGCACATCGCAATTATTTTTTTAAGTTTTGTCAGTTCTAACCAAAGATTTAAAGAGAAAATGTTTTTTAAGATTTTTAATTGGCATTTCTAGTCGGGTTTTAAATAAAAAAAGACATATTTATGCATAAATATATATATACAAAATTAACTAATGAAAACTTAATAAAAGGTACTAATTAAAATTAGTTTATTATTAGAAAAACCTACAAAAATACATTGGTGCAAAGAAAAAAAAAAAGACATGGCGCTCATTTTGTTAAAAAAGAATTGGTTTGCTTTATATTTATTTGGCCTTTTCATAATAGTTTACATATACAAACAAGCATATATATGTGGTTTATAGAAATATTTATATAATATTGAAACAATTTAAATAATTAGCAGTTAAACGTTTTAATAGTTTATATGAAAAACGTAGTTTAGTTAAAAATACATATCAACCTATACCATAAAGAAGAATAAAAACATTGAACAGTTACTTTAAGTCATAAAAAATCCCTCTTGTCTCCCTTTAAATATATTAAATCATAACCCAAAGTGCCAAGCACCTAAAAAGAATCGTTTTTAGTTCATTGTTCTAAGAAGAATTCATTAAAACCAAAAAAAAAAAAAAAAAAAGGTGAACAATACTTTTAAAAATATTAATGAAAAGAAATAATTACAAAATATGTACTTTTATGTCTATTAACATAAATAAATAATACAAATACAATAAAATAAAGTTCAAGTAGGCATTTAAAAAAAAAATTTTAAACAATTTATGATTTTTAATAACGTTTTTCTAATATAAAGGAAACAGCATTAAGGATGCAATTATATTAGAGTGAAAGAGATAACTATACACTAAAATGTACAACTACATGGTATAACATTTCCCGCCGATATATTCTCTCATGTTATCGGTAAACTGTGAAAACTATTTAATTTTCACAATTTTTTCCAGCAATCAGTTACATTTCTCTTCAAGTAATCCGCTTATTTTCATTTAAATGAAACTGTATTAAGATAATTAAATATGTTGTGGTGGCTCCAGCAATCTATTAAATATGTTTTAATATAAAATATATAAAGTATTAAGAAAATATAAAGAAATTAAAGTGTAGAGTGCTAAAAATTATACAAAGTTTGGAAAAAATATTGTGTGCGTGTGTGTGATTATATGACTTACCGTATAAAGTACCGTACAGTCAATATTGAAAAAACCGGCTGCTGTTAAAGAAATTTTCTGATGTAATAACTGCAGCGAAAATTGGGTAATCTGTTTTTAAAAAAAGGAGAAAGAAGAATTTGATTTGATGTAAGTATATAGTTTTTTTTTTATATTTTAGTGAAGAATTTAGAATCATACAAGCCTTAGTATAATAGAAATATATGCAAAAGGTTAAATTTTAATACGAACTTTCCAGATTTAGAAACAGTTTTTTTATTCTCTTATTGTGCTAATGAAAATAATCCAATGACACTAAAACTTTTCAAATACGAGAGAGACTTTTTTTAACAAGTGGAATTCCATTAATCGATAATAAAAGGAATTTATGCAAGAAAAATTTGCTGTTATTAATATTTTATAAATAAAATTTAACTGATTGTGTCAAATTCAAATTTAATCGAATAAATCTTATAGAGGAAGGTATGCCAAAAACAAATACCATTTAAAGGTTTAACATTTTTTTCAAAAATCTATACTTACTAAGGAATTATAGTGATAATTGGAATGATCACATTCAATACGATGCAATACCAAGGCCAAATCAATTGTCTGCAAGTGTAAAAGGGAGAAATTTTAAGATTTTTAAATTTCATTAAACCACTACTTACACTGTGTACAGTACGTTCACATATAATGACCAAAATCAATACATTCAATATATGTGGAACGGACCACACCGTACTGCAAACGGTTTGTAAAAAATCGGCCGTTGTTGAGGAGTACTCTTTGAAATTTATAAAAATCCAATAACAATTTGAGGTAATCGATATGAAGTCATTGCCCACATTTATTAACATGGAAACACCAAAATAACGGTTAATGATCGTTGTCAAGGCATACAAACGATTATAAATATCTCGTATGATAATTAATTTTTGTAATTCTGTTTTTTCCGGACCCGTCTCTATATGTTTAGTGTATGGTGTTAAAGAGCTGTTGGACAAAATCATTAAAGGTGAATGATTTTGGTTTATTTTAGAAGAAGCCAGAGATGCAGAAGGCGGTGATGGAGGCGTTAACAATAACGGTTCAATGGTATTATTTAATTTTGTTGTTGTTGTTTGATTCGTTGTTGTTGTTGTTAGTAAATTAACTTCACTTAACACTTGCATTAGTGTGGTAAGGCGGCTGCGTACAATCATGATGCTGGTAAACATTTGAAAATAACGCATACCGCATATCATCATTGGCATTATGTAGAAGATCCAAAATAAAAAGAAATTGCGTTTGGCTGTAATCATTTTGGAAGCCAATATTATGAAATCAGACAGCATATAAATTAAGAACATGACAATGCCACGCTTAACAATACATTCGCGGAACTTCCTATAACAGAGAAATTATAACTCGATTCATTACAAGATTACATACATGCCTACCGATTATTTATGTTCACATTTAAATCACAATTAAATATATGATCAATTTGTTGCAGTTGTTCATGAAATTTTTTCTGTTCTTCCTTCCTAACGAGAGCCTCTGCTATAGAAACAATGTGAGCCATTCTAATACCAACCATTTGTATGAAATCCACTGTTTGGCCAATTTCATTATCACTAGTTTTCGTAAAATCGTTTTCGGTGAAAAAACTGTACAACATAAAAACGGAAGATCCCACAATCACCAACACCGTATACACTTCCAATGACCGTGATTTTATATAGGACCATGATTGTCGATTTAAAAGCCACGGTGATAAGTTGGTTAATTGATAAAGAGTTTGTAAAAATGATATGGATTCCACAACATCCATTTCAATATCAATGCAAATGTTTCACTGTTTCTACTTGTATTACAATAATATATAACAACAGGAATGAATGTTTATTGTAAATTAAAATAGACACATATGTTCACCAGACACTTGGCTTAATTATCTGAAGAAAACTATTTTGTACAAACACTTATATACGGAAAGTTTCTTTTCAATTATAAAGAGTTGGCGCATCCCTTTCTATTTATACAATATATTTCCTATATACCGCTAAGAATGCTATTCGAGTGATTGGTATGAAAGGACTAAACTGTGAAATATGTTTGTGTGGATAAGAAAGTATTGTCGCACACACACACTTGCATTACTCTGAATTATTATTTATATTATTATTATTTTTTTGTATTCTTGAAGAAAACCCTACTCTATCAATATACGTAATGAACTGATGCGTTTGCATTGATATCTTCTACTCACCCTCCCTTACCTTGCTGCTTGTAGCATATCAATCATATAATGTATTTGAAATGTCGCATCATCGTCCAGTATAAAATGCCAATTTCATATTTATTAAGTGTTTAAGTATACATATATAGAGCTACCTGTTCTTATAATCCAGTGTCATCTAAAATACAGTAGATTGACAAAGTGAAGTAATAAAAAAAATGTAAAAAAAATAACAAATGAAGAACATTTCATTTTTAAGATATGATAACGATTTTTATACCATCCACCTTAATGATGAAGGTGTATTAAGTTTCCCAATGCGTTTGCAATATAAAGAAGGAAACTTCAGACTCCTGAAGAACTACAAATATTCTTCACCCCTTTAAAATACATTGGGGCTAGATCCCTTTCCCTTCTTGCGAAGTAATACTGTAGGGTGGTACCGTAGGGAGTGTAGGGTTTTATTTTGGAGAATATTTTTTTAAAAGATATGCGTCTAGGGTGTCAATCTTACCCTCATACATAGAATTTAGCTAAAAATACCCAAAAGTTGAAACCATATCAACAGTATAGTACAGTTATACAGTACAGTTATATAGTTGTAATACTCTGTGCATATTCTGTGTGCATTAGTTGTATGAAATATAAAAATAATTTTCGTTTATTGTTAGCAGCAGGATACTTACTTTTCATAGTTACTGTTGCTGTCTTTTTAATAAAGGACAGCATTGTATGATAATCGTAATAATTTACGTAGTATCGTATTACATTTGTTTTATATGATTTGTTTAGATGGTTGTGCTATATGTGGTGTGTCTGATAAGTTTATATACGCGTACATTAGTTGGCACACCACCCAAAGGAGATCGTTTACTATACTCTAAGTGTTGCGTTAGTTAGTTAGTTAGTTAGTTAGTGTTTTATTATGAAAGCCTGTAGTGTGTAAATTAAAAGGATTAAATTAATTTTCACATAAATATCATTTTATTTACGTTTTCTCATCAAGTGATTATGCATTGTATGTAAGAGAGTGTTGTGTGTATGATTATTTGAGCCATATACGCTGCTTGATATAAGTGATTTTTTTCAAACTTTTTTCTTAATAAACCGTTAATTGAAAATTATTAGAAGAAAATTAAAATAGAAATATTGAAAAAAAATTTCATTATTATTAGAATTTTTGTTTTGAGTTTTTTTTTAATACTTAAAGTAGTTAATAGGTAGGTAAGCGTAAAAGGGTTATTATGATGAAAGGCAAAAATCAATTTGTTTTTGGTTTAGGCGCATTTAAAACTGGTAACTGGTTTTAATTGTATTTGCTGTTTGTTGGCTGCAAGTTGTACATTTAAGCTAAAATTTTCAACACATTTGTATATAAATTTTCAAGCAATTTAAAATTTAATTCTGCTTTTAAAAAATATTTCTATATATAATTTTTTATAGTTTTCATTGTGTTTTCATTGTTTTTTTTTTTTATAGTTTTCTTTTTTCTTTTTTGTCATAGTATATATAATAAATAAATAATTTACTATTTTCTTACTTTTACAGTGAGTGATTAATCGAGATGCAAAAGTTCATCCCGCTAGGATTGATTGCATTGCATTGTTTAGTGAAATCAAACTGCAATACATATATTTTCAAACCCTAGAAAGGCTTTTCATAGATAAAGATAAGAAAGAAAATAACACTCGAATAAGTTCTGAAATATTTATTGGTGTCATTGTATTAAGAGTCAAGAAAATTTCCATCACTACGCTAAATGTGTGTGTGTGTGTGATTCCCGTATTGGCTATAATAGGACGAATTTTTGCATCCATTATATAAAAAAAAAAAACAGGTAAGTAAGCGAAAATATTTCTTTCATTCGTTTTAATTATTGTTGATGTTTTACGTTTAACTATTTAGATACGTATACTCTCAGGCATTATATAGTACATCTCGTTTATTTAACGCATTTAGTTAATTATGCACTTTAATGCTTTTTTGGTTGTTTTTTTATTTAAGTAGTGTAATTAACAATTGTAAATAATGTGTATTTTACTCTAATCTGAGTCTAATGTAAATTCATTTTCTTTCATGTTTGAATAGTTTTTTGTTTCTTCAATATCATCAGTACATTTATTCTTCTACGTTTATGTTTACTGCTATCAAATTAAATTAATTAAATTGTTGTTACGATTGTTGTTTTTTATAGTTTAGCATAATTTACAATATCATGCCGTTTGTTATAATTAGTCTGTGGATTATAATCAAACAAACATTGCTATCTCTTGTTATATAAAAAAAAGTGCCGTTACAGTTGTTATGTATCGTTTTGGCATATTTTTATACCCTCCACCTGAGTAATGACAGTCTTCTAAGTTTGCTATTCCATTTGCCACACACAGAAGGAAGCTTTGGATACTCTGTAAAATATCAGCATTAAAATATGAGTCAATCTAGACATGTCCGCCCGTATGTCTGTCTGTTGTTGAAGCTTGTAAATTAAAAATTTTGCTCACTATGCTTTTTTTTTTAATTTATCTTGAATGCTTATGTTTTTTGCATTAATTGCATATTTTTCATGCATGCTGTTTTAAACATCTCGGGCAATTTTTTTACTTATGCTACATAATTGTGTGTTTCTGTGCCCATATTTCATATTCTGCCATCTTTCTTTCGGATATCTTGTAAAATTTTCTTCCTTACTTCACATAATTTCAGTTTGCTTTTGCTATCTCGTAGAAATGTTTTTCAATGTTGGGCTAGATGTTTTTGGCAATATCCGTCATCATCATCATCATTACTGGCCGATTACAACCTTGGCCTATGGCAAATGAGAACGCCACATGCCTCCGTATAATTTCTGTTCACTGCCCAATATGAAAATTGGAATCTTTTGCACTTGCAACTTGTAAATTGTTACGCATTTTTGTACTTGCTTATATTGCATATTTGCATATTTTCTTATCTAGCATATTTCTCATATTTGTTTTGGTATATAATCCACAGTCTAATTATAACGAAATATTTCATTTGAGATTTGTTTTGTATTTTGTTTAGCAACAAAAATCATGTGTATCACGACTCATTATATTCATGAAAATGTTCGTTATAATAATGGAGGTGTTTGAGAGTGAGGCACGTTTTTCTTTAACACAATACTAAATTGAGTTATAATTCTTAAAAGATTAACGCCCCTTGACTACAACTTACATTAAGAACAATGCGTATTTTTTTTTTTTTTATAATGCATCCACGTGTTTGTTCTGAGGCATATGAATATTACAACTACTACAATTAGACATTGATTAAAATTCATGGGTTATAAGTTGCGGCTAAGATGTAGATATATGCATGTAGATAAAATTTTCAGTTTAGTTAATCATTTTCTTGGCATCCATATAACAGTTACTGCTTTCTATATAGTTATGCGTACCATTTCCACCCTATCAGTAGATTTTACGTCCAGTGGAATAGTAAGTATGTATATATGAATGCACTATAACTCCCTGTACATTCATGCATATATTTACATCGTTCCAAGCACACACAAATATAAACATCTCTCTTCAAGTTCAATTTAAGTACGTTGTAAAGCTTAAGGCTTTGTGTGCAATAATTACCGTTAAGCTTTTTCAGCTAGACGGGTGCTTCAAGCTTTTTCATTTCGTTAGCTTCTATAATTTATAATATAATACTTTGAGAAATTGGTATTTATTGCTAAAGAAAGTCTTAGTTGTGTTGTAGTATCAGTATTTTTTGTTTTGTGTGTGTGGCTAGCGAGAGTTATTTTGATTTTCTTGATTTCTTGTTAATTAATTAATTATCCGGAAATGAAACGAACATTCCCGTGGCCTAGAATTCCAAACGATAAGCTGAACAGGACGTTTCATGATCTTGTAAATTAATTGTACAACGTGACGCTGAAGGTGATAAATCGATGCGATATTTAGCTAATAGTTCTTCATTTTCGGCAACCCAATATCCCAAAACGTCCGTATCATAGGTGGGAATTATGGTTACCTCTGTAAGTTTTGTATAGAATAAAAATAGTATAGTTGTCTGTTTTAATTTATAACAATGTGTTACGTACCTAAATCTTTGTTTTCCCACGTTTGTTTTGCTTCGAGTAGAGCATCATAGACTTGACGGCTGGGTTCAGTACCTGAGAAAACATAATAGCGTGCTCTGACTTTTTTGAAGAATTCCACGTGTGAGTAATACGAGTTGCCACTATGAGGAACATAAGTTAAATCTACGTAGACGGGTGCAGCTTTTTTCGTTTTATGTGGTGATTCAGAGCGTTTTCGTAAATTCTTTTCATTGTTAAGTCGGGTTTTGGTAACAACTAATCGTCGTTCCTTTTTAGGAGTGGTACGTAAATCTCCTTCAACTGGTGCAGGTGAAGGCAATCCTAATGGTTTTCCCCATTGCTTTAGTTTTTCTTCCGTTGTAGACGAGGATGAGGAAGTTTCAGGGGATGGTTTCTTAGCTGTTTCGGGTTTTTCGCCTGCAGTGGCGCCAGATGTTGAAGGCAAACCCCCTTCACTAAGTTTCGGTTTGTGTACATCACTTAATTGAAATTTGGGTTCCACACCTGTTGCCATATCTTCTGATTTAGATGGTGAGTATGAATACTTGGCCGTAACTGAAGATATTACATCTGCACCACGTACTTGTGCATGTTCTTTTAAAGCTTTTTCAAAAACTTTATCGGCTTCATCTAAAAATTTATGATCAGTCGGTGAGTCAGTAAAAGTCTTTTCATGTTTAGAAGAGCTTCGCATGGCAGACGATTCCGAATATCGTACATCGAATGTATCGGGTAGGGCTCCATAATATGAAGTACTCATTGGATCAGATGCCTTCTGAGTGAAGCTTGTAATAATCGCTCTGGCTGCAGAGTGTTCTTCACTACCATATTGAGGAGGTAAGTCGTCTTGGCTATCCTCAATGTCAAAATCTGACCGCTTGCTGATGCCAGAACTTGAACGTTGCAAGTCGTAGCTGGCACCATGGGAAGAGGCAATACTTCTTGGTGAGCCAGGTATATCATCATCACTCGCATATGCTCCACCTTCATCACTGCCTGGCGTAGAGGAACGGTATATGTTTCTCAACATTGCAACCTCCTTTGGCAACATAATGTCACCCTTATCACTTTCACTTGTTGTCCGGGTGGTAGTTACTGTTACCTTTTCACCTTCGGGATCAGAAGAATCTGTGGTGGTGATAGTTTTTTCCTCAGTAACAATTTCTTTGCCATCGGCGGAAATAACTTTGGTTACAGTGGTAATAGTGGTTGTAATAATTTTTTCAGTACTACCACTTAAAGCAGCGGTCTTTCCAATACTTCTCAATTCAGGTAGAGCTTCTGGGAGGAGGGGCTCTTTTTTGGTTAAAGTAACTGTAGCAAGAGTTGCACTCGGTTTAGAATCATCTTTAGATGATCGGGGTAAGGGTGAAGAAGCCTTGGATGAAGATTCCGGTGATTCATGGACAAAAGATGCCAGGATCGAAGTTCGGCTATCAGATTTTGAAACTGCTGGACTAGATGTTGCACTCAAATCTTTTGGTGATGGAGGGCCAGATTCAGTTGAGCTTTTTTCACTCAAAATAATTCTAGCTACAGTTGTTGATCCCGCACTACCAACAGAAGTCCGAGACACACTTGGGCTTACAGGAGCCGTAGGTGGAGTTTTACGTCCAAATAACTCTTTATCAAGAGTTTGAGTAACAGTTTCCACTTGGGCCGTAGATTTCATTAATTTTTCATGAGTTACAATTCCTCTTTGAGATGTTACATATTCTGTTGTTTTCATGACAGAGGATGGTGTGTCGTCATAAGGAGCTTCAATAACTTCTTCTTCCAATGTTTCAATAGTTTTAACATCAGATGGTTTATACATACTTGTAGTCATAATGGAAGAAATCGATTTGGAACGACCTTCTTTAATTTGGCTTCTACCATCAATCACTTTGTCTTCATCTTCTTGATCACTAAGCACCAAACGTTCTTCACTGGTGGACCGAACAGTAGTAGTTGGCGCATCTTCCAAAGCAGTCTTTGTTTCAATAAATTTTTTACCAAAGTCAGTTGTATCTACTTTAGACATTATTTGTTCAGTTGTCAAAAATTCTTGCAGCGTTTGCTTTGAACTATCGTCAAGGGAAATTTTTTTACTGATCACTGTAACTTGTGTAGGTTCTGTTTTCGTTGTCAATGTTGTTTTCATTTCATGTTTTATAGTCTTAGTAGATTGTTCATCAGGCATTAGTTGAGTTTCTTCCGGAAGTGGTGAAACTTTTGTTCCTACTAACTGTTTAGAATCCACATCTTTATCGAAACTTAACACGGAATCGCGTGAAAGATCCTCTTCAAATTTTATGCTGCTGGTTAAGGATTCACTATAAGAATCGTCTTCAGAGAGTCTATCGGGAGTTTTTGTGCTGTATTGATCAATAGCAGATGTAACAATTTGTGAAGTTTCTGTAACAATTTTTTTAATTTTTAATGATGTCAATTCTTCAGTTTCTTTTAAAATTTGTTGTCCAGTACTTGTAGTTGATTCGTACCAAGCTTGTCCCAATTTCTTCTTTGTGACATGATCAGTTTGTGAATGTATGTATTTGTCATCAAGGACCTCTTCAACTAAATGAGAAGTTTCATCCTTTTTATCAAGGAATTTAGAAGCTCTTTCTATTACTGTAAATGATGCCGCCTTTCCTTTCTTTTCTTCCTTGTGCATTTGTCCAATTTGTATTTTTTCGGAGTCTTCTGTTTTGTATTTTTCTTCGATTGATAGTGGTGTGGCTTTTATATCCGGAGAAGGTTCTCTTTCGGCTGGAAATTGAGGTTTAGAGGAATCCTTCACCTCAACAGCTTTAAGCTTCTCTTCTAATATCTTTTCATCAAAATCGGGTATTATTTCGGTTATGTCTTTTTCAGATTTGAGAACTTTAGCAACATCTGCCACAATTTTAAATACTTCCTCTTCTCGTGGAGAAACTGGGCGAACAGTGCTTCCTTTTAAAATATCAATTTTCTCTATTGAAGGAGATTTCTTTGAATCCTCTTCTTCTTCTTCTATATTGCGTAGTGTCGTATCCTCTTTCTCGCTAACTATAATTGTAAGTCCTGGAGTATCCATCGTGGTTATATGTGTTTCTCTTAATTCAGTCGTGAAACCTTTTAATCCGAAAAGTTCACGTTTTGGCGATTGCTTTTCACCTTTTTCTGGACTATGTATAGTCGAATCTTTAATTTTGGGCGGAATATCGTCATGAATAATTTTTTTGCTTTCTTTGGATTGTTTTTCTAAGAGTGATTCCGAAGTAGCTTTCAATGTATCTTCAATGGTAATTAGTTTGCGCATTTCTGAGATATCTTTCGAGGACACAACAGCAACTTTATAGCTGTATTCATCCTGTTGTTGTCCAATTTTATCTAATTGTGTAATTGTTGTTGTAGAAAATGGACGGTATTTTTCAGCAATAAATGAACTGTCACTTTCTTTTGAACTTGAAGGTGATTTGTCAAGATCTTTTTCATCTAATATACTAGCTCTTTCAGCAACAGGAGATGAATAAGGCGTTTTTGGAGATTCCGGTGAAAATTGTTCATCTTTGTAACTTTCAGGTAATGGCTTCAGAGGTATGGCTGGTGGTTTATCAATATTTTTACCTTCAATCGTTGATATACTTACATCTTTGTCAATTATTTGATATTCCTTCTGAACAGTCACTGTTGTAGAAACTTGTAATTGATCAGTTTTTTTGGTAGACATGTCCGAGATTTTTGAATCCAATAGTTCTTTGGTTTCAATTTTTGTTGCCAACGATGTATCTTTTTCCGTTATCTTAGGCTCGTCAATTTTTTTATCACCTTCAGGCGTATCTTGCATCAAAGAAGGAGTAGGAGATGTTCTTTTAGGTACAATGTGTTCCTTTTGTTTTAACAAACTTTCTTTTTTATCTTCAATGCTTTCCACTCCTAATAGGGGTTTAGGTGGTTCTTGAAGATTAACTTCTGATGTGATTTCTTTTTTAGTTTCAGTTGTTGATATCATTGACTCTTGAAGTTTTTTGTCAACTATATTATATTCTTCCCTGACAGTTACAGTAGTAGAAATTCGTGATTTTTCATCCTTTTTGAAAGTAACGTCTGTGACACGTGATGATATGGTTTTTTCGTCAATTTTTTGTACATCTCTAACGCTTGCCGGTGAAACTAGCAATGATGTATCTTTCTCCGTAGGTATTCTAAGATCAATTTGTTCACTCTCTGCTATAGAGGAAGTGCGAGAGCTTTTTATTGATTCATATGGAGATTTTTCATCTTTAGCACTACCGAGACTTTCAGTATCTTTTTCTTCTATTGATAATGGCTGATATGACCCTTGTGGTTGAAGTTCTGGTGTGACTACCATTTTGCTCTCAATTGTTGATGTCACTGATTCTTGAAGTTTTTTGTCAATTATTTGGTATTCTCTGACAGATACTTTGGTAGAAATTTCTGACTTTTCATCTTTTTTGACAATAACGTCTGTAACACTAGATGGTACTTGTTTTTCGCCAATTTTAAGTTGATCTCTAATGCTTGTCGGTAAAATTGGCATCGATGGTTCTTTTGGCTTTGGTTTAGTATCATCACTCGTAACACTGCTTTCTTCGATACTTTCAGCTGCGGAAGGAGGACGAGATGTTTTTTGCGATTCAGATGGAGATTCTTTATCTCTGTGAATTTTCATTGGGGCAGTTAGATCTCGCTGCGTTATATCAGTCAGTGATTTATCTTCAATGCTTCGGGCAACTGATGGAGATGGTTCTACCACTGAGGTGATTGCTTCTCTACTCTTAATTGTTGATATAATTGATTCTTGAAGTTTTTTATCAATTATTTGGTATTCTTCTGCGACACTTACTGTGGTAGAAGTTTCTGATTTTTCATACTCTTTAAGAGTAACGTCTGTGACACTTGATGAAACTAATTCCTCGTCTATTTTAATTTCATCTTTAATACTTTTCGGTGAAATTGGCGCCGATAATTCTTTTGGCTTAATCTTAGTGTCATCACTAGAAACACTGCTTTCTTCGACACTTTCTACTTCGGAAGGGGTACGAGATGGCTTTTTGGACTCGGAAGGGGATTCATGAGCCTTACTATCTTTGACACCTGGAAGAACTAACTCTTGTGGCATTACCTCACTCACTTTTATATCTTCAATGCTTTCTATTGCTGTTAGAGGTTTCGATGGTTGCAGGTGTCTTACTCCAGATGTGATTTGTTTTGTACTTTCAATAGTTGATATCGTTGAATCTTGTAGTTTTTTGTATATTATTTGATCGCCTTCCCTGGAAATTATTGATTTGTCATCTTTTTTGTCACTAACACTTGATACTAATGATACTAATTTTTCGTCTTCCTTAATACTTGCGGGTGAAATTGGCATCGATATTTGTTTTAGCATTGGTTTAGTGTCATCACTCGAAACACTGTTTTCTTCAACAGATTCCGCAACGGAGGAAGTGCAAGATGTTTTTTTCGATTCAGAGGGGGATTCTTTTTTGGGAGACTTGGATTCAACTATTCGTGGTTTGTCAAAAATTTCTTTTCCAATTTTATCAAAGTCTGCTGGTGAAATTGGCCTAAAGAACCTCATTGGCTCAGAAGGTATTTCATCATCTCTTTTAATTTCAATAATTGGAGCTGTTGAAATATGTTTTTCTTGAAAACCTTCTTGTATTTCTTGCTCGGTAATCTTGTCAAATTTTACCAACTTTGCTTCTTCTGATATTAATAGAGATGTTTCCATCGAATCCAATGGCGATTTCATACATTCAACAATTCCATATCGCTCACCATCTAATACGTCCTCATCTTTAACCCTCTCTACCACTGATACTGGCCGAGATGGTTCTTTCGCTTCTAATGGTGTCTTACCATCCTTTTTACTTTCAGCTACTGACACAAACGATTCTCTCTTTTCATCTAATGTCTTCTCATCTTTTACACTTTCCGCTAAAGATACTGGCCGCAATGGTTCTTTGGATTCCAATGGTGATTTTTCATCCTTCTTACTTTCAGCAATTGATGCAACTGATTCTCGCTTTTCACCTAATGTCTTCTCATCTTTAATGCTTTCTGCTACTGAAGTACGTCTAGATGGTTCTCTCGATTCTAATGGCGATTTTTTATCTTTCTTACTTTCAGCAATAGATATAATCGATTCTCGCTTTTCGTCTAATATCTTACCATCTTTAACACTTTCCGCTACAGATACTGGCCGCGATGGTTCTTTCGATTCTAATGGTGATTTTTCATCCTTCTTACTTTCTGTTACAGATACTGGCCGAGATGGTTCTTTCGATTCCAATGGTGACTTTTCATCCTTCTTGCTTTCAGCAACTGACACAATCGACTCTCGCTTTTCATCTAATGTCTTCTCACTTTTAATACTTTCTGCTACAGATACTGGCCGAGAGGGTTCTTTCGATTCCAAAGGTGACTTTTCACCTTTCTTACTTTCAGTAACTGACACAATCAATTCTCGCTTTTCGTCTAATGCCTTCTCATCTTTTACACTTTCTGCTACAGATACTGGCCGAGATGGTTCTTTCGATTCTAATGGTGACTTTTCATCCTTCTTACTTCCAGCAATTGACACAATCGAATCTCGCTTTTCGTCTAATAACTTCTCATCTTTAATACTTTCCGCTACAGATTCTGGCCGAGATGGTTCTTTCGATTCTAATGGTGACTTTTCATCCTTCTTACTTTCAGCAACTGACACAATCGACTCTCGCTTTTCATCTAATGTCTTCTCACTTTTAATACTTTCTGCTACAGATACTGGCCGAGAGGGTTCTTTCAATTCCAATGGTGACTTTTCATCCTTCTTACTTTCAGCAACTGACACAATCGATTCTCGTTTTGCATCTAATGCTTTCTCATCTTTTACACTTTCCGCTACAGATACTGGCCGAGATGGTTCTTTCGATTTTAATGGCGATTTTTCATCCTTCTTACTTCCAGCAATTGACACAATCGAATCTCGCTTTTCGTCTAATAACTTCTCATCTTTAACACTTTCCGCTACAGATTCTGGCCGAGATGGTTCTTTCGATTCTAATGGTGACTTTTCATCCTTTTTACTTTCAGCAATTGAAACAATCGATTCTCGCTTTTTGTCTAATGCCTTTTCGTCTTTTACGCTTTCCGCTACAGATTCTGGCCGAGATGGTTCTTTCGATTCTAATGGTGACTTTTCATCCTTCTTACTTTCAGCAATTGAAACAATCGATTCTCGTTTTACATCTAATGCTTTCTCATCTTTTACACTTTCCGCTACAGATACTGGCCGAGATGTTTCTTTCGATTCCAATGGTGACTTTTCATCCTTCTTGCTTTCAGCAACTGACACAATCGACTCTCGCTTTTCATCTAATGTCTTCTCACTTTTAATACTTTCTGCTACAGATACTGGCCGAGAGGGTTCTTTCAATTCCAATGGTGACTTTTCATCCTTCTTACTTTCAGCAACTGACACAATCGATTCTCGTTTTACATCTAATGCTTTCTCATCTTTTACACTTTCCGCTACAGATACTGGCCGAGATGGTTCTTTCGATTCCAAAGGTGACTTTTCATCCTTCTTGCTTTCAGCAACTGACACAATCGACTCTCGCTTTTCATCTAATGTCTTCTCACTTTTAATACTTTCTGCTACAGATACTGGCCGAGATGGTTCTTTCGATTCCAATGGTGACTTTTCATCCTTCTTACTTTCAGCAACTGACACAATCGATTCTCGCTTTTCGTCTAATGCCTTCTCATCTTTAACACTTTCTGCTACAGATACTGGTCGAGATGGTTCTTTCGATTCTAATGGCGATTTTTCATCCTTCTTACTTCCAGCAATTGACACAATCGAATCTCGCTTTTCGTCTAATAACTTCTCATCTTTAACACTTTCCGCTACAGATTCTGGCCGAGAGGGTTCTTTCGATTCTAATGGTGACTTTTCATCCTTTTTACTTTCAGCAATTGAAACAATCGATTCTCGCTTTTTGTCTAATGCCTTTTCGTCTTTTACACTTTCCGCTACAGATTCTGGCCGAGATGGTTCTTTCGATTCCAAAGGTGACTTTTCATCCTTCTTGCTTTCAGCAACTGACACAATCGACTCTCGCTTTTCATCTAATGTCTTCTCACTTTTAATACTTTCCGCTACAGATACTGGCCGAGAGGATTCTTTCGATTCCAATGGTGACTTTTCATCCTTCTTACTTTCAGCAACTGACACAATCGATTCTCGCTTTTCGTCTAATGCCTTCTCATCTTTTACACTTTCTGCTACAGATACTGGCCGAGATGGTTCTTTCGATTCCAATGGTGACTTTTCATCCTTCTTCCTTTCAGCAACTGACACAATCGATTCTCGCTTTTCGTCTAATGCCTTCTCATCTTTTACACTTTCTGCTACAGATACTGGCCGAGATGGTTCTTTCGATTCTAATGGTGACTTTTCATCCTTTTTACTTTCAGCAATTGAAACAATCGATTCTCGCTTTTTGTCTAATGCCTTTTCGTCTTTTACGCTTTCCGCTACAGATTCTGGCCGAGATGGTTCTTTCGATTCTAATGGTGACTTTTCATCCTTTTTACTTTCAGCAATTGAAACGATTGATTCTCGCTTTTCGTCTAATGCCTTCTCATCTTGTACACTTTCTGCTACAGATACTGGCCGAGATGGTTCTTTCGATTCTAATGGTGACTTTTCATCCTTTTTACTTTCAGCAATTGAAACAATCGATTCTCGTTTTACATCTAATGCTTTCTCATCTTTTACACTTTCCGCTACAGATACTGGCCGAGATGGTTCTTTCGATTCCAATGGTGACTTTTCATCCTTCTTACTTTCAGCAACTGACACAATCGATTCTCGCTTTTCGTCTAATGCCTTCTCATCTTTTACACTTTCTGCTACAGATACTGGCCGAGATGGTTCTTTCGATTCTAATGGTGACTTTTCATCCTTCTTGCTTTCAGCAACTGACACAATCGATTCTCGCTTTTTGTCTAATGCCTTTTCGTCTTTTACACTTTCCGCTACAGATTCTGGCCGAGATGGTTCTTTCGATTCCAAAGGTGACTTTTCATCCTTCTTGCTTTCAGCAACTGACACAATCGACTCTCGCTTTTCATCTAATGTCTTCTCACTTTTAATACTTTCTGCTACAGATACTGGCCGAGATGGTTCTTTCGATTCCAATGGTGACTTTTCATCCTTCTTACTTTCAGCAACTGACACAATCGATTCTCGCTTTTCGTCTAATGCCTTCTCATCTTTTACACTTTCTGCTACAGATACTGGCCGAGATGGTTCTTTCGATTCTAATGGTGACTTTTCATCCTTCTTGCTTTCAGCAACTGGCACAATCGATTCTCGCTTTTCGTCTAATGCCTTCTCATCTTTTACACTTTCTGCTACAGATACTGGCCGAGATGGTTCTTTCGATTCTAATGGTGACTTTTCATCCTTCTTACTTTCAGCAACTGACACAATCGATTCTCGCTTTTCGTCTAATGCCTTCTCATCTTTTACACTTTCTGCTACAGATACTGGCCGAGATGGTTCTTTCGATTCAAATGGTGACTTTTCATCCTTCTTACTTTCAGCAACTGACCCAATCGACTCTCGCTTTTCGTCTAATGTCTTTTCACCTGTAATACTTTCTGCTACTGAAGAACGTCTAGATAGTTCTCTCGATTCTAATGGCGATTTTTCATCCTTTTTACTCTCAGCAATGGATATAATCGATTCTCGCTTTTCGTCTAATGCCTTCTCATCTTTAACACTTTCTGTTACAGATACTGGCCGAGATGGTTCTTTCGATTCTAATGGTGACTTTTCATCCTTCTTGCTTTCAGCAACTGACACAATCGATTCTCGCTTTTCGTCTAATGCCTTCTCATCTTTTACACTTTCTGCTACAGATACTGGCCGAGATGGTTCTCTCGATTTTAATGGTGACTTTTCATCCTTCTTGCTTTCAGCAACTGACACAATCGATTCTCGCTTTTCATCTAATGTCTTCTCACTTTTAATACTTTCTGCTACAGATACCGGCCGAGAGGGTTCTTTCGATTCCAATGGTGACTTTTCATCCTTCTTACTTTCAGCAACTGACACAATCGATTCTCGCTTTTCGTCTAATGCCTTTTCGTCTTTTACACTTTCCGCTACAGATTCTGGCCGAGAGGGTTCTTTCGCTTCCAATGGTGACTTTTCATCCTTCTTACTTTCAGCAATAGATATAATCGATTCTCGTTTTTCGCCTATTACCTTCTCACCTTTTACACCTTCTGCCACAGATACTGGCCGAGATGGTTCTTTCGATTCTAATGGTGACTTTTCATCCTTCTTACTTTCAGCAATAGATATAATCGATTCTCGCTTTTCGTCTAATGCCTTCTCATCTTTAACACTTTCTGTTACAGATACTGGCCGAGATGGTTCTTTCGATTCTATTGGTGACTTTTCATCCTTTTTGCTTTCAGCAATTGACACAATCGAATCTCGCTTTTCGTCTAATGCCTTCTCATCTTTAACACTTTCTGTTACAGATACTGGCCGAGATGGTTCTTTCGATTCTAATGGTGATATTTTATCCTTCTTACTTCCAGCAATTGACACAATCGAATCTCGCTTTTCGTCTAATACCTTCTCATCTTTAACACTTTCTGTTAGAGATACTGGCCGAGATGGTTCTCTCGATTCTAATGGTGACTTTTCATCCTTCTTGCTTTCAGCAACTGGCACAATCGATTCTCGCTTTTCGTCTAATGCCTTCTCATCTTTAACACTTTCTGTTACAGATACTGGCCGAGATGGTTCTTTCGATTCTAATGGTGACTTTTCATCCTTCTTGCTTTCAGCAACTGACACAATCGATTCTCGCTTTTCGTCAAATGCCTTTTCGTCTTTTACACTTTCCGCTACAGATTCTGGCCGAGAGGGTTCTTTCGATTCCAATGGTGACTTTTCATCTTTCTTACTTTCAGCAACTGACACAATCGATTCTCGCTTTTCGTCTATTGCCTTCTTATCTTTAATGCTTTCTGTTGGTGACGTACGCCTAGATGGTTCTCTCGATTCTAATGGCGATTTTTCATCTTTCTTACCTTCAGCAACTGACACAATCGATTCTCGTTTTACATCTAATGCTTTTTTATCTTTTACACTTTCTGCTACAGATGGTGGCCGAGATGGTTCTTTCGATTCAAATGGTGACTTTTCATCCTTCTTACTTTCAGCAACTGACACAATCGACTCTAGCTTTTCGTCTAATGTCTTCTTATCTTTAATGCCTTCTGCTATTGAAGTACGCTTAGATGGTTCTTTCGATTCTAATGGTGACTTTTCGTCTTTCCTACTTTCAGCAATTGATGCAACTGATTCCCGTTTTATATCTAATACTTTCTCATCTCTTACACTTTCTGCTAAAGATGCTGGTCGAGATAGTTCTATCGATTCTAATGGCGATTTTTCATCTTTCTTGCTTTCAGCAATAGATATAATCGATTCTCGCTTTTCGTCTAATGCCTTCTCATCTCTAACAATTTCTGTTACAGATACTGGCCGAAATGGTTCTTTCGATTCTAATGGTGACTTTTCATCCTTCTTGCTTTCAGCAACTGACACAATCGATTCTCGCTTTTCGTCTAATGCCTTCTCATCTTTAACACTTTCTGTTACAGATACTGGCCGAGATGGTTCTTTCGATTCTAATGGTGACTTTTCATCCTTCTTGCTTTCAGCAACTGACACAATCGATTCTCGCTTTTCGTCTAATGCCTTCTCATCTTTAACACTTTCTGTTACAGATACTGGCCGAGATGGTTCTTTCGATTCTAATGGTGACTTTTCATCCTTCTTGCTTTCAGCAACTGACACAATCGATTCTCGCTTTTCGTCTAATGCCTTCTCATCTTTAACACTTTCTGTTACAGATACTGGCCGAGATGGTTGTTTCGATTCTAATGGCGATTTTTCATCCTTCTTACTTCCAGCAATTGACACAATCGAATCTCGCTTTTCGTCTAATAACTTCTCATCTTTAATACTTTCTGCTACAGATACTGGCCGAGATGGTTCTTTCGATTCTAATGGTGATTTTACATCCTTCTTACTTCCAGCAATTGACACAATCGATTCTCGCTTTTCATCTAATGTCTTCTCACTTTTAATACTTTCTGCTACAGATACTGGCCGAGAGGGTTCTTTCGATTCTAATGGTGACTTTTCATCCTTCTCGCTTTCAGCAACTGACACAATCGATTCTCGCTTTTCGTCTAATGCCTTCTCATCTTTAACAGTTTCTGTTACAGATACTGGCCGAGATGGTTCTTTCGATTCTAATGATGACTTTTCATCCTTCTTGCTTTCAGCAAATAACACAATCGATTCTCGCTTTTCGTCTAATGTCTTCTCATCTTTAACACTTTCTGCTACAGATACTCGCCGCGATGGTTCTCTCGATTCTAATGGTGACTTTTCATCCTTCTTGCTTTCAGCAACTGCCACAATCGATTCTCGTTTTTCGTCTAATGCCTTCTCATCTTTTATACTTTTTGTTACAGATACTGGCTGAGATGGTTCTCTCGATTCTAATGGTGACTTTTCATCCTTCTTGCTCTCAGCAACTGACACAATCGATTCTCGCTTTTCGTCTAATGCCTTCTCATCTTTAACACTTTCCGTTACAGATACTGGCCGAGATGGTTCTTTCGATTCTAATGGTGACTTTTCATCCTTCTTACTTTCAGCAATAGATATAATCGATTCTCGCTTTTCGTCTAATTCCTTTTTGTCTTTAACACTTTCTGTTACAGATACTGGCCGAAATGGTTCTTTCGATTCCAATGGTGACTTTTCATCCTTCTTACCTTCAGCAATAGATATAATCGAATCTCGTTTTTCGTCAAATGCCTTCTCATCTTTAACACTTTCTGTTACAGACACTGGCCGAGATGGTTCTTTCGATTCTAATGGTGATTTTTCATCCTTTTTACTTCCAGCGATTGACACAATCGAATCTCGTTTTTCTTCTAATACTTTCTCATCTTTAACGCTTTCTGCTATTGAAGTACGCCTAGATGGTACTCTCGATTCTAATGGTGACTTTTCATCCTTCTTGCTTTCAGCAATAGATATAATCGATTCTCGCTTTTCGTCTAATGCCTTCTCATCTTTAACACTTTCTGTTACAGATACTGGCCGAGATGGTTCTCTCGATTCTAATGGCGATTTTTCATCCTTCTTACTTCCAGCAATTGACACAATCGAATCTCGCTTTTCGTCTAATGCCTTCTCATCTTTAATGCTTTCTGCTATTGAAGTACGCCTAGATGGTACTCTCGATTCTAATGGGGACTTTTCATCCTTCTTGCTTTCAGCAATAGATATAATCGATTCTCGCTTTTCGTCTAATGCCTTCTCATCTTTAACACTTTCTGTTACAGATACTGGCCGAGATAGTTCTTTCGATTCTAATGGTAACTTTTCATCCTTCTTACTTTCAGCAACTGACACAATCGAATCTCGTTTTTCATCTAATACTTTCTCATCTTTAATGCTTTCTGCTATTGAAGTACGCCTCGATGGTTCTTTCGATTCTAATGGCGATTTTTCATCTTTCTTACTTTCAGCAATTGAGACAATTGATTCTCGTTTTTTATCTAGTGCTGTTTTATCTTCAGGACTTTCTGCTACTGATGCTTTTCTAGAAGGTTCTTTCGATTCTAATGGTAACTTTTCATCCTTCTCGCTTTCAGCAACTGACACAATCGATTCTCGCTTTTCGTCTATTGCCTTCTCATCTTTAATGCTTTCTGCTATTGAAGTACGCCTCGATGGTTCTTTCGATTCTAATGGCGATTTTTCATCCTTCTTACTTTCAGCAACTGACACAATCGATTCTCGCTTTTCATCTAGTGCTGTTTTATCTTCAGGACTTTCTGCTACTGATGCTTTTCTAGAAGGTTCTTTCGATTCTAATGGTAACTTTTCATCCTTCTCGCTTTCAGCAACTGACACAATCGATTCTCGCTTTTCGTCTATTGCCTTCTCACCTTTAATGCTTTCTGCTATTGAAGTACGCCTCGATGGTTCTTTCGATTCTAATGGCGATTTTTCATCCTTCTTACTTTCAGCAACTGACACAATCGATTCTCGCTTTTCATCTAGTGCTGTTTTATCTTTAGGACTTTCTGCTACTGATGCTTTTCTTGAAGGTTCTTTTGATTCTAATGGTGACTTTTCATCCTTCTTAATTTCAGCAACTGACACAATCGATTCTCGCTTTTCGTCTATTGCCTTCTCATCTTTAATGCTTTCTGCTATTGAAGTACGCCTCGATGGTTCTTTCAATTCTAATGGCGATTTTTCATCTTTCTTACTTTTAGCAATAGAGACAATTGATTCTCGTTTTTCATCTAATGCTGTTTTATCTTTAGGGCTCTCTGCTACTGATGCTTTTCTAGAAGGTTCTTTCGATTCTAATGGTGATTTTTCATCCTTCTTACTTCCAGCAATTGACACAATCGAATCTCGTTTTTCATCTAATACTTTCTCATCTTTAATGCTTTCTGCTATTGAAGTACGCCTCGATGGTTCTTTCGATTCTAATGGCGATTTTTCATCTTTCTTACTTTCAGCAATTGAGACAATTGATTCTCGTTTTTTATCTAGTGCTGTTTTATCTTCAGGACTTTCTGCTACTGATGCTTTTCTAGAAAGTTCTTTCGATTCTAATGGTAACTTTTCATCCTTCTCGCTTTCAGCAACTGACACAATCGATTCTCGCTTTTCGTCTATTGCCTTCTCACCTTTAATGCTTTCTGCTATTGAAGTACGCCTCGATGGTTCTTTCGATTCTAATGGCGATTTTTCATCCTTCTTACTTTCAGCAACTGACACAATCGATTCTCGCTTTTCATCTAGTGCTGTTTTATCTTTAGGACTTTCTGCTACTGATGCTTTTCTTGAAGGTTCTTTTGATTCTAATGGTGACTTTTCATCCTTCTTAATTTCAGCAACTGACACAATCGATTCTCGCTTTTCGTCTATTGCCTTCTCATCTTTAATGCTTTCTGCTATTGAAGTACGCCTCGATGGTTCTTTCAATTCTAATGGCGATTTTTCATCTTTCTTACTTTTAGCAATTGAGACAATTGATTCTCGTTTTTTATCTAGTGCTGTTTTATCTTCAGGACTTTCTGCTACTGATGCTTTTCTAGAAGGTTCTTTCGATTCTAATGGTGACTTTTCATCCTTCTTAATTTCAGCAACTGACACAATCGATTCTCGCTTTTCGTCTATTGCCTTCTCATCTTTAATGCTTTCTGCTATTGAAGTACGCCTCGATGGTTCTTTCAATTCTAATGGCGATTTTTCATCTTTCTTACTTTTAGCAATAGAGACAATTGATTCTCGTTTTTCATCTAATGCTGTTTTATCTTTAGGGCTCTCTGCTACTGATGCTTTTCTAGAAGGTTCTTTCGATTCTAATGGTGATTTTTCATCCTTCTTACTTCCAGCAATTGACACAATCGAATCTCGTTTTTCATCTAATACTTTCTCATCTTTAATGCTTTCTGCTATTGAAGTACGCCTCGATGGTTCTTTCGATTCTAATGGCGATTTTTCATCTTTCTTACTTTCAGCAATTGAGACAATTGATTCTCGTTTTTTATCTAGTGCTGTTTTATCTTCAGGACTTTCTGCTACTGATGCTTTTCTAGAAGGTTCTTTCGATTCTAATGGTAACTTTTCATCCTTCTCGCTTTCAGCAACTGACACAATCGATTCTCGCTTTTCGTCTATTGCCTTCTCACCTTTAATGCTTTCTGCTATTGAAGTACGCCTCGATGGTTCTTTCGATTCTAATGGCGATTTTTCATCCTTCTTACTTTCAGCAACTGACACAATCGATTCTCGCTTTTCATCTAGTGCTGTTTTATCTTTAGGACTTTCTGCTACTGATGCTTTTCTTGAAGGTTCTTTTGATTCTAATGGTGACTTTTCATCCTTCTTACTTTCAGCAACTGACACAATCGATTCTCGCTTTTCGTCTATTGCCTTCTCATCTTTAATGCTTTCTGCTATTGATGTACGCCTAGATGGTTCTCTCGATTCTAATGGCGATTTTGCATCTTTCTTACTTTCAGCAATTGAGACAATTGATTCTCGTTTTTCATCTAATGCTGTTTTATCTTCAGGACTTTCTGCTACTGATGCTTTTCTAGAAGGTTCTTTCGATTCTAATGGTGACTTTTCATCCTTCTTACTTTCAGCAACTGACGCAATCGATTCTCGCTTTTCGTCTATTGCCTTCTCATCTTTAATGCTTTCTGCTATTGAAGTACGCCTCGATGGTTCTTTCGATTCTAATGGTGACTTTTCGTCCTTCTTACTTTCGGAAACTGACACAATAGATTCCCGCTTTTCATCTAATGTCTTCTCGTCTTTAATGCTTTCTGCTACTGAACCTCGGCTAGAAGGTTCCTTTGATTTTAAGGGTGACTTTTCATCCTTCTTACTTTCAGCAATTGAAACAATCGATTCTCGTTTTACATCTAATGCTTGCTCATCTTTAATACCTTCTGCTTGTCTAGTGTGTTCTTTAGCCTTTATAATTGGCTTTTCAAACTTGGTGCTTTCAATACTTGATGCAATATATTCTATTTCATCTTTAAAAATTCCTTTTTTTGATACTTCTGTAAAATGTTCTTTTAATTTCATATGCGACATATCTTGCTTTTCACTAAGCACTGTTAACATTTTTTGTTTTTCGTCATCACTCTCTTCTAATGAAACTTTTCGAGGGGGTTCCTTTGATTCTAACGGAGATTTTTTTTCTATTGAAGCAGATGAGTCTCGTTTTTTGTCTGTCGTTTCTCTATCACTTCTAATACTTTCTACTGGAGATACTAGTTGCGAAGGCACCTTTGACCCAGCAGGCGATTTTTCGTCC
Organism: Ornithomya fringillina; assembly: GCA_963978525.1. Classification (NCBI taxonomy): domain Eukaryota; kingdom Metazoa; phylum Arthropoda; class Insecta; order Diptera; family Hippoboscidae; genus Ornithomya; species Ornithomya fringillina. The sequence goes on from OZ021693.1 coordinate 23,024,365, forward strand.
TGTACAGTTTTATCGAATGGCAGTGGCATTATTTCATCAAGATTAGCGCCCTTACTGCTGGCAGGTAAAATTGGTATAAGCGGTTTCTTCTGCTTCAAAGTTATCGTGTCCTCCAATTTGTACTCCATATGAGAAATTTTTTTTGATTCGTCCCTTTCATAAACCCCAAAATCAGCTTCTTCATGAACTGGTAGATCAGCCACTTCATCGGGGGTTTTAACTACATCTCGTAAAAGATTCTGTGAAGTTTCGAACGCCATTTTATTTGGTAGGATGCGTTCCGCTGTAGCTAAGCCAATGACCATTTTGTCAGTATATCTTTGAGCAGATGCTTCTTTAGGTTCAAAGCTAGGAGATTTATGTGAGAGAAATGCAATGGTTGAATCCACAATTTCATATTCTTTTGTCTCTTCTTTTACGTATTTTTCTTCAATAATGAGATCCTCTTTGATATCATCTAAAGGTATACGTTCGTCTTCGGGTAGAGTGGGCGCTGTTGTTGCTCCTGACTCAATAGTCGTTGAAAATTTGTCTTCAGGAAGGCTTTCTTGTAAATTTGCCGGTACCACTTCAATTGCCATTCCACTTTGATCATCTCTTATGTCGGAAGTTTTCTTACCGCTACTAACTTTGTCTTCTGCTGTCAATGAAGAGATTTCTTCATCTGTCTTCACTAGCTGTTCATCAGTCTTGGACTTCACAATTTCTTTTGCTGTTGTTATTATATCCTGTACCTCAGCCTTTATTTCACTTTCTTCCAGTATGGTATCTGTTCGTTTTGTAATGGAATCCTTAATGAATAATTCGTCTTTTGCCTGAACTTCTGTCTTGGCAATTTCTGCTCGAATTTCTTCTTCTGCGCTCTTTTTACGTTTCTTCTCCGATTCCTGAGAGTCTCGTTGATGTTTCTGAATTTCTTCTTCTTTAGTCAAGCTACTTTCTTGCTCTACCATAGAATCTTCAGTATATTGATCTATTTCTTCTTTTTCAATAATAAGGTACTCTTCTTCTTCTTCAGCCTCAGTTGTACTATCTTGTTTGGGAATCTCTCTAATTTCCGCCTTAATTTGCTGTTGACGTTTCATTTCATCCCGACTAAAGACTGCTTCGATTTCTCGCACTACTTCCTGTTCTTCTTTTAAATCGTCCAGTTCGCGTTGTTTTGCTGGATCTAGTTCTTGTGCAATAGATAGGTCTTGGATTTTTTTAGCAACTGTGCCTTCATCTGCTGAAGGTGTGGAAACAAGACTCGAATCAGTAGTACCACCTTTATCAAGACGTGCCTTTTTCATATCAGGTTTTGGTTTTGTAGATTTTATTGGACTTCCAGGAGCCCGCTTAGATGGTGACATACCACGTGGTCGCCTGGATATGGGTTTTCGTGTTTCTTGCGCTTTAGTTTCTTTTCTCTCCATTGATAAGGCTGTTCTTGTTGTACTACGCCTTGTAGTAGTTGTAGTGGAAGTTTGCCGAATTGAATGTTGTTTGGATTCTAAGACTTTACGATTATTGGCTTCTTTTGTGCTCTTTGCTGGAGTAGTGCTTGGGCTTACTTTTGCTGCTCTAGTTACAACTTTTGCCTTTACTTCTCTCGTTTGCTTTCGCGGTGTTGATATAGGAGATATTTTCTTTTCAGTTGGTAGGTCTTTTTTTACTTTTCGTTCCATTGACTTGGGAGGTTTAGTATCAATTCTTGGTCGTACTAAAGGTTTAACTTCAGCTCGAGGTTTTTCAGGTTTTGCTTTACCTACCTTTGCCGGCTTAGTTGGTTCGGTAATAGTTTCAATAGTTGATGGCTGTTGTGGTTGAGGTTTTACTATCATAACTTCAACTTTTTTCTCACCTGTCTCCTTATTATCAACACCAAAGACATCCGTATCAATTTTCTCACTACCTTTGACATCAACTTCGGATTGCATCTCAGGTACAGTTTCATCACCGGTTTCTAAAGCTTGTTCATCAGTATCAACTGAATCTTCCTTTTTCTTTACAAGTAATGGCTTTTCTTCTTCTGTTGAAAGTTTATCTAAGCGTGTTTCTTCAGGCACTTTATCTATAGCTTCTTTAATTTTATTATCTTGCTGAGCTGGTATAGTGGGAGCAGGAGGAGCTGTCATCAATCTACTTGGCTTGGGAGGTGCCATTGTCGGTTCCATGGTTGATTTAAGGGTTTTTCGTGTTGTAATAATCGTTTGAATAACTGGAGCAATGGATTTGGCCGTACAAGTGGGATATTTTAAAAATTCTAAATGTCTTAATTTTTCTAAGCCTTCATGTATTTTGAAATCTGGTGTACTGCCAGGAAATAGAATACGTGTTATAGTATCATCAGGATCGGCGGGTTGCCAAACGAGGAGAGCACAAATCGATATTAGATTATGTAAAGGGAAATTGAATTCCCGATTGTCACGAGCCGTAAATAAACGCTGATCACCGGAGTTCCATTTATGTAGAAATTCTTTAATTTCTTTAGAGTCACGCGATGGACTTATCACATACATATCTAAAGTTCCATGACCAACTTTATGATATAGATTTATGGGATCAGAGCTACGATAGCAACCATGCGGTTTAAGATCTAAAGCCTTTAAGTCACTGATTAAATTACAACCGCGCTCGAAAAGGTCAATCAAAAGAGGATTGCGATCTTTATCACCATCGGGACTAGGCAAACCACCCTTACGTTCTGGAATGTTACCGAAGAAATGACCAATTTGAGGATAAACATGAGCATCAAGCTTGCGTTCCAACACCGAACTCAAGCCTTGTACGTTACTATTATTAAGGCGTGTCATCATGACCGCATCCAAGCGATCTAAATGACGTACGAAATCCCAAAAGCAAGCCTTACGATTGAAGCCACCGTCAACTGTACAACATTTACAAAATTAAATAAAACATCACACCCCAATATGTATTGCTTATTCCACTTACCAAGCATGTTAAAACCATTAATACCAAATAAGGCGGCATCACCTTGTCCTCCAGGAAATACGTATAAAGTAGGATGAGTAAAACGTATATTACCAACAACATCAGATGTTTCCATCAGATCCCTTAAAGTTGTGGGTACAAGCATTGGACTGAGGTAATCTATAAGAGCACAATTTTTTCACCTACAGTTTTACAATTTATTGTAATAACACTCTACTCACTTATAAAGGCATTAATGCTTTCACTACCAGTATCTAAGACGTCTGTTGGATTTACACGAACTTTACATAAGCGTACGTAACTTTTATTGGGCAATAAATGCCAGAGGCCAGCATCCAAACAATGAATATTCATTGTAATTGTATCAGCATAAGCTCTCAGAACTCTTTGAACGTCATACTCTTGAAAAGCTTCAGAAAAGTCGGCTACGGAAAAGGTTCCATCCTAAACCAGGAAAATATAAAATGGAACTATTTTTTTTTCTTTCATTATTGATAAAAATACCTGCAGAATCCAGGAACCATTGCCAGAAAATGTATAACCGGCATGTATAACGTGACGATGACGTGTAAAGCTGCTGAGCATGTTACGCATACATTGTATCAAAGTGTTGTATTGGGGATGTATTAAAACTTCAGTGACTAGATTTTCACTAGCATATTGAATAAGTCGTTCGCCTTTAAAAAAAAATTAATACATTCATTAAAGTCATAATTATTATTATTATAAATCCTTCATTAAAATGTTATCAAAAGGAAAACAAAAGCGTCGCTGTTAATAAAGGATATGAAAAATGAACAATTAAAAGCAAATATTTGTAATTTGTAAAAACAAAAAACTGAATATGAATGTGTGTTAATTTCAAGGTTAATGTAGAACGACAGCAAAATAATAAAAAAAAAAAAAGGAACAATATGTGCAGCAATGGTATATAATTGTTGTAATAACAAAAATTGTAGCTTTGCTAATATAGATATTAACGAAATGTATTGTAAAGGCTTTCATTGGTCCAATTCGTACTTGCTTACTAATCAAGGTACTGAAAGCATCAGTATGTGAAATTATGAAATTTGATAGAAAAAAAAAAAACTGACCATGACGAGCTTCCTCCCCTTCTGGAGCATGCTGCGTAACCGCATTCAGTTCCTCCTCCAAGTTGACATGACAGTCATTCACGTCCCAAGAGAGAAACCCTAAAAAAAAAAAAGAAATCATTAAAAATTTATTAAAATTAAATTTTAAAGTTATTGTGAACAAGCATGTTAATGAGAAAAATATTAATCCATGAAAAAGTGTTCTTGGTAAGAAAAAATATTCACTCTAAGGTGAAAACGTGCTTATGAAAAAGAAACTGTGTTATAACACATTAGATTCTTACACTAGATAACGGTAACGGTAACTTTTCTCAAAGCGATATTAAATGTTTTTAACTATCACCTCTATTCTCCTTCTCCCTTTGTAGCCATTGGCAATCATTAGTATTAAAAAAAAATCAATTAATGACCATGTATAGTTGGACGTACAGACAGATTGACGCCAAACTTAAGCTTTTACAATGTGAAAAGCTGTCTATTGTAATTGTCCATAGATGGTTGTATAGATCAATTGATATCCAAGTAAAACCCTTGATAATTATAATAAAAATAATGCAAACGACAATAAGTGCAAAATATTTAAGGATGGATATACAGACAGATTAATCTCTTTGGCAATTCAATGGAATGGCCTTCTGTATTATTGTATCGCAATCACAATATACATTTTGGGTAAAAGTAAAATACTTTAAATAAATTTTTTCTATGCGTCAAACGTGGAAAATGCAATATTTCGCTATATAACAGGACTTTATGTGGGGAGGGATACTAAAAATGGTCCATTTCGATTCATTGTTAATGGGATTCCTCTTTGGGCTAAATTATGTTTCTTGTACCAAATTTTATAGAAGTATCTCAAAAACTACGACCCGTAGCTTGAGCATAAATTTACTTGGACAGACAGACGGACATGATTGAGATTTAATTGGCATTTGCCGTTTAAGAGTTACAAACATCCGCTCACACTTAATATACCCTTTGCCACAAGTAGTGAAGGTTATTACAATATTAAGAATGAGACGATTTTTTTACTATACAAAAATTTATTTTGTAATAGAGTTATTCATCAAAAAATATTCTGACAACTTTCTAAGTACGATATAAACACCAGAATATATACGAGTATGTAGATGGATAGATAAACTGACACACAAATGAACAGAGTTTACAATATTTATATTTTAAAAATACATAATATTTCACTATAAACATTTTAATTTAATTTGCTAAATACCATTAGAGTGTATTCTCTTTTGTTTAATGTAAAATGCAAAGCTCTGGGAATGCTTGCACTTCTCCATAATGTACATATCCTTGATTTTGTTATTTTATCTTATTAGCTTTTGACACGTTCACTCTCTAGAGTGTATTCTTATATATTTACGTACATATTTATATTGTTCTTGTTTACTCGACGTCAATGGAAATGCGGAATATGCACCGAAAGAAAGATATACATACTTATCACAGCATGTGAATATGTGCTGATGTAGATTCCTTTTGTTACACTCAAAATATGCTTTTACGAGTGTGGGTGTGTGTGTGTGTGTGTGTATCCAACATAAATTTTTTTCATATACAATACAAACAAGCATGTGTCAATGCATTTTTTTGTACATATGAACATAAATAAATGCCTTAAACAAATATTTTCAATTGTATTAAAAGCAAACAAACACTTTTGTGTTGTTTTACACACATATATAATATAGAAATATACAATATTTATATTGTTTTGTCGAAACGTCATCAACGTCGAAAAGAAGGAGTCGGATACCCTACAAAGGATTTAATGTAAATCAGCATCGAATACCGAATCTATCTTGTATGTCTGTCCGTCTATCCATTTGTGTGTTCAGTGGAAATCACTTTGCTGCTCTAAAAAATTGAAATATCTATCCCAAACTTGACAGAAGTGTTGGTACTTTTCATATGCTGGTTGGTAGAATTAAGTATTTTAGCCTTGTGTTAAAAAAATTATGGTTTCTAAATACATTACGAACAAAATCAATGACTGATTGAAAGAGAATTTATACGTAAGGGACTGCTTTGCATCACAGCATTGTATAGGTACGTTTAGGGTATAGGTTACTCATCAACAATGTGTGTACAAAACATACTTATTTGTCACATCTTTTAATGGATTACTTTTAATATAATTTTATTTGACAGAATGCTTCCAACTCACTAAAATTTTAAGCCACACATATCGATCACTGTGGTAAAGGGTATATTAAAATTATGACAATGTTTGTAACTATTAAGCGACTAAAAGAACACCAACTTTTTTTTATTATCGTTTGTTAATGAATTTTGCCCATTTGCAGTAGGACACTGAAAGCGCTGGTGAAGATTATGTTCAGCTCGATATCTCAATGTGTGCGATCGTGAGAGTGTTAAAAAGAATGGACAGACGGAATGGCTGAATCGGTAATACAAGCGGGAGGTTGATTACCACTGCATTGCGAATGCGATTTACAGACAGACCGACAGACATAAATGAATCGATTTTAGAATTTGATGCCGGATACACTCTGTAAGTTCTCTTAGACATATCCTGGGTATTATAAACTTTTTGACACCGATCTCTACTATTTATGTACAATTTAGATCAAAATTCGTCCAAGTGTTTTCGAATTTTAATAAAATACGAGATATAGTGTCGTAATGTCGTTTTCGGTGACGTCTATGTAATATTGTATATGTATGTATAGTTAATATATATAGAAGGCGAACTTTACTTAACTCATCAGGTTTACTTTGATATCTTATTTATGCAAAAAGAAAAAAGTTCTAATTAGAAAAAGTTGTAATTTTCCGCAAGAATACTTGTTACTATATACATATATAGAAAGCAATCATGCTTATGGCAGTATATAAAACAAACATAGATCAGAACCATTTATCATTATATACTGAAAGTTTAACAAAAAAAAAAAAAACAATAAGGTAAGCATTGTAGCCAAGTTATTATACCATAAGCCGCAAATATATTCAATACTATAATAAAAGGTAGAATCATGATAATTTTCATGTACTTGCTTTACTTAACAGTTGAATAATTAACGTCGCGTGCCTTGGAAAAAAAAAAGCGCCAATGATAGGAAGAGAAGTGAGAAGTGAGTGAATGAAGAAGTATTGCGGACAGGTACGCGAATACTCAAGCAATCATGTGAATATTTGTAAGCTTACAAGAATGCGCTTACATATGTTTGTGTGCTACAATACTGTACTGGAAGAAGTTTTTTGGTAGTAGTTGTATGTGTATGTGCTTTTCTTTTATTCGTTTTATTTTATTTTATTTTTTTAATTTATTTTCGGTATTGGTGAAAATGAGTAAAACTGCGGCTGCCACTGCATGTAATATTTATATTGGTTAAAAGAAAAGCGAAGCAATAACTCACAAAAAAACAAAAAAAAAAACAAAAAATACAAACCATGCTTTGCGGTATTAATGAGTAATGACATGACAAGCAATGAAATATTTACTATTTTTTTTTTTTTTGAACAATTATTGTTTTCACTTATTTGTTTAACTTAGTTTGGTAAATGTTTTTAGAGCTACCATGTCAGTATAACGAATTGAAAACATAAGCATTTCAATGATTTTAAGCATTTTAAGATGGGTATCCAATATATGATTATATTATTCTTCATATATGTAATATTGTAGACAACTTTTAATACCCTACACCACTTGCCCTGTTTGTGAGAATGTGGTTGTTCCATCTAAATAGTTGAAAAGATATTTATTTTTTTGCTTTTCTTGCTCTATTTATGTTTTTAAAACATTTAATCTAACTAAGTCCGTCTGTCCGTATAAATTTATATATGTTTACTCGTTTAAAATTTCAATTTTATACCACAACCTCGAGGTCTCGAGTATACACACTTCGGCAAAACGTTTGGAAAACCTAGGAAAAGGTATCAGAGACCGCAGAAGGTATATATATTTCGATCAGCATGAATCTTTCCGGGTATGGTGAGCATTACCCTGGTAGTAGAAAAAGAGAAACCGATTCTAATTGATCGAGATATCGATTCAATTAGTTGAAATATTAATTGAACTCGTATGCAAGTTGGTATTGAAACTACGTAAAATAGGAAAAAGGGACACGTCTGCCAACACACAAAAATTTATCATCTTTACAAACATTTAGAATTTTTTTTTTCAAATGTGGGCGTGGCATTAGGTTGTTATTTATAAAAAGTATATTTTTCCTTCTATATATTTCTGTCTCTATCTCTTTTTAGTTGGTATGCCCTTGACTTTCCATTACATCAATTATCTGTAATAAGATTAAATGAAATTTATAATAATTTTTCATTTTTATATTTCTGAGGCCAATTTTCTATAACAAATTCTGTTCTGAATGACTTAGCGCTTGATTAACTTTAATCAAGTTGTGAAAAGTTTTTGTTCTAAAATCAAGGTTTTACTTGCGGTCAATGGCAAATGTATTATTTTGTGTTTTTAATGTAAATGGCTACATAATATATGGCCGGTAGATTGCCTTGCAATTCTTTGCACAAAACAAGTGAATTTATATATAAATTATACTTAATATTTGTTTGCTTTTTTTGCTTTAATTTTAGATTTTCAACAATATATTGCAAGAAATGGTTTGTGGAAGGACTTACCTTTCAATAGTTGCTGCAAAATATAGTCTTTGTGTTCCTGCGAATGCGGCTCACTTAAAATGATCAACAAATAACAACCGGTTAGAGGACTGGGTGGTCCAACATTAACACCGCCATAACTTGAGGGTCCACCTCCTTCGGAACCGGCCGTCTCCAATGGTGGGCGACCATCAGTTTCGGAGGGTGGTACTGAACTAATACCAGCATCGGTACCGGTGTCATCTGGTACACTCTCAGATAGAGCAGCCCCCGATGATACAGTAGGCAAATTGCCACCACCCGTAGCAGCAACAGCTGGTGCTGCTGCCTTACCATTAAGACCTGTAGGTGCGGTATCATGCGGTTGTTGTTGTTGTTGCTCTAACATGTTAGGCCTAACCAGAGGTTGTTGCCCAGTACCACTATCACTGGTTGTTGAAGGCTGCTCAATTACATTACCAGCTCCAGCTGCACCCCCACCCCCACCATTAGCCTTGACAGCAGTAGAAACACTCATTTCCATATCAACCTCAAGCTTTCTAATAATTGAATTATTTCTTTTAAATTCCTATTAACAACGGTTCGAGTACGGTAAGTGATAATAAAATTATATTGTATTTTTTTTATGACAGGAACCTTAAATAATTTTTTTTTTTAAATAAATTTTTGATTAAAATCGTAACCGAAAGGCTAGATATTCACGCCTTCAATTCAATTCAATTCCGTTAACACGTTAGGCAATATTAATATTTTTTTCTAATCCTTTGATTTTCAAGAAATTCACAATAAAAAGGAAACACAAAAAATCATGCAAACCTGATCAGTCTTTGGTAAATTTATTTTTATAGTTTATGGCGATTTATCCTTATCACACTGATCCAGAGAAATATTATATTCTTATCCTCTTTCTTTAAAATCTTAAAACGCCAAAATATTGTTCAAGCGCAGTCTTCTTTATTAATTTTTGTTTAAATTTTTATTTTCGGTTTTTTTTGGTGTGATCTGTTTAAAATTTGTTAGCAGACTAAGTGGTTGGATAGAGTTCGTTTTTTTCTTTTAATGTAAAGTATAACACACTTTAATTTCTTCTTTATTTCATTCACTGCCAATTATAACCAAATGAGCAAGAGAGCGCACCGTTAATTATAAATAATTTCGCACAAAGCTGGAAAAACTCTTACGAAACTTTTGTTAGCGATTCGATTGCACTCAGAGCACTAATGTTGTTATAATATCATTTAAGTGCTCTTTTGTTGGCGTTCAGTGGAGTGTGCTAGAGAGTTGCTAGAGTTAAATGTTCACATTGGCAATCTCTGATGGAGAACTTAATTGCTTTCACATTCAACACATTCAACATTAAATGAATGGAAATGAAATTTTTAATTGAGTTTATATCCGATTTGAAATTTGTCAGTTAACGAATTGATATTCATATATATCGCTATGCTGCATATGTATATATATATGTGTGTGTGTGTGTTTACTCTGCTTTTTTTTTATAACATGTACTTGTCAGGATTATAATTATAATATCTTCAATAGCAATGTTGTTGTTGTTGCTGTTGCTGTCTATTTATTTTGTTTTAATTATTTACGGAAATGTTTATTTTTTATATATATATATATTTTTTTTTGTTGATTTTTCTTTTATAATGCACCAGATATTTTGTTTTTATTTTATTATCGTTCCTCTTTCTATTGATTTTAGACTAATGGAATAACATTTGTAAAGTCCTTAATGCACTACCATTTAAAATTGTTTAATCTGTAAATATATAGAGACAGAGAAGAATATATATTAAATTTATTTAATTCATTTAAAAAGTGTATATTTTATAAAGAATATAATTTATAATTAAATTATTGTACTACTGGATATGGACAAAATAATAGGAACACTTGACAATTCTTTCTAATGTTGGTCGACCTGTCAGTTAAGTTGAGTTGAGAACCAACGATTTGTTCTCTTTCAAAGTTTGAGAGATCATTCATTCCACCGATCGCTTGTTTTAACCGTTACAGAACAAAGCGTATAATACACTTTTTGTGCGATTGTTTTTTTGTGCGGTATATGAAAATTTCAATCAAATCGGAAGGAATAAATCAATAAAAATAGTTCAACTCTATAACTGACGTATACACTTTCTGTGGGCGTTTGAAGCGTCTCAACGCAACGCCATATATCGGGTATTAGATATTATGACCGCGAACACAATTTTGTGCTCGGAGCCTAGAAGAATGATAAGATTTATCAAATTCTAGATCTAAGAGTTTGGCCTGGCACAATATATCTCTTCAGGTCGACGGTTGACCACTCTTTATTATTATCATTATTATGTATGTACTACTCTCTCTAATAATTAATTATTAAATAATCTATTAAGTTTAAAAAAAATCATATAAATTAATTGCTTTTATAATACTTTCTACCAAATTAACTTCCTCTGTCCTCACGTAAGAAAATTAAGTTTAAAAATATGAAAAAAATTGAAAATAATTTTGGCAACAATGACAACTGACACGCAATCTCGTAAAGCACACACTTTCTTCGAATGATTTTCAACGTAAGATAAGACTCGTATGAGGTTTTATGATTTCATTGGTTTTTGGTTGCAAACTATCAACCCCAGGAGCCGATCACAGCACTTAACATATTATGTAATAGAAATGTTCCATCTCCCCAATTTGTTGTTGTCTTTACCATATGTAGAAAATGCAGACACAGACAATACACAAGTGAGGAGGAGAAAAGAAAAGCAAAACAAACAAAAACTTCAACCAAAACTGCAACAACCCCCGTGGCAATGCAGTAAAATATAAATTTATCAAAAATGAGTCATAGTCTTGGCAACCTATCCACAATATATTTGTATGATAATAAAAAAAAGAAAAAAAAAACTTGCTTTCAAATATTATTATGGTCTAAAATTAGGAAAACGCCTAGTATGGAAGATGGACACACAACACAACATACATGTAGTTTAACATATGTACAATTTTTTCTTATTTTTTATATTCATACCCTCCACAAGAGATGGGAGGTAGACTAAGTTTGCCTTTCCATTTCCAACACCTAAAAGGAGTCGTCAGAGATTTTGATCAGAATCAAAAATTAAGTCGATCTAGATATATGTCCGTGTGTCCGCCTGTTGTTGGCAGTACCAGGGACGTAAATTTTTAGATACTTCTAATTTGTTTCATGCAGATTTCTATTTAAATAGGCAAAATCGGTCAAGAGTCACGCCCACAATCGACAAAAATATGTAGCTATAAAGTTAAAATTTATGGTTCATATTTATAATTATCTAATCCATCGAAAAGACAAAAATTGGCGTGGTCGGTTAACAAATACACCCACAATTACAGAAAAACCCTATTCGGCGTAAAAGCTCGACTTGGCAGTTGACACGTAGTACGCACTATTTGAGGTCGTAATCATGTACCTGCCCCGCCTACCGTTTGTATAAAGAATTGAAGGGTATTCAAGATTTATTTCAAGCCAAATTTAGTTTTTTACTAATTTTATTCTACAACCACAAACAACACGAGGAAGTGTTTACAGCAATTTTTATTGGAAATTAATTTTTTTTTTTGCTTCAACTTTTTTTTAATATTCTATAAATTTTAAACAATTATGATTATTATGGAAACCAAAAGTGATACTTTCGATCTCTTTTAAAAAATATATATAATTTTTATATCCATCACCTCTATATCGTGTGTAGACTCAATTTATCAAAACATTTAAAAGCATCCAGAGAAAGTTTCACAGACCTTTAAAGTATATAGATATTATCTGTCTGTCCGTTTGTAGTAAACATTTTACCAGTCTGAAAATTAGGCATAGCAATCTTACACCTGACAGAAGTGTTGTTAGTTCTTTCTCGCTAGTTGGTATGGAAATAAAGTAAAATCGTTCGGAAACACCCACAATTTGTTTAGCTATATAAAGCTTTTAAAAGATTTTCACAAATTTGCTTTAAATTATTGAATATATTATATATTATGTTAATTTTTTTTATTTATTTATTTAAACATTTTAATACTTTTTAAATATATATTTTTTTAATTTTAATTAATAAATAATATATTTTTATTAATATTTTGCTTTAAATATTTATAAAAACTATTTTTTTATTTTTAATAATCATTAAAAATTTTATTTTTAAATATTTTTTAAATGTATTCATAAAACTTTCATTTTAAATATTATAAACAATTTAAATTTAATTAGTTTTAATCATTTTATATTAATATAATTATTTATAAAAAGAAGTATTTTTAAATATTTTTATTATTGAAATAATTTATTATTATTTAAATGTTCTTTAATTAGTTTTTCTTATATTTTATATTACATAAATCAATTAATTTTATTTATTTGATTAAGACAACCGAGGGAATCTTTTATAATTTTTACAAAAATGTTTATATTTTTTTTTATAGTAATTTTTAATATATTTTTTTTAGAATTCAGTCAAGTTTAATTAACAAAGAAACCAATATATATTTTTATTATTTTTTTGGTGAAAATTCTATTTTAAAATAATTGTTTATTCCATAAAAAATGTTCTTTTTGATATATTTTTTTTAATATTCAATATTTTTTAATATTTTTTTTTGTATTTTTTTTAAATATATTTTATAATTAAAATATTTTTACATTTTTAAGACACTTAACGAACCACACCTGTCTAGAAGTAATACCGAACTGAATGCAATTCTTGTAAAAACTCCGCAAAGAGAATTTAGGAAAATATAAGAATCAATAAAAAAAAAAAAAATGAAAAAAAAGGACTACGGCACGTCACCTTAACACCAAAGAAACAACTTCAAGCTTCAACTTCAATATAATGTATAATACATATACAAGCACGCCTAGTTTTCCGGTTGAACTATAACTTTATATATATTTTTTTTATTTTTTCTACGCCTTAATGTTATTTACTGCAATTATGTTGTTGCTATTAAAGTTTTAGACTATACGAAACACCACCATGTATCTGTCTTTCTCTATGAATTATTACTTTTTTTTTTGTTTAAATTGTTGTTGTTGTTTTTTCGTGATTTTTTTTTTTTTTTTCTTTTAAAACTTCACTATATACTGAATCTGAATTTATATTTATATAGTATATATTGCATATATTGCAGTTTAAGAGAGTGAGAGATATTATTTTTAGCTGGTATGTGTAAAGCAACTTATATGAAGTTTCCGTAGAAGTGTTTATTTTCCTTAAGTTGCAACCGTTCTAAATGCTTGACGACAACTGAATGATTTCTTTATTTGAGTTTTTCATTGGTAGTGTTCAGTCTGTCACAGTCTCTATATACGCAGTACTGCAGCAGTTATCCTTTATGGCTTTTACAATAATATGCCATTTCGGCATATTCCAACAGTCGTGGAAGTTGCCAGTAGTTATAGAGATAGAGAGAGAGAAAGATTTGACGACCGGCTGGAATATTTGTTCGCTTCGTGTACGAATTATGCGGTCGTCAAGCTTTTCTTTGTTTTTTGTTTTTCTTTGTTTTTTTTTTTTTTTTAATAGAGACAAACCCCCACCAATTGGAGTTACCTAGTATTTAGTTTCAGTTTCATGGCATCTGAAATTTTACATTGAGGGGATATTATGCTAAAATATTTTTAAACTATAATAATAATGAGTGAAGAGAATCTTCGGCGACAAAGACTTATATAATAAAGCTGACGATTTGACTTTACACAATAAAGCCACAAAGTCATTACTTCGTTAGTCGGAAAGCAGTTCCATAAAGTACATTTAACCTTATTTGAGGAAGAATTCGACTCGTTAGTTGATACGTAATACAAAACTGTTACATGCCACGCCCACTGTTTGAGTATTTAAGATTTGTCTTATATTAAATTTGCTTTTTATACCCTCCACATTAGATGGGAGGAAGGTATACTAAGTTTGTCATTATACTTGCAACAGAACGAGGCGGCAGAGACCCCATACATTTTTAAGCCAAATTTATTTCTCTTATTTTTTTCACTTAATTTAATTTAACAAACTCCAAAACAATAAAGAATATATTTTTTTTAACAAAAAGCAACAAAAATCTACCAAAACTTTATAATATTTATACTAAATATCTATTATAATAAATTATTATTAATACTAACAATTAGTGCCGAAAAACTGCCTACTGAAATATTTTATATTTAAATTTATAGATTCTCTGTCGTCTGTTCAGCTGGAGCAATTACAAACTTAGTGTACACCCTTTCATATGGGAAGGCTATAAAACCACATAAATATGCCCATTGCCGGCATATCATGCACATTACAGTATAATCTAATATTATATGTCAACTTCCGTGCTGTTTGGTGATATTTTAAGCTTTTTACTCCACTTTACTCCAAGCCATTGAAACTTGCTCTTTGTATAGTTTATGGGAAGATATTTGTATGTTTATATATATAAACTGGAAGTCGGTAAACTTCCAATATCATCACTACTACACTGCACTTAAGACAACATGTGTATAAACAGCTGTAATGTGATAGTTTTTCTTTCGGTTTTTGGTAAAAAAAAAATATATATATTTGTTGTTGTCAAATTGATATATACTATATATTGAACAGAAAATGAAGTCATACTTTTACAAAGGGAGTAAAATATTCGTTTGGGGTGAATTTTTTTATTTTTTTTTTACATAATAAGTTAACGAAAAAAGTCTCATTTTGTCTTTATTTTCTACAGACAGAAATTTCAAACATTTATTCAAAATAAACATATCTTTCGATCGATGACGCATAGCCAACCTAACTAGTATTTAAATTTATAATATAGATACACTCTCAAAACACGTGTCATGCATTTAAACGAGATGTATGTATAGTTATAGAAATATGCGAAAAAAAAATGCATCATAGTTTGAGTTAATAAAAATTTTTTGTGAAAAAAAAATTAAAAAATAAAACTAAATTTGGCTTCAGTCAAATCTTAAATATCTTCCACATTCACATGTGATTACGTATATATATTACGTACCAGCTTGAAAGTCGTGTTTTACGTTGAGTATGATTTTTTCTAAATTGTGGGCCGACTACACCTATTTTTGGCACATCAATGGATGAGATATTACAAGAAAACTCATTTCTACGAGGGAAGGCTTTCAATTTTTATTTGCTACTAAATTTTAATTCATTACATTTAAAGTTCCTGGTTTTTTATTGGAAAATTAATTTCTGAAAATGGCACAAACGAATCATCAGTTTGAAGAATATTTATGAGAAATCCTTCTGAGGTACTAAGATATGAATGCTTTTAATAAATTAAATCGTTTCAGTTTACTTATTTCATTTCAATGGGTATGATTCCGAAAATCAATCAATTTATACCAAAGAGTTCAATAACTATGTACAGAAAAAATATATGAAACAATATTTTTTGATTCAAATTAAGAATTTTAGAACATTAACCACAAGGTCATACGTTCAGTATCAGTTTGTAATAAAACACTAATTAATGGGACAAATTTTGGCAACAATCGAATATTGTTTGCAGGAAAAATATATTTATACATTTAAATCATTGCCAGACTCAGGCATTTCATGAAAAGTGATTAAGAAATAGTCCTCTGAAGTTATGTATATAAAACGAAGTTACATACTTAACAGAAGAAGAAAAAAGAAAAAAAAAAGTTATTGACTTCTTCCATATGATGAATAATCCAAAAAAAAAAAAAAAAAGTAACAACAACAAACCAGCTGCTTTATACATATGGTCCATCCGTCCATATTATTTTTTTTTTACATATATTTACGATATAACGCTTTATATACATAATAGTACTACAAAATGACCAACAATCATCTCATTCTTAAATATTGATTTTCTTTTCTTCTTTAATACACACGCACACACACACACACACACACACGTACTTACTATAAAACTATAAAAGCAAAAGGGTAGTAAAATGTTATAAGAAGAAAACTAAAATATAAAAGAAAAGAGCAAAGAAAAAAAAAAAACTCTCAGCTCTCATTAGATCTTCTCACACATTAACGGTTTTAATGTAAAACTGTATTGAATCGTATAAACACGAGTTGTAGAGTAGTGGTAGTGTTAAAGGTGAAAAGCTTATAAGACAGAACAGTTACATTGTGTGGATTAGCAAATACACATGTTTACACTAACACTTGACTAAAATAAGAATTTTTAAGGAATTGGGTTGAATTAAAGAAAAGAAAAAAAAAAAAAAAAACAGTTCGATTTTTCTTCATCATCATTGGCAACACTTACCTTTTAGATATAAGATAAGAGTTTTTATTTTTCTAGTTTTTACTTCAACTCATTACTATTTAGTATATAATCTATTATTTATTATTTTTATATATATATGTGTGTATATATTGGATGGAAAATAGAAAGCAGTTTTTTGTTTGTTTGTTTTTTTGTTGTTGCTTTTTGTTATTGGCAAAAAAATTATTGTTGATTTTAGCACTAAATAAGCCTAAAAATATTTTTTTGTGTGTATAAATTTTTTTTTTTGTTGAATTTTGTTTAAAATCACTTAAGCACTAAACAAAAAACAAAATGGACTTGATGTTATTTATTTATTTATTTTTTCTAAATTTATTTTCTCTACTTTAAGCTGAGTTTTTATTGTTTTTATTGTTTTTTTTTTTTTTTAATTGAATGGAAATGTTTTTAATTTTTTTCTTTTCGTTTATTTCGTCATACACCAAAGTGGAAGCGTTTTTATTTGTAGTTTTAGTTAAAATTGAAATTAAAGTTATGAAACCGAAATAAACTTTAGACGGATATTGATTTTTTTCAGTTTCTGTTTTTTTTTTTCCTCAATATGATGACCCACACTTAGTTTTCATTCTCTAATTATACGTTTTAGTTTATTTCCTCTAGTTTTCTAATCTTTGAAATTATTAACTAAATTAATAGTTTAATGTGTTTTTTTTTTTTTTAATCACTTTATTGATATTGATGTGTATAACTTTAAGTTTAATAAATTCTTTTATATATAATTTTCTTTGGTTTAATGCTGAGGGAGGTTCTACTGCCTGGACAATGTTTAGCTGTTTCAACCGGCTTTATATAATTTGTTGGCCTTTTAAGCTCGCAGTTTGCTTGAATACTGATTTAGGAAGAAATATTTTTCTATGCTATACACAGTGTTGTTAGCAAAGCGAAAGCTTTTCGTTATTCTCTTCTTGGCATTGTTATTGTAGTGGTGGTGGTGGTGGTGGTGTGGTTGGAATATTCGAAACTCTGTTTATCAACCTCTTGCCGCAGTGTCTCAAATGTAACCATGTGACTGACATTTACATTAAAAAAGAAATGGTATTGATTTGTTATGAGAGAAGGGTGTTTATGTGTAGTAACTGAGATGGCCAAATGTTGCTAAAAATTTTAATTTTTTATCTATTTTTTTACAATTATCTTCACTAAATGTAACACGCAGATGCCTTTTGGCGCAGGAATGGTCACTATTAAAAATGGACTTGATGCATGAATTTTATAAAGCCTATAAGTTCCAATTTTTATTAAATTTTTGAAGCCAAGGGCTTGCTCGAATAACAGATACGCCTACAAAATTTACGAAAAAACTATACTCAGAGGTGTATGAGGTGTATGTGGCCATCCCTGAGTTGCAATGCTTTTGATTACCAACAGCTGTTTTTGTGTTTTTTCTTTTTTGACAGTTTACCCACATATGAAAATTCTTTTTCACTAAGGGTAGTAGGCAACAAACAAGTTTTTCTTTAACCAAATTCAGTGTAGGTGTGGCTTTTCCATAAAGGCTGTTACTAATAATTTAATATCATACAATTACATGGGACTCTGCGTATGAGGAATATTTAATATAAATTCAATGGGTCAACTTTTATATTACTCAGTCTTTCTACGACAGACAATTAGGGTATGCAACAATAATTACAATGACTTTATGGGACCAACAGATAACTAATCTTCTAAGATGAACCTTCAATCCAATACAAAATTGTAATTCGTTCTTTATCCATAAAATTCTTTAACGACCCTGAACATTTAGACCATTTGTAGAAACGGAAGAAACTAAATTAAACCGAAATTGTTGCTTTTATTCGCTGATGAATGAAAACCTTGAGGCATTCATCAAAATTTCTGCTTTTCTTTTTTTTTTTCTGAATGTTAATGGTTTTTATAATGTTGTATTGTATCAAATTTTGGCACCATTTACTGAACTGTAGGCTATCAAATGAAATTTTTAAAAGATGAATATAAATATAACGTCAAAATAAAATTGAAAGAAAGTATATTTCTTCATTTAAAAATATATTATTTATTATAGACAAAGAATTACAAATTCAGAGCAACCAATAAAGCGGAAATAACTTTTTCTAAATGGTTGCAAATTTTAAATCATAACAGGAATGGCTAGAGTAAGCTAAACCAGCTTAAATTTGTTTTATAGAATTCTTTTGATCAATATCTATAAAAATTCTACAAATCTAAAGATTTTATTATAGAAAAATTTCAAAAAATTTATCAAATTTTCTCTCGTATCTTCGCTCTTTACAAAAAAAGAAATTGTAAAAAGGTAAAAATCATTCTAAAACTTGGTATAATGGCCCCTTAAAATAGATTTCAATTATATACAAAGTTTCTTAGGATCCAGTAATATCAAGAATTACGAATTTTTTACCACAATGATGTTTTTATACCCTTCACATAAGACGGCGGGCCTAAAAAGTTTGTTATTCCGTTTGAAAAACCCCGAAAAAGGCAGAAGAGACCCTACAAAGTATTTATATTCTTAATCAGCATTATTAACTGAGTCGATCTAGACATTTATGTTCGTGTGCCCGCGTGTCTGTGGTTGGAATTCTCACTGCACATTCGATTGGTCCTACTCTTCACTGTCAATAACTAATGCGATTAAAATTGAACAATAGAAAGATGGCAGACTTCCAGTAGACATCTTTAGTGGCTTGACAAATATTAAGATGGTTAATTTAAGAAGTTTTGAAGGATCCATCATATAGTCCACACCTTACTCTTCCGACTACCATTAGTTTGCAATATTCTCTTAATAGTTAAAAACGCTAATAGATTCAATTTATCGCTCTGGACTGATTGTACAATGGTTTACCGAAAAAACCATAAAATACAAATTAAAAGGTTATCGAGTGAAACAGCTAATATATGATTTAATAAAATTTATTTAGAATAAAAGAAACTTGTGTCTGAAAATATGATGAAAAATGCTACAAACTTTCTATTTGACATCATATTTTGTTATATAAAAAACTAAAATCATCACTTATCATCACTTGCATATCATTCTCTCTGGCCCTTATATGATTCCAGCACTAACTTTATTGGCACAGCTAATCCCTTTCATATAATATTGTGTAATTGTAAAATTGGTTTGTAGCCAAATAACTAATTTTCAATTTATTACAGTTTAAATTCACTTTTTATTAAGATTCTCTTTTTTTCTTCCATTATTCCATTGTGTAACAGCTTTCTTAAGGAAAACGTATAAAAGGATCTCAGGTGCCTTGCGAGTATAAGATTTTGTTAGTTAAGCCTTAATAATACTCTGGCACTATGTCTGTACGCATACCCTGACTACGTTACTTATCTTTTATAGACTTTTTATACCCTACACTACTGATGGTAAAGAGTATATTAATATTGTGTGGATGTTTGAAACTTCAAATACCACACTCACCTTCAATTATTCCGATCTCTTCATAATAAAAATCTGTTCATCTAACCGTCCGTACGTCTGTCAATGTCAATGTAAATTTGTGTGCCAGCTACAGGTCGCATTTTTTAAGATATTTCATTGAAATTTGGAACAAGGACTTATATTAACCCAAAGAAGGACCCTATAGGAAATGGGCCTCCTCAGACCATTTTTAGTAATTCTTCCCATATAAGGTCCTATTATAATGAAAGTCTTTTTATGGCAAAAAAGTGCATTTTTTAATATTTTTGAACAAAATTTGGTTTAAAAAAAAATAGTCAATTAGCTTATTAGGAAATTTGAACCTCCTCCCATATAATTATATATCATGAAGTAACGAAAGTCTCGCGTATACAGATACAACTGAACTGATTGTAGCATAATTTAAGGAGTTTAAAAGCTATGGGTTAATAATGGTCGAACTTGACCGACTATAACTTATATTTTTACTTGTTAGGCTTATAAAGACGTATAGCTATGGCTCTGTCATATCCCTAGTTGCTCCTAGTTTTATTATTGGTTCAGCTTGACATAATTTATATGCACGGGTAAGCGTATATATTAGTGATATGAAAATGCTTTTTAGAACGACATAGAAAACTATTTTAATATATGTGTGTATATGATTTCTTTTTATTATCACGCGTATAAATATTTATTAAATTGTGTTAAATTGGTAGTGAACTACCATTGCATTGTATTCACTTTTTAGAGACGTGAACTAAATGCGACAAGAAAACACTTATCAAACTAATGGGTGTGTTGTGGTGGTGCTCACGTACAATACAAACCATGAAATATGAATAAGTTTATAGAATATTTTTTTTTTTTATATTGTATTCCGCTTCTGTGCACAAGTATTCTATAATATGAGTACCTACCTGCCGATAGTACTTTGGATAAGTGCGCGTATAATACTGCAGAGAGAAACTACAATAAAGTTTATGATTATTATTTACTATGCGATTACTACTACACCACACTAAGCCACACTTGAATAAATGGCCGAATAAGTGGCGATAATAAAATTGGAACGTTTTACTTTTTAATAAAAAAACTGTAGACATAAATTCAATGGATTCAATAGATATTTCAATTTTATCGACTTTTTGCATTAATCGTTAAGTATTTAAATGCTTTAGAAAAAAATCGTTATTAAGAATTTAAAGCGAAGTTTATCAAGCACCACAGTTTCTACAAAAGAATGTTTTGGTCTGATCGTACCTTGAAAGTTAGGAAAAATTGTAAATAGTTAACGAGTATAACTGTTGTATGAGTTAGAATGTTAGAAAATTATAACCCAAGGAGGGTATTTTTGAAGCTCCTTCTATCATGTAAAGCTCTTGTCAACATTAAAGCGTTAAGGTGAGGCTTTTTTACAATCTTAAATTGGCACAGTCGAACCAACCTCGTCTTCCATGATAATATACTTAACTGTCGATGGGTTACCATCCCAACGCAATACATGAATTCAAATTCCAGCTGAAAAAAAACGTTAACTTTAGCAGGATTTGAACCCGCGTTTTAAATCAAGCAGAGTTTACTAAGACAAAGCCTTAGCCCTCTCAGCTACTGACAGTACGATCTAAAGCTTTGTATGACAAAAATTCGTAAAACCCGTCGCTTCTATAATAAGTGAGTAAACGAAAATTTCCATCCGTTTGCACAATTTTTGATACTAAGATTTTTCGACAAGTAAGTCAAAGATTCCTAATTCTGAATATTTCCTAACAAAATTTGATTCATACATAGTTTAAACTGTAATTGCCTGAAATTTAAACCAGAATAGAACAAGATTTAGATTAACGAAAACTTAACCATAGAATAAATGAATGGGACCGCAGACGAATATAAATTATTTCACAAATGTTTATATGACAAAAACAAAAAAACCGCCACACCTTTTTTTCATTCTTATAACTATAAGTCCAGGTGCTATAAAAAAACACCTTTCTCACTTCTCCGTATTTAGTTAAGCGCTCTGCAGTGCATTAACATTATATCTAGACATGAAAGTGTAAGGTGGAGGCTAGTGCCTCCAGTGGTATTTGTGGAAAAATATTTCAAAGGTGAAAAATATGAATTTTTTCCATCACATTCCGCACATTGCTGCTGCTTTGCAGCACACTACACCAAAACAACAAATTGCGTAGATTGTATGCCAGGGTTGAAAATTTGTTATGGAAAACCTGTCAAAAGGTTTTCATTTCCATGAATGGAAAAATATTTACAACAACAACAAAAATTTTACACAATTTTTATTCCTTTTAGTCAAACAATTTTGCCATAAATATAATACGAAAAATATTATTATTTAATATAAAAAAGGATTATTTACATACTGGGGGGTATACTCAGTTTTTTATTCCATTTGCAACACCTATATTATTTGATGAAAAATCTTAATTTATTATTTATATTTAATAATTTCATTTTTTTTTTTATACAAAATAATTATAAAAAATAATTTTTTCTATATTTTTCTATCTATCAATAATTTAAACAATACTTTCTATGCCTGAGCATATATAAAATCATTTTAAAGATTTTGGTTATGTGTGTGGATAGTTGTAAAAATGTACATAGTATACGACTTGCTGGCTGTGCTTGTTTGCGTATCTTTGAAACTTTGTATGTGTACTATACACCACTTATTACATAAGAAATGGTGATTTGTTTGTGTAGAGATTGTGTAGTGTCGTGCACTGTTTTATACAAAGTAACTTTAGTGGTTTGTTGCTAACTGGCAACTAAAATGTTGGCATATACACAGAATGCACCCAATTTAGAATCGAGGACACTTTATAGTCGAACCCACCATTATACCACGCATAGACAAATACAAAAGCAATAGTCACGAAATGAAATTCCAATGCAAAGGGTAATTACGAATTATACGAACAAAAATACAAACAAAAACATAAAAAACTGATCAATTTTTAGATTCAAAAATTAAATTTTTTGTAATTATTGTATATTTAATGAAAATTGTTCAAGTTTTTGTTTCGAAAGGAAAAAGAGTTCTCCATTTATAAATTCCCAAGATAGTGGGACGGACAAAAGCGATTCTTATGAAAAATGTTTAGAATCGGACAGTTTGTAGAGGAGAACCTTACACACAGATTTTCCTATGCTAACACAAATTTGTCTGTACGTCCGTCATTTGAGAAATAGACCTAGGCGTCCACATAAGTGTCAGAACGGATCTTTGAGTTTAATATAATTTTTTTAAACATGTCGCTTCTACATTATTATAAATTTGGAAGGCATTTACGAGTTTCTTCACTTTACTCATCATCATTATCATCATTATTAGTCGATTACAACCTATGTAGGCCTTTGTCCAGTTGCAAAAGAGTACGCCACGTAAACGAAAAAAATTATTAAAAATTTAAATACACTATTTACGTCACTATGCTTTATTATTTTATACAATTTTTGGGCTGTATTATAACATTAATTAAAAATAAATTAAAAAAAGTTGAAATCTGACAACGGACTGATGGACACTTTAATAGCTTTACTATGAAAAATTTCGTTCTAATAGAAAATAATTAATTTTTTTGTAATTTACAACATATTTATGTAAGAAAATTTTTATATAATTATACTTGAACAACAATTGTTTAAATATCTATAAAGTTTAATTATAAAAACGAAACAGCTAAGACGACATTTTGCCGTAAAAAGCAGGCATTGCATGCTGCAGTGTGTTTTTTTTTTCCCTCTGCCATATATTTGTCGTCATCATCGTCGTCAACGACGTGTACTTTAATATTAAAGGTGACTGAACGGACATGAACTATAGACTCCATACACGACATTACCGTTTTAAGGGTTTTGCTGTGCAATTTACTAAAGAGGCAAACACTAAACCTTAGCTTTTCAAAAAAAAAAAAAAATAAATAAATAAATAAAAGCCTTACAGAGGCCATAGATACTGTTGCGATTAATTACCAAACATGCTTGTAATTTTGCAGTAAAATGAAAAAGTTGCTCAACTGCTTTAAGCTAAGAAGAGTAGAAAATGTGTGTAAACACTTCCATTTTGTAAAAGAGCATACAACAACAAAGCTGCACGTATGTATACGATTGCATGTGCTCGGTTAACACTCATACGCCTTGCACAACCTGATGTATGTGCAAATATAATAAAATGATGGTGGGAAAAAATGACTTTTCTAAAAACCATGGATTTAATTACTTTAAATATTCTTCTTCTTCTTCTTCTTCTTCTTCTTCTTGGTAATTATTAATTTTTGCTAATATATTTATTGTGAGTTTTAAGAAGTAAAAAAAAACAAACTTAAAAAAAATCTTAAATATCATCCACGTGTACATATAAAGAGTGGGCGTGGCAAGTACTCGATTACGCCCTTCAAAAGTTTTTTTTATAAGGTATCAGCTTGAAAGTTAAATTTTAAATTGTGGGCGTGTCTGTTATCAACCATGTTGTGGCAGATAAATAAATTTTTATTAATTGTGGGCGTGGCACTGAACACATATTATCCAATATAAATAACGTTCTGCGTACAGAAACTGTAATGATGAAAATGGTGTTAGTCTGTTTTTTAAACTTGAAAATATTATTATATTAATATTCTTCTTCTTCTTCTTCTTCTTTTTGGTAGTTCTAAATTTGTTTTTAATTGCAGCATGTTTGTCAGAAACGGATTTATATACAATTTTCAAGATAAATAATAAAATTAATTGTAATCAAACAAAATGTTTTTGAGATCGTTAATGGAAAGCTGTTGTAACGGGTATTAAAGCTTTTTATGCTTTGTTGATAGTAATGGTGGTAATGGTGGTGGTGATGGTAATGGTTACTAAGTGTTGTTTAGCTCTAATATATGACTTCATAGTTAGTTTCTAGTTATTGATATTGGCACGTGGCCAACTTTCCAATTTACTAATAAATAAAAGACTACAACATTTCTCTTTATATGTGTACAAGTGAGTGAGTGTAAGAATATGTGAGTGTATTGGTTAGGTTTGCGACAAATATTTCCATTATTCTAAATGTACTCATATTTTGTTTGTTTCAGTTGATGTTGTTGTTGTTGTTGTTGTCAGAAACTGGAAGGCTAGCCAATAGTAAAAAGCGTACCTTATGACGAATACAAAAGCCGGTAAAGACTTAAAGTGCTCACAAATACACCTTAAAATATAGTAGTAACATGCTATATATATATATATATATTATATTTTTGCACTTTTCCCATAAACTATAATAAAATATTGTAACTGTAATACGCAGGGATTCAGTTACCCGTAACGAAATATATTTGTATAACTGTAAACTTCCTTTACACGGCAAACTTTGTTATACCATCCACATAAGATACTAAATATACTAAATTTTTTCATTCCGTTTGCAACACCTAGAAGGAGACGTCAGAGACACCCTACAAAGTATATATAATCTTGATCAGCGTCAAAAACTGAGTCGATCTAGTATATCCGTGTGTCTGCCTCTTGTTGGCATTATCGCGGCCGTTAATTTGAAATATTAAGCTGAAATTTTGTGCAGACATTTTTAGTTTTTTCCAAATCGCTACTTGAAATGAGCAAAATCGGTCAAGAGCCACGCCCCCAACATACAAAAATCTATATATCTGCCACATAAATTTAACTATTGCGTTGAAATTTGGTTCACATATTTGTAATTACCTTTTCCATAGATGAGATAAAAATGGGCGTGTTTGTATAACAGACATCGACAAAAATCTATAAAAATGACTTGTAAACTTAAAATATGGTATACATCTGTAATTATCCCATTTATCGATGTGGAAAAAAAATAGACGTGGTCGGATAACAGACACGCCCACAATTTCCAAAAAACCATATCCAAACTAGACTTGCAAGCTTATACGTAATACATACATTATTAGAGGGTAAATCATATACTTGCCACGCCCACCTTTTGTATGTAAATATGGAGGGTTTTTTTTTGGATTTTGGACTAAGTTAAATGTAACTTTTTTACTGGCTTACCTGTTGAAAATGTATAAGTATTTTTATGCCTGTATCAGACTGCAACATCTATAAGGAATCAGGTATCACGGATTCAATATTATAATCAAAATTTGATTGATCTGAGTACGTTAATAGAAATTTTTCCGGTGATTTCAATTAAAACATTAAAATTTTACATTCTATGCGCTGCTAGAAATGGGTCATATGTCATGCCTACATTTTTTCACACCCACAAAAACAAAACGACCACATATCTGTAAAAATCTTATTTATTTGATAATAGAAGAAAAAATGGACGGGGTCAGTTAAAAGATACGTCCAAAATTTATATATATTTAAAAATGCCACTCCTACAAATTGTTTGTAAATGTTTAGGATATTTTAGATGCAACTTACCGCATAGCATTTACTATTGAGGGGGACATGCCTGCAAGTTTATAAATATTTATTATTTGGCTATAAATTGTAATGCACACAAGAAAGAATGGTAAATATCAAAAGTCATAAAAGATAATACGTATATATATATATATATGTACCACATAAAAATGTCAATCTTTTGATTGAGAGTATAAACGAAAATGTAAAGATTATCTAACATCCAACATAATATGAGACTGTGTGATTCGATCAGATGGGTCAAGGCTACAACTGTATAAAATTTTTGCTAAAAATTCAAAGATTGTAATTTTTCCAAATTATTAAAATATTAAATGGAAAGTAAGTGAAAATATCTTACGAACCAATTATAACTTTTTTACATGCTTCAACTAATGGCTAACGGTAAGAACACTCCTGCCATTTATACACACTATGCGTTAATGATTGTGATTCATTTCCGTTTTTATACCCTCCACCTTAGGGACGAGGGTATATTCACTTTGATCATCCGTTTACAACACATCGAAGGAAGCGTCGGAGACCCCACAAACCATATATATTCTTAATCAGCATGAAAAGAGAAATCGTTTGAGACATGTCCGTCCGTGTGTCCGTGTGTCCGTGTGTCCGTCTGTTGTTGGCACTCTCACGGTCGTAATTTTTGAGATATCAAATTGAAACTTTGCATACGTATTCTTAGTTCAATTTCGCTGTTCCGTATTGAAATTGGGCAAAATTGGTAAAGAGACACGCCCACAATAAACGAAAATCTCATCATACCTCGAAAAAATTGTATCTTTAAAAAATTATATATCGCACAATACTATGCCTATCAAGTTGAAATTTGGTATAAATATAAGTGGTACCGTTATTTAACACTGTGCCAAAAATGGGCGTGATTGAGTAACGCAAACGTCTATAATTTTAAAAAAACCCTATTTGCCTAAGTACATGATATAGTCATATACATAAATGTGGCAATAGAAACTTATTTTTTAGAGGACCATTAAAGGTGGAGGGTATTTAAGCTTCGGTCCTAACCGAACTTTTCTAGCTTGTTTTTTTTAAGTTAACAAATTTTCAAGTAGAAACGTTTTTTAGGAAAATCTTCTTAAAACACTTTACAAAACTATAGAAAATGCTCAAGAACTTTACTTTGTGTGAAATGTGAACATTTTCGTAAGATTATCGGGTTTAAGAACATAAACACAAATATATTGGATGTGGACAAAAAGTTTTTACTAGCTAAGCTGCACACTTTCTCATTCAGTCATCACATCATAATACTTACAACAAAGTTTTATTAAAAGATTCTCCTCAAGTTTTACACGAATAAAATATATTATTTGCAATAGAAATTTGTTTTTAATTGTAAAATAAATTTTGAACAGAATCCCTCTATAACCAACCATACACCGTAACTATAAATTATTATAAAATGAAGAGGAAGAGTAACCCTCAGTCAGTAGAGAATGGAATGTTTAAACTCTATTTTACTATTCTGTTGGCCCATTATAGCTATTGAAACGAGTACCTACAATGGCCGACTGTATGACTAATAATAGAAAGAGATGTAAAAATCATTCAACAATGAATGAAAGAAACAACATTACTAACACATAACGGCTACCAAGAGAAATGAATATATGTACGTGAGAAGGAAAATGCCCATACATTGGGTAACAGAAAATAATTGATTGTGTTCTCATGAAACAATAGTAGAGATAATACGTGTGCGTGTATATATATACATATATATATATATATATATGAATGTGTGTCTATTGAAAGCAACAGACAATATATGCATATTGTGGATACAATAACGAATGTTTGCAACTTTCTAATAATTCTGAACGCCTCATGAGTAGATCGTTTGTGTGCATGCTGTGAACAAAAACAACAAACGTTTAAATGAAACAAAAACATTTGTTAAAGTCAAACAAAAATGAACGAATGAATTTGTACCATTCTCATATAATTCATTTGAAAACGGTATATATTAACAATTCTCTTTCCCACTTACTCTCCTGAGGAGTTCTTATAAATTTACTGCAAATACAATAGTATCGAGATTCTTCTACAAGAGACAATGTTCGCATTGTCATTCATTAAAAATGTTTTGTATTAAGATGAAAAAAAATGAAGTGTCATATTAGCAAGCATATATCTTTATGAAAATATGGTTTAGCTGTTATTTTTGAAAATGATACAAGACCATTTTTTCATGTATCAATATATTTAAGGGTTATGAAGAAAAGGTCTTCTTCTTCTATCTTAATAAAATTACCGTTAACTCATTTTTTTGAAAAGTCCAGTTATACAACTTTCATAAATAACAGCGCATATAGTGTTTAGGAATAAATGTTACTTAAAAAAGACATTTTTCTAATTAATAAAAATATGTGTTAAGACTAGATTTCTGTTGTTTTAACATTAAATTATTGTCATAAAAATAAACTCGTGCCAACAGCAGTTCTCTGTCTAAGAGTGGCCGTCGTTTTTCACTGCTACTAGTTATATATACATATAGATACACACGTACTCCATATATAGATGCATAAATTATTTATACATTTAAAGCAGACGGTTAAAGAATTTACACTCTTGTGTGCAGCAGAGAGAAATTATTTTCGAGAAAATCAGTGTACACATGCTACACAATTTTGAACGCCTGTTAACGTAGCGACAGGGAAAGGTCTGTGAAATTTTGTTTGTTGTTTGCTGGCATACTTAACGTACCAGCGTTTTAGCATTGAGTTGGCTGACTGCGGTTTTTAACATTTTTGTAAAACTATGTGCCCTGTCTGTACATGTTTTGGCATTATATGATTTTTTACTAAAACCCATTCAATTAGTTTTATTAGTAAGCTATTTTTACTTAATAAAGAGCATGAATTATTCAAGCATTTATCGGTACTGAGTTGTTATTACTTCGCACCTAATACTTTTACATCTTCTTAATTAAATTCCAATTCCTCTTAATGACATTTGTGGTAGATAATGAAAACAGAGAATCATCAGTTTAATGTTAAGCTGTATAATGTTTGAGTTTTGAGCAATTGTGTAAATTTTTCTCTTCCTAATCATCGTTATCTTTTTTGTCTGCTTTGGTTTCCTCCGATTTTTTCTTATGATGTCTGTCATTACTATCAGTGTACAAACCGTCCGACCATTTACCCGGTGGCAAGTCTGAATAGGAGCTGGGATCCATTGGATCTGCATGATCAACAGTTTTATTACGAGCCTGATGTCGACTAAAGTGGCGATCGCGGTCACGTTCCCTACTGCGTTCATCTTTTGGCCGATCCGATTGCTTTTGTTTGGATAACGCTCTATCCAAATCGCGGGATTTTTGTTTACGTGGTAATGCCACAGTAGGCGTATCAGCTGCTTGTCCTAAGGTAGGAAATTCTTGAACATCCACAGTACTACCGCGAGTATTGGGATGAGATGATGACTTGGCAGCAATTTTAATGGAAGCATTAATAATTTCTTCAACTTCACGGTGATGTCTAGCCTGTGCCGATTCCAATTTCTCATCATCATCATTCTCAGACTCTTCATCATCGCTGCTATCTTCATCTCGTGTGGATTCGTCCATTTGTCTTCTGACGAGGGCGGCACATTTTGTTACGACACTTTTAGGATGAGTGGGTGGCAGCCACGATACAACATTATCAGCTTCACAGGCAAAATAATAGCAACCACAACCAGGATCATACATTTCTACCCAACCATTCGGCAAAGGATATTTACGTAACAAACGTTTGTAACGTTTCATATAATCAGCATTCGGTTTGGAGATGCCCTCTGTCCAACGATTAACACAATATAAAGTACATTTGTGCCAAACATTGTATTTGTTGGGACAACCTTTATAACCAGCTGCTGAGCCCGCTTCTCCCATGCGTGCCCTCATTTGTGTTAACCAATAATTATCCTCAGAACGTTTACGTCCACCAGACTCGTGTTCCAAATCATACTGTGAAGGATATTGATATTCTTCCGATACAGTCTGTTGATCGTTTTCATTCATTTCATCATAATCTTCGGCAATCACTTCCTCATTTTCAGCCGGTGCATGTGTAGTGGCAGCATCTTCTGGAAAATTTTAGGTTTTTATTTAACAATTTATAATATGTTAATAATAATAATTTTATTTTTTTTACCATTCAATTTGTTAGCAGCTTTTTGTTTATTAACTAAACCACGCTGGGCCAAACGTTGTAATAAGGCTGGCGGTAAACTCATATTTATGGGGTTTTACAAACTTCTTCTCTTGCTTAAACAAAGTATCAGTTGTGAAATTAATAAATTGTATATTGTATATTTATAGCTCTATTTAAAACATTTATATGTTAAACGCTAAATGTAATTAAATAATTACAAAATTATTGTGATTTAAACAGAATTTCTTTAATCTACAAACAGCTGATTTCACTTTCTTCTTCTTTCTTTAAAATGTCATTTTAAAGATATGTGTTTTATATATATATATATATATATATATATATGTATATATATATTGTTACAATAAATTATTAATTAATTAATAATTTCCAATATTTTGATTTCCAATAATTTTTTAAAATTTATAACAAAATTTAAAAAAACTACATATAGAATGTTTTCTTTATCTTCTTAAAATTTGGCTTAGCGAACTAACAACAGATAAATTCGTCACGTCAGAGGGGCAAAGGCTCAGGTAGAACACAGGGTCCTTTTTTAAAGCATTAGCAGAATGCAGGATTATTTTTATTATTAAGATAATCGATATATGGATTGTGTATAATAAACAATAAAAAAATCATTTAATATGGCATCTCTGTTTTTCTCTATATATATGACGGTTCCACGTGAGAGGGTGTCTTTTCCTTTCTTTCTTTATAAGAAATGTGATTATTATATATTGTGCTTAGTGATGTGATGAAGGCAAGCATTTTTTTTTCTAAATTTATTGATAAGAAGTTTTAAATTACTTAATTAAAAATAAATATTTATTTAAAAAAAAAAAGTATGTAAACAAAGTAATTATATAATAGAGCAAGAATTGAATTAATTTTCTATTTTTTTTTTTTTTTTTTTTTTTATATATTTTACCAGCTGGTGCCAAACTACTAATTAGTGAACAATTTCTGGGATTATTAAATTAATTTTTATTATTGAATAAAGAGGATGTCTATGTCTAATACATCAGTGCGGGTAAATGGTTTTGGAAGTAATATTGACAAAGACGAAAATCTTCAAGATGGTTTATCATGTGAAGAATTGTTCGCTACCACCGAAGGTTTAACCTATAAGTAAGTTAAAATTGAATTTATCATTTTCATTGTATAAATTGATAATTGTGTTTCATAAATGACAGTGATTTCCTTATACTGCCTGGTTATATAGACTTTACCGCAGAAGAAGTTGATCTCACGTCGCCCTTGACTAAAGGTATTAGTTTACGAGCCCCTCTTGTATCGTCCCCCATGGATACTGTTACTGAATCTGATATGGCAATTGCAATGGCGGTGAGTTATGTTTATCATAACAATTGTTTACACATAAATGTAATCTAATGCAATTGAATTTGTTTTGTTTTTATTGGATACGCTTATATATGCTTTGCGTAGTTGGGTGGCGGTATTGGTATATTGCATCATAATTGCACACCCGAATATCAAGCTAATGAAGTGCAAAAAGTGAAAAAATATAAACATGGTTTTATACGTGATCCCTCGGTCATGTCGGCGGATAATACTGTTGGTGATGTTTTGGAAGCTAGACGCAAGAATGGCTTTTCCGGCTATCCAATAACCGCCAATGGCAAATTGGGTGGTCGTTTGTTAGGTATTGTGACATCACGTGACATTGACTTTCGCGAAAATCAGCCTGACATCAAATTGGGCACCATAATGACCACTGAACTTATAACTGCTCCAAATGGCATTAATCTACCCATGGCTAATGACATATTGGAGAAGAGTAAAAAGGGCAAATTGCCCATTGTCAATGAAAAAGGTGAATTGGTGGCCCTTATAGCACGCACAGATTTGAAAAAGGCTCGTTCTTATCCGAATGCATCGAAGGATAGCAATAAACAATTGCTAGTCGGTGCTGCCATTGGTACACGGCCCGAAGACAAAGACCGTTTAAAATTGTTGGTGGATAGTGGGGTGGACGTTATCGTTTTAGATTCATCGCAAGGCAATTCAATTTATCAAATCGAAATGATTAAATATATAAAGAGTACATATCCCAATTTGCAAGTGATTGGTGGCAATGGTAGGTAGTTAGGTGGCTACTCTTTTTTATGGTGCTTTTGTTTATAATTTCAATTTCAATCTAATTAGTGGTTACACGTGCTCAGGCTAAAAATCTTATAGAGGCTGGCGTTGATGCTTTACGTGTTGGCATGGGTTCTGGTTCAATTTGTATAACGCAGGAAGTAATGGCCTGCGGTTGCCCTCAGGCTACAGCAGTATATCAAGTATCAACATATGCTAGAAAGTTTGGAGTTCCCACAATAGCTGACGGAGGAATTCAGGTAAGCAACTATTAAAATTTTCTTTATCTCGCTTCATTTTTATACCCTCCCCATCATGGTAAGGAATTTATAAAGTTTGTTGCGCTTTTTTCATCACCTTCAATATTAGCTTTGTTCGTGCATGTGTTCATCTGTTATTATGGTGATAAAAGTTGAAATACTAAACTTTAGTACAAACATTCATATTTTGCAAATATGTCCCATGGCCCCAGAAATATTTAAATTTATTCCATCGAAGCGTAGAAATAGTTGTTGGTAGAGGTTTCGATTTATGGGATAAAACATAATATTCGGTAAAACAAAATGCAACTGCATACTTGTGAGGTCCACAATTAAAGTTCAAATGTTGAGGAATGCGAACCACGTTCAATTAAGCTTTGTTGTTATTAATGTTGCAATATTTCCTTCCGCTTATTGTATTATTGCAGAATATAGGTCATATAGTTAAGGCTTTGTCTTTGGGAGCCAGTGCTGTTATGATGGGCTCATTATTGGCTGGTACATCAGAAGCGCCCGGTGAATATTTCTTTTCGGATGGTGTACGTTTAAAAAAATACCGTGGTATGGGCTCACTGGAAGCTATGGAGCGGCGTGATGCCAAAGGTGCTGCCATGTCACGCTACTATCACAATGATATGGATAAATTAAAAGTGGCTCAAGGTGTTAGTGGCAGCATTGTAGATAAAGGTTCTGTTTTGAGATTTCTGCCATATCTGGAGGTAGGCTTACAACATAGTTTACAAGATATTGGTCTAAAATCGGTGGACGCTTTAAGGTAAATGACATACAGTTTAAAAAAAATAAATTGAATTTTTTTAATTTTTTGCTTTTTTCGTATTTTATAGAGAATCTATCTATACAGGTCAATTACGTTTTATGAAACGAACGCACTCCGCTCAGATAGAGGGTAATGTACATGGTTTGTTCTCATATGAGAAACGACTCTTCTAACAAACAAATGCGGCGTTCAGTTCTAGAAACGCCCATACAAAACAGAAAACTATTATGAACATAATGCAACAGGACAGATCTTCAGTATATAACTTACAAAAATATTAATTTAAATAATTTGTTAAAAATCCATTACAATAGACTATCAAAGTACATTTATTTATTTAGTGGATGTTATATGTAATTATATATATAATCATGGCTATGGATAGTATGTACTTATTCAATGTTTAATTGAAATTTGATATAGATATCAGCATGTCTTCTCTTTAGTGTAATTATAGATCTTTATAAAAAGTTTTACTTAATTATTGTCATCATATAAAAATTATGATATATGTATTTAGCAAATTCCACAATTATGAAAATCTGTTAACTTCAATGTATTAGAAAATATATATAACTTGTAACAATAAATGTTTAATTGAGTTGCCATTAATCTTCATAATATCGAAATGTAGGTAAGTGTGCCAATGAGGTGAAAATTATCGACAAAAATTTCTTCAACATTGGCAACGCAGTGAGAATTTTTATTTTATATTCGTGAATATGTTTCTTTCTACGCATATCCGTGCCCAATTTTATTTCCTATATTTTTTTTTGTAAATGTTTTTATATATATTCTATATTAACGTAATTTAATTCGAATTATTAACTATGCATTAATTTATACGATCAAGTTTATGCTTTTTTACACTCTCTCTCTCTCGCAACTATTTTACGCCGTCCATTTAGTATTGTCGTGTATTTCATGCAGTGCAGTCGGTTTTTGATTTGGTGCTGTTTTAATTAATTCAAAACGCTAATAAATTTAAATATATTCTTATAAAAACATTAAAAAAGTGTTAAAAAATAATTTATCTATAATTTATATATATTACTTTACAATTTAATAGCAAATTTTTATTATAAAAATTGAAAATGAAAAAATTGTGCAAGTGAAAACATGTTCATTCGTGTGAGAGCAACAAGTTAAAGGTAATATAAAAACTAACGGTTTTAGTAACAAAGAGGAAGGAAGCTAGTGATAAAGAATTTAATTATTCCTATTAAAAATTTAGTTACGTTCGATAAAAAAAAAAGTGGCGTTTGCGAATACAATCGATAACAACTATATAATGTAAATTCTGACGCAATGCAGAATTTTATAGAAACCGCACACTTTTTCGTTAGTATTGGACTACCGGGTTTTTATATAAAATTGTTCAAGTAATGTAAATAATTTTAACGGTACCGATAAACTTGTCAAATAGAACAGTTGAAGTGGAGAAGAATTTTCATCGAAATTATATTAGATTACATATATTCAATCCCGGTGTGCTTCTTCTTAAAATCATTTAAAAATATTTTTAAAAATGACGCACTTTTATGTTAACATATAATGTAACAGAAATATATTGTGTTCTGAAAGGCGGCAGCATATTGTTTCATCATTCACATTTACATACTTGTCATGCTCCACGTTATATTTTACCGGTAAGTGAATATATTAAACTTCTTGCTATTGATTCATATCTATCAGCTTTAATAAAATAAACAACAGATCTTTCAGCTTTCATATATGTATCAAAATACAGATAAATACAATTGATAACAACTAAATAATGTACGAAAGTAAAACTGTGTTCTTAAGCTACGTCAGCAGGTTATTCGTATATTAATTTCATTAAAACTATTTGATAAAAATGTTAATGTGTTTT
The DNA here is from genome assembly GCA_963978525.1 of Ornithomya fringillina. Classification (NCBI taxonomy): domain Eukaryota; kingdom Metazoa; phylum Arthropoda; class Insecta; order Diptera; family Hippoboscidae; genus Ornithomya; species Ornithomya fringillina. The sequence continues at coordinate 23,060,284 of OZ021693.1, forward strand.
TGTTACAAGTTATTAAACGATTTTTCTGAATTGGAAGATCATGTAATGGTTTACCATGGCACAATTTGTACAAAATGTGATATCGAGTTTACCAATGATGAAGCCTTGGCGCAACATACACGAGCTAAACATAATAAAATATGTTTGCATTGTAATCAAATTTTTGTCGATAGAGATACCTTGGCTAATCACGCTAAGGATAATAATCTTGCTATTTGTTCGAAATGTGATGATATCTACTCTAATAAGGCTGACTTAGAAAATCACTTCAAGGATAAACATCCGACTTGTCCAAATTGTAAGCGCACCTTCGTTCATAAAGATGCCTTAGATAATCACTTGAGAGATAAACATAAAGACACAATTTGTTCGAAGTGTGATGCTCTCTTCTTCAATACGGAGGACTTAGAAAATCACTTCAAGGATACACATCCGACTTGTCCATGTTGTAATGTCAGCTTCATTGATAAAGATGCTTTAACTAGTCACATGGAGGCGGAACATAAAAATTGTACGAAGTGTGATGCTGTCTTCTTCAATACGGATGAATTAGAAAATCACTTCAAGGATACGCATCCGACTTGTCCATGTTGTAAGCGCATCTTCGTTCATAAAGGTGCCTTAGATAATCACTTGAGAGATAAACATACAGACACAATTTGTTCGAATTGTCCAAATTGTAACCGCATTTTTGTTCGTAAAGATGCCTTATATAATCACTTGAGAGATGAACATAAATACACAATTTGTTCGAATTGTCCAAATTGTAACCGCATTTTTGTTCGTAAAGATGTCTTAGATAATCACTTAAAAGATGAACATACAGACATAATTTGTACGAATTGTCCAAATTGTAACCGCATTTTTGTTCGTAAAGATGCCTTATATAATCACTTGAGAGATGAACATAAATGCATAATTTGTTCTAAATGTGATGCTGTTTTCTTCAATACGGAGGACTTCAAGGATACACATCCGACTTGTCCATATTGTAATGTCAGCTTCATTGATAAAGATGCTTTAACTAGTCACATGGAGGCGAAACATAAAAATTGTACGAAGTGTGATGCTGTCTTCTTCAATACGGAAGACTTAGATAATCACTTCAAGAATACACATCCAACTTGTCCAAATTGTATGCGCACCTTCGTTCATAAAGATGCCTTAGATAATCATTTGAGAGATAAACATAAAGACACAATTTGTTCGAAGTGTGATGCTGTCTTCTTCAATACGGAGGACTTAGAAAATCACTTCAAGGATACACATCCGACTTGTCCATGTTGTAATGTCAGCTTCATTGATAAAGATGCTTTAACTAGTCACATGGAGACGGAACATAAAAATTGTACGAAGTGTGATGCTGTCTTCTTCAATACGGAAGACTTAGATAATCACTTCAAGAATACACATCCAACTTGTCCAAATTGTAAGCGCACCTTCGTTCATAAAGATGCCTTAGATAATCACTTCAGAGATAAACATAAAGACACAATTTGTTCGAAGTGTGATGTTGTCTTCTTCAATACGGAGGACTTAGAAAATCACTTCAAGGATACACATCCGACTTGTCCATGTTGTAATGTCAGCTTCATTGACAAAGATGCTTTAACTAGTCACATGGAGACGGAACATAAAAATTGTACGAAGTGTGATGCTGTCTTCTTCAATACGGAAGACTTAGATAAACACTTCAAGGATAAACATCCGACTTGTCCAATTTGTAAATGCATCTTTATTGATGGGATCGCTTTGACTTATCACATGGAGGCAAAACATAAAGAAATTTGCATAATTTGTAATGCTGTATTCTTCAGTTGGGATCAATTGGCTGACCATATGAAAGCTAAGCACCTTGAAATTTGTCCAGATTGTAATGCGATCTTTATCAACATGGATGCTCTAAATAGACACAGAAAAGATAAACATAAAGAAATATGTACCACTTGTAATGCTGTCTTTAATCATAAGGATGCCTTAGATAATCACATAAAGCGTAAACGAAATTGTGAAATGTATCCAGATTGTAAATCCGTCTTACATAATAAAGACGACTTGTTTAGTCATATAAAAGCTAAACGCCTTTGGATGTTGAAAAATTGTGGCGCCGTCTTCATCAGCGAGGATGCCTTAGCTCAACATATAAAAGCTAAGCACCACGAAATATGTCCATATTGTAATGGGTTCTTTTTCAACATGGACGCTCTAAATAGACACAGAAAAGATAAACATAATGATATAAGAACTCCTTGTAATGCGGCCTTTAGTGATAAGGATGCCTTAGGTAATGACATAAAGGATAAACGTAATTGTGAAATGTGTCCAGATTGTGATGCCGTATTCCTCCACAAGAATGACTTAGTTAATCACATAAAAGATAAGCACCATGAAATGTGTCCAGATTGTTATGGCGTATTCAACCACAAGGATGACCTAGTTAATCACATAAAAGATAAGCACCATGAAATGTGTCCAGATTGTTATGGCGTATTCAACCACAAGGATGACCTAGTTAATCACATAAAAGATAAGCACCATGAAATGTGTCCAGATTGTTATGGCGTATTCAACCACAAGGATGACCTAGTTAATCACATAAAAGATAAGCACCATGAAATGTGTCCAGATTGTTATGGCGTATTCAACCACAAGGATGACCTAGTTAATCACATAAAAGATAAGCACCATGAAATGTGTCCAGATTGTTATGGCGTATTCAACCACAAGGATGACCTAGTTAATCACATAAAAGATAAGCACCATGAAATGTGTCCAGATTGTTATGGCGTATTCAACCACAAGGATGACCTAGTTAATCACATAAAAGATAAGCACCATGAAATGTGTCCAGATTGTTATGGCGTATTCAACCACAAGGATGACCTAGTTAATCACATAAAAGATAAGCACCATGAAATGTGTCCAGATTGTTATGGCGTATTCAACCACAAGGATGACCTAGTTAATCACATAAAAGATAAGCACCATGAAATGTGTCCAGATTGTTATGGCGTATTCAACCACAAGGATGACCTAGTTAATCACATAAAAGATAAGCACCATGAAATGTGTCCAGATTGTTATGGCGTATTCAACCACAAGGGTGACCTAGTTAATCACATAAAAGATAAGCACCATGAAATGTGTCCAGATTGTTATGGCGTATTCAACCACAAGGAAGACCTAGTTAATCACATAAAAGATAAACATAATGATATAAGAACTCCTTGTAATGTCAGCTTCATTCATAAAGAATCTTTAACTAGTCACCTGGAGGCGGAACATAAAAAAATTTGTGTTATGTGTGATGCTGCCTTCTTCAATAAGGATGACTTAGATAAACACTTCAAGGATAAACATCCGACTTGTCCAATTTGTAAATGCATCTTTATTGATGGGATCGCTTTGACTTATCACATGGAGGCAAGACATAAAGAAATTTGTATAATTTGTAATGCTGTATTCTTCAGTTGGGATCAATTGGCTGACCATATGAAAGCTAAGCATCTTGAAATGTGTCCATATTGTAATGTATTCCTCCACAAGGATGACTTGGTTAATCACATGAAAGCTAAACACCACGAAATCTGTCCAGATTGTAATGCGATTTTTAACAGCATGGATGCTCTAAATAGTCACAGAAAAGATAAACATAATGATAAAAGGACTCCTTGTAATGCGGCCTTTAGTGATAAGGATGCCTTAGGTAATGACATAAACGATAAACGTAATTGTGAAATGTGTCCAGATTGTTATGCCGTATTCCTCCGCAAGGATGACTTGGTTAATCACATGAAAGCTAAACACCACGAAATGTGTCCAGATTGTAATGCGATCTTTAACAGCATGGATGCTCTAAATAGTCACAGAAAAGATAAACATAATGATAAAAGGACTCCTTGTAATGCAGCCTTTAGTGATAAGGATGCCTTAGGTAATGACATAAAGGATAAACGTAATTGTGAAATGTGTCCAGATTGTTATGCCGTATTCCGCCGCAAGGATGACTTGGTTAATCACATGAAAGCTAAACACCACGAAATCTGTCCAGATTGTAATGCGATCTTCAACAGCATGGATGCTCTAAATAGTCACAGAATAGATAAACATAATGATATAAGGACTCCTTGTAATGCAGCCTTTAGTGATAAGGATGCCTTAGGTAATGACATAAAGGATAAACGTAAATATGAAATGTGTCCAGATTGTTATGCCGTATTCCTCCGCAAGGATGACTTGGTTAATCACATGAAAGCTAAACACCACGAAATCTGTCCAGATTGTAATGCGATCTTTAACAGCACGGATGCTCTAAATAGTCACAGAAAAGATAAACATAGTGATAAAAGGACTCCTTGTAATGCGGCCTTTAGTGATAAGGACGCCTTAGGTAATGACATAAAGGATAAACGTAATTGTGAAATGTGTCCAGATTGTTATGCCGTATTCCTCCGCAAGGATGACTTGGTTAATCACATGAAAGCTAAACACCACGAAATCTGTCCAGATTGTAATGCGATCTTTAACAGCATGGATGCTCTAAATAGTCACAGAATAGATAAACATAATGATATAAGGACTCCTTGTAATGCAGCCTTTGGTGATAAGGATGCCTTAGGTAATGACATAAAGGATAAACGTAATTGTGAAATGTGTCCAGATTGTTATGCCGTATTCCTCCGCAAGGATGACTTGGTTAATCACATGAAAGCTAAACACCACGAAATCTGTCCAGATTGTAATGCGATCTTTAACAGCATGGATGCTCTAAATAGTCACAGAATAGATAAACATAATGATATAAGGACTCCTTGTAATGCAGCCTTTGGTGATAAGGATGCCTTAGGTAATGACATAAAGGATAAACGTAAATATGAAATGTGTCCAGATTGTTATGCCGTATTCCTCCGCAAGGATGACTTGGTTAATCACATGAAAGCTAAACACCACGAAATCTGTCCAGATTGTAATGCGATCTTTAACAGCACGGATGCTCTAAATAGTCACAGAAAAGATAAACATAGTGATAAAAGGACTCCTTGTAATGCGGCCTTTAGTGATAAGGACGCCTTAGGTAATGACATAAAGGATAAACGTAATTGTGAAATGTGTCCAGATTGTTATGCCGTATTCCTCCGCAAGGATGACTTGGTTAATCACATGAAAGCTAAACACCACGAAATCTGTCCAGATTGTAATGCGATCTTTAACAGCATGGATGCTCTAAATAGTCACAGAATAGATAAACATAATGATATAAGGACTCCTTGTAATGCAGCCTTTGGTGATAAGGATGCCTTAGGTAATGACATAAAGGATAAACGTAAATGTGAAATGTGTCCAGATTGTTATGCCGTATTCCTCCACAAGGATGACTTGGTTAATCACATGAAAGCTAAACACCACGAAATCTGTCCAGATTGTAATGCGATCTTTAACAGCATGGATGCTCTAAATAGTCACAGAAAAGATAAACATAGTGATAAAAGGACTCCTTGTAATGCGGCCTTTAGTGATAAGGACGCCTTAGGTAATGACATAAAGGATAAACGTAATTGTGAAATGTGTCCAGATTGTTATGCCGTATTCCTCCGCAAGGATGACTTGGTTAATCACATGAAAGCTAAACACCACGAAATCTGTCCAGATTGTAATGCGATCTTTAACAGCATGGATGCTCTAAATAGTCACAGAATAGATAAACATAATGATATAAGGACTCCTTGTAATGCAGCCTTTAGTGATAAGGATGCCTTAGGTTTTGACATAAAGGATAAACGTAAATGTGAAATGTGTCCAGATTGTTATGCCGTATTCCTCCACAAGGATGACTTGGTTAATCACATGAAAGCTAAACACCACGAAATCTGTCCAGATTGTAATGCGATCTTTAACAGCATGGATGCTCTAAATAGTCACAGAAAAGATAAACATAATGATAAAAGGACTCCTTGTAATGCGGCCTTTAGTGATAAGGATGCCTTAGGTAATGACATAAAGGATAAACGTAATTGTGAAATGTGTCCAGATTGTTATGCCGTATTCCTCCGCAAGGATGACTTGGTTAATCACATGAAAGCTAAACACCACGAAATCTGTCCAGATTGTAATGCGATCTTTAACAGCATGGATGCTCTAAATAGTCACAGAATAGATAAACATAATGATAAAAGGACTCCTTGTAATGCAGCCTTTAGTGATAAGGATGCCTTAGGTAATGACATAAAGGATAAACGTAATTGTGAAATGTGTCCAGATTGTAATGCCGTGTTCCACCACAAGGATGACCTAGTTAATCACATAAAAGATAATCACCATGAAATGTGTCCAGATTGTTATGCGGTTTTTAACAGCATGGATGCTCTAAATAGTCACAGAAAAGATAAACATAATGATAAAAGGACTCCTTGTAATGCGGCCTTTAGTGATAAGGATGCCTTAGGTAATGACATAAAGGATAAACGTAATTGTGAAATGTGTCCAGATTGTTATGCCGTATTCCTCCGCAAGGATGACTTGGTTAATCACATAAAAGATAATCACCATGAAATGTGTCCAGATTGTAATACGATCTTTAACAGCATGGATGCTCTAAATAGTCACAGAAAAGATAAACATAATGATATAAGGACTCCTTGTAATGCTGTCTTTAATCATAAGGATGATTTGGTTAAAGAGAATGAAAATCCGGAAAATACTATAAATGCATCCAATAGTATTCACATTAATAGAATTGCCTTAAAGGAATATTGGGGACGTACAAATGTTGGTGTGACTACAATCGACTGTAAACCTATTGATAGTGGATTACAAAAATTACGCACCGTTGCTTCCAAATATGAAATGTACAAAATCGTGGCATTTAACTGTCACATTGGTCATGTGGAGGGTCAGCCAGCTTCTGGCAGTTATTGTGTTGGCATATCTTATGGCAACAAACATCCACAGAATAAAGATGAAATAACTTCCCTAACTACCGCTGCGTCTGCGTCAATTACCCAGAACACTTCGATTAATGTATCAACTGATAAATTAATGACCAAACCGTGGTTACGAATGGATGAAGAATCACCCGGAGCTATTTCAATCTATTCGGATGCACGTGAAGAGTTGGATGTTTGGATCACATATTGCATCGAACTAAAAGGCTTAACTGTACGTTCATCCTCTGAAAAAACACTTGAAAGGCGCTTAGATAACACATATAAATATTGGGAAGGAATGATTTATCTATCTTTTGTATTATACTTAGTATGGTGGTGTATAAGTTCAATGCGCATATAATCATAGATCTAGGAGGAATTCAATATGTTTTTTTCGATAGCGCATATAGCAGAGTTGAGTTGAAGATCTGACAAAATTTAGATTTTTCAACCACTTCAGGGCGATGTTACAAGATTTCATAAGGATGCGTAAGGCAAACAAGCACAATTTTGTAAAATTTCTCTAAAAAATACTCTAAACCAGTAAACATAAGAAATCCTTTGATAATCCAAGTCAGTATAACAAATAATATTTTACGATCTTTGTGAAATGTACGATAGTCATCGATAGGGGTCAGATAGGGGGTCTGCCGCCAAAATTTCAGAGAGCCACGCACCGTCTCGGTATTTAGAGGTCTCTGTAATAAAATAAACAACAGATCTTTCAGCTTTCATATACGTTTCAAAATACAGATAAATACGATCGATAACAACTATATAATGTACCAAAGTAAAACTGTGTTCTTAAGCTATGTCAGCAGGTTATTTGTGTATTAATTTCATTAAAACTATTTGATAAAAATGTTAATGTGTTTTTGTTACGCGTTTTTAAACGATTTTTCTGAATTGGAAGATCATGTAATGGTTTACCATAACAAAATTTGTGCAAAATGTAATATCGAGTTTACCAATGATGAAGCCTTGGCGCAACATACACGAGCTAAACATAATGAAATATGTTTGCGTTGTAATACAATTTTTATCGATAAGCGTGCTTTGACTAATCACATGGAGGCGAAACATAGAGAAATCTGTCCGAAATGTGGTGCTGCGTTCTCCAACAAGGGTGACTTAGATAATCACTTCAAGAATAAACATCCGACTTGTCCAAATTGTAACCGAACCTTCGTTGATAAAGATGCATTTACTAAACACACGGAGGCGAAACATAAAGAAATTTGTTCGAAATGTGGTGCTGGGTTCTCCAACAAGGGTGACTTAGATAATCACTTCAAGAATAAACATCCGACTTGTCCAAATTGTAACCGAACCTTCGTTGATAAAGATGCATTTACTAAACACACGGAGGCAAAACATAAAGAAATTTGTTCGAAATGTGGTGCTGCGTTCTCCAACAAGGGTGACTTAGATAATCACTTCAAGGATAAACATCCGACTTGTCCAATTTGTAAATGCATCTTTATTAATGGGATCGCTTTGACTTATCACATGGAGGCAAGACATAAAGAAATTTGTATAATTTGTAATGCTGTATTCTTCAGTTGGGATCAATTGGCTGACCATATGAAAGCTAAGCATCTTGAAATGTGTCCATATTGTAATGTATTCCTCCACAAGGATGACTTGGTTAATCACATGAAAGCTAAACACCACGAAATCTGTCCAGATTGTAATGCGATCTTTAACAGCATGGATGCTCTAAATAGTCACAGAAAAGATAAACATAATGATAAAAGGACTTCTTGTAATGCAGCCTTTAGTGATAAGGATGCCTTAGGTAATGACATAAAGGATAAACGTAATTGTGAAATGTGTCCAGATTGTAATGCCGTGTTCCACCACAAGGATGACCTAGTTAATCACATAAAAGATAATCACCATGAAATGTGTCCAGATTGTTATGCGGTTTTTAACAGCATGGATGCTCTAAATAGTCACAGAATAGATAAACATAATGATAAAAGGACTCCTTGTAATGCAGCCTTTAGTGATAAGGATGCCTTAGGTAATGACATAAAGGATAAACGTAATTGTGAAATGTGTCCAGATTGTAATGCCGTGTTCCACCACAAGGATGACCTAGTTAATCACATAAAAGATAATCACCATGAAATGTGTCCAGATTGTTATGCGATCTTTAACAGCATGGATGCTCTAAATAGTCACAGAAAAGATAAACATAATGATAAAAGGACTCCTTGTAATGCGGCCTTTAGTGATAAGGATGCCTTAGGTAATGACATAAAGGATAAACGTAATTGTGAAATGTGTCCAGATTGTTATGCCGTATTCCTCCGCAAGGATGACTTGGTTAATCACATGAAAGCTAAACACCACGAAATCTGTCCAGATTGTAATGCGATCTTTAACAGCATGGATGCTCTAAATAGACACAGAAAAGATAAACATAATGATATAAGAACTCCTTGTAATGCTGTCTTTAATCATAAGGATGATTTGGTTAAAGAGAATGAAAATCCGGAAAATACTATAAATGCATCCAATAGTATTCACATTAATAGAATTGCCTTAAAGGAATATTGGGGACGTACAAATGTTGGTGTGACTACAATCGACTGTAAACCTATTGATAGTGGATTACAAAAATTACGCACCGTTGCTTCCATATATGAAATGTACAAAATCGTGGCATTTAACTGTCACATTGGTCATGTGGAGGGTCAGCCAGCTTCTGGCAGTTATTGTGTTGGCATATCTTATGGCAACAAACATCCACAGAATAAAGATGAAATAACTTCCCTAACTACCGCTGCGTCTGCGTCAATTACCCAGAACACTTCGATTAATGTATCAACTGATAAATTAATGACCAAACCGTGGTTACGAATGGATGAAGAATCACCCGGAGCTATTTCAATCTATTCGGATGCACGTGAAGAGTTGGATGTTTGGATCACATATTGCATCGAACTAAAAGGCTTAACTGTACGTTCATCCTCTGAAAAAACACTTGAAAGGCGCTTAGATAACACATATAAATATTGGGAAGGAATGATTTATCTATCTTTTGTATTATACTTAGTATGGTGGTGTATAAGTTCAATGCGCATATAATCATAGATCTAGGAGGAATTCAATATGTTTTTTTCGATAGCGCATATAGCAGAGTTGAGTTGAAGATCTGACAAAATTTAGATTTTTCAACCACTTCAGGGCGATGTTACAAGATTTCATAAGGATGCGTAAGGCAAACAAGCACAATTTTGTAAAATTTCTCTAAAAAATACTCTAAACCAGTAAACATAAGAAATCCTTTGATAATCCAAGTCAGTATAACAAATAATATTTTACGATCTTTGTGAAATGTACGATAGTCATCGATAGGGGTCAGATAGGGGGTCTGCCGCCAAAATTTCAGAGAGCCACGCACCGTCTCGGTATTTAGAGGTCTCTGTAATAAAATAAACAACAGATCTTTCAGCTTTCATATACGTTTCAAAATACAGATAAATACGATCGATAACAACTATATAATGTACCAAAGTAAAACTGTGTTCTTAAGCTTCGTCAGCAGGTTATTCGTATATTAATTCCATTAAAACTATTTGATAAAAATGTTAATGTGTTTTTGTTACGAGTTATTAAACGATATTTCTGAATTGAAAGATCATGTAATGGTTTACCATGACACAATTTGCACAAAATGTGATATCGAGTTTGCCAATGATGAGGCCTTGGCGCAACATACACGAGCTAAACATAATGAAATATGTTTGCGTTGTAATAAAATTTTTATCGATAAGCGTGCTTTGACTAATCACATGGAGGCGAAACATGGAGAAATCTGTCCGAAATGTGATGCTGCCTTCTTCAATAAGAATGACTTAGATAATCACTTCAAGAATAAACATCCGACTTGTGGATATTGTAACCGAACTTTCGTTGATAAAGATGCTTTTACTAAACACACGGAGGCAAAACATAAAGAAATTTGTTCGAAATGTGGTGCTGCGTTCTCCAACAAGGGTGACTTAGATAATCACTTCAAGAATGAACATCCGACTTGTGGATATTGTAAGATAACCTTCGTTCATAAGGATATTTTTATTAGACACATAGAAACGGAACATATAAAAAATTGTCCGAAATGTAATGCTTCCTTCTTCAATAAGAATGACTTAGAAAATCACTTCAAGGATACACATCCGACTTGTCCATGTTGTAATGTCAGCTTCATTAATAAAGGTGCCCTAGTTAATCACTTCAAGGATACACATCCAACTTGTCCAAGTTGTAATGTCAGCTTCATTCATAAAGGTGCCCTTCGTAAAGGTGCACTATATAATCACTTCAAGGATAACCATCCGACTTGCGAATTTTGTAATGTCAGCTTCATTCATAATGGTGCCTTAGATAATCACTTCGAAGATAAACATCCGACTTGTCCACGGTGCAACGTCAACTTCATTGATGAAGATGATTTTTATTATCATTACAGGGTTGAACATGAATAAACAACATGTAATTTTTGTAAGGATGTCTTTGACACTAATTTAGATAATCACATAATAGAAAAAGTTTTATTTACGCATCTCTCTCAAAAATTTAACTTTACACACATCTGTTAAAGAAACCAAAACAAATAATAGTGTTGTAGTTTCGTATATATTAGCTTTTATATGAATAATGTTAAAAAAATATTGTGATACTAGCCTTCCAAAATAAATTGAAACAATTATATTTTTCACTTTTTCTTATATTTTACATATAATTTAATTAAAATTATTGGTAGTTGACCCAAACATTTAATATTTATATACAAATGAAATAAATAAAAGCAGGGTTATATTTATTTCATTGCCATATGCTGCATCAAGGTATAATATAAAACATGAATACTCTGAATAAACTCATTACATATGTGTTTTTCATAATAAAAACACGTGCTTAAAGTTTTAAAAACAATATCTCTCAATTTCTTTAATATATTTAAAGAAAAAATAAAAAAACAAAATGGGAAGATCAAATCGTTCACGTAAACGCCGCGATAAAATGAATTTAATTAAAAAAGCTCGATATGAAATTAAAGAATTGGCACGTTTGAAAAAAACTTTAGGTATTATGGATGTTGATGGTACCAATGAAATGATGCAGAACATTGGTGAGGTGGCTACCGTGAGAACCAACAAGGAATTAAAAAAAGTAAATCTAGTAACAATTTAATACAAAAAACAAAATATTTCAAATATATTTTTTAAAGGAAAAGAAAAGTAAGGAAGAAAAAGAATTGGAATATGAATTAGAGGAAAGTCGTGAAAAAGGTGATCGAATTGAAGTGACGAATGAGAAAACTGGCAAAGTTCATGTATACAATTCGAAAACGTTAAAAGATCAACACGGCAACTATCCACCCTGGTTCAAACGCAGAAAAATGCCTAAAAGATTGCGGAAAAAAGCGTATTCACAAAAGAAAAATTTCAAACAATATTGGACCACCACTAATGTACCCTTATAAACGACAATTACTTCAGTTAAATAATAAAATATTTTATGTATATCTAAAAAGATATATGAAAAAAAGTTCCAAATATAATCCAAATATTTCGATGGGAGCATGAAGAGTATACGTATGTCAATAATTTGCACGTAAATTATATTTAATATAAATATAAACATGGCAACTGGCAGTGTAGGCATTTAATGATTTACTTAAAGAAGAAGAAAAGAAAAAATTTAAAGCTAGCTTATGTATTATTTAATTAATACAATTCCTTTTTTTACATAAGTGTAATAATTATCAAAAAATTATTTTGTGTAATTTTTATAATTTCTGGTTTTGCCAAAAATTTTCTTTGTTAACTTCACCCAGATAATTTCAATTTATAGTTTTTATGTTGTTACTTTTTTGTTTAATAATAAGAAGAAGAAGAACAAACAGAACTATTTATGTTCTTCCTCTTCTCTCTTACAATAATTAATAACACAACTGTTACGAAGGAAAATTTTTATGTAACAATCAAGAAAAAACATAAAATTTAATGCAATAATTATGTCTGTAGTGCGTTCGTTGTCAAAATTTTCACAATCTGTTCAGCAATGGTATAAATATAGACTTGGAAGAATAATGTGAAATATAATATTAATATATTTGAACCTAGGACACCAGTGTTATTAACTCGCCATTTCTCATCTAAACAAGACATACCCGTTGTAGATATTAAAACTGCTTTAGCTAAACCAGAAGAATTGGAACATCAAAATAAATTGGCTGGTCATATTACCGTTCCTGTGAAAGTGGATATCAGTCCTATAAGCGGTGTACCCGAGGAACATGTAAAAACACGTCGTGTTCGAATTTATATGCCACCAAAGAATGCTATGCAAAGTGGTACGAATAATATACATGAATGGCAAATAGATTTTGATACACGTGAACGTTGGGAGAATCCCTTAATGGGTTGGTGTTCCACGTAGGTTGATTTCCTAAACGATTTCCTAAATGTATATGTTTATGTACATGTATATAAATTTATAGAGGGGACCCCTTATCCAACATACATGTAAGTTTCAATACACCTGAAGAAGCTGTAGATTTTTGTGAGAAAAATGGATGGCGTTGGTTTATAGAGGGTGAGCAGAAGCCCCCAAAGGAACGTGTTAAAAATTATGGTGTAAATTTTGCCTGGAATAAACGCACCCGAGTATCCACCAAATAAGTGATATTTCAGATATTACTAAAAAATATTGGTTAATAAAAGTTTCAGAAAACTTTATTTTAAATGTTTTCCAGTGTAATCTTGGGCTTTAGTTTGAATCTACATAAGTTATGTTTGTTTGCTATTCATCTTTATAGTGCGATGCCTTTTTGTGTTTATGTTTTTTGCTACGATTGCGTGATGTTGATTTTTTCAACTTATGTTTACGTTTCTGATGTGAAGATTTTTCTTCACAAGATCTACTACGCCTTCGCTTTTTTCCTGTGCTATAATCCCGGCTTCTACTTCTTTTCCGTTTAGAAACATTTTCTCGGCTTTTACTTCTTTCTTTGCGCTTACGAGGAGGAGATTTGGTTGAACTATAGTTTCGTTGCATATCATAACGATCACTTCTTTCTCTGAAGCGGTTAGATTCTTTAGACTTTTTGTCTTGCTCCACATTGTTTTTGTCTTGGTCCAGATATTGTTTCAATGCTTGCATCTGCAAATCCACTACAGCTCTAACTTCTTCAATGTGCGTTGGTTTACTGGTACGATGTCGCCTTTTTTTACGTTTCTCTCTCCTTTTCTGAGCCACTATGTCAGCAACAGTTAAAACATTTTCATTCCTTTACATTCATAAAGGTAGAAAAATATTATAATTTAGTAATATTTTTTTATTTCCTTTACTTACCTTTCTTGGATTCTAGGTTGTTCCACTTTTTCCGTATTCTCTATTACATATTTATAGATTTTCAATTTTTCTTCTCTGCAGAAGTTGGCTTGTAAATCATTAAAATTGGTGGGAGCGTTTTTAGTAGGATTCTCTAACAAATTCCGTAGTTGCGGTGTTTCTACATAAGTTGAGAGCAATTTAAAATACATTTTTTTGATGTAAATTTCTTAAAAAAATTTTACCCAATATTACTGAATTCTGATTGGGACAACTGTGTGGATACGTGGTAGTGTTTTGTGCTGCTAATTTACAAGGTTTCTTCCCTTCGATATCAGCCGCTCTAGAATTAGTGTTAAAGTTCTACAATTTGGAATAATTGGCAACTGAATGAATGAGAATGAAATAATATTACTTTCAAAACATCTGCTTCTGACCAACCCAAACGGTTTAATATTGTGTGCACACGATTTCTACTATTTTTAATAAATTTTTTTATGATTTTCACTTTTGTATTATGTTCTAACAATTCAGACATAGTTTTTATAAGTAAATGTATAAATTTATTAAAATATTATATTATTCACAACCAAAAAGACATTCAATCTCAAATACCGCTATTTGTAGATAGTGTTAATAATTTTCCATGATTGTCTCATTAAGAAGAAAAAGCATCTAATAAACTATAGTTCAATTAATATCTTTAATGAAATTCTTAATTTTTGAGCTACAGGAATATGGAAATTCACAAAGTTTATCTAAATCTGTGTATTTTTTTATTCTTTTTGTATATATCTTTTTGATAAAATCATACAAATAACAAAATATGATTATTTAACCGTGTTGTTATCACCGAATGAGTAATAGAACGAAAAAAAAGAAGAAGAGTTTTGCAAAAAAAATTAAAGGGGTATTGTTTACAAAAGTTTTGTTCCATATCTTTAATAACAAAACAATACAATAAATGTTGTTGTTGTGTAAATATTTAAACAAAAATTTTATAAAAAAATATCCAGCATATTATACATCAATTTAAGCAAATATAATTATAAAGTAACAAAAAGAAAAAAGTGATATTTTTTATCTAGTTTTTATTTTAATATTACGATGAATAGAATTATTCTATTATGTTAATGAAATGTATATGTGCAAAGTGGTTTAATTTGTGGTATTGCTGTGTTATATGAGATAATTAAAACAAAATGGAGTATAGAAAACGAGCACGTTTGGAAGTGATTGCACAGAATGATGAATTGCACTGTTTAAGTGCATCAACAGTAGCCCCTCTAAACTCTACCACAGCCACTCTTACAACTATAGGTGGACAAAGGTGTGTTACGTCGTAATTTATTTATAAACTCATATTTGAAGAATATATTTTCAGTTATTTGTTAAGTGGTCATGCGGGTGTTTTAAGTGGGCAAGCCGCTAACACCAGCACATCTCTGCCGGCCAATATTTTACTAACCATATGTGATGAGAATTCGGAAGAATCTCAAGAGTATTTAATAGATAGTTCATTGTTGTCACAAATCAAGCAAGAACACAATGTAGGCACACAAACTTCGCCGCCCCCACTACCACTACCATTATCACAGTCGACGTCTTTAGCACAAAACAATAACTTGATGACGCTAACACCTCAATATCGTTTGATAACAAACACCAACAACAATAATAATAATAATGATAACAACAGCAATAAAATACTTAATAATTCATCTGCTATGGTAATAAATACGGCAGGCGCCTGCTGTAGTGCTGGTGGTATATCCACAACAACTGCTGCAAATCTTTTAACCAATGCAGTACAACTACCAACAGGCTGTGAAATATATTTAATTAAAGAACTTATGGATTCACCAGCTAATAGTGGCGGCAACGTTGCTGTGGGCAATGATAATGGGATGAGTAAAGGCTCAACAAACACCACTACCATAAAAATTGAACCAGGCACCCAAGTAGTGACTAATTCTTTAACAGCTACTAATAACGTACAATTAGTGCAGGCACAGCCATCTCACGGTCACAATTCCACCGATTTTATTAGCACTGCAAGCACTAAACAACATGCTTGTGATGATGCCACGAAACGCAGTTTCATATTGGAGACATATAAGAAACGTGATGATAAACGGCGTGCCACACATAACGAAGTGGAACGTAGACGTCGTGATAAAATTAATAGTTGGATATTTAAATTGAAGGAAATGCTACCATCAGATACGAATGTTATAAAACAACAACAGCAACAGCAACAACAGTTAACTCGTCAACATAACACAAAAGATTCACAAACAATAAATATAACAACAACAACAACAACAGCAGCAGCCACGGTCAATAGTTTATTACCGCAATCGCAACAACAACAACAGCACACCAATGCCCGCACACCGCCGAATGATTCAAAGTCTCAGATTTTAATCAAGGCCTGTGAGTATATTAAGAACATGCAAGACGAGATCAAAAGGTAATGAAAACCAAAAAACTGCATCTAAATTATAACGATAACGATTATTTTTGATTTGATTAAAAATATCATTATGGCTTATAAATGAACAGTTACAAAAAAAAAAAAAAATTAGAAAATATATCCGGATCGAAATGAAATTGTATCGATCGCATCCAAATGTAATGCATGTCCTGATTGAATCAATATTTTGTCTGTTAATTCCAGTTTTTAACCTTTACTTTCATTTTCCAAATGATACCATTTTTCTTGAGATCGGGAGGAAATGTACTTTGACAAAAAGTTTGCCACACCCTCAAAGAAACATCAAACATTTTGAAACGATTTAGCTTTGTCTGTTCGTCCGTACCCCCATCCGTGGTAAACATTGTTCTGGTCATAAAAATTTAAATAATAGAAATATTGATTGTTTGGCTTATTAAGCGGTTTTAAAATCGAAAAATTATATCAAGATCCTGCCCACAATAGGTAAGCATCATTGCCAATCATAACTGCACACATATGAAGTTAAAATTTTCTATAATTATACTATGAATGGAATGTGCCAAAAACGGGCGTGGTCGTATATTAAACTCATACTCTGGGTAGAACTCGTTTTACAAGCTGATATGTAATCCATACACTATTAGAGGCCGTAATTATATATCTGCCACGTCCTTCTTTTGATGTGGAGTATAATTTGGCCTAAGCCGCACATTTAGTTTTCTTACTTGTTTAACATTATGATAATTTGTATGAAATTTGAACCGGATTCGACCATTTAAAGAAACACCTTAACATATAAAGATTACTTCAGTAATACATTCTTACATGACAAAAGATCGGAAGTCATAATTTAAAAAAAAAAAAATCCAATTTTTGATAAGAAAGGCTCACGTTGTGTACAATTGTACAGGGATTGTCAAAGGTAGGGTATTAAATATATTTCTTATTAAACAACTGGTGTTTGTTCTTTTTCAGTCTTCGTCAGTGCCTTACGGAAAATGAAAGTTTACGTTTGTGCAATCAACGACTACAGGATGAATTGCACAATTTGCGTCACAAACAGGAACCAACAAATTCGTTTATTGGCAATAGCAATACCAGTACTATTGGTGCGGTCAATGTCAGTGGCAGTGCCAGCAACGAATGCGCCCAAATAACCTTGAATGCATTGAATAGCAGCACAACCTATGCCAATGTACAATTATATGCTACGACTACTTGTACAGCAGCATGTAATGAAAACGAACAACAACAGCAACTAGACCGTGACGATCTCATTACAACGAATACAACAACAACACCGGACCTAACCTATACCAAAAGTGAATTAATCATAAGAGACTATGTAGATTAAATAAGTAAGAGAACGGGACATATGGCAGTTTAATTAATTAATGATTCCTTTTTTTTCTTTTTCTTTTTTTTTTGGAAGTATTTGTAAAATGTAAAATGTAACCTGAATTTATTAGAATATTAGCAAAAAATGGTTTTTTGTTATGTAGTGTTTAGTGTAATTTAAAAGCCGAAGAACAATAGACAGACAGACGTACGGACGGATACATTTACAGACACAAATAAGTGATAAATACCTCGTTTTAGAATTCTTCTGATTAGATAGTTAAAAAAAAAAAAAGGAAAAGCGTAAAAACATATTGTGATGTAGCTAATTTCTTATTTTCATCTTATTAACGTTGTTTTTTTATGTTTATTTTTTAATATTTTAAAACACTGTTTGTTGAATATTTTTATTATATACATATATACAATGTTTATATATAAAAAATAACAGAAATAATTAAGTATTAAACATAAAATATATACACACACATATATATATATATATATAGTTATAAACAAAGTTGTTAACATCGATTTGCCTGAAATTTTAACAAAAAACAAACAAAAAAACAGTTTTTTTATTATAAACTAAAATTAAACCAATATATTAAAAAAAATATAAAAAAATTAAACAAAGTTCTAAACTTTCTCTTTCTCTCCCTCTCTCTCCTTCTTCGAACTATGCTATCTCTAGAAATATTGTTATTAATTTTTTCAACTCTCACTTCTAAAACAATATAAAATTAAAAGTAGATTTATATTAAAGAAGAAAAAAAAAAAAAAAACGAACAAAATTTCTTTATTTTAAATTAAAATACTATATAAAAAATATACAAACTATGTAGCTAATTTATTATTTAAGCAATGACTCAACTTTTACTTATATACTAAATACTAAAAACGTTTAAAAGTTTGAATGCATGCAAATCGATATCGAATATCGATAAAAATCAAAACTAATAATTAAGTATTGTGTTCCTTTAAACGTTCCAGCATCAGGCCAAAGACCTACGTAGGTTGTAATCGGCCAGTAAAATGAAAAATATTATTAATTATGCAATATTTTATTGATCAACATTAATCATTATTTTTAATAAAATATAATCTTTATTTTAGTTAATTTTTAATCAATATTAATCATTGTTATTAAAAAATACTTTTTAAATTAATAAAATTATTTTTCATTAATAATTATAATTAAAAAAAAAAAACTTTAAATTAAAGAAATATTTTTCAAAATATTTAAAAAAAATTTTTTTTCATTAAAAATAATTTTAATTAAAAATAGTTAAAAATATGTTTACCTTACCTTACCTTACTCCATTATAACATGACCTTTTGTGGGGTGAGACGGACATGGTTAAATCGATTCAGATTTTGATTCTGAATCGATCGCTATAATAGAAGGTGGGTGTGGCATTTGCCGTTTAGGAGTTACAAACATCCGCACAGACTAAACAGACTTAACCTTGGCCACAAGTGGTGTAGGGTATTATAATTTTTTAATGAAAGAATAAATATTAATGAATAATTTTCAAATTTAATTTTAAAAATTATTTTTAATGAAAAATTATTTTTTTTATTTAAATGTTTTAATGAAATTAATTTTTAAAAAATTATTGTAAAAAAATTAAAAATTATTTTAATATAAAATTACACGTAGTGTAAAATTATTTTAATTAAAATTAATTTTTCTTTATTTTAAAAAAATTATAAAAAATTAAATTTTAATTAAAATATTAAAATAATTATAAATAATTATGACTAAAAAAAATTATTTTTTCTTTAAAAATTTAATGAGAGATAATTTTTTATTTAAAATTTCAATTCATTTTAAGTGAAAATGATTTTAAAAAGCTCTAAGCATGAATAAATTAATAAATAATTGAAAATAAAAAGTATTACACTTCGAAAACCATATGCGTAAAATATTGAATTTTTAGTACAATTATGAAAAATTAAAACGAGATACAATAATAAAATGTTGTAAGCTTATACACTAAATAATAATTTTTTCAACTGAAAATCATTTAGAAATTAAGAAAATTGCAAAAATAATTCATGTTAACATATAAAAAAAGTTAATAAATTAATTAATATAGTTAAAAAAACAATAAAACATTAAAACAAATTTACAAGAAAAAACCTTAAATTTTTTACTATTTAAAACATTTATAAAAAAAAAAATACAAAAAGTTTTGTTTAAAAGAATATTTAAATAAAATTCATAATAACTAATAATAATATATATACAATATATAATAAACACAAAAATAAATTCATATAACGGTTAGTGTAAAAGCTTGGTAATACAGAGGATGTCTTGTTGAGATTGTTTGGGATTGAAATTTAAATTAAATTTTAAACAGAATGAAGCGCTAAATGAATTATTTCTACAAATAAAAAGCAGCTTCCGAGTACATGCCAATGAGTATAATATTGATTTTTTATTAAAAAAAAAAAAGAAAAAAAAGAAGAATTTTGAATGATTTAAAAGAAAAACCCAAAACACACTTAATCTTGAACGATTTTCATTAAATAGCATCTTAACGCGTGTTTAGACCATGTGCTATATTATGGTCGGTTAAATTAGACACTTTTAGTACCCTACACCACCTCAACAAGTTCTAACTGTTACAATAATCTCTATTATACAATAAAGGAAGTTCTGGAAATTCTCAAACATAGTGGTGCTGGGGAAGCAACAACAATAAAACTCTTAGAAACATATAAAAAGTAAAATGAAAAGTTTAAAAAAAGAAATGAAAAAAAATTTAAATAAATACTTAATGAAAAATTAATCAAAAATTTAAAAACAAAATGTTAACAATTACAGAAAAATTATATAATTAATAAAGACAATTAATCAAAACTTCTAAACACAAAATGTAAACGTTAAATATTACAAAAAAAAAAAAAAACATTTATATAAATAAACCACAACAGTTAACAATTTAAATAAAAATTATACATGTATAAAATATTTATAAAATTATAAACAAAAATGTTTCTTTAAACATATTCAATAACATTCGAATCGAAAAGAAAAAATTCAATAATTTTCATTAAACCAATATATAATAATAATAAATATATTAAATGAGAAATTTTTGAATATTAAAAAACAAAAACAAAAAAAAATGAATTAAATGAAATATTTAAAAACAAATATTAAACAACAGCATTAAAAGCACATATGTGTACTTACGTAAATAAATATATAATAAAGAAGAAATTTGTTAATTAATTAAAGTTAATAAAATATAATGAAATTGTATTCAATTTAAAAGCATTCGTTTTACTTCACTTACATTTTAAATGAAAACAATTTTAAATTAAAAGTGTTTGTAAAAAATTTTACTTTAATATCTCAAAATTTCTCTCACATATTTGCACAAAATACACATCAATTAAATTCGAACTTATAGTTGTTGTTGTAATTTGTGTACATAAGTCGACATTTCCTGTCTTAAGACTTTGCTTCAAAAGTCTCTGATCGAGTGCAAACTTGTACTGTTACAGCTTTAACGGTAGTTTTTAGAATTCAAACATTTGAACGCGAACACCGCGTTGCCAACTGTATTATTTTTATTTATTGCTAGCTTCTCTCATTTCATTCTTTTACAAAAAAATATTTTACTCTCTTCAGTTGCATAAATAGAACCGCGTCAGAGACCGTGCCTGGTGGTGGTGGTGGCTGGTCAAATATGATCGATTTTAACCTCTTAATTCTCTTCCTATGCTTGCCTCTCCATGCTTAATATTTTTAGATAACAAATGTTTGAGAAACTGTGTGTGATCATGAAAGAATTTACGCATATTTTCTGGTTCTCCAAACAAATCAAAGCAAAGTTAATATACGAGTATTTGCTCATTATAGTAATTCTGTAGTAGTCTGAGGTTGCTTTTAAACATGAGTGGCGAAGTAGCGCAGCAAGTGAATATTGCAAAATTCAACAAAGAACTATCACTGGAAGTAAAGGGAGGAGATAAAAATGGAAGTGTTTTAATAGTGAAAATTAATCGTCCACATAGTAAGAATGCTTTGAATCGTGCGGCTGTGTATGAATTGATAAAAGCATTGCTTTTTGCTAATCAAGCGAAACATGTTAAGGTGGTGGTTTTGACGGGAGCAGCTGATACGTTTACAGCGGGTGTGGATTTAAAACAAACTATGGATGAAAAGTATATGAGCGATGCTAACTCAGTTTTGCAAGTATTGGTGAGAGCATTTTTAAATTGTTCAAAAATATTGGTGGCCCTGGTGAATGGACCCTGTTTGGGTATTGGTTTCTCTTTGGTTGCTCTCTGCGATGCTGTCTATTGCACACAGAATGCTTATTTTCTGGCTCCCTTCACACGTTACGGTTTATGTGCTGAGGCAGGAGCATCATTTACAGTTCCCTTATTAATGGGACGCTCATGGTCAAGTCATATATTATTGTTTGGTGAAAAGTTTACCGCCAAAAAAGCTTTAGAATTGGGCTTCATTATACAAATCTATCAAAACGAGAATGAAGTGGATGCAGAGTTTTGGCCAAAAATGCAAAAATATGCTGAATTACCGTTAGAATCGATTAGAGCAACCAAAAGGATAATGAAGGAAAACTTTTCAACACAAATGAATTTAGCTTTAAAATTGGAATTCACTGAATTGAAAATGTTGCGTGGAGGTCCAGTACATCGACGTGCCATAGAAAAATTCACAAGCAGTACACAAAATAAAAATAAAAGTAAATTGTAGATTTGGGAGTGAAAAAATATAATATTTTACCACGCCTCTCTATATTAATTAAGAAAAAAAAAAAACGCACTTTCGATGAAACAAGAATTTTATTTCATTAATTATTAGCAGAGATTTTTAACTTGAATATATTCCTGTCTGTTGTTATTGTTGTATTTTATACAATTTACAATGCATTCAAATTTATAAAGAAACAAAATTTTATCTAAAAATGTTCATTTATTGGCTGACATTTGATGCTCTTGTTCACTTTTTTGAGACTAACCATGAATCTCTCATTTCCAGCTGAATATTACCGTTAATTAATAATAATAGAAATATACTGAATATACATATTGTGTGTACATGTGTTTGTTTATTACAATTGTTGTTGTATAGTGTAAGCAGGTGTTGGAGCCTGAAACACACACAATTGAGGCAATATTTTTAATCAATCACTCGTTTATTCATCAAGTGGAACAAAGTGGATGATGGGTATTAAATAATATTTCTACAATTGTTCAATTTTGCATTAACGGTTTTGTTTAATTTTTTAAAAGTTACATTAATTGTTGTTATTGTTATCACTGAACATTCTCTTTCTCTTTCTTGTTTCATTCTTAATTAAATTAAATGAAAGGTAGAGTGTTTGTGCACAAACAATAATGAATTTTTACTTTCAATGCATTCTAACATTATGTTGCTCTATGTTTATAGTGGTTGTAGTTCATAATTTCTATTATTGGCTATTACAATATGCTCCCTCTCTCTTGTTCCCTTCTTCCCCCTGGCACACACCTTTGCAGCAGTAATTTACTTCTTTTTAGTGGCATTGTCGTTAGTGATTTTACTTTTCAGATGATCTTTATAATTTAAAATGTTGCCGTTCCACTTGGTAACGGTTTCATTTTCACAAACCCATATCTCTTCAGCCACCTAAAAATATGACAAATAGTTGAGATATGAAGATTATAAAAAAAAAAAAACAAATTTAAACATAACGTAACATGTATTAAGTGTGTAGGAATGTTTGTAAACGGCCAATCTCTGTAACACTTACCTGATTAATGAGACGGAAATCGTGAGAAACCAATACCATGCCACCATCAAAATCCTTAATTGCATCAGCCAATGCATCAATGGTTTCCATGTCCAAGTGATTGGTAGGTTCGTCCAACAACAATAGATGTGGCACCTGCCAGGCCAGCCAAGCGAATACTACCCGACACCGTTGACCATCAGACAATTGCCGTATGGGACATACTTGCTGACGACCCGTCAATCCATAACGGCCGATAATTTTGCGCATTTCCTCTTTCTCTTTGACATCGGGAAAGGCTCGCATCATATATTCCAATGGACTGACATCCAAATCCAACAGTTCGTGCAAATGCTGATGATAGCGGGCTATACGCAAATGAGAATTTTTACGTATCATACCCGAAGTGGGCACTAAGTCACCATATAACAGCTTTAAGAGAGTCGATTTGCCAGCACCGTTAGGTCCCACCAAGGCCAAACGTGTATCCAAATCAAGGCCGAATTCCAAGTTCTTATAAATCCACGGGGTTGTCTCGCTGTAACGGAAACTTACATTCTGCACCATGATCACTGGTGGTGGTACAGTGCCGCATGAAGAAAAATAAAAATTGAGAACCTTGTCATCGGTCACCTTATCGGTTAAACCTTTTGCTACCATTTTCGCCAAAGTCTTCTCTTTGGATTGGGCCTGGCGCGCCAATTTGGCGGAACCGTGACCAAATCGGGCAATATAATTCTTCATGTGGGCTATCTGATCCTGTTCCCAATTGTATTGTTTCGCCTGATTCTCTAGCAATTCCTTGCGTGTGCGCACAAAAGCTTCATAGTTGCCCGTGTAGTATTTGAGGCGTGTCTTGCTCATGTGTATAATATTGGTGCATACACCATTCAAGAAGTCTTGCGAATGAGAGATCAGCACCAGAATACGTTTATAGGTTTTCAGCTCCTCCTCCAACCATACACAGGCATCCAAATCCAAATGGTTTGTGGGCTCATCCAACAACAGCAAATGTGGCTTGACGAACAAGGCACGTGCCAAAGCTATTCGCATTCGCCAACCACCCGAAAAATCTTTGGCTTGTTTTTGTTGCATATTCTTGTCGAAGCCGAGACCATGCAAAATCCGAGCAGCTTTCGCTTCCGCTTGATCCGCCGCCATATCATCCAACCGTTCATAAATATCAATTAATTGGTCCTGAGCATCGTCTTCCTCACTCGTGGCCAACTCTTCAGCCAATTTTTCCAATTTGATACGTTCCTCATCCACCTCCATGACACACTCTAAGGCGGTCTTTGAACTGGCGGGTATTTCACGCGTCAGATGAAAAATATCAATGTGTTCGGGTATGGGCACTTCACGTTTACCCAACACCGCCAACAAGGAGGACTTTCCGCATCCATTTAATCCAATCAAGCCGTAACGCCGGCCACAATTTAACTCCAGCATACTGTCCTGTAGTAACTCGCAGCCAAAGAATGTTATAGAAAAATTTGCTATTTTAACATCTCGTGAACGGGGATGAACGGCCAAAGACCCAGTGCAAGAACGGGCTTCAGCGGAAATGCGTGCTTCTTCCTCAAGTTTAGCACATAATTTCTCCTCTTCGGTCATTTCACGTGGCGGTTCATTATTGGAGTTGCCATTAACATTTGTTGTTGTCTTTTTCGATGAGCTTTGGCCAATTTTTTTATTACGAGCCTCTTTCTTGCGTTGGGCTTCACGTTTTTTGGAATCCGACGGCATATTATTCAAAAATGATTTAATTCGTTGAAGGTTTCTGTTAAAAAATGAAACATTTACAAGTTTCCTAATTTATTATTGAAATTATACAAAGAAAGATTCATTACAGATCAGAGCACATGCAAAATAAGTTACAAAAAAATCATTTGTTAATATTTATATGACTTACGCTTGATTAATAATAAAATTTTCACAATTTTTTCAATTTACAATGAAAGCGCTTTCACAAAAATTTTTCAATGAAAACTTAATTCCTTTAATATACGTGCGATATATACTATATTTCTTTAAAAACCACAAGAAAATTTATCTCATATGTAAGCGTAAAAATTTAGTCTACAATAGTTTCTCTAAATTTTATTGCATAAAAATTAACATTAACCAATTTATACAATCTTTTACAAAATTTGAATTGCTTTTTTCCTGCTTAACACATCAAAATTAAAATTTTCACGTGTTACTCTTCGTTATAAAAGTGTGCTCAAAATTAATTTGAAAAAAAAAAAAGTAAAAATATTAGATTCGGTCAAACTCGACTATCAAATACTTGATGAAAAGTTTTATTTTCTTTGAAATATGAAAATTTTTTTTATACTTATACTTTCAAAAATTTCAGAATACGTCACAAAAGTTTGTTTATTTGGGGGAGAGGTTCTAAAAATGGTCCGATAGGGTTCCTCTTTGGGCTAATACATGTTCTTGTACCAAATTTCATCGATATATCCAAAATGCGACCTGCAGCTTGCTCACAAATATACATGGACTGACAGGCGGACCGACGGGCATGGTTAAACCGATTCAGATTTTGATTCTGAATTGATTGGTATAATGGGTGTGTGCATTTGCCATTTAGGAGTTACAAACATCCGCACAAACTCAATATACCGTTTACCACAAGTGATGCAGGGTATAAAAAAAAAAAAAAGAGAAAGAATTACCGTTTTCAGTTGTGCGTAAGCAATCTCAGATTTTACTATAATATTAGCTTACGAAATTTTTAATTCATTTATATTTAATAGTTATAAAAAATATTTATTTTATATTATTTTATTTCTTTACAGGATTTTTAATAAATAAAGTGAACAATTATAGTGCAAAACTTTTCCGTTCTCTTTCCTATGGAAATAATGTGATACTGTTCTCGCATTTTGAAGGTATGTTCAGTGTATACTATATTTTTAGTGGGATTACTTGTAAAGGCTCGTTCAGAACTTATATCCATTTTGAACTTATATGCATATTTTTCATAATCTAAATATAAAATGAAATGAAATTTGTTAAAATATATATGTATATAAATTTGTAATTTATATTCATATAAAAAACATCCCTGTGTATTGTTTCAAGTTACGGTAACAACCGTGTGTTAGTTTGGCCTATACCGAATTATAAAAATCAAAAATATTTAAACAGTTTTTTACATCAAGTAAATTAATTTGTCAAAAAAAAAAAAAAAAATTTAAATTACTTTTTCTAACCGTTATCATATGTTCTTTTTTTTCCATTCCAATCACTTTCGTTAACACTTTAGTGAAATGAGTGTTCACTGAATATACTCCACGAGCTTAGTTAGTAACCCAAGTGAATACAATTAAATGACAACAGTACTCGTGCATTTTTTCAAGGGAATGGTTTAAAGTGTAGTAGTGTTTAGTTAAATTTGGAAATTTTTAGGAAAAGTACTTGTAAAAATTACGAAAAACTTTTAAATATAAATGAAAATAGTTTAATTACAATGAAGATGTAGTGAAAAAAAATGTTTAATATTCCCTAATTGTAAGATATAACAATAACAATAAGCAATTGCAGTATTGAGTAAAGTGAAAAAAAAGAAATAATAAGAAGAAGAATAAAGCAAGAGTACATTACTCACTATGGTTGGACTCTCCCTCTGGAATACGGCTGAAATGCAGTTGTACAGCGAATTCAAAAGCGAAATGATGGACTACACTAACAATACAGTTTAATAAGAAATTTTATGGCAGGCGGGCAGGCAAGCAGCAGGAACTTATAAGTAAAGTCACTGTAAAATTAAAACGACTACACCCAAAAAAGAAGTTGCGCTATTCTCTTTGCTAAATATATTTAAATAAAATTTAATGCTTTCCTTAAACCAAAAAAAGAAAAAAAAAATGAAACATTGAGTGATAGTTTTGAAAAAAGAAGAGGAAAAAGAAATTCGTTTGTGTGAAGGAAATTATATGAAAAAATCTCAGGAAAAACTTGTATGCGTGGGTGGTTAAGGAAACTAATATAAAAAAATAATTGTGTTTGTGTGCAGTGTTTATACATGTTTGAATAGCTTAACATAATGTTGTAATGTGTTACCACATACACAATAGCACACAATATTAACTGGAAATTTACAACGCCTACGCATTCACCGAAAAAAAAACAACCATAATATTGTATTTCTATCATTTGATGTTTTTTTGATGAGTAAACTTTAATAAGAAATTGTGCCATTCTATATTATATGAATACATACATATAATGAATGTTTCCTATTTGCATGCGGGCGTAAAAGTGTTTGTGCGTGTAATGCTATGCCATACATATATTTTGTTATAAACCGTAAATTGTGTGCCATTTTTTCTCATTATCATACATATGCTTGTGTGTATGTAATATATTGACAAAGAAGGGAAAACTAAATTAAACCAAACGCCGCATAACGTTGAAATAAAGAAGAGCAAGCACAACAATTACTCTATTATTACGCATATCTCTTGCATATTGTTAAAAAGTTTCACAGCGTGTGTGTGTGTGAGTGTGTGTGGCTGTCATATTTTACCCCATTCTTCAATACACCATTATTATCTATACATCGTTCACATACCGTTAAAGCAAATGTAATATGGATTGCAGTCTTGCAGTAGATGTAGAACCCACAAATCATCCACTTCAGCAGCAACAACAACAACAACAACAACACCAGCAACAGTTAATACAAAAAAAGCCGAGTCAACACCAACACCAACAGCGACAGCATACAAATTCATCAGCAGCAGCAGCTATAGCGGCACTTACTCTCGACGAATCGGTAAGTTTTCTATAGAAAAATTATTCGATTTTTTTTATTTGGCGCTTTTAAAATAACTTTGTGTAATTTTTAATAGTTTTTTCGTTAATATCTATATATAACTACATTTATAATTTCCACTCTGATTCGCGTCTTTACAATATAATTTTTAATTATCTTCTGTTACATTTGCTCCTTAATATGTTTCTTCTATGATAATATTATAATTCATGTTCAAGCAAGCATTACACAAGCTCTAGTTTTTCATTATAACAACAGTTTAATTTTAGTTAGTAACATTGTGTGCAATTGCACACAAAAAATTAATGAGGGGGAGAGTTTGAAAAACATTTACTCGTTTAGAACAGTGAATTTCCTTTTTTTTGTTCTCCTATCTCTATTGCTACATTGCGGTAAATTTAGCATTTTAAGGTTCTCTCTAATTAATTGCTTTCCAGCATTGTTATTAATATGTTATGATAAGCATAACAGTTATTTAATTTTAAAACAGGGCTGTTCAATAACATTTAAAGGATAATTTCTTGTTTATATAATGTTTTTTATTGAAATAAATGACTAATGATGTTAGTTTTTTTATGAGTCATTTATAAGTTAAAGGGCTTTATATCTTAAGGGATAATTTTTTTTTTTATTCTTCTTATGTTTTATATAAAAGGGATTTATTTTAAATGGTTTAGGGTGGTTAGCAGTTGGCATGCTGCTGGTGGTGGGTGAATGTGAATCATACAAAATAAATAATATTTTTCAACAACAACAAATCATGTTAGTTTTTGTCATTACTAAATATCTTTAATAGTTGTTGTTGTTCTTCTTCTTCTTTTCATTTGTAATTACTTTACTTTATAACAAAGAACCGGAAGTTGTTGCCATTTTGTCTTTAAATTTTTTTTGTTTTCATTTTTATATGAAAATAAAAGAAAATTTACATAACAATCACGTATTAACGTATTTTTTTTTTTTTATTTTGATTTAAAAATGGTTTTTATGCTGTCACCAATTCTAATGACAATACAACACAATTAAAAAAAAAATAAATAAAACTTTAGAAAGAGAATAATAAGGATACAAGAAGAAACCAAACACAGACTTGTTGAGGAACAAAGTTCATTAATACATATGAGCGCAAAATATAAATAGATTTCAAGTGGAAGTGCTTAAAAATTAATTTCCGCTTTATTATTGAGTAATTGCTCGAAAGTTAAATGTGTTGTTTTTGGTAATTGTATTATTTCTTTGTTTTTCTTTTAAATATATAATATAATATATACATATATGTATTGTACATATGAGCAGAGACCGACCATATTAGTCAATTTTTCAACTCTTTCAAAGTTCTATTTATATGCATGGTCGTTAAAAAAAGAGTGCCATACGATTTATTACAGAGAATGTGTGCTAGTAAATTTGCCATTGGTTAAGGTTGAGAGAGTTAACCTTCCTTTTCTTCATCATCATTTAAGGTAAAAATACAACAAAAATAAGAATTTGTTACACTAACTAAATTTATACAAACAAACTTCTTTTTTGGTTGTGTATATTAAGTATACAAGACACTCATCAAGAAAAAAATAAGAAGAAGCAGATAATACAACTATAGAGCGCTACATTATATACTACATAATATTTTTAAACACGTAGTACACGTACTACACACACACATACTCTTACATGCACTTCTTGAAAAAGGCATTAACGTACAAGTTAAAGTTGTTAAAATACAAGACAAAACAATAATAATAATGAAAAAAAAAAAAAAAGAAATGAAATGTTGTTGTTGTTGTATTTTTTTTTTTTTTATAATCGAGACCAGAAACAACGCCAACGCATAAAGAGACACACTTATAACGTTACTTAATGCAATTTGTTGATTTTATGTGTGTGGTTGGTGTCATGTGTGTTTTGCGGTATACGGTGTTATTGTTATGAAAACTAATAAAAGGGAATTTTCATTATAAACAAGTTTAAAAATGAAATGTAGCTTAAATGAATCAGTAAACACCTTACACTACGTACATGACAAAACGATAAAATTATCTCAAAGAGAATATATAATAATAAGAGACAGTTATAATACCTAGAGAAAGTTTCTTTACCAGAGAGACTCCGCGATAGGTGACAAATACTATAAAATAACAGCTTCTTAAAAAAAAAACTCTTAAAGGGACATTTTTGTAAATTTTTTTTTTTCGAAAAGAAATTTTTTTGTAGAGCAATATTTTAATATTGAATAGAATTATCATAAATATTGTAAAGGCATACCCTTAGCCTTAGCCTTAACTACTGTAGGTTGCCTTTGGTCTTATAAACCAACAAACCATAAAAAAAATAAAAATAAAAAACTAAATCTATAAATTACGTGACTGTCGCTACAAGAGAAGAGTACATTTCTTTGTTGAACGTGCTTATGAAAGGTTTGTGCTAAGTTCCTTATATGTTGTTGCTGCATGGGTAACAAGGATAATTCTTGCCTTGCCTTGCCTTGCAACCAGTAATGACGCTGCTGGTGAACATGTTCTTCTCTATGAGACTTTTCCAATTCAATTTAATTCAAAAACAAACAGCTGTTATGTGTATATTAAATGCATTGCTTAGAAAAGGTTGGTAAAGACGTACAGCGGTCAAGGATAACGTTCAGTTTGGAACATTCCGCAAGGCAAATGCACTACTTGAGCATACAGTTCATTATCTACGGATGTGTGGTTAAACATTACTTTAAGGTATACATTCCCACATATGCTAACCATACTCTCCGGTTCGTTTTCCTTTTTCGTTTCGTTTCTTTTCCACACTACACGATTTTAACCTACTTTTTCGTACATAGCATATAATGCTTACAACAATATGCTTTACTCCAAACACAATGCCATCCATATGTCACATGTGTTGTGTTATGTTTTATTGTTGCACTGAAAATTGTATGTGTGCGGTTTTCTTGTTGTTTTTGTTTTTGTTGTTGTTGTTGTTTATACTTTGTTGTCTATGCTTATACACACAATATGACAGTAATTTATGCAGACGCCGTGAATTTTTTTTACTGGCATGTCCATGCAAATGCATACAATTTGTAGATGTACTCGCTCTCTCTCTCTCTCACTCTCTCCCTTTTTTTGTATGATTCCCCCACTCACATAAATAGTTTGTTGTTGATAGCCTAGGCTGACACTCATTACTATTCACACGGCCAAGGCGTGCACGATGCATGCATGCATTCGCATACATTACATATCGTATGCGAGTGAGTAAGCAGACGCAACAGCAGCAGCAGAAGCAGCATATCTCATGCCCATTATCTTTTACTATAAATGTATCCAACAAACCGTATATGTGTGAGTGTATATGTAAAGCAAAAAATACAAGTTTATTGTTTTTGTTGTTTTTGTTATTGTCTCTTATAAAATGTACATTGACATTTACGTGAAACGCACCTTTCGCTTCTTCTTGCCCCTTTATTTTCATCACTTTTCATATACGAACACATGAAAGGGTCGAGAAAGCGAGAGAGAGAGTGGTAGATAATAGAGTAAGTGTATGAAGAATTTTTATATTGTACGCTCCTGTGACAATAACACACAGCACACATTCCATAATTTTCCATTGTTTCCCTTCAGCAGTCTATCCCTATCTCCATCTCCATCTCTGTTTTCTATTTTATTTGTTTTTTTTTCTTTTTTTTATTTGGCGGCGTAACTGAAGCCTCTGCATGTGCTGCCGCATGCTCATACATTTTATATTTCTTTTGTTGATCATGTGCGAGAGATAAGCTTTTGTTATAACTGTTGTTGGTTGTTAGTTGTGTGCGGTAGACATATTTAGGAAATATGGACAACTAAAAAAAGACACGTTTCTAAATGACGTTGTTGTTTTTTTATGTTTGTTCTACAATGTAATAGCAATGATGATGATGATGATGATGATGATGACTATAATAATAGTAATAATATTTCTTCTTATCTTGCATTTTATACCACATTTTCTCTCACTTATAATCTTTTACGCTCGTTTAAAGTTAGTGAGTATGGTTTTAGAGTACCCCTTGATTTTTTAAAAATATTTCCCCATTTTATTAAATGGGGATTATAGTAAGTTTGTCATTCAACACCTAAAAGAAGGCTTTAGAAAACTCTATAAATTTTATACATTTTTGATAAGAACCGATTTGGTAAAAATGTCCTAAGTCCTAAGATTTCTACATAAATTGCTTAGAATCAATCAAAAGCTACGCCCACAATTTTACTCTGTGTAGATGCTAAACAAAGGTGGGGTTGATTAAAACATAGCTCTGAATTAGGAAGAAATGCTTTTCTACGTCAATAATTCGATCTTTAAGTTTATAAATAATAAAAACCTCTGTTATGTGGGCCCCGCTCCCAGCTCTGGGTGTTGCAACCATCTTGTATGATATGATGACGTATTCGTGTTACATTGGGGTGTTGGGTATAATAATTCCGTAATTTTTATTATAAAATGGCAACTCTAGTACCTCTGGCAGCTTCATGCTTTGTTGTCTCTTATTATAGTAAGTATACTGACTCGTTTCAGAGACTTGTAAATATTTAGAAGTCTCCGGCTCGTTTATTATATGCACAAAGACTCTCTTAAATAATCTTTGAAACTGTGCTTAAATATTTACTCTGTAGTATTAGAGACAGTAGTATTTATTTATTGTTGTTGTTGTTGCTATTGTTATAGTATTTCTTAGCTTCAGATTTTTCATTTCGTATGACATGTATAACTGAGAGGTGGTTTTAACATGTAAGCCACAATAGATGCACACACACACACAGAACACACAACGCACGAAGTGAGAGATTATTAAACGAAGGCGCAAGCATAAGCACGAATTAAAAACGTGGTGTGTGTGTATATATATATATATATATGTAATCACAACATTAAATGCTACACATTTCATATTTAGATGCAGTTGAATTGTTTGTTTGTTATTTTTTCGGGGGTAGTGAGTTTTAGGCCTTGCGCAAATGAACAGCAAACACTTCATGGCAGCGGATTAATATTAAAAATTGCATAAAAACAAAAAATTATATATATAGAAAAAATATTACAACAACAACAATATTTGCATATAAAGATTACAGTTTTCTGGTCAAATGAACCAGAATTTCGTTGTATATTAATTTTTGTCCGCAATAAGAAAAAAATTACCGTAATAATAATAATCACTACAGATAAAATTGATTGAGTTGTGTACGAAAGCGTGAGAGGTGGATTTATACATAATAACAGAAATGCTGCAAGAGTTATAATGAAAGTGTTTTATGTTGGGTGCAATGTGTAAAACTTAACTTTTGTTGTTATTTTTTATTTTCATTTTTAATCATTGATGATGAAATGTAATAATTAAAAAACAAAAAAAAAACTAAAGCATTATAACAACACGAATCATAATAATTTAAACGATTTTCTGTTAAAACAATAACAACAATAATCATAAAAATTGCTTTAACAACAAACATTTTCAAACAAAGGCAAACACTCGTCATCCGTTTAGTTCAGTTTAGAGTTGTGACTCGATTTTAAGCTTTTAACTTTAATTACTACTCAGCCGCACAGTCGGTTAAATATACGTTTATATACGTCTGTATACAAATAACTTTTTTACCCCACACATAAATCACAAAAACAATAACATTTTTTTTTTCTAAATAAACAATTTTGTGCATTTTTTCGGTTCAATATAAATGTTGTTTTTTTTTTTTAAATTTTTAATTATTAACATAAGAAAAATTGAATCTAAACTAAATTGACATTACGCGTAAAGATATATGAGTACATACATACATATATATAAACCGATTGTTTAGTGTGTAAAGATTGACTTCTTCATATATAATTGCCTTTGTGTTTACTTTCGGCGTGTGCTTGTTTATTTATGTTGCTTTGGGGAAAAATCAATTTTCTGGGCAGCAGCGGTTCGTCA
The DNA here is from genome assembly GCA_963978525.1 of Ornithomya fringillina. NCBI lineage: Eukaryota > Metazoa > Arthropoda > Insecta > Diptera > Hippoboscidae > Ornithomya > Ornithomya fringillina. Next base: position 23,094,839 of record OZ021693.1, read on the forward strand.
CTGAAGAGCAGAAAAGTAAGTTATTGTTTTGTTTTTGGGTTTTGTTCCACAAGCCCCAAATCATTTTAACGTTTTGAAACTGAAATTGCCTTTTGTCACATTCATAAAAAATACAAGGAAACAAATTCATTTTCGTATGCGAAGGTGTCAGTGAACCTTTTACATTTCTACAACGTAGAAGATATATTAAGTGCTACAATTAGTTTAATTGCATCTGTATACGTTAGGCCACACATATAAGTTTCTTCTTGAAATATAATTATTTGGAAAGGGGTTCCAAAAATGGTTAGATCGGTTCTAAAATTGGCACAGTCAATTAATTAATTAGTTACTTAACTATTCTTCACCAAATTTTGTCCAAAAATATTAAAAATTGCGATTTTTTGCCATATAAAGAATTGCATTATAAGAGAATTTTATATGGGGAGAGGTTCTAAAAATGACCCGATTAGGACCATTTTCAATAGGTTTCCTCCTTGGGCCATTAAATATTTTCTTAAAGAAGTATGCCAAAAAATGCAAGCTGAAGCTTGCTTACAATTTTACATGGGCAGATAGATGGACAGACGAACGTGATTAAATCGATTCAGATTTTGATTCAAATTTTGATTTTTGATGAATCGATCGGTATAATTGAAAATGGGTTTGGCATTTGCTGCTTAGGAGTTACAAGTATCCTGGTGCTGGGTATAAAAATTATTCAGGCTATTAATCTAAATAGAATTAAATCGTTTATAAAATTTCTCATCTTTTTTTAAAGCCAAAAATCCTCTTTCAGAATTTTTTTCATTTTGATTTTTACCAAATACAGTAGACCCCCTTATAACAGCAATTCAAATGAGACGGATTCGTATAATAATGCATAAAAATTGGGTTGAAATTCGCTAAAATAATGAGAAAAAAAATTTTTTATTCAACGGTCATAAAAATTGTAGCCTTGCGGTGGCTTAAGTCTAATTATTAAAGAAAGTTATTTTAAACATAAATAACTTGTGAGTCAATCGCTTTGTGCGGTGAACAGCAGCATGGGCTTATACAAGGAGGGACATATGTAATGTGTTATAGCGGGGTCCACTGTATATCAAGTAATGTGTCTTTTAGATAATTTGTTATTTTACATTCTCTTTATGTACATTATTCTCCCCTTTTTAAATATTTTAGTATGTTTCGTAAACGATTTTTCCTAAACCTGATGTTGCATAAATTTTTTATAATTTATTTCAAATTGTTTTATTTAATCTTTTTCCCTTATTTTCTTTTATTTTACTTTCGATGAAATCTAAAAAATTCCCATTAAACTGCTGGCTCACGTTCTTTAAATATTTGTACAATAAGCATAAAATCGTTCTCTTCTACGGTGTACGGTTTACAATTTACTCATGTTCATATTAGAGAGATTTGGTTGTATTTGCACCGTTATGTTAAATCTTGTTGTTGGTCTTCATCATGTATTTACAATTACTCTATATGTACAACAAGATCATGATGCGGCACTATGCCATCAAAACCAAACACTGTTAGATGTTGTTGTACAGAGGAGATGAGGGAGAGTGGGTGTGTAGTGTATAAACATTTAATTGCTTTTAATTACATTTGTTTTGTGTTTTCTTTTGGACATTTTTACCATCCAACGTTGTCACCACACATTAGTAACATTATGGTGGCATGTCTATGCTTCTGTTTGCGTGTATTTCAGCTTGTTTTTAGTTAATAGAGCGTTAGCTTAAACTTTGTACGGTTCTTGCATCTTGTGTGCAATTTTTTTTTTATTTAACGCGTAATTTGAAAGTGGAACCGCTTGTAATGTATCAATTTGTGGAGGCCTGAGTATATTCCAACACAATTATACCCTTCGCTGTTTTACTCTCCTGTCGCTTTTTCTCAGCATCATTTTTTTCATAATAGAATAGTAAGTACGTTGGTGCCGATTAAAATTGTTATTAATTCATTTCTTGTTGCTGCAGTTGGTATTTTGTTACTCTGCGTACGCCTTTTATACCTTCCACCTAGAAGGAGGCATCAGAGAATGTATGTACATTCTTGTTCAGCATTAAAACTGAGTCGATATACAATAGACACACATTTGTCCATGTCCATTTGTCTATTGTTGGCGTTCTCGTGGATATAAATTTTAAAATACACCTAATTCTCTTTTTACACGATAGATACGTTCCAAAAAAATTCGCGTAAAACAAAAAGGCGTGGTTGGACACGCTCGCAATTTATAATAAATCGCATTTACCGAAAATCTCTTTTTGTAAGTTATATGATATTAAATGATATTACCAGAGAGCGTAATCATGTACCGTACCACACCCATCGTTTGTATGCAGATGTGGAGAGTATTTAAATGTGACCTAAGCCAAATTGGTTTTTTTACTCATTCACTCTCTACTCAGTTTTACACAAGTTGGCCTCTTTTTTTCATTCATCTCTAACAACCGTACCACACACACTTTCACTTGTATAAATATTTGGTTCCCTACTATATAGACATTATTTGTTTTTTTTTTTTCAGAACTATTTGTCTAAATATTGGGTCACGGCAAGTGAAATGGATTTATGATTGATGTTCATCCATACAATGTTTACTTGGAATAGATTTTTATAGCACACACAAGAGTATTATTGCATGGATGATATAAATTGTCACGTTTTCACTTTCTTAACAATATGTGTCAATTTATAAATTTGATATGAACAGCAAATGTGTTTTATTGCAGTATAGCTTTACTTTCTTTGAATCGTGTTCGCTATGTGTGACTGTTTCTCTGCTATTGTCTTTCTATACGGTTTCTACAATGTTCATTTTTACCTTGATTGCTTGGGGATGTAATAGTTTGAACTCATTGGCTTTGTGTAATGACCGCAATATCCAGTTTTGTAAATATTTTTATGATGATTCAAACATTTTACTGTTTAGCTTAGGAATGTAACCTATATTATTATAACAAATATATTGAGTTTGTAGGAATGTTTGTAGCTATTGAAAAAAGTGAAGAAAGACGTCCTCATTTTGATGAAATATAGTTCAAAGTCAGGATTCTACCAAAGTACAATTTCTATTGAAAATTGGTCACATCTCGAAGCATTCTTGTTGAAAGGCTTTACAAAACTTTGAAATATGTGATAAAACTTTGTAACTTTGAATACTTTTCTAACCTATTTTTGAAAAAATAGATTAATAATTAACCGTTGTAATGAAAACAAAAACGGTCTTTAAGACCTGGCTGAAGCCGAATTTTTTTTTTTTTTTTACTTGTTTCAGTTGTATTTATTCATATACTAGTATTATGTTTTATTTATTAATTAAAAAATTTTTCAAAAGTTATAAATTGCTAAACAAAACAACAACAAATTGTTATTAAGCAAATAGAAAAAATAAACAAAACAAAACAAACTTGTCCTTAATTATAAATCTTCTAAAGTTAACAAATGATTAAAAAAGACGAAGACGAAGAAGAGTCCGCATAACAAACAATTATTTAACCTTGGTTTATTTAAATTATAAAACTAGTTGCTATACTTAATTAACTCTAAGAACACTATACACATACCTACATACACAAAAATAATTAAGTTTTGCGTTATAAAATTAATTTTATTTATTTGAACAAGAATCCTCATAAAAGTTTAAATGTGTTCAATTAAAAACCAATCAACAGAACAATAACGTAATATCAAAATACTATACATATATAATCTTATATTTATTTTAAAAGTCAATTTTATAACACTATGTACTTAGTAAACCATCTAATCAATTTTAATTTAAAGAGTTTCTATAAAGTCTCCCTTTCTCGTTTATATAATGAGTCTCTCAGGCAGCAGGGGCAAACAAGAAACTATTGTAGACTACACAACAATAAGAACTAAACGTATAAACGTACCAAGGAAGCTTGTTTAATTGAGTTTGAACACACATGATAATAGTAAAAGTAAGAAGAAGAAGAAAACGACAAACAGTAGAAACTGAAATTCTCTAGTGATTGATTGTTGAAATTCGGTAGTATTTGTGAAGCGACAGACTCACAATACAACAAAACATGGGTCAGCCACTAAAAAAAGCTACAAAAAATTAAGATAATAAAGTAATTTTAATCACAATTACAGTTGTGGCTGGCAAGTACAGGCATTGCTATCTCATTAGTGTCTGTTTTTTCTTTTCGTTTAATGCATTTTGTCACTTAATGTTTGTACTTAAAAATTGATTGCGATTTTGAACTTTGCACATTTTGCCATTTTGCTTATTATAAATATATATATATGTGACTGTATGCGTGTAAGCGCGCACACGTGCATATATCTAAAAATACTTCTCTTTTGTGTGTTTACAATAAAAAAATCATGCCTTAAAAATACGCGTTACATATATGGAGAGAGAGAGAGATTACGAAATATAACTTTTTTTTAAGGAATTTTATATAGAAAGAATATAGTATAAGATGTAAGCAATTTTAATAACATTTTTATATGAAATTGATTATTTAAACACCAATAACAATAACAATAACAATATAAATAACAAAGAAGGCAATTTGTTTGAATTGAATGATTTTACACTTATAATGCAAAATAACGGAAACCCTTTATTTCCGGTTGTCGGTTGTTTGGATCTCTCTCTCTAAGTAAATGCTTTAACATTTATACGTCAAAATATTAAAATGACACTTGAATTGAAGTGTATTACTTGCGTACACATTTACACATACACGTGTCTGCATACTAATGTAAGTTTGTCTACTTCACAAAAAAAAAAAAATATATATAAATGTTGGCAGCCCTTATAAAAGTTTAAATACAATATACAGGGTGAAGAAAATTCACGAGTAATATTTCGAAAAAAAAAAAAAAAAAAAAACATCAAATACAAAAGTTTGAAGAGTTCGAAGAGAAAAGATTAGGATCAAGTGAGTTTCCTTTATTTCAACTCAAAAATATTTGTAATTTTTTGAAAATTTTCTATTCTATGACATTACTTAAGAAATTCTATTTTTTTCCTCACACTGTATGATTTCACAATATAAAAAAATACTTTTATATGAAAATGAAAGGGAAATAAATGTCTTTGATGTTGAGCGCATTTTTATACATATAGGAGTATATATAATAATCTATCAAGTGTAATGAGAGAGAAATGTTTTAGACGCCATTTTGAATAATGGGAGATACTGTTGGCGATTCAAGGCCACCATATCTCTTTAATCAATTTATAATAAAATATACGGGTGGAGAAAAACAACAATTTATTGAAATTGAAATTTATTAAAATAGAGTCACATACACTCACATACACTATAACTTCTTACGATAGTGTAATAAGGCAATTTTGCAGACAAAGAAGCCGAATAAATGGAAATTAAATGAATAAATACACACAAGCTGTTGTTACAACAAAAGATTTCTTTCAAAAGTATTTCAATAATTGTAAACATAAGAATTGTTGCTGTCAAGCATAACAATTAAACAAATTTGACAGGCAGGGAATCAAATAAGTTAAAATGTAACAAAAATGCCAACAACAACAAATATGTAGAAATATTTTATTTGTGGTCGAATAAAACAAGCCACCCAGAACATACGTAAGCATGAGTTGCGTAAGCATACATATGGGCGCATTATTTAGAAATAGTCCAAGTCAATTTTTTTAAGACATCGATTGAGATATTTTATATAGTCATAAGTTTTCATAAATTTTCAAATTGTAATCTTTTTAAAAAAAATGTGATTTGGAGCATTTCTATAATTAGATGCACTAACACACCAACGCCCACATTTTGTGTATTCTTAATTTGGCCTAAGCCAAAAAGTCAGTTGTCGTACTTGTTTTTAATTTACGACTAAATATTTATTGTGTGTGAAAAATTCTTAAAAATAATATTTTTGAGAGCACATTAAACAACGTTCTTGTTTGTTTATGTTCTTGTTGTTTTTGTAAGGGCACTAAATATGATAGTTCAATGACCCTTTCTCTACAAACAAAAAGAAAAAAATGTCATAAAATGCTTTTGCGTTTTACAATAACGCAACGTTTAAAGTTTTAAAATGCATAAATTTTTTTTGTTTATATAAATATACGCGTGTGTATTGGTGTATGTACAAATAATTCACACATTATTCTTAATAATGTCAATATATAACCATATCAGTTCAGCTCAGTTCAGCTCAACTCAGTTCAGTACAGTGTAGCTTTTGTATAACAGGAACACACCGAACCATTGGTGCTAAAATTGAGAGATATCTCTATAACAGTACATACAATGTAATGTGCGAATGTTTTGCTGCTTGCTTGCTTATCCATCATTTCAATTATTAGGGTCATTACATGCCATATAAATAATAAACAAAAGTGTGTTAATATGTATGTGAATGTGCTTAAGTGATCTGTATACATAACCGTTCTTTTTTTCTTCTTCTTCTTCTTTGTCATTTATCATTAGTGTTATTGTTTGGTTAGGCTATTTGTTCTCTCTGCAACGTTTCGGTGTAGAGAGTGCAACTAAGTATTTTTTTTAGTGAGTAGTGAGTTTAGAGTAATAACAGCAAAATTTGTCACCAAGTTTGTTTGAATTTGAACACAACTGAACCAGACATATAAGCAAGCTTATGAGAGGGAATTTGTTGTTGTTTTCTATCTCTGATGCATGTAAGTGGGTACGGAATGCTTTTTATACCCTCCACGCATAAATATGTTATATCATATAATATATATACATAGCATAAAAATTTTGTGAAAAACAGTTGAAAATAAAACAACAATTAAACAACTGTTTTACATATAACAGTCTCACATAAACCCGTTTTAAAAGACAATTAAGGGTATAACAGCTTTTATTTTATGTAGTCTTGTTGTTATATGTTGATATGAAGAATACTGGTTGCTTATATGAAGACAATAATAAACGATTAAAGAAATATAAAAAAAGAGTAATAACTTACATTTACATATACAAACAGTGGGCGTGGCATGTGCTTTATTACGGTTTCTATAACTTTTGAATAAGTATCAAGTAAAAAGACGACTTCTTGTAAATTGGGTGATTTTGCGCTCTGCATGCGGAGAGTAGGAATGATTGTACCAGATTTTCCATATCTCAAAATTTATGGCTTTGATACAACACAACACAGTTTACAATAAAACAGTATAAGAATAAAGGGGGGGTTTCTTAAAACATTAAAATGTCAAAGTTTTAGAAGCATTGGAGTTAAACCATTTTCAAAATAAACACCTCTCTTAATGTATATAATATGCCTTAATGAATAATTAAAATTTAACTGTTATATGAGATACCAAAAAGGCAATAAAGTGTTGTATGCAAAAATCAATTTATTAAAGATTATTTATTTATACAATATAATAAAATTAGTTTTATAGCTACAAAAATGTAAATATTCCTAGATGAGTAATACTTTAAAGCTGTGAGCAATATACTCACTCATAAATAATAATGACAACAATAGCAATCCTATTATGTAGTTTGTAATATATCTACTATGGTCACACATTTTGTAAAATAAATTCACATTTCCGTTAAATTTTTTGTGTGTGTGCCCAACACTTATAAAGTAATACTAGGCAGATTTTAAAAGGCCTTAAACTCTCTCTCCATCTCTTCCCACTGCTCAACTAAGGTGAACTTTTTCATTCTTAAACTTAAGTTGTTAAGTTGAACAAAGAATTACAAACACGCATTAAAAAATCATAGTTAGGATATAAACACCTATATGCCATATATACTATATAGCCACATGATTGCATAATGAATTCCATTATTTAACAAAGGCATGCTAATCACACAACGCTCTTTCTTCGCTCCTTAAGTAATAGGAAATTATGTTAAAAAAAAAAAATTTTATAGTCGGTCAAAAGCGTCCATTTATTACCTTACATTATAATCCACAATAATATAGAATAAAATTAAACGCCAGTCCTTATCAAGCACAGGCTACTTCGTGAAAGAAACATTATATGGAAAGGGGTTTAAATTTACATGAACACACGACTGACAGACGGACATGTTCAAAATCAGATTTTGATTCTGAATTGATTGATATAAGATAAAGTAGCCATTTAGAAGTTTCAATCACTCACACACACTTAATATATTATAAAGAAGGAAACGGTAAAACTAAAGCTCTCTCTATAGGTATTAACTGAGTATAACTATGCACGGGTTTTTTATTATTTTTGTTGTTATTAATTGCTCTGCCTTACGTTAGTGTTGCGATTAAGATTTCTTCTTCTTCTTTTTTTCTCTTTGCGAGCACGTTTAAACGTGATAATAGTAGGTATAATTTTTGCAGCAATTTTGTGTAACAACATTATTTTTTGCATAAAGAAAAGAATAAAAAGAAAAATTATTATGTGTGTGCTTGTGTGCATGCATTGTTACAATTATGTGCATATATTTATATATGGCATGAGTGAGGTAAAGTTAAATGCTTTACATGCAGCATTTTAGTTCCTAACATTATAACAATAATGTAAAGCTTGTTCTTCCTTCTCATTGTTTTTTCCTTTTCTTTAATAAATATATGATTTGTTTACCATAAATATTTCACACACATTACAACATCAAAAATTAATTAAGTTATTAAATGATTTGTTTAGTTTGTTTTATTATAAGATGTTAACGTTATTGTTAATAAATCATTTTCTTATTATACACTAATCAACAATTTGTTTTTCAAATTTATCAAATAAACAACAATCGTGTTTTAAGTAAACAAAGCAAAACAAAGCAAACAAACAAAGTGAAATATTAACTTATGAAAATCAAACAACTTTTATGACCTTGACATTTGACAGGTAACACAACTGTTTTAAAAATAAATTGCAGAAAAAAACTGTTATGCGATGATATTCAGTGAGAAGTATTTTTATATCCTTCACATAAGTTTGTCGTTCCGTTTCCAACACTTAGAAAATGGCGTCAGAGACCTCGCAAGGTATATATATTCTTGATCAGCGTACTTGAATTAAACCGATGAAAAAGAAAAAAGACGAATTCAGAATTTGATACTACGTGTACCTACCCCCCTCTGATATGAAAGGTATAATAAAATTTTATATCCAAAAAAATTCTTATCTAATTTCACCATAAAACAATCTGTTTCCTCTTTTGCTTTGAAGTGACTCAGAGAGAGAACGACGGTATTTCAGATAATCCAATCAATCGCAGAAGAAAAAAAAAAAAAAAGAAAAGAGATTGTGAATGAAGAACAATGTTAAGAAACAGATTTAATCTTACCAAACAGCTGCTTTTTTTGCTTGTTTTGTTGTTGTATATAAAAAACTGTTAAATATAAATCTCAACTTGCTAAAACATATACGGCGAAGCAAGATGTTTTATTGCTTTGCAAGTAGAGTAGCGATAACAACCAACAAAAGCAACGAGAACACCTTTTAGTGGTTTTTTAGGGGTTGAAATAAATTAAGCAACAAGTTACAGACGCCGCTATGAAGAGGAAAAGCAAAATTCGGTGAAGTGGAAGAAGATAAATTTCAACAAAACTAAAAGAAAAACACGTGCGGCTATCTGCCTGCTTGTCTGTCTGTCTGTCTGTCTGTCCGTTTATATAAAATATTATATTTATGTATAAGTATGGTGGCAGATGATGAAAAACAGATGGCTCACCACTCTCCCTCACTTGAGCAGCAAGAAAAGCCAGCTGGAGTAATTATTATTATGATAATAGCGTAGGGCCGGAGATCCGATCCCCTGATGTTAGCACAAATCCAAACATAAAGGTGTGCGTGTGAGTGGATGCTTACGTGTGCACAAGGGAGGTTAGAGCAGCAGCTGATATTTAATGCACCTGCCGCCAAACCCCAGCCAGCCATCCATCCAACCAACCAACCAACCAAACAACAACGTTAACCACTTAAGCAGCCCCTACATGCGCCGAATATGTGAATTTTTAAATAGAAACAAAATTATATACAAAAGATTATTCAAGTGTTGTACATCATGCAAAATGCAGCTGGCTGTATGATGATGATATGAAACAATGAAATTTTTTACATAAACTCTTGTATTTCGATGAAAATAAACGAATCGACGAAAATATTATGAAAACTTTGTTGGTATGTCCCAAAAATAAAATCAAACTAACTGAGCAACTCCCCAACTCATTGTTAATGAGGATTTAAGAAAATCAAGATAAATGGAAAATAAACAAAATTATAATAGTGACCAGATGTGGCGAGAAGTAAATGAAGCGTAACAACACAGCTAATGATGGACATAAAGCTGTAATATTATACTGTGAACGTGAGAGATGATGAAAATTTTTCAAATTAAAGTTGTGACCCATTAAAGGGGAAGGTATACTAAGTTTGTCATTTCGTTTCCAACATTTTCATCCAGAAAAAGACGTCAGAGGTCCTACAAAGTATATATATTCTAAATCGCCATTAAAATTTGAAACGATCTGTATATATACGATGGTAAATTTTGGTATATTTAGTTGATATTTTGGATACATCTTACTAGGTCCAGTGGAATGCCCACAATGGATAGAAATCAATTTATAAACCATAAAAAAATGATCTATAAAGTTAATGTTTGGTATATATATTAAATTAAATTCATTGATTTGCCAAAAATGGGGGGGAACTTCCCACATTGTACAAAAAGACTGTCCAAAATCCGACGTTTAAGTTTATATTATCATATAAAAGTCATAATAAGGTACCTGTCACGTCCACAGTTTGTGTAAAGTTGAGGGAGATATATATCATAATTCGTAACATAGATACCGTGACGCGAATAGTTACGTTATTGACGGGCTACCGGGCGCATACGTAGATGTCATCGAAGCATTTTTGATGTAAGGAAAGCATATTATATGTATAAAATTTTACCCTCTCTTGTTTTGATCCTTAGATTTTGAATAGGTCATAGAGTAATTATATATAATTAATTGGATAATAATTCAATAAATATATTTATTTTCTATCGCAATTAAAAAATAATTAAAACAAAATTTTTTTAAATCTTAAATTTAAGTTATTTGTTGTTGTTGTTGTTGTTGTTTTTCTTTTTTTGCATTATTTTGTTTTCTTCTTATTATTATACATAATTGTTATTGTTGTTACTGCATTTTAATTAATCTAATAAACTAAATGTATGCCAAGGCAGAGACAGACAATACATACGCACAATAAAACAAACAATAAATTTATACATTTATTCATTCAGTCATTCATTCATTCATTTGTTAATACAATAGTAACAACAAAGCCAATGAAAGGATCAGAAAAACAAAAAAAAAAAAAAAAATTAACTGAACGTGTAAAGTAAACGTTTAAAGCCTTTCATAATACGTATGTATGTTTGAAAATAAAAATTGTTAAATTGTTACGTACGTACTTACGTTTTTGTCACATTTAAAATTGTTGTACACGCTGTATTATTGATTAATTTATTCAATGAAAGAGACAGACAGACAGACTGACTGACATGTTGTATTAGAGTGACTCGTGCCTTCAAATTTGGATCAAATATTATGACATTTTATGTTTAAACTGGTTCAGAAGACAAATAAATGTTTGATTAGATGTTTTTGCGTGTGTCTAAACAAATATTATACAAACTGGTATAAACGTTCGCACATGCATATCAATGTACAATTTATATTCTGGTATAATATATTGTTTGCTTAACGATTGCCATAAAATTTTCATATAAATGTGTTGTTTTTTTTTATGTTTATATATTCGTCATTAATTTTTTGTCACTTCCTACAATCTAAATACAACGTTTTGTATAAAATTAGACGCATTTTGTTATACGTTATGAATATATTGGTACTCCTAATAGTAAAATGTTGATTATCTTTTGGAGCAACCAATTTGAAATGTATATTGAGTTCTTATATATTTTTAGTATCTTTAGTGATCTTAATAAACTAATTAAATCTAATAAGAATTAATAGTCAGTTATATGCGCGGCGTTGTCTTATAAGTCACTTCCTGAAATGTCTTAATATGGAAAGGAGTTCTATAAATGATTTCATCGGGTTCAAATTTAACCCAATCAATTATTAAGCCAAATTTTGTCAAAAGACAAAGTTTCGAAGTTTCAACTTTTATAATTGAATACGGAGGGACTTGAAAATTGCGACCTGCACCTTGCACATATTTTTACACAGATATAAACGGCACTAATTAACAGTTCCATAACGGCAGCCAATATAGCTGGAATAATGCTAGAGTCTCTGGAAAACTGGGACTTTGTAAGCCGTTGGGCAACCTCCGTCATGGGTAGGCTTAGAGTGTTAAAAAGAGAGAGGCATGCAAATCGCAAATTCAAGCTTTGCGAAGTAATACTGACTGGTGGTACTACAGGGCAATGCATTTGTGGAGGGGTTTTAGTGGTTATGTCGCCATATGGTGATGACTCTCACATAAAGGGTTTCCCCTTGCGGCTTCGTAGAAAAAAAAAATCAGTAAACGGACACGATTAAATAGATTTAAAAAGTACATATACTCGGTTCATTACCTTTCTTTTCTTTCTAAATACTGCCACGATCAATCTTCCAATAACATTTTTAATGATTTGTCAACGTTAAAGCGTCAGTTAGGTTAACATTTTTAACTTGATAAAGTTCACAAATATTAAAAACTGCTATCGTAATTCTGAGTCTAAGAGCGCTCTTTCCAATTTTCGGTTGTAATAATCGTTCAATCAGACAGGCTGTACGTGCTGTAGTGGATAAAAAGTACCGTTATATGCAAAACTTGCACAACTGTTATATATTTATAAACAGTTATGCAAAAGTGTTTTAAGTAAAACTAAAACTGTTATAACTGTTATACTTTTTAAAGTTAAATTTAAGAATTTTCGTTTGGAAAAGTACAACTGATATAAAAATATCTTATCCATTTTTTAAAAGAGTAAAACTTTGGCAAGTTTCACAATGAATGCAGAAGATTTTTATATTTAAAAAATTTATAAATTTCTTCTTCTTTTTTCTTAGCGCTACATGTCATTCTTTTTTCAGTTTCTTGTTTTTTTTTTTAAATTTTTTAATAAGCTTCTTTTCTACATACATTTAATATAAATTTATTTATAATTTTTGCGTATGATTCATTTAATTGTTCTTGAGAAAATCTTGAAAAAAAAAAAAACATCAACAATGATGTAAAACGCGAGTAATCAACAAATAACAACTATAATGAAATAATAAGAAAATAATAGCAAAAAAAAAAAAAAAAAAGCGATTATTTTTAAACTCATAAAACATTTTAATTCAAGAAAAATTCTCGTTGCTGTGAAAATAAAATGAACGAAAGATTATTTAAGCATTGAACACGTTCTTCCAATTAATGATATGAAATGCAAAACCTACAAGAACAATGATGTGGTGTTGTGGTGATAAAGCTTAAAAAGAGAGAAGAAAGAATTATTATTGTTGCAACTATACTAAAAATTTTATTTTGCCTTTAGCGAAAATTTAGTATAATTGTCATGTAAGGGCGTTAGCTTCGATATCTAATCATGAGATTCGCGACTTCTTGCATTTTCAGGGCAAATATTCTACAAGCCAAGCTAGCTGCTCGGCTCAATCTCACTTATTTGTGGTGCAAGTGTCTGTTTATGGTACAAAACAAGCCGTATCTTCTTCAACCGTGCCTCATCTAAAGTCTTTCCTACCTACCTTCCCTTCTTTGACCTTTCCAAATTTACAAGAAACATTAACAGCCAATACTGATTTTTTCCCGCTTTGTAGTTGATTGAATTGAAAAATATAGATTTTAGCAAACAAAATTTAAAGAGAATTGGAAGACGAATAAAGACGGTTACAAAATATTATGTAACGTCTTAAATTTGTTTTATCAATTCTTGTGAAAAATCAACACCAAAATATTTATACCAGCTAGCTGCTACAGTATTTTTATCAGCCTAGAGAATGCGGTACCATGCATGATATTAGAATAAATTTCAGGAAATACAGTATAACGCTATGGTTGTTAAGGTATGCGGTTTATAAAATAATGTCCGCAAAACTTTTTATATTATTACACCAACGTTTATCCGCTGCTTTTCTCTCACCTAGAATGCCGCAATAGGGTGCAACTTGAGTAGCAATGAAGGAGAATGGTTAACGCGAACGAATAAAATTTTGAACTGAACTATAAACCGCAACTGTTTTGTTTTGTGTGTGTTGGTTAGAAGGGGAGGGGTGGTGGTGGTGGTGGTGGTGGTGGTTGAAGGCGGTGTGATAATATTTCCTGCTTTGTGAAACCTTCTTGCTTTTCCTCTTCTCTTTTGGGTTATCCCCGATAACTATTTAACAAAAAAAAAAAGTTCAAGTCAAAACAGTTTTCTGTTATTTTCGTGATTGAAGGTGACCGGAGTAGAAAGAGGGGGGAAGATATAGAATATATGCAATCCGATGAAACTAACCGACTAAATGCTTAATGTTTGTTTTTTTTTTTTTCTTTGTAAAGTAACTTTAATAACTTTTTTTGTTGTTGTTGGATGTAAATGGTAGTTTTGCGAATGCAATTTTTGGTTTCGCCTGGTGGTTCGGTTTGACTTTAGTATATTTTTTATAATTATGTTACACGGCGTTGGAACAGTTCAACGACTTTGACTGATGATTGGTGATGATGGCGGTGGCGGTGGTGGTGACGAGCGAGAAAAAGGTTTTTGCGCCAACTTCACCCAACCGCTTAGATATCAACGTACCACCATTACCACCGCTCTCATCACCATCGTCTCTTAACAAAGTCAAGGTTTTGTGGTTTCCAAGTGTTTTTACGTTTTTAATGCTGTTGTGTGTGCTATTGTTTGTTTTATATTTTATTTACTATTTTATGTACATGTAAGATTTTTAATCAAAATAACCTCGATTTGTGCAAGTGTGATAGTAAGTAAGTGCAGTGTGCGAGAACGGTTGTGTGTATGAGAAATTTTAACCTTCATTTGGTGGTGGCAGGAAATCAAGCGTGATTGCGCTAATTTTTAAAACGCTTACGTTCATATTTATATTTTTCCTTTCCTTCATTTCAATGCAGATAAAGACGCTAACAAACTTAGCGGATAGTTGCAGTGCGAACAGCGCAGGCGGTGGCGGCATAAGTGGTGCTGAGACTAACACGATTAGCGGATTTTACTCTAGTCCCTCGAAAAGTGCAGCTGAAACAAATCTCTTATCAACTGTAGTAGCAGTAAATTGTGGTACGGTGAAATTGCGTAAATTTGGCGGAGGGGCGGGTAATACGACGGAGGTTAAAAGTAAATCTCATACGTATCGTATATCGATGGCTAACTTGGAGGAGACTCAGGAATCCGAATTAGATGTTATTTTGGGGGAATTGAGTTTGTTGGAAGCTCAGATCAATTGTGCGGATGGTAACTTTTTGCCAGCTGCTGGTGGACCCGGTGGTATGACGACACCATCAGCCCCCTCAACGCGTACACATTCGCGCACCAATTCTACGCTGTCGGCCGCCACGTCCATATCGGGTTCGTCAGAGAGTGGCAGCGCCTCGCATTCTACATGTTCCTCGTCGGGAATATCGGAAAATGGTGGGCATCTCAGCAGCATTAGCCAAAGTACTAATCTAGGTGTGATCAATGGTGGATCAGGTGGCGGTGGTGGAGGTTTGCGAGAGCCTCGCACTGAATCACCTGATAATGATTCGGCTTTTAGCGATACTGTCTCTTTGTTGTCCAGTGAATCGTCCGCTTCTAGTGGCATGAGTTCAGCTTTGCATCACAAGCGTTTAATGGTGCCACCTTTGCTGCCAGTTTCCGGAAATACCAAGGCGGCTAAGATACAGTTGGCTTTACACAAATTAGAATCAGCTCCCATACGGCGTCTGTTTGTTAAAGCTTTCACGGTAGATGGGGCATCCAAGTCGTTGTTGGTTGATGAACGTATGACATGCGGGCATGTTACGCGTCTGCTAGCTGATAAAAATCATGTACAAATGCAACCGAATTGGGCTTTGGTGGAAAGCTTGGGAGATTTGCAAATGGGTAAACAGACCGCATCATTCATTTATATTTAATATCACATTTTAACGGCTTTCATTTTCGTTTTAGAGCGTCTCTTCGAAGACCACGAGTTGTTGGTGGATAATTTGATGACCTGGAATTCCGATGCCGGCAATCGTGTTCTATTCCAGCAACGTTCTGATAAAATTTCTCTCTTTATACGTCCTGAGTTGTATTTGCCGGGTCCGCAAATGGCACCTGGCAGTCAACATGACGAACATACACGCAGCATGTTGCTGGAGGAGTTTTTCGAGACCCAAACTCAACTGCAGGTGGACGGGCCGTTGTACATGAAAGCCGATTCGAAAAAAGGATGGAAACGTTACCATTTCGTATTACGTTCATCGGGTTTGTACTACTTTCCCAAGGAGAAAACCAAAAGTACCCGGGATTTGGCTTGTCTAACCTTGTTTAACGGATACAATGTATATCGCGGCTTGGGTTGGCGTAAAAAATGGAAGTCTCCTTCGGATTACACATTTGGCTTTAAATCGGCTGTGGACTCTTCATTGGGAAAATCTTGCCGTACTTTGAAAATGTTGTGTGCTGAAGATCTGGAGACCATGGAAAAGTGGCTGACCGCCATACGTATAGCTAAATATGGCAAACAGTTGTGGGATAATCATAAAATCTTAATGGAGGAATTGAGTTCGGGTGATGGGGTCTCGCAGAGTAGTTTTGCGGTATCCATGCGTAGCGAATCCATTTCAAGTATATCATCGGCTGTACCTTCACAGTGTGGCAGTGTGTCGTCGGCTGTGTCCAGCATGTCCAATTCATCCAGCGGAGGACGTATGTCACGTGCTTCATCTTCCTCCTCGTCGGGTTGTTTGTCGGATGACAATAACGGTTTCGATTCAGAATTCACTACCGGTACCATTAAGCGGAAACCGTCTATGAAACCTAATCTACCCTTAACAACCATGACGCGTCAACTTAAAGAGGTGGGTGAGATAACCCAGGCTGACAACACCCAAGAGTTGGCTACATCACCTGAACGTAGCGGCACATTGACACGCCGTCACAATCGTCGCAAATCGCAAGAGTCAAACGGTAGTGGTGGAACATTAAAGCGTCGTACTCAAGTGGGCAGTGGTCTAAGTGGGGGTGCTATGCTTATGATAGGTGGCGGCAACAGCTTGACCAAACGTGGTTCAGCAGAGAGCATGAATGCTAATAACTCATCAGGTTCGTCCAATTCCACGCCCACCCCAACACCCAGCATATGCAATAAACCTTTGGTAGCCGCATCGTACGATACAATGTCATCCATGGCAAATGCAACACAGTTAGCAACACCGCCTGGGGTATTATCAATTACTGGGGATGTCATGTCTTCATCGACATTATCATTAGATTCACTACCACCTCCACCACCGCCAGCACTAAATGAATGTGAACAAGATCTCTACGGCTCCCAGATGTCACTAGTTTCTCTGCCACCACCACCACCGCCTCTTGACGGTGTTAGCATAAGTTCACCTATGATGTACGGAGCCACAGCGTCTGTGACCACACCTGGCAAGGCCTTGCCTCCGGCTGTGCCTGCTAAGCCAATCAAGCCGGCTGTTAAGACAGCCCCACCGTATAAAAATCCACCCGATTACAAGGGCAGTATTGCGGCTAATCATAATAGTCACCCATCAAGCGCTGTTGCGACACCACCGACACAATCAGCACCCCCACAAAAGAAGGTCTCCTTCGCCGATTCTCCGGTGCTGCTAAGGCGTAAAATGCATTCACCTGAAATTCCCAAACATGCTGAGCCCTTCTATGCTCCGGGACCTTTGCCACCACCACGTCACGATGTAACACGACACTCGAACTGTTCATCGATCGGCTCATCTGTGTCTCAGCAAGAGTACGGATCACCAAAACGTTTACAAGAGTCCACCTCGAACCCGCCGCGTGACTTTCTTAAGGATTTGCAAAGAGTGATGCGCAAGAAATGGCAGGTGGCGCAAAAATGTAAACAGGAACCGGCTACAACACCGCACGAAGTGTTGGGCTTTCGTGACTTCTCCTCCGACGAACTCTTGACTCACAACCTGAGTAGCAATTCGCATTATTATCGAGAAACGGCCAATGTTAGCAATTGGGTGCAAGAACACTATGGAGCGGGGGCACCACTAGCTCCTCCACCCATCAATGAATACGCTCTGTATGAGAATGTTCATGGCAATGTAACAGTGCCGGGTGCAGGTATACATTTAATGGAATCTCAATATGCAACAGCAAATGTTAACGGCGGCAGCAGCAGTGGCAGCAAATTACAAAAATCTTTACCAAAGGTAGTGACAATCGCGCCTTCAGCAGCAACATCAGCACCAGTCCCGTCCGCCCAAACCACAGCTATAGCAGCAGCCGCTGGTGGTATACGGAAAAAACGACCGCCACCACCACCCCCCAAGCGCAGCGACTCCACCCATCTGAGTACTCAGAATCGGGTTTAGTGTTTCCTCGCTACGTGCTTTAGGGCACGCGGCGGTTTTTGGCAACAACAAAGATTCTCGTAGAACGACACGAAATGACATCCAAGAGACACGAACTGAGACGAACTGAGTACGAATCCTAAACTTAAGTAAAATGAGCGTTAGCATGCATTTCCCTCTAGAATTAAATGAAAAACTATAGTTATTATGAACATGAACACTTTTTTATAAGTATGTTTCATTAAGTGTAGATTTTTTTCTATTACAGATTATTTTAATTTTAATTTTTGATTTTATTGTTATATGAACTTTAATTCTACATTGTGTTAATTTTTTAAATTTTAATTTGAAATAAATATTTTGTTTTAAGTGAAATTATGTTTTATTCCAAAAAAAAAAAACAAAAAAAAATGCAATAAATATTTTTGTATATGATGTATATGAATTTTAGAAATGTGTGGAGAATGTTTCAGTTTCGCTGGGTTGAGTTATTGTCAAACGGGACATTTTTCAAGGATCAAGGATGCATAGTTTCCACTGATAACTTTTATAATTTATAAGAAATATACCGTAAATGGTTTAGAAATCGTGTGTCTGATACTAAATTATGTCTATTTGAACTTTGATAAGGTCACATATAAAAACAAAATATACTTTATTGACCATATTTTAGCATTCAGGACTCATAATAGATAATACACATAGTACACTCAAATTAAATGTTCAAAAATGTTTAATACTTGAACACAAATTTTTTTTAAAAGAGATTTGAAAGAATTTTATAATACTAGTGATGTTTTGTGAAATCTAACAAGTTTTAGTGCTCCTGCTGCAGTACTTTAGTACAAAGTTTAGAAAATTTATCAAACATTTTGTATTTTAGTACTACTGTTCATAAACTAGTATGGATTTCTTAACTTATGAACTAATTTTTACACTTTAGTATTAAGTTGTTTTAGTACCACATTTTGTAATTTGTTACAAATATGTGTAATTAAGTGCAATATTAAAAAGATTTTTGACCAGACAACAGAACTATTCTACAAATATATTTCGCAAAGAAGTACAGCTGAAATCAAAGCAAGTTTTTATTAATAAATTAATATTGTCAGGTGTTTATATTATTTTGTCCATCTTCTATATATATGTATATATATAACTACTTCAGCATTTTTAGTACTAATTATTGTAGTCAAGTATTAATATTTAATACTACTACCGCTAATATTACTGTGGTACTAACTTAACTTAGCAATAACTTATTTAGTGTGAATTTCCGTAATCAGTAGTAGTAGCGATTTGTGCAAAAAAGTTTTAAAATTTAACGCTAATTCATCTACTTTGGTACTAATTTTTAATATCACTTTAATTTCTCATTTATCGAATGATTTTGTCTGGTGTGTGTATTGTTTTTGAACTGATTTTTTACATTAATGTTAATTATTTTTTATTATTTTTTTTGACTTAAGATAAAATTATAGATTTTATTATTTATTATTTATTATTTTGAGAATTTCATTAATTTTTTTTGTGTAAAATATAAACAAACAAAGAAACAAACAAATATAGATTTAAGTAAAGGCTTATCTAAGTGTAAAAATGGAATTTTAAAAATAAAAAAAAAGTGAAACTTTAATTACATAATTTTATAAATAAAAGTGAAAGCTATAAATGATAGGAATTCGTGCTTGATTAGATTAAAATATTTAAAATCACTTACACAATACAACTACAAATAAAAACAATGATTATACAAAATGGGTATTGTTCCAAACAAATTTTATAATACAATATGACGATGACATACATGCTTTGTTAGAATTTATAATTAGTGCTTTAAGTATGATTAAATAAGAATTAAAAAAAAAAAAAAATTATGAAAATTTTTATAAATAATTAAATAAGCATTAAAATCTGAAATATTACAAATAATAGTTTCTTTTGTAAGTTTATTATTTATATATTAAAAAAAAATTTTTAATTGAAAATAATTATAAATTTTTCATTTTCTTTTTCGTGCTTTATTGAATTTTTAATACATTTATTGTGCCAATTAAACTCATACTGGTTAAAGCAATATTGACAAATTTACAAAGTCTTGAAGCAGATGTTTAAAAATCAACAAGTAAGAAAACTAAATTACGTCCTCTAATAGTGTATGTGTTGTTAATCAGCCTGCAAGTGGAGTTTAACGTGGAATATAGTTTTTTTTTTTGTCGATTTTAGGCGTTTTTATTATCCAACTACGCCCATTTGTGGCATACCAATGGATGGGAATTTCAATTTAATAGTTTTATTTTTATAGGAGATCAGACTTTTGTCGACTGTGGACTTGGCTTATTGACCGATTTTTTTTATATTAATTGTTTTTAAATTTTATTTCATTTCATTTCTTTTCTCTGTTCACGATTCATTTTATTATGTAGTCGTCATTAAGCATATCATTACATCCTAAAAGGAGGCTACAATTTATTATTATCATCTATGCTCTCCTAAATTAATTTAAAACATTTAAAAATTGCTTAACTTTGTATATCGCCTTAAATGTTTAATTAATGTATCACAAGTGTAAATATAATAATTAATCTATGATATCTATGTCTGTCCTTATTATAAAATTAGTATCGATTATTAAATTGTTTATAAATAAATAAGTAATGAGTAAAAAAGTACTTTAAATGCTACAGGATCTTAAAAATAACTAATCGTACTAAATTATGAATAAAAATCCTCTAGTTAGAATAAGAAATAAATAAAGAAAATTCAAAAGAATTCAAATTAACTTCCACATCAAATACAACCGGAACAAAAGTAACCGCGTTTGACAGACTTGACTAAATGAATACTTTAATTAACGTTTCTTTCAAATTTTGAATTATTTTCAAATACAATGAAATTTATCATTATTTTATATTATTAATAACAAAATGCTTTATTTTTGATTATAGTTCAGTTCTATCCGTAAATGTGACTTATTGTCAATTAGTTATTCTTCATCAAATTTTTGTCAAAATATATTAATAATTGCGAGTTTTCGTCTTATAAAGATTTGTTTTAAAATATTGCGTTATGTGGGGAAAGGTCTGAAAAATAAACCCTTTGGGTTCAATAATGATTCTACTTGGCTCAATTGGCTCAAATTGTGCCAAATATCCTTAAAAAATATCCAAAATTGCGATTTGCAGGTTAATCACAAGCAATAAATCTTTAACAGACAGACAATGAACAATGAATCTACGATCTATAAAAAGTCTTATATGGTGTAGAAATCGATTTCTAGGTTGGCTGAGTTTTTAGTTTAAGGAGAGGTAGTTTTTAACAAAGAGACACATAGAGGCTGCCAGGATCCATTTTAACTTTCCGTAACATGTACTAACCAAATAACACTTAATTCATTCGCCATTCGTTCAGAAATCTAAAGAATTTAACTGGCAGAGCATTAACAAAACAAATGGATAACCGATCCCTGGACCTTCTGTGGAAATTATACAAAGCACTGGACCTAATGGCCCCATGACCCATGTGACTAAGATATTCTATTGTATATGCACTATTTAAAAGGCGATTTTATATATCGTAGATATGAAGCGTTATTATTGAATTATTTCTCCAAATAGCAGAAATTATAATTATTTTTTTTCTAAACATAAAATTTTACATGATCGAAGTTGTACACTCGCTCCAACTATCTGTCATAGAATCTGTCTTCTTAGAACGATTTTTCGGGAAGTTAATTTTTTACATAACAAAGACTTGTGCTAACTAAACTATAATAAATTATAGTACAGATATGATTATATATTAAGGAATAATCGGTGAAAAGTGTTAATATGTAAGGCTTATAATCATTTATTCGTTGTACAATATATTCATAATTTTTTTTTTTTAGGAAAATTTTCAATTTTATTGATTTTTCATACATATTATAAACTAACATATGCTGTCCAGCTGATATAAATAATAATAAGATCAAAATTTTGTAGAAAATCATCAAATTTTTTTATGAAATTAAAAAAAATTTAAAAATGAAACAGAATATTCTAGAAGAATCCTTTACAAATTTTGTTCAATTTTTTGTATTGTTACATAATTTCTTTATAAACATAAATAGACTTTTCTAGAAGGAAAGGTTTTAATGTTTCATTAGGGAAACAATCAAAGTTCAATCAATCAATCAAAAACGCTTTTTTAATAACTTTCACATAATGGGGGATGTGTACTAAGAATTTTCTTAATAATTGAGAAAATTGGAGATTTCTAAATCGTTGTCTTCGGCGCATATAGCGACGATAACTGCAGGTCTCTGCATTTCTTGCGTTATTTTATAGTCCTCTATTGATGATCTGACAAAACAAACAGTTTTTACTAATCTAACGGTATAATTTTATTTTCAAAATGTAATTTTCATTGAATTTAACTTTTACGCCGCATTGTTAGAAACAAAAGCCAACCTACAAAATTTTTATTTATGCTTGTAAAAGGGATTATGTAATGGTACACCAAACAAAGGTAAGAGGTGTTCTTCTATGGATACATTGATCAAAAAATTTATTATAATTTATCACAAGTAAATGAAACTATATTTGGCTGAGACCAAATTTTGAATACTTCGATGCATCAAAACTTACCAAGGAGTATATATGTCAAGGTAGCTTCTGTATTTCATCAGTAGGGCGGAAAATTTACTTCAAAAATAACTCCTTATTCAGTTCAACTTCAATAACAATCTCGCCACATTTTTGTCAAGTTTGAAAACGATATTTCAATTTTTGCGACCAGAAGTGTGATTACCACGTGTATGTACGTGACGGACAGACAGACATATCTTAATCGACTCAGTATTCGATGCAGAATAAGAATATATACTTTTTGGGATTGGTGACATGTCCCCAGTACACATTTTGAAAAGGTAATATATGCCCCTTAAGACATAAAATGGTGGTTATAAAAATAGGTAAAAATATCATTACCTTAATCAATGAATTATTTAAGAGAATATAACAGAAATTTATTAAGAGAAAACATATATGGAATAATATGGAAAAAGAGAAGAAGTAATTTTGTGAGCCATTTCCTAAAAAAGCCAGCCTAAAAGTAGGCAAGAATTTAGAATTTAACATAAATTTTATTAAAATTTAAAAATAATTATAAACAGGAGAATATTTGAAAACTGAAAGACTTACGTTAAACAATTTAAGCCAAAAATCTACCCTCCTCCCTTATCCGCCACCTCCCTTAAAGTAATAAAAAAAAAAAAAAAACCAAAAATCAAAAACAAAACCAAAGCCAATCATACATGAAAATAAAGACAAAAAAATAGACATTCACAGGAAATTAAATGGACTTCAAAGACAAATGCACAAAAATACTCCAAAAAGGACAAGCAAGCAACAAGAACAATTTTGATAAAAGTGTTTTTTTTAAAGACTATTGAATAAATTGAAAAAAGAAAAGGAAACCAAATCAAATCCAATCCAATCGAACTTTTCTACGCTGACATAACTGCTCTTCCTCCTCCTCCTCCTCCTCCTCCTGCCCCACCCTTTCACAATGTGCTACCATAATAGCTATAGTATATAACATATTTATACAATATATATATTATCTATACCTATAAAGAAAATAATAAATACATTAACAATGACAGCAACCGAATAAATACTTTTTTGTAATTTTGTAATTTTTTATATAATACCGCGTACACATATTAATATTAAAATGAAATGAAATGAAATTAAAAGTTATAATAATATAAAACGAAAACAAGGATGATCCTTTAACTCTTTAACAATACAAGACTACCCGTACAACAACAAAAAAAAAAGTAAAAGTTAAATAAATAAATAAATATCGCATGAAAATACAGCAAAACTCATATAAAGGTTTTTTCCTTTAAAGAACATTTTTTCATAATTTTCAGGCAACAAATCATAAGCAAATGAATTTTTTTAAATATTAATTATTGTCATTTGTTGGGTAAATAGTCATCCATACTTTACAGCTTCTTATAAATTGATTGTTAGGGTTTTATAGTCTGTCAAAAATATATGAATATTTTCCAAATTGTAAGAAATTATTTTTGCAAAGTTTTCAGTAAAGTGTTGAAGGATTTCTTAGGCCACACTTTAATGCGAAGGGTATAAAAATGGACATGTTTTTGAAGCACTCGATACAATGTGCTTAAAAATGTAAAGAAACTGCCACGCCCATCATAAAATTAGCTATGAACGTAAGGTTTTTTTTTAAGATTTTTCCCTGTTTCAAAGGGAAAAATTCAAGGGTGGTATGTGTCACTTATAAATTACATTAACTAATACAAGTAGAAAATTTTATTTTAATCCCTTTCGGTGGTGGCCTTACTTCGTTACAACCATTTAAAATATTATACAATATAAAAGCATAATCAGTTAAATTTCTTGTAATAAGTTGACAGTTTTGCTCTAAAAAGGAAAAAATCACACTCCCAGCTAATTGAGACTTTCTTTCTTTTGGTGTCCAGCTGTCCCATTCTCTGGATGTATCTGTCCTTTTTTAATTACTTTTGCACTTCAAGTGTAAATGAAATGATAACGAATGCTAGTATCCGGGAGTTGTAACATTCTCTCATCCATACAATCATAAAAAATGAAATTCTTTTTGTAATATTTTGCTTCGCATAAGAAAACTTCTCGTTTACCCTTTTTTTAAATGATCTTAAGACAAAAAATAGCTTTTTCTGCAAAAAGAAAAAAATATAATGTAAAAGTATATAAATTCTTAATGCGGTAAAAAAAGGAAAAAAAGAATAATTAAAAAAAGGAAAAGCAACAAAAAATATACAAAAATTCTAAACCATACAAGAAAAAGGAAATTTGTAAAAGAAAGTATCTTCAGCTACAATGGTTGGAGTAGATTCTATATTTCATGTTCATAGGTCAATATTTCTGGCAGATATATAGATTTTTGTCGATTTTGGGCATGGATCTTGACTGATATTGACCATTTTAAATAGTAATCTGCTTGTAGAGTTAAAAGTGTTTAAAATTTCAGTTCAATATCTGAAAATTTACGATGATTACGTGAGAATGTCAACATCAGACGGACACACGGACGTGCATGTCTAAATCGATTCAGTTTTTGTTGCTAATCAAGAATCTGGCGCTTCCTTTTGGGTGTTTCAAACGGAAGAACAAACTTAACATACCCCCATCTTATGTGAAGGGTATAAACAAAAAAACATTTTATATCAATTTTTGAACTTTTAAAAAAAGAAAAAAGAAAACTTGCGCCGTCTGTGTTTATTTTTTTTTCTTATCCTACTGATGGGGAAGAGTTGCGTCTCCTCACTTTATTGTACACATTTCCTCTTACTGTATATAGACTTTTTGAACCCTTTCTTTTTCATACAATCCCCCCTTTTTTTAAGCAAAATTTAATGGTGTGGTCAAGGAAAAAATTGTATTTTTTTAGATCCCCCAAAACTCACGCACACGCAACGGAATACATATTTATGGTAGTTAGTAAAGATGTTGTTTTAAGCCTCCCTCATCATTTATTTTTATAAGTATGTGTTTTTCTGTGTAACTTTTTATTGTTGTTTTTGTCGTTGTTGTCATTGACATTATGTGCCTAAAATTTCTTCTTCAAACTGTTTTTATTGTATGTGCGCGTTAAGACTTTTTAACCAAGAATTTTTTTTTCGCACACACACATATATTTAGATTTTGTTCAATTTTTTTCCTCTTTTGCTTTTAATTTTTCCTCTTTCATCCATTATTTGTCCAATGGTGTTTATATACAATAAAAAAAAGAAAGTTTTTTTTACCCTTTTTAGCGTGTTGTGTATGCTTACAGGACATGGAGGCTGATTCTGGTTCAATTTATTTTTCTTTTATAAATTTCAATTTCAATGCATTATACATATGTATGCGTTATATACATTTGTGCGTCAATTACAATTAAAATTACAAAAATAAAAACATTTCAAAATAAAAAATTAAGAATAATAAGTAAAAAAATCTTAGCGTTGAATCACAATTTTTACAATTGTGAGAAGTTCAACAAGGAAGCGTATTATTCACATGGAGACAAGGACAGACAGATTGGCTTAATCATTTTTTCTATTAATGCTATTCAAGAATATATATACTTTTGGGGGTGTGGCTTGCCCGCCTTTGGTACTTACAAACGTCTGAACAAAACCAATATATCTGCACATTATTATAATGATGGATATAAAAAAGAGAAAACTAAAGATTATTAAAAAGAAAGTAAAAAAAACGAAACGTGCCTTCCAAATACAAATTTACAGTGATGGGCGTGTCAGGTATATGATTACATCCTCGTATCAACTTTTCAAGTTAAGTTTTATGCTGAGGTGTAACTGTGGTTCAACCACAACCATTTTTGGCACATCTATTCCAAATTCCACCTCTATAGGTAATTTTTTTTGTCAGATATATAGATTTTTATTGAAGCATGTCTGTCATCTGATTTTGTTCATTTTATCCAGCGATAATATATGAAGAAATTTTTAACTAACAATGAAGTCTGTAACATAGATTATGATCGTGGCTTTAGTGCAACTTTTAACATACTTGCAAGTGGCAAAAGGTTTTCTTTCTTCTCTTACATTAATAACAACAAAGACTTATTTCAATCATTTTATGTTAAGCGTCTCCACTTAATGTGTACTAAACTGAATGTAACTGAATTACATTCAAATCATTAAAGCCACTTGAAATGTATCGACAGGAGTATTTGTTTAAATCCTAATCAAAAAATGCTTGCAAGTCGTTGGTTATAACAACACTTGGCTTTATATCCGTATTAACCCTTTATGGCGAATTACTTAAACAAATACCTGCACAAACTAGATTATTATTAACATTGAGCACACAAAGCACTTATTCACAAACATAGATTCGCTTTTATACTTGATAACGCACGATGATAAGTGATGACATAGAAGTCCATAAAAATGAAAAAATGAAAAAAAAAACAATTTTCGCTCTAAAAAGTCTACCAAAAATAAGGGAAAGAATGCTGCAATTGCCATGAAAAGTGTCAAACTCAATGAAATAAATTGTAAACCCCCCCCCCCCCAATGCAGGTGTTTGAAGGCTTTCGAGGAGTAGTTGAGGAACGGAAAATGATTTTTTTTTTACAATTCAAGGCACGCTAATGCTGCTTGCTGCTGGTCATACATTCATGCGTACATGAAAACAGCTTACATGCACACACACATGGTATTACCACACATTAGCCGTTAAGTAAGGTATGGCCAAGGAAAAGAATTAAAGGAAAACCAACAAACGGAAAGAAAAATTTTTATGTACAACAGTAAACAGTTTTCCATAAAAAAATAAAAATCAACCCCTTTTTTGGCAAAATATACAAAAAAAAAAAAATATGTATAAATAAGTAAAAAAGTTTTTCATTACTTAGCAGACAAAGTGGAAGACCGAACACATTGAACGGACTCTACAGGAACATTGCGTTCAATTGTAATTTTCTAACCATGAGAGCACATGTTCTCTCATGCAATAAATTATCAGCCTCATAATTTTAAAATATTAGTTCCTAAGTTATAGAATAGACGTTGACCGGGTGGGTCATAAAATACCAAAAAAACACTTGAACTGTCACTTACACGTGCTAAGTGCTATAGAGAGAATTCTATGACGTAGACACTATTCCGATTGATGGCCAATACATGATTAATATTGTTACACAGGTAGAAATATAATAAATTTCAAATGTTTTCTTAATACTTAATATTCTAGGATTACAGGCAAACTATGGAAAATGTTATAGTGGGTTAAGCCGGACTATTTCTTACCCTACACTCATGCTTTCCACAAATTAAGCTACAATTAGTTGAGTTGTATCATTAAATGAAAACTTTTGTCATATAAATCAATTTGTAAAATATCGTTATATGGAAAGGGGATCTAAAAATGATCTAAACTACTAATCTTCACCAAAATTTTAACAAAATATAAGAAGAAAAGTACGTAGTGTAGGTCTGGCATACTTGACTATAACATCTTCATTTGTTTATTTCTTTTTAAAAAAGAGTTGAAATATTTTTTTTTTATAAAATTCTTACATGCATCTTAACACATTTGAAAAAGAAATTTTTCTTCCTACGTTCCTTCGTTCTTTATATTTATATGGGTATGTTTTGATGTTTATTATTCAAGCATTATTAAGAACATATATTACAATTTATGCATGTGTACAGTAGATAATAAACCTTTTCTTCATTTTCTTTAGACATGTTTAGTAAATTAGACTAGTGGGTCAAATTATAACATCTTGTACAGTATATTCTGTACATATATTTACATTATTGTATGATCTAAACAAATATTTTTTCTTGTTTTAACAAGAGGAAATCCAGGCAAAAAATGTTATTTAAAAATTTTGATTGAATAATTGAAATCCTCTTCTCTCGGAAATTTTCTCTTTACATTATAAGTAAATGCTATGTTTTCAATTACTCAACTACTAGAAGAAAGTTTCAAGATTCCTTCAAAACATTCATATACTGGTGGTCAATATAAAAATCTGAGTTCTTAGGTTCGCAATCTCATGATTGCTTCTGCTTCTATTGAAGATATTCAATATAAATTGTTTTATATTAAACGCAAATGCTCTTTTAAAATAGGCAAAATCAGTTTAACCATGCCCATAATAGACAAAAATCTTTTATGATCTCAAAAATAAATCTACTGGCTTTAAAATGGAACACATTTATTTTTACTTTATTTACATTGATACATTGAAAATGGGTGGGAACGGATAACAGTTACGCCTGCAATCTTCAACAAACAGTCTTTAGTGCAGAGTTTGACTTTTAAGTTGAAATATAGAAAAATTTGGGAAAAAGGCCTGCTACACCCACAATTTGTGTATAGATAATAAAGATATTTAAGATTTGTGGTTTAAACCAAGTTCAGTTTTATAATCTACTATTTTGATGACCTTTAAATTTAATAATAATTGTTGAGGACCAGGTCCAAAGACTCCTTCTTCACAAATTTTATAATATTACCTTCCACATTTATTGTAGTGGGAGTGGCAGGTGCAGGATTATGTCCTCTAATAGAGTACGTATGAACTTGCAAATTGAGTTGTATGTTGAGTATAGTTTTTTGTAAATGGTGGGCGTGTTTATTATTCGACCATGCTTCTATGTAGACTCAGTTTTTGATGCTTAACAAGAATATATATATTTTGTAGGGTTTCTGACGCCTCCTTCTGGGTATTGAAAACGGGATGACATTAGGGGAATACCCCCATCTTATGTGGAGGGTATAATAATTTTTCTTACAGTTGTGACTAAAAGTGTAGGCGTGTTCATTACTGGATTTTGCTAAATTTTAATAGTAATTAGTTTGTATCGACTATTTCTACCGAATGCATTGATTTCTTGACTTTTTTTACCGTAGTCTAAAGACGGACAGACGGACCTGAAATAAAATAAGGAATATTTATATATTGTACAATATAAAAAAATCTTCTTTTGTACTTTTACATTTTCCAATATTTTTATGTATATTTTTTGTGTATTTTTTTAACGACAATCTCGAAAAAATTTAATTAAAACGATGAGAAATCCTTTTCGATATATATATATATATATATGTGTGTATGTGCAATAAATTAAAACTGCTCTCCAAAGCAGACCAAAATAAACAATTGAAATGGAAATATTGTAATAACAACTGCAACAACAACACCAACAGTAATAATATCCAAATCAAACCAATTCATGTGATACCGAAAAAAAAAACACCATGAATCTCTCATAACTGTTTCATACCTACACACCCATACACGTTATAACCTTTGTTCACCTCTACTCACACCATTACTACTAACTACTACTCCTATTCCATTCTTCATGCGTTTTAATAGCAGTGAAAGTAAAAGTGGTCGGTTGAAGCGAAAAGAAATGCAAAAAAAATATGAGGAAAAAAGAGTTTGAAAAAATTTTTTTAACCCTTTTTTCTATTGGAAAAAGAAGAAGAAAAATGTGAGCATAAAAAAAGAACACAAAATATATTCTTTTTTAGAGTGGACATGAAAAGTAAATTTCCTTTTTGTGCCACGTATACACGTCTAGATTTTACAAAAAGTTTACAAAGGACTACAATGAAAGAGAAAGAGTGAGGAAGAGAGAGAGAGGAAGAGAGTTGTAGCTGTGTATTGCTGCTTTGTTATCGTAATAGAATTGCTTTAAGATTACATGAGAGGATGAGTGGATACGTGCGTGTGTATGTTTATATTGATAGCACCTTCGATTGGTCGAAGCACGAATCTAAGCAACACAAAACGAAGCCCATTTGAAGCAGGTAAGAGAACTACTACTACTATTTATCGTCTCCCACATTTATATGCGAAAAGTGGGCGTGGCATTTACATATGTTTTTAAACATCTATTTCAGTCTGTGTTGGTTGTTTCATCAAAATTAAAAATTCTATATTAAATAAGGGGTTTTTGTGGGCGTGTCTACCACCTATTTTAGCTCATCGATATATCAGGATGACATTCCTTGTTAAATCGAAATTTTTAAAGTATCTCTCTAAAATGTGTCGATCTAGACGGGTATGACTCGGTTTTTTAAGCTGATCAAGAATATATATACTTTGTAGGGTCTCTGATATATCCTTTTGAGTGTTGTAAACGAAAAGACAAATTTAGTATATTCCCCACCTTATGTGCAGGGTATAAAAATGAATGTTTATGTATATGGAAAAGTGTCCATATTAAAGTAAAATTTTTCTTTGGTTCATTATGTTGTTAGATCCGCACTTTGCTTGCCCGCACGTATACGTGCCTATATACCTATTATTTATATACGAAAATTCTTTGTTGTTGTTGTTCAACCCTTTTTCTTAAATTTTATTTGTTAGCAGTCATATATGTGTATAGTCCGTATATGTATATCTAGTAGAATATTTGATCTTGGAATATGCTTTCAAAATAACAATAACAACCTCCCTCCAAAACCACCTAATAATGTATTGGGGGGTGTCCGTGAGGTGTTCAGTTCAGGTTATAAGCTATCCTACACATATGCATTGTATACTTGTATACAACACACATGACTACTTCCGCTTTGAAGCTTACGATACTTTAGATAAGTGTGGTTGTTGGCGAGGCTGGCTATTCTTGGTGAAGTTTTCAATGTTGTTATACCAACCACATATGATGGGGGTACACTAAGTTTGTCATTCCATTTGCAACAGTCAGAAGAAGGCGTGATATTCTTGATCAGCATCACAAACTTAGTAAATCTAAACATATGTCATATGTCCGTGTGTCCAAGTGTCTGTCTGTTGTTGGCATTTTTACGGTTGTAAACTTTGATACATTAAGCTAAACTTTTACAATAGTTTCCTCAAGCAAATCGTTATTTTGTTTGGGAAAAATCGGCCAAAAGCCACGCCTACAATTGACAAAAATGTATTTATTTATACCTTTAAAATTTACTACAGGGATGTGTAATTCATTCATCGATATGTAGAAAGTGGGCGTGGTTGGAAAACAGATGCTTCCACAATTTACAAAAAACCATACCCAGCGTACAACTCGACTTGCAAGCTTATACGTAATAGTGTATTAGAGGGAGTAATCATATATTTGCCACGCCCACCGTTTGTATATACATGTGAAGGGTATTTAAGATTTGGGACTAAAGCAAATTAAATTTTTGTTTTTTCCTTTTTGTTTTGATTAATAATATATAGAGAAACCTGGTTGGTCAGCAGTTCTTGTGCTGGTGTTCGTTTTTTAGCTGCAGATAAAAAAGTGTTAAAAAAATTGCCAT
This sequence comes from Ornithomya fringillina, assembly GCA_963978525.1. NCBI lineage: Eukaryota > Metazoa > Arthropoda > Insecta > Diptera > Hippoboscidae > Ornithomya > Ornithomya fringillina. The sequence goes on from OZ021693.1 coordinate 23,127,104, forward strand.
TTCTTCTATTATTATTTTTATTAACAATAACGACAATAAAAATAACAACAACAAAAAATAATAACAACAACAATAAAATTCTTATATCTTCTCTTCGTATTTTAACGAACAGATGTAGCAGCAATAACAACAACAATAATATCAAACAAAATAAATTTCAATGTAGAAAATTTCTCTCCAAGGGTGAATTATTCGTACGTGAGAGGTAAGCATACACATACGGCTCAATCGGAGTACTTCCTCCCCCTCGCCTGTCCTCTATTCACACTCCTCACAAAGTGGACACATTATCGCATGTGGAAACATATATGTAATATTAATATTATGATTATCATTGCTTTACATGAACGCATCCTGCATAATAAATAATAATAAAATAAATTAATACTTTTTTTTCTGTTTTCCTTCTTTCCTGTTAAACATTTTATATAAATTTAAATTGAAGAACTCGCTCCAATGCAAAACAACAAAAGAGAACAAATCAATTTGTATGCTTTTGTAACATATTGCAACGGAGGCGTATGAGCGATTTTTCTTCTTGTAAGTAAATAAAATGCGCAAATTTATTCCACAGCACAATAATATCGTTCAATGATTCTAATATTTATTCTCCATCCTTGCTTGCATTATACGTGAAATTAGTTATCGTTCTTAATCTCCACATCCGCACATCTTTTTGGCGTTGATTTTTACATCAGCTTTGTCTTCTGCATGTATTTTATGGCCATTTAAATTCGAGTTAAGGTGGAGGTGGGACAAAGAGATTAATCTTTCAGATTTAATTTTAGTGAAACTATAAAAAACTACCAACGACTTATTCAAACAAAACTTAATTATACAAACAAAAACATGTATTAAATTGATTTCAGTCAGGGTGGCCATTCATAAAAGATTTTAGATTTATTTTAAGCGTGAATTTTGTATTCTGTCCGTCTGTCTGTCCGTGTTTTTCACCTTAAATATATACCTATTACTAAATCTATTTGCATTTTTGTTTATTTCAAATTAAATTTAGCGTTAGACTATATACACATATGGAATGGTTGTCCCAAATGACAAATTATAGAAGCGTATACTTAATATTGGAACATTTTTCAAAATGATGCTGCTTCAAATTTCTACACAATCTAAATGATATGGATGTCAAATGAAAAAGCTTGGCGAGTAAAATATCATGAGATTTAAATTAAAGAATACTCCACGTACGCTACAGTTAAATTTATAATTTCGTAAAATGGACTTTTATCTTACTTTTATTTTAAAAGCAATTCTATCATTTATGCATGTTGAGAAGGTATTACTAGGTAGTTTAAATAAACCAAGTTGTGCGTTTACACACACACACACGTATGTAAATGTGTCTTTATGGTCATATGTACGAATAAGGCAGAGCCAGACACTGTGGTAAAATCCTGTTATAAAAGCCATAGCATGGTTAACATGTTTTATGTTGCATGTATGTGTATATGTATGTGTACAGAATGTATTTGTATAGATAAGTTAATGTGGCAGTCAATGAAGAATCATTCAGTCCAGCCGCAGGCAAAAGGAAAACCATACAATTTTAATATTAATGCCATTGTTAGTAAAATTTACATTTACACAGACAACATACACACACCCCCACACACATACTTACCTATGTACGCGAGTGTACAATATTCAATACAGTTGGCAATTTATGCAACACTCTCCATTCCGTCTGTTCCGGGGATAAAGAAAGCCATACGCATACACGTGTGTGTTGTGTGTGGGCTTCTTTACATACATTAGTAAACATTTTTGGACAACTTTTTATTCATTTTGAATTTAAATTGGAGTAGCCGTACTCCGGCTTCACATCCCCTTACATGTGATACGTTACGTTCTTCATCTCTAACTGCTGGCATTTCTACTTATTATTATATAAAATGCGTGTCGCCATTAATACATACCCACCATGTGTATATGTATTTAAAGTTGCGTAAGGTAAACTAGACAGAAATTGTACTTTTTAATATAACAAAAGCTACAACAACAACAATGAATGTTTGGTGAGAATAGTGATTATATTCAATAGAAAATTTACATGTATGCACACACATATATATATATATATATATAAATATATATTTTATAGATACATACGTGTGCACTCGAAAGCATGAAGGGCTAACAGGCACTCTCGTCATGTATAAATAAGATGAGAAAATAGAAATAAAATTTTTGCTATAAATGTTGTCCTTCAGTTAGCAGTCAGTTAGCCAACAACAATAACAACATAAACAACAACATATAATAAGATATCTACAAAAATAACAACAAGAGCAGAGCGATAATAACAATACAAGCAGCAGCATCATATACTAACAACAACAACAATAACATGCACAAGAATCGACATTAATGGCTTTTTGTAAAATAAATTGGAAAGACGGACATTAGTATCTTTACATACACACATAATTTTTAGAGGTGGTGCAAAACATAAAATCTCAGAATGATGGAAAGATAGATGAACGCCTTTAAACATATAAACAAGCAATATATATATATGCGCGTTACACACATGATTCTAAAGTGTTCTCCCCCTAAGACGCACTTTTGCAAAATAAATGTAATTGTATGTAAAAGTATTATAACAACTGGAAGGCATTCAAATCAAATCACATCATATCGTATCACGTCGACATTGTTTATACTTTATATATGTGTGTGCGGTAATAATCTAAATGTACAATACACATAAATGTAAGTGGGTATAAATAGTAAAATATATATCGGACGCAATTTGTGCTCTTCCCTATAGTCAGGACAAAACACATTCAGACACGCCCACCTTCTTTGAAAGCTGACCTAATTTCCTATCTTGCACAAAAAATTTGAACAAAATCCGTGCAGCCGTTCAAAAGTTATACGACTTTGAAAAACTCCTAAAATCGAAATTTGCTTGCTGAGCATGCTGGGCGCCTGGTATTTTTCGCTAAAATTTTTGTACAGACGTGATTTTCAAAATCACAACTGCAAGAATGAAGGTGAACTTGCTTGGCTTATAACTGGGAAACTACTGCTGCGATTTTGGTCGATTTTCTTGCAAAAATTGGAAATTTCTCCAGCTTTTTGGGGATATCTAATTCATGGGCGTGACACTGCTCATTTTTTTCCAAAAGGACCTTTTAGAAATACATATTTATTAGCGAAATTGGTAATGCCACGCCCACATATTACACCTTGTTTGAAAGCTGGCCTAATTTCCTATCTTGCACAAAAAAATTGAACAAAATCCGTGCAGCCGTTCAAAAGTTATACGAGTTTGAAAAATTCCTAAAATCAAAATTTGCTTGCTGAGCATGCTGGGCGCCTGGTATTTTTCGCTAAAATTTTTGTACAGACGTGATTTTCAAAATCACAACTGCAAGAATGAAGGTGAACTTGCTTGGCTTATAACTGGGAAACTACTGCTGCGATTTTGGTCGAATTTCTTGCAAAAATTGGAAATTTCTCCAGCTTTTTGGGGATATCTAATTCATGGGCGTGACACTGCTCATTTTTTTGCAAAAGGACCTTTTAGAAATACATATTTATTAGCGAAATTGGTAATGCCACGCCCACATATTACACCTTGTTTGAAAGCTGGCCTAATTTCCTATCTTGTACAAAAAATTTGAACAAAATCCGTGCAGCCGTTCAAAAGTTATACGAGTTTGAAAAATTCCTAAAATCAAAATTTGCTTGCTGAGCATGCTGGGCGCCTGGTATTTTTCGCTAAAATTTTTGTACAGACGTGATTTTCAAAATCACAACTGCAAGAATGAAGGTGAACTTGCTTGGCTTATAACTGGGAAACTACTGCTGCGATTTTGGTCGAATTTCTTGCAAAAATTGGAAATTTCTCCAGCTTTTTGGGGATATCTAATTCATGGGCGTGACACTGCTCATTTTTTTGCAAAAGGACCTTTTAGAAATACATATTTATTAGCGAAATTGGTAATGCCACGCCCACATATTACACCTTGTTTGAAAGCTGGCCTAATTTCCTATCTTGTACAAAAAATTTGAACAAAATCCGTGCAGCCGTTCAAAAGTTATACGAGTTTGAAAAATTCCTAAAATCGAAATTTGCTTGCTGAGCATGCTGGGCGCCTGGTATTTTTCGCTAAAATTTTTGTACAGACGTGATTTTCAAAATCACAACTGCAAGAATGAAGGTGAACTTGCTTGGCTTATAACTGGGAAACTACTGCTGCGATTTTGGTCGAATTTCTTGCAAAAATTGGAAATTTCTCCAGCTTTTTGGGGATATCTAATTCATGGGCGTGACACTGCTCATTTTTTTGCAAAAGGACCTTTTAGAAATACATATTTATTAGCGAAATTGGTAATGCCACGCCCACATATTACACCTTGTTTGAAAGCTGGCCTAATTTCCTATCTTGTACAAAAAATTTGAACAAAATCCGTGCAGCCGTTCAAAAGTTATACGAGTTTGAAAAATTCCTAAAATCGAAATTTGCTTGCTGAGCATGCTGGGCGCCTGGTATTTTTCGCTAAAATTTTTGTACAGACGTGATTTTCAAAATCACAACTGCAAGAATGAAGGTGAACTTGCTTGGCTTATAACTGGGAAACTACTGCTGCGATTTTGGTCGAATTTCTTGCAAAAATTGGAAATTTCTCCAGCTTTTTGGGGATATCTAATTCATGGGCGTGACACTGCTCATTTTTTTGCAAAAGGACCTTTTAGAAATACATATTTATTAGCGAAATTGGTAATGCCACGCCCACATATTACACCTTGTTTGAAAGCTGGCCTAATTTCCTATCTTGTACAAAAAATTTGAACAAAATCCGTGCAGCCGTTCAAAAGTTATACGAGTTTGAAAAATTCCTAAAATCGAAATTTGCTTGCTGAGCATGCTGGGCGCCTGGTATTTTTCGCTAAAATTTTTGTACAGACGTGATTTTCAAAATCACAACTGCAAGAATGAAGGTGAACTTGCTTGGCTTATAACTGGGAAACTACTGCTGCGATTTTGGTCGAATTTCTTGCAAAAATTGGAAATTTCTCCAGCTTTTTGGGGATATCTAATTCATGGGCGTGACACTGCTCATTTTTTTGCAAAAGGACCTTTTAGAAATACATATTTATTAGCGAAATTGGTAATGCCACGCCCACATATTACACCTTGTTTGAAAGCTGGCCTAATTTCCTATCTTGTACAAAAAATTTGAACAAAATCCGTGCAGCCGTTCAAAAGTTATACGAGTTTGAAAAATTCCTAAAATCAAAATTTGCTTGCTGAGCATGCTGGGCGCCTGGTATTTTTCGCTAAAATTTTTGTACAGACGTGATTTTCAAAATCACAACTGCAAGAATGAAGGTGAACTTGCTTGGCTTATAACTGGGAAACTACTGCTGCGATTTTGGTCGATTTTCTTGCAAAAATTGGAAATTTCTCCAGCTTTTTGGGGATATCTAATTCATGGGCGTGACACTGCTCATTTTTTTCCAAAAGGACCTTTTAGAAATACATATTTATTAGCGAAATTGGTAATGCCACGCCCACATATTACACCTTGTTTGAAAGCTGGCCTAATTTCCTATCTTGCACAAAAAAATTGAACAAAATCCGTGCAGCCGTTCAAAAGTTATACGAGTTTGAAAAATTCCTAAAATCAAAATTTGCTTGCTGAGCATGCTGGGCGCCTGGTATTTTTCGCTAAAATTTTTGTACAGACGTGATTTTCAAAATCACAACTGCAAGAATGAAGGTGAACTTGCTTGGCTTATAACTGGAAAACTACTGCTGCGATTTTGGTCGAATTTCTTGCAAAAATTGGAAATTTCTCCAGCTTTTTGGGGATATCTAATTCATGGGCGTGACACTGCTCATTTTTTTGCAATAGGACCTTTTAGAAATACATATTTATTAGCGAAATTGGTAATGCCACGCCCACATATTACACCTTGTTTGAAAGCTGGCCTAATTTCCTATCTTGTACAAAAAATTTGAACAAAATCCGTGCAGCCGTTCAAAAGTTATACGAGTTTGAAAAATTCCTAAAATCGAAATTTGCTTGCTGAGCATGCTGGGCGCCTGGTATTTTTCGCTAAAATTTTTGTACAGACGTGATTTTCAAAATCACAACTGCAAGAATGAAGGTGAACTTGCTTGGCTTATAACTGGAAAACTACTGCTGCGATTTTGGTCGAATTTCTTGCAAAAATTGGAAATTTCTCCAGCTTTTTGGGGATATGTAATTCATGGGCGTGACACTGCTCATTTTTTTTGCAAAAGAACCTTTTAGAAATACATATTTATTAGCGAAATTGGTAATGCCACGCCCACATATTACACCTTGTTTGAAAGCTGGCCTAATTTCCTATCTTGCACAAAAAAATTGAACAAAATCCGTGCAGCCGTTCAAAAGTTATACGAGTTTGAAAAATTCCTAAAATCGAAATTTGCTTGCTGAGCATGCTGGGCGCCTGGTATTTTTCGCTAAAATTTTTGTACAGACGTGATTTTCAAAATCACAACTGCAAGAATGAAGGTGAACTTGCTTGGCTTATAACTGGGAAACTACTGCTGCGATTTTGGTCGAATTTCTTGCAAAAATTGGAAATTTCTCCAGCTTTTTGGGGATATCTAATTCATGGGCGTGACACTGCTCATTTTTTTGCAAAAGGACCTTTTAGAAATACATATTTATTAGCGAAATTGGTAATGCCACGCCCACATATTACACCTTGTTTGAAAGCTGGCCTAATTTCCTATCTTGTACAAAAAATTTGAACAAAATCCGTGCAGCCGTTCAAAAGTTATACGAGTTTGAAAAATTCCTAAAATCGAAATTTGCTTGCTGAGCATGCTGGGCGCCTGGTATTTTTCGCTAAAATTTTTGTACAGACGTGATTTTCAAAATCACAACTGCAAGAATGAAGGTGAACTTGCTTGGCTTATAACTGGAAAACTACTGCTGCGATTTTGGTCGAATTTCTTGCAAAAATTGGAAATTTCTCCAGCTTTTTGGGGATATCTAATTCATGGGCGTGACACTGCTCATTTTTTTGCAAAAGGACCTTTTAGAAATACATATTTATTAGCGAAATTGGTAATGCCACGCCCACATATTACACCTTGTTTGAAAGCTGGCCTAATTTCCTATCTTGTACAAAAAATTTGAACAAAATCCGTGCAGCCGTTCAAAAGTTATACGAGTTTGAAAAATTCCTAAAATCGAAATTTGCTTGCTGAGCATGCTGGGCGCCTGGTATTTTTCGCTAAAATTTTTGTACAGACGTGATTTTCAAAATCACAACTGCAAGAATGAAGGTGAACTTGCTTGGCTTATAACTGGAAAACTACTGCTGCGATTTTGGTCGAATTTCTTGCAAAAATTGGAAATTTCTCCAGCTTTTTGGGGATATCTAATTCATGGGCGTGACACTGCTCATTTTTTTCCAAAAGGACCTTTTAGAAATACATATTTATTAGCGAAATTGGTAATGCCACGCCCACATATTACACCTTGTTTGAAAGCTGGCCTAATTTCCTATCTTGTACAAAAAATTTGAACAAAATCCGTGCAGCCGTTCAAAAGTTATACGAGTTTGAAAAATTCCTAAAATCGAAATTTGCTTGCTGAGCATGCTGGGCGCCTGGTATTTTTCGCTAAAATTTTTGTACAGACGTGATTTTCAAAATCACAACTGCAAGAATGAAGGTGAACTTGCTTGGCTTATAACTGGGAAACTACTGCTGCGATTTTGGTCGAATTTCTTGCAAAAATTGGAAATTTCTCCAGCTTTTTGGGGATATCTAATTCATGGGCGTGACACTGCTCATTTTTTTGCAAAAGGACCTTTTAGAAATACATATTTATTAGCGAAATTGGTAATGCCACCGCCACATATTATACCTTGTTTGAAAGCTGGCCTAATTTCCTATCTTGCACAAAAAAATTGAACAAAATCCGTGCAGCCGTTCAAAAGTTATACGAGTTTGAAAAATTCCTAAAATCGAAATTTGCTTGCTGAGCATGCTGGGCGCCTGGTATTTTTCGCTAAAATTTTTGTACAGACGTGATTTTCAAAATCACAACTGCAAGAATGAAGGTGAACTTGCTTGGCTTATAACTGGAAAACTACTGCTGCGATTTTGGTCGAATTTCTTGCAAAAATTGGAAATTTCTCCAGCTTTTTGGGGATATCTAATTCATGGGCGTGACACTGCTCATTTTTTTGCAATAGGACCTTTTAGAAATACATATTTATTAGCGAAATTGGTAATGCCACGCCCACATATTACACCTTGTTTGAAAGCTGGCCTAATTTCCTATCTTGTACAAAAAATTTGAACAAAATCCGTGCAGCCGTTCAAAAGTTATACGAGTTTGAAAAATTCCTAAAATCGAAATTTGCTTGCTGAGCATGCTGGGCGCCTGGTATTTTTCGCTAAAATTTTTGTACAGACGTGATTTTCAAAATCACAACTGCAAGAATGAAGGTGAACTTGCTTGGCTTATAACTGGAAAACTACTGCTGCGATTTTGGTCGAATTTCTTGCAAAAATTGGAAATTTCTCCAGCTTTTTGGGGATATCTAATTCATGGGCGTGACACTGCTCATTTTTTTGCAAAAGGACCTTTTAGAAATACATATTTATTAGCAAAATTGGTAATGCCACGCCCACATATTACACCTTGTTTGAAAGCTGGCCTAATTTCCTATCTTGTACAAAAAATTTGAACAAAATCCGTGCAGCCGTTCAAAAGTTATACGAGTTTGAAAAATTCCTAAAATCGAAATTTGCTTGCTGAGCATGCTGGGCGCCTGGTATTTTTCGCTAAAATTTTTGTACAGACGTGATTTTCAAAATCACAACTGCAAGAATGAAGGTGAACTTGCTTGGCTTATAAGTGGAAAACTACTGCTGCGATTTTGGTCGAATTTCTTGCAAAAATTGGAAATTTCTCCAGCTTTTTGGGGATATCTAATTCATGGGCGTGACACTGCTCATTTTTTTGCAAAAGGACCTTTTAGAAATACATATTTATTAGCGAAATTGGTAATGCCACGCCCACATATTACACCTTGTTTGAAAGCTGGCCTAATTTCCTATCTTGTACAAAAAATTTGAACAAAATCCGTGCAGCCGTTCAAAAGTTATACGAGTTTGAAAAATTCCTAAAATCGAAATTTGCTTGCTGAGCATGCTGGGCGCCTGGTATTTTTCGCTAAAATTTTTGTACAGACGTGATTTTCAAAATCACAACTGCAAGAATGAAGGTGAACTTGCTTGGCTTATAACTGGAAAACTACTGCTGCGATTTTGGTCGAATTTCTTGCAAAAATTGGAAATTTCTCCAGCTTTTTGGGGATATCTAATTCATGGGCGTGACACTGCTCATTTTTTTGCAATAGGACCTTTTAGAAATACATATTTATTAGCGAAATTGGTAATGCCACGCCCACATATTACACCTTGTTTGAAAGCTGGCCTAATTTCCTATCTTGTACAAAAAATTTGAACAAAATCCGTGCAGCCGTTCAAAAGTTATACGAGTTTGAAAAATTCCTAAAATCGAAATTTGCTTGCTGAGCATGCTGGGCGCCTGGTATTTTTCGCTAAAATTTTTGTACAGACGTGATTTTCAAAATCACAACTGCAAGAATGAAGGTGAACTTGCTTGGCTTATAACTGGAAAACTACTGCTGCGATTTTGGTCGAATTTCTTGCAAAAATTGGAAATTTCTCCAGCTTTTTGGGGATATCTAACTCATGGGCGTGACACTGCTCATTTTTTTGCAAAAGGACCTTTTAGAAATACATATTTATTAGCGAAATTGGTAATGCCACGCCCACATATTACACCTTGTTTGAAAGCTGGCCTAATTTCCTATCTTGTACAAAAAATTTGAACAAAATCCGTGCAGCCGTTCAAAAGTTATACGAGTTTGAAAAATTCCTAAAATCGAAATTTGCTTGCTGAGCATGCTGGGCGCCTGGTATTTTTCGCTAAAATTTTTGTACAGACGTGATTTTCAAAATCACAACTGCAAGAATGAAGGTGAACTTGCTTGGCTTATAACTGGAAAACTACTGCTGCGATTTTGGTCGAATTTCTTGCAAAAATTGGAAATTTCTCCAGCTTTTTGGGGATATCTAATTCATGGGCGTGACACTGCTCATTTTTTTGCAAAAGGACCTTTTAGAAATACATATTTATCAGCGAAATTGGTAATGCCACCGCCACATATTACACCTTGTTTGAAAGCTGGCCTAATTTCCTATCTTGTACAAAAAATTTGAACAAAATCCGTGCAGCCGTTCAAAAGTTATACGAGTTTGAAAAATTCCTAAAATCAAAATTTGCTTGCTGAGCATGCTGGGCGCCTGGTATTTTTCGCTAAAATTTTTGTACAGACGTGATTTTCAAAATCACAACTGCAAGAATGAAGGTGAACTTGCTTGGCTTATAACTGGAAAACTACTGCTGCGATTTTGGTCGAATTTCTTGCAAAAATTGGAAATTTCTCCAGCTTTTTGGGGATATCTAATTCATGGGCGTGACACTGCTCATTTTTTTGCAAAAGGACCTTTTAGAAATACATATTTATTAGCGAAATTGGTAATGCCACGCCCACATATTACACCTTGTTAGAAAGCTGGCCTAATTTCCTATCTTGTACAAAAAATTTGAACAAAATCCGTGCAGCCGTTCAAAAGTTATACGAGTTTGAAAAATTCCTAAAATCGAAATTTGCTTGCTGAGCATGCTGGGCGCCTGGTATTTTTCGCTAAAATTTTTGTACAGACGTGATTTTCAAAATCACAACTGCAAGAATGAAGGTGAACTTGCTTGGCTTATAACTGGGAAACTACTGCTGCGATTTTGGTCGAATTTCTTGCAAAAGTTGGAAATTTCTCCAGCTTTTTGGGGATATCTAATTCATGGGCGTGACACTGCTCATTTTTTTGCAAAAGGACCTTTTAGAAATACATATTTATTAGCGAAATTGGTAATGCCACCGCCACATATTACACCTTGTTTGAAAGCTGGCCTAATTTCCTATCTTGTACAAAAAATTTGAACAAAATCCGTGCAGCCGTTCAAAAGTTATACGAGTTTGAAAAATTCCTAAAATCAAAATTTGCTTGCTGAGCATGCTGGGCGCCTGGTATTTTTCGCTAAAATTTTTGTACAGACGTGATTTTCAAAATCACAACTGCAAGAATGAAGGTGAACTTGCTTGGCTTATAACTGGAAAACTACTGCTGCGATTTTGGTCGAATTTCTTGCAAAAATTGGAAATTTCTCCAGCTTTTTGGGGATATCTAATTCATGGGCGTGACACTGCTCATTTTTTTGCAAAAGGACCTTTTAGAAATACATATTTATTAGCGAAATTGGTAATGCCACGCCCACATATTACACCTTGTTTGAAAGCTGGCCTAATTTCCTATCTTGCACAAAAAAATTGAACAAAATCCGTGCAGCCGTTCAAAAGTTATACGAGTTTGAAAAATTCCTAAAATCGAAATTTGCTTGCTGAGCATGCTGGGCGCCTGGTATTTTTCGCTAAAATTTTTGTACAGACGTGATTTTCAAAATCACAACTGCAAGAATGAAGGTGAACTTGCTTGGCTTATAAGTGGAAAACTACTGCTGCGATTTTGGTCGAATTTCTTGCAAAAATTGGAAATTTCTCCAGCTTTTTGGGGATATCTAATTCATGGGCGTGACACTGCTCATTTTTTTGCAAAAGGACCTTTTAAAAATACACATTTATTACCAAAATCGGTAATGCCACCGCCACATATTATACCTTGTTTGAAAGCTGGCCTAATTTCCTATCTTGCACAAAAAATTTGAACAAAATCCGTGCAGCCGTTCAAAAGTTATACGACTTTGAAAAACTCCTAAAATCAAAATTTGCTTGCTGAGCATGCTGGGCGCCTGGTATTTTTCGCTAAAATTTTTGTACAGACGTGATTTTCAAAATCACAACTGCAAGAATGAAGGTGAACTTGCTTGGCTTATAACTGGGAAACTACTGCTGCGATTTTGGTCGAATTTCTTGCAAAAATTGGAAATTTCTCCAGCTTTTTGGGGATATCTAATTCATGGGCGTGACACTTCTCATTTTTTTGCAAAAGGACCTTTTAAAAATACACATTTATTACCAAAATCGGTAATGCCACCGCCACATATTATACCTTGTTTGAAAGCTGGCCTAATTTCCTATCTTGCACAAAAAATTTGAACAAAATCCGTGCAGCCGTTCAAAAGTTATACGACTTTGAAAAACTCCTAAAATCAAAATTTGCTTGCGGAGCATGCTGGGCGCCTGGTATTTTTCGCTAAAATTTTTGTACAGACGTGATTTTCAAAATCACAACTGCAAGAATGAAGGTGAACTTGCTTGGCTTATAACTGGGAAACTACTGCTGCGATTTTGGTCGAATTTCTTGCAAAAATTGGAAATTTCTCCAGCTTTTTGGGGATATCTAATTCATGGGCGTGACACTGCTCATTTTTTTGCAAAAGGACCTTTTAAAAATACACATTTATTACCAAAATCGGTAATGCCACCGCCACATATTATACCTTGTTTGAAAGCTGGCCTAATTTCCTATCTTGCACAAAAAATTTGAACAAAATCCGTGCAACCGTTCAAAAGTTATACGACTTTGAAAAACTCCTAAAATCAAACTTTGCTTGCGGAGCATGCTGGGCGCCTGGTATTTTTCGCTAAAATTTTTGTACAGACGTGATTTTCAAAATCACAACTGCAAGAATGAAGGTGAACTTGCTTGGCTTATAACTGGGAAACTACTGCTGCGATTTTGGTCGAATTTCTTGCAAAAATTGGAAATTTCTCCAGCTTTTTGGGGATATCTAATTCATGGGCGTGACACTGCTCATTTTTTTGCAAAAGGACCTTTTAAAAATACACATTTATTACCAAAATCGGTAATGCCACCGCCACATATTATACCTTGTTTGAAAGCTGGCCTAATTTCCTATCTTGCACAAAAAATTTGAACAAAATCCGTGCAGCCGTTCAAAAGTTATACGACTTTGAAAAACTCCTAAAATCAAAATTTGCTTGCGGAGCATGCTGGGCGCCTGGTATTTTTCGCTAAAATTTTTGTACAGACGTGATTTTCAAAATCACAACTGCAAGAATGAAGGTGAACTTGCTTGGCTTATAACTGGGAAACTACTGCTGCGATTTTGGTCGAATTTCTTGCAAAAATTGGAAATTTCTCCAGCTTTTTGGGGATATCTAATTCATGGGCGTGACACTGCTCATTTTTTTGCAAAAGGACCTTTTAGAAATACATATTTATTAGCGAAATTGGTAATGCCACCGCCACATATTATACCTTGTTTGAAAGCTGGCCTAATTTCCTATCTTGCACAAAAAAATTGAACAAAATCCGTGCAGCCGTTCAAAAGTTATACGAGTTTGAAAAATTCCTAAAATCGAAATTTGCTTGCTGAGCATGCTGGGCGCCTGGTATTTTTCGCTAAAATTTTTGTACAGACGTGATTTTCAAAATCACAACTGCAAGAATGAAGGTGAACTTGCTTGGCTTATAACTGGGAAACTACTGCTGCGATTTTGGTCGAATTTCTTGCAAAAATTGGAAATTTCTCCAGCTTTTTGGGGATATCTAATTCATGGGCGTGACACTGCTCATTTTTTTGCAAAAGGACCTTTTAGAAATACATATTTATTAGCGAAATTGGTAATGCCACGCCCACATATTACACCTTGTTTGAAAGCTGGCCTAATTTCCTATCTTGCACAAAAAAATTGAACAAAATCCGTGCAGCCGTTCAAAAGTTATACGAGTTTGAAAAATTCCTAAAATCGAAATTTGCTTGCTGAGCATGCTGGGCGCCTGGTATTTTTCGCTAAAATTTTTGTACAGACGTGATTTTCAAAATCACAACTGCAAGAATGAAGGTGAACTTGCTTGGCTTATAACTGGAAAACTACTGCTGCGATTTTGGTCGAATTTCTTGCAAAAATTGGAAATTTCTCCAGCTTTTTGGGGATATCTAATTCATGGGCGTGACACTGCTCATTTTTTTGCAAAAGGACCTTTTAGAAATACATATTTATTAGCGAAATTGGTAATGCCACGCCCACATATTACACCTTGTTTGAAAGCTGGCCTAATTTCCTATCTTGCACAAAAAAATTGAACAAAATCCGTGCAGCCGTTCAAAAGTTATACGAGTTTGAAAAATTCCTAAAATCGAAATTTGCTTGCTGAGCATGCTGGGCGCCTGGTATTTTTCGCTAAAATTTTTGTACAGACGTGATTTTCAAAATCACAACTGCAAGAATGAAGGTGAACTTGCTTGGCTTATAACTGGAAAACTACTGCTGCGATTTTGGTCGAATTTCTTGCAAAAATTGGAAATTTCTCCACCTTTTTGGGGATATCTAATTCATGGGCGTGACACTGCTCATTTTTTTGCAAAAGGACCTTTTAGAAATACATATTTATTAGCGAAATTGGTAATGCCACGCCCACATATTACACCTTGTTTGAAAGCTGGCCTAATTTCCTATCTTGCACAAAAAAATTGAACAAAATCCGTGCAGCCGTTCAAAAGTTATACGAGTTTGAAAAATTCCTAAAATCGAAATTTGCTTGCTGAGCATGCTGGGCGCCTGGTATTTTTCGCTAAAATTTTTGTACAGACGTGATTTTCAAAATCACAACTGCAAGAATGAAGGTGAACTTGCTTGGCTTATAACTGGAAAACTACTGCTGCGATTTTGGTCGAATTTCTTGCAAAAATTGGAAATTTCTCCAGCTTTTTGGGGATATCTAATTCATGGGCATGACACTGCTCATTTTTTTGCAAAAGGACCTTTTAGAAATACATATTTATCAGCGAAATTGGTAATGCCACCGCCACATATTACACCTTGTTTGAAAGCTGGCCTAATTTCCTATCTTGTACAAAAAATTTGAACAAAATCCGTGCAGCCGTTCAAAAGTTATACGAGTTTGAAAAATTCCTAAAATCGAAATTTGCTTGCTGAGCATGCTGGGCGCCTGGTATTTTTCGCTAAAGTTTTTGTACAGACGTGATTTTCAAAATCACAACTGCAAGAATGAAGGTGAACTTGCTTGGCTTATAACTGGGAAACTACTGCTGCGATTTTGGTCGAATTTCTTGCAAAAGTTGGAAATTTCTCCAGCTTTTTGGGGATATCTAATTCATGGGCGTGACACTGCTCATTTTTTTGCAAAAGGACCTTTTAGAAATACATATTTATTAGCGAAATTGGTAATGCCACGCCCATATATTACACCTTGTTTGAAAGCTGGCCTAATTTCCTATCTTGCACAAAAAATTTGAACAAAATCCGTGCAGCCGTTCAAAAGTTATACGAGTTTGAAAAATTCCTAAAATCAAAATTTGCTTGCTGAGCATGCTGGGCGCCTGGTATTTTTCGCTAAAATTTTTGTACAGACGTGATTTTCAAAATCACAACTGCAAGAATGAAGGTGAACTTGCTTGGCTTATAACTGGGAAACTACTGCTGCGATTTTGGTCGAATTTCTTGCAAATATTGGAAATTTCTCCAGCTTTTTGGGGATATCTAATTCATGGGCGTGACACTGCTCATTTTTTTGCAAAAGGACCTTTTAGAAATACATATTTATTAGCGAAATTGGTAATGCCACGCCCACATATTACACCTTGTTTGAAAGCTGGCCTAATTTCCTATCTTGCACAAAAAAATTGAACAAAATCCGTGCAGCCGTTCAAAAGTTATACGAGTTTGAAAAATTCCTAAAATCGAAATTTGCTTGCTGAGCATGCTGGGCGCCTGGTATTTTTCGCTAAAATTTTTGTACAGACGTGATTTTCAAAATCACAACTGCAAGAATGAAGGTGAACTTGCTTGGCTTATAACTGGAAAACTACTGCTGCGATTTTGGTCGAATTTCTTGCAAAAATTGGAAATTTCTCCAGCTTTTTGGGGATATCTAATTCATGGGCGTGACACTGCTCATTTTTTTGCAAAAGGACCTTTTAGAAATACATATTTATCAGCGAAATTGGTAATGCCACCGCCACATATTATACCTTGTTTGAAAGCTGGCCTAATTTCCTATCTTGCACAAAAAATTTGAACAAAATCCGTGCAGCCGTTCAAAAGTTATACGAGTTTGAAAAATTCCTAAAATCAAAATTTGCTTGCTGAGCATGCTGGGCGCCTGGTATTTTTCGCTAAAATTTTTGTACAGACGTGATTTTCAAAATCACAACTGCAAGAATGAAGGTGAACTTGCTTGGCTTATAACTGGGAAACTACTGCTGCGATTTTGGTCGAATTTCTTGCAAAAATTGGAAATTTCTCCAGCTTTTTGGGGATATCTAATTCATGGGCG
This sequence comes from Ornithomya fringillina, assembly GCA_963978525.1. Taxonomy (NCBI): domain Eukaryota; kingdom Metazoa; phylum Arthropoda; class Insecta; order Diptera; family Hippoboscidae; genus Ornithomya; species Ornithomya fringillina. The sequence continues at coordinate 23,143,522 of OZ021693.1, forward strand.
TGACACTGCTCATTTTTTTGCAAAAGGACCTTTTAAAAATACATATTTATCAGCGAAATTGGTAATGCCACCGCCACATATTATACCTTGTTTGAAAGCTGGCCTAATTTCCTATCTTGCACAAAAAATTTGAACAAAATCCGTGCAGCCGTTCAAAAGTTATACGACTTTGAAAAACTCCTAAAATCAAAATTTGCTTGCTGAGCATGCTGGGCGCCTGGTATTTTTCGCTAAAATTTTTGTACAGACGTGATTTTCAAAATCACAACTGCAAGAATGAAGGTGAACTTGCTTGGCTTATAACTGGGAAACTACTGCTGCGATTTTGGTCGAATTTCTTGCAAATATTGGAAATTTCTCCAGCTTTTTGGGGATATCTAATTCATGGGCGTGACACTGCTCATTTTTTTGCAAAAGGACCTTTTAGAAATACATATTTATTAGCGAAATTGGTAATGCCACGCCCACATATTACACCTTGTTTGAAAGCTGGCCTAATTTCCTATCTTGCACAAAAAAATTGAACAAAATCCGTGCAGCCGTTCAAAAGTTATACGAGTTTGAAAAATTCCTAAAATCAAAATTTGCTTGCTGAGCATGCTGGGCGCCTGGTATTTTTCGCTAAAATTTTTGTACAGACGTGATTTTCAAAATCACAACTGCAAGAATGAAGGTGAACTTGCTTGGCTTATAACTGGGAAACTACTGCTGCGATTTTGGTCGAATTTCTTGCAAAAATTGGAAATTTCTCCAGCTTTTTGGGGATATCTAATTCATGGGCGTGACACTGCTCATTTTTTTGCAAAAGGACCTTTTAGAAATACATATTTATCAGCGAAATTGGTAATGCCACGCCCACATATTACACCTTGTTTGAAAGCTGGCCTAATTTCCTATCTTGCACAAAAAAATTGAACAAAATCCGTGCAGCCGTTCAAAAGTTATACGACTTTGAAAAACTCCTAAAATCAAAATTTGCTTGCTGAGCATGCTGGGCGCCTGGTATTTTTCGCTAAAATTTTTGTACAGACGTGATTTTCAAAATCACAACTGCAAGAATGAAGGTGAACTTGCTTGGCTTATAACTGGGAAACTACTGCTGCGATTTTGGTCGAATTTCTTGCAAATATTGGAAATTTCTCCAGCTTTTTGGGGATATCTAATTCATGGGCGTGACACTGCTCATTTTTTTGCAAAAGGACCTTTTAGAAATACATATTTATTAGCGAAATTGGTAATGCCACGCCCACATATTACACCTTGTTTGAAAGCTGGCCTAATTTCCTATCTTGTACAAAAAATTTGAACAAAATCCGTGCAGCCGTTCAAAAGTTATACGAGTTTGAAAAATTCCTAAAATCGAAATTTGCTTGCTGAGCATGCTGGGCGCCTGGTATTTTTCGCTAAAATTTTTGTACAGACGTGATTTTCAAAATCACAACTGCAAGAATGAAGGTGAACTTGCTTGGCTTATAACTGGGAAACTACTGCTGCGATTTTGGTCGAATTTCTTGCAAAAATTGGAAATTTCTCCAGCTTTTTGGGGATATCTAATTCATGGGCGTGACACTGTTCATTTTTTTGCAAAAGGACCTTTTAGAAATACATATTTATTAGCGAAATTGGTAATGCCACGCCCACATATTACATCTTGTTTGAAAGCTGGCCTAATTTCCTATCTTGCACAAAAAAATTGAACAAAATCCGTGCAGCCGTTCAAAAGTTATACGAGTTTGAAAAATTCCTAAAATCGAAATTTGCTTGCTGAGCATGCTGGGCGCCTGGTATTTTTCGCTAAAATTTTTGTACAGACGTGATTTTCAAAATCACAACTGCAAGAATGAAGGTGAACTTGCTTGGCTTATAACTGGAAAACTACTGCTGCGATTTTGGTCGAATTTCTTGCAAAAATTGGAAATTTCTCCAGCTTTTTGGGGATATCTAATTCATGGGCGTGACACTGCTCATTTTTTTGCAAAAGGACCTTTTAGAAATACATATTTATTAGCGAAATTGGTAATGCCACGCCCACATATTACACCTTGTTTGAAAGCTGGCCTAATTTCCTATCTTGTACAAAAAATTTGAACAAAATCCGTGCAGCCGTTCAAAAGTTATACGAGTTTGAAAAATTCCTAAAATCGAAATTTGCTTGCTGAGCATGCTGGGCGCCTGGTATTTTTCGCTAAAATTTTTGTACAGACGTGATTTTCAAAATCACAACTGCAAGAATGAAGGTGAACTTGCTTGGCTTATAACTGGGAAACTACTGCTGCGATTTTGGTCGAATTTCTTGCAAAAATTGGAAATTTCTCCAGCTTTTTGGGGATATCTAATTCATGGGCGTGACACTGCTCATTTTTTTGCAAAAGGACCTTTTAGAAATACATATTTATTAGCGAAATTGGTAATGCCACGCCCACATATTACATCTTGTTTGAAAGCTGGCCTAATTTCCTATCTTGCACAAAAAAATTGAACAAAATCCGTGCAGCCGTTCAAAAGTTATACGAGTTTGAAAAATTCCTAAAATCGAAATTTGCTTGCTGAGCATGCTGGGCGCCTGGTATTTTTCGCTAAAATTTTTGTACAGACGTGATTTTCAAAATCACAACTGCAAGAATGAAGGTGAACTTGCTTGGCTTATAACTGGGAAACTACTGCTGCGATTTTGGTCGAATTTCTTGCAAAAATTGGAAATTTCTCCAGCTTTTTGGGGATATCTAATTCATGGGCGTGACACTGCTCATTTTTTTGCAAAAGGACCTTTTAGAAATACATATTTATTAGCGAAATTGGTAATGCCACGCCCACATATTACACCTTGTTTGAAAGCTGGCCTAATTTCCTATCTTGCACAAAAAAATTGAACAAAATCCGTGCAGCCGCTCAAAAGTTATACGAGTTTGAAAAATTCCTAAAATCAAAATTTGCTTGCTGAGCATGCTGGGCGCCTGGTATTTTTCGCTAAAATTTTTGTACAGACGTGATTTTCAAAATCACAACTGCAAGAATGAAGGTGAACTTGCTTGGCTTATAACTGGAAAACTACTGCTGCGATTTTGGTCGAATTTCTTGCAAAAATTGGAAATTTCTCCAGCTTTTTGGGGATATCTAATTCATGGGCGTGACACTGCTCATTTTTTTGCAAAAAGACCTTTTAGAAATACATATTTATTAGCGAAATTGGTAATGCCACGCCCACATATTACACCTTGTTTGAAAGCTGGCCTAATTTCCTATCTTGTACAAAAAATTTGAACAAAATCCGTGCAGCCGTTCAAAAGTTATACGAGTTTGAAAAATTCCTAAAATCGAAATTTGCTTGCTGAGCATGCTGGGCGCCTGGTATTTTTCGCTAACATTTTTATACAGACGTGATTTTCAAAATCACAACTGCAAGAATGAAGGTGAACTTGCTTGGCTTATAACTGGAAAACTACTGCTGCGATTTTGGTCGAATTTCTTGCAAAAATTGGAAATTTCTCCAGCTTTTTGGGGATATCTAATTCATGGGCGTGACACTGCTCATTTTTTTGCAAAAGGACCTTTTAAAAATACACATTTATTACCAAAATCGGTAATGCCACCGCCACATATTATACCTTGTTTGAAAGCTGGCCTAATTTCCTATCTTGCACAAAAAATTTGAACAAAATCCGTGCAGCCGTTCAAAAGTTATACGACTTTGAAAAACTCCTAAAATCAAAATTTGCTTGCTGAGCATGCTGGGCGCCTGGTATTTTTCGCTAAAATTTTTGTACAGACGTGATTTTCAAAATCACAACTGCAAGAATGAAGGTGAACTTGCTTGGCTTATAACTGGAAAACTACTGCTGCGATTTTGGTCGAATTTCTTGCAAAAATTGGAAATTTCTCCAGATTTTTGGGGATATCTAATTCATGGGCGTGACACTGCTCATTTTTTTGCAAAAGGACCTTTTAGAAATACATATTTATTAGCAAAATTGGTAATGCCACGCCCACATATTACACCTTGTTTGAAAGCTGGCCTAATTTCCTATCTTGTACAAAAAATTTGAACAAAATCCGTGCAGCCGTTCAAAAGTTATACGAGTTTGAAAAATTCCTAAAATCGAAATTTGCTTGCTGAGCATGCTGGGCGCCTGGTATTTTTCGCTAAAATTTTTGTACAGACGTGATTTTCAAAATCACAACTGCAAGAATGAAGGTGAACTTGCTTGGCTTATAACTGGGAAACTACTGCTGCGATTTTGGTCGAATTTCTTGCAAAAATTGGAAATTTCTCCAGCTTTTTGGGGATATCTAATTCATGGGCGTGACACTGCTCATTTTTTTGCAAAAGGACCTTTTAGAAATACATATTTATCAGCGAAATTGGTAATGCCACCGCCACATATTATACCTTGTTTGAAAGCTGGCCTAATTTCCTATCTTGCACAAAAAAATTGAACAAAATCCGTGCAGCCGTTCAAAAGTTATACGAGTTTGAAAAATTCCTAAAATCGAAATTTGCTTGCTGAGCATGCTGGGCGCCTGGTATTTTTCGCTAAAATTTTTGTACAGACGTGATTTTCAAAATCACAACTGCAAGAATGAAGGTGAACTTGCTTGGCTTATAACTGGAAAACTACTGCTGCGATTTTGGTCGAATTTCTTGCAAAAATTGGAAATTTCTCCAGCTTTTTGGGGATATCTAATTCATGGGCGTGACACTGCTCATTTTTTTGCAAAAGGACCTTTTAGAAATACATATTTATTAGCGAAATTGGTAATGCCACGCCCACATATTACACCTTGTTTGAAAGCTGGCCTAATTTCCTATCTTGCACAAAAAAATTGAACAAAATCCGTGCAGCCGTTCAAAAGTTATACGACTTTGAAAAACTCCTAAAATCAAAATTTGCTTGCGGAGCATGCTGGGCGCCTGGTATTTTTCGCTAAAATTTTTGTACAGACGTGATTTTCAAAATCACAACTGCAAGAATGAAGGTGAACTTGCTTGGCTTATAAGTGGAAAACTACTGCTGCGATTTTGGTCGAATTTCTTGCAAAAATTGGAAATTTCTCCAGATTTTTGGGGATATCTAATTCATGGGCGTGACACTGCTCATTTTTTTGCAAAAGGACCTTTTAAAAATACACATTTATTACCAAAATCGGTAATGCCACCGCCACATATTATACCTTGTTTGAAAGCTGGCCTAATTTCCTATCTTGCACAAAAAATTTGAACAAAATCCGTGCAGCCGTTCAAAAGTTATACGACTTTGAAAAACTCCTAAAATCAAAATTTGCTTGCGGAGCATGCTGGGCGCCTGGTATTTTTCGCTAAAATTTTTGTACAGACGTGATTTTCAAAATCACAACTGCAAGAATGAAGGTGAACTTGCTTGGCTTATAAGTGGAAAACTACTGCTGCGATTTTGGTCGAATTTCTTGCAAAAATTGGAAATTTCTCCAGATTTTTGGGGATATCTAATTCATGGGCGTGACACTGCTCATTTTTTTGCAAAAGGACCTTTTAGAAATACATATTTATTAGCGAAATTGGTAATGCCACGCCCACATATTACACCTTGTTTGAAAGCTGGCCTAATTTCCTATCTTGCACAAAAAAATTGAATAAAATCCGTGAAGCCGTTCAAAAGTTATACGAGTTTGAAAAACTTCTAAAATCAAAATTTGCTTGCGGAGCATGCTGGGCGCCTGGTATTTTTCGCTAAAATTTTTGTACAGACGTGATTTTCAAAATCACAACTGCAAGAATGAAGGTGAACTTGCTTGGCTTATAACTGGAAAACTACTGCTGCGATTTTGGTCGAATTTCTTGCAAAAATTGGAAATTTCTCCAGCTTTTTGGGGATATCTAATTCATGGGCGTGACACTGCTCATTTTTTTGCAAAAGGACCTTTTAAAAATACACATTTATTACCAAAATCGGTAATGCCACCGCCACATATTATACCTTGTTTGAAAGCTGGCCTAATTTCCTATCTTGCACAAAAAATTTGAACAAAATCCGTGCAGCCGTTCAAAAGTTATACGACTTTGAAAAACTCCTAAAATCAAAATTTGCTTGCTGAGCATGCTGGGCGCCTGGTATTTTTCGCTAAAATTTTTGTACAGACGTGATTTTCAAAATCACAACTGCAAGAATGAAGGTGAACTTGCTTGGCTTATAACTGGGAAACTACTGCTGCGATTTTGGTCGAATTTCTTGCAAAAATTGGAAATTTCTCCAGCTTTTTGGGGATATCTAATTCATGGGCGTGACACTGCTCATTTTTTTGCAAAAGGACCTTTTAAAAATACACATTTATTACCAAAATCGGTAATGCCACCGCCACATATTATACCTTGTTTGAAAGCTGGCCTAATTTCCTATCTTGCACAAAAAATTTGAACAAAATCCGTGCAGCCGTTCAAAAGTTATACGACTTTGAAAAACTCCTAAAATCAAAATTTGCTTGCTGAGCATGCTGGGCGCCTGGTATTTTTCGCTAAAATTTTTGTACAGACGTGATTTTCAAAATCACAACTGCAAGAATGAAGGTGAACTTGCTTGGCTTATAACTGGAAAACTACTGCTGCGATTTTGGTCGAATTTCTTGCAAAAATTGGAAATTTCTCCAGCTTTTTGGGGATATCTAATTCATGGGCGTGACACTGCTCATTTTTTTGCAAAAGGACCTTTTAAAAATACACATTTATTACCAAAATCGGTAATGCCACCGCCACATATTATACCTTGTTTGAAAGCTGGCCTAATTTCCTATCTTGCACAAAAAATTTGAACAAAATCCGTGCAGCCGTTCAAAAGTTATACGACTTTGAAAAACTCCTAAAATCAAAATTTGCTTGCTGAGCATGCTGGGCGCCTGGTATTTTTCGCTAAAATTTTTGTACAGACGTGATTTTCAAAATCACAACTGCAAGAATGAAGGTGAACTTGCTTGGCTTATAACTGGGAAACTACTGCTGCGATTTTGGTCGAATTTCTTGCAAAAATTGGAAATTTCTCCAGCTTTTTGGGGATATCTAATTCATGGGCGTGACACTGCTCATTTTTTTGCAAAAGGACCTTTTAAAAATACACATTTATTACCAAAATCGGTAATGCCACCGCCACATATTATACCTTGTTTGAAAGCTGGCCTAATTTCCTATCTTGCACAAAAAATTTGAACAAAATCCGTGCAGCCGTTCAAAAGTTATACGACTTTGAAAAACTCCTAAAATCAAAATTTGCTTGCGGAGCATGCTGGGCGCCTGGTATTTTTCGCTAAAATTTTTGTACAGACGTGATTTTCAAAATCACAACTGCAAGAATGAAGGTGAACTTGCTTGGCTTATAACTGGGAAACTACTGCTGCGATTTTGGTCGAATTTCTTGCAAAAATTGGAAATTTCTCCAGCTTTTTGGGGATATCTAATTCATGGGCGTGACACTGCTCATTTTTTTGCAAAAGGACCTTTTAAAAATACACATTTATTACCAAAATCGGTAATGCCACCGCCACATATTATACCTTGTTTGAAAGCTGGCCTAATTTCCTATCTTGCACAAAAAATTTGAACAAAATCCGTGCAACCGTTCAAAAGTTATACGACTTTGAAAAACTCCTAAAATCAAACTTTGCTTGCGGAGCATGCTGGGCGCCTGGTATTTTTCGCTAAAATTTTTGTACAGACGTGATTTTCAAAATCACAACTGCAAGAATGAAGGTGAACTTGCTTGGCTTATAACTGGGAAACTACTGCTGCGATTTTGGTCGAATTTCTTGCAAAAATTGGAAATTTCTCCAGCTTTTTGGGGATATCTAATTCATGGGCGTGACACTGCTCATTTTTTTGCAAAAGGACCTTTTAAAAATACACATTTATTACCAAAATCGGTAATGCCACCGCCACATATTATACCTTGTTTGAAAGCTGGCCTAATTTCCTATCTTGCACAAAAAATTTGAACAAAATCCGTGCAGCCGTTCAAAAGTTATACGACTTTGAAAAACTCCTAAAATCAAAATTTGCTTGCGGAGCATGCTGGGCGCCTGGTATTTTTCGCTAAAATTTTTGTACAGACGTGATTTTCAAAATCACAACTGCAAGAATGAAGGTGAACTTGCTTGGCTTATAACTGGGAAACTACTGCTGCGATTTTGGTCGAATTTCTTGCAAAAATTGGAAATTTCTCCAGCTTTTTGGGGATATCTAATTCATGGGCGTGACACTGCTCATTTTTTTGCAAAAGGACCTTTTAGAAATACATATTTATTAGCGAAATTGGTAATGCCACGCCCACATATTACACCTTGTTTGAAAGCTGGCCTAATTTCCTATCTTGCACAAAAAAATTGAACAAAATCCGTGCAGCCGTTCAAAAGTTATACGAGTTTGAAAAACTCCTAAAATCAAAATTTGCTTGCGGAGCATGCTGGGCGCCTGGTATTTTTCGCTAAAATTTTTGTACAGACGTGATTTTCAAAATCACAACTGCAAGAATGAAGGTGAACTTGCTTGGCTTATAACTGGGAAACTACTGCTGCGATTTTGGTCGAATTTCTTGCAAAAATTGGAAATTTCTCCAGCTTTTTGGGGATATCTAATTCATAGGCGTGACACTGCTCATTTTTTTGCAAAAGGACCTTTTAAAAATACACATTTATTACCAAAATCGGTAATGCCACCGCCACATATTATACCTTGTTTGAAAGCTGGCCTAATTTCCTATCTTGCACAAAAAATTTGAACAAAATCCGTGCAGCCGTTCAAAAGTTATACGACTTTGAAAAACTCCTAAAATCAAAATTTGCTTGCGGAGCATGCTGGGCGCCTGGTATTTTTCGCTAAAATTTTTGTACAGACGTGATTTTCAAAATCACAACTGCAAGAATGAAGGTGAACTTGCTTGGCTTATAACTGGAAAACTACTGCTGCGATTTTGGTCGAATTTCTTGCAAAAATTGGAAATTTCTCCAGCTTTTTGGGGATATCTAATTCATGGGCGTGACACTGCTCATTTTTTTGCAAAAGGACCTTTTAAAAATACACATTTATTACCAAAATCGGTAATGCCACCGCCACATATTATACCTTGTTTGAAAGCTGGCCTAATTTCCTATCTTGCACAAAAAAATTGAACAAAATCCGTGAAGCCGTTCAAAAGTTATACGAGTTTGAAAAACTCCTAAAATCAAAATTTGCTTGCGGAGCATGCTGGGCGCCTGGTATTTTTCGCTAAAATTTTTGTACAGACGTGATTTTCAAAATCACAACTGCAAGAATGAAGGTGAACTTGCTTGGCTTATAACTGGAAAACTACTGCTGCGATTTTGGTCGAATTTCTTGCAAAAATTGGAAATTTCTCCAGCTTTTTGGAGATATCTAATTCATGGGCGTGACACTGCTCATTTTTTTGCAAAAGGACCTTTTAGAAATACATATTTATTAGCGAAATTGGTAATGCCACGCCTACATATTACACCTTGTTTGAAAGCTGGCCTAATTTCCTATCTTGCACAAAAAAATTGAACAAAATCCGTGCAGCCGTTCAAAAGTTATACGAGTTTGAAAAACTCCTAAAATCAAAATTTGCTTGCGGAGCATGCTGGGCGCCTGGTATTTTTCGCTAAAATTTTTGTACAGACGTGATTTTCAAAATCACAACTGCAAGAATGAAGGTGAACTTGCTTGGCTTATAACTGGGAAACTACTGCTGCGATTTTGGTCGAATTTCTTGCAAAAATTGGAAATTTCTCCAGCTTTTTGGGGATATCTAATTCATGGGCGTGACACTGCTCATTTTTTTGCAAAAGGACCTTTTAGAAATACATATTTATTAGCGAAATTGGTAATGCCACGCCCACATATTACACCTTGTTTGAAAGCTGGCCTAATTTCCTATCTTGCACAAAAAAATTGAACAAAATCCGTGCAGCCGTTCAAAAGTTATACGAGTTTGAAAAACTCCTAAAATCAAAATTTGCTTGCGGAGCATGCTGGGCGCCTGGTATTTTTCGCTAAAATTTTTGTACAGACGTGATTTTCAAAATCACAACTGCAAGAATGAAGGTGAACTTGCTTGGCTTATAACTGGAAAACTACTGCTGCGATTTTGGTCGAATTTCTTGCAAAAATTGGAAATTTCTCCAGCTTTTTGGGGATATCTAATTAATGGGCGTGACACTGCTCATTTTTTTGCAAAAGGACCTTTTAAAAATACACATTTATTACCAAAATCGGTAATGCCACTGCCACATATTATACCTTGTTTGAAAGCTGGCCTAATTTCCTATCTTGCACAAAAAATTTGAACAAAATCCGTGCAGCCGTTCAAAAGTTATACGACTTTGAAAAATTCCTAAAATCAAAATTTGCTTGCTGAGCATGCTGGGCGCCTGGTATTTTTCGCTAAAATTTTTGTACAGACGTGATTTTCAAAATCACAACTGCAAGAATGAAGGTGAACTTGCTTGGCTTATAACTGGAAAACTACTGCTGCGATTTTGGTCGAATTTCTTGCAAAAATTGGAAATTTCTCCAGCTTTTTGGGGATATCTAATTCATGGGCGTGACACTGCTCATTTTTTTGCAAAAGGACCTTTTAGAAATACATATTTATCAGCGAAATTGGTAATGCCACCGCCACATATTATACCTTGTTTGAAAGCTGGCCTAATTTCCTATCTTGCACAAAAAATTTGAACAAAATCCGTGCAGCAGTTCAAAAGTTATACGACTTTGAAAAACTCCTAAAATCAAAATTTGCTTGCTGAGCATGCTGGGCGCCTGGTATTTTTCGCTAAAATTTTTGTACAGACGTGATTTTCAAAATCACAACTGCAAGAATGAAGGTGAACTTGCTTGGCTTATAACTGGAAAACTACTGCTGCGATTTTGGTCGAATTTCTTGCAAAAATTGGAAATTTGTTTGACACTGTGGACAGACCGACTTGCATTCAAAATATATTGTTCCCGGTATTTGAGAAGATGAATATCCCTTCAGTCGTTTCGTAATTAAAAACATATACAATTTATTAACTGTGCATGTGTAAAGAAAAATTTTAATCAATTTAAAATTATAAGGTAACATATTAATTAGTATGTGCTAGCTAATGATGGCTTCTTTGCCACCACTATGCCACATTACATTTCGTTTTACAATAATAAAAAAAAAGAAAAAACCGAAAGCATGAAAGCATTTTGTTGAATATAGTACGAATGTAGAATGTATGCGTAGACACGTACGCATATGTAGTATGTGTGTATGTGTGTAGTTATTGGACATTACACATGTGCGTGCTTCACAGTAATTTTAAAATAGACATTTTATTACTTTCTTTACTACTTGACTAATACAAGTGCGTATATATACACACAAATGCACATATCCATACATGAATGTATTCTTTGAAGCACACATAAAACAAATTTCAATTTATGCACACAACCACACTTACATAGAAAGACATTTGTTAACATGAATGTCTGTCTAACCGTTTGCTTTATTGGTATACATCCACCTACCACCTACTATTACCTCGAATTTAAACATTCCCCTGCTCCCCTTCCTCGCAATACACATTGTTTTGTGGCACATGGAATCTATTTATCAAAAATATGCCCAGCCGTCTAACCAACGGTCTACACTTACATTTGCAGTCGACGGCATTTGCAGTATAGTCATTTGGGGGAGGCACGTGTGTGCGTATATATCGCATGTAGATACATAAGTGTACGCTTGTACAATATTTTACAAAGACCATACATTACTTTAACTGTTAATATGTAAAATTTTCCACCACAAAACCCCACACATTCGAAAGCATTTGATTTGGTCTTCACCCGTGCTCTTGAAATGCTTAGTAATTGCTATTAAATAAGTATGTATGAATGGGGGTGTATGGATGTGTGTTCACGTATGTGTTTTAGGTATATATAGGTAAGTTTAGATGAGTATATTGTTCTGTACATATATCACTGGTCATAGCATTCTAACTGTAATCATGTAACCAAACTGTTTGCTCTCTCAACATTAACTTTAAACTCTACACACTCTTTTTTGGATATATTCTCTCTCTTATTTTTGATACATTTTAAATATTTACATTGTCTAGCATAAGAATATAATTTTACATAAAATCATCTATTGTTAAAGCAAGTATGTCTGTCTATCTGTCTTTAAAGTTTTATAGAGTATGGAAAAATTGTTCGATTTTTAAATAAACATTTTGAATCTAATAATAAATTTTATTTTATTTTAATTTATTTTATTATTGTTATTCATGTATACATGTTGTTGTTTGGAGATTATGTTGCTGATGCGTAGTTTTAAGCATATATATCATTTTTTCCTATTTTTTATTATTATGTTAGAAAAACTGTTTTGAAATCTTCTAATGAATTGGCGGTATGTTTAGCTAAGACTTGGATTAATAAATAAATAAATAAAAAATGTTTCAAATATCATCGAAAAATATGAAGAATTGGTTGGTTTTGTACATACAACGATCTTTTGTTAGTGCACCAAGTAAGTTTTTCTCTAGAATACAAAGTTTGAACTGTTGTAACATTGCAAAGAATTAACCTAGAAGTAAAGATTTTACATTGTTTGAAAGGTTACATTCTTGACATTCAAATGAATATAATTTTTTTTTGTACGGGATTCGTATTGATTCTCAATTAGCCACCTTTTTTCAATACTGTTTCAAAAGACGCTTTTCATGGTAGTTTCAAATGTGTTACAGTGGACTAATCATGTTTAAACTGGCATCATTGCTTTCTACTACAGCATGTATTACGTAACTGCTTGCTATGCTGAGTATGGTTTTTTGTTAATGCGGATGTGTCTGCTATCCAGCTGCGTCCTCTTTTGGCACATCTATGAATGGAATAATTACAGATAGATATACAAAAATGTTAATATTATAGCAGATATATAGATTATTGTCGATTATGAGCATGGCTCTTGGCCGATTTTGCCCATTTTAAATAGCAACCTGCGTGCAAAAACTAAAAGTGTTTATACAAAATTTCAAATCATTGTCTCAAAATTTACAGCCGGACACACAGACATACCTGTCTTGATCGAATCAGTTTTAGACGGTGATCAAGTATATATACTTATAGCGCCTTCTTCTTTGATGGGTATAAAAATCAAAAATTATTTACTTTAACTATTTGGTGATCCTTTGAAAATGTGTTGTGATTTTTTTCTTAACAAAAAAAAGAAATTTTTCACGATTACAACATCACATATATTTGGTATTGTAATGTATTTTTTGACAAGGTTTCCATAGATTTTGCGGTATTACTGCCTTTGTTTATATAAGTTTACGATTACAGTTATATATTGAAGTTCTTTTCCCTTGTGAGATGACATTGCTTTCTCATTATGAAACGGGATAATTACAAAAAAAAAAACACACTTATCATTCAAAATGTCTGTGTGTGTATAGGTATTCATGTAATTAGTTTGTTGAATCTTTTCTTTACGGAATTCTTTTACATACATATCTAAAATAGATTTCCCACCAAATCACAAGAACTTATCATATGATTGGGCCTGACGTGCTTGCTTTTATTCCCCATTTATTTTCAATTTTTTTTTTCTTTTGGGTTCTTTGTTATTCGTATTTTTATTGAAAATGCGTGCCATACAATCTGTTTAAATTATTAAGGGTGCGAAAAGATGCAGATGCAGATGCACATGAAATCGCACATCACAGTTACAAAACGTTCAAAATAAATTGTAATGTAATGTAATACAGCTGTAGTAGTTACATGGGTATATGTGTTGTGTGTGTGTGTGTTTATATATGTTTTGCAAATATCGTTCATTCGCTGCACCAAAGCCGCAACCAATTGTATTCAGCTGTACGAGAATGTGCGTTTTTCTTTGCTTTTTGGTAACATTGAAAAATTTTATTTGTTGTTGTTATTATTGTTATTGTTGTCATTTTGTGGAAATTTTGTGAAATTTTGGCAACAGCGCATACGCACTCTACTATTATCACCACTTACACATATACACATATGCATGCATTTGTGACTGTGTGCGCTTAAAGAACAACATGGTATAGAACACTGTGAAACTATGCTTCATTGCGCTTGAATAAAGATGCAATTAAACTAAAACAGACTAACAACAACAATAACAATGATAATAAAAGAAATAATAATAATAACAACAACACGTATGAAATTGTTGTATAAGTATTGTGGGAATGTTATAGAAAAACAGATAAAAACTTAACTTAGATCGACTTTTTGATACCCTTTATTTTATTGATTCGAAAACTGTAAACATGAGAGACATCAACGATCAATATCTGCACTAAATAAGTTTTTTTTTTATACACTGAAGGCATGCCTTATAAATACGTTTATGCAATTCCAGCTTTGTTTTTGTGATTGTGTGATTTTTGTCGATTGTAAGTAGGGTACTTCACAGATTCTATCCGAATTAAATTGCAAGCTACATTCCGTAACTAAAAATGTCTGTACAAAATCTTAGCCTAATATCTCAATCAAATATCTTTATATACAGATGTACGGACAGACATGCTTAGATTGATATAAATGATGATGCTTATAAATAATATACATATATATAAACATACTTTGAGGAGTCTTCGAAGCTTCCTTTTGGAAATAACGAACTTAATATACTCCCATCTTCTGTGCAGGGTAAAAAAAAAGGAAATTTATACAAACTAACAATAGACAGACCTACCTACCAACATAAATGAAAAATGAAACATGTTAAATATCATGTGCAATGTAACAAGTGAAAGTATAATTAAAGGTCAACTCCCAAAAAAGTACTTTACGTTTCTCCGGTTGCATTTCAACTTCAAAGTGTTCTAATTTGTATACAATTGTACGTATACAAATGAAAATTAGATTTCTACATCACTCACTCGTTATAGCCAAAGGCATAATACTTGTGCTTCTAGTTGGGAAGGTTGAGAGTTCGAGTCCCGCAGAGTGTAAAATTGCGTCGGGTCTTTCCATTTGTGGTTGACATGTTTACGATCGCTCTACAACCTTTGAAAGTTGAAACTTTGTTGTAGACTTTTTTTTACTTAACGTTCACAACTGGTAAAAATCCTTTACAATGGCAAAAATTTATCAACAAAGTTTAACTTATACTTAATTATGCCAATGATGTATTGAAAGTGGGCGAAAATTGTCAACTTAAACACGCCCACAATTTATCTAAAAGCCTGCATTTGCTGCAGAATTCAATATTTGGTACAGTTTGTGAGAAAAAGCGCAATTTCATACAGGCCGCGCCTCCCAGTTTGCATTAAAATGGATATCTCAGAAATGACTTAAGCCAAGTACAGCTTTTTTTATTTACATATACGAGTATTTTCTCTTTGTGCAAGTCAGCTGTTTGTGGCGACTAGTCTAACGCTATGTTGACGCCAACGTTAAAATCTTTGCTCAATTTTTTTTTTTTTATTTATCTTCCACACAAAACGATAATTTAAAATACAATGCATACTCGCACAAGCATATACACATGTTGACATTTTATACATATATATACTCACAGCTCATGCATACAGCTACATGCGATATGTAAAAATGTACACAAGCTTAGTCATACTTGTAGCTACAAAAGTATATAGTACGTAGATATATATACAAAAACAAAAAACACATATACATACCCATGGTAAATATTTTTTATGTATGCTTATGGCTTTACGTACATATCTGGTTAATGGTTAATTTTGCTTGAGTTTGAACGCTTGTGTGTTTGACACACATGTTTGCAGTGACTATCTGGCTGGCTGATAGTTTGTGTGTCTATCTGTCTGTTTGTATATCCATCCTTTAGTATTAATGGACATAACATACTATAAGTATGTAATAATATATATTCAAACGAGTGTGTACGAACGTGTGCATGTATATACGTAGAGTTGTGTGTAAATATATTTGCATTTACACTGTATGGACGTATCTTGTATTTATATATGAGTGTGTACTCTTAGTTAGAATATAACATAAAAATTTTAACAAATTGTTGTTTCAATACTAATTAAGAAGAAGAAGTTGGGGGAAGGTTTTTACAACGTGATCTTAAAAACCAAAGGTACGCTTACTTTAGTGAAAGTTTATATCCTCTACATATGATAGGGAGGTATACTAATTTTGTCATTCTGTGTGCAATACCCAGAAGGAGGCGTCAGAAATCATACAATGTATATAATTTCTTGATCAGCATAAAAAAACTCAGTCAATCTAGACGTGTATGCTCTAGTGTTTCTGTGTTGTTTACATGATCGTAAATTGTGAGATATTGAGCTGAGATTTTGTACAGACACATTAAAATTATGCACACAAATTGCTTTTTTAAAATGAACAAAATCGGTCAAGAGTCACTCACACAATGGACAAAAAAATATTTATCTGGCATAAAAATTATGCTATTAAATTGAAATTTGATACAAATATTCATAATTATCTCATCCATCAATGTAACATGAATGAAATTTGGTATAAGGACATTTGTTTTATAACAAAATTTTGTGTAGAATTGGTAATGAGTTGAATTTGGATCTGACATGACCATTTTTAGAATCACTTTTCATATAAAGTTTTTTCACAAAGTCAATTACTGGTGGTTTCTGATTCTTAATAACAACAACAACTATAGCATTAATTTTGAAATTAAGTATAAAGTAAAGTATTAAATAGTAGTTGTACAGACCGTTTCAATTTTCATCACTCAAGGAACATTTATCACAGATAAATACAGGGACAGACATACAGACATAATTAGATTTTATAGATAGTTTTTGACAGAGTTTAATACTGCTTAAGAATGTATCATATACCCACTTTGTGGAATCTTTGAAGCGTCTTTCTAATAACTATAAATCGTATAACCAATTAAGTAAATTGCTAACTTCAAGCTAATAATATCAAAATATTTTCACACTTTGTTTTTTCATAATAAAAAGTATAAAACCATTCAGAAAAATTAGTACGTATATTGTAATTTATCATCTTTTGTCCCCTCCTACTTCCCCTATTCATTAAATCTTCTTTTAAGTTAATTTCATACGATTTCCGTAAAGCATTAGTAGACCTTTCGAAAAGTCGATTCTCCTTTCCGTTTATGTGCCACATTACTAAGCCCAATGTTAATGATAATGGGAATGCACCACACAAAAAACAAAAAAGTAGTAAGCGCCGCATGACGCAAGAAAATCGTAAAAATCTTTTTTTTTTTTCTTTTTCAAATCATTATACTTTTCAATGAGTGATCCCCTAGTAAGCTGACCGTACAAAATAACTTCTAAAAACTCTTTAATTAATCAATTAATTGAAATGAAATTATATCCAAAAAAAAAGAAAGGTACAAAGAAAAGACAAAGAAAGAGAAATATAAAAAAAACATTTTAAATGCGCGCGCTACTAGCCAGCTACTAAGCAACTCACTAAAAAGAGCATTCATCAGAAAAGAGTTCTTTAAAACAACTCAACGAAAAAGAAGAGAATAGTCATCGACTTAATGCCCCTACTTTCTATTGTTTATATAAAAATGTATTTAAGTCAGAATAAATAATTAGTAGTACTGTTACTGCTCCTCAACTGGACTCTACCTATCTTGCATTTTCTCAATTGTTGTTGTTTAAAAAGAGTAGAATTGTAAATATAAGCCTCTGGCTGTGGTTAAAAAAAAAAAAGGAAGAGATATGCAAAAACAAAAACAAAAATGAATTGAAATTTTTTTAAGGAGAAGTGAGAGAGAGACTTGTATAAAACTCGAAGAGTTTGAGTGCACATGTCTCGACCATACCATTCGTTCCTTTTTTTTTTAATCTTTTAGGGCACAAACAAATACTCTACAGCACTGCAGTGAATGTTTGTTGTTGAATGTTTCTATCTCAATACGGTGGAACGTAACATTCAAGGGCAGCGATGCAGCAGTGTCGCTGTTGAGTGTATGTTTGAGCGCTTTCTCTTGCCCTCTGTCCTATATACTCGTACACTACAAATACAAAACTGTACATAAGCATACGTTTTAAACTGTACAGTATTGTGTACTGTTAGACTATACAAAAACATTGTTGTTGTATTTTTTTCCTCTTTTCACAAACACACATACCCGAAGTGTGAGCGAGTGTGTATGTACAAATTTGTAAAAGTATTTGTAGCAGCAATTGTAGTTAAACTTGACTTCGTCAGCCAACGAAACAGGACAAATACAACAGATATTGGCAAAGCGTGTAACGGAGCGGACGGTTTTGAATCATAAGCGGCGGCGTCCTCTTTTTTATTAATTTTTTAGTTTTTTCTCTTACAAAATCCAAAAAAAAACTAAATTTCGGCATAAATTGTTTCGGCCTCAGCAAGAAAAGAACACAAACTTTTTTTTGGCAAATTTAAAAAAACTGCACAAAAATTAAACATTTTTATTTGCTTTTGAGTTTAAATTGGAAAACTACGAGTCAAGTTTGAGTCAAAAAATTAACTATTTTTTTAAAAAACTTTTTATTTAATCTTTGGTTGGTGTGAAAAATAAAAACATCGAACAGCTCTTAACAAAATCAAAATTCAAAATTCGCCAAAAATTACAAAAATTCAGTTTCTTTCATTTAAAATTTTGATTTTTTGAGTTAAAAAAAAATTATAATTTTTACCAAAACCCCTCTAAACCTAAACTACCAAAAAAACAAAAAGAAAAAACCAAACACGCAACCAAAAAAAAAAAAACACATAACGTCACTTAAAACATTAAAAAGAACGCGCGCGCTTTATAAAATAAAAAATAAGTTTTAGCAAAACTAAGAGACAAAGAGTTAAAGTAAAAGATAGTGAGCATACCAAATGATTAGTGATCGAGACACTTGAAGAGTGAAAATAACCGAATCATAAAAAAAGAGCGAGTAGCGGAATTTACAACAGAAGCAAAAACAGCAAACAGCACAGACATCGTTGAAATATTCTCATAGAATTACGCTTCTCTACAACAACAACATTTTTCAAAAACCTAATGGATATAAATTGTGTATGTACTATATAAAAAAGTGTGTGTGTGTGTGTGTGTGTGTGTGCGTTTGCACGCATAATATTTTTGTATATTGTTGAAATACGTGTAGTAGTGTGAGTCCTTTTCGGAGAAAAGCAAAAAACAACAACAGCAATACAAATAATTAAGAACTCCATGAGCAGCTCAAATTCTAAAACAACAATTTATTCGTTAGTTTATATTTTGGTTACGGCCACGGACGAACCCGTCTTGCACCGCGAGCAACGGGAAATTAAAAAAAAAAAAACAAAAAATGAACATTTTGATCACCAACAGTAATAACAATAACAACAACTCAGGATAAATGCCACAACAATATCTTGGCTTATGGCCAATAATATAAATAACGAAATGTCGACAGAAGCAGTGACCGAAGTCGATGCAAATGGCTCAAATTCAAATATGAGCGGTGTTAATACAACAACATCAACAACAACAATAGCTGGTGACAATAGTAGCATAAATCATCATCCACCCTCACACCATTCCACTCATAGTACAGCGATGCCGAACGATACAATATCAGCTGCGGCCGATTCCAGTGATAATCAACCGGATACACAACCACTACGGGGAAATGGTGCTAAGGCTAGTCCCGTAGTTTCTGAACACATAGAACAACAGCAACAACAGCATCAATCGTCTAGTGACCAACAAACAACTCAACATCATCATCACCCTCATTCCTATCCTACATATGGTGGTGTACCACCATCATTATACTCCACTGGTTTATATAAATCTTTAAATCCTTCTACAATGAATTCTCGACCCACACCTGCATCCATCCAACAACAGCAGCAACAACAACACCAGCAGCAGCCAACCCTTTATCCTTCATACTTGAACAGCTATCAACAATTCTATCAAGAGCAGCAGCAACAACACCAACATTCCACGCATATGCTCGAACCAATGGACTATATGACAACACCATCCAACCTTAATGATTTTTATGGCAATCCTGCTGGTGGTGGCAATATTAGTGGCCTTGATGAATCTAAACAAGCAGCTACCGGAATACGTTATCATCCTTACAATTTGCCACAAGCCATACCTACTCATCCTTCCGAAACTGAACAGCCGACGGCTTCATCTAGTCCAAAGATTGTTAGTTCAACAAGTCCCACAACAAACAATATTGGCGGTAGTAATCTTTCAAACCGTATTGCTGGCGTAGGTAATGATGGTGGGGCTAACAATTCCAATACGCCAACCATTGGTACGAGTTATCCCTGTACAAAATGTGGCTTTACGTTTACGACGGAAATTGGATTACAGGACCATATAAAATTTATACACACCTCCCCCTACCAAAATAGAAATTATACCACAACACCTACAACCAATGCTACTCCTTCAGGACCCATGGACCAAACACAAAGTCAAGAAGTTATAACATCTCATGCTATGGGCAGAACGATGAATTCTAGTAATACTGGTGTAGGCGTGGGTGGTGGTGGTGTAAATGTTAATCCTGGTGAAATTTTAGACTTGGATTCCCAAAAACTCTTATATCCTCCTGGAACCGGTTCGATGAATTCCGTTAATATTTCAGGTCAACCCTTATATTCGATGCATCCTATGCAACAGAGTGGTGATATGTCGGTTTGGAATCAACAGCATACAGCTGATGGTGCTTTACCACCGTATATGGCACCCCAGCAACAAGTATCAACGACGGACACTAAACCAATTATTCCGCAATCAAATTCACCTTTTAATAGATCACCAAAACAATCACCATTCAGTGGCAGTAGCATTAAATCTGAATATTCGGGAGTTGGTGTTAAAAGTGAATTTACGACGTCTGCTGAAGATAATCATGAATTTGCTCTTAATACGCAACAAGTAATGGCCGCCACCCCCATAATGTCATCCGGCAGTCCAGCGGAGTTTCCCTCTACCACCACTACAGAAGGATTTCAGGATGTGCAACAGCAATCATTGAATCAAAGTCACCAGCCATTAACCAAACAACAGCAACGACAATCGAAAAATGGCCATCAATATCGTGGCAGCAGTAAAAATGGTGGTAATGGAACTGCTAATTTTGAAGCACCTACGTCAAGCTCAGCAATGTCGGGAAATCAATCTGGTTCCACAAAAGCAGCAAATTGGAAATCGAATGAACCCCGCCGTCCTAAAACTTATAATTGTACTGCCTGCAATAAATGGTTTACTAGTTCAGGGCATTTAAAGCGCCACTACAACACAACCCTACATAAAAATGCTGTCAAACAAAGTGGTAAACCAGACCCATGTACTTTACCCATATCGCAATTTCATCATCCGTCGCGGGATCCGAACTCGAAAGTAAATCGTAGAGGAAACGGTGGTGGAGGTAATAATAATTCAGTGTCGCAAAGGCAACAACAAAGGCCAGCACCAGTGCAACCACCCGATCCATCTAACCAAACGCCAACTAATGTGAATAATGTGGCGCCCATGAATTCCTTTGCGAATGCTGCATCGCCGAATTCTGGCAGCTATATGGGTACAGCACCTACCACCCATCCCTACCATGAACAACAGCAGGGGCAATTTTTAGCGCAATGTCAAACCACAACTGCAGCACCATCGGTGATAACAGGTGAAGCAGTTTCTACCATACCATACGAACAAACCGAAATCATGAACGGTCACCCAAACGGGCTAGCAGGTCTCTCCGTCCCAACAACAACAATATCAATGCCGTCCTCCCCAGTGAGGGGCCTGCTGAACTTAACATCCCCAACAACGGCAACAGCCATAACCAGCATTTCACAAAAGAACGAAAGGGAGGCGGCAACAGTAACGCCAATTCAAGATCAACTAACCAGCAATCAAATTCCACTAATGCAAATCATGCAAACGGTAACGCATTATCCAATGCACGAGGAGGAGTCAATAACACTGGATGCCACCGAAACTACAACAGCGGACGATCAAGTGTGGGTTTGGCAACAGGAATTGGTGGATCATTGTGTTCCACCCCACCAGTTAGCAGTAGTACCACCCCCTTTGGTATCGGAGCTGGCGATGCGTCATTCTCCACAGCTGTTGGACTTGGATTTGCTGCGGCAGGTGGACCAAGCGGAGGAGCTCAATTACAACCACCATCACATCCCACCCCTCAGCATGCATCGGGAAACACGTACGCCACTTATTACATCCCAGGGCCAGGCGGTGTCACTCCAGGGGCAGCAGCAGTCGGTACCAACCAACAACATCTTTTCAGTCATGCTGCCGCAGCAGCCGCTGCAGCAGCTTCCCAATATAACGGAAGTACAGCAGCGGCAGCCGCAGCCCTACCCACCCATCACACCTTTGGATATCAACATGCAGCCCAACAATACGCTGCAGCAGCAGCTGCCAGCTACTACCATCCACATTCTCACCCCCATCCCCACCACCCCCACCAATATGGACAATTCACCGCCCAATCTGGTTCCCCATACGGCGCTGCAGCCGCTAACCACCAATACCACCACCACCACTCAGCCACTGGACAATATCATCAATATGCCCCAACACCTGCCGCAGTCGCAGCACATCACGCTCAACAACAGCAACACCACTCCTATGTGCCACCAGCCTCTGCAACAGCAGGACTCACTTCTGCAGCACCAGCTGGAACCCATCCAGATCTCTCCGCACACTACTATTGGTAATTATCCCATGAAGCGTTCGAACACACCAAATCTTGATATAATCAATACAAACGCAAATGTCGGAACAACTACCATAACGACTAATACCTTTGCCAGCACTGCCTCTAATACTAATCACATATTAACAACTGTGACTCCATCCAATGCCCATGTTAACGGAGGCTCATGCATTAGACAAATTTCACCTAGACAAGGCGACTTACCACCTAATCTAATAATGTCACAATATGACGAATTCGAAGTAAATGATAGGATGGTGGTGAACCCAGCCCTAATCACAGTAGCACCTAACAATATTAATGGAGATAACAACAAGGAGAATATTAATATTGTTTATGAGCAGCAAAACTATCACTACACACCCGCAAAGAAGGCAAAGTTGAAAACTAAATCTCCAAGGAAAGCCCCGAAAACGAAAATTGAAAAATCCGATGGGCCACACATTTGTGTAAAATGTAATAAAAAGTTTACTAGCCAGTGCTACCTAACGCAACATAACGATAAAATCCATTCAGGTAAATACGAATTCCGCTGCAAAATGTGTGGCAAAGGCTACAACGATGTACAAATATTCGAGAAACACGTCAAATGCCATACGAATCCGGACAAAGATTACAAGTGTACCTGGGCGTCCTGCACCAAACAATACAACCACAAGTCCGATCTAACCCGACACATTCGACTATTACATGAAAATAATTTAGAACTATTGCATACATGTCAAATCTGTGGTAAGAGTTTTTGTCGCAACGACCATTTACGCAATCATATATTGTCGCATGAAAAGCGATCGAAGAAAGGGGGCAAAAGGGGTTATAAAGTAAAACAAAATCTAACAATATAATAAAACCTTGAGCAGGTCACCTAAGCATGAAAGAAGTACAAAGAATAAGAGGGTACGTTACAAAGGTATACAATGGACAATGAATGACTGTTTGAATTTGTGAATTTGAACATAAACAATAATACATAGACAAGCTATATAAGTAAAAAATATTTTATTAATAATTTATTAGTGATATTACGTCCAAAAATTATCAGGGATTAATTTAACGTATTTAATATTATTAGAAATTTCACATTTTTGTATAAAACAACTTCAACATCATCTTTTAATTTCTCCCATAATTTAATTGTAACTATTATAAATAAAAAAAAAATATGTTAATTACTTTTTTGAAAATCCCCAAATTATTGCGTTTATATTTTCTTAATTTTGTGTTATAAATTTCCCTTGGTTTGTATGTTTTTTTTTTTTTAATTTTAAATTTTATTTTGTTCCAATACATCGTATATTAATTTAGCTAAGAAGAGGGCGAAGAAAGAAGAAAGCAGATGCTAAGTGTACTTCCCTGCCGCGTAATTGTTACGGTCAGTTTTAATACAACTTCATCCTTAATTAGCGATTCGATATGGACTGAAAATCATTTGTAGGGAAACTAATCCATTAAATTATGAATACACATATAAAATATATGGAAAATACCTAAATAATTATAATGCTTGATAAAAGAAAAGGCGTTTTTTAAGTCTAATAGAACTTGAAGTTCAAAAAAATAGTACAAAAATCCAACTGATTTAATTCTTTGGAAAGATGGCATTAACATAATTGAAATGATATGGAGCATAAAGCAAAAACACTTTACCCTAAACGTAACATTTAAAAATGACAGAATCCTCTGCGAGAATCATCAACTGGTTATTGCGTACAGTAGGTATAAAATTAGCCAACGATTTATTCAAAAAAGAGTCGACGAATAGCTTTAAACATTAAACTAAATATAACAAGGACTGACGGACGCATTTTAATTATTAATTTATTATCGAATGAATTTAGCAACGTTACTGCTTTCATAAAATGGCTGAAAAATAGAAATTATCTTTACAAAGAAGATTCAATTTCTTCTTTTTAAGATTTCACCAACAACCACCTCAGCAACACAGAGCAAGATCATACATATGTTCATGAACTACATACAAAATATATGTAAATGTAATTGTGTGTCTGTTTCAATAATTAACGAACATGTATTGCACAAAAACATAAGCATCCAGTAAAGGAATTGTGTGTGTGTGTACGATTGTAATAGCTGAAGCCTAGTATTTATGTAGAGATTGTAAAATTTCAAATATCATATAAAAGATCTTAAAGAAGAACAAGATGATCGCTATACAATGGACATTTCATTTATATACAGATACCAACACTAAAGCAATACATAATACAACAATATAAAACGTAATAGACGTTTGATGAGGGAAGAAAACAAACACAAACAGCAAGCAGTTATAAGGAGGGACAGAAGGACAGAATGACAGACAAAGAGAGTTAGCAGACGCACACACAGAATGTGTGCAATGATGTGTGTATGTGTGATGTCGCCTGGCCGCCTAAAAGACATCCCAGTTTAAGAAAAGATGGTTAAAAGAATAAAAGACAGTTGTTGCGCATGCGCTCTCAACCGATAACATTTTCATAGCATTAGCACTCATACACAAGCAGACTCTTTCTTTATACATACCTACATATATAAGTTTGTATATATATGCGTATAATAATATGATAATGGAGCATTCTGTCAGGGTGTGTTGTATACTAAAGAAATTTTTTTTTTTTTTGTTGGCTTTTGCTTATTTTTTGATACCAAAAAGGAGAAGAAAAAACGAGTTTTCAACATTTTGTGTTAATCAAGTTGTTTTTGTTGTTTTTATAACTGATGTTATATTTTCTTCTTCTTCATTTGTTCAAAATTTCGCCAAATTTTTATTATACGTTTATAATGCTGGAATCCCTTATACATTCTATGTAGTTGTGTACATGTGTACATGTGTGTGTGTGTGTGTGTAGAGTGCATGTTTGTGTTTATTATACCCTTCACATAAGATATACAACTATCGGAGCGAATAAGGAACTTTAAGAAACCCACATAGTGTAGTTTTAAACAGCGTTCAAATTTCTATTCATTTGTCCATGAGTCCCTGGAGTACCGTACTTACAATTCCGCCTACAAAATTGCAAAACCTCTTATAGGCATAATTATACATCCACACAGTTAATTTGAGGCTTGTGTAGATAAATTATGGCGGGGATGGACATCAGACACAATTTACCAAAAATGGCGTATTTAGCGTGGAATTTGATCGTTGAGGTGAAATGTAACTCAAACTGTAAAATTACAATTATACATGTATGCCACGCCCATCGTTTTTGCGAAAACTTGAAGTGTGTCCCAAATTTGTCTTAAGCTAAATGTAGTTTTTTACTTGTTAGTGCATATGGCCCACAAAAAAATCAGAAATACACAATAATAGCACTCACTCATGCACGCTCACATATATAAATAAAGTTTGTCATGGTAACGATGATTTTTGTATTTTTTGTATTTTTTCTTTTTTTTTTTTTCATTACACTCAGGATGACATTCTTTAGATTTCATTTCAATTAATACAACAACAACAACAAAAACGTGTCCTTTTCATAAAACGCAATTACAAATGACTATAATTTTCGTATAGTATTGTTCAACCGGAAATTCGCCTTCCATGTAGTAGGAAAAGGAGGGAAAATTGTTCTTATTAATATTGTATGTTTGTGTTTGAAAAAAGAGTAAAAATGTTTTTATTCACCTTTTTAACTATTCAACTTTTTATAGAGAAAGAAAAAACGTCTAAATAGGTAAAAAGGCAAAAGTTATTAAATAATAAGAAAACTAAATTGTGTTAATTCTTATATATCCTCCATATACAAACAGTGGACGTGACAAGTAACAAGTAGCTGATACGTAATACGTATCAACTTACACATTAGAATTAAGTTTTGCCTGTTTGATTACGCCCATTTTTGGTACATCGCCCATTTTTGTTACTAATTAAAAATATTTCAAATTTCAACTTCATAGACACATTTTTGTGGCTATGAGAAATTTTTGTTTATGATGTGCGTATTTTAATTGGAAATTTTAATTGGAAACAGATACTAGAAATATTTACGACTTTAAGCGCTCTAATGACAGACATACGAGCATACAGCATAGGGGATAAACAAAATTATATGAACACCATGAAATTAAAAGTAAATGATGGCTAAACATCTTGTTAATAAATAAATATTTAGTACATGTCAGGTGTTCATATTATTTTGTCCATCTCTTGTAACTAGATTGACCCATGCTGATCAAGAATATACATTGGACAAAACAACCTAAATATTAACTATTTGCACATTCCCGGATTGTTAGTACATTTTCAAAATTTTATTGTAACATAAAAAACACCCTTGAACGCTTTTAGAAGGGTTTTTTCTATACATAAAATAAGATGCTACAATTTTTGATATTTTCTAATGAAACTTCCCTTTATTATAATGTTAAATTTTCACAAATATGAGCCTAATCGGAAGATTTACAATTGCCTACCTTACTGAAAATTTTTCTATTTGATACCAGTCGATAGCAATTGTTTAAACGAATTCAGCGGTGTAGGTTTAGTTTTGATTAAAGCACTGCTGCGGCATTCTAGACTAACATGGTTTAATTGAAACAATTTCACCAGAAATCTTATAAAAGATTCATTAGTAACAGTCATTAAACAGGTTTAAGGTAACAAAAAGAAAAGTGAAAAAGATTTCTAATGACAATAGTGTGGCGTTAGGATCGTTTTTAAGAAAATGTTTTCAAATATATATACATATATACACACACAGGCACAAGAATGTCTTAAATTCCTTACACTATATAATAATAATACAACAAGAAGAGAGCATTAGGACCATTAGGGGAACAATTGTTATATTTTAAAATTCTTTTAGTTTTATTTCTTCTTTTATGAATAATCCGCAATTCACCTGTGCTAAAACCTCTAAATCAATTTATATAATTGACAATTTTACAGTCAATGATGCCTGTTTCGTATAGTACCCTACACACGCCATCCTTACTATAATGTATATGAAAAAATGAAACACTTTTCGGCACATTCAGTTGTACTTCTTTAGAAAGCCTTACTAGGGAAAAGATTCTAAATCATTCGGACTTTGTTCGGAGTTACAAACAACCTTATAAACCTGATTTTCTATTTGTATGCAACAAGTGGTGTAGAGTATAACAAAAGCAGCATTTAATTTTAATATTTAAATAAAGGAATTTTAATATCACCACCATTTTTTTTTTTTATTTTTTTTTTTTGAGGATATAAGAAGTATAAGATATACAACCCCAATGTTTTATTATTTCGTCTATTTGTGTTATGTGGTGCATGACATACATATTTGCCCACTTTTCATTTTATATTTTTGTTGTTATTGCTGTTGCTTAGATTAAAAGCAAAACAAAAAAAAAATCCAGGTAAAATTTCGATTTCTGCATTATTGTATAATACTGTGTGTAAAAAACTGCAATTTGGCTTAGACCGAAAATTAAATACCCTCCACGTTTGTACGTAACCTGCGGGCATGGCATGCGTAAAATGTAACCCTCTTGCAAGCACTACTAATATAAAAAAAATTGATTAAATTCTACAAAGTGGATGTGTGCCGCCCGTTTTCAGAACATTATAGCATATGTACTAAATTATTTGCCACTTTGTACATCTATTTTTGTGACCCTAAGAGAATTTTTGTTAAAGGTGGGCGTGGTTTTTAAGGAATATTATGTATTTTAGATAAAAAGCAACTTGTATAGATAAAAAAATTTATATCCAATAAAGTGGTCACGACAGATTTTGCTGGATGGTGGTTAGCGTGGTTATTAAAAGATGGGAAACTCTTTATGTGGACCAAAAGTTACTGCATCCAAATTTAATTTAATATTTGATATTGTAAACGGACGGATATCGGGTAAATGAACTCATGCTTTGATCCAAAATATATATATTTCATAAGATCTTTCAGGCCTCCTTCTGAGCATTTCAAATGGAATGAAAAGCCTAATACACCTCCTATTATAATGTGGAGGATATAAAAATGTTTGCTAAGCATTAAACTAACAATAGGTTCCAAAAAAAAAAAAAACAACCTTTATCATCTTCACAAAAAGAAACGAAAACAAGGAATACGCAGTACATACATTTATCCAAAATGATCTTTTTGGTAACTGAGGCTGTTGTTGTTGTTATTATTATTATTATTATTGTTTTTTTGTTGTTGTTGCTATTAACGATGATGTTGTATACGCAGCATACACCACTGAAAATATACTTTTTACGTATATATATATATATAAAATGATGGCTTCTCTTCTTCTTTTACAAACTATAGAATAAAACACGAAGAAAACAAACAACAAGAAATAACGTAGAAATTATTGTTAAGACATTTATACACGTCTATACTTTTATACACATTAGAACACAACATCATCTACTATACTATATATATGCACTCATACAAACATATGTAAGCATATCTACGCATCTTTCAAAATATCATCCTTGTTTTGTTTCCTTTTAGAAGAATACACACGAGTATGTCGTATTTTTGTATATTTTATATGTCGTTGTTGTCGTTGCTGTCGCTTTACCCAAATTTTTATGTTGTGCTCTTGAAACTAACAGTGATTCATAGTTTATCAGGTTTTTTTTGTTGTGTTATTATTCGTTTATGCCCTACACCACTTTTGGTTGAGAGCTTATTGAATTTGTGCTCCCCAAACCCCAAATGCTACACCCTCCCTTAATTGTAACGATCGGCTCCGAATCAAAATTTGAGACGATTTAATTATGACCGTTTGTTCGTGCGGTTTTAAGACCCCAATTTAAACCAAGTCTTTATATGACGAAAATTTGCAGTTTTCGTTTTTTTTGTTTAAAAACTTGGTAACCCATAGTTATTTAAATTAATAAAAATTAAATTTTTGGACAATATTTAAAATTTCCCTTCCTCCTTATACAGATTTTTCACAACGTGTGTGACTTATAAGATATTGACTCGTTTTTTACTAAAACAACAAAAAAATTTATTGTAAAATATGAGTTTTGGAAATAAGTGGTGTAGGGTATTAAATGCTTAACCAACTATAACATTTTCACTTGTGTTTCCTTTACTAAATATTTCTTCTTTTTATACGTTTTTTATATAAAGTAAAGTTCGTCATTCCGTTTCCCGGAGGCGTAATCAATGTTAAAGAAAGAGCCTATTTAGCAATGTCCGTACGTCCGCTTTTTCGTTACAGTGCTCATAATCGCCCAAATTGAAATAAATTTAATCAATTCCAAGTCTATGTAGATATTTCACTAATTAGAATGAACCAAATTGGTTAAAAATCACGCCCATAATTAATAAAAAATCGACAAGAAAAATTGAGCTACGGCGTTGAATTTCGGTACACAAGTAACCGAGTGTTAAAAATAGAAATGTTCGTATAACAGACACGCCCACAATTTATAGAAAATATTTTATACAAAGCAAACACTATTAGAGGGCAAAAATTGTCCCACACGTAAGGTTTGGCCACTTTTTGTGGTATATGGTGCAAAAACGAACGCTATTTAAAGTTGAACTACTTTTAAAACCCCTTTCCATATCAATTAGCAATTCTTAATATTCTAGACAAAAGTTAGTGAGAAATAGTTAATTTCATAAAAATTTCTCATGTAAAAATTGAACCCGCTCGGGCCATTTTTAGAACCTCCTTTTACGCTAAGTCGCTGTAATTAGAATAAGTTGTAGAACTATTATGCATGGTATTAAATAGTCAGATGGAACCATATGTTCACTTGTTCTTTCACTTTTCTATTATACTTTGAAAAGTTGCCATTTTCTTTATATAAATATTTTTCCGCGAAATTTATTATTCTTTGTAAAAAATTCTTAACGAAAATGTAACCTTTACAAAGAAGCTAGCCATCTATTATATAAAATGTCTTTACGGTAATAAAATCTTTACAATATATGAATATGAAGAAAGGTAACACAGAGAGAAA
Organism: Ornithomya fringillina; assembly: GCA_963978525.1. Lineage (NCBI taxonomy): Eukaryota > Metazoa > Arthropoda > Insecta > Diptera > Hippoboscidae > Ornithomya > Ornithomya fringillina. The sequence continues at coordinate 23,174,132 of OZ021693.1, forward strand.
TACTTCAAATTTAATGTAAAACTAAAAAAAATTAATTATTCCGCGAATTATTTTCATTCACATTTTACCTTCATTTACAACCAAGTTAGCCTGTCATAAATCATGCATTCGTGCATTCCACTCAAGCGTATATTTCTAACAATAGTTTTGCGGAAACTTCCACTAAATAATAAAGATTAGCTGCACAGCTTATCGAAATGAACTAAGACCAACCATTGTTACATATGTTAGGAGGAAATTTCCCCAAAAAAAAAAAAAAAAAATTGTCTTTTGTTTATTCATTTGTTATCAGTTATTTTTCTTGGAAAATATTGTATTATTTGCCAATATAAACGGATTTCGCTTATTCTATATAATTCCCAAGCGCAGTTGGTGATTTATTACCTATGCGTCTATTGTCTATTTGCATATTTAAGATTTAGCGCGGTGTAGGTTGAAATTTTCTATTTTGAAAACAAAATGGCTAATAAACTAAAATATTATCTCTCCATATATTTCTATTTTTAACAATATATTGTAGTTGCAAATTTTTATGTGAATGTGGCGCCTACTGGCCACCACAGATTTTGAGTTTTGGACAATATTTTAAATGATTGATTTCTTTTTGTAGATTTTGAGGGTATCCGTTGTCAGAAATATATATTTATCATATGAAGTTAATCAAGTTTGTTTGTATATTTAAATGTAAATTTGTGTATAAGTTACAGGTAATTCCAGTAAAGTTTAGCTCAAAAATGCGTTTCGAGTAAAAACTTTTGACTCAAATATGGAAATGAACGTTTGCAATTTTTAAAATTGTTGTGACACAGCTGTTTGAGATAAAAATTAAGTAAACCTCACATGAAACCATTCGGACCAAGACCAAGTCTGTTAACAGCACTCTCTCTTATGGTCGCAAAAATTGCGATATTGAACTGAAATTAGGCCCTGAAGTCAGGCCCACATTCTACGAAAGCCAAACAAAGTTAAACTGCAATCTATTTATCAAAAATAGGCGGATCTCCTAATTATTCACAAAAACCTTCTTTTTTTATACATAATTATACGCGTAAGTTAATATGTATTATATACAAAAAAAAAAGAGTGTAATTTTATACCTGTCATGCCTACAGATTTAAATTTAATTTTTTTCACTTGCTACTATTCGATTTTATGTTAAAACATTTCGATTTGAAAACATATATATTTTATGGTATACCAACAATTACTTGCTACAGATTGAATTCTGTACAATGTGTACTTTTCTCAATCGTATTTCACTTGACAGTTATACTTTTCCAAGATTATTGTGTTGATTGTTAAGAATCCTACAGAGTGACCTAATTTTAAAATGATTGATTTCTTGATGGTTGCTGTCATCTGAAAGAAACAGTGTGTCTTTGTATAAAAAAGGAGATTTTCATGTGATTAGCATTATTCACATCTAGTAAAGATAATTATATTTTCTTGGAACAAAAATTATTGAAAATTGTTTAACATGTTTTGAAAGTAGAGCGATTTCTTTGGACTCTTTCTAAACTTCTTAACAGCAACAGCTTAACTTTTTAGTACTTTGCAGGGTCTCTGATACCGCACCGAGGGTATAAAAATTGATTTTCATAATAAATTACTTTCGTCTGTCTCTCTTTCTACACGTATACAGTATTTGCAAAATCATTTCACAAGATTTTCAAAAATATATGACAACAAATAATTCCCACAATAGTTTATATAAAAAAATTAAAGTTTGTTATGTAGTGAACTTTATAATTAATTGCTAATAATTTGTCGGTATAATAAAAAAAAAAAAAAAAAATACAACAACTATAATAACCACAAAAAAACAACTCATAATGAAAGCACTGCAGCATTAAATCACTTTCCTAAACATATGTTTATTTTTAACAAAACAGTAAGGCCATCATTTACACGATTGTTTTGATTGAAAGTTCCTTGATTTCAAATTTATAATAATCCTTGGAATTATTTATAATAACATAAGCTGTAGGTTCTGTATTAGAAGAGAAATAATTGAGAAGTCTCAACCGAACTGTTATGGCTGCTCTAATATTGGTGGAATCAAAACCTCATACTACTGCGACTTTAAAATCTTTTTTACTTGCAGGAAAAGATCATCTTTAATTTAATTTCGCAAATCCAACCAACACTGTATGTTATATGATATTGAGAGTTGGGTTAAAACAAAAAAAAAAATTAAGAAAAGTAAGAAGAAGAAAAAACAGCATTCAAAACACGTTTAATCCAATTTCTTTATCCCGCAAACGTACATATAGGCCAACTGATATAAACGCACCCCTACCAATGGCTTATTAAAGGTTGTTGCTTATACAACTGCATACATACACACATAAAAATTATGTATATCTTCCATGGGTGTGTGTATATCAGGAGTGTACAATAAATTCAAAAATTACATATATTTAACTCATAGACCGCACACAATAACACACAATCAACAGAGTATCATTATTAGTTTGTTTTTTTTTTTGCTTTGGCCTTTTTTTCACATGAAAATTTATTATTTTAGATTAGCGTAACATAAGGTAACTGAAACTTTTTATGTGCTATAATTTTACATACATATATCAAATATATCGTACATAAATTATATGTGTATTGTAATTAAATCATATATGGTAGGACCGCCTTGACTATATTAACCTTTAATCTTAATTAGAAAGAAAAGTTAAGCATTTCTCTGAATTAATTTAATTGTCCATCTGTCCGTCTTTTACCTGTTTGTTTTGTAATTAGTGGTTAATGTTCTTGATCGATCAAATTGCTTTCAAATTTACAGAAACCTGCCTTAAAAATAGAATGTATCGAGTCATTTTTAAAACCCCTCTCTACACATCATCTCATTTTGATATTAGACTTTATTCGATAAAACTTAAGAGTACGTACTATTTTTATACATATGGAAATATTTTGTTAAGTTTATAAATCCTATATGTGGTAAATGCCACACCCACCTTCGATCGATTCACAATCAAAATCTAAATCGATTTAACCATGTCCGTCTGTCTTAGTTTATATAAAAAGAAAATCTCACTGTGGTAAAAGGCCCGCTTTCTTTATATATTAAATACTTAACAACTGCCTCCAACACCAGCCGAAGGCATAACACTCGAGTCTCAAATGCAAGGGATCGTAGCTTTGCCTCTGACAGCCTGAAAAACTGCAGATGTTTTAAATACAAAATTCTATATATCAAGGATGGTTTGTTCTAAAAGCCTATTTATTTAAAAATCGAAGCCGATCGTACCATTTTTCAAACCTTTTACAAATTCAAAAGTTAATCTTTATATAGCAAAAAGCAACACTGCTTAGATTTTGGTAGATATTGTAGATATAGACTTCTTCTTCTTCTTATACAAATTATGATACAGATTATACTTATAAATGCGAAATCATCAGGCTTGACCCTTCATGATATTTACGTGTGACTTTCTTTTTTTACCAAAATACGTATTTTTAGGATATAAGAAGAATTATTTTTTAATATTTATGCTTTTGCATAGTAAGTTTTAGTATTTACTTAGTAGTTACTCAACACCACCTACTAGGTGGGAGGGCAGGAAAAAGGAAGAAACAAACTAAAAAGTGAACAATATTGATTAGCATCAAATTCTACTTTTATTGAAAAAGATTTATTAAAAAAAAATTTATTGAAATGTTTATAATAACAAAAAAACAAAACAAAAAACAACAACAACAACCAAAATCTAAAATTCTTAGAAATTGTATAGCACACCTTCTCATAATAATAGGAATATCAACAACAACAACAATATTTTGGTGTAATATTGCAGCCGCACAACTGTTATTTAATTGATGTTTGACTGACGGAATAACTGGGGTGTGTAGATATGTACAACATTTGGTGTATTTGTAAAGTATATAGAAATTTGAAAAAAGTATACGGATTCCAATAAACCACGGAATCTTTTAATCCATTTCAAACAAATAGAAAAAAAAACGGTGGCTACGTACGATATACGATATACTGTATACTTCAGTAATAAGACCTACAGCAACAAACGTTTAATTAAAAGGCATCTGGACCAAACGAAAGGCTTTTCAGCATATTCGTTACACCGTGAATAGTTGAGTGAAAAATTGAAAAGGAAATTTTACAAATTACTTCATCGACAGTTGCTTACTCAAGAGTTGAAAAAATATTCTTACGTTAAAAATCTTTATTAAAGAAACACAATCAATCTACTTTTACTAAGACTCTACTTAAAGGTATTGTATATAAACACATCTAAGCACACACATTGTCTAGTTATTTTCATCTCAAACAAGTCATTAGTGTTGAGATTTAAGTAAAAGATTTTCCTTTTTTTTAACGTTTTTTACATGATTTTTTTTTTCATTTTTTGTATTTTATTAAGTATGTGTAGAGTACACACTTTGTATACACACACACATATTGTCATCTATCGTACAATCTACTTAAGATAAAATGGGAAGAAAAAAAAATTGTTAAATCATAAGGCACGGCCTTAATAAGATCAACAACTCATGATTATTGTATTTGTTCAGTGCAGTATGTATGGTGTGTTTTATTGCCTTCTAAGCCTTTCAGTGATGATTTTGTTTTTGTTTTTCTATTTTTTCTTTTTCTTTTTTCTATTCTTAAAGTTCCTGTTATTGATAGCGTGTGAAAATGTTTTTTTTTTTTTTAGGAAATATAATAAAAAAATAAAAAAAATCAAACATATATTTATGATCGATATAAAATTTATAGGTTGCACTCGTATATAACAAAAAAAGATTATAACTGTAAGTCGTAAATTTTTTATAATTAGTACTCATTACCTTAACACTCAAGGCGAGTGAGGACTATGAAGATATACAATAAAATTTAACTATTTTTAAAATATATTTTTATACGCTCCACTTAAAATGGGAGGTATACTAAGTTTGTCCTTCCGTTTATAACAGTGAGAAAAAGGCTTCAAAGACCCTACAAAGTATATATATTTTTGATCAGCATCAAAAACTGAGTCGATCTAGACATGTATGTCCGTATGTCTGTCTTTTGTTGGCATTTTTATGGGCGTAAATTTTGAGATATTAAGCTAAAATTTTGTACAAACACTTTTAGTTTTTTTACGCAGATCAATATTGGTTAATCAATCAATATCGGTCATGAAGAAAAATCGATAAAAATCTTTATATTTTCCACCAAAATGTATCTAAAAAGTTGAAATTTGATACAGATACTTATAATTACCCATTTAGGGATGGGCAAAAAATGGGCATGGTCGAATAATACCCATAATTTACACAAAAAACATACTCCAAGTAAAACTCAACTTGCAAACATACACTATTAGATGACGTAGTCATATACTTGCCCACCATTTTTATGTACATAGATATGGAGGGTATTTAAAATTCGGCCTAAGCCAAATTTTTCTTACTTGTGTTAAATCTTTTATATAAAACTTTCTTTTATCAATGAGACTTTTTTTGTTAATCTTCTTCTTACAGATTATAACTGATTTTGGTTGAGACGGCCCTTCAGCTTAAGCTTAGCCATCATTTGTCATAAACCGAGCACATATCATTTATGAAGCGAAGCAGAATAACCAAAAACAACTAAAAAAATACTATATTCGATGCACCAAATCTTGCCGAGGAGTCAATAAATGCTTTGCACTTTATGTGTAATGGGGAAAATTTACTTAATTTACTGTTTGGAATCGATGTCTTAATTTTACCAATCAGAAGAGTAATTATCACAAAGCAAACAAATTCGGACAGACAGACAGGCAGGCTAGATCGACTCAGTATTCGATATTAATTCAGAACATATATACATTTGGGTGTTGCCAACGTTTTGACAAAGTGATACCCCCTACATAGAAAAAGGTTGTGTATAAAAATTTATTAATCTGTCAACAGCAAAAAAAATTGTGTCAATTGTGAAAAACTTTAAAAACTTAAACTTTTTACTTAAGAGTATAAGTTAAATTTATAATTTATATATGGATAGATTTCAGAGTATATATAAAATTATTAAAAAAGCTAAACAAGATAAATAATGAACAATTTAGTAAAGTATACAGAGATCGAACATCACCAAGGATTGAAAACAAAAATCATTATAGTTGGCTTAGGCCATATCTTGGATACTGTCTATACATATTTATAGGAAGGTTTGGTAAATTGTGGGCGTGATCCCGTCCCTAAAAATGTGTAAATTTAAACTTTGTAGTAATTGTGGCCGCGGATTTTGCTTAATTTAAATAAGAAACTATCTACGTAGACTAAGAATGTTTGTTCATAAATTCAGTTTAATATTTCAATGTTCTGGCCAATAACTGTATCCAACTGACCTCTGAAAAAAGTAAGTAAATCTAGGAACCCCGGTACGAAGTTATAGGAGGCTGACATTTATATAAGAAATTAATTTTTAAATAAAATAAATTAATCCCTAAAAAATAACTTAAAGTGCAATAATCATAAAACAATATAAATCAATATTAAGAAATAGGTTTTAAAAACTAATCAAAACAGGCAAAAAATAAAAATAAATGATTAAAAAACTACCTCAAATAATATTAAAATAAATAAAAAATAAAAGAAATCAAAAATAATTAATAAAAATTAAGAAAAAACAAGTAAGAAAACTAAATTCGGCTTAGGCCAAATCTTAAATTTCCTCCACATCTACAATAATGGGAGTGGCAGCTATATTATTACGTCCTTTAATAGTGTATGTATTACTCATCAGCTTGTCAAACGAATTTTACGCTGGGTATGGTTTTTTTGTAAATTGTGGGAGTGTCTGTTATTTGACTACGCCCATTTTTGTCATATCGATGGATGGACAATTATAAACAAATGTTTTAAATTTCAAGTTTATGGATGTTGCAAACAGAATGACAAACTTAGTACATTTTATGTGGAAGGTATAAAAATTAATCACTCCTATATACATATAAGTAACATGATATTATTATGAATCTATTATTATTTTTAGGGAAAAACGCAATAGAAATAAACGATGAAACGTAAACGGATTAATATATTTTTTGCTTAATGCAGATTTTAACAAAAAGTAAAACCAACTTTACAACAGAACTGAAAGCATAAAATAGTTTTTAATAAAAATCATTTATAAAATTAAATTAAATATTTAAAAAAAAATTATAAATAAAAATTAAATTTAAATAAAATAGAAATAGAAACAACAAATAAATATAAAAAATATAATATAATAAAAAGATATTTATAAGAATTTATTATTTTTATCACAATGCAAACAAAAAAAATTATTATTTTTATATTTAAATGCAATAATCTACAACAGAACTTAAAATTATAAATTAATCAAATAAAAATATTTTTTTTTAATTTTTAATTAAATAAATATGAGTAGAAAAAATAATAGTGAAGCTAAAGTAATATTTATTAATAAAATAAAAATAATTAAATTTTGACAGGAAAAAATAAAATAAAAACATAGATATAAAAAAAGAAATATATTAAATACTTATTGGTTTTTGAAAAAATATATATATAAACTAAGAATATTAAATAGATTTTGATAATTTGAAGAAAAACAAGAAACCATTGTAATTACCAAAGAAACGTTGTGAGTTAAATAAAATTATTTATTTATAAATTCATGATAACAACGAAAGCACTTTTTTTTCAATTTCATAAGATTGGTAAAATCTCTATATAAAGGACTAAGTAAACCAATCTCTAAATTAAACACTAAGTAAACCAATAAAACACAAAAAGTGAAAATAAAGAAAAGAAACAATTCAAAGGAACCTTGTACCTCCGCAACCTACTCAAGCAGTTTTCTTACAACAACAAAAAATATATATATCTACATCTCTTTCCTACAATTTATCAAACAAAACATTTCACATATACAACAACCACACACTTGTATCTAGAATTTAAATTATTTGTAGAAAGTCACTAATTGAGTGAAAGAGAAAAAGGAAAAAAAAAACCACAAATTTGCGAATTCTTGCAAATTCTTGCAATTAGATTAAGGAATCACAAAAACAATTATTTAGAATTATCTATCAATGTATATAATACATTTTAAATATGAATAAAATGAGTACAGAAACGTAACAAATTTAATTGACTTTTTATAAAAAAGAAAACATACAGCAACGCGAATCACCATGGGTAACAAAAATAACTAAATCTACTCATATAAAAAACATTTTAGAATAAGAAGAAAAACTGGCTTCATTCAAATCTTTAATATCTTCTACTACCTCCTCTATTAAGGGCATGGCCTCTATGCGTTAACATAAAAGTAATATTTTTCTCTAATAAGAGTCTTTTGTAAATTGTGGGGTGTGTCTATAATTGAATCGCACCTATTTTTAGCATATCGATGAAAGGAGTATATAATAATATGTGTACATAGCTCAAAATTGGTAGCTAGTAGGTAAATTTGGTCGATTGTGGGCGTGGTTATTAACCAATTTATGCTACATTTTAGTTCAATATCTCAATATATCAAATTTACGATCATGAGGGGGCCAACCACACTAGGACACACGGATAGATATGTCTAAATCAACTCAGACTTTAATGCTAATCAGGAATATACTTGTGGCAATGGGTATATTAAATTTGTGCAGATGTTTGTAACTCCTAAACCGCACATGCCACACCCACCTTCAATTATACCGATCGAATCAGAATCGAAACGCGAATAGATTCAATCATGCCATTGTGTCCATGTAAATTTTGAGATATTTCAATGAAATTTGGTACAAGGACATGTATTGGCCCAAAGAAATCTGATGAAAATGGACCGGATCGATCCCCATATAAGGTCCGATTATAATTAAATTATATATTAAAAATTGTTTTTAAAATTTTTAAAATTTTTTCAATATATATTTTTCTATAATTTTAGTAAATTTTCTTAAAATAATTTTCAAAGTCCTTATAAAAACCCATAATATATATATATAATAGTAAGTTGTTATGCTTTTTAATTTTCTATGGTAGAAAATAAAATGAATTAACGGAGAGAGATTATTAAAAACCACTAGTGGTAGTATTACGGTAGCTTGCATATATGTACATATACATATAAAGAAAAAGAGATAAGAGTCACCGACAAAAAACATATATTTTTTAGTTTACAGTGACAATAACGGTAAAACAGCATAGATTTTCGATAATTTGTATTTACTTAAAAAAAAAAATTACAGTTATTTTATTTAATAAATATATTTGCCCACCAAGATCATGCCCATTATCAGTAATAAGCGAACATACAATTTATTGTATTATCACATTGTCTCCCTTATTGTATCATAAATTTATCAAAGATTTAACAAATTGTTGAATAATTTTCAAATAAAAAAAAGTAACTGTTTCGGTAAAAACCCAAATTTCCGACAAAATAGATTTTGGTTAATTTTTTGTTAAGAATAAGATATAGTGGATGGCATAAAATGTCACAAGCATCAAGAGAAAGTAAAGGAAGAGAATGGAAAGGAAAGCAACCCTTATTTTGTGGCAAACAAAAACTGCATTGTACGTAACTGATGGCTTGCGGAACACGTGCATATGGTGTAGAGTAGATACATACATATAGTGTACATATAGATAGCTATATACCGGCACTAGCATAACTACACATATGTCATGTAGAAGAGACTCACAAAATTTAATCTACAAAATTTTCCCCTAATTTACAGACACCCCTTGTAAACAATATTTACATACATTTATATATATATATATATTTATATGTTGTGTGTGTATATGAGTATAGTATACACTGTATGTGCAATTTCGTTATGATTGTTGTTGTTGTTGTTGTTGTTTTCTTAATTTCATATTATACGTATATGCATGTGTATGCAAAACTATCACCCCAACAACAAGTAGTTTTGCAGTTGCATTTTTATACACATCTATACACACGTACAGACATGGATGACACTTTCAAACCATTTTGATACAAAAACAAAAACGTAAATTTTCTCAAGCAGATGCAACTGCGATCTCCATGTTGGTTTTTTATATAGATAACAATTTTCTATTGTAAAAAAATAAATTTTAATTTTTTTTTTATTTGCATTTAAATTACGATCATATCATCAGAACATAAGCACTACATTGTAGAAGAATGCTGGAGAGGCATATAAATTAATGGGAAAGAAGTGGCATCGGATCATTTAATACCCTACACTACTTAGTTTCAATAATGTACAGTAATCCGCAAAAGTACAACTAAACCGAATCTAAAATATAATTCTTTTAGCAGTTCGTACAGCCATAAGGTTGGGGGCATATTTGCCTGAAAGAAGCACGAAGAAGGGCCCATAATAATGTTGGCCTTGGTTTATGGTATACATTTTTAGAGTCGATTTCTAACTTGTTAGTCGTATTGCTAGAATATACACGGAGGAATTTCATTCAAAAGGCAGACCAACACTTAAAGAAAATCGAAAGCAGACCATTTTTATGTGGTTTTTCATTAAAAGATTACATTAAGTTCAGAGTGTCCACTAAATTTGTTAGAAATGCCTAAAAAGTAAGCAAGGGTATCCAAGATTTTGTCTAAGTTATATATACCTTTTTATACCCTATACTATATGTGGTAAGGTTTGTGCGGATGACACGCACCTCCATATATACTGATCAAAATCTAAATTGATTTAAACCATATCCGTTTGCCTGTCCATGTTGTGCGCAAGTTACGGGTTCAAATTTTTTAACAATTTCGTTAATATTTGATATAAAAACATTTATTGGAACCCTATTGAAAATGGATGGACCCTGCCCATAAAAGGTTTATAATATAATGAAAGTCTTTATAAAGTAAAAAATTTCAATTCTTAATATTTTTTGACAAAATTTGATAAAAAATGGTTACGTGAATAAATTCTCTAAAGGGTTTTCGGAAATTTTTAATAGAATTGCTACAAATATCTGCTTACCTCAATCACTATTTTCTTCTTCAACACTTTTAACTATTGTTACAATCTAGGCTGATGATTCTATCACTTATTTTGCATCATGGGATTTGTTTCTTTAAAATATGCGTGGAATTGAATTTTCAAAAAGCATTCTCCAGTTATTCATTAAAATCAAAATTTATGTATATTTTGATATTATTAAGGTACATATATTTTTTTAAAATGGACGGATTTCTATAAATATAAAAAAAGAAAGTTTCATTATATATATGTTACATATACTACAAGGCACTTAATTTTTACCCCTCAATATAATAAACTTTGTGCTTTCTGTGCTAATAAAATGACGATTTGATTTGTACCTAAGATTAACAGTTTGTCATATGCAGCATTTATGGAATGTTGAACTTAAAATATTAAATGTAAACAGTGGAAGTCTTGCTTTCCTACTCTTACTAAAAACTGCAAAATCTTAAAACTATCAGCGAAGCTGTGGTCATTAATAATATAGTTGATTTGGTCAGTTTGCTTGTACCAGCATAACAATCGGTTATACGACGAGCTCTCATATAATTGCTACCCAAATAGAGGTCATAGCGTCGTTTATTCTGTGGTATTATTTGCAACTGTCGCGTAGCATCTTGGAATATTAAATCGTAATGGCCCAATGGTGATGAGAACATGCTAAAGCTGAAGTCGTCAACATTTTTTCGTCCAAATAGTTGTTGAGCATAGGTGAGTAAGTTAATGTAGGCATTGATTTGAGTCTCATTGTAGTTGAGACCACCGCGCGTTACAATTGCATTGGCTTTCACCTTGCCCAGGTTGCATTTTTTATAGTCGTACAATTCGGCGCGAGTACCTAGAATAATATAAAATTAATTAATTATTTAATCTTGTAAAATTTTTCACCCTCAGTGTTAGAGACCCCACAAAATATTTATAATAATTGTCAATAATATCTTTCCGTTACAATAATGGAGTTAAAAAGTTAAAATTTATATTTTTCTACGTGCTGAGAATGGTGATATGGAATATAGACACGCCTACAAATTATAAAAAGAAACCCGCTTTATTTTGCCCTTTACATACCATCACACACTTGATTTATAGTACGCCTATATACATGACACGCCCACATATTACGCATATATATGATAGATTTGACCCAAGATAAATTTCGTTTTTTATTTGTTTTTGTGTTTTGCTATTCCTTACCATCAGTACACAACAATTCAAAATCATCATTGAGAGCGTTACGAGCCCACCATTCTTTACGTTTGCCACCCGTATTCTCCATAACGGTAGTATGTTTGACAAATGCTACATGGCCACCACCCTCAACCAAACACCGAAATGCCCCCGTATAGCCATAATAATCCTCCGAAGCGTCTCTGCGACAATAACGATAACTACTGCCGTGACAAAGATGACACATACTATCGTACGGCACACCCGTATTATACTCATTACTATTAGCGCCCGGTACACAAGATTTTGTAAAATATTCAGCAGCAGCTCGTATAGAATCACAACCGTACGGTCGTATTAAACCGTTCGATATCAAAAATGCCATGGGATAAGTCCAGCCAGCTGCTGTATTAATTCCCGTATGACACGTATATTTATTCTTCAGATAAGTTAACTCTGTGTCTGGGTCTTCTTCTTTGGCCACAGCCACCACATAATATTCCGGTTCACCCAAATTATACACCTCCGACATGAACGGTATTAAATCGTAATTTAAACCGGCAGTATATACATCACCAGCATCAAATACCGCAATATCCGCTTTGCCAGCTTGTATCCATTGCATGCAATTTATGTGAGAATGCATTTTCTTGCAAATCAATTCGGGTTTCAGAATTTGTGCTTTGAGGGCAGTCTGTTGTGATTAAATGTTTATTAAATAGAGTCAATGAATAAATGAATTTATTCAGAAGGGATTATATACCATCATTTTGATGCATTTGTCTAGTTCAGCATCTGATGTAACACACAATGTTGTGCTAGGTATTGGACATTCTCTTATTCCATATATATAATCTATAGAGTTTTGTAGGTATCTACTAAACGATTGATCATCTTCGTTAATTACCGCCAAAGATTTAGCTGCATCCTGCAATTAAATTAATAAAAAATAATAAAAAAATTTTGTTTTGCTTTTGAAATAATTGCAATTTATATACCTGGAATAAAAGATTACTTTTGCCGTAACGTTTTGATTCGAATATCCGAAATGTTTCATACAAAACTGAGTCATTAGCACCACGCCCATAAGGATCTGACATTGGTGTTGTAAAACTACTGTCTAAGGCTTCATTGCGATAACCGAAGCGATGATATAGATTATTATTATTATTATTGGTGTTGTCGTTGTTGTTGTAATTGTCGTTATTAAAGTTTTTATTGTTATTATAATCATATTTTCTACCAGCATCATCGCCTAAGCTGTCTGAATATAATTCAATGATTTTTCCCAAAAACTTTTGATATTTTTTACGTTCCCAAGAACTGCGTGCTGATGATGTTACTATAGCATCAGATGGTATCAAACCCCAACTACATTGACCATATTCTGTTGGTGGTACACGTCGTCCGTCGCGACATAATAGTTCAAAACTTTCAGACGAAATATTTTCTATAAAATCAAATCAAAATTAATAAAATATAAAAGAATTACTTTTGTGTTTACTTTAAAGCAAAATCAAAGGCTAACATTCTTACTGAATTCTGGCAGAGAGAGCATTTCGAATATTGTGGAGTGACGTAAAAATGCAACATCACCACCCTCCAACAAACAGCGGAATGCACCATCATAACCATAATAGGGATCTGAAGCCGAGCAACGTTCACCCGGTATTTTACCAGTGCAAAGAGTACAAAGTCTATATATATAAAAGTCATTAATAATACCTCCTAGTCTTCGGAAGATTGTATGAACTTACTTGTCTGAATTATCCCCTATCGGATTATATTTGTCAATCAATGAATAGACAGCACACGAATTGTTAAAATAATTGGCAGCTGTCTTAACATGATTATTACAATCCACCACCTCCATGCCACCCTCACGTTGCAGCTAAAAAAAATCCAACAAAAACGAAATATTATCAATTATGCTGCCAACCGATGTATATAAGTCTACATTACCGTATATATGGGTACAACCCATCCAGCCAAACTTCCCACCCAAGGAAAACAGGCTTTCTTTTGACGTAAATCTCTTAAACTTGTCACATCTGTTAAGGTGCCCGATTTGACAACGGCGACCGCATGATAATTAATAAAACCACCTTCGAATTTCTCTTGCATGATCGGTATTAGGGAATTGTAACGGCCCGCTGTGAAAACATCCCCAGCATCCAGTGAAGTTATGTGAACATTTTCACGATCAATATGATGAACACATTCATCGGCACTGTTTGCCATAAAACAGGTGAGATTCAATAAAGCATCATCGAAGAGGGCACGATCTCGTTCAATGGCCACCGTAAGATTTTCACATTTATACTGTTCTTCTGGACTTTTCGTACACCACACCAAATGTTGCACTTTTATTTCACTAAAATCATATTGGGCTGCAATAATTTTAAATTCATCATTAGTGATTTGTAAATAGATGAATAATATAAGTAGATATATATGTAAGTATACACAAAAACACTTGTTGCTGTTTGTTGAAACACAAAATGTTCATTGCTGTTTTTTGTATTCACCTTTAACAGCATTAAGTAAAATGAACGTTAACAGTATAGTGGTGAATATTTTTATAAACATTTTTTATTATAAAACATTAAAAAACTAATTTATTGAAAAGAAATGCACAATCTTCGTCACGCCCAAGTTATGACCACTATTCTTCTTCTTTTGTATTAAAAATGCGTCTAATAAGAGTATACATTCTCCAGGGTTACCTACCTTTATTCATCACAAGCTTTATTTTATTTAGTCTTACTTTTATAATTGTCATTTTAAAGTTTTTGTTGTTGTTTAATTTTACTATAATTTTAAAATTAATATAATATATAATTAATATAAACATAACTATAAATTATTATAATAGAAAACTTTGCAAACATTTACTCTACTACTCAGTGATTTATCAAATTATATATATCAAAGCTGTTTGCTATAACACGCAGTGAATATTTTAACACCAATTCAACCACAAAATTGAAACTTACCGTTAGGCGTTTAATTTAACACATAAATAAAATTCTTTTAAAATGGCTACATCTTCGGAACGATTGAGCCGATTTAACTGAATGTAGTTTTAAAAGAAAGAGTATGAAATTTCATTTCATTTTTTTTATACCCTCCACCTTATATTTTATATTTCATTTCCCTAATAATGCAATGAATTTATTGTTGTTACAGACAACTGTGTTACTTTTACGTTTTTATATTTTTTATTCGTCGTGGATTGCTTTGTATTACATGCAATTTCTAATTATAAATATAATAATTGGTTTAATAATAGTTTTTTTTTTTTTTAATTTTCTATTAAAAATAAAACATTTATAATTAAAACGTGTTTTCAAAGATCTGATGCATTACTGGGCGTTGGCGTTGCTTCATTGTGGATACTTACCGTCAATGCGTCCCGAAAAAGTCTACTGATTTTTGCCACTGATCGATGATGCATTAATAAAATTCATTCATTACAATAATTTACACTCACTTCTGTTTTAATCAATTAATAAAAGCAGTTTTTAATATATTTTTTAATTGCATATAATATATATTTTTTGCTTGTAATATTTACCCTTATTATTATGCATATATGAACATGAATTACATTATGTTTAAGTGTAACTTTTATATTTATATGTATTTATTTATTATTCTTTTTCACTTAATAATTTTGCTTCCACTTATTTGTATTCATATATAGTGACTATTTCTTTATTTTTATTTTACTTTATAAATAGAAATAACGAACCGTAATTGTTGGAAGGAATATATAAATGAATTATTTTGTTTAGTGTAAATAAGAACCCGCACCTGATTACGAAAAATAAAACAAGTATGAATAATATAAAAATATGTATAAAAGAGAAATTGAAAATCAAGAAAAGAACATAAATGCAATTTACTTAACACAAAAGAAACATATATTTATCAACAATATAAAGTAGACACAATAATTGTTTTTTACACATATACTGTATAAACATTAAACATGAAATTAAACTTTTATACAAAAATATTATTAACATTTATTACATTTCTTCATATTACATAAAAATCTTGGACTAATCTTTTCATTTCCAATCCAGAATCTGTCACATACGCGTCAGCCGTCTGGTAACGCTTTGTTTATTTAAAGATAACGGTAAATTTTAAAGGAAGAAAAATTATACAAAGACTGAAAAAGCATTGCTTTTATATATTATTTACATACTTTCATTGAAGTTGCTTTTCCGTGTATCACATTGGAATCGATTGATTTTACGCACACTTCTGTATATCTGAACATTCTGAAATCGTTTATCATCACTTTTAGTTCTACATAGTAACAATACTATGTAGTGTACTCAATATAGTAATAAACGTATAAAATATAAACAATTGGAGAAAGCCAAGTGGCAAAGAGAAGGGCGCTTGAAAATTTTAAACTACTTTTCTTCATAATTCATTCAATATGGGATTCAAATGAAAGAGCTTAACGAGTATAATACGTTAAGCCAAAACATTTAATAAAACTTATACACCTAATTCTTTTCTTACACGAATTTTTTTTTACACGAATTTGATTTAACACGAGTTAAAACAAAAAAAATTCTCATTTTACACGAATTGTTTTCTTTTAACACGATTTTCAATTTTTTTTATTCTTTTTACACGAATTCTTTATCGTGTAAAAAGAGAATTAGTTGTAATCATAAATCGAATACTGCGGACGCCATAAAGTTTAACATTTACATAAAAGTCTCTGTATTTTTTCAGATAATTCATTATTATCGATTACTTTAAAGAGAAATATAGAAGAATTGTATAATTTGTGCTGTAAAAACATATTTTTTAATAATATCTTCAAATACTTTCAAAATATAAGAATGATGCTTGT
Organism: Ornithomya fringillina; assembly: GCA_963978525.1. Taxonomy (NCBI): domain Eukaryota; kingdom Metazoa; phylum Arthropoda; class Insecta; order Diptera; family Hippoboscidae; genus Ornithomya; species Ornithomya fringillina. Next base: position 23,191,139 of record OZ021693.1, read on the forward strand.
TTACATAATCTTTCCATCGGTTTTTCATTATAAACAAAAAATTAAACATAATAACATTTTGTGACAATGCATTATTTATGTTTATAAAATATGAATAAATAATAAAAAAAAGCACAAACATTTTTTATGCAACTAAAAAAAAATAAAAAAACATTAAACAAATAAATGAGCGTGAGCAATAACGTTTATAAACTGAATTCACACCAAAACTATTTAGCACAGTCACCGTTTCTATTTTTGTGGTTACTGTTGGTTTCGTTTAAATATTGTTTATTTTTTTTTATTTTTATATTTAATTAATGTCTTTATCGTTCGTTTCTAGGGGTCACAGTTCGTTATATAAAAACACCACAAAAGAATATAAAAAAAAAAACAAAAAAAAAAACAAAAAATTAAATCATTAAATGAATGCTTTCCGTAATAAATTTATATTATTTATAGAAAAAGTAGAGATATATCCATCAGTCCCGTGGCAGCCATTTTATCCCCTTGGCTAGAGATGGACGACAGAGTGGCGAGTACATTTCATTAAGAATCCATAACTTAAGGCCCAGTATTGCCACCACCACCAGCAAATTGATTCGGATTATAAAATTGAGGCACCTACATAAAGAAGTATTTGTTATATAATTCGTTTGGGCGTTTTACTCATTCGATACATATTTTATAAATAGCAAAAAAAAAGAGTGATAAAAAGACAAATGTAAAAAAGAGTCAACAATAAAAAAAATTCCATTTTACAAAAAATCAACAATTTGATTAAAAAACAAAATAAGAAACAAATGAAGATGTCACAGTCAGTCAAGCCCGACCTAATCTACATCACTTAGCACCAATGGTTTAGTTGCATCTGTAGTTCCTTGAATTGAATTATTCTACAATTAGTTTAGTTGTGTCTGTATGTCTACACTTCGTGATATATTAAAAAGAGATTCTAAAAAAGGTCCAATCGGATTCAAACTTGGCACAACCAATTATTAGACTAAACTTTGCACCCAAGTACGGACATATCTCTCTGATCAAGGATATATATATTTCAAGGAGTATCTGAAGCCTCCTTCCCATAGTTGCATACGGAATAACAAAACGATTTAACCAAAACTTTGTGCACCCTTCATTATATGCGGGGTTCCATTTTATAATTTAAAATTTCAAAATTTTTACTTATATGAAAATAATATTGAAAAAAACTTCTTTTTATATAAGAAATCTGTTCATCTACTAACCTCTGTACGTTGTTGTTGTATTTGCTGAGATTGCTGATAATCGGCAGCATTAGTATTGTCAGTAGAAACCATTGGCGATGGTATAAAATAACCACCCTGAGGTATAGCTGCAGATGGTACAGCTGGGGCTAAAATATTTTCAGTGGCTGCATTAATGGGAGCACCCGATGGATTAAAAACATCCACATAGGAATTTTTCAAAGCTGCAAAGAAAACAAAATGTATTATAACGCTATTTGAATTGAATTTATAATCAAAAATGTATAACACCATAGGACCTATAGCACCATTCCCCTTCTCTGGGTTGTATCAGACGTAAGTGTATAAGTAAAGAGATGTACGAAGTAAGATGTTTTGTGTCCGTGTGAATATTCTAATATACTTAAATTTACCGATATTTTTTCCGGACCGAAAACAAACGTTAATATTCGTAATCAGTGAAGAATTGGGTTTTTGTTTTTGTTTTTGGTCTTTTACGCATGTGTACTGTTGTTGTTTTTTTCTGTGTTTATGGCCGGTATGTGTTTTACGCACACCGGCATGTGCTTCACACATGCAAAAACAAAAAAAATATATGAGAGCGACATTCCGTCTCTACTAGAGAGTCTCTTTTCATACTCTGTATATGAAAAAAAGTTTAACAGTATAGCGGTTTTGAAAGTGTGTGAAATGATTTTATATAAATGCTTAATTCGCTTTAAAGCAATATTGTTATTGTCATTACGGTTGTTTTGTGAATCTATTTTTTTATGTTATTAGAGAGGAATTGTTTTTGACTACATTTGTTTGCTTTTTAGTTGAAATATTTTATGCGATTCTTTAAAATAAATTCAATCAATTCAGACTAATTTTAAACTTTTTGAGAAAGGAACCGATAGTTTAAAAAAGAAATTATCGTTAAGAACTGATAACTAAAACTTAAATAAGATTCTAAAGAGCCAGTGGCAGACAGTTGCTTTATTTTAATTGTAATTTCCAACATTTTGTGAGAGTTCAGTTGAAAATTTGACAAAGTTAAATTTTTTTATTATTATTAATAATTAATGCGGAAAGAGCGTAAATTTTATTACAGACGTTTATCACTGAAATGAATTCATATCATTTTAAATTAACTATTCCCGAACGGGAAATATTTTGGCGTCAGTGCGAGATATTTTTAAACAAACATCCAAATGTTACATCTCCACCTCAATCTATAGACTTGACAACGGTCCAGAATCAGGATCAGGATACTGATGATGCAAGTACAATTTACAACTTAAATTCACAAGCAATCGATATTAGTGATAATAATTTTGAATCAATCTTGGATTCGTACGCGTTGCAACCAGAACAATTATTTGAAGATGTGCCGCAAGATTTCTATGATGTACTTAACGCCAGCCAGAAACCATTAATTGATTATGTTCAACAAGAACAGCAACAGCAACAACAACATTTAAAGGAATATATAGTTTATCCAAATAATTATATGCAACAACAACAATTCAAAGAATCCAATCATTATGAATATATTGGAAACCATACGCAACATAGATTTGATTATTTTGAATCACAACAACAACAATTTCCGGAATATATAATGTATCCAAATAATTATATGCAAGAACAACAAAAACAACAACTATTTAAGAAAAGTAAAGTTTATCAAAATTACAATAATTACGGACATGAGATGAATTTTATGCAGCAGCAACAACAACAGCGATTACCCATATACCATGAGCACAATGGCTACCACGAACGATTAATGAATTATATGCAGCAGCAGCAGCAACAACATCTTCGAAAAGAAATATTTTATCCATCAGACAGCAATCATAACCAGAATATGATGAATTATGGAGACAACACGCAGTTTTCAACATTTCTAAACATACACACACCTCCTCCTACTCCTCTTGCTTCGTATATAATTCCAGAAACGGCCAAGAATCAACATAAAAAAATTAAGTCAACAAATATTCCAGCTTTAGATAAACATTTAAATAACAACAGAGATAATAAGGAGAACTCAACGGCAACGGCAACGGCAATGGCTACCTGTAATATATGCGAGAAAACCTTTACCTCTGCATCTTATCTTACCCAACATCGTCGTGCCATACACAGTGGGATTAATTTGCCATGTTATAATTGCCCAAAAATCTTACACAGTGCAGAAGCGCTCAAAAAGCATATGAAAGGTCATGCGGTAGCGAAAAAGAAATGTCCACACTGTGCCAGACAATATTTTCATACATGGGACTTGACGCGACACATTATTACTCATCATGACCAGGAACAGGAAAAATTGAAATGTTGTAAATATTGTTCGAAAAAGTTTGTTCGCAAGGATCAATTGCAGCGACACATAAATAGAAAACACGCGAAACTATGTGGCGATATGATTACTTAGTAAAGTTTTTACAATTTCTGTGACAATAGCCGGAATGGATGCGGGATGGGAAATCGATAATTTAATCAAATGTGACTTGAGCCGTTTAGGGGCTTTCTAAAAAATTTCTTTTAACCTTTATATACTAAAATTGATTCGTTTTATAAAATTTTGTATATATGTATATATAATATATTGCCCCATTTTATATATAAAGCACTGTTTTGTTTTTGTTCAATATTTTTGAATTGTGGCAGCCACCATTATAATATGTGTGGAGATGTAAAATGTTGGCAATGCTTCTGAATAAGCATCGAAAACTAAGAAGATCTAGTAGCGTCCGTCTGTCCATCTATGAGAATTGGGAATTTTCCTATTGATGTTTCAGTCATCGGAAAAGTAAGTATTGAAACCTGTAGATTGTTTTCTTATGCTTAAATTCAGATTGTGATGGTGAGCTCAATCAATATAGTTGAAGGTGGGCGTGACATTTGCCATTTAGAAGTTTAAAATATCCACATATATATACAAAAATACCCTTGTATCACTTTGTGATGGTGCTGGTGTATACAAATTAATATATTTATCATATTCACTTACTTCGATTTCTTTGCATTTTAAACATATTTGATTGTAGCGTTGGCGTTTTAATAGGATTAACAGTTGTTGTTGATGTTGTAGAATCTGAAGTAGCGGCAACTGGTGCAACGGACGATGCTAACGCAATGGATGGCATATATGGCGCCTGCTGTTGTTGCGGCTGCGCTTGCCCATCCATAAATGATGTTTGATGGTTGGCAGATGATAACGAATGCTGATGCTGTTGCTGTTGCTGTTGGTGTATCGGTGGTGCTTGTAATTGTTGTTGTTGTTGTTGTGACATAATATCATTCATTTTGGGTGGCGGCTTTAAGGCATCCCCCTCATTCTCATCACCGTCCATATTAATCCAACGTTTTTGATCAGCATCCCAAACAATTGTAGGATTCTTGTCGTCCGGTAATATCATTTGATTTTTCGGTTTTAATGAAAATTTATTCCAAATGCCACCAAACCAACCGGAATTTTGTGAAGATGTTTGACTAAAAATAAAGCAAGATTTAAAAAATCAATTAAAAATTGATAAAAAAAAATTTTAATCATTTAAATATTCTCACCTTTTACCCGAATCTCTATCATTTTTCTTTTCTTTCTGCTGTTGTCTGCCGCTGGCATTTTTATTTTTGTTCATTTCTGCTGCCACACTGTTACTTGCTAATTGTTGTTTGTGCTTATTGCTGCCGCCACGGCCTTTGCCATCATCTTCCGTGTCATAGGTTTTGGTTTTAGGCAATGAGATACTAGGAAGTCCCGCATTCTAAATGAATGTGGGTTTTTTGCATGTTAAGTTGTTGAAGTTGTTTTATTAAAAAAATCATATATTTTTTTTTTTAATAAATAATAAAATATACAATATTTAAAAAACTTTTAAAGTAAATAATATATAAATAAATAAAATGTACAAAAAAAAATAAATAAAAATAAAATCTCCCTCTGTACACAAATTTCAAAATCATGTATATTAACCATAACAACAATCCAAGTTGGTACCACTCTAACCACAAAACCTTAAAAATCTAAAAAAAATTTTACCGACTCGGTCGAAAAGCTCCCCATTATATAAAAACCTTTAAACTGTACCTAAAATAATGCAACTCGCACAAATTTTCTTGGTCAAGAATGTGCAAATTAATGAAAATTATTTAAATAACTGTATGATGGAGTATGATTTGAATTAAAATTGAAAAAAAATCAACGTAAACATTTTTTAAAAATAAACGGTCAAATTTTGAGTATCCACCCCATACATATACCGAAGCCCTCTAGGAATTATATGACATAATACGTATGTATAACCTTCACTACGTTTTACAACACCCACAAGGAGGAGTCAGAGGCATTATAAAAATACTCCTGATCAGCAATAAAAACTCGTTACATTTAAGGCTTTTTAAAGAAATGATTGCTACAACTTTCCACCACAAACTTCTTACTTGTTGTTTGGTTACCCAGCCGGCAAAACCTTAAGCATGCTTAAGTATTAAAAATTATAAATTTTTTGGGGTCAGTCATGTAATACATGATACATAATAATAAATATTTATGTGTAAAAATGCTCTAAAAACCAAAATATGATATAAATGTAGTAGACTTAGAAGCATGTACCAAACCAAGTGCGGTCTCTACTAAATATGTAATCATTTCATTCATAAACCAATTAAGAATATTTTTTCCACTTTTCGTTTTACTCTCTTTTTTTTAAGCATTATTTTTAATAATATTTCTTTAAAAGCAATTTTTTCAATTTATTTTTTTTTTTTATTCATTTTTTGTTGTTAATATTATGGGATCGTCTATATTAAAGGTGCGTACAGGTGTAGATAAAGTGGAATTTTTCTTGAATATTTTCTTATCAATATAATCTTCAAATTGTTGCAAAGTTTGTTCAACATCATGACACATTTTCGTATAATTCAATGGTATCGAAGGATTCTTAATAAGCTCTTCCATAGACCAAATACGAGGAGACGATGCTAATGTTTGTTTTTGATTTGATTCCTCTTCCAGTTCTTGTTGCTGCTGCTGCTGATGCTGTTGCTGGTAATGTTGTTTTTGTATAAACGGTTTACAATTCTTTAATAAATGATGACAATAACGATGTTGTTGTAAATATTTTTCATTATTTTGGAAAAGCGAATTGTTGTTATTATGATGAGTTAGTGGTTCAGGTAATGTACACAAATCATAAGAAAATTTCTTTACAGTTTCTTTTAAACATAAATTCCATTGTTTTTCATCTTCCTTCTCTTTATTATAATCTTCATCTGTATCATCATCATCATCATCATCATCATTACCACTAACATCTTTATTATGGTTATCATGAGCTTCCAAAGCGTCTCTCATCACAGAAGGACATTTTAATTCATCATCATCTCGTGAATTATTCGCTTCAGTATCATAATTATGAGAAAAACGTGCCGTTAATGGCATATCAATGGGATAGGTACCGTTATAAATAATATTTTTTGTAGCCGCATTTAATAATAACGGTAACTTATTTACCTTGAACTCATTGTCTCTTGTCAGCATATGTTTATAAACATTGTTGATCATTTCATGTCGCTTGCTGCTGTGATTTTTTTCCAATAATGTTTCTAATGATGATGATGATGATGATGTTGATGTGGTTTTTGTTGCTGCTTTTAGTATACCTGTACAGCTTTGTGGCCTTACAAATGCATTTTGTTGATTCAACAATTTATAAATATTCAAAGCTTTAGTTGTTGTTGTTCTTGATCTACATTGATTTGCTTGAGAATTTTGCATCCCTGTTGTAAGCGTTGAAGGATGCAAATTGAAATTGACTTTTTTGATTGAATTTATATTACTACTAGCACTACTCAGAGTTGATTTTGTACAATTTTCATTGAACGTCATTGAGGGAGCTACCTGATTATTTATACATTGATTTAATCTTGTCTTGCTATTACTTACGTTATTAGTATTACAATTGTTATTATGATGAGAACCGGCGTTGACCGAGACGGCTGTGGTGGTGATGGTGTTAGTATTAGTGTTACAGGCTGCAGGCCTCTCACAATTTGCTTGAGCTGTTGAGATTGTTTTAAACTCTTTAGAGTTAACTAATAATGATTTTAAATCTTCGCTAAAAATTTTCGTATTTTTAGTATTCTTGTCCTCTGTTATTATTTTATCAACAGTTGTAGATTTTTTCACATCATTATTATTTCGTTTGATTTTATTTTTATCTAAACGTGGATGAGAGCTTTCTATTGATGCTGTACAAATTGTTGATGAGTTTGTTATTGTTTGAGGGACTTTATTGTTTGTATCTTTTGTGTTTGCTAATAATTTGTATGATTGTTGTTCAAGTTTAATTAAAGATTTGTCATCCAAGTTAGTGTTTGTAGGAGGCTGCATATCCAAAGTAATGGGAGAAAAATAATTTAATATTATTAACAAAATTAATTTAAAATTTTTAGGATTAATCTGCACTTCCTTCCATATTATCAAGTTTTACATTTTTTTCAACTTTAAATTTTTTTTTTTTTTATTATTGATCAATCACAACTTTTTTGTTTCATTATCACACATTGAACATGAACAGCTTAAATTAATTAAATTATTTACGGAAATATAATTATTTTTAAATATTTCTTATATTCACATAAATCAAGATTCAAGATCAAAGGTAAAGGTGAAAAAATCATTTACTGTTTAAATAAAAGCCACATTAGGAAATTTATATAACGAGTAACCTATAAAAGAAACGTGTGTCATGGGCAAATACATACATCAAATAAGCAACAAACACTTTGAACAAAAAAAGTGTTTTTTTAGATTCCAAAACCATAAACGGCCAAGGCCGATTACAATAATTACTCAACATCAGTTTGATTCTGTGAAAGAAGACGAGTCTCCTTAAATTAATCTTATTAATTGTTGTAATAGATCATAGATCTAAATGGATATTTTTGTTAGTGGGAAGAATCTGTCATTTTTAAGACTTTTGGCGTATTTTTGATATTAGAATTATGTGCATCGGCTGAAGTGTACTTTTATCGAGATCTACATAAAGTTCGTTTTATAAATGACAGGTTTAGACAGACCTTGAGTTTATTGACACAAAATTATCTCAATTATCTGTGATGACAAGAAGACCCAAGGCACCGTTCAATCTAAAACGCTTTATAGTCACTCAAACGGACGTTTTTCTTTCCTTTTTTTTTAACAAATTAATAAAAAAAACTGATGATAAGTGAGTAATTGTAAATTTTTAATTATAACTAATTATATACACCACCTGGAATATATTAATACGTCTTGTTCTACAACTTTGCACTTACCGTTGAATCCTCTTCAAAATTTTGTATTGGTTGTTGTTGTTGTTGCTGCTGTTGCTGTTGCTGTTGCATAGTCCAATAATCATATTGATTAGGTTGCATCGTTTCTGTACCATACTCTGATTGATTTGTGTTCATAGGATTATAATATGGTTGATAGACTGCATCGGATTGATTAGAAACAATTGGGTCACTTGTCATTTGAGCATAATTATTTGAATTTTGCGTTGTGTGCTCTTGTTGGGTATAATTTTCTGGCAGTTGTTGTTGCAGCATATGTTGTTGTTGAGGTTGTTGGTGTTGTTGTTGTTGTAAGGTTTCATTTATTTGTTGTTGCTGCAGCTGCTGCTGCTGCTGCTGTTGAAGATCATAATGCACCGTACTCGGCTCACTAATGACTTGTTGCTGTTGCTGCTGATTGTATTGTAAATTCAACTCCTGAAATTGTTTATTTATTTCACTAAACTGCTTATTAATATCCACATATTGTTGTTGATCAATTTGTTGGTGTTGTTGTTGTTGTTGACTATTGCAGTCGCCCTTATTATTATCATACATCTGTAAAGAAAAATTGTAATTATAGCTTGGGCCAAAAATCTCCTTGGACGTATCTGATATCCGCTCCCGCCTATTTTTAACACTCCATAAGTAACATAAGTATACAAAATATTAATTTTGGAACAATATTTTTGTGACTAAAAGAGTTTTGTCTTAATTGTAGGCCTGCCACCTGGCCCAATTTAATAGAACACAGGGATCATGTGATAAATTTCAGCTTAATATCTCAATTTTTACAAGGTATTCAACAACAGACGTACATTGTATATATATAATGTAGAACATATGATGTTCCTAAGGCCTTCTTTTCAAATCAAACATGTCTCTTCTTATAAAAAAAAGACTGCTTTTCAGTTTGCGCTGCCCAGTTGTTGCCAACATGTTGTCGACACTTCTTTAATACTCATAGCAACTTGTAAATCGATATTTTGTTATTTTTTTTTTGGGGGGGGGGGGGGGGGGGGCGAATAATTTCCATATAAGAACATACAGATGGATATGGACTAAATCGATTTGACACATACTCTCTAAAGCTCTCACTCACATATTCCCAATTTCAGTATGGTTCAGTATAATCTCTTACCTTACATTGCGTAACTAAATCACGTAATGTTTGCAACCATTTTTGTTCAGCACTTTGATGCTGAGATTGCATATCTTCTGGCGCTTGTAAAGACTGTGTGCCCTCTAAGTCTTCAAGCGGCTTATCCACTGCAGGATCATAATATTTTAAACGATCCGCCAATTCATAAACCTAGATGACAATGAAATTTCTAAATATTATTATAAATCTAAAACTATAATCAAGTAAAATTGTTGTTGCAATAGAAGAAACAACTCCTTGATAGAATAAAACCATTCATCTTACTTACCTTACTAATAAAACTATTATCATACTTGTTGGGCTCATGATTAATATGCACAGCAACTTGTTCCAAATACATTAAACTTTTTAAATGATGACCACAATCCAATAAACGTGTTGCCAAAAGGTATTTAAAAGGCTTTAAATTAAATAAATAAAAACATTATTAAAAACTAAACAAATGTTAATAAAATAATTATTTCTACCTGAAGTTCAATTAGAGAAAATTTCTCATCGTTTAGTGAACAAGCGTATTCGTAAATTTCAGTCATTATTATAGCTTTGCTGACAGCAAACTCTGTAAATTGTTTATAATGTGATGAACCCAACAGAACTAATCTGAAATTTGTAAAAATATTTTATAACAGTTTTGAACAATTTTTATATTTTATGTATATTATCTTACTTGGGTAAGTGTTGTTGTAATGTAGTCTCGATTACAGCACTCTCCTGATATCGTCCAAAAGCCACTTGAGCCATTAAATAACAAAAATGGGCCGCATACAAATCACCGCGATTGAATAGTGAATCACCCATTATGGTGATGGCTTTACGATTCAATTCAGGTTTTAAGGGGGTATTGGATAAAATCATGGATAAATGTGGTCGCCAATCACCCCATTTTTCATCTTGAACACATGTAACACTAGACGGTGTCCGACCACTCATTAGCTGATATAATGTTTGCAATGGATCGTTTAGTGTTAATTTATTAGCAAATTTCATCATAACATTGGCGTGAGTGCGACGATCCAATTTGGAAGCTAAAAATAATGCATGACCCCACAAATTGTTATCGGTTGCCCAGTCTAACGCTTCGTTGACATTGCCGTATAACAAATATTGACGGAATTTTTCCGTTACATCCCTTTCGCTAGCTGTTGCTGAAGCTAAAGATATTTCTTGTGTAACCTCCTCATCAACAATAGGATGTTCTTCATGTTGTTGTTGCTGTTGTTGTTCATTATCATTGTTATTGTTGTTAATCAAATCATTTTCATTTACATCCTCAGTTCTATAAGTGTTGTCTTCTGGGGTATTGGAACCAGATTTCACAGTCAACGCATGCATTTTATCCACCAAAGTATTATAAGGGAATTGTTGTTGATTTTGCAACAATAATTCGGCAATATCGGTGCCTACCACTCTCTGAAAATGAACAAAAAAAAATAATTTTTAAAAGACATTTTTAACATTTCTCTCTCTCTCCTTTTCTTTTACTTACTCCATTTTGTTTTAACAACAATATCAATAGATTCCACATTAATGTATATGATGAACGATATTTCTCTCCGCTATGAAGCATCAACTGTTTGGCATAAATGGTAGTATCTTGTGGCCCCAAACGTATTTGCGTCTCACAAAACTCTATGATAGTTTTCTTATGACTTGAACCACTTACCAACGGTCCCGGATAAATACGAAACAGTTCTCGCGTATCATCAAACGATTTGAAACGTAACAATTTCACTATGTTGCTAATATGGCCGTGTTGTGTATATTTGGGTTTGACTGTGACCAGTGTACCTGATGAGAAACTGACTAAGGCATGTTCATTCATAAATTTACAGGGTGTCAAACGTTGTGGTTCAGTGGAAATATGTTCCACTTCGTTGTCACGTAGCGATAAAGCACCACTTCTATAAAAATTGAATTGATTTTTAGTTTAAAAGAAAGAAATTGTAATTTTAAGAATCATTGTATAATATAATACACTCAACTCTCGATTTACATGATTAACCGATTGCTAGGAAATTCGAGAAAGAAGAAAAGGACATAGATAAAGATATAAAACAATGACTTTAAAATTAAACTGAATTAAAATAGAAATATACCAGATTCAGCTAAAGCCAATACTCTCCCTGATATGAAACCTTTTTCAACTACTATTTAGGTGTATGGAGTCATCATTTTAAAAGTCGAATCGCGCCCATTTTCTACATATTAATAAAATAACATTTATTTTAATATATATGCTCAATAATTCTCTTCTTGAAAGGCCGTGAGCAGGCACAGAGAAAGTGCTAATATATATACCGTTATGTACGCCATAATTGTCCATTTTTTAAGAAAACAAGTTTTTTTTCTATACCGTGTAACATTGAATTTGTGTTAAAAGCATGTAAATTGAGAGTTTAACAAATATTCACAAGGATTTCATTTAAAAAAAAAGAGAAAAAAAGATCTCATGCATTTTTCATTTCTTAGAAACGATTTCATTACAAAAAATCTGCAAAAAAAAAACATTCATCGTGCAAATTATATATGAAAAAAACACAACAATAACAATAATGAAAATGAAAAATATTTGCGTAGAAAAATTCATCACGATTTAGAAGAAATTTAGAAGAAATTCTTTGAATGAAGATTATTGGTGATGGAAGTGTGGACATCAAATGTGTGATTATAGATGCTTCCAAGTCTAAACAATAGTGCTCCTAATGGCCTAAGCCTTATATTTCTTTCAGATGCTTATTTATGATGCAAAACTCATTTTTTTTAAATTTCGATTTAATTCACTTTCACCAAAAAAAAACAACCTAGAATTTGTCATTTAAGATGAAATGTAACACATACTTGCTAGTTAAAAGAGGGCGATATCATATACCTGCCATGCCCACAACTTACATATCAAATCTGAAGTTTATTACAAAAGATAAGCGGTCCTGTCATAAGAATTAACGCCCCACAGAAGTCATACAATGATGAAACATTTGAACCCTTTAAAAAGCACCCGCTAAGTTAGAGCAATACTTACACTTATCTAACAGAATAGTTAAATATGTTTATAGACTATACCCAGATTTATATGTATAACAAAATGAAGAAGACAAAGAAGGACGTATACAAGTATGTGGTAGAAAAGTAATGTTGGGAAGCACCTGGATTCAGCATAATCGGAACGTGCATAATACACGTTACTGTTCCTAGCAGCAGCCCCAGCTGTTGCCATTGCTGCGTAATAGCTTATATCGGTGGCATGATGTATTTGCGAAAGATTACTATTCGAGCGTGCTGTTGTTAAACCAACGATGCCATCAGCGCCGCCGCCACTTGTACAAAAACGATTACTTGGATGGAGTCCTTCTTCATCGTCCATCAATAGGGTGGAATTGAAAGTTTGACTATAATTATGTTGTTGTTGTTGTTGTTGTTGTTTTTGCTGCTGCTTTTGATGATGTTGCAATTGACGTTGTTGTTGTTGACGATAATGACGCTGATATTCATTGGCTTGTTTTATGTATGCTTGTGTATACCTGGATGAGATATAGTGGGTGGGATGATGATTCAAACATTCGTTATGAAAAATGTTTTTTTACAATATTCAGAGAATGACTTTAAGATAAGTAGGTAAGTAGATTAATTACATTTTTCGATTAATTTTTCAACACACATACATGTAAGTATATACAAAAGTTATCAACTACAAAAACAATTTGTAATCATTACAGTAGAAACAGAACAGAGATGCATACCACAGCACTAAGAGGCTACAGACGACGTTTGATTCTTTGTTGATGTCTTGGCAAATGTGATAACCTCCATGCTCTCAGTATGCACATCTGCGTTGTGTGCAGAATGATATGAAATGATTTTTCTATATACTCCACTATGGTTACTAAAAAGCGACAAGCAAACAAAAATTAATATGAAATTATTCTAAAGCCAAAACCAACTAAGAAAAAGGGGGATGGAAGGGGACATACTTAGGTATGGTAACAAATGAATTAAAGAATTACTATCAAATATAAGACTTTTATGTCAAAGTGGGGTCAAACACATTGAAATTTGAATAATTTAGAAAATATATCACTAATGAAATAGTTACCATCGATATATTTAGAAAAAATAGACTTGTATCACTTTCAAATCAAACAGCTCAAATGTTACTACACCTAATTCTCTTTTTGCGCGAATTTTTTTTACACGAATTTCATTTAACACGAGTTAAAACGAAAAAAAAAAATCTCTTTTTACACGAATTGTTTTGTTTTAACACGATTTTTAATTTATTTTTTTTTAGATCTGGAATCAATCTAATCTTCATTTGGCCAATATCTTTTTTGGATTAACAAATTCTTCACAATATATTTGATATGGATATCAAATGAAAGGGCTTGACGATTGGTATGCGTTAAGCCAAATGTCGTCATGCTAAATCCACTAAGGTGGCGCCTGAAGAGAAGGAATCACCATTTTTTCATCATCTCTTTGATATGGGTATCAAATGAAAAAGCTTGACGAGTAGAATAAGATAAGTTAAGTGATAGCACTATATTTATATGTTAAAGAAAAGTAAATACAATAATTACAGGTTGTTTTACATTAATTCAAAATTATGTTTTTTCATACAAAAAAAAAAAAAATATATAAATAGTGTCAATCTAGTTGAAGGATTAAAGGGATAAAAAATTAAAGCAACTGAAACTCAACTCAATAAAAGAATTATTAATTAATTAAAATAAAGAAAAAACTGTCTTTCTCTCTAACAAAACATATTTTACTCTACCTTTATATAACAAGACTATTACAGTTGGAAATTCAACTACTTACCGTTCTTTATGTTCATTGTGAGCTGAACTGCGGCCTGAATGCACTGATTCGCGATCATCGGTGCTGGCTGTAGGTCGTAAAGGTTCAACAGTAGCAGTACTTAATGCAGATTGTTGATCCGCAGCACTACCAGGCATACCGGGAACAGTTGCTGCAGCAGCATGACCATAATATTTTTTATACCATTCAGCATAAGCTTGAGGATTAGTACGAGCCATCTGACTATAATAATATGCCGCATAAGGATCGTAGTAGCCCCCTCCCGGATACGCATATAAATTAGAACGCGAATCATGTGGCAATCGTGCAGAACGATTTGACGGAGCACTCTCTTTATCCAAATCACTTTCATTGCGAGCATTGCGCGAGCTGTGTTTACGGTATTCTTCATAATCGTGTGGATCATAACGTGCATCAGTATTACGATAACGTAACCCACGTGCATCATGTTTTTCATTTCGCCGACGTCGTTCAAGCGTTGTATCGTAATAATCTTCATTAGCCGACTGACCTGCATTACCGCTGCCACCACCATCACGGCGACGACGTTCTCTTCTGCTTTCGTCCTCCTCGTACTGCCGACCACCGTCCGCTTTAGCAACATTGCGATATGATCGTTGCCGTGTGTGACGATAATCATCGTAATCATTACCTGGATCACTACGATCACTACGTCTAGGACGTTCACTATCAACCTGCTGATGATGATGATGATGACGTTGACCGCTCCCCTTATTGCGACGCACCATTTTCTCTTGACGTTGTTGCTGCTGCTCATGCTGATAGTTGTAGCGTTGCTTCTCACGTTCTCTTACCTTTTCACGTTCATTCAGGCGTGTGCGCCTCTGCTCCTCATAATAATACTTGTCACGTTTCTCTTTACCATGATGGCGTTTTTTACGTTTATCATCCTCATCATCACCACCAGTACCGGTACGATCACTACGTGCGCTACCCTCACGATAGTAACGACGACGATCACGTTCACGTTCACGGTCTCTCTTTACTTCACGTTCACTGGAATATTCTTCATTATCTGAATAGAGTTCCTCCTCATCGCTGTCATAATATTCCACAGAATGCGGCTTGGTAGCAGGATGACGTCTACCGCCGACACCACCACCACCACGTTCCATTTCATATTTATTACGCGTTCGTCCCAATGTATTATTACGTGTGTTGGGTGCGTCCCGTAGTAAACGTTCATCACTGTCGTCCTCTTCATCATCATCATCATCATTGGGTGGTGAAGCATTTAGATGAGATTGTTGATGATTATGCTGAACGCTAACATGGGCTGCATTGTCTGCTAAATCGTTGTTGTTGTTGTTATTATTTTTAATCGTATTTATCGAGTGTTCTGAATTAGCAGCAGCTCCCTCTACCGGTGGCTCATTGCGTTGTGCATTAACTAACTGATGTTCTGGTTGTTGTTGCTGTTGTTGTTGTTGATCTTCTAAATTTTCTCCATCCAATTCAATTTCGCGCTGTTCTGGTAATTCTACACCCGTTACCACACGTTCCTGAGAATTATTATTGGTGGTGATGGTGGCCATGGAAGCAGCACTACTCTCACCCGCCACCCGTCTATATAAAGGACGTTCAATATGGCCACTGCTTGTTATAGCAATCGATCCTACCAAATCATCGTCGTCATCATCATCAGCGGTATCTTCACCATCGGCATGACGTTCTTCTAAATGCATTACCGAGGCAGACGCAGTCGCAGCATTATTGCTATTGCGTGGCATTTCAGTACCAGTAACCAAACGTTGATTCGTTGACGTGCCAGCAACATCCAATTCTGGTTCACCCAACACTAAGCGGGACAGACCAGGAGGTGGCAACAGATTATCTACCTCGGGTTGTTGTTCTTCATCTCCCTCGCAAAGGACAGGTGTAACCTCCGACAAATGGCTGGTTTGTAAATACTGATTACGTTCGTCATTAGGCGGCGTAGGATTTAACAGCAGGGACGCAAGAGGAGCAACAGTGTTGGGTAGTGTAATGGAAGGCATTGTTTGATGTAAAACTTCTTGATTTTCTTGTAATGGTTGTTCATTGTTGTCGGGCTCGAGAAGAGCCGACTGTGCCTGTACTGGTGGATTGGCAAAATCTGCTGGTGGCGGTGGTGTCATGGTGAAGACCTGATTAGAGGAGGACATAAAACCGCTCGCATTGTGATGTTTAAGTGAACCAGAACGTTTAAAGGGATTTTCATTGAGGGCTGAAGCTAGGCCACCACCTCCTGCAGTACTTGGAGGCGGATTAGGCACGGGTGGCATTGTCGTAGGGTCACCTGCCACTAAGGTTTCTGATATTAAGGAAGGAGTAGGTGTCACCGGCGCATTACCTGCAGTGAAATTTGCATCTTCCATGAGATTTTGAAAAGCCTGGGGCGGCGGTGGTGCTACCATTGAAGTAACTGGTTTTGGTGGAGCTGCATATTGACGTGTTGGTAAAGTAACAGGTTTCGCTTGAGACACGAAAACACTATTTGGAATATTATGTTGGGCTGTGGTGTTGGTCGCTGAAGGATATCCGAAAGTGTTGGCTTGGGATTGCGATTGAATGTTGTAATTGTGATTTTCATTGGCAAAGTCGGTAGGCGGTAGTGGCGGTGGTGGTGGTGAAGGTGTAATTGTTGTTGTTGCCGTTGTGATGTTTGTTAGCTTTCCCTCCATACCTTGTTGCGTTTGTTGCTTTTCGTTACTCTTAACAGCCGCAGACTGTTGCAGTTGTTGTTCTTGTTCTTCTGCATTAGCAGTCATACTCCAGCCCCAATTGTCACATTTCGACTGATTAATTACGTCTGCTGCTGCTGCTGCTGCAGTATTATTATTATCACTTGCAACGTTCGCGGGAGCTTGTAAAGTTGGTAGAGACCAATTGTTGTTATTGTTGTTATTGGAATTTTGTATATTCAATTCATACGGTAAAGATTTTTGTTGGTGTTGTTGTTGTTGCTGCTGCAAATATTGCTGCCCTTGCTGATGCACATTTGTTTTTGTATTAAAATTATTTTTGTTATCATTAAGGTTTTGTCCTTGCCCTTGGGATGAAGGAGGAGAATCATTCCAATTCCAATCCCAATCCCAGTCATTACTAATACCTAATGACTGATTACTGAAATCGTTGTTATTATTATTATTGTTGTTGTTATTATTATTATTTTTGTTGTTGTTAGTATTAACGGTATTATCAAAAAAATCTATAGCATTAGCCGATTGTTGGAAATAAGCACAAGCAACTTCACCTTGTTGTTGCTTGCCAGTAACGGTTTTATTATACACATTTGTTGCAACATTATGTTGCTGGGGCCATTGTTGTGAGGCTCGATGGTGTGGTGGGTGAATTGGTTGTTGCTGGTTTGGTTGTTGTTGTTGTTGTTGCGAAAACGTGTTGGCGTTTAACATGCTTTGTTGTTGTTGTTGTTGCCAATTATTATTACCAGTCTTTTGCGACACATTTACAGCTTGCATCATAAAATTTTGTGTTTGCCACGTGTTAGGCTAGAAATACACACGTATGTAATTACAAACAATATTAACAGTAATAGAATGTACATATAAAAATAATAGAGCTTAAACAAGTTTACATATTACGACATTCACTTGATCCAGATATGATTTAATATCTCTCTCTCTCTCTCTTTCTTACACTCTTTCAAAACGAAATTACCTGCTGTTGCAATGATTGTTGTTGATATTGTTGCATAGGACTTGTTGATGGTATGGTACACGAAATGTTATTATGATGAGTTTCTGTTGTTGTCGTTGCCGCTGATGATGAAGGTGGTGGTATGGATTGGTGTTGTTGTTGTTGTTGTTGTTGTTCATGATAAGTAAAAACATTGTCATTTTTATTATCATTTGTATAAAACGGCACAGCAGATGAATGCATGATGGAGTTTGTTTATATGTGCAGGAAAATGTCAAATAAAAATTCTACTTGGGAATAAATGTTTGTTCAAAATACATTAACACAGTAATGGAGGTAAATGAACTGAAACAGTGATTGTGATGTATTTATATATATTTAAATGCATTTTTTTTTCAATTCTGCATAGCAAATCATATCGACAACAATACACCATAGTGGTACCACCATACACATTGCTTTTCACTCACAAATATATATTATATTATAATAATGACAATAAACCTTGGCATTAGGGCCAAAAGACACGCAAATATATTTTTAAATCATATCATTTTTTAACATCAGTCCGTCAGTTAGAGAGGAATAGCACTTCTAACAACAATTTTTAATTAGTTTGATTTTGTTTTCATTTTCTTTATAAAATTTTCTGGTTTCTTTGTGTTATCGCAAAAAAAAAGGTTTACACTATTTACAAAAATATAGAAAATTATGCAAGAAAGAGCCGAAAAGTTTACGTGGACGGTTTCTTCTATTACCTTTAACACACAAGCAAACACACCTGTACACAACTATTTTTTATGTTGTTGGCAAATGTGAACACCTCTTGTTTTTACCTTGAGATATTAACCACTTCTTAAGGTATTTTCATAAAATTATACTTTTTTTAATATAATTAACTTTAATTAACACTTCTTTAAAGAGGTACTAATGAAATTTTTAAGCTTTTCAACAAAAATATAATTTTTCAACAGGAAACAATCTCTACGGCATTCCAATGAATAAATATATAAAGAGAAATACAATAAAAGAAGGCAGAGTTGCAAAAACACAGTATCTAATTGACAAGCTATTAAGCAACACTACTTTAAAAGGTAGTGCGTACTATCTTGAAAATTTTATTCTATCGTTAATAAAAAAATATATTAGTTGCCCCGTTTTACAAGTAATTCATTTAAAAATTGTATTTTTCGCCATTTAATAAAATAAAATTCACTAAACGTAACGTTTTTTAATTCATTTATTGCTTAATTTCTTAACACCGTAAAACAGCTTACACGATATATTCGAAAGTATTTGACTAATTAGGCTTCTACAGATTCCCTTGTATTAACTTAAGTTTCTGTTTTATTTTCACACAAAAATCGAATCATAATGGTAAAAATTTTAACAAGGGATTTTACTCTTTTATTAATATTTCTTTTAAAAATTAAACAAGGTGTGTATTTATGAATTTATCTTCCTCCTTATTAAAAAAAAATAACGCGTCATTGCAAAAATGGAAAGAACAGACAAATTTTCACACAATTTTTGTTTGCTTACGCGACTTTTTTTTTTTGCTTTTTTTTATTCATTTATATATTACTAACAAAACTTTACTTTTGTATTGTTTTTTTATATATTTTACATATTATTTTCACCAATTATTTTTTATATTGAAAGCATCCACAATGTCGTACAATATGTTCGTAAGAAACTTATCAAGAAACTAAAATGAAGAGGAGATCGTTAATAAGGGAGAAACGTTTTCACACCTATAAATTATACTACTTTTTTAAATAACTCTGTAATGTGCTGTGACATTTGTTGATGTAGCTGACGTGTGCCTGAATTGCATTTCGTTTTCAAAGAGATTTCGTCAACGAAAATATTTAGTTTTTCCTAAAATTTTACATAAATTGAATTATTTAAAGAAAAAAATTTACTACATGTTGAAACTAAAACACTAAATTATTAAACTAAACAGTTAAATAAAAATAAAAAAAAAAAATGGCTCTGCTTACAATGATAGCCAGAGTCATTGATGGTCTACCTTTGGTAGGCACCATGCAAGACGATGAACAGGTATTATTTGTATATATATAAATGAAAAGTGTTTATTTATATATTATTTAAAAAAAAACAGACTGGTCGCAGTATAATGGAGTATCAAAATCAAGCCAAAATGTTATTCCGTAAATTAAGTTCACAATCACCGCCACGATGTAGCATAGAAACCGGACCCTATTTATTCCAGTGAGTGTGAACTATAACAATCTATATATATATATATATTTCCCAAAATAATTCTCTTCTTATCTTTTTAAGCTATTTAATTGAAAATGATGTTTGTTATTTGGTAATGTGTGATAAAATGTATTCAAAACGTTTGGCTTTTAATTATCTGGAAGATTTGGCCCAAGAGTTTCATGCCAATTATGGGCGTAAAGTAAATTCTGTAACAAGACCTTATGCCTTTATCGAATTTGATGTTTATATACAAAAAGCAAAAAAGCAACTCACCGATCGTAGACGTAATATAAACACTATAAATACCCAATTGCAAGATGTGCAACGTATTATGGTATAATAAGAATGGTTGTAGAATTTTATGCTTAAAAGTAATTGTCTTTAATTAAAAGGTACAAAATATTGATGATGTGCTACAACGTGGCACCGTTTTATCAGAATTGGATTCGAAAACACAAAACCTTTCAATGATGTCGCAGAAATATAAAAAAGATGCCGCCTACTTGAATCGTAAATCGATGTATGTTAAAGCAGCAGCAGCTAGTATAGTGATTATTATATTCATTTTATATTTTTGGGTTTTGTAATAACACCTCTCTCACCCTTCATACAACAAACAAATATTTTTATCTGTATAATATTTTTATTCCTCTCGTATAAGGTAAAGTTATACTGAATTGGTCATGTTATTTATAAAAATCTCCATACTACATGGTTATATAGAGAGATTATGAAACACAAAAGACAAAACGATATATCATAAATTTTTAATTTATATTCTTATAAAAGTATATTTGTGGGTATTTGTTGTTAGCTATTGATCTTTTGTTTATTCGATTTGAAAAATAAACCAAAAATAAAACTTTTTATAAATGATATATAATCAAAAATTATTTATATATATATACGATTTTAATGCTATACCTCCTCTTCACTCGATGAACTTAAAATTTCCAATAATTTTTCATCCGTAAATAAAAAATTTGTACAACTTTTTTCATATTCATCACGTTTACGCTTGCGTTCTTCTTTTTCTTTCTTTGTACACTTTTCCTTTTTCAATTCAACTGAGTTTTTGTTCTCTTCCCCAACGCTTTCATTATCATCATCATCATTAGAATCATGTTCTTGTAATTGCTTCAGCTGTTTTTCCAATTCTGCTTTGTATTGTTGGTTTAATTGTTGACAATACACTTTAGTTTCTTCATTAACATCTTCATCTAAGAGTTTATTGTTTTAATAATAATTTTCTTTATACAATAACTTGTTGTTCTACTCACCGTCTTTAATTATATCAAAATCGTAGAGATGGTCAGTGTAGGTGACATAGATTAGAGGATATTCGACTAAAATTTTATTTTTTAAATTATCTTGCAAAGTTTGATTAATATCCAACAAATAGAAACGTTCATTACAACGTTTAATGCCCTCAGCTTTTAATAAAACCTTAAAAAGAAAACCAAGTGAATATGAAAAAAAAAATGATAGTCAGTTAAATTCTTCACTTACTTTGATATTCTGTAAACCTTTTCCATGATAATAGTTTAATTTCTTTTTCTCTGGCACTGGTTCCACGTTCTTTATATTAACATATTTATCTAATAAATCTCTTAACATATGCTGTTCATCACAACGTTCATCTGTGTATGTTAAGTTGCCAGCATTAATAAAAACCCATTTCACTCGCCACCATATTCTTTTCTCTTTCCAATTAAAAAATGTTGTATTTTCGCGATGTTTTGTAAAATTTTGCAAAAGAAATTTCAACTGAATTTTTCTTTCTTTGGCCGCCTGCCTTAAACGATTCAAGTGTATGGGCAGATCGCGATTATAACGCGTATAACGTTTACATATATCTGTCTTACGATGCTGTACATAACGGTTGCATTCCTCTAGGAAATAATAATCATTCATGAAATCTGTTTCGGTTATGTTCCGGAGTGTAATGAACTTGGTTCGATCACGTATACCATCACATTTCAATTCTCTTTTATGTATATTTAGGCAACGTAGACAACAAGTCTTTACCTCACATTTGGGACAAGTATAGCGCGCCTCCATGGCAGCACATACCTCACAATTACCCAAACGTGGTAAATGGTCCTTGACCATGCTGAAAAGAAGTTCATTTAGTGAAGTTTATTCGGAATTATTATTATTTAGCTTACTTTTTATCTTCCTGTGTTTTGTTTTTATCGTCCTCTTTTAATATTTTCTCTTCATGAATATTATTTGCAAGTAGAGTTTTTCCACACAATCTTTTCATAATGAATTCTATACTACAACAAACACTATTTGCATATATTTTAAGATAATTTTACTACTAATTGAGTTGTTTGTATAAATTTTTTTGTTAAAACTTTGTTTCATTTATGATTTTTTGTTAAATTTATTAAATTCTTAACTTCTGTGTTTAGTTTTAAACCATTTACCATGTAAATGGAGAGACAGAGATGCAATGTAAATAAGACAAAAGTAAAAACATATGTTTACCGTTAAGCACATGTTTCAGCTCGCAGCTGTTTGGAATTAATGATGAAAACAAAACAAAAAAGAAAAAATTTCAATAAGTTGTTATAGTTGCATAAGTTGTTATTATGAGAAATTAAAAAAGTAAAAAATAATAAAATAAAAATTTATCCATTAAAATGGTATAATTATTTCAATGTTGGGAAAGAGAAAAATAAGAAAGAGAGAGAGTGAAAAAATTCCTAATATTAAGTAATTTTCTTTTAATAAAAAACGACGATTTTAAGCGTAGTAAAATAATAATAAAAAGTAAATATGTGTTTGATGCTTTTTAATAATATATTTTTTGTTTAATAGCCTTTATATTTAATATTGATTAACTGATGTGGACCATAATGTTTGTGCTTCCATCAAGATAAACTAAAAAAATTAAGGGGTTAACTGTGCCAAGTTTAATAGAGTTACAAACATACAGTAGAAAAAACCTCGCTCTCTCTCTCTCCATAGAAAAGAACAAAAACATAACATAAGCAACTAACAGTTCATTGAGATCATTTTTATTCTACATTGCAGTTGTATGATTATTAGAGATTAAAAAAAAAAATGTTGAAGCAACATTTATTTAAAACAATAGAACGTGGTGGTGGTGATCGCTTAAGAGTATTGGCTTCAAATAAATGCCAGCATTCTCATTTAAATCGTGGCTCTATTCAGATATCTAATAAGAAATGTTTATTTACAAAAACACAAACAGGACAAACAACTTTTCATATTTGGAATAATATTAATTTTGAAATATTAAAAATGTTGCAATCATTTGGTGTGAAAGTTTTCAAACAAACGACTAGATCAATACAACAACAACAACAAGAATTTGGTTCATCTCAATTAAAACCAGACAACTCAGAATCTTTAGATGATGAAAATGATAATGAAAAGAAATGTGATGCCTATGAGGTGAGAGTGAATGTGAATGAAAAAAGAGTTACATATACTTAATTATTTAATTTTTACAATTACTTTATTTGTAGCGTGCCGTTATAGCATTAAACATGCTACAATCAAATGCGGAAACTTTACGTATTTCTATACAAAAAAATAAGGGTCAAGCTAATAACTCTCTGGTTGATACTGAAAAATATCTGGTACGCAGCGGTTTGACAGTAGAAGATTTAACAAAACTATCCTATATTCATGTGTCGGGCACTAAAGGCAAAGTATGAATATTTTAAGATAAACTTTTTTTTAACTGTAAATTAATCTAAATTGAATTTTTACTGTATTGTATGGCTTTGATTTCTAAGAATGAAACTATGAGCAGTTTGTTTATATATACGTTGCTTCTATACTTTCTCCATAAGAAGGGAGATATACTAAGCTTGCCATTCTGTTTGTAACACCCTGAAGAAAAAGTCCGAAACCCTGCAACAGTTTTTTTCAGTAGACTGTTTCTATCATAAATTTTGAGTTATTGAGATGAAATTTGGTATAAACACTTCTGCTACATAGTTATTATTACCCCATCTAACAGACACTCTCTCAATTAAAAAAAAAAACTTATTAGAACGACTTGCGAGTTAATACGTGATAACCGCACACTGTTTTTAGGGTATTTAAGATTCGATTTAAGCCACATTTAGTTTTTCTACCTATTTAAAATTAGCAATATCTAGTTAACAACAAGAGAATAGAATTTTTTCGCAGATGGGCCGTGTGAGTATAATTTTCAAAAGCCAATAAAGATGGTTTTGTTTAGACAAAGACATGACACATCACGCATTAGTTGTTAAACGGATATATATTTAAAGGTCATAACCCTTTCTTAATTAAGAGCTTTAAAATTTTGTATATAAAACAAATAGAAAAAAACTTAATTTGGCTTAGACCAAATTTTTAAACACTCCCCACAAGTCTATGTATAAATTATAAGCGGGGCAGGAATTTGATAATGTTTTCCTTTTCTCTTTTTTTTTTTAGGGCTCTACTTGTGCTCTGACCGAATCTATATTAAGATCGTATGGTTATAAAACCGGTTTCTTTAGCTCTCCGCATCTTATATCCGTAACCGAACGCATACGTCTCAATGGTGAACCGATTTCCAAGCAGAAATTTGCTGAACATTTTTGGAAAATTTATCACAGATTGCAACAGCAACGAGACCACGCTACCGACATGCCCGGTTATTTTAAATTTTTAACTATTTTATGCTTTCACATATTTTTGAACGAACAAGTGGATGTGGCCATTTTAGAGGTGGGCATAGGCGGCGAATTGGATTGTACAAATATTGTGCCAAATACTAAAACGGTCGGTATAACCTCGCTGGGTTTAGAACATACCCAACTGTTGGGCAATACATTGGAAGAGATTGCCTGGCAAAAGGCGGGCATTATAAAGCCGAATGCTCAAGTATACACCTCGGTAACGCGAAGCGAGTGTTTGAGAGTGTTGGAGAAGAGAGCAAATGAGAAGCACGCTTATTTACATAAAGTACCTGACTTGGCATTGTACTTCCCCGGCGGGGAAATGGAATTAAAACGACAAAATTTTAA
Organism: Ornithomya fringillina; assembly: GCA_963978525.1. NCBI lineage: Eukaryota > Metazoa > Arthropoda > Insecta > Diptera > Hippoboscidae > Ornithomya > Ornithomya fringillina. The sequence continues at coordinate 23,216,536 of OZ021693.1, forward strand.
TCTAATGATTTTACTAAACGCTTCCTTGGCGATACAATTAGCTTATGATTGGTTAAGGCAAAATAGTAAAGACAACGATCCAATCATTTATCCAATAATAAATCAACCCCAGCTTACAGAACAGGCACAGTATGGCTTAAAACATTGCCATTGGCCGGGACGTTGTCAAATTGTAAAATTTCTGAATTTCAAGTAAGTCTTTAAAGCTCACAATAGAGATTTTCAAAATCATCTAGAAATGTACACTTTCTTGCTTTCATCCAGTATGCATTTAGATGGAGCTCACACCGCGGAAAGTATGCTAGTGTGTAGTCATTGGTTCGCCGAGGCCACCGAACACAACACTCACAATCCCAAAATCTTATTATTCAATACGACGGGTAATCGAGACTCACAGAAATTATTGAAAATACTGCACAATCTAAACGAATTCCAGTTGATATGTTTTATGCCAAACATTGCCACACAATCGCCAGTTAGCAATAAACATCAACAAACTCCCGACAATAATTCAGTGTTGTATACACAAACGGAACAGTTGCAACGGGTGCAGATACATTCGCAAAATTGGCAAAATTTATGTTTGGAAAGTCAACGACCCAACCATTCGTTGGTGTTTCCCACATTAATCTCCTGCTTTGAATATATGCAAAGAAAATTCTCCAATGCATTGGAATTGGACATTTTAGTAACCGGATCACTGCATTTATTGGGCGCAACGATATTATCATTGAACGAATTTGCCAAAGAGCTGGAAGAACTTAATAATAATGATAAGAATAAAATAATAAAATAGTTTAAGACTTTAGCTTAATTAACCTCGAATGTTTTGTACTTTTAATGAAAAAAAATATTTTTAATAATTTTTTTTTTATAATAATAAATAAGTTAAATAATCAGAGTTAAAATCTTGAATTCTCATCACTGAGGTAGCAACAATGATCTCTAAGGAGTGGAGGTGTCAATTTTCTATCTTCTACTCTTTATAATAGATAAAAAAAAAGGGTTTGTAGGTCTTTGGTTATGCCGCTTGAGCGATTTTGCGATCAAGCTGCGTGATCGACAATCTTTATTTCGGCGACCGGGAGAATTTCATTACACCAACCCGCCCACACGTGACATGCCTATGTGTCCAATAGACTAGATCGGCTTTGTTTCGATGCCGACACGTTATAGACTAAAGGCCTAACACTCAACTCTAATGCGGAGGGTTGCGGGTTCAATACCCACAACAGTCGAATCCGAGCATGGGGTGATAGAGTGTTTTTTAATTGGAAGGATAAGGTTGGCACCGTGTATATAGTTATAGGACACATCTGAGTGCCGATTAAAAAAGTGAGTCGCGTTTTTTTTCTATTCAAAGAATTATAATCCGTTTGCTATGCCCAGACGAAAACTCTATAAATTTTCAAATTATCCATCCATCGGTGTGTAAAAAAGTTGGCAGGTCACGCCCACAATTGTATATAATTCTCCTCTATAGGAATTTTTTAGAACAGAATTTTACTAATAAGTTAATAAATGCATTAAAGACGTAATCAGGTACCTGTCACGCCCACTTCTTACATATATATGTGGAGTAAAAATATTTCTTTACTTGTTTAAACATAACTGTCCAAGCTCAAAGCTTCTATTGCCTCGTTATCTGTCTTCTTCTTATCTAAGCACAGCTTTAAAAAAAGCAGTTTTCACTTCAGTTGATTTTTTAAGTGTAAAGAAAATAAACCTTGACTTGAAGTCAGTCTTTATTGGTTAAGTGAAGCAGAAGCAACGTTTTAAGCGGCATCTAATACAAGTTTAATCAAATCTTTCAACAACAAAACGGAATGGAACGCAAACGTTAAATTATTTAAAAAAAAAAAATATGTAAAAACAATTTCAAAAACAATTGCTTTTGTGTGTGTGTTTTTAACTTTGAAGACATCTTCGTTGAATACGCGAGATATCAATAACAGTCGACAAATAGTTGGCGAGTAGTGTAATAGTTAAACGCGATCGAAATACAACAGAAACGCGATACGATCGGTAGGTAGGTAGCTGGACAACACAACATCATCAGTTGTTGGCAATTTTCTGACAATTTTTTTTTTTTTCTTTCTGCGGTATTTTATTATTTGCTTGACTCGTTAATACTATATAGTCCGGTTCTGTGGTTAGTGTTTGTTGTTGTGATGGTAGTATAGTCTAGTGTGTATATATATATAAAACTCAAACCCTGAGTACAGAATCAAGTACAGGATGAATGCATTTTTGTTTAATGACATTCCGTGTGTGTTTGTGTGTGTTTGTACCTTATTATATAAAAAAGTTTTCTAAATATTGATTGGATTTAAAACATTTTTGTACCCAATTAAAAATTTCACATTATTTTACGAAAAAGATTTCTCTTTTAAGTCTCATTAAATATTATTAATCGTGCGGTTATGTTAAACTTTTAACACATATTGGAGCGGTTTTAAGTTTTCGTGTGGATTCATTTTTTTTCTTTTATTTATTTTGATCACATTTATAGTGTTTTTCTAAAATATTCAATTACACACAAAACAACACTTTAACTGTGAAGATTATATAACAACAACAACAACAACAACAACAACAACAACAACAACAACAACAACAAATTAATTTGAATTATATTATAATTCCAAACTATCATCGTACAAAGATCGTAACGAGAAAGGTGAGTGAGTATGCAAAATATTTAACAAGATTGTTTTGAAATATGAGAGATTGTGGAGGGGACTGCACCCTAGCATTTACTGATGCTTTTTGCATACGGAACTGTATGTTTATATATTATATATATCCAGTATATTGGGAGTATATCTAGTTTATTATTCCCTTTTGTAACATTTTGTGTAATTTTTTTTATTTTATATAATTTTATTGAATCACGAAAATGGCTAAAAACAAACAGACGTTTTATTAAATGGATCGATTTAAAATCAATTCCTGAAACGATTTAATTATGTCCGTCTGTCCATCTTTCAAAAACAAAAGAAAAACTCTTTTGTTGCCTGGCCAAAGTCTATTGAATTGATTTTTTTTAAAAAATTTCTTGTGTTTTAGAAGCCCCTCCCATGAAAAGTTCCATCATGATGAAATGATTAACACGATTGAACCATTTGTAGAATTATTTTACATATGCAATGACTCATATTTAATGCATTGTGTTGCAAAAATTCGGACTATTTTTGTATGGAAGAGCTTTGGCAAAGTAAAATTTTGTACAAAGTGACTTAAATGACAAATAATCTCGTTTATCAAAGCATACATTGTGGAAGTGAAAGGTGTAAACGGTGGGGCTTTTATTATCCCCTGCATTATATTTGGCAAAGGATATGTTAAGTTTGTGCGAATGTTTTTAACTCTTATACTTTAATGAATTTTGGTACAAGTATATCTGTTAGCTCAGAAAGGAACTCTATTGAAAATGGACTGAATCGGACCCCTTTTTGGAATCCCTCCCCATATAAGGTTTTATTATTTTTTGAGATATTTCGTTAACATTTGATAAAAGAACTATTATTGGTCCAAAGGTAAACCCTAGTGAAAATGGATCGAATTGGACCCATTTTTAGAACCTCTCCCTATATAAATTCCTATTATAATGGAAGTCTTTATATAGCAAAAATTGCAATTCTTAAAATATTTTGACATAATTTGGTGGAGCAGCTTAATTTGGATCGAATCGAACTACTTTTTAAAACCCCTTCCCCTTTCGATAAAATGATATTTCACAAAGAGACTTATATGGCAATATCTCGCAATAACACAACTAAACTAATTATAGCATAGTTTGTGGAACCAAGTAGTGTAGGGTATAAAACGATTAAGCTTGATCGACATTATTATTTGATTTTGTACTGAAGCTAATGACAACATTTGTAAAATTCTACTTAAAATTTTTTTACTTTGCTTTGCTTTGCTTCTTTTTATGAAACATTACTTACGTAATAATAAGCACCACCACCAACAACAACGAGAACACCAACAAAATTAAGTAATTACAAAAACGTAGTAAATTATTTTCATAATTAGTAACATTTTGTTACTAATTGTTGTTCATTGTTTTGTTTCTTTTTAAACATAAACGTTCGCATACATTCTAAGACAAATTCATACTTATGAAATAAGAAAATTACATTTGGCTTAAAACATAGCTTAAATCATCTATGTACATACAAATGATGGGCGTGGCATATATATTATTACGCCCTCTAATAGTGTACGTATCAACTTTCTAGTCGACTTGTATGTTTTATTTTGAAAGTAACCTAAGTTCATATTTCGAAAAACATTGAAATATGGAGGATTAGGAAGATATTGTATATGTTCATTAAAATAGCTAAAACGACGCCTCCATCGACATAGAGCATATAATTAAAATGTATAATTGTTTTCTTTTTTAAAAGATTCCAATCTAATATATGCACCAGAGAACAAAAGACAGACAGAGAGAGACACAAGAATCATAACAAATTATTATGATATCATAACGAACAAAAAGGAAGTGTACTCTTAAAACATGTGCTACAAAGTTTTGTTGCATTTGGAAATTTATTAATTTATTCCAGTATTTGCCTTGTAGCAGCAATTCAAACTATTTAAAGGTGTTGATGTAGTAAAGAGATCATTTGTTTATATATGTGAATATGAATAATGTTTAACAACAAAAACAAAAATATTATACGACACACATTGTAACATATATACACAGCTTACATATATTTGTAAGATTCTCACATGCATGTGAGCTGGTGTCCTCAATTTTTTAATTTTTACCAGTTGACTTCTACTCTGTCATTATTTTTATTATGTGGCAGATTATACATATTGTTGCTGTTGCTGTTGTTGTATCCGTAGCAATATTTATATATTGTTGTTTAAGCAGTAGCATGCATTTTGAACACAAGTCGTATAGAAAAATATTTAATTATATAATATTTTTTTTTTTATTTGCCTACAAATATCCGAGATCCTGGTTCTGTTATTCCATGTGTCATTACCATATAAAAGTCTCAAAAACATCACACATATAAGTAATGATTCTTCCTCAGTATAAAAATCTGTTTAACTATGAGCACGTGTCCGTCTGCTATTTAAATACTCTCGGTTGAAAAAATTCAGATCTACTTGGTGCAAAATTTTACCATTTAATGCAAGGTATACTTCAATGTATTGTCCCTGATGTTTATACTACTACTAAAACGCAAAAAATTAAGTCCCTTAACCAATACTAACATTACTGTAAAGTATAGTTACTGTTATTGTTGTTGTTATTAGTTGTTAGGCTTGTTTAACATAAAAATAATCTATATAGTTGTGGAATGTTGAGTACGTACGTGAGCACGTTTCAAATCACATATTTGTGTTAATTACCTTGAGTAAAGATGGCACCAACAACAATTATATTTACTCATTATTTATATTTAAGGTGTGAGTAGTGTTTGTTTTATAGCATAGATGTGGTTTTAACATTGACAAAAATAACAATAATAACAACATTTGAAAGACGCCTCAATAATCACACACAGGCAAGCTTATTATTTTTTGTGGAGAAAACTGTTGTTTTTCTGTTGAGAAATCATGTACATAAAATGATGTTAATTGGTGGATTTGGAGTTTGTGAATATTTCTCCTGGGTTCTCTCACACCATGCAAGTTTGGTGATTACTGCAAATTTGTTCTAGCTTGGAATTTTTTCAAATAATTAGTGGATTTTTTTTTCTTTATTTTTAAATTAATGACATTGTTGCCAAGTGGGCATATTTTTGCAATTAGTGTTAATTCTATGCCTACAAAGGCATATATTGTGCATAGTAAAGCAAGTTTGAGAGAACTTGTTTCAACTCACACAAACTACTACAAAATAATGGCAATACATTTTTTTTTTAGTAAAAAAAAACTAAAAATAAAAAAAAAATACCAAACAGGTGAAAAACGTCAACTATTAATGAAATAAGTTGTAGTCTGAATGATTTCAACAATTTCTGTATATACATATACATATAGATTTATTATTTTGTGAAAGAAAACCTGCTTGTGCTTCTTATACCCACCATCATATATGTACATATTTATATGGGGGTATAAATCACTTTGTCAAAGCGTTTGTAACGCCGAAAAGTAGGTATCGGAGACTCCAAAAAGTATGTATCAATTTGGCGTAATCGAATAACAGACACGCCTACACTTTACAAAAAATCATACTCAATAAAATGCGTCTTGTAAGCTGATACATAATACATACAGTATTAGAGGCCGTAATCATATGACTGCCACGCCCACTGTTCCTATGTAGATGTGGAGGGTATTTAAGTGTTGACCTAAGCCAAATTTAGTTTTCTTACTTGTTGTACTTGTTTCCCATTCAGCTACCACAGAGTTTTTGAATGTTTTTTCCTTTTTTTTTTTTTAACGCAAAAAGCAAAATATTATGAAAAAATATTATATGATTACAACAAGTATTGTACAGTTTTTATATTTTGTTTATTATTATTATTTTATATTTTTATAATTTTATTGCAAAAAAAAAAAAAAATGAAAAAATTCAGTTAGTTTTTGGAATTGATTATAAAATTTTATTATTTTTTGTTGCAAAAATAATACAAAAAAAATTCAGGCAGCCAACCATTAACTCTTGGTTAATATTACAAGACAGCGAATTTTGTATGCACACAAGCTTTACGAGTGTAAGTTAACTTTGTAAATGTTACTGTGTACGCAAGCTTAATTAATCGAATTATTACTTTTTATGGTCTATTACACCCAAGACCATACACACACACATATGAGTGCATTGCTTAAGAATATTAAAAATGTTATGATTACTAGTCAATGCCTTGACTGGTGGTGGTGATCGTCGGTTGGCAGTTTTATTATTGTAAGAAAGAAAACGGAAACGGAAGCTATGCCTTAAAGAAAGGTGATTATTCATAAGTTGTAAGTGTATGAAAAATGCACATATTTACACATATCATTGGTTTTTTTTTTAGTTGCAAAACTCTATTTAAACATAATTCCTATTCCACAACAAACCACATTCCACAATGAATTGTTTTGCTTTAAACCTCCGTTAGGAGAATATGAACAATGATGTTTCTCTCTCCCTCTCAGTTTTTTTTTTTTATTTCATACCATTTTCTAAACACTTTTCAAGTGTTTATAGTTATTATTTAGGCGAGGTGCATTTTTTTTAATTTCATTTATTAATAATTTTTTTTTTTGTAATTTTATGCTTCAGTAAATTTTCAAATTAGAAATCAAGTCTCAAGTTAAATTAGTTGGAGAACAAAACAACCTTTACTAATAACATTCTGCTTGGGTGAGTAAAACTTTTGAAAAGGGTGAGTAACCCTAAGATGTTACAAAATTTACATGAAATACATAAAAAGAAAAGTATATATAAAAGTAAAAAAAACAAAATTAAAAATATCAAATTAAAGAAATAAAAATCGAATATTATAGCATTTAATTATTAATTAACTAATTAATTAACGATAAGCTAAAAATAGGGGCCGTCGCTTAATAGATACATCCATACATATACCAAAAAACTTAATTCAGCGTAAAACTTGAGCTTTAAGCTGATACGTAATACATAATCTTAAAAAGCGGCATCATATACCTGCCACGCCCATAAGAAGTGGAGGATATTTGGTATTTGGTCTAAACCTAAATTCAGTTTGTTTGCTTGTTTGCTTTGTGCCAGCTTGTACAATTTGTGCAATAATACATTTTTCATTGAACATTAATCGTTCATGTTTTATTGAGAGCATTAATTAATGGCCTGAAAATTTAGGTCAAAATATTTTCATTTTTTATTTTGTGTTTTGTTATTGTTTATTATTTGTTATTATTGCTTTTTTTTCATTACTTTCTAAGAATTTCACTTAAAAGCATATTTTGTTTATAAGTTACTCACTCTTTAGAAACAAAGAAACATTTAATCCTATACTATAAAATTGCACTCTCACAAACTGTTTACTGTTAATATTGTATAACTAATTAATAAGAAAGGAAACGGTGACACATTATGGAGATTGCGGGAGAAATTCAGTAAATATTATAACATTAGAGAGTAGGAGGCACAACATCGAGAGCAACGGAAAAAAGAAGAAGACATTAAACCTTTATGGAGGCAAAGGAATGTCACGCTTAATTTATAACTACGTTTAGGTATAAATATATAAAACAATGATGCAGAAATTCCATGAACAAAGAATGTGAGAAAAAATGTGTTAAAATATTATTATGTAAATAGAGATATGTGTAGCTGTGGTAATAAGGGTGCACGGAATGCCTCTGAAAGCGAATGTTTAACTTAATTTGCATATAAATATTTTGTTCTTGTTGTTGTTGTTGTTGTTGTTGTTGTTAATTTTCTTTTGTTAAAAGCTAAATGAGATGAACTTGAAAATTGGTTTTTACTCATAGAGTAAACGATGTGTAGTTGAATGTTATATTTTTCTACTACTTCTTCATATAAAAACCCAGTGCATTGTATATCTCTTGGGTGGTAATGTCGGGCAATAACAAACACACACACACACACACACAATACATTACAATGTTATTCAAACAGAAAATTTATAGTTTTCTTCACCTTGAATTGTTTGTAAGTTTGTTGTGTTTTTTATTAAAACATTTTTACAACAATAAACATGCATACACACCATAAGATGAAATAACAAATGAAGGCAAATTTTTTTTTTTTTTTTAATAAAAGGTTATTAAACTTCATTATTACAGTAAAAACAACAAACAACAAACAATTGCTGTAATCAAAAACGAAATAATAACACATTGTGTTAATATTGAATAATAGTTATAAACAATAACCAACTCTGCACTGGAGGTGGGCGGAGTAATCACTTCGCTTTTTCTAGTTATTATTTGTTTTCGAACACATGTGTGAATTATAAAAATTAAGTAATTTTTTAACTATATATGTCAATTTTTGTAGCCAAGAGCGCTTTGAAATAAGAAATTTGGACGTACAGACGGACAAAAGAATGCATCATTCAATCGATACTGATTTTGCTACTGATCAAGGAAATTTAACTTTTTATGATCTCTAAGGACTCTTTGTGGGTGTACCTAATTGACCGGTACCCTACAGGGAGGATTTTTTCAACTTTAGAGCTCTTTTGTGAATAGAAAATACGAACTAATTTTATTTATTTTTTTGACAGCTTATACATCTTACAGCTTATACATGAAAAAACGAAAAAATTAGTTTCTCTATCCACTACTCGTTATTTTTCACATTCTTCAATTTAAATCTAAACGATTATCTAGAAATTTAAAGAAGAAAAACAAAAAATTAATTATAAATGAATATAAAAATTAAGATTTAACTATAATATCCCAAAAAGATTGAATTTATTAAACTGTTAACATTAATAAGCAAAAGAAATTGAATGCAATTCTTTCAAAACTCAACATTTTTAATGATAATCATTAAGAAACAAAATAACTTAACATTTATTTTATGTTTATTATTGTATTTCTGGCCACACCTGCTAACAAAAACACACACGCACACAAGCATTTTTGTTTTATTTGTAGTTTATAGTTTTTTTTTATGTTTTGTTTGTTTATTTAGTAAAAAAATCAATCACATTTTAGAATAACATTATAACATACCCGTTAGAAAACCTGCTCAACTAAAAAAAAAAAAAAAAAATTAAACATTCTTTGAAGCAGCATGCGAAATATTTAGAAAGTTTATCGTTAGAAAGAATTTCAAATGTATGGAATAAACGTGCTTTTGATCCTGTATAAAGATACCGCGAAAACCGGTATATATTACATAATATACCGAATAGTGGACGAAATTCGGCGACAGCAAAAGGGATAGAAATTAAATTTCCAATTATTTCACAGCGAATTTATTATAGGTATGATATGATGGAGTGAATAGTTCAAGTTGGCAGATGACCAAATCTTTGTATCCTACACCAAAAAGTAATGAAAAGGATATTTTTTTTTATTTGTGCAGATATTTTGGAACTTTTCTAAACGGCAACTGCATTATCCACTTTTAAATAATCGATCCGATCAGAATCAAACACTAAATAGATTTATGTTTAGTCTAAAATTTAATATGTCGAAGATTCCAAAATGGCCGATTATACATGTTTCGCAATCTATTTGTTAAGGATATCAAATGAAAAAACTTTACAAGAAGAGCACTACAAGCTAAATTTAATATGGTAAATATTGCAAGTTGCCTTGAGGGCTCTTTTTTGAGTGTTACAAACGTTTTGAAAAAATCTATATACCAACGACCTTAATCATTAATAAATTTATGTTTTTATACACACATAATTAACATGTTCAGATGTTATCAACATGTTAAATACAACATATTATAACAGTTCATAACGAGAAAGACATATGCACGCTTTAGTTTAATATTCACCATAATAACAAAAGAGATAGTTAGATAGAGATAGACGGCGAGTACCACATAACAGTGTTTAACTTTTTAATGAGTCTCTGTTTTAATTAAATACCAAAAGTGTATAAAATGTTGTTTAAAGAGAGACAAAGGGAAAGTACTCGTCGGAGTAGTCCACTTAAAGCAATATTTTATTTACAGTTTTAGTTTTAGTTTTTTTTTTTTTTCATTTCATAGAAAATGAAAGTCACTCCCGTATAATGTAAACAAAGTAATCATATAGCTAAAAACTCAAATAATGTTCAGGCCAAACTGTGCAGGAATAGACATCAATGTAATAAATTCGTATATGAGAAGCAAAGCATTAAGCATAAGCAACCTTTTTCGGTTATTGCTGCTTACTCACGTATTATAAGCAAATAAATGCATGCATTGCATAAATTGTTTAAATAATATATTGTTTTGTTTTGTTGTCTTTTGTTGTTGTATTTTTCATTGTCTTCCATATTTGGCTGCACACATATTTCTAATATTTTGTTAAAGGTATACGCACCTTATTTATGGTTAGTATGACCAAACGTATTTATTTTATTTTATTTTTTTTTGTATTTTAAAAAATTTATTGACAATACACTACAACACACGCTCTCGTACAAAAGAAATAAAGAAAAAAAAAGCTATGAATTTTTTGTATATGTATGTATTTGAATTGCATACATTTTTTTTTTCTTTTCAAATTTTCAACACTAATAATAATACAAAGCGAAAAAAAGATTGTTAGATAATGTTGCGCCAAAGCATGTAATGAAGCGTAAAATCATTTGTTAATAAATTTTTATGAGAAAAATATTATTTTTTTTCATGTCCAACTCGATTTATTATAATGATGATGTGAATGTGGCAAAAAAAATAAATGGTGGCCACAAAAATTTCACCAGGAAAATATTTTAATTACAACAGTAGTATATATTTTTTTTTCATTTTGGAAGAGAAAATCTTTTCGGTGATCAAAGCTACAGCTAGAAAGCTAGAAAACAGCAAATTCAAGCTTACATTACTATTTTATGCCCAAGTGAAAATGTGAAAATGTGTGATAGCCGGTTACACCCAACCATTTAATACTACACCACATAACACCTTAAATAGCACAATTTTGTTGAGTTGTATCAGTAAATGCAAAGTATTGTCACACTAAGTAACCTCATGAAATAAGGGAAGGGGTTCTAAAACTGGTTCATTTCGGTTCATTTTCAAAAGCATTTCTCTTTGACCCAATACCACCAAATGAAATTTGTAACAAATTTTATGGAAATATCTTAAAAAATGTGACGAGTATGGCTTGGACTCAAATTTACATGGTGCAGTGCAAGTGGTTCAGGGTATAAAAATGAAGTCCATCTATTATCGGTTTATATATTTTTATAAAAAAACCAAGATTTACGCGTTTCTTTGCAAACTAATACATATCCATTCTATAAATAAAAAACGCATTAATGAATATTTTTAATTAAAAACATTTTTTAAAAATTGTTTCTTTTTTCAACGCAATTAATTATTTATATACATGTATGTGTTTGTGTGAAGCATATAATTGTTAGCAATTATTGTTGTATTATATGAGTATGTGTTTGTATGTATAATAATTAATATTTGTAATTGTTCGTATTTCTTGTTTTCCACGTTTTCCGTTTCCTTAATATTTTTCCTCCTTTTTTTTTTTGTTTTGTTTTTCTTTTTAATTCACGTTAAACTGGTTGAAATAACATTAAAATAATTGCTAATATTAAGCATATTGTGAATGTTACTGTTACTTAACATTATAAATAGTTGACATTCCATTACATTACATTAACGGTTTAAGTTATTTATGGTTATTATTGTATATGAGAGTAAGAGAGGTAGAGAGGGAGAAAAGTTCATTGACAGTTTAGTGCCGTTAAATAAATATTTGCAGAGCATTTAATGTTTAAAGACAATATTTTATAAAATTTCCACATTTTATGTTAATAGGGAGAGAGAGAGAGAGAAAAAAAACTACTATTAAGCTATCTTAGCTATTGTGTCATTTTTTACATTAAATAATCTGAAATGCTTTAATAACTAAGTCAAGACCACACTGTAATAGTCAGCCCCAGTACAAAATAAAAACAAATACTACAAATCTAAGCACAAACAAACAAAGAAACAAATTGTTTTTGTTAAGCACTTATTGCTTCATAAATAATTGCTTATAAAAACTCAAGTCTGGGATAATTCTTCATAATTTAAAATGAAACAGTCAAGTATATGTTTGGCTACTAAGGGGGATAAGAAAAAATCAAGCTCTGAGAACATTCTATCATTAATTCATTCTTAAGGAATTTCTCTTGCTTTTAATATATGCTGCTAGTCTTTACTTTATGGAATTTCCGCAAGAACTATAAAAGCTGTACAGACGTAGTTTACAATTTTGTTACAAATTTAATCAAAGTATTTATAGATAATGAAGAATTTTTCAAAGTGATCTCAAACTTTGTATGTTTAATGCGATATAAAACGTATATATAATTGTGCATTTTTTATTTATTCTAAACATATAATCAGAGAGAAAGGGGAAAAAACGCAATCAACCAATTGACAATTTTAATGGAATGTAATTGCGTTAGTTGTATGTGTGTTGCTGTGTGGTTTTTTCATACATAATTTTTTTACAACAAGTGTTGAATTATTGCAAAAAATGTAAAAACACACTGAAAAATTTCTCCTCGCACGTATATTTACAAGTTGCGTTATATTTACGGTTAGTTTCACTTACATATTTACATACACATCTCTATATAGGAGCAATAAAGTATTGTTTTACAATAAGTTACTTGGTTGACTTAAAAAGAGAAATTAAAAAAACAAAAAAAAAGGGATTTTTTAAGAAAAATTTTATAACATTTAGTATTCTAATCGTCCAGCTCTTTGTTAGAATTGACCAAGTCGGTGGTGGCAATATTGGTATTTTTTTACCCATGTAAAGAATTTTTATCCAATTACTTTAAAAATGTTTCAAGTTTCCACTCGTGTAATTCAACACGTTGTGGACAGACACGTCCAGTTTAGCTAGCTTATCTTATACGTGAAAAGATGCTCTTTATATAATGAGAAATATCTAAGAATCAAATTTATTAATGGACCTATGGCAGCCGTGAGAATTAGAACGAAAATGCGTAGAAATTTGCACAAACAAACGAAGCAGAAGAGCTAAATCGACTTTAAATTCGATTTTGAGTAAGAGTTTATACAGTTTTGGGGGTGTGGCTCGCCACCTTATGGGACTTGCAAACAATACACCCTCATATCATTATGATGGTGAGTATAATAATGAAGAGAAAAAAGAGAAAGAAATACGAAGGCTACTCTACCTTAAAATAATCCACACACACACACACATGCTCTGGAGTAGATAGAAAAAAAACTTTAAATTGCTTTTCACTTTAAAAGATTTCTATCAACTTAAACGTGCACACACATACATAGGCAGACAAGTGTACATTCATATATGATACTTACTACTGTATGTGTGTACATGCGTTTAACACACTTTTTCAAACAATTTCATCATAAAGTCATGCGTGAAAACTTCAAGAAAAGCTTCTAAATGGAAAAATATTTGCTTTGTTGTTTTTTTTTCACCTTTCTTTCTCTAAGCCACTCTTCTCGTCTTTTCCTCTTTGTATATTTGTAACCCAGTAACCTGCATGTGCACAGCAACAAACACAAAACCATTCGGCCAGAGGCAAGAAGAGAGAGCAGTAAAGAAAGAATCTAGATTCAAAATCAAGTTGTGGAAAAAGTTTTTCTTTACTGACTAAGGAGAATAACAATAATAACAATAACAACAACAATTGATTGATTTTAGTGGTTTTATTAGAATTATTTGTGGAGCTGGTCCTCCATTTGACAGGTGTTTGTATATGTATTTGGTGAAAATTGTTTTTTGACCAGAAGCCAGATTTCACATTTTCACCACATGTATTGGGTCAACGGTGTTAAAACAGAACAGAAATCGTTCTGGCAAGTGTAAAAAAAAACCACACAACTAGTTTTTATGTTGCTGTCACATTTTCAACCGTGAATTTTTATTTTAGAACCCGGAGATCGATAATGATTTAAAAAAAATTATAATCAATTGATAATACAACTATAGTTGGCCTGGGCGAAATCTTGAATACCTTCTACATATAGAAGCAAGCAGTGGGAGTGGTATTTATTGCACTCTCTCTCAAGGACTGTTTTCAATTTTAGCTGAACGATTAAATTCGAAATTAAAGTCAGTTTTTTGTTGATTGTGGGCGTGGTTGTTATCCGATTTTGTCAATTTTTGGCACATTAATGCAAGGTTCAAAATTTTTGGTCAAGTTAGACACACGGACGGATATGTCTGTTTAGAATTAGATTTTCAAGATGATCAATACACTTTGTAGCACCTACTACACCTCTTTCTGGGCCTTGCAAACGGTACATAGTGTACCCCCCATACAAAAACCTGACACAAGTAAGACTTAATTAAATACACTTTTTTAAAGATTTTTTTCTTACTTTCATTTCAATTTCATACGAAAGGTTAAAGCAACATAACAGCGAACAAAAGAAAGATTTGAAAAAAATTTAGTGCAATATTTTATATATTACACAGTAAAGAGGAGTGTTTTTGTTGTTGTTTTTTTATGTTGTATCCAAAAATAAATGAATACATTGAACACATAAGTACCGTTATAGTATTATATGTACATACATACATACTTGGCAACAGGCCTTTAATGATTTTGTAAAAAAAAGTTGGTGCAATATGTGTAACGAACCGGGAGAGAGTGTTGATGGCATAGAAATGTAGTTAATGTCCATGTGTAAGCATAGTTATGAGGCGTTTCAACAATAACACTTGCAACAACAACAACAACAACAACAATGATAATAGTAAAAATTGATGTATACGCAACATTACAATAACAATAACAACATGTACATTATCCCATTTGTATGTAAAAGCATTGAATTCAAAAGATGATGAAGAAGAAGACATTTGTTACAAATCATCTTTTTCAAGTTTTATGTACAATAAATGCTTCATGAATAAAGAGAAAAAAAAAGAAAGATATACAAAAAAAAACTTTCTTTCCATCTCTAACTAACACTAACGCAATTCTCTTCTGTAGCTTCTTCATATGAGATATCAAGATTGAAATTTAAACAGTTTAAATGGATACGATTTTAATGGTTTAGTGTGCATAGTGTTTTGTATATAATGTGTGCGTGTGTGTTAAGTGATTGATACTCTTACACATAACGTTTGAATAAAAGACCCGGATATATGAAATTTAAAAGAAAAACTCATTAAAATGCTTTTAAGGCAAAAGCCAAAAACTAATGACCTATATTTCAATAAATTTATTAACTTTTATTTATTTTTATAAAAAGTATTTTATTTTTATTTTTATTTTTTATTTATTTTTATTTTATTTTATTTTATTTTTATTTTATTTTTATTTTTTATTTTTTTTCTTTACCTTTTTTTTACTTGTATACTTATCCAGTGTGAGTTATAAAAACTTTAATTAGGGTTTTTTACGCTTAAACTTTCGATTTTATTCAAACAACAACAACAACATTAAAAATAGTAAAAAGCTCACTAATTAATTTCTAAAATATAATAAGATTGTCAAGCGCCACTCTCAAGATATACGAAAAATTGTACGTTGATCAGTGATATCAGATGTACTGGACAGACGTACAGACATAATTGAATGGACTACAGTATGGATGGAAATGTAATGGAATTGAAGGCTTATAAACCACAAGTTTACTTTTACGTTTTTGTAACAAAAGTAATTAAATATGCTTTTGTCACGTTCCATTTCACACTTAAAAAAAAAAGAGTATGTGAAACAATACAATCGAAAAAAAAAGGTTTAATGAGAAAACATTTAAAGAAAACAAACAGACAGACGGACAGACAGACACTGTTTAAGTTCAAAGACATAATTACAACGAAACGTTAAATTACTATCAACTAGCTTTAGCTAGTAAGCAATTATAAAAAATTTAAGTGTAAAATTGAAAGGAGTTCAGTTCAGCTACAACACAATACATTTATTATAGGTTGTTGGCGGCTCAAGACAATAGTTGGAAAAATAGATAACAATTCTTTATAAAAATCATTCATGAAAAATGTATGAGCTTAGACATAACATATATGTCCGTACGTCCGTGTAGGTATCTGATTTTGTTTACGACCCACCCAAATATGTCCTTGTCCCATCAAAACTAAAACTATTTATATAATCTACCAAGGCAGGTTACTGCTTAGCTTATATGGCCAATACGCTCTAAAGCTTTAAACATTTAAATCATTTTTAAAATAATTTTGTAAGAAAAATTCTTAGGCAAACTTAGGCCTCTAAGCTACTATACTTATATACAATAATTGGTTATAATTTTATGATATAATCAAAGCCACTTACCCCCAATTAATGCCTTCTTGTTGTCTCCTTCTTAGCAATGCGATAATGGAACCAATGACTGCATTGCTGTTAGCCTTTCAGCTATTGGCTCTATTCTCAATAGCTGGCGCTTTAATCATCTATTTGATTTGTAAAGTTCGCGATGAGAGTCACCGTATAACATCAAATACGGTTTTGGTAACCAGTGCCGATACCGCTCTGGGTCTACAGCTCTGTACACATTTGGCCAGTGAAGGTTTTCGTGTGGTGGCCGGCACTCAGGGTGGAGTGGATAGCCTGTCGGCCAAATTATTGGTGGGTTGGTTAAAAATGCGCGAATTTACTGAAGCTCCAGTCTTGGGGACCATAATACCCATGTTGTTGGATGTTACACGAGACGATGTATTACATGAGGCTGCCGCAGTGTTAAGTTCTTACTTGGGGCCCGAGGAGCAGGGTATTTTGGCGGTAATCAATACTAGTGGTACATTTTGTAAGGGTCGCATCGAATCGCAAGAATTGGAACAGATGGAACAAATGTTTAAAATGAATATATTGGGTTCCTTACGTATTGCCCAAGCTTTTGTCAATTTGTTGAAACCGACACGTGGACGTTTGATGTACTTGGGGGCTGGTAATCATACGGATGGCAATGGTGAGGGTATGATTGCATACCAGGTGGCACGTGTGGCTACGCAACGTTGCGTTCAAGAGTTGCGCCGTGAACTGCAACCACATGGGGTCAGTGTGGTGTGTTTGGACACTTGCGGCTTGCCTGCTGAAACGCTCTATAAACCGCCAACAGCTCAAAGTAAGTTTCTCTCTACAAAAAAAAAAAAAAAGAAAAGAAAATAAAGTAATAAGAAGTATGATATGCTGGGGAAATAATTACTCAAATGGAAAATTGTTTATTGTTTATATATTTTAATTAAAAACTTTTCTCTTTTTTTATAAATACTTTCCTTCATCTTACTATAAGTTGGTTGGACCATTTACAATACCCCAAATTAAGCCTTAGACATTCTATATATTCTTCTTTAACATTTAAATCAAACGTTGGGATGCCCGACCGTACGTTTTTTCTAGTCATTTTCAGTATCTTTATACGATTGCTTAACTTAACATATTTATCTATGTACGAAAAATGGGCGGGGTCAAGCACTTAACAAAAAACTTTATTCGACTTGTAAGCTTTTATATAATACATGCACATATCAGATACCTGACTTAACTACAGTTTATGGAGTAAGTCTATACCCCAGTCCCCGTTTGTTTCTAGCCTCATTTCTTGTTTCATTTCTATTTCAATATATTTATTTTGTTTATTCTTTTAAACAGTTACCAGTGGTGCTCCAACAACTTATACGGCCAGTGTTTTAAGTCCATATGCCTTGGAAATGGTGCATCGTGCTCTATGGGACATTCCACCGCGTGAACGTTACATGTTATTAACATATAACAAATATCAATTTACGTTGCCATGTCGCTCATCGTTACGTATGTCACAAAATCGCCAAAAAAAACCAGAGATTGTAAAGAGAACGTTCAAGTCTCCGGTAAATGTGGCCACCTCTGCAGTACAACGTGTTTGATTTGAATGATATATGAAATGAAAATAGAGAGAAAATGTTTTGTAGAGAGAGTATACACATAGAGTATGTAATAAAAAACCGTTTTTCTATTTTTTTTTTTATTTTTTTATAAAAATAAATTTTTTTACTAAAGCAAGGATTTTTTTCTTTTTGGTAAAATTTATATAAAATTTTTGTACTGGAAAATGTATCATCCTTATGATTAATTTGTACATACAAATATAACAACAAAAACAACATTTTAGTGAATCAATTACTTTAGATTTGAGCTTAGAAATAATATGTATGTCCGTATGTCCGCATAGGTTTGAACTCAGTTTGAGATTTTATTACGTTGTACATATAAAATTTATATAATAATAACAACAATAACAACAACAATTATTTATAGCCATCATTCCACAGATTTATTGACATTATTTTATCGGAAAGTTTTGGTGCATTGATGGTGGGGGTATTCAAAATTTGGTCTCAACCAAATATACTTTTTTTTACACGTTATATAAAACATATATCACATTATTACTGTAATTTTGAGATTTTATTTTTATTTTATTAATCTAAAAAGCAAAATTTATGTAAAACAAAAACATCTTTTTTATAACTATATACTTACACACATATATATATATAACAATAAAAATAGTTTTTAAAATAAAATGAAAGAAAAAAAAAACCCTTGCCAAATATTTCGTGTTATAAAGTTTTGTTGTAACTTCACATCTCACTCATTCGTATTTGGTTATGAAATCATAGCGCAATATACTGGCGGGCAAAATATCACCCATTTTGACAAAGCTATGTAAGTTTGTGGCAGCCGGCATATGCACCAATACATCAGCTCCAACTATACTTTGTAAACGA
The DNA here is from genome assembly GCA_963978525.1 of Ornithomya fringillina. Lineage (NCBI taxonomy): Eukaryota > Metazoa > Arthropoda > Insecta > Diptera > Hippoboscidae > Ornithomya > Ornithomya fringillina. The sequence continues at coordinate 23,235,867 of OZ021693.1, forward strand.
CTGCTCATCTGCTCTTGATGTTGGTTGCATGTAAACGTTATGTGTGTGTGCGTGTAAATGTTGTAGGCATGCGTGCAGGTGTACGTACGTTTTTTTTTTTTATATTTATTTCATTTCATTCCATATCATTAACGGCAGTATAGCGAAAGTATTAAAAGTTGTTGTTGTTGTTATTGTTATTTTATTGCATGTTTTGAAGTGGTTTTCATGTTCATCAGTGGAAAATGCAATTTAGCAATAAAAGTGAAAAAATTTATCATTTATTTATCTTTTGATACATTTAATAAAATAATATGATTTTCACAAACCTGATTACCGGTTATATGGGCAAACATTTCACCCTTTCTGCTTGTTATGGTGGCACGCATATATTCCGGCCGGTCATCCAACTGTATGTTATCATTTTCCAACTGGAAATATGTTTAATAAACCTCTTCTCATACACATGTATCCATACACACACACACATATTTAGTATAAAACGTTTACACACTTAAACACAGAGATAAAGGATGCAGACAGAGATGATTATAAACATGCACTTATAATCACATACATTTTTTTAAATGTTAACGGAACACTCTGTATATGAACATACAAATGATAATAATAACAACAACAAATATATAGTTTAATTTAAACAAATGCTTGGGTGTTTGTTAATTTATAATAAATTTTTATAACCATCACCTTGAAGTCACAAATATAACTTTTTTTTTTTTTTTTGTTATTTATTGATTTTTTATACTTTTACCAAAAATGGTACATTTATTTGGCATGCAGTCATGTGCATTTTTCTCAATTTTTTTTTTCGATTTGGCTGCATTTTCTACAAAAAAGTGTTTTCGCGTGCGTGAGTAAGCCATTTTATTAATACCTTTTAGTTTCTAATTTAGTTAACGCGATTATAACAATTCATATAAATATATATAATAAATTAATATAAATAGAAATCATCAGTTATTGAAATACATTTCATACAAGTTAAGTGAAATGTCGGACAACGATTATAGCCAATGTCCATATAATAAAAATCATATAATTGTCAAGTTTCGTATGCCACAGCATATCATTAAATGTCGCAAAAATTACACTGGTCCACCTTTGGAGGCATGCCCTTTCAATGCCACACATTTAGTACGTGAAGGAACTTTGAATGAACATTTCAAAACTTGCCAAGCATTTCATTCGCATAATAATCCGCTTTATTTAAAAATGACGGAGCAAAATCTTCAACGACATAATTAAACAAGGAAACCAAGTACACAAAATATCTACAATACTTCGAATATTGAAATGTGTTTTTTTTTTTTTTTTTCTTATTTTGTACACCCGCCCCAGTACTTTTAATATTGAAATGTGTTTTATTTTAATTTTTATATAAAAATGTCCAATTACAATGATATTCCTAAATGACTTGTAACTTTGGTTTATGTTTTGGTGGTAATATATGTATATAAATATATAAAATTTGTATTGCCTTTGGATTAATGAAATGTATGTGAATAATAAAATGTATAATTTTTGTAAGAGTTTTATATAATAAACACACAATTCTTAAAACACACAACTTCTACTTTGTTTGCTTATTGTAGGTACGCGTTAATATAATGTTTTCACATAAAATCAAATTTAAATAGTCAACATTACAGCACATCAAGGATGAGCATAAGTATCATTTAGGAACTTTTTATATATATAAGGAAAAATGTATTCAAAGTATAAGTTTTCGTTACACTGTGGTTGTGCCGGCCGGCTGGACGGACAGACTGACTGAATATATTTTGAGTTTTATGAATGCTTTAACGTTAGGGTGGTGAGTATAGAAATACAATAGAAATGTATGCAGAAAACATGAAATATACACGATAGATACGTTCCCCAAAAAATTCGTGTAAAAAGATATATTAGCTAAAGTTCGACCTAAAAAAAAAATTCAAAATCGCGTTAAGACAAAACAATTTGTGTAAAAGAGAATTTTTTTTTGTTTTAACTCGTGTTATATCAAATTCGTGTAAAAAAAATTCATGCAAAAAGAGAATTAAGTGTACTTTGTACAACAAGTAGTGTAGAATAGAATGATTTGATCTACACAACGGATCATAAAATTGAAACTTATTTACCCAGTTAGTTATTTCTATATATATATATAAGATATAATATGTTACGCACCTTAACATTAATAACAGGCATACAACATTTCTCATATGGTGTACCGCGCCACCAACGTAACGCTGGCAAGGCTAACAAATGGAATGTTACAAAAGCTGACACAGGATTACCGGGTAAGCCCAAAAAGTATTTATTGCTTGCGGATGCAAAAGTCACAGGTTTTCTGTAAGAAAATAAATTAATGAATCATCCATAGAGTACAACAACAACAACAACTTACCCCGGTTTCATATTTACGCGACCAAAATGTATATTAAAGTTCATTTTCTGAAGAACTGGTTTAATGAAATCTCTATCACCCATAGAAACACCGCCGGTACATAGAATAAAATCGCATTTCTTGTACAATTGGGTGAAATTGTTATACAGACAATCAAAGCTTAACCAAAAAACAAAAAAATAAAAAGAAAAACATTTACAGCAAACCACTTACTCATCATCGACCACTAAACTGTTGTAAACCTTAAAACCAAAGTATTCCAGCAACTCTGTTAATAGCGTTGTATTTGAGTCGTAGATTTTATGTAAGGGGCCAGATGTTCCCGGCTGCAAAAGTTCATTACCGGTAGACACTAAAGCTATAATGGGATTCATTGTATCCAATTTTTTACCCACTGCTGCCATTAAAGATTTTATAACCACCGGTGACATATCCACCGTGGGGAATATTGAAGTGTTTTTCTTTAAATCACAGCCTATCGGTCGAATATCTAAACCAGCCTTAGGCTCTATTAAAATTTCCACTAACTCTTCCTCTCCATTACGTTTGGTTTTTATCAATTTTGTATCTTCTATTTGTACAACAGAATCGGTGTGTTCGGGTATGGGAGCACCTGTATTGATACGAAAACATTCATCCTCCTGCACTGCAGTAGTATTGATAGGATCTCCGGTTCTTATGCTCCCCACCACCTTTTTAATTCCGGATAATCCCGATGACTTCATGGCATAGCCATCTTTAATGGCGGCTTTAAACGGTGGTATATTTAAAGGAGACTTATAATCAAGTAATAACGTCCTAATGGTGTCCTGTTGCTTAATCTCACGTTTTATTATCTGAAGCGCCAATTCATAGGAAATGAGATCATATGAAGATTGGCGTTCCGTATGAGTACATGTATGTAGTGAGAAATGTGTTTCATCCTTTACAGAGGCTGTACTTGCTTGTAACACCTTATGAGCATTATGCACTGCTTGCAAATTATTGTCGATTAAAGCTAAAGCGTGTGGTAACAAATCTTTAATGTATTCAAAGTATTCCACTACAGCTTTTTTGCTGCCGGGAAAATTTAAAATTAACGTTTTATTGGCAATACCACAAACACCACGTGACAAGGCAGCAAATTTCGTTTTCTTCAAACTATACATAGTAAGAGCCATGGTTAATTGAGGACATTCTTTGTCCACAACTTCTCTAGTAGCTTCAGGTGTAACATCACGTTCGGCGAAACCGGTGCCACCCGTCGTAAAAATAACCGCTTTACTATCACTGCCTTGCGACAAATTCCTTAGTTTCTCAACTATGACAAGACGTTCATCTGGTAAAATTTCATAATAAATACTTGGATCAATGAAATTTTCTTTTAATAATTCGATCAAGTGAGGACCGCTTTTATCTTTGGCAGAATCCTGATGGCACGTATCGCTAACTACAAAACATTAAATGTTATTTATTTATATTTAAGTAACTGTATAAAAAATTTAATGACTTGCTTGTTAAAACTGCGAATTTTATGTTTTTCATAGCTGCACAATAAATAAAAAAAATACCGTCGAACTGAAAAATTTATTGAACTTGAAGAAAAATTTAATGAAAAGAGCGGCAAATAATAGCTGTTAGCGCTAAATTAGTAATGGGTGACCAGAAATTTAATTAGATCATTAAGAGAAGCGAAAGTATTCTATTGTTTAGTTAAAATAATTTAAAATTATAATTCCTAATAATTTATTTAATATATATTTATATTAATTGAATTATTATATTGAATAATGTTACTTTATATTATAATTTATTCAATTATTTGTATATTCTCTCTTTTCTCAAAAAACAATTCACCACAATGTAAACAATCTTGATAACATCCCTGTTTTATTAATCACTACTTATTTTATAAAAGAAAATATATTCTTGTTGATTTGTTGTTTGTTTTCGTTGATATTCCAAAAAAGAAAGAAAAATTATGAGTTTTTCCAACAATTCTCGTCCATTAGATGTGAATTATTTAATATTTTTATTTAATACACATATAATTATTGATAAACAATTTTTGTAATTTTCAGATTCCTTTAATTAATCGTATAATAACAAATGCAAAAAATTTAAGTGAAGACAATCTAACACCGGGACGACGTAATCTACGCAGATGGTTGGGGAAACCATTTCGTATTACAATTAGTGATGGTCGCGTTTTAGTGGGATTTTTCAATTGTACCGACAAAGATGCTAATGTTGTGCTGTCCATGTGTTCAGAGTATTTAGAAGAAGGCAAAGATGCTCGTATATTGGGTAATGTTATGATACCCGGTAAACATATTGTTTCAGTTTCTGTTGATTTACCAGCCGATGAAGTGTTTACCCAACCACAACCTCCACCCAATCCACAAAATAATTAAATGTGTTTTATAATTGTGATTTTTATTCTATTAATAGATTAATTTAAAAAAAATTTAACATATTGTGCATTTTCATGAAGTATTTGTTTTTCCTTTTTCGCTTGTATCGTTTAATGGGTCATAACCAAGAGACATGCGTTCTTTAAATTGATCATAGGTGCGTTTGCGATCAAAATGTTTCACCCATAGACTGGGACATTCTTTTTCGAATAGTTTTCGTAATTGTAAACAAACTTCGGGTACTTTTTCACCACTGGTTGAATTATGTTGAGGGGCTCGTTCATCTAAACACTGCCAATAGCAATCACGGGCTGACCAGCATTTTACTCTTTGCTCTTTATCAGGAAAACTCATTTTGGTTTTTTTTAATTATTCAATAAATTATCACTTTACTAAAGTTAAGGTTAAATGTTGTTATTGTAAAGCAGCTGTTATAAAATATTCATTAAACAGGCATGTTATGATAGCTAAAAGTTACGATATTGTAACTGCGATTATTAGAAACTGTTTTTTATGTAAAGAACAAATTTTGTATGATTTTAATAAAAAATTATGAAATATTTATTTATTTCACCATTCCTTTTTGTAACAAATGAAATAATGAACCGCTAATTATAATATACCAATAATTTGTTCACTGTTATAAATTTTTCTCGTTTCGTTCCATTTGTTATATTTGTATTGTCGGTTTAGGCACATACCATAATGTTTCAATGAGTTAATACCTTCACAGTCAGTAATAAGAATCATAATTTTAGAAGTTTATTGATATTAAACAACGTCTTATTATACATAAAAAACAGTATAAAAACATTAATAGAAATAAAATGGTTTTGTCACAACGGCAGCGCGAGGAGCTTAATCAAGCTATTGCCGAATATTTAAGTAGCAATGGTTATTCAGATTCATTAGAAGCCTTTCGCAAGGAGGCTGATATAAGTGGTGAAACAGAAAAGAAATATGGGGGACTGCTCGAAAAGAAATGGACATCCGTAATACGTTTACAAAAGAAAGTTATGGAATTGGAAGCGAAATTATCGGAAGCAGAAAAAGAGGTCATTGAGGGTGCTCCATCTAAAGCTAAACGCAGCCCTGGCGAATGGATACCAAGGCCACCAGAAAAATTTTCACTTACCGGACATCGAGCTAGCATTACGCGTGTTATTTTTCATCCTATATTCAGTTTAATGGTGTCCGCTTCGGAAGATGCTGTAATAAAAATTTGGGATTTCGAGACGGGTGAATACGAACGCAGTTTAAAGGGTCACACAAATTCCGTACAAGATATTGCATTCGATGCTCAAGGAAAGCTGTTAGCCTCTTGTAGCGCCGATTTATCAATTAAATTATGGGATTTTCAGCAGAGTTATGATTGCGTGAAAACTATGCATGGTCACGATCACAATGTTTCATCGGTAGCTTTTGTGCCAGCTGGTGATTATGTATTGTCAGCATCCCGAGACAAGACAATTAAAATGTGGGAAGTTGCTACCGGGTATTGCGTTAAAACCTACTCCGGTCATAGGGAGTGGGTGCGCATGGTACGTGTACATATGGATGGAAGTATATTTGCTTCGTGCTCAATCGATCACTCGATCCGAGTTTGGTCGACAAGTTCAAGGGACTGTAAAGCGGAGTTGCGTGATCATGATCATACCGTTGAATGTATTGCTTGGGCATCAGATGCCTCCACTTCATTTATAAATGAGGCTATTGGAGCTGATAATAAGAAGGGTCACCATCAAGGACCATTCCTCGCATCGGGATCCAGAGACAAAACCATACGTGTCTGGGATGTTAGTGTTGGTCTGTGTTTATTTATACTCATCGGCCATGATAATTGGGTACGTGAATTAACTTTCCATCCTGGTGGCAAATATTTGGTGTCGGCTAGTGATGACAAAACTATACGCGTTTGGGATTTACGCAATAAACGATGTATGAAAACATTGTATGCTCATCAGCACTTTTGCACTACGATTGGTAAGTACGCGGCATTATATGCCCGCTATCGAATTTATTTATTTATTATTAATGAAAAAATATTATTTTTCTAATAGATTTCCACAAAACTCATCCATATGTTATATCTGGCAGTGTAGACACTACAGTTAAGGTATGGGAGTGCCGTTAAACAGGACTATCGATATGCCGTTAGTTAAGATAAACAAAATTGAACATGAGATAAACAAAAAATTATTGTTTAAAGCTTCAATTATGGCAGAATACAAAACCCCACATAAAAAATATTTATTAATTTTTAATTGAAATATAAATTTAAAGATGAGATATATAAACAATGAAACACAACACAATGTCAAGTTTGCCAGAAAGTGCAAAACAAAAATTCAAATCGCATAATGTTAAGCTATTCTGTAGTTGTAAAGAAACAATTTGTGCAAAATGCTTGAAAATTATATTATAGATGCTTTGCTTTAAATTAAAAAAAAAGAAAAAATTCAACAAAAAAACCAGCAACATAACGATCACTGTACACACAAAACGCTGTAATTTAGTAATTACGGTACCATAAATTTATTTTAAAGATAATTTCTTGCTGATATATTTTTAATATTATACTTACGATTTATAAATATGTATTTGCTGTAAGAATATTATGAATTTAATTTTATTTTTACTTAAACTTTCCACAAAAAACCTCTCTTTTTCAACTCCCTCTCTACTGATTCTAATTTACAGTATTTTTTATTTCCTTTATATTTTATACAATGTATGAATTTTCTTAAAATTTGTGTTTTTTTTTTTTTAATTCAATCCATTGGCATAAGAGATACACTCTGGCATTATTATTTGGGATGGTTTATGAGTATAAATTAATATACACAACACCCACACAATGTTTAAATACGGAATTCTTATATAGTATTAACTATATTATAATATTAATTATAATTACAAATATAAAAACAAATAAAAAATTTATCTTTCCTAATCTATGACTGGGTCATAAAAAATTACTTGTTTCTATTGTTTTTGAAATTTTTCCCATTTACTTTTTGTTTACTCTTTATTTATTTAAACATATAAAGAAAGTATTCCTCATAACATTTTTTAATAATGACTCACAGACAACAGACCATCAAAATGTAATCATATGTTATAATGATTAAAAATTGTATAATTTTCTTGTGAGAAAATTATTTTTCCTTTGTCATCGATTTATCTTGCATTTGGATCCTTGGCAATATTATTGATTTTTTCCAAGTCCTTCAATTACCCCATTTTATATTTTATTCGAGCAGTTAATTTTGTTTTTATTTCTACTCCCCTTTAGAAAACAACTCGAAAGAACTTTTTAGTAGCAATAGCAAAAAGGAACGAAACGACATAATGAGGTCATTAAAGTAGCGGAACTAAATTGTTACAGATATGTTAAAAGTTCAGCCTAAAGTTTCTCAATCACACATTTACTTATGAAAAACTAAAAACAAAACAATGTTAAAAATTATTATTTTAATAAATAAAATAAATTATCATTAAAAGTGTTTAGTATTTTACGCAAAAAAACTCATTAACTAATATCGTATACTGAGTGCTCATTTTTGCATGAATACCACAGAAAATAAGAGCAAGCATTTTATTCTCATTAAGAAATTTAAGAAATAGTTAAATATAATAGAATTAATGAAAAATCATGTTAATACCAAATTTAGATATAATTAATAGTTGTCTTATATGCCGTAATAATAATAATAATGATAATTATGAATGTTTATACGTTGAATACCAAAGAGGTGATACAACAATTACCGAGTTGAGTGAAGTGGGCTCTCTATACGAAGAGTTAATTGGTTTAAAGGTTGTTTTATTTATTTATTAACTTTTCTTAAGAAATACTTAAGTATATAAATTTTGTAGATATGTTTGGAATCCTACGACTTTTATCCCAAATTTCTTTGCAATAATTGTATTGGGCAAATGAAACTGTTTAATAAGTTGAAAACAACAGCTGTCCAAAGTTGGGAATTCTTCGCTAAGGAAATATATAATGTAAATAAGGTGGAGGAAGAGGAGGATCCAATACAATATGAACAAATGGAATTTATTCATGAATTATCTGATAATAATACTAAAGCATCAACACAACCGGAAGATTGTATCCTATCTATAGAAATTGATGATAATGCTGAGAAAACATTACAAATGAAAGAAGCTGAGGTAGAGAGTGTAGCCACCATGCTCAATGTTATTCCCGATAATGATGAAGATTCTTTGGAATGCACCCAAGTTATCCATAAAAGTGATTATATTACGGAAATATATGAACTACTGGATAACGGCAAGGATCAATCAGCAAATAATGATTATTTGATGCAAGATTTACCAAACGAGAATCCTGTAACGAATCATTTAGAAGAAAATTTCTCCACAAGTAATTATGATGCATTATCCACTGAACGTATAATAAGAAAATCGAAGAGTCCTCGGGAAGACTTAAAATGTGAACTTTGTCAAATTGAGTTTGGAAGCGTAAAAGATATGAAGGCACATGGGTGAGAGTTTCTATCGATTGCATTTATATTTATTTTTATGGACACATTTTTTTAGAGACTTTGTACATGATGGCAAATATCCATGTGGCCAGTGCTTGAAATTATTCAATTCCGTAAAGGCTCTACGAATTCACACCAATTTACATAAAGGTTTACTACCCTACAGGTGTGAATTATGTCCGCGTGCCTTCAATCAAAAAGTTCACTATCAAACTCATTTGCGTCAACATAAAAATGAACGTAATTTCCAATGCAGCGAATGCGATAAAGCTTTTTTCACCAAAGCCGATTTAAAGGTGCACGAACGCATTCACACCGGCTATCGTCCGCATGTATGTAAAGAATGCGGTAAGGATTTCATTTTATTGGTTCACTTAAAAATGCATATGTACAGTCATACGGGTAAGAAGAAATTCTCGTGCGAATATTGTAAGCAATGGTTCGTATCGCCCAATACGTTGCGATTACATAAACAAACCATACATTTGCGAGAGCGTCAATTTAAATGTGAATATTGTACTAAACCCTTCCGGCGGAAACATCATTTGGTAGTAAGTATAATTTATAAAAAAGCAAAATAATTTCAACTAATCTTTCTATTTTCTTTTTATACAGAATCATATGAAAAAGATTCATGAAAAGTTTATAAACAATGCAGAAGATATTGCGGAATTAAGTCAAGGTTCAGAATGTTTAAATAATTCAGAGGAAGCACTTGCAGGTTTCGTTTTAATACCAAATGATGAATTTTTAATATCTCAAAGTGACAGAGAGGACGAACAGTTCACTGAAATAACAAATGATTCTTAACAAGCCTCTTAACTTAACTGAAGAAAATATATTTTACAATTAAGCACTTGATTTATAAAATAAAAAAAGAAATTTTCCTTTTTATAATAAATTCTTTTTTAATTTTTTTTAATAATAATTATTAGATTATAATTAAGAATTTTTCGTTCATTTTTATTTTTAAAGTACTTGTGCATTAAACAGTTACCATTTTATAAAGAGCTAATTCAAAGAAAAGAAAGAGACAATTATATAAACACGATCGGATTTCCGTTTAATACTTAGAATATTGCTTTACAGAGAGAACTGTTGAATGAAATGAATGCTGTAATTACTAAAAATTTGTGGAATTCTTTATTAATTTAATTTAAATGTTTTTCAACCGAGAATTTATCTTATAAAAGAAACAATTTAACAATATATATTTTGCTGTTAACGGTACTAGGAAATTCTCTTGTATGATTTATGTGTTTTGTAATATCAGGGTTGTTAATGTTTTTACAATTTTACAGCAAATTTTCGTGTGGTATATTTGAATGGATTTGTGTGAACATAAAATTTTGTTATGAATTTTATAATTTTTAATAATTTTCAAAGCTTGCATAGGTGCATGTGATTGTATTGTTTTATTTTATATATAAATATTTATTTTACATCAGCAGAGTTTCAATTTGAGCGTGTTAGGAATTGTGGAACCGTGTGTTTTTATTTGAAAGCATTAATTATCGAGAAACGCATGAAAATAATGAATTAGTAAAAATTATATAATTTCTTATGAAAAATGTCTTTTTTGCTAAGATGCCAAGAGATTTAAAAACACAAGAAAAACCTTAACTTGGTTACTTCGAAAGCAAATGGGCGCAAAAAAACGCTCCTTAAAAAAAAAAAAAATTAAAAATATTTCAGTGCTATTAAATTTGTTAGTAAATCATGTTTAATAATATGAAAGTAGTTGTTGTGTTTCATGTTGTTGTTGTTATATGCTACAATTTACGAAATAATACTTCTTAAGGTTCGCTTCTTCCTTTTCTTTTTTAAAGTTGTGTACATGCGCAAACAAAAACAAAATTATCTAATAGCTAATACAAAAAAAAAAAAAAAATTGTTTATAAAAAATAATGAAAAATAAATTCTTCATGTAGTGGATGACAGACAACGTAATGAGACGCTTAACATTAATTGAAGGATTTGTGGTACATAACAGAGACTCAGCAGCAATGTAAACATACTAATTTAACAGTTTAGAAGCAGCCTCTTCTTCAAATTGTTTACTACCCTAACAGTTTTATAATTGTTTTTCCCACAATTTTTTCAAGGAGAACTGTTGTATAAACAAAGGTTATGTTGAGTGTATATGAATGGGGCGATTGAGTATTTGTAATTGGTATGTTAAAAGTTATAAGTGTGTGCCGGTTTCTCGTTTTTTTATAATTATCCATATTTTATAAAGTATTATATTGTTTTTGTATTTTGTTGTTCTGTTTTATATATTAAGCTATCAGGCCCTCATGTGTGATTTGGTTTCTGTTAAGGGAGAGACCGGTTAGAAATGCTTGAAGAATTACTGTTAGTTATAGAATTGAGTAATACTCTCTAATTAATCTACATAAATGTCTATTTCTATCTACTCTTGTTTTTAATTGAAGCAAAATTTATGCCCCATCTTAGGGTATTGTTGTTGTAATACATTTATGAGCAGAGCAGAGCAGAGCAGAGTTTCGTGTTGAATTATTGAATTATTTGTGTGATGTTTTTTGTTTTTGTTTTCTACTTTTGAAAATTTTGGTTTTTCTCTTCATCTCTCTGTAGATCAGGTTAAAATTAATTAATATAAAAGCAAAAAAGTTGAAATTGTTGTTGTTTTTTGCTTCAATGTTTGCTTTGCGGCTGTACTGTACAAGATAACATCTCTTCCTTGGCCAATTTGGATCGAAAATCAGCCATCATATCACGACATGTAGTTGCCATATCAGCTAATTGAGTAAAATATGCTTCACCTTCTTTACAATACGCATCCTGATCGTAATCTACATAATTGGTGAGATTATATAGACGCATCGATTCTGGTAAAAAGTGCGATAGGAATTCATTAATAGAACGATGTTGCTCCACCACCATTTCTTCAGATTGTTGCAAATCGGAAATGGCCGCATGCTGTACCAATAATTCATCAGACATGTCATGTTCCTTCGATTGAGAGAGAGAAAACAAAATTAAAACTGAACTGAAGTTTATTTTTTATTCCGACTGTATGTTTAGATGTCTATATCGGTTTAATTAATGTCCGTCTGCGTGTTTATATATTTTTGTAACCATTTCACATTGTGTTCTGGCACACGATGTGATAAAATTCCTTCAATTATATCGATCGAATCAGATTTAAAATCTAAAGCAAAGTAACCATAATGAGTCGGACTTGACCGACTATAATACTTTCACATTTTCTATACTTACACTCAACGAACGCAACAGAGCCAAATCGCTTTCCGACATTTGACCATTTTTATTATTGTTATTGTTATTATTGTGATTATTGATCTGTTGTTGCTGTTTGTTGTTGGCGGGCCTCGGTTGTGCGTTGTGCTGTTGTACATTATTGGTCTCTTCATCTTCCTCATAAATTACAGGATCAGGCTCCCCCTCACGGAACAGAGCATCTGGCAACTCCTTAACCACCAATTCTTTAACACGATCAGCATAACGTAATGTATTGAGTGTATGCTCACACGAACTCAAACCCGGCGATATCATGGCGATCATACAGGTTTTACTCTTGTCGCCAATAAACGAATCGCGCAACACTTGAGTCAGCTTGGCGACACGGAATGGCAAGTGAGCAGACTGTTTGCCCAAGGCCCGTATGCACTCCTTAAGAGCCAAGAGCGATTTATTAATCTCCGCACCCTCCATACGTGTCTGCCGATTGGCGGACGAAGTGTCCGCACCCCGTTCATTGCCGGCCAAATCAATAAATGAGAATTTACCGTGTATTTTCGAAGAGCCTGGCGGACGTAGTACTATTTGGAACACGGCATGAGAGCGCGATGAATTCGAATTGGCCGAGGTCTGGCCGGAGGTGCGAGCAGTGTTGCCGTGCTGGATAAGTTTGAGCACTTCCTCAACACCGTCGACTACCTTCTCGGTTAGACCCACTACCTGCACCTGCTGTTTGCCGTCCTCCAAAACACGCAACTTTTGCTTATCCGACAGCAAATCGAATACCTGAACACCAACAACAACAATATTTAAATTAAATTTCAATTTGAAAAAAACCTGGTTTGTGTTTGTACTTGCCTTGCCACTGTAGATCTCAAAGAAGCTTGCCGACACCACCAAATTCAAATTGCGATAACGCTGACTGTTCAAATAGGCGAAAACGTCCTTGGCCGCCATAGCGTAAATGCCATTCTTGCAATCCTGCACTTTGCCATTAAATTCGCCGCCCATGGTATGCGTCTTGCCAGATCCCGTTTGACCATAAGCAAAACAAGTGGCCATGCCTCCTTCGAATATGGTCTTGACCAACGGTTTGGCCGTATACCTGGATAAAAAGCATTTGATTAGTAATCATAACAAAAGTTGTTGCCGTTTTCCCTTCGGTTAATGTCACCCCAGAGTATTGGTTTTTGGGCTAACGGCCAAACCCAAAACTGTAATTAATGTTATTATTGTGTGCACTCTTCTCTCAATGCCACCGCTTACAATTTACAAATACAAGCGACATAATAAAAAAAGTGAAAAGTTTTTTGCGCGAATACACAACCACACACTGCACAAACGACCAACACAGATGCCACAGACAGAGAAAGAGAGAAAAACAAATAGCAATTGTTGGAAACACAATAACGACCATTGTGGGGCTATTTTGGGTTAAATTTCAAATAATTATACAATTATAACAACAATAATAAATATATATATATATATATAAATAAAAAACTAACCACTACTTTGCTATAGAAAGGTTTTTGTTTGATGCGCTTGAGAAAAAATTTGCGGTTTTTAATTTCGGGTCAAATTCAATAAAAAAAAAACGAAACAAAATGAATAAAACAAGTGATTTTATTTAAATAGATTGGTTTTTAAGGGAAATCCGCTCCCCTTTAACCACTTTCTCTATTTATGTTATGAAAAATTTTAAATTATTAATATTTTATTAAAGCAAAAATATTGTTCAAATAGTTTAGTCTCGGCCAAAACTTAATCAATCTATGTATGAATGATGGGCGTGGCAGTTGCATGATTACCATCTCTAATGATTCATATGTTTTGCATTTTTAACTTTTTTACTTCAATTTTTTTGTGTCTAATCGATAGATTGTTATTAATTGGGGGTGTGGCATTTTTCAACACCCACGAAGAAGGCGTAAGAGACTTTACAAAGTATATATATTCTTGATCGAAAACTGAATCGATCTAGATATGTATGTCTTTGTGTTTTGAGATATTGAGGTGAAATATTTGCAAAAATGGGCGTGATCGGATAATAGACGCGCCCATAATCAACAAAAACTTTTATATCTGCCACAAAAATTGACTTAGGAACTTGAAACTTGGTGCACATATTTATGGTTATCCCATCCATCGATGGCCATGGTCGAATAACGGACACGCCCACAATTTACAAAAAAACGTATTCAGCATAAAACTTGATTTGCCAGGTGATACATAATATATACACTTTTAGAGGGCGCAACATATATATATATATATATTTACAACGCCCCCCTTGCTTATGTGGAGATTATTCAAGATTGGTCTAAACAAAATTAAGTTTTCTTACTTCTTTTAAGTTTGTATTCTATGATAAAAAATCAAACATGTTCTCGTATTATAAAATTATGGATTGAATTGGACAAATTGTAACGGTATATATGTATATATAATATATCTAACCTTCACTCCACTCTTCTAAATTGTTTACATTGACCTGCATTATCCAACAAACTTGGTGATTCATTAAAGCATCTTAAAGTAGATGAAAACTTGTGTAAAGACCTTGAACTATTACATAAAAGGTCACCAGGCACAATAAAAAAATAAAGACACGATATAAAACAAAGGAAACATTTTGCATCCGCATATGTGCATATAAATGGCGTCACTTGAAATCATGGTCTACCGGCATTTACATTCATACAAGCGTATATTATATTAAAAATGGTATATTGCATAATGAGAGACTGGATGACTATTGAAATGGCAGAAAATCGATTAAGGCAATAAAATTAAGTACAATTGAACAGAAACTCATTACAAAGGAGAAGGAAATGAACTATTTTCTAACTATTAAATAATTAAATGAATTGTAATGAAATCCCTCAACATTTACTTCAAATCATGTCAAATATTTTATTAAAGAAAATAAAAAGAGTCGAAACCATTCTGTGAGAAGGATTCCATAATTCCCTTAAGAAACACAATAAAGACGAGAGAGCATCATTTTAATTGCACAAAGCCATCACACTAAATTAACCGTTATTTATATTTAAATAAATTACAAAGAGAAGCTTTTTTAAAAAGAGTACAAAGTGTATATATACCCCCCCCTATATAAGGTATGATGTGTGTACCCGCCAAATAAAAATAAACACCAACAAAACCAATAGTAACGAGACAACAAATAAAAAATAATAAATAGAGAATACTAGGTATGACTAATCGTCATAATTATCATCAACCATAATAATAATAATAATAATAACAACAACAATAACACCATGGTGATCACCTTTATTGACAATATTCGCACTCGCTCGCTACACTTGTGCTCCCACTGTGACTATGTGTTGAGAGCTGTGCAAGTCAAATGTTTATACTGCATAGGGCGATTATTAGCGCCTTCCTAATAAGTCATAAGTTATGTGGATACGTATGTACGAACAAAACTTGATTCATGTAAAAATGATCAGCTGGTTGGTTAATGCTGCTAAATTATACAATACTCGACTGATTATAAATTACAGCAAAACAAACAAAATCTCTCAATAGTCTTAATAGCAAGAAATGTTTAAGGATCAATTCCAGACCAGATAAGAAAAATGACGAAAAAATTGTTCTCCTAATAATCCACGAATTGGCCAAGGAGACAGCAGCTTATAAAAGGCGGTCTTTACCAGAAACCAACGAAACTTATAGGAGGTACAGAAAAAAAATCACAGATTTGAAAAAGAAAAAAAGATTTCTTTATAAAATATTCAATTTCCTATAGAATATAAGATTTTTTGAACGCATTGGTAAACCAAGTGGCCTATCTTGAACACTATAAAAGAATCTGTCCGCGTGTAATAATATTCATTAGTTTGGTGGCAAAAATGAGGCGGGTTGGTATTGAAATTGGGCAAAATTTGGTTCAGAGACACGCCTACAGTACAACAAGAATTAAAAAAAAAATCTATTTTTTGAAAACTTTTTCGCATCACTTATACACTACAATAGATTATATATTGACATACATACTTCTTGCAGATGTTTGATAAATCGATTCATCGATTTGTTCATTTTGTTAACTCAACTTACTTGTAAACCATTAGATTGTCGCAGCGATCATCGAAAGCATAATCGAAACGAAATTTGTGATTTTCCAGAAATTTAGTCAAATCGACTTTGTTGCGGGGCTCGTGCACGATAAGGGTATCTTTACGCGGCACCGAAATCACATCAATCTCTTTCCGGTTCGTCTCTTTCCGGGATAATGGCCGTTTACGGACGCATACTGTTATCTGATGATCCTCAATAGGTTGACCGTCAGTTAGAGGATTAAATTCTAGAGTGCTTTGATATTCTCGTATCATTTGGGCCGTCTCCCAATTCGGATTTCCGGGATCTTGATTCATCAAAGCATTCTTCTCTTCTTTAATCTCAGCTTGACGAGCACGTCGTTTCTCACGATTCTCCTTTAAACGTTCCACCTCTTTGACGACATAGGAACGACGCGAAGTTACATTGGCGGTGGTTGGAAAGCCGATAGCACTGCCACTGCCACTGCCACCGCCCAGTGCTGTTGTGGTAGTGTTAGCGATACTGCTATTGTTAAGTGAAACCCCACCTCCTCCCACCACACCACCAAGGCTACCACCACCAGCAGCAGATGCTAATCTGTTGGCATTATTGGTGGTGCGCGAACGTGCTATACCGGTGGTCGGGGGTGGCATTTCCATATGGTCGCCCATCGAAGATGACGACACCAAGCTAGAGGTATTCATAGTAGCACGATTTGTGCGATGGCCCATGGCTCCTTGAGTGGCATTGCGTGAAAAATGTAGCGGTATAGTGGCTTGTTTTTTGGGTTCAGGTGCTGTATGTACTGCATCCTGTTCTTGTTGCGCCAATATGTCCGGATTCAAGGAGAGTATAGCATCCAATTCGACTTCTTTGCCTTTAGTTTCACCCCGTTCATACCATTCGACCGTTATTGACTTCCCAGAATCATTTATCTTGGAGACTACGGCCGCATGAACCCGCCCATCTGTTCGCTTAATCTTAACACTATTGCCAATC
Organism: Ornithomya fringillina; assembly: GCA_963978525.1. Taxonomy (NCBI): domain Eukaryota; kingdom Metazoa; phylum Arthropoda; class Insecta; order Diptera; family Hippoboscidae; genus Ornithomya; species Ornithomya fringillina. The sequence continues at coordinate 23,253,455 of OZ021693.1, forward strand.
GAAATGTATTCCATGTTTTAATAGTGGTCTTGTGCTGTTAATGCTGCTGTTGCTGTTGATTGATTGTTGGTAGTGGGTGTTAGCGTAGGTTTTCCGATTTGAAATTCGCGTGTTGCTCTCGAAAACATTCATACACACTCGCACATACAAACTACAAAAAAAAAAAATGTAAATTTCAGTTCAACACACCAAGTAAACCTTTCTTGTTTTTTTTTTTTGCTGGATTAATTTTCTAATACTTTGTGTTAGAAAAATTAGCAACTATAGCGGCTTATGGTTGTCACTGCTAGTACGTATAAGCGCAAGGCTAATTTCAATGCTGTGTCCAGCTTAACAGCGCCGAACAATTCAATAGGAAACGCACCGTAACGCTTTTATAAAGTTCTTCTTTGTAAATTTCTTGTAAGAAAATGTCACACGCAACAATTCCGCGTTATTAACACGAGCTCATAAAATGTAGTAACGGCACTCAAAAAATTATGTGTTCACACACTTTTTCCCTTCCTTGTCGCGAATTCTTTTATTGTTAATATTTCGTATAGATTTTTCTTAATATATTATGTATGTGTTAAGTGTATATGAGATGAAGTTCTACACAAAAAAAAAAAAATTCGCGTTCGCCACAGAGGCGTTGGAACGTGTGTGTATTTTTCTAGTTTTTTTTTTATAGTTGGCGTGGGGGTTTTAGTTGTAAAGTTGCTTTTTTACACTTAAGGTATTCTGATTTATAATTTTAATATGAGATTTTTTCCGTTGCTACGAGATTACTCACTGAAAGCTTGATACGTTAGCTGGGCTAGTTTAATAATTAATGTATATGTTCATAAGCCCAGACCACAGAAAAACAGCTGCAGCGCGGCGTAATGATTCGTTTTTTACTTTTCTGTTGTTGTTGTTGTTGTTGTTGTTGTTGTTTTAATAAAGACCTATTAGCAGAAACTTCTACACATTAGTTTGATTGTTTGTTGTTGGCATATGAAGTAATTCGCTGCCAATTCGAAAATCAACTGTTATTCGCACTCATACAACACAGGTTTTGCTTTTTGTTGGCGAACTTGATTTTGCTTGTTTCTATATTGTTCTCTCTTGTACACTCACTTATTAAGATAGATGATTTCTAAATTTCGCTGGTTTTCCTTTATTATATTTGCTTTCAAAGCCGGGGTTGCTTCTTTGATTTCACCACCAATATTTTTTGCGAAATTAAGGCTGTATTAGAAGAAATTGAAGCATACATTAAAAAAGCAAATTAATTATCATGTTTCTATAGTAATTGAGTTTTTTTTTTTATTTTTTTTTTGCATAAATTCCAATTTTTATATAAAAGTAAATTTTTTCTCTTCTGATGTCACCAAAAAAAAAAAAATAATAAATCATTAATATATAAAGACTTGACATATAATTGACTGGATACTATGAAAAATTACTTAGCACATACATAAAGTTAAAAAAATACCAGAGGTGCAGTATAGGAAAAAAAAAAACATTTTTTATTTGATAATTTCAATAATTAATTTAAGATTACATTTGGAGAGTGCGGAAAAAAATTATTAAAAGCAAATTTCACCATATAGGGAGCAGCCCCGTCTTTGTAATTGTACTGTACAGTTTACCTCTTCTTCCCCCGTTAATTAATGCATATTAATTGTCTTAATATCTAATTAACCTAACAAGTAGCACATGTTTCATGTGTTCAATTATTAATTTTAGAAAATTCGTTAATGTACATTTCCAAAAATTACTTTACATTATACGCAATTAAACATATCCTAATTTGGCAATCAATTTATGCATTTTAAATGACCGCATGTTCTATAAATCATAATTTAATATATTATACATGTTGTTATTATTACATTTTTCACCTTTATGTTATAAAAAATATTACCTACCACTACATGTACATTCATGTAATAATTAAGACGCTAAATTTAAGTGACCTCTGTTCAAAAACTAAACCACACGTTTTTGAGGGAATCTCCCAGCTTGCATGGTCTTTTATATATATCCGTTCAAGTTTCAATTTTTGTTCCTTTATTTGTTGTTATTAAATAATAACTATCACCTCGACAACTGTTGGTTGGTTAAATAAAAATGTGGAAAGTATTAAACACTAGATATCCCTAGTCCAGCTTATGCACCCACCATTTTATCCGCTATTTAGAATATGTGGAAAATTTTGCCGTATATTTCATTTCATTCCGCTACATTTCAATTGGATTAGTTTGTTGAGCTTGACGAAAAAGTTTATTTTTCTCGTTTTAATTTCGCGTTTTGTGAATATAAATAAAAGTATCAAAAATTACCAAAAAAACAAAAAGAAAAAATGTCCGAAAGATCTGAACAAGATACCAATATATTGGAGAATATCGACGATATAAACTGTGAAATTGGAAGTAAATGTGGGGAAATTTTTTATAAGGAATTTAATGATACAGAATTAACTGTTACTTGTGTGTGTTGTTGCTGTAGGGAGCGATTTGATGAATTGCAGGAATTTCTTAAACATTTGAAAATTGTACACATCAAGGTTTCTAAGGAAAATTTAAATAAATGTGCTGAAGAGGTTGCGGTAAAGCTATATGAAGAGGACAATATTATAAAGGAGGAATATTGTTTTATAACTAATGAAGAATATAGCCAAGATCTGTATTGCAAAGACGAAATTAAAGGAGAAACTGCTGTTATTGTGTATGACAATGAAAACGATTTAACAACTAATAACTCCGTTGAGGAGGAACCTAATGCCGCTACCAAACATTGTTGTCCCCAGTGTAAGGAAAAGTTCTGCTTATACAAAGATTACGCTAAACATAAATGTGCAACGGAAATAAAAAATAATTACCCGTGTTCAAAATGTGAAAAAGTCTGTACGACCAAGTATGGCCTGAGGTTGCACGAACACACTCACCGGGACCGAGAAAAACCTTATAAATGTCAATCATGTTCACAAAAATTTCATACACGCACTGCTCGTTGCTTACATGAAAGCAAACACGCTTTCGAAAGTCGTTACGTATGTAATGAATGTAGTAAAACATTCAACACGTCCTCTCATTTAAAGAAACATCAACGAACGGCACACTTGAGTGAGAGTCCTTTCACGGCCGTTAAATGTAACAGCACTCCCAATAGTACAACGGTTACTTCTTGTGATTATGATACCAAATATGGTTGTCCTTTGTGTAAAGAAAGATTTCATTTGTATAAAGAATATACCAAACACAAATGTGCAAAGAAAGTAGGGAACAAATATCCGTGCTTTATGTGTGGAAAAATGTATAGAAATAAGCAGGGCTTGCGGGTGCATGAAAATACGCATCTGGGAAACAAACCGTATCAGTGCGATCGTTGTGCCGCCTCCTATGCTGATAAGGGAAATCTAATGGATCATATACGTAGGCATACCGGTGAGAAACCGTACACATGTCAATATTGTCCAAGAAATTTTGTCACTTCCACTGAGAGACGTATTCATGAACGCACGCATACTGGCGAGAAACCTTACGCATGTAAAGACTGCACTCGTACATTCACGACTTCCTCCCATTTAAAGAAACATCAATTAACAGCACATCTGGATGAACGTAATTTTGCTTGTAATGAATGTGACAAGAAGTTTCATAGTGCTCCCAATTTGAGAAAACATCGAATGAACGTACATACAGAAATGCCCCGTATACACGAATGTGAGCAGTGCAAGGCATCATTTAAAACTATTAAACAATTGAAGGTTCACAAACAAATCCATTTGCCGCACCGTTACAAGTGTACGGAATGTGAAAAGACTTTTGCACATTATGCTGGCCTGTATTCGCATAGAAAAATACATCAAAGAAAGGAGGAAGACTCTGAAGGGGAGTAAAAACTCAATGTGGATGTACTGAGATTGGAATTACTGTTATATTTAGTATAAAGAAATATTTTAATTAGTTGTACGCGCATATAATCTTTAAATAATGAAAAGTGTAAAATAAATTTTTCTAAATCACATAATTTAGTTTAGAATGGAATAAGAGATTTCTTATATTACATTTATATAAAAATGCTACATCTCCAAACTTATGGATTAAAAATTCTTATAATATGGATTAATTCCTTTTTAGAACCCCATCAGAACTAGTGCAAGCCTTAAAATATTTACCTTTCAAGAGCAAAGACACAGTGGTGGACTTTTGTATCAATGTGGGCTCTGACCAACTTATTAACTGAAGGCCTGTCCATATAACTTTTAATAATATTAAATATTCCAATTATGTTTTATTAACGTAAAATTGCTTTTTAACAACAAAACACTGCTTGAAGTAACCAAACCGGGCAATCACTAACGCACTCTTCTTTTTAATAAAAAAGTAATACCAAGTTTAAAAATTAAGCAAATCCAAAAAGAAAACTTGGCAGCGTTGTTTTCTACATGTAGTTGTTTTTCTTTTCGTTGGCTTATGATTTCATTTTCGTTTTTGGTGGAAAATACTGCACACAATTTAATAAATTGAAGAGGTGAAGAAAAAAAAAAGTGTGATAAACGGAAAATAATAATTAAATTTATACAAAAACATAAAAAGCGTGTTTTTTTAATCAAATTTTGAAAATAATTGAAATATATTTGCGCAATGGATATTATGGATATACAAGCAGTAGAATCGAAGTTAAGTGACGTCACTGTGACCCCAATACCACGGTCACAGCTGCAGAATTTCTACAATTATCAACAGCAACGTGAACAGCGTGAACAACAACCACAAATACAAATATCAGCTATACATACACCACGAGACCGTCATCATCATCATCATCAACAGCAACAACAACAACATCAATCGCAATCACATCATCTGAATGGTAATGTAGAGCGTGAGACGACATCATTGAGAGATTTGTTTACCAATAATAATAAACGCAATGAATATCAGGCAGCGCAATTAACGAATAATAGTGGTGCGCCTAGTAATAGTGTCACCAGTGCTGCTGTTGCCGCTGCAGCTTTACAGTACACACAACAGCTGCAGGCACAATTGGCTTTGTTGCAACAACAGGTGAACCAGGCTGCCGGTTCGACAACACCATCAATAACATTGACACCGGCTGTTACAGTGCGGCCAACGATTAACAGTAACAATGTTAATTACAATCACATCAACAACATTACCAACAACTGCACTACAAATCAAATATCGGCAAATTCTCAATATCAAAAATATCCCCAGTCCACATCACCTGTTATTTTAACCACACAAACCTCATCGCATATAAACACTCCCGTAGCGACCAACGCCAATTTGGCTGTTACACCAAATATACCAAATCTTAATAATGGCCTGAGCAAGTACGCCCAATTGTTGGCCATTATTGAAGAGATGGGTCGTGATATACGTCCCACATATACCGGATCACGTACTTCTACGGAACGCCTTAAACGTGGCATTGTACATGCCCGTGTCCTGGTACGTGAATGTCTTTTGGAAACGGAACGCTCAGCACGTCAATGAGGTATAGCCGATAGTTTGAGTATAAGCGATGAACTGTTAAATGTTATCGCTGCTCTTTAGCGTTAATAGATGTCTGTGGTTGGAATTGGAATGAATTAGGAATTGTAGATATTGTGTTCATTGGTAAAGAAATTGATAGTGTTAGCAGCTAGTTTATTTTCCAAATAATTTCTTTACTTACTGCTCTTCAAACCACGTTTTTAATGATTGTTTTTTATGTTTTATAAAGCAAAACATTCGGCTTAGACCCTACACCGCTTCTCCTACAGTTATTTTTAGTGTACAAAATCTTGTTTTCAACTATTAAACATTTCTTAAACAAATTTTTTATCGATTTAATTATAGACCCTGGTCAATTTTTACAATTATTGCCTCGTAACGATTTCTTAAAAAATGTTGAATTTTTATGGGACACCATAAATTAGTTGTTTAATTATAATACTGATCCTTTATAGCTGAAATCATCAAGACTATAGACAGGTTGGATTTTATTAAGCGTATTATGAGCTGAGTGGTGGTGTAGGGTGGTATTAAATGATCGTGTTTTATCGACTATATAACATTTTCACTCGTTTTTTTTTGCAAAATAAATTAAATTTTTTGTTTGTTTTTGTTTAGAAAAAATAATTATTTTTAGTTAATTTTAAATTTATGCACATGTTTATAATTTAGTTAATTATTTCTAAATATTTATAGGGACCACATTTAGCCTGTTCGCTATTACAAAAAAAAAAAAATAAAATAAATAAATAAATAAATAAGTTATTGGAACAACAACAATACAACACAGCCTAAAGTAGAGCTCAGGTTATATATGTATACACAAACACACACATATATATACTAAAAAAAAAAATATTTATACAAAAAACAAATGTCCAAACTGTTGAACCACAATAACAAACAAAACAAAAACTGTTAGAATTCAAATTTTACATAGTTTAGTCAATGAAGAGATAGAAAGAAAAATGCGCATGTATTCAATATATGTATAATAATAAAATATATTCAAAAAATTACAAAAAGGAAAAAAAATATATTAAAAATTAAAACTACAGATTTTTTTAATTAAATATTCGTTTGATTACAACTGATAATCGGACAACAGTCGGGATATGGTTTGGTAAAATCATGCCCCGTATACGAGCAATGGCCGTGCAGCATAAAGCGATCACAGCTGCAATTGGAAATTTGTCCGTTGTGAGGATCATAAAAAAGTGACATTGATTTTATTACTCACTGTTTCAGTATTAAGACGTAATCCTCACGGCAATATACTTTGACGCAAATGTACTTTACATTGGTGGGATATATTGTTTCATTGACTGGCACTAAGAAATCGTATTCCTCGTGATAGCAATGATCAGGTATTTCTATCAAAAATAAAATGTCAAAATTTTTTTATTAATAAAAATCTCCATTAACTGTTTTGTTAGAGCATGTGTGGAAGTAAGTCCCAGAAGAGTACCCGACCTAACAAAGAAAACACAAAGGAGTAATAAATAACTATATTTGACTGAAGCCAAGACTTTACCTTCATTCTTGCAGTTTTGATTTTGAAAATCACGTCTGTAGAAAAATTTTAGCGAAAAATACCAGGCGCCCAGCATGCTCAGCAAGCAAATTTTGATTTTAGAAATTTTTCAAAGTCGTATAACTTTTGAACGGCTGCATGGATTTTGCTCAAATTTTTTGCGCAAGATAGGGAATTAAGTCAGCTTTCAAACAAGGTATAATATGTGGGCGTGGCATTACCAATTTCGGTAATAAATATGTATTTTTAAAAGGTCCTTTTGCAAAAAAATGAGCAGTGTCACGCCCATTAATTAGATATCCCCAAAAAGCTGGAGAAATTTACAATTTTTGGAAAAAATTCGACCAAAATCGCACCAGTAGTTTTCCAGTTATAAGCCAGGCAAGTTTACCTTCATTCTTGCAGTTTTGATTTTGAAAATCGCGTCTGTACGAAAAATTTAGCGAAAAATACCAGGCGCCCAGCATGCTCAGCAAGCAAATTTCGATTTTAGGAATTTTTAAATCTCGTATAACTTTTGAACGGCTGCATGGATTTTGCTCAAATTTTATGCGCAAGATAGGAAATTAAGTCAGCTTTCAAACAAGGTATAATATGTGGGCGCGGCATTACCAATTTCGCTAATAAACATGTATTTCTAAAAGGTCCTTTTGCAAAAAAATGAGCAGTGTCACGCCCATTAATTAGATATCCCCAAAAAGCTGGAGAAATTTCCAATTTTTGGAAAAAATTCGACCAAAATCGCAGCAGTACTTTTCCAGTTATAAGCCTGGCAAGTTTACCCTCATTCTTGCAGTTTTGATTTCGAAAATCACGTCTGTACAAAAATTTTAGCGAAAAATACCAGGCGCCCAGCATTCTCAGCAAGCAAATTTTGATTTTAGAAATTTTTCAAAGTCGTATAACTTTTGAACGGCTGCATGGATTTTGCTCAAATTTTTTGCGCAAGATAGGAAATTAAGTCAGCTTTCAAACAAGGTATAATATGTGGGCGTGGCATTACCAATTTCGGTAATAAATATGTATTTTTAAAAGGTCCTTTTGCAAAAAAATGAGCAGTGTCACGCCCATGAATTAGATATCCCCAAAAAGGTGGAGAAATTTCCAATTTTTGGAAAAAATTCGACCAAAATCGCACCAGTAGTTTTCCAGTTATAAGCCTGGCAAGTTTACCTTCATTCTTGCAGTTGTGATTTTGAAAATCACGTCTGTACAAAAATTTTAGCGAAAAATAGCAGGCGCCCAGCATGCTCAGCAAGCAAATTTTGATTTTAGGAATTTTTCAAACTCGTATAACTTTTGAACGGCTGCACGGATTTTGTTCAAATTTTTTGCGCAAGATAGGAAATTAAGTCAGCTTTCAAACAAGGTATAATATGTGGGCGTGGCATTACCAATTTCGCTAATAAACATGTATTTTTAAAAGGTCCTTTTGCAAAAAAATGAGCAGTGTCACGCCCATGAATTAGATATCCCCAAAAAGATGGAGAAATTTCCAATTTTTGGAAAAAATTCGACCAAAATCGAACCAGTAGTTTTCCAGTTATAAGCCAGGCAAGTTTACCTTCATTCTTGCAGTTGTGATTTTGAAAATCACGTCTGTACAAAAATTTTAGCGAAAAATACCAGGCGCCCAGCATGCTCAGCAAGCAAATTTTGATTTTAGGAATTTTTCAAACTCGTATAACTTTTGAACGGCTGCACGGATTTTGTTCAAATTTTTTGCGCAAGATAGGAAATTAAGTCAGCTTTCAAACAAGGTATAATATGTGGGCGTGGCATTACCAATTTCGCTAATAAACATGTATTTTTAAAAGGTCCTTTTGCAAAAAAATGAGCAGTGTCACGCCCATGAATTAGATATCCCCAAAAAGATGGAGAAATTTCCAATTTTTGGAAAAAATTCGACCAAAATCGAACCAGTAGTTTTCCAGTTATAAGCCAGGCAAGTTTACCTTCATTCTTGCAGTTGTGATTTTGAAAATCACGTCTGTACAAAAATTTTAGCGAAAAATACCAGGCGCCCAGCATGCTCAGCAAGCAAATTTTGATTTTAGGAATTTTTCAAACTCGTATAACTTTTGAACGGCTGCACGGATTTTGTTCAAATTTTTTGCGCAAGATAGGAAATTAAGTCAGCTTTCAAACAAGGTATAATATGTGGGCGTGGCATTACCAATTTCGCTAATAAACATGTATTTTTAAAAGGTCCTTTTGCAAAAAAATGAGCAGTGTCACGCCCATGAATTAGATATCCCCAAAAAGATGGAGAAATTTCCAATTTTTGGAAAAAATTCGACCAAAATCGAACCAGTAGTTTTCCAGTTATAAGCCAGGCAATTTCACCTTCATTCTTGCAGTTGTGATTTTGAAAATCACGTCTGTACAAAAATTTTAGCGAAAAATACCAGGCGCCCAGCATGCTCAGCCAGCAAATTTTGATTTTAGGAATTTTTCAAACTCGTATAACTTTTGAACGGCTGCACGGATTTTGTTCAAATTTTTTGCGCAAGATAGGAAATTAAGTCAGCTTTCAAACAAGGTATAATATGTGGGCGTGGCATTACCAATTTCGCTAATAAACATGTATTTTTAAAAGGTCCTTTTGCAAAAAAATGAGCAGTGTCACGCCCATGAATTAGATATCCCCAAAAAGATGGAGAAATTTCCAATTTTTGGAAAAAATTCGACCAAAATCGAACCAGTAGTTTTCCAGTTATAAGCCAGGCAAGTTTACCTTCATTCTTGCAGTTGTGATTTTGAAAATCACGTCTGTACAAAAATTTTAGCGAAAAATACCAGGCGCCCAGCATGCTCAGCAAGCAAATTTTGATTTTAGGAATTTTTCAAACTCGTATAACTTTTGAACGGCTGCACGGATTTTGTTCAAATTTTTTGCGCAAGATAGGAAATTAAGTCAGCTTTCAAACAAGGTATAATATGTGGGCGTGGCATTACCAATTTCGCTAATAAACATGTATTTTTAAAAGGTCCTTTTGCAAAAAAATGAGCAGTGTCACGCCCATGAATTAGATATCCCCAAAAAGATGGAGAAATTTCCAATTTTTGGAAAAAATTCGACCAAAATCGAACCAGTAGTTTTCCAGTTATAAGCCAGGCAAGTTTACCTTCATTCTTGCAGTTGTGATTTTGAAAATCACGTCTGTACAAAAATTTTAGCGAAAAATACCAGGCGCCCAGCATGCTCAGCAAGCAAATTTTGATTTTAGGAATTTTTCAAACTCGTATAACTTTTGAACGGCTGCACGGATTTTGTTCAAATTTTTTGCGCAAGATAGGAAATTAAGTCAGCTTTCAAACAAGGTATAATATGTGGGCGTGGCATTACCAATTTCGCTAATAAACATGTATTTTTAAAAGGTCCTTTTGCAAAAAAATGAGCAGTGTCACGCCCATGAATTAGATATCCCCAAAAAGATGGAGAAATTTCCAATTTTTGGAAAAAATTCGACCAAAATCGAACCAGTAGTTTTCCAGTTATAAGCCAGGCAAGTTTACCTTCATTCTTGCAGTTGTGATTTTGAAAATCACGTCTGTACAAAAATTTTAGCGAAAAATACCAGGCGCCCAGCATGCTCAGCAAGCAAATTTTGATTTTAGGAATTTTTCAAACTCGTATAACTTTTGAACGGCTGCACGGATTTTGTTCAAATTTTTTGCGCAAGATAGGAAATTAAGTCAGCTTTCAAACAAGGTATAATATGTGGGCGTGGCATTACCAATTTCGCTAATAAACATGTATTTTTAAAAGGTCCTTTTGCAAAAAAATGAGCAGTGTCACGCCCATGAATTAGATATCCCCAAAAAGATGGAGAAATTTCCAATTTTTGGAAAAAATTCGACCAAAATCGAACCAGTAGTTTTCCAGTTATAAGCCAGGCAAGGTCACCTTTATTCTTGCAGTTGTGATTTTGAAAATCACGTCTGTACAAAAATTTTAGCGAAAAATACCAGGCGCCCAGCATGCTCAGCAAGCAAATTTTGATTTTAGGAATTTTTCAAACTCGTATAACTTTTGAACGGCTGCACGGATTTTGTTCAAATTTTTTGCGCAAGATAGGAAATTAAGTCAGCTTTCAAACAAGGTATAATATGTGGGCGTGGCATTACCAATTTCGCTAATAAGCATGTATTTTTAAAAGGTCCTTTTGCAAAAAAATGAGCAGTGTCACGCCCATGAATTAGATATCCCCAAAAAGATGGAGAAATTTCCAATTTTTGGAAAAAATTCGACCAAAATCGAACCAGTAGTTTTCCAGTTATAAGCCAGGCAAGTTCACCTTCATTCTTGCAGTTGTGATTTTGAAAATCACGTCTGTACAAAAATTTTAGCGAAAAATACCAGGCGCCCAGCATGCTCAGCAAGCAAATTTTGATTTTAGGAATTTTTCAAACTCGTATAACTTTTGAACGGCTGCACGGATTTTGTTCAAATTTTTTGCGCAAGATAGGAAATTAAGTCAGCTTTCAAACAAGGTATAATATGTGGGCGTGGCATTACCAATTTCGCTAATAAGCATGTATTTTTAAAAGGTCCTTTTGCAAAAAAATGAGCAGTGTCACGCCCATGAATTAGATATCCCCAAAAAGATGGAGAAATTTCCAATTTTTGGAAAAAATTCGACCAAAATCGAACCAGTAGTTTTCCAGTTATAAGCCAGGCAAGTTCACCTTCATTCTTGCAGTTTTGATTTTGAAAATCGCGTCTGTACAAAAATTTTAGCGAAAAATACCAGGCGCCCAGCATGCTCAGCAAGCAAATTTCGATTTTAGGAATTTTTCAAACTCGTATAACTTTTGAACGGCTGCATGGATTTTGCTCAAATTTTTTGCGCAAGATAGGAAATTAAGTCAGCTTTCAAACAAGGTATAATATTGGGCGTGGCATTACCAAAATTGCATTCTTGCAGTTTTGATTTCGAAAATCACGTCTGTACAAAAATTTTAGCGAAAAATAATGCGTACTATCGATGACCCCAAATTTCCCCGGGGAGTACTTTATATGTAATATGGTAAAAAATTGGTTGCTTTTTCAGTTTTTATTGAATTGTGAGCATGTCGCTTAACCCGTTTTGTCCAATTTTAATACCAATCTGCGAATGAAAACTACAAACATGTTTGCCAAGTTTTGTTAGATCGACTCAGTATTCAATTTTGCTTCAGAAAACAATACTTTGTGGGGTCTACGACGCCTATTTTGGTCAAGGGTGTACAGATTGCTATTCAAGTTGGGCCGAATTGGCCAAGAGCCAACCCAATCTATATACATCTCTTTGTTAGCCACAAATATAAAGCTTCGGGTGCGCTTATATCCGATCCATCCATGCGATCGCATAACAGACACGTCCATAATTAATAAAAAACTTCACAAAGCATTAAACTAGACTTGTATGTTGATACGTAATTAATACCCTATTAGAGGACATAATAGTATATTTGCCACGCCCGTTGTTTTTATAAAAATGAAGAGTATTTAAAATTCGTCCTAAGCCAAATTTATTTGTTTAAAATTTTTTAAATACTTCTCAAGTTTATTACGCGTGCTTCCGTATCTTTGTTTTCTCTTAAATATTTCAAAGTCACGAAACGTAAATGCGAAGGTGGAAAAAAACATTATCTATGCAGGAGAAACAGAATGTGTATAATGCTTCCCATTTTGTTTTATTCACTAATATATCCAATTGACTGGTTTCGCGTCCACATTTACCTTTATGCTTAGTATTGCCATAATACTGTGTACTGAAGGCTTTTATATAACAAATGTGGGCGGCAAGGAGTATCCAAATTAATAAAATTGTCTTCAACATCATTATTATAAATATTAAGGAGATTTTTAAAATTTTAATTCAACAATTAATTGACTTCTTCGCACTGTATTCTGTTCAAGCTTTAATTATTTACTAAAAAGGAAAACTTTAGAATAAATCCGTATTATGAGTAATGATTTTAATAAGTTAATACATAAGATGTAATCTATTCAATTATAACAATAATAATAACAACAACAACAACAATGACAATGACAATGACGTTAAAGCAGATGAAGCTTAACTAAAATATGAATTTTTATACATTGTCTAATATGTAAATATATTCAAGCGCTTAATATATGATTTCATCGTTTAATTGTATCTGTTCATTAAAGTCTTCATCATGAGAATTTTCTCTATATTTCATTAAATTGATTACAACCATGATATTAAGTCCATATTTAAGCACGATTTTTTAAAAGGTTGCTTCGTACAATATTTACTGAAAAAAAGCGAAAGTAAATAGATGCAAGTTAAAACAAGTAAGAAAATTAAATTTGATTTGAATCAAATTTTAAATACCCTACATATCGACAATAATGGGCGTGGCAAGTATATGATTACGCCCTTTAATGGTATGTTATACGTATCAGCTTGCAAGTCAAGTTTTACGCAGAGTATGGTTTTTTGTAAATTGTGGGCGCGTTTATTTTCCGATCACGCCCATTTTTGGTACATTAATGGATGGGATAACTATATTTCAAGTCAATAGTTCAATTTTTGTGGTAGATAAATAGATTTTTGTTGATTGTGGGCATGGCTTATGACCAATTCTACTCAATTTAAAGAACGATTTGCATGCAAAAACTAAAAGTGTATATAATATGTACTTGGAGAGGTCTCTGACTTCTCCATTTGGGTGTTACAAACGGAATGACACATTTCGTATACCTCCCATCTTATGTGTAGGGTATAATACACATAAGATGGAGGTTTCTACTCGACCATTTAATACTCTACCACAATTGGTTCCATAATATGTGCTAATATTAATTTAATGTTGTAAACTGTTATATGAAAAGGGCTTCTAAAAATAGGCCGATCGAGTTCGAAATTGGCACCGTCAATTCTTAACCTAAATAACTGTTCTGAAATTGTTTTTAAATAATTGAACTAAAGACTTATTTTAAAAGATGGCGTTATATGGAAGTGAACCAATCGTGTCCGTTGATCGTCCTTAACCCAAAAGGCATCCCTGTGTCAAACTTTATCAAAAATTGTGGCCTTTACATTGACTAGAAGAAGAGTTATTTCCTAAAAAGATGGATTTGATAAAAAATTATGCAATCATGTCCACCTAAAAACCTATTCTTTACCAACTTTAGTTTAAATAAATATTAAAAATAGCATTTGTAGATAGAAAAAAAAAAAAAGCGGAGATCAGAGAAGAAATGATTCTGATTAAATTTTGAGTCTTGACGACTTGACAAACATAAAATGGCTTCTACCACAAGTGGTGTAGGGTATAAAAAGCATTAACGGATTTCAATAAAACGGGTTTTTTTTCTCATTCTATTTCAAAATGAAATATTTTAAGTATAAACTCTACCGTTATATAATTTTTATACAAAAACAATTTGTATTGCATCCGTAGTTCCGTCTCTTATGATTAAAGTTTCTTTTCGAACTTTTTTTCTTTATATAATATATATTTATTAACGAATAATTCTAAGTTAAATAAGTGATAAAAATTAAATTAATTTTTATATCATTTAAATCATATTGTCCTGATCCTCTTTGCATTCATAGCGTGGGCAACATTCAGGGTAAGCTTTGTGATTATCGGTAACAATTTTACATGTGTTCGTTTCCACCATATTATGACGACCACAACTGCAGAAATAAAAAATTAAACAATATAAGGTTTCCATTATCCATTTGTCCATTCAAGGGGTGGGTTTTTAAGGTACTTGGAAGCCGTAGGGTGTACATTTATTCTGCAGCCCCTTCAAGGCCTCTACGGCCACTTAGTCCGCATACCGTTAAATCCCCCTCAAGACATTCTAAACATTTTTCCGTCCACTTACATGCCAATCTGCAAAACGAAATCATCGCGACAATAAAGACTTTCACAATAGCCCATATTGATGGGATAAAATGATTGATTAACCGGTATGGGTTGTTTCAATTCCTTATAATAACACTGACCGGGATAATCTATAAAAGAAATTTAATAAATTTTCAATTTTTTTGTTGCTAAAAACGAAATCAAATCTAAAACCTGGATGTACAGCACGACCCCGATAACGTGTATCCGCCGTAGCGGTTCCTATTAAAAGAATAGCTAATAATAAAATATTAAAAATTGATTTCATTTTTCGGCAATTTTCCTATTTTCACTTTATACGAGAGAATGTAGTTTAATACAATAGCGCTTAATTCCCGACTGAATTGTAATGAATTTGATTTTCTTGTTGTGCTCTTAAATAGTTAGTTTTTTTTAAAATATAAATAACAACAACAATAACAACCGAATTGTACAATTAATTAGTAAAAAATAAAATAAAACAAATAAATTTTTCATACGAGTAGAGTTCACTTAAAAGACAATGCGCTACGTTTAATGCTGTTCACTAGGATTTGCATCAAACATAATTTGAAATGTAAAAAAAATAAAATAAATATGTTTAAGAAATGTTTTGGAAGAAGCTGAGAGGATAAGCTAGACTACCAGACTGCCAAAGAACTAAGAGAAACATATGACGCCTTATATCCAACACTTTTTCATGTGAAGAATGAGGACAGGTTTGAAATGTTATACCAATCATACTCTTAAATTAGACTTAGACAGGCCATCTAAGCTTTTGGTTGGTCCACTCTTTTAAGTTCTGCTATTAGAGAAATACTTCTTCGGTATTCTAGATGGCTTAGAGTTCATAAACTTTGTCTTGAATTGGAATCTTGATCTTATAAAATACAAGCCTATGCAATTTTTTAGTAGGATATTATTTAAGAATCAAAAACCAATGCATTATAGGCCAAATATATATGTCTTCCATATCTAGATGAAAACCGTAGACGCGAAAGTATGTACCATTGATTTACAAGTCAGTTTCAAAGCCGCATAAGATGTTATCCAACTGTTTCCCACTCCAAATCACATGACACTGCCATAAATTGAAGGTTGTAACTATATTTTAAGACTAGAATAGGCGTCGATATGGACTTTACGCTCAAAATTTTGCCACTGGCAAACAGACTGTATAAACTCACAAACGTATCGATTCAGATAATGATGTTATTAAGATTTTCTTCCGAGTGTCTCATATAAAATAACAAACTTAATATACTTGGCATCTGTTGTTGTGGGTACATAAATAATTTATGTACTTTGTTAAGCTTTTATAAGAGAATATGCTAGATAAGCTTGTCAGTTACTATTTAAGTCAACCATACACATAGTATTACATGAACGCGTGATAAAAAAAAGCAACGTAAAATTATCAAATTTAATTTTGTTAATTTAATTTTTATAATATCATTCTATTCGTAATTTAAAAGAGTTAATGATAATCTTTGAAAGTTGAAGCTGATTAAACTAACAGTGTTATCTGCAATTATTGAGAGGCGTCCCTTTTTACTTTAACTATTTTGACAAATTTCAAATTTAATTGCATCATCATTAATTAGTGTAGAATATAAAATTTTTTCAAAATTAGAAAATTATTCTCTTTATTTAACAGTTTCTTTTAAAAGTTACCGTTATAATGAAAAGATAAAAAATATTTTAACATTTAACACAACAAGCGGGGAAGACACCCTTGTATTTGTTCTTATTGTCACACGTTACTCCATAGCCTTTGCAACTGAAAAATTTACCAAAAAAAGAAAAAAAGTAAGAAAAGTATATTTGGCTTGGGTCACATATTAACCTTTCTTCGATCAATTTAAATTGTTCATTACATTCCACTCGTTTAACACATTTACCAGTCGAATCAAAATCAACATATTCTTCACCCTTTTTGGTTAATGGGAAATATTTTAAGAATTTCCGTTCACCTTCAGCATTGACGTAAGAGCACACAGGCTCAGTGGAAGCTGAGACAAGATAATCAAATATTACACAAAAACAAAAACAAAAACAATATGATTACACAAGATTACCTGATATTTGTTGAAGGCAACAGAACAGACAAAGGCTTACAATTAAAACACTGACGCTTAATAAAAATTTCATTTTGTTGGATGTAAAATTCGTGCAAAATATAACCGTGCTGTGCAATTTCAATACTAAACCGTAAATTTAATAATTGGCTTGTATTTATACTTATCTCTAATGAAAATGTTTTTTTTCTAGAATTAGAATTAGAATACAAAAGCACAGAACACAAAAGATCACAGATTACATCTCATTTTCATTACCAAGTGCGAAATCACTAATTTGAGATATTTATGTGAAATGTAAACAAACGAGAATTATATGATTAAATAGGACATTGAATGGCAGTTAGCGTTGACCTAAGGTGCTAAATAATAAGAACAAAGGGTGGAGTCCTCCTTTCTTTACTACTTTCACCAGGAATGAATTTGATTTCATATGAATGAAATTGATGATACGAAGGTTGGGAATATTGGGAAAATGCTTTTTATATATAAGGGATATTGAGTTTGGAAAGTTTAGTACTGCTGGGCAGGCTCTATAAGAATTTCAAATGATTGGTGTGATAAAAAAAGCCCTTAGAAAACCTATAAACATTACCACAAACTTAGCATACCCTACAGTGTATACATACTTATAAATTATTGCTTGTAGAGAAGGATCAAGGCGTGAATTACCCCTTGATCTATAATTATATGCATACTAGCGCTGTTTATACTATATAAACACGGGTCGAACATTGCAGATAAGCTTGGTAAATATGAACTTGTGTAAAGATTTACTTTGTTTGTGTAGTCTAGGCTTCTCTGTGTAATTATTTATGATTGATTGCCTTGCTCAGTTTATTGTATTGTACACACAAGTAATGGGATGTGAATGCCGAGTTCTCTACCATCATGAAAGCACTACATTCTAGTTTTCCCGTAAATTATCTATTGTTTTTTTTTTTGTAAATTTTGTAGATTTCCTTTTTTTTTTAGTTATTGTAATTAATTAAAAGTGAAATTGAAATATTTTGTAAATTATTTTTGTATTTTTTGTATTTTCAACCGATTTGTTCCATTTCCCTAGTCGAAGGCTAAGATTTCTGAAAACTTTAGAGTCGATATAATTTTTTGCAATGGCAAAAAATGTTGACCATTGACAGACAGACATGCATGGCAAAGGCTAGGAAACCTGCCACAAGGCATTGTTTTAAAAGTTTCATAATCGTTATATGAAAAGGGGTTTTACATATGGTTCGTAATGGTCTAAATTTTGTTAAGAATTTTTAAAAAGTATGATTTTTCGCTATATAAAGACTTACTTGATACTAGGATGTTATATGGGGAGGGGTTTTAGAAATGGTGCTATCCGGTCCATTTTCAATAGTACTCCTTTTTGGGCCAATACATGACTTTGTACCAAATTTTTTCGAAATATCTCATTTTTAGAGTTTTAAATGATACGTTCTACGGTCTCTGGTACTTCTATGTAGTCCCCGGTGGTGAGTGGGTATAAAAATACAACAAAACCTTGCATCTTTTATGGTGATAAAAATATATCTTTCGAAAGTTGGCTAGAATTAATAAAAGAACAAGTAAGAAAGATCAAATCTTAAATATCCTCCAATAGTGGGCGTGGCAGGTATATGATTACGCCATTCAAAAATTTATTACGTATCAGCTTGCAAGTCGAGTTTTACGTTGAGTATGATTTTTTGTACATTATTGTAGTGTACCTGTAATCCGACCACGCCCATTTTTTGGCATATTGATAGATAGAGTAAATATAGATATGCATACCAAATTTCCACTTAATAGCTTTTCTTTTTGTGGCAGATAAATCGATTGTTGGCGATTGTAAGCTTGATTACGATCGTCGATCGATTTTGTCCACTTTTAATTAGCAATCTTCGTGCAAAAACCAAGTGTCTTTTTTATATTTAGAAATTCATTATCATTTATTGATTTCAAGATTTATAATAAAATTAAAAATTAGCAAAAAATTTGTGTTTTGTTATTAAACTGATTTCTGACACATAAGGAATACATTGAAATAAGAAAATGTTTTCACCTTGAACAGCAAATAAAGAAAAAATAAATTGGTAAATGATTATTAATGTATTTTTTAAATTAATTTTCTAAGCTTTCTACGCTTAGGGCAAGGTGCTTCCTTTTTTCTTTTTTTTTTTTTCGTTATTAAAAAATTTAGAAATTCGTTAAAAAACGAATAATTTTTGCTGATGATCTTAATATTTCTTTTTCCATAATCCGTATTAATATTTCATAATAAATAGGGCAGAACAGCTAAGTAGTTATTTGTTAAACGGAAAAAATGATAGTTAGAGAACAAAGGAAACGTAAAAATTGGAAAAAATTACTGCAATCGTAAAAATCATTTTCTAATCTTCGCTTTTTTTCCAATTGCACTCAATTGAATGCGTTTTGTTAATTTTCTTTAATTTTTCCATATATCTCTTGCTTACAATTTTTGTTGATTCTATTTCAGTTACAATTTTAGATTAGTCTGCAATCGGATTTTTATAGTTTTGTAGATATATTCCTAAAGTTGTAACTATACTATTGTTATTTTATTACTCCTTCCGTTTCTCGTGAAATGAAAATGTAAAAGGGGTATGCCAAAAGGAACCACTGAGATTGTAGAAAGGTAGTCGTAGTAGTTGATAGTTGGTAGAAAATGAAGAGATTTTGTTGGCAAACATTTGAAGAAGAAATACACCCACACACACCCGCATATAGTAAGGGTTATCAAAAGAGAGAGAGAGAGAGAGATAGTGAAACGAAGGGAATTGGGGAAATTTATAAATCCTCATCCTCGTCGGGCAAGGCGGTTTCTTGGGCCTCTTGTAAATCTCTTTCGATTTGTAGCTGCCAGTCCTTGTCCATTTTCACTTCGGGCGGCAACAATGCAGGCATAGCGACAAATTCCAAATTTGGATCGCCCACTAATTTGCGTGCCAACCATAGGAACGGTTTCTCAAAATTGTAATTCGATTTAGCCGAAATATCATAGTACTGTAAAAATGAAAACGAAAAAAAACCATCATTAAATAAAATTAATATATTTACAAGTCACACACACATACACACCTGTAAATTCTTTTTCCTATGAAATACAATACTCTTGGCCTTCACTTTACGGTCTTTTATATCAACTTTGTTGCCACACAACACAATTGGAATATTTTCACAAACACGCACAAGATCTCGATGCCAATTGGGTACATTTTTATATGTAACACGTGACGTCACATCGAACATTATAATAGCACATTGTCCTTGTATATAATAGCCATCACGTAGACCGCCAAATTTCTCCTGACCAGCTGTATCCCATACATTGAAACGAATAGCACCGCGATTCGTATGAAATATTAACGGATGAACTTCAACGCCCAACGTTGCCACATATTTCTTTTCAAATTCACCGGTCATATGACGTTTAACAAATGTCGTTTTACCAGTACCACCATCACCAACCAATACACATTTGAACGTTGGTACATCAGATTCCTGAGCCATTGTTACTATCTTATTACCACCAACGACAGACAGTTAATAATAAAAGATAATCAATTGAAATTTCAAATAACGTTGAGCTAAAAGCAAACAAAACAAAAATGAGATTTTTTTATTAATATTAGAAAAAATGATTAATGGGTTTATTTGGCTACTATGAGCTAGATCCACTTTTTTTGGAATCATTTTTTCTTTTAAAAACGTAAACTTTCTATAACAAGTGAATATATTGTAGTCAGTCAAGTCTGACCATCAAATACCCTCCACCACCTGTATAAAGACCACCATTATAACAGGATCTTATATGGGGAGGGGTTTTAAAAATGGTCCAATCTGGTCCAATTTCAATAGGGTTTCTCTTTGTGCGAATGCATGTCCTTCCACTAAAATTCATCGAAATATCTCAAAAAATGCGACCCGTAGCTTGTGCACATATAGGCATGGACAGACGGACATGGTTAAATCGATTCAGATTTTGATTATGAATCGATCGGTATAACTGAAAGTGAGTGTGGCATTTGTCGTTTAGGATTTACAAACATCCATACAAACTCAATATTCTCTTTGCCACAAGTGGTGAAGGGTACAAAAATCACAGTTGTTTGTATTTCATAAGATATATATATTCTTGAAATTCGGACTATATCGGATCCTTTGTGATTACTTCTTTTCTGGCGACTTTTATATAACTGTCCATGAACTGTTGCAATGCAGTGCAGCTGTGTACGGTATTATTTGCGCTTGAGTGCCATTAGCATTTTTATGTTAAAGTAACCTTTGCCAATCTACATATATAATATAAAAGTATAATAATGTAGGGTGAGTCATGGTATATAACAGAGCGTACCTATTTATTAAAAGAATCACACACAAAAGAAAACGTTATCCAAGGGGGTTGGGGTTATTAAAATCAGTATAATTGGCGCCAAAATCGCTCAACTTATTATTTAACTAAACTTATAAGAAATTTAATGAATTTTCCATATAACACCAATTAAACAAATATTATGATAAATAAACATTCTTTTGAGGTATTCTTCAAAGAACAAACTATTCATATATAAAAGCAAGCGGAGCAGACAACATAACCTCAAACTCTATTTTTTTTTTTTCAAATATTTTACAACACAGGCACACATATATTAAAAAAAAAATATTTCCAATTTTATATATTCCATCCATAAGTAATATATTTAAGAATATATTACAATATACAAAAATTCCTTATATATAAATTTGCATTAAGGAAACACATGCTTTCTTTAGTAGGTATTAAAGAGAAATATCTGATGCCGACGTCAATCCCGCCAATGCTAGGTAGTTATTACACAGCCACACACTCTTGGCACATATACAAATTTTTATATATCTAAACGCATACAGATGTAGTAATCAACACCGCATTTTATAACCGATTTTTACCCATTTCTTTTTAAAACTTTAACATGCCTTATTAACGTGATTGTTTGATTCTTTTATTAATCACTAAATTATATTACTGCTAATGCTTGTTTTTATGCAATTTTTATCATATTTGATACTTTTTTAATTAGTTTTGTAAAGAATTTTTCTTTTACACACTAACTCACACCCCAATTACAATTTTTTTTTGTACTATTTAGCTTATATTACCAGACAAAATTTTTATTTATTTGCACGTACTTCTTTCACTCCTTTGAATATCAAATGTATGTTGTATATTTTACCAAAAATCTATTTTGCATTTAATATTATTTTATTAATATTATATTTCCTTTACTTTAATGGCGTTTTCGTTATACTGAGAATGTGAAAAATGCCGCTGCTAAACTGGCAAATAATAAAAATGTGGTTCAGTGTTGACGAACTAGTCAATTTAAAACGTTAAGTTATCAACACGGAACAGAACGAGATAGTATAAAAAAAAAATATTGTATATACGGTACTACTTGAAAAAGAATATACATTATATATATATGATTCGATTCCAAAGTCAGGCATAACATATTAAATTGTTTTTTTTTTTTTCAGTGGCCATCCCTTATTTCAAATTGTTTATATACACACATATTTTTATCATACTTCTTAAGAAAAATGTGTTATTATTTATTAATGATTGATGATAACTTTGTGTTGTTAATTTTGCTGATTGAATGTAACATAAAGAAGAAGACAATTCATAAATTATTCTAGCGTTTTTTGCGTTTTTTAAAAATATTTTATTAGATTAGAGTGTGAATTATTTATAACATAATAGGAGATGCCTTCGAGCTTTATTTGGAACGTTTCAATTTGAATAGCGCCGAAGAGGAAGATAATTTAAATAGGTAAACAATATAATAAGAAAAAGACATTCATTATTAATAATTTTATTTCATATATTTATACAAGGTGTATTTTAAGGTAACAGGACTTTTCCAAATAGCTAGCGCCGTGCTATTTAGAAAAGCTTTCCAATGCATAGAAGAGTATACTAAAACTACATTGGCAAATTTAAGCATTACGTCCATTTAGTTGATAAACTTATAATTTTTTAAATGTCCCGCCACAGCATAATATAAATTGAAATACACACAAGCCACTCAACTTAAAAAAGAAAATATTTATTGCTGCTCTCCTCTCTTTTTTGAGTTGGAGAAGCTAAAAAAAGAAGTGATAAGACTTTTTTATTACAACAAAAAATAAACTTAAATGTAAATAATAGCAAAAGTCCGGCAAGTAGAATGAGAGGCTGACAGAGATAGGTCATTACACACACACACACGCTATACAAACATCATCTATCTAAGTATATAAGTAGAAAATAAAACAATCAAATCAATGTCGATGTCAGATGAAGATGAAAATTAGTTGTTAATTAAACACTCAATCAGACGGGAGAATGAAATTGGAATTTTTATTGTTGTATTTTTAATTACAAAATATAATACACAAGTGTAAAATTGTAAAAATAGATAATTATTGTTGAAATAATTTCAATTTTTTTTCATGTGGAAGTTATTGACATTATTGTCAATTATACAATTGACATTTGCTTGGCCACAACATCACCAACAGCCGCGCGGTCATCATTATGATGCTATCCCAGCATCATCATCTTTGGCATCAGCTTATCGTAAAAATGCATGATAGATAATTTTTTTTTTCATTTGTTATAGTGGTTGTTGTTGTTGTTGTTTTTTGATCACATATAACAACAACATTGTTAAAATGTTTTTGTGATTTTCTCTATATACACGTACGTGTGTTAAATGTTTTGCTATTATTGTTTAATAGGTCGCTATATTCCGGAAAATAAATGTCATGATAGCGAGACGGGACGTGAACTATATATAGGGGATTTCTTTACACGACCAGGCCAATGCGTAAGAGTACAGTGTTTGGGCACTTTACAAATATGGGAAGATCGGTACGTTAATGGTTTATATATTATCTTATTCTATATCATTCCCTTCCTTCTCTTTTATTTTCAACAAACAGTTGTCAAGTACCCAAATTGGTTGGAAATTGTTCTAGTTTACCGGTGGCCAATGAATTTCTGGATTATCCACGCTGCTGCCCTTTGTATGAGTGTCACTCGTTTCGTTCTAGTAAAAATAATGAAATCGAGACGCGACAAACTTACGATCATATGGGCAATTTGATACGCGAACATATCACTCAACGTATTTTAGTAATACTGGATGCCAATATGATAAATAATGAACCAGTTAATGCACAATTTTATATATCATAAAAAATATTAAAAGTATAAAAAAAAAAAAAACAAATGAAGTTTTATATATCAAACCCATTCATTTGATATCCATGACGAGAGAGCTTTAACGATAACCATTAATCAATATTTTCTGCTAACCGCTATAGCTTTGCGGAAATCTTTTCAGGAAACCCTTTAATATGAAATCTGTATAAAATGCATTGTAAAAAAAGGATTTAATTGTAGAATGATGACACTTACGGTATTCTTTTTATCAAGCGGTTTGATGCCCATTTCAAGTTGGTTTTATTAGCAGTGAAATCCCGCCATTTATGGCATACTTAGAAAGACGAAGCTTGGCTTAATCCATTCAGCTCGCAAATACCTATAATTTGATATTTAAATTTAAATTGTAAAGAAATTTGTAATACACGCCATATTGGGCCAGCTGCCATTTTCATTTTACTACAAAATTTGAGCAAAATTTCATAAATTTTTTTAATATACTTACTTAACGGGAATTCTTAAAAGAGAGAAAGAGGGACACAAACTTATTCATTTAAAATTAATTTCTTTCTTTTATTTATCCTTTTAATAGTTGTTGCTGTACTTCACCACACATATTGCTACAATTTCTTTTTTATCATTATTACATTCTAAAACTTGCTGATGTGATTAATTCATTATGAGAATATTCTTTCATTTTTGTTTTTGTTTTTGTTTGAGTTCTCTTAAATGTAAAGCCGTTCGTTAATCTCTAAAGTCATGATTAATAATAATGTATGGCGAGTGAATATGATTTTTAGTGAGTAACTAAATATATATATAATTTTTTTTCATGGCATGTGTAATATATTGATTTATTTAATTGAGATGAGGTGCCGTAACTTAATATTAATAATTAATTACGAGAAAATATTACTTTTTCTCCCATTTTTTTATACCCACCATCATATAATGCCTATAAGGAGGGGTAGGAAAATCCAACAAAATATATATATATTCGGAATCAGCATCGAATACTGAGCCGATCTAGTCATGTCTATCTGTCCGTCTGTCCTCTGTATGCGTTCTATGGTAATCACTCTCCAATTAAGGCAACGATTCCAAATTTGGCAGAAGTGTTGGTATTGGCCTTGAGTAAAATCGGTCTAACGACACGCCCACAATGCATCACAAATTGTAAAAGGAACAATTTTTTATGTAAATTGACATGTATACTGTTGAGGAAGCTTTGGTGCACCGATGGTGGGTTGTCAAGATTTGGTCCCTCAGCCAAATATAAACTTTTTTTTTAACTTATTTTTTAATACATTTTTATACTGATCATGGAAAATCCTGTTACTGATATTTAGGTGATATTCTTAAACGAAAATAAATTGAGCCTTTGTGCATGTTTTGGGTACGCCCACCGTTAAACGTAACCATTTACCGCGACAGGATGGTGCAGCTAGGGCACTCCATCTTGTTGTGCGACCCGGTAAACCTTCGCCACGACAATGATAATGTGTTAACGCAGCAGCAGTAGTAGTTGTTGTTGTTGTAGTGGTGGTTGTTGTTGCTGGTAATGTACGCTTCGTGGTGGTAGTAAATTTTCGATTTACATTATAATTGGAATCGTAATCGTCACGTTCATCACTGCTACTATTATCAACAAAATTTTCCGTATCATCCTCTTCCCAGCTGTTGTTGTCCTCGTCATCTTGGTTTGAATTGTTTGATAATTCGCTAGATGAATGTGTATTTGTTGGACCGCGAATTTTGTTAATAGTTATGGGGTGATTGTTGTTGTTGTTGGTTTCATAAACAAAAGCCTCTAAATCACAACGAACAGTAATGCGATCACCTTCACAGAAAGAAGAAGAAGAAGTTCAAAATGGAAAAATTTATTATTGATTTATAGAAAAAGAATAAAAAGAAGCTTAATTAAAGATTAATAGGTGAATGGACCAGAGACGGACGTATGGACAAAAAGACTTTTATAAAGAAAGACGTACAGACAAAAGTGATTATTTCTCTATTGATATAATAAAGCGTGGAATTCTTTTAAGAATTTTAGACAATAGTAGTAAACTTAAGTTTAAACTAAGATTAAGAGATGTAAAGCATAAAATTATGCAAAGTGGACTGACCGACATTAGCTTCTAATGCTTGTGTTTTAAGAGGCAAATAACTTACCTTCTATCATAAGATTATAAGGTGGTAGTTTATGGCAGGCTTTAGAAGATTTCAATACTTCGAGTTCCACACAATATCTGAAAAGAAAAGAAAATGAAATTATTTAATGATTCTGATATTGAAGGAATTGTTCTTTCGTTCGATTAATGAAAGAAATTGAATTTTTTTAATAGTGAATAAGTATACTGACTAAGCGACTTCCATTGCTTATTACAATCTCTTTAAACTCTTCATCTTTACTTTGGCAGAAACGATTATATAACCATGTGTTTGGATGATTGGTTTTATGCCACTCCAGGTGGCCTGTAAATTATTTTTCTTTTATGCTTCCTTTTAATGTTTTGAACCAAAGAAATGATTGAAAACACATTTGAAAAAAGGTGTTAACGTTCTTTTTTTTTGTTTTTTGTTAATTTCATTTCCTTGAAAAACGTCTCTCTTACATAAAACACACATTCACACAGTGCTGGTAACTGGGGGGGGGGGGGGGGGTGGTGGAATTTTTTCAATTTAAATCCAAAATCTAAAATCTGGCTAATTTACATTAAAAGTAAAACCGGTAATACACGCAAACAAATATCCTTGCACATTTCCGTTATTTTTCTTTGTTTTATGTTTGGAAGGGGAGAGAGAAAAGAAAATATAGTCTTTCCCGCTCATTTCATTGGATTGTATGTAACACCAAATAGTCTGTGAACATTTCTGGTATGTATGTATGTATGTGAAAATGTCGGTAGGTAAATGTGTGTACAGGAAACGGAAATTACAATACCGAAAACACTCTTAATCAATGACAAGTTAATTTGTTTGAAAATATTTTACATTTATGTATAATTCTTATTTTTATTGTTGTTATATAAATTGAAACTTAAAAATCGAACTTTTAATTGGAATATAAAAAGGAATTGTATAAAAATTCATTACAATTCAGAATCAGAATCAAAATTTGAATCGCTTTAGCTATGTATGTCTGTACGTCTGTCTGTTCATGTAAATAGATTATGGAGAAATTATTCGTTTTATATTTTGTGTCAACCGCTATATTGGTTTAACACTTGACGCATTATTGACGACATTCTACTCCTCCAGCCCTTTCATTTGATACCCATATCAAGTAAATTCAAAGAACATAAATAATCCTCCATTTTGCAGCATCCGCCATAGAATAGTGAAGATTTGGTAATCTGCTTTTTTTATGGCATCTTTCATATCTGATTTCAAATCTCAACAATTAATTTACGGCATTGTACTACTCAAGCGCTTTCTTTTGATACCCATATCGACTAGATTGTGAAAAAATTCGTAATCCACCATTTTGTAATAATTTCCATTTTGAATTTATTATAAAATTAAGTACATTGTCACCAAAATTGAAGAAAGTGCAAAGTTTCAGTGTGATTAGTTATACGATTGCTCCTGGGTCAGAGAGAAAATAGAGTGTAATTGTTCTAAATCATATAGGGCGGACGCTTCAAAATGGCGGATCCACTTTTTTTACATTTTTTCACCATGGGTATCAAATGAAAGGATTTAACAAGTAGAATGTGAAAATACAAAAACGCTTCGTACTTAAAGCGAACGCCATAAAATGGAGCATAATCAATCAATCAATTTCAATAAAACCTTCTTAACATGAGTATTAAATGAAAGAGTTTTACAAGCAGAACCTGCTCTAGATACACAAAATTGATTTCTTTTATAATTAATTTTTTAGGGTGTACATTATAAAATGTGTTGTATAATAATAGCAGACAATGTACAACGCGTACAACAATCACTTATACACCTCTCATAAACTTAATCAGTGACAACAATACCAACGCTTACAACAAAATCAAGCCTAGATTGCTCGAGAAGTGTATAACAACAGAGTGCACTTGACTTGAGACGATCAGTTGTGATATGAGCGTGTAACGAAACACAAACATAACAATCGCATGCGGAATTATAAAAAAAAAAAAAAAAACAAACCCTGTGTGTTTAAAGTATTTCATATCTCCCTTATAATTAAGAGAACAAATAACGGCAATAAAATATAAAGGAGAGCCAGCCAGCAAGAATAATAATTACAAGTTCAGCTTTAAATGCAATGCGTCTCTCAGTGTAATGCCTTAATTGAATGGTTAACTAATAATAATAATGACGTTAATGATCTTAATTAAGCAGAGAAATGTATAAAAGAGAGGGAATAATGTAATAATTAAAAAGTAAAAACCGTACATTGCGTCTTTTTGCTAATATTGAATTGAAATCATTTCGAAATGTTGGTTTGGAAAGAATGACAATTTCAAGTGGCGGTAATTGAATAAAAACGATTTTTTGATTGATTTATAGCTAAGAAGAGATAAAATTAAAATAAAATTGAAGAAAATTTTACTGAGATTATAATTAAAATTATTATCATATGACGATTATGAAAAATTATGTTTCAAAAAGTGCTAAAACTTATTTATAAATAAAAAATTATTAAACCGGTTTCAGGGGAGCGCGAAATTTAATAATATTAAAATAAACAAGTATGCAAGGGAATAATAAATAAAAACAAAAAAACAATATAAACAGTGTCTGAATTAATATCTTTGATATTATATTAGCCAGTTATCCACTCTTGGTTAACTTGAAAAAATTTAATACTCTAGAAGTAGTATTCTAAAGAGAGAGAGAGAGAGAGAGAGAGAGAGAGTGATTGAGTTCTAAATTAGATCCTTTAAGTCTGAAGTGAACCAATTTCCATTGACAACTTAATGGCTGGTAAAATGTAAAATATTCTTGTGTAATTCTCTTTAACTTCTGCTTGAGAAATTTAAAATTTTTCAAATTAGTCAAATCTGGGTCAATTTTGTTCATAATATTAAATCAATTAATTCGACTTAATCTATTTCGAAATTTCCAAGAAACTTTACATTAAATAAGTAGTGAGTAGCTCTCATTCGGAGTAGTTTCGAATAAACTTAAAAGTCAATTGGTGGTACTTGAATTAATTGCGTAGATTTGAAATAGATTCGGTTTAAATTCGAAATAAAACTGTAGTCTAAAGCGTATGTGAATTAATTTCGAAGTAATTCACAATAAATGATTTCAAGGAGTGAACTTTGGAGTAGAATTTTATTAAATTCTTATTAAAATCAAAGAACATAAATTAATTTCAAAGAAAATTCATAAGAATTGTGGTCAATATGTCATCTGCCCAACTCTAATGTCGAATTCAAATTCCGAATGAAAGCCAAACATCTTTACTTAGGTTTCTGAGGCAATTTTGGAGTAGATTCAGATAAAATTTAAAGTTAAGTGGGAGCCATTTGGTCGTATTTGAATTAATTATGGAATTAAATTTGCAATAATTGTTGTCTACGGGTTAGCTGCCCCAAGTCTACCGTAGATTCGGATTGAATTGTAAGTGAAACAATAGTGAATTGAACGTAAATGAAGTGGATTCAGTTAAAACTCTAAGTAAATTAGAACCTAATTGATAGTACATGTTTTAATTTCAGAAGAAATAGGCAAAAAACATTCACCTTCAACAATTTCAAAGTAGATTCGGGTTATATTAAAAATGTGGCTTTTATAAATGAAAAGTTCCTGAATTAATTTGGGAATCAATTCGTAATAAGAGTGTTGTCAGGAAGATGTTTGTATCAGAATAGACTTGAACTAAGTTCGAAGTGATCTCTAAACTTAATTAAGTGCAACGCAAGTAATTTATGATGATTCTAGTAAAAAATTTCGCAGTAAATTTATATTGGATTCGGGTAAACGGCTTCGATAGGGAGAATTATGACTTTTGACGGTTAAATATTTGTTTATAAAACAAACGAAATAATTCTAAAAGTGAGCCAATCAAGTCCAAAGTTAGTCTAGTGAATTATTATTATAATTATTGTATTTAACGAATTCTATGAATTCTTTTCATTCAAAAGAATAACTCAACACGCATGGTGATTACAGTCCCAAAATTTTATATCTATAAATGTAATAGACTTTTCAAAATGCTACAAAGTGTTTTCCAATTACGTTTGAAATCATTTTTACAAATTTACATATTATCATCGCTAATAATATTACAATTACAATGTATGCCAAGTAATGATGAGGAAAATTCATTTAAAAAATCATCATTACCATCAGCAACGCCACCGCCATCATCGTTAGTGGGTTTCATTAATGATGATGATAATGATAATGATGATTTTCATATGAAACAAATTGTGGCAAATGTAACGCATTGGACTGTAGAGGATGCCCAGGATTATGATATCAGCACATTACGTGCTTTGACCACTGTTACTAATAACTGTTTACAGCGTTGCATAAATGAGGTGAGTGTAAGCAGATAATTACAATGTGTTTTAACAAAATATATGATTTATGATTTGTGCATATAAGTATGTGTGTGTGTGTGTGTGTGTGTGTGTGTGTTTTATAAATTAAATTATATTTAACAGCCGTTTCTAAAACGACGGCACAATTGATTTTAAACAAGTGTTTTGAATATTAAGCAACAATGATTCTAATGCTCAGTAACTTAGCAAAAATAGAATGTAGAATATAATGCAACAATATGGAAAAATTCTTTAAATCAGTAAATGCAAGTTTACTAAAACTTTTGAGATAAAATAAAATGCTGTCCATGCGTCCGTTTATTTGTTAAACAATCGCACTGGTCTGTAAATTCTTCATCGGTATTAATAAACGTATTAAATCAATCCAAGTAGTTATATAGATAAGGATGTCTGTCTATACATTGTATAGTTACGATGCGAAGTCAAGCTAGTCATAATGTCCGTCAGTCTGTCTATATGTTAAACAGTATTTCATTACTTTGAGTGTAATTATAATAAATCTTAACTAAGTAAAAGTAAGAATCACGTGCTCGTATCTCATTAACGCGATGTAGACATAGTAGAAAAAAGAATGAAAAGAAAAAAATATGACAAAGAATTAAAGTAAAATGTGCTGATGTCAAGTATATTTTTATAATCATTCAACGTTACCGAGAAGTACACTTAGTTTGTCATTCTGTTTACAACAGAAGAGACCACAAGTAATTAAGTGACAACAAATTTTGATTCCTTTCAACTAATGTCCAGGTGTCCGTCTAACTGTCTATTTAATTTTTTAATTTGCGGAGAGCCTTTCTTCAAATTATAATTAATTGTGAAAAAATTTGAATTTCAAAAAATATTTAACTGTTAAAATTAATATAACAGCAACAAGATTTTCAATGAAAACAATATTTTCTAAAAAGTCTTCAATGTAGCCGCTTTTTTCAAATGAAAAGAAAAGTTATATACGTAGAATAAAATGAAAATAAATCTATAATAAAAAAATACATCTTCAACAGTATATAAAATTCTTTACAACAATAGCAAAATATT
The DNA here is from genome assembly GCA_963978525.1 of Ornithomya fringillina. NCBI lineage: Eukaryota > Metazoa > Arthropoda > Insecta > Diptera > Hippoboscidae > Ornithomya > Ornithomya fringillina. The sequence continues at coordinate 23,285,158 of OZ021693.1, forward strand.
ACGTGTTTTTTATGAGAAATAAATATGCAAATAATATATATGAAAGGGAAGAAAAGAAGTAAAAAAGCTATATTTTGGTTTAAGCCAAATTGTAAATACCCTTTACTTCTATGGTATAGAAAAACCGTGGAGCATGACAAGTATTTGATTGTGCTTTCAAATAAGTATGAAGGTGGGATCTTTTGGTTTGAAATGTTTAAATCAATCATGTAGGATAAATGGCCGCGGTATAAGAATAATTAGTATTTATTAATATTATATTAAAAAAGTATATAAAAATGATGAATAATAATGTACATTAGATTTGTGCTTTCTATTCCATTTCTCTTCATCTTCATACCTTGCTACTACTGCTCTCTCTCTCTAACTGATTACTTTACTACGTCTTCACAATTAAGTTGAATTGAAATTTAATTTTTATGGATCAATTTTTGTGTTTGATGGATAGATTACGATTGTAGGCGTGCCTTTCAGTGCAATTGGCTCAATTTAAATAAGGATCTGCTTGTAGAAGCAACATTTTAAGCTCAATACCTTAGAATATAAGTTTTTTCAAGAACACAAATACACGGAGGACGCATGCAGGCTATTGTGATTGTTCAACAAATAGACGGAGGACGCATGGACAAGATTTTATTTTATCTCAAAATTGTTATAAAACTCGTATGTATTGATTTAAAGAGTTTTTCTAAATTTTTTGTATTGTCTGTGTGTCCGTCTCTTGTTGATATGCTAACGTAACGATCGTTTTACAAGTTCAGCACTTAAAAAAATCGTAGATTTTATATGATTAATAAATAATTTATTAATATTTGAGATTTTTAACATGTCAGTTCAACATTTCTATCAAGTTCTACTTAACTAGTGGGTAACACATAATATACCATGTAAAAGTAATGAACAGATTGCATTATATGTTATGTTGTTGATGGAAGAGAAAAGGAATATATACAATGTATGTGTGTGAGTGAGCGTGTGAGTATATGTGTTCATGATTTAATATGTAAATGAAATTGTGTTATACTAGCTTACATTTTATTGAACAATATAAAGTGGAATTCCGCAATAAAGATGTTATGTGTGCGAGGGTGTGCGTGCGTGTGTTAATGCATATATACATATTTGCATAATTAAAGTGTCACACAATTCCTTCTTCTAAAGCATTCTCCTTTTATATTATGTGTGTATGTGTGTATGTGTTTGTACACTTTTTCCCTATAAAGAAGTTCCCCCGACTGACTGATATAAACACACTTTGTATTTACATATATAGGTATGCAGCACAGTATAATGGGTTAACTAAATTAAGGCTCCAGCTTATGTTGCATTGTACTCATACAGTGTAAGATATTTCAATGGGTTTATACAACAATGTATACATTCCTTATATGCTTGCGTTTAGGTTTCATTTATTTATGCAGACATGTGTCCACATTGTTTGCATCAAGATAACATACCGTATGTATGCTCCAGGCAGGCTTTTATATCGTCATTTGTATCAGTATTTATATTATAATGGAATTAGCTCAAACGACAAATTAATGACGACAAAATTTGCAACACTAAACACATCCCACACAATAATAATAACAACAACAACAATAACAACAATGATAATAGTAACGAATAATTCAATGTAGGTGTTGTCACAAAGTTTAAGATGAACCATTTAGTTGGCTTTTGGGTTAATTGTCGAATGTTTGTAACATTTAAAATAGATGAGATTATTTATAATTTAGCATAAATCATTAGTAGTTAGTAGTAATTTATCGGTCAAAGTATTAATGGATAAAGATAAGCCAGAGAATTGTCCAACTAAAGGGTGTGGTTATATATCCACGGAAAGATTGCTGAATATTTTTCTGTCTCAATGTTTAGAGTGAAAATATTTCATTTATAGATATTTCATACTTTTAGAAAATATCAATCTGGTGCATTAGTAATTATATAAATTATGAAAGTATCAACATTTATAGAAACTAGAATTTTACTTTGGTTTCTAAGTCGATGTTTTTGGTTATACGTCCACAGGGGAAAAAATATTAATTATAAACTGGGCATAAACAATATATGAACACCATGCAATATAGTTCATCTTGTTTTATGTTGGCAACACTGCTTCCGTGTAAATAATACGACGCGAAGAACAGTTTACGTTCCAAGTTTACACTCTACGAAGCTATTGCGCGAAGAATTTCACCTGTTCTAAAAGCAAATGGTAGCTTAACATCTTCTAAATAGAAAAATATTGTGCATATATCGGGTGTTCATATTATTTTGTACATTATCTATAAATTCCATCCATTTTTAGAAAAGACTGACTTTACATTTATTTAGTCAATGAAGAAAAGTATATCAAGTGTGACTAATTTTAGATGGATCGCCGTCAAATTTTGACGGACCTACGGACAAAAAACGACTTCTATATAAATACTGCAGTATTTTTTGTATGTACGTCCACTTTGAAAAATTTCAATTGTAAATTTTATTTTTAAAATAGGGCGTGGTTATCTAACTATTTAGATAAGTATACATATATGCCAAATTTTATTATCAATATCTCAAGAAAAAGTTCATTAAACTTGGTTTCTATTGCTTTTTCATCCAATTATTAGAAAAAAATAGTCTCTAATTATAAGTAATAGCACAATAAAATTGCATATTTATCACAGATATATATCCCAGAGTTTTTCCTTTTTCACTCATGTATGCATAAAACATAAAATTGAACAAATTTCAAGGATAAAAAAAGGTTAAAGAAGAATATAATTGACATAGAAATATATGTATATGACACGTATGCACCATACCCGAAAGCAATATTGTTTATATTTCATAAATAAAATGATTTGCAATATAACTTGTTTGTAAGCACTCGATCCATTCGATCTGAAATGACATAAATAACATGCACAGTACAAAAGGATAGAACAAGTTGGAGTTTTTGCTGTTTTAATATCGGTGTATACAACAGTATATGAATACAAGCAATTAAAGTTATATGTATACTACACTGCTAAAGGGAATATCATATTATGTAAATAAAGAAGAGATGAAAGGACACAAAATATTGTGTTTTAGTTTCATATATAACCCAAGGGACATGAATACTTTGTTGTTTAATTGGTGTAAACAATTTTAAATATTTCCACTTCAGTTGCAATTAAATATAAATGAAGATAGAAAGGGAGATTTTTTGTATTAAATTTCTTTTAATTTTTCATCTAAAATATCTTTTCTAGGAATCTTTATTTCTCAATGATTTTGATGTCAAATGTTTAAGCGGTGATAAGCGGCCACAATGTTTTCTACCTAGAGTAAGTATAAATATCTATATTTTATAGGATTTCATATATATACTGAGAAGAAATACATTTTACGACATTACAAAGCAAAAGTTTACAAAGTTGTAAATGAAAATTTTAATTTTCGGAGCTTATTGGAAACTGCTGTAGATTTTGTATATCATTTTTTCTAAATAAACATCAAATCTATTACTTTAGAATTATTTTCTGAATCGATTTAAGCATGTCCGTCTGTCTGTCCATATCTATTTGTGTAGATATTGTCCAGGTTTTTAAGTTATATTGATGAACTTTGCTATACAAGATTACATTTCTATCTAAGAATAATCTTTAGTATAAAATGAACTAAATTGAATACAGTTTTTATAAATGAGGCAGATACAGAATACTTGTGTTCACAGTTATATCATTTATTTGACTTTAGTAACAATAACGCCATTGTATTAAAATTGGGTTTGATTAAACGAAATTACATTAATGAAAAGCTCACACCACAGACTAATTTGTGACTGATGATGACTTTGACATAATTTTTTCTCATACACAGTCTACAGCAAGGGCACAGTTACGATGTAATGTGATCCATTCTGTCAATGACACAATAAATGAAAACGTATAACCAGACAAAGCGACGTCATTATGTGTAAAATGTTTCTTTTTGTTGTTGTGGTGCCATTGTAGATAGTGTGGGTTTATGTTTTTTTTTTCTTTTTTTCTTAACATTTTGAACAAATAGAAATTCGATAGGACTATTTTTTTACAATTCTAGTGAACTTTTCTTTGTCATTGTCATGCAACAAATAAAAGATTCTTTTACACATGTTTTTTCTTGTTTGTTGCCATCTCTTTACTCTGTTTGTTTCTTTTTACTTTGGCTAAATATCAAGTGTTTTAAAGGCTGTGAGTGCTGGTGGCAGGCTTTAAGAGAATATGAAACCTGTCAAGAAGCTTGTGTAAGTAAACTTGTTCTTTATTATACTATTCGGTGTGATAATACATTTAAATTGTTGTTGTTGGTAGGCTTCATTGCAATTTTATCCTTTCGATTTGCCCTGCATATCCGCTTGTGAGCTATCGCAACGTGCCTTTTGGCATTTACAACGTTTACTAATACGGAATGTGGTGAATAGCATTAAACCGCAATTGTTGCTGGATGAGCAATTTATACATACATTGACTCTTCAATGGCCCATAACCCAACAATTTACTCAACAAGATGAACAAGAATCAGAACAACGCCAACACCAACATCAACATCAACATCATCACTATTTGACCAATCGTCCATTTAACATACAATATCAATATGTGTCAGCTACAGATGATAGCGATGCGGTAGGCCATCATCACGACATTGCAAATTTATCAGTGTGGTGGAATTTATTGGATTATAATTGTAATGATGAGTTTGAGTGTGATATAACGGATAGTTTGATGGCCTTTACCAACTATCGGGTAAATTATAATTTATATTAATGATTAAAGAGCAACCTGTACAAATAATAATTTATATATTTCTTCAAGTTTCGTTTTGTTTTAATGTTTGGTGATAATTTAGACGATGTTCTATATTCACCACCTTCAGATGTATACACAACATCAGCCTGGGGCAAGCCATTGTCAGCTCCCGTTATAACCTCAACTTCAGTTATAGATCATCGACAAGCTGTAATCTTTTGGCAGGCTGGCAAATTTATAAATGGTCCTTTAAAAAATTATAAATTAAAATTAACGCCCTCACATTCTAATAAAACCCAGGAGAAGGTAAAAATTTAGATTATTTTCAAATAGTTTTTCTTTCTTTCTTTCAACATTACTTATCTTCTTTTCAGTTATTATCTAATCAAGCTACATATTATATATTTAATGATCTCTCGCCCTTTACCAATTATTCGCTACAAATTGCAATGGTTAATGATGAGGGTGACGGCCCAATGGCCACAACTTTTTTTCATACCATGAAGATAACAAAACCTTCGATTACTGTTGATGATCTGGAATATGTTTTATTAGCTGGAAAATATCGCATTGTTTTAAAATCAATGGATTCCTTAAGCGAGAATAAAATTATTTATAAAAGTTCTCAATTATTAAGTGATTTCGATTATCATCATCAATTAAGATTAATATTTGTATTAAACGTCTTGGGTGATCTGTACAGGTAAGTGAATAAGGAGTGAAAAAATTCTAAAAATTTTAAATTTATGTTGGATAGAATTTTTCAGTTTTTCTTTAGATAATCCATTGCAGCCTACAAAAATTTTTAATGAAGAACTGAACAATGATTTTAAGATGCTTAAATTATCCATAGATTGGTTAAATAACAAACTTTATGTAGCAGGTGAGGTAAGTGAAAGTAACCATCCTAATCTATCCTAACACTCCACTAGATTGTGTGAGATTGTACTAATAATACGTCTATCTCTTACTTCTACTGTGTAGTAGAAACTTTATAAAGTTTCAATTCATTCAAATCGATTTTGTTTTTAAACATTCTTTTCATTTTCCTGCAACTTTAGTTTCCAGACAAATCCTGGCAAATTCTCTGCTTAGATTACAATGGTACAATTTTGGAAACAATAACTGAAAATCTAACCTCATCGTTACAACAAGTGTCTGTAGATGCCATTAATGGTTGGTTATTCATGCTAGATACAAACGGCAACTTATTGTATTTGAATCTTGCAACAAAAGTGATTAAGGCTATGGTAACAGCACAACCATTATTGTCATCACCGTCAAATGGGATGATTGGTTATTTTTGCAATAATTTTAGACATTATTCGTTACTTGTGTACAATACAACCGATAGAGAGTTGTATCGGTTTAGCTACGATGGTCTTTATCGGTATAAATTGAAACAACAGATGCGACTACAAAAGGGATTGTTGCAGAGCTTCTCTTATTTGAATAGCCAATCAACAACAATAGTGGGTACGAATGGTACACACATCTTATGGCATGATTATGAAACAAGTGAGGAACATAATTGGGTTATAGCAGAAATGGAATGGTGTTGGAAGTTGGTGCCCATTTTGCAACAGCGTTTTCATCATTTACAGCATGAATTGCCTGGGCCACGTGAAGCACCCCAAAAATTAAAAGCGTTGTTAACAGCTCAAATGGCAAAAATCTCTTGGCAACCGAATGCTTTGGTGGAACAATTTCAAACAGCAGCTGCTTGGCAACAGTGGGACTATGAATTAGAAATTATGGATGTGGCCAGTAATAGTGCTTTTAATATACGCAACATCAAGACATTATACTTTAAAGTAGAACGTTTGCAACCGAATAATCAATATTGCATAAAAGTAAGAGCTTCCTTGCCCGGAATGACGAATACCTTAAGTCAAGGTATCTTAAGTGATTGGTCTGAAGAATTAAAGGTACGCACTTGGCCTGTAGGTGAACACAAGCTAATCTGGGCTACCGAACAGGGACTTTATGAATCAAATGAAGTGGGTGAACAGATTGAAAGTAAAATAAGAAATAATAAGGAAATCATCAGTTTAATTAAAGTAAATAGCACCCTGTTTTATATTGATCGTGAAACACAACAATTGGAATGCATAAATTATATGAATCCGGAAATCAATTGTTCGTTTGCTGCTTCTAATGCTTATAGTGTTGACTACGAGGGGCGTTCGGGTAAATTGTATTGGTCTGATACTCAAAGAAATTGTATAATACGTCGAGATCTGAATGGTAAGCTTGACGAAATGTTACCTATATTTGAAGCGCGCCTGATACGATTGGATTCAGCTTTGGGTTTTTTGTATTACCAAACCGCTAATCGTTTGGCTAGAAGACCTCTAAGTGGTGTATCAGAATCTTTACAAATCGAATATTATCATGTAGAAAATAGTGCAGAAAGAATTTTAGGATTCGTATTAGTTGCACAATATCAACTCATATATTGGCTTGTGGCTCAACAGGAAAACTTGACTCTCCTGTATAAAACTAGTTTGGATAGTATAGCTAAACCGGAGCGGTATGTCTTGGAACATGAAATAACTGCCAATTCTTTAGAATATCTAATGGATATTGATAGTTTCATTTGGTTAAAAAAAGACGGACATACAGCCGTAATAGCTCCGCGAACGAATATTAAACAATATGCCGAATTTGATACTCCTTTTAAAACAAAGTCTTTCATTGTTAAACTGAAGAATGACTTTACATTTCATGTGGATACGAATATAATACCGGGAACAGTGGATCCACAAAGTATACAAATTTCAGATGGTTATTGGGATGATTTCAATATTAATTGGTCTCCTGTACGAATGCCGGACAATTTTACAATATTTTATAGAATATTAGTGGAAGGCCAAGATCAAAATCAATCTCATTTATTGACATTTGAGGTTACCGAACCGATGGTACGAATTACCGATTTTAAAGTGCCAAATCATTCATTTAATGTTACAATAACACCGCATACATATTGGAGAGCAGGTTCTGCTCAAAGTAAAGAATTGCATGCGCCGGCTGCTGCACCCAAGCAACCTCGAAATTTAAGAATATTTGTCGAAAGTGTTATGCAACCATTACAAAATGAACCAAATATCACAGCCATAGTACGTTGGGATACACCCGAAGATATTTTGAGTAACAGTGGGAGTGGTAATCTTGATATTGTCTATAAAGTATATTGCTGGTTAAATGATAATTTAGTGGAAGTTAAAGATATGGAACAACAAGAAAATCATTTAACCCATGAAATAAACTTTACAGGGTTGAAAACTTTGGAAACTTATAATTTTGAAGTACAAGCTTTTGCCATGGGTCGATCCATAGGTGGTGAAAAAACTTCTTTAATCACTTATCACATTAATCCTGCAGTACAATCAACACCCAAATTAATTTATGGCACCATCGAATTTATAGGTGAAATAGATTTGGATTTAAATACTACGAAAATATTGCTGCATACCACCGCAGAGGTAGAACATTTGTGTATAATAAGAGGTGAAGAACGTTTTATATGGGTTAATGAAAATGTAGAGCTAATGACTTATAAACCGGGTACAGCGGTTGTAAAACTAGCGCGCATGCGGGCAGAAGTGTCCGCTTTAACAGTTGATTGGATACAACGTAATATTTATTGGGCGGAATTATCAGGTGATTTGAATAAAACAATGGATATATATCAGTTGAATTTGTGCCGTTATGAAGGTAAAATTATGCACGGTTCTAAACTACTGACCACGACAAGCGGTAAATTGATTGACAAACTTATGATTTTACCATATTCTCAGTTATTGGTATGGTTGGAATATGATACGCAAACAAGTAATGCCACATTGGCAGCTTGGTCTCTGAAAGACAAGCGTAATATAAAGTTGAAAACAATCTCAGGGCTAAAATACGCCTTCGAGGGTTCATTAGCTTCTGAAATTGAAACGATTAATCTGGTAGATAACAAAGGTAAACTGTGTGCTTATGACGTACAAAGGCAGTTGTGTAATTGGCTTAAAATCCCGCTTTACAATCAATTTGAACATTTAACGAGAGATGCTGGTTATATTTATACACTTTACAATAACACTTTAAAAGCCTACAATCGTCGCAAACAGAATTTAGAGTACATGCTAAAAATGGAAGGAGTTAAATTTATGAAAGCTTATAATTATCAGGAATATCCCATGGAGAAATGTCTTTTGCCGCAGATTTCTTATTTAAACCAAGACGAATTCGATTTATTATCACTTGTGGTAAAAGATAAGGGAGAGACCTTCATTACTTTAAAGTTTCCTACAAAAACTAATGATAGTAATTGTATGTTGCAAATACCCGGTTTAAGATTTATTTTGAAAATAGCAGAGAATTCGAAAGGCGTAAAAACTTACAATAGTTTTGAAAGTCTTATAAACATAACCAATTTGAAACCTTTTACCAATTATACATGCAGCGTAAGCGTAAGCAGTTACTATCAGCAAAAGTTGGGATTACCTTTGCTGGTTTATCCCCCCTTTCAGGTAACTACTGCTGAAAGTAATCCAACAGAACCAAGAAATTTTACAGCTTATGCTCTAAGTCCTACCGAAGTGTGGGTCTCTTGGTTGGAGCCGGAATATAAAAATGCTGCTGAGTTACATTACGAGCTACATTGGCAAATGGAGAATTCTACACTAAAAGCTTTTCGTCAGGTGGACAGGTTTACTATAATCTTAAGTAACCTGGAATCCGCACAAGATTATTTAATATGGTTGGAAGTATATTCTGTGGAATCTAAACGTAATTCTACTCAGGCTTTGAATGTTCGCACTTATGATATGCCTGCCTCTTTGGAATTGGTCGATGTACAAGCTTATAATTTGACTTTGTCATGGCCAGATAACTTTACTTATGAAAAAGTCTACTTAGAATGGAATTCAGTGATGATTTCTTCAGGTAAAGATCATTTAATTGGTATGGATATTTTGCTATTCAAACAGAACAATATTACCATTCCAAATCTTCAACCAAAAACTAAATATGAATTCCATTTGAAATTGCTCTACAAAAATGTGAAACGCCAATATATATGGCCCGAACAACCATATGAGGGTTTTATATATGAGACATTGGGTGATGCACCTAGTAATCCGGGTCAACCGCAATTTGAACATATTACTGGTGAAATATTTAAAGTATATTGGGAACCGGCCCGTAACCATGGATCAACTATTACAGAATATAGTTTAGAAGCATTACAAGCACGTCATAATAAACGTATACGGCGCAGTGATAGTTCACAGAGTTCATCTATATTAATGATGGCACAAATGCCATGGGTGGAGGAGCTACCACCCTTAGAGGATAAATGGTTCGTGTATTGTAATACAAGCGAATTAAGTTGCATTGTAAAAGAATTGTACAGTAAGCGATTGGTAATGTTTCGGGTGAGAGCACGGAATGAACCGTTTGGCTGGGGACCCTATAGTAAAGAGAGCCCCCATATTATAGAACCCTTTGTGACACCACAAAAACGTCACTCGTTGGTATGGGCTATAATAGCTCCAGCTGCCATAGTTTCCAGTTGTGTTATCATTTTGGTCATTCTTCGGAAAAGTAAGTGTTCTTCACTTTCAAATTTTTTATGTATTTCTTCTTAAATGATCATTTACATTAAGTTCTGAATTTTGAGAATCGAATCTGTGATTTAGATGCTAGAAAGTTTTATGTTTTGGGCTCATTTTTCGATCTAACACAATTCCTGAGAAGTTATTCTGAAATTTTGTATTCCTAATTGTTCAGTTTAGAGTTAAAACGCTTCGACAGAACAGACATGAGGCTAGACTGTATAATCGTATGTTTCATACACGTATTAATACAATTATTCTAGATAGATGTGGATAAGAAAACTTGATCCCCTTTCTACAAACTTCTCTTTTTAAGCTTTTTCTCCTTCTTTAATTATCGTTTGGTATTTAGTTCAAAGACGTCGTGTGAAAGCGAAGAAATTGTTAGATAAAAGTCGTCCAAGTATTTGGAGTAATCTATCTAGTCTGCAACAGGAAATATTGCTGCGTAATCGTGCCTTCTCTTTAACTAGTAACAGTACCATGTACAAGGAAAGCCCTCTAACTGATGCTGACATTGCTCTATTACCTCATATACAATGGAATCAAATTACTTTAATAAAATTTCTGGGTAGCGGTGCCTTTGGAGAAGTTTACGAAGGCTTAATTAAACATAACGGAGAGGAACAACCTGAAAAAGTGGCTATAAAGGTTAGAAGATTTATAATTAAATCATTTTTAAAGATCGGCTACAGAGAGCATAAGACAACTTTTGTCTAGAAACTCTTGTGTTTTACCTTCGGCTAATACGAGGGCATATAATATCATATTATTGAAATGCAAATCTCTTTATTCTCATAGAGTCTTCGCAAAGGGGCCAGTGAATTTGCAGAGTTACTTCAGGAGGCTCAACTTATGAGTAACTTTAGGCATGAGAATATTATACGTTTAATAGGTGTCTGCTGTGAAACGGAATCTATTTCAATTATAATGGAGCATATGGAAGGTGGGGATTTGTTGACTTTTCTAAGAGAAGCCAGATCAAATTCGGGGGTAAGTAACTTTGTAGTAAATGGACTATCTTTAGATTTTAGATATAGAACCTTGTCATTGCCATTGACAGAAGCATATGGCTAGTTTGCATTTGCTGGATCTATTAAATATGTGCATAGATGTAGCTACTGGTATGACTTATTTGGAAGACATGCACTTTGTGCATCGTGACTTGGCTTGTCGAAATTGTTTGGTGTCTTCAGTAGAGTCAAGCAAACGTGTAGTCAAAATTGGTGATTTTGGTTTGGCTCGTGATATTTACAAGAGCGATTATTATCGTAAAGAGGGTGAAGGTCTTATGCCTGTACGGTGGATGGCACTGGAAAGCCTAATTGATGGCATATTCACCACCCAAACAGATGTTTGGTCTTTTGGTGTTCTTTGCTGGGAAATATTAACTTTGGGTCAACAACCTTATGCGGGCCGTAACAATTTTGAAGTTTTAAACTACGTCAAAGACGGAGGACGTTTGGAACAACCAAAAAATTGTCCAGATAAAATGTAAGTAGAAAAAAGAAAATGATATAAGATTATATTTTAAAGCAGTTTTCTATTTTTTCCATAAGGTTTCTTCTAATGCTGCAGTGTTGGCATGAGGAGGCTGAAGAACGTCTCACTTTTCGCAAGTGCTTGAATATTCTTTTGACCATAAAAACTGACGTTAGACGTTATAGCGTTAGCCCCAGCAATGACGGCCAGTTATACGCTAATCATAATGCCTTAAAAACCAACAATATAACAGAGAAAGATGTTAAGCCTCAGGCCCAAGCGGAAGTTTATGCAGAACGTGATGCGTTAAAGAGTTCATTACCTAATGAAAGACTAAATTTAAAAGTACATTTCAATCAAGAACGAAATTCCAAAGATTTTGCAATTGAAACCGAATCAGATATCTCTGAGCTTTTAGATCGCAAGTATCAAAAGTCAATAGATCATCCCGATTATTATATTAATGAAGGCATTTCGCGATTGTAAAAGTAGCACAACAAAACCCAAATATTATGCAATTTAAGATAATTTTTAGAGATTTTTAATATAATATTTATTTATTTTGGTTTAAAACTATATCGAAAAGACTGTTCACACAGTCTGGAAAATGACTGTATATTGAATAGAAAGTATTTCAAAAGAGATTTATAAAAATAAAGAAATTGTAGATAACGAGTTTTCATCATTAAACCGTTGCATATGTTTATGGAAATATTTACATTCATTTTTTACATTTTTTACGCCATTATCGCATAAATGATAGTTTCTGTACCAACCAGGATGTTTATTCCTGTTGTTGACATTATCTGCAATATTATGCAAATTTTTATTTTGCTTCTTTCCTTATTGAAAAGTTGTGGCATATTTTTAAGCGTCTGCCTTTGAACATATATTAAATAATGTTGGCAATCACACCGTTAGCATAATGTTTGATGATGGCCTTAAAACTAACAAAGAAAAAAAAAACGAAACTATTTCGTTTGTACTGATTATGAAGAGAGGATGTTAGAAAAGGTAATAATGTGTATATAGAAAATGTTATAGATTGAAAATATTGTTTGATGTTCATAAAATGAAATGAAATACATGGAAAATATGACGTTTTAAAAATGTAGAATATATTCATTAAAATCAAATCCTGGCATTTTAGGTTTAGATTGAATTCATACCACTGTAGACAGACCGACATGGCTAGATCTCCTTCTGGGTGTTGCAAATATTTTGACAAAATTTTGACCCATATTTACATCTGATAAAGGTGACGATAAAAAAAGAGTGCTTTAAGGTTTGAATTTATTTCAAAATATTTTTTATGGAATTAAAATACAAGAAAATCTTATATGAAAGTCTCTTAAATTATACAAAAAATGGTTTCACCAATACCAGCCCAAAAGTATGCAAATCAAATGCAAAAAATATTCTCTATTCGTGCTGGTAATGTCTTGTCTTTCACTTTCAAATAAACGGTTTAAATGGAACGGGCGGTAAGGATGTTGCTGATGATGGCATATGACAAAAAAAAGTTTTCATTTTTTTTTATATAAATATACGATTAAATTATTTTTCAAGATATAGTCTTTAGATATTTTTTTATAATCGTAAAATTATGCTAATATTCAAATGACAATAAGAAAAGTGTTTTTTTTTTTTAAAGCTTTCTGTATAAAAGAACTTTTTTTTGTATTGCGCTTTTACAACGTGACTACCAACATAATCTCCATTTTTATGCTTCTGTTAGTTCTCACCGCTTATTCTATTGTATAAGTTTTAAATGTGTCCTTTGGAAACTTTGCGTTTAATCTTGTGCTTTATCGTGGTTTGAACTTTTCGCAGAGTCACTATAATTTTTATGTCACATCGTTTTATACTTTGCATACTTTGAAGGGAGTCATTTAAAACATAATATTTAGTATATTTTGTGGCCGAACTTTAACTCAACATATAATCTCTGACATTCATCTGTTTTTTGTTAATATTTGAAAAGATTTACATGATATCTCGTTGGGAAGTTTTCTAATTGAAATGTGAGTTATATAGCAGAGCTTAAGGAAAATATTTTGTATTAAAATGTAATATATTGTCCTTAATGAAATGATGAAAACTTAAACCTTAAAATGGGAGGGGTATCCAAAGCCACATATAAGCTTATTCACTTGTTTAAATCTAACTAATGAGAGTTTCTTAGGATAGTCTGCTTACTGACAAACTAACGATGCACAATACATGTACAAAACCGAAAAGAATTATAAAGGAAAAAGCCAAAAAGTATGTATATTATACACAATACATATTTTTTCTTTCAATGTTGATGATAAATGGAAGTGTATCATTGTCTTGTGAATGTATCTGTGATTTATTGCAGAAAATTTAAAAAACTATATGTCGTGTTAAGTGAAGCCTTAAAAGCTTTTTTTTTTTTTACCACTATTCAATTACAGTGTTATATGATTGAGTTTATTTTAACAATGTTATTAGTATGTGCTATGAATTGGTAAATAGAAGCTATGATTATTTTTGGAATGTCTAAGAACTCTAAGATTACGAAGACGGTAAGATGTAATAGACAGCAATAAAAAATAATATTTTTTCATAATTTCCAGGTAGTTTTATATAATAGTTGTTGAGCATTCGTAAAGCTGCTTTCTTTATATAGAAAAAAGACTGTTCAATAAAGAAGCAAATCTGTCAAGTGGGAATATTTCATATTTCTCTCTGTACTCTGTTTAGCCTTCCAATCCAATCCAATTATATATAAATGCAGTCTGTACTAAAAGCCTTAAAATAGAATCTATAACTTAAAGTCTTTGGTATAAATAGTATTGAAAGCTAATCGGATTAAGTCAAAATTAAGCAAGTAAAACAATTAAGTTTAGCTTATGTTAAACATCCTTCACATGTACCTTACAAAAATTAAGCGCGACAGGTGTAATAGTAATAGTTATTCCATCCATCGATGTGCGCAAAATGGGCGTCGTTGCAGATAACAAACGCAGCCAAAATTTCAAAAAACCAATCTCAGCAAAAAACTCAAGTTGCAAGCTGTTATATAATATATACACTATTAGAAGGCGTAATCATATACTTGTCACGCCCTTCGTGGAGATTATATAAAATTTGACTTAAGCTAAATTCACTTTTCTTGCTTGTTATCATTATTTTCTATAATCTTTATTGTATATTTATTACGATTAAAGTCTTCTTCTTCTTTAGTTAAGAACTATAGTACAATAGATTACCATTCCATGCAGTTATCCATTCATATATATGCGATAGCGTATATCTTTAAACTATTACTCTGAAGCCTTTTAATATTCAACCAACTCTGTAATATGGTTTCAAAAATTATGCCCCCATAAAGTACGATGTATGTACATCAGCTTGAGTTGTAAGTAAATTTCTGTTATTTGTTCAGTAAGTAGAGGTTTTCATTATACAGAGTAGATATCGTCTCTCTCTCTGTGCGCTGTTAAAAAAAAAAAAACTTCTCCATTGAGTTTGTGTTTCCTTTTCGTTTGGCCTGGTCATGTAGTTGTAGTAAATTTCCGTATTTAAAAGTGTAAATTGCTCTTAAAATGGCCAACATTGAACATAAACATACACACCCATACATACATTTTGGGCAAAAGTGTAAATGTGCTCACACTTCATTGCCTACTTTTCGACTAAGATTCATATCCGCCATCAGTATTTCGTGCTTGTGTGTATGGGTGCTTTTATTCTGTCTCTTGTATCTTTGTGTATGTGTATGTGTACAGCAAGTGTTGAGAGTTCCATTGCTGTTCTGTTTTTATCCATTTACAAGTATTCTTTTATATGTACGTGGTACGTTCAGTTCCCTTTTTCTGTGTCCCTTTACTTTACCATGGCATGCCTGATATGTTGCTTCACTAGTACGAAATGTCGAAAAGTACTTTAAGACCATTATGTAAATTAAATTGTGGTGGTTATTGGTTTTATTTTGCAGCCTTTCTACTTTGCGGCTCTGGCGATTTCTGGGATAGCCTGAATCATGTTTTTAAGTGAAATTAAATAAAGGCGACTTTATAGGATGGCTTCTGTTTTAACAACATTTGTTTTAGGTGACTTTTTACCATTATTAATGTAGTGTTATTATTGTTCGTGAAAATTGAAAATTGGTTTTTTTTTTTATGTTTTTACTTGTTTTAAATGAATTTTTTCATAAATTCATTATTTGTGTAATAAATTTTAATATTTCTGAAAAACTTCAAATATTTCAAATATTTTTTTTTTTTAAATTACTTTTCCTAACATGAAAATTGTTGTAAATTGTCTTTTTTACATACATTTATTCATAACCTTATAGAAAATATTTACTTGTCTTTTTTAATTTGTCAAAATTTTTCTGATACATACTGTCAATCATTCATGCTCTCTCTCTGTCTCTACTCTCAAAATTTATTCATAATATCATTGACTCGCATTACACCCGCAGATTCATATCGAATTTGTATTCAAGCCAATTCTGTAATACTCGGTAGGTTGCCATTTCAATTAAAATATTTTCAGTGTCATTGACAGCTTTTGAAGGCACGTGAGTATAAAAATTTTTTTTTTCTGTTTTTCATAAATCTATTTATATGCATGCAGTATGGTATGGTACATAAAAATCAAGTATATCGCGTGGTCACAGTTATTTAAGCAGCAGCGGTTTTTATATCCCCCTCACACAATGGGAGGTATATTAAGTTTGCCATTCCATTTGCAACACCCAGAAGGAGGCGTCAATGACTTTACACCCTATATATATTTTTGATCAACAACAAGAACTGAGTCGCTATAGTCAACGTTTGTCTGTTGTGGTTCACGCCCTCAATCGATATAAATATATTCATGTGCTATACAAATTGAGCTTTAAAGTTGGAATTTGCTGCCACTGCCACGTCTTTGTGGTCAGCTTTAGATGTTGAATGTATTTAAGATTTGGCTCAAGTCAAATTTAATTTTTATTGCTTTCTGCTTCATTCACAACAACAAAGTTGACAAACAATACAGATGGCGTCCTGGTGATTTTGATACCACGCTGTGCACAGGTAGGGTGAGCAAGTATTTTATAGTACAAAAGTCTAACAAAGTTTTGGTTACAGGTCATCCATGGTGTTTATTCTTAACAAAATCTATGATTCGCTGCTTGATTCATAAATTTTTTTTTATTGATTCCATATGTGTGGGTCATATAGTAAAAAGTTTGTTTTATTTTTCTCGCTTCATTGTTAAGTTTGATTAAAAAAAATATTTTCTTTCTTTAATAGTTTGATGGCAACGTGAACTGGTTAACAATTTTTTATCTCTGACCAACAAATACAAAAATATTTGTATTCGATAACGTCCTGTCCAAACAAAGGATTGAAAATAAATTAATATTTTTCAAATTAATTCATTTTAGTTTTTTATACCCTACACAAAACACACGGAAGGGACCCTACAAGGTATATATTCTTAACCAGCTTTAAAAACTGAGTCCGTCTGTTGTTGCCATTTTAACGGGCGTAAAGATATTGAGGTGAAATTTTCTACAGACACTGCACGCAGATCACTATTTCAAATGGCCAGAATCGGTCAAGAGCCACGTGTTTATGTATAAGGTCGTATGTCTAGTGTTGGAAAACTCAGATATTGAGCCAAAGTTTGATATAAAAGTATCTAATATTTGTAAATTCTTTTTATACCCTTCACATAAAAAGACCCACAGACTACAATTAACAAAACCATTTAAGGATAACAAAAAGTCTTAATAATCATTCAAGCATATGTTGCACATCAGACACATCAATGAATGAACAACACTGACCGACTTTGTACCCTTTTTTTTTTTGTTATCCTTAGAGGGTTTTGTTAATTGTGGTGTGTGGGCCTACAAAAAAGGCGCGTTTGTGCGGATGCCAGGCCCCTAGACTACATTTTAAAAAAGAAGAGTTTTCAACCTTTGTGAGGTTTTTGTTCTTTCAGGTCGATGATGCTTTATTTTGTATGAGTTTTATGGTATGTATGTTGTCTTGATTCGTTGGTATATTTTTTTATTTTAACAGTTCAATTTTATGTTGTTGTTGGATTATTTCCTATTGTAAAGTGTTGTTATTTGATCTAAAAAATGTTGCTTCTCTTTCTGTTTTATTATTTCCTATTGCAGGGTTTTGTTGTGTATTCTTTTTTTTCTCTCTCTCTCTCTCGTAACGGTGTTGTTTTTTTGTTGTCTAGTGTGTTGCCCAACCACTTCAGTTGTAAATTATCAAATAAGTTCAGAAAGAGAGAGAGAGAGAGAGATAGAATTTATTTGTCTGAAGGAAACAAGGCCACTCAACATACACACACACACACACACACGACAGTTGACTTTGCTATACCCATGACATCGAAAAAAGAAAAATAGGAAAAAAAAAAAAAAACTTTAAAAGCAAAATATTTCCGTTTCTTACAAAAAAATCTTAAGTAAATACATGAAAGATTCATATAAAGAGAAGTTGTAGAAAAGTTTCTTTTTATTTGATGACATCTCAAATGGACATTATGTGGTTTGTATACCATTTCTTATATGTGTACTTTTGAACATACAAGTATTATGCTGACATTTTTATGGCATTCCATCTATCAAGCCCTTTCATGTGATGGGTAATAATGAAAAGATTCCGAAGGCTGGCATATTGTATTTAGCATGATGTAGGTTAAAAGGAAATATATATAATTTAGGGCGGCCGCCTTTCTTAGCTTGGTATCAGCTTAGTTGTCGTATTCTACCTGTTCTGTATATACTTTTTCAAATCTTAATATTTCATTTTACTACAACAAGTAAAAAGAGGACATGAAAAATGTCAAATTTGAAGCAGGGTATGGATACTTATTCATTTATCTTATCAGTGCAACCAGTTTTGTTAATTTTTTTTCTTTTATTTTCAAGAGAGTTCATTGTTTGTTCTTTATTTTCAGTGCTTCCTTTTTAGAACATTTCCTATTATTCACCGTTTTTACTTTTGTTTATGTTTTGTTTTAAATTTGTTTTTATTACCTGTCCGTCAATACGGTTTTTTCTCTTACTTTCAACTTAAGCAACATTGATTTCTTTTAGAAAAAAAAAGAAAAAAATGTGCTTCCTTCTCTATCTTGTTAAAAAAAAAAAAGGAGGAAAATTAACAAAGAAAAGAAAATAAGAAACAAACATTATTGTCGTTCGAGTAGTTCATACAAATGGTTATTGAGTGAATGGTGTGTTGAGATTTGTCTCTATGGACCTCAAAAGTGCAAGATGTTCTTACGATAAATGGGAAAATTGAAGATTAGATCAACTGTTACAAAAAAAAAAAAAAAGAAATAAAACTAACATAGAGACATGATAAAGTTACTGTGGTGTCACAAGAGCTATCGCAGAAGACGGATACTTTTGAATCGAATTCTATTACAGTTGAAGTTAATAAGATTTATAGCTTTAAAGACGAGTTTTAAAGCTGGTTAACATTTTATACAAATTTAATTTTGTTTTAAATTGATTTTACTAAAATTTTTTTTTAAAAATAATCTACTTACTCCAGTTCTCTGTTATGTTTGTATGCATCGTGATAACGTAAACGTAAATTGCGTCTAATATCGTGACTGTCGTTCATATGACGATTATGTGATAAAGCAGCCGGCAATAGTAAAGCGGTTTCTGTTATAATGTTAAAGAAAATAGAAAACAATTTAATCAAAAATCGACATCGAAACATTAACGATTTTTATAAATACATTTTCCTTAAGATATTAAAGATAAACATAAATCTTAGATTTTTTAAAAATATTTATATAACTATAATAACTTTTCAAACAGAAATAATAATAAATTATACGACCTGTCGTCCAATGAAATATTTCAGTGCAATAACAATTGAAATTATTTTTATTTCTTTTAGAGAGGAAACATTTAATTAATAAGGAGCGAAATAATGAAAAGAGCAAAAAAAAAATGTACTGTTTGCTATAAATACTAATAAACACAACAATAACAATAACAAGGTTCTTTATTTTCTCACTCTTTTCCTCTCTCTCTCTCTACGTTTATATAATCTAAAGAAAATTATATACGAGGTTGTGATATAAAACATTTAATTAACTTATGAACTGTGTGAAAAGGTTAAAAAGGAAATGAAGAGAAATTTTCAAAATAAAACTAAATTATTTTTTTTTTTTCAAAAATTTGCGCTAGAACGGTGTACATGGATACATATATTATACATACCCTACCTATTTAAAATTATCAAAGTAAGCATTTATATTTGATTGTGTGCTGTGGAAGTTAACTGTACTCGAGTAATAGGGAAAAAGAAAACGAATAATACCGAGCATTGTATATAGCAAGATTAGAGAAACTCTTTGAGTTCGTTTTTCACATGCATAGGCACTGCACACATACACAAACTTTTTTTTTTAACTTACAACGCTTGTTGTTGTTGTTGTTGTTGTTGAATAATAAGCGGTAATTTTACGTTAAAGTTAAGTTATATATAATTTTATAAAGACTTGTGTGTATATATGTATGTACTCGTATGTATGTAGGGGTGTGTGTTATAATAAACAAAGACTTAAGTTAGCGTATAAGTGTACCTTTTGCCAACCACAATACCACAAAGACGCGTCAACACATGCATATATGCATGCATGCGGGCATTAGTATAAATTATATGAATATCCAAAGATTTGCTTGCGTGCGTGTGTGTGTGTGTGCTTGTTCATATTAGTATGTGTTTCGTTAACGTGGTTTTATATTATAGCTTATAATTAAAGTCTCGACAAGCATACTGTGCGGTTGTTTGTGTTCATTTGTTTATGCGCTTACACACGAATTAAACTAAAACCGAAAATGAAACCAACTCTAGCTGAGAGTTAAATTTCACCGGTTATTAGTATAAGACCCAGCACAGGCAATAAGAACAACAATAATAATAATAATCATAGTAACAACAACAACAACAACAACAAGTGTAACAATGCTTTATAATTATGAAAATGTTGAGTTATAAGCTCCGCAAGCTATTTTACAAATAGAGTTAGAGAGTGAAGCCTTTTGTGTATTAAAACACAAATTGGGCGTTTCTTTGTTGGTAATAATCACACAAGGTTTATAATCATTCTTGATTACTTGGCTTTAATGATGTGAATAGTGGTTTCCCTGTGAATATGTGGTTTGGTTTAATAGTTTGAAGATTACAGCAGATATGCTACAAACAATACAATCTAGTTTTTTAGGGTTTTTTCCATTATCACGGACCAACCATGGAAGGTACTAATATATTAAAAAGGACTCTTTTGGAAAAATTATTTTAATCACGTTCTCTTTTAATGAACACATTATAAATGGTTGTTCAGTTTAGGGGTTTATATAACATACTTGATATGGGTGACTCGTGAAATTTGGAACAAGTATTTCTCCCTTATTCGTCAAAAACATATTTAATTAAATAATTTATGAAAATGAACGTGTTGGGTGGATATCATAGATATGGTTCATTCCTTATAAAGATTTTATTTCTAAAAATTTTATTATAGTATAAAAAATATATTCTTTATCATTTAATAATAACCAGAATTTAATCGATAAGCGTGCAACAATGTATAATTAAAGTTTTAGTATGAATTTATTCCTTAAAGGGTTTTCTCTTCCATTCGCATATGGCACTCTTTTGTGTTTTCTTTGTAATCCACAACAAACAAAATGGCTGTGAATAATACAAAGTCAACAACTAGCGTTTGTACCATAACTGTTTCATGTCCACACTTGTACATGTATGAGGTGGTATGTGGGAGTGTAATAGGTGTAGACGCAGGGTGCATTTGATTGCACATTTTTCTGCTTTGTAACCTAGTTTGCGTCCTCCATCAAACCACCTCCACACTTCCGCCTGACACCAGTATCAATTAAAGTGAAATTGTTACAGCTTTTTAGCATTTTAGTTTTTGCTTTTCATTCATTTTCAATACGCGTTTGTAAGGTATTTATTTTTTTCCTTTCTTTCGCTTTGGTTCTAAATAATATAGAGATTGTTGTTGTTGTTGTTGTTGTTGATATTAAATAATTTGAAATATTATGTAATGCGCTATGTTTTACTATGTTAGGTTAAGTTACGTTATGTTAAGTTGTGTTATGTTATGCTATAGTATTACCGTTACGAACTTTTATAGTTTAAACCATAAATTATGTTACATATTATCTTACGGTATTAAGCTAATCTATGCTGCATGATATTAAGTTATTTTCTATGCATCAACCATTCCTTGAGTGTATCTAAACAATGACGCAATTTTTACAGATATAGCTGAGAATTTTTATTCAACTATAAGTTACGAGTTTTTTTATACCCTCCACATAAAATGGGGGATATATTAAGTTTGTCAGTCTGTTTGCAACATGCAGAAGGAGTCGTCAGAGACTTTTCAAAGTATATTTATTCTTGATCAGCATCAAAAACTGAGTCGATCTAGACTGTATATCCGTGTGGGTATCTGTTGTTGTCATTCTTTTTCTGTACACGGATTACTATTTAAAATGGGCAAAATCGGTCGAGAACCACGCCCACAATTTATAAAAATATATGTATCTAGAACAAAAATTGACCTATGAACTTGAAATTTATTATGCATATGTGTAATTATCTCATCCAACGATTTGTAAAAAATGGGCGTGATCGAATAATATACATACTCATAATTTACACAAAAATATGATACGTATTATTTACACCATTAGAAGGCGTAAAATATATATCTGATTTGATTTAAGCCAAGTTTAGTTTTCTTACTTGTTTTTTTTAAAGCATTTTTATACTGTGGTGTTGGAAAGGGTTTTACTAATACAGTTTGTGGTGTTGCCTGCCGTTATAGAGCCATTTAAAATAAACGTTTTAGCAAGTAATAAATGTTCCTCTTGATAATGATGATGATAATGATGAAGAAGAATGAAAAGAACACACGGACAGTGAGCAAGAAAGATGCAGTTAAGTGTCAGTGTGTCTGAAAGAATCTTTAATAATTATATATATGTGTGTGTATGCAATATAGTCCTAGACGTTTAGAGAAGTAGTAGCAACAGTAGTGCCAGCTTGTGGTAGCTTTCAACCGTTAATAATGTTTTTGTGTGTGTGTGTGTCTGTAAGTGTCCAATTTTATTCCAACTTTTATGGAAGCCAACAGATAATTTCCTCCTTTTAAACTTAAACACACATAAACCGCACAAATCTCATTTATGTTTTTATTATATTTATGTTTGTCATTGTTTTTTTTTTATGGCATACTAAGTATTTTATGTGGTCTTACACTCACTCTCCCTCTTCGTTTCTCTTAACTTCTAACAGTACTCACAATTCATATCTTTACTGTTAATGTACAACTATAACTAAACTAAAATGTAAACACATACACATACCATATGTATGCATAAACATTGTTTGTATATGTATGTGACTTACATATTGTGTATACGTATATAATTTCTTTGTAAGTCAGTGTTACTGGTGCCGGAAACATTTATTCGAGTTTTATGTGATGTTATGGTGAGACTTTTAAGATTATTGCCATAAAATTTAATGCTTAAGCAGGATATTGTTGTAAAATGAAAATGACACAAACAAAATGTTATTACAACAATAGAATAATTCTATTGTTGTAATAAATGAAAGTATTCTTCGCATGCGATCAAGAAACACTACTCTTAACGTTTCACTTATTTATTCATTCATGTAACATGTAAATAAAAAAGAATTTGTTGCAATTGGCAAATTTATTACAATTCCAGTGTAATTTAAATAAAGGAAGAGTTTTGATATTAAATCTTAAATTAAAAAATATTTTATTTAAATTACTTAAATATGTGCGCAATTAAAAAAGAAAATTTAAAACAAGTTTGAAAACTAAATTTTATCTTAAAAATCATGTACATCTACAACGATGGGCGTGTCAAATAAATATATTACGCCCTAAGTAACTAAGTGTCTGCACAAAATTTCAGCTCAATATCTCAAAATGTACACTCCGTGAGAATGTCAACAACAGATGGACCGACGTACATGTTTAGATTGGCTTAATTTTTGATGCTAAGATCTCTGACTAGTCTCTGAGGTATTGCAAACGGAACGACATTTACTATAGTTTTCGTATTTAATGTATAAAGTACAGAAATAGAGAGATGATTCTTTATAAAGTATTTTCAAGGTTTATTTCTATATTAAAGCATCATATTATAAAAATTTAAGTGGACGGTTTCTGTAAGAATCGAATTTTTAGCAAGAATGTTAAACCACAACTGAGATAAATGCGAATAATTCGATTAAAAGCAAAAGTCAAAGCATTAATTAGTCGGGTTTGATTCATTTTAACTTTTTTCACTTTTTTTCAAACTTCATATTAATGTACAGTAGTAAGGGCTTTAGCCAAGTATGTATATATTTGGTATGTGTCATTACAGATAATTAAAAATGCATTAATTTATATATTTTCTGTATTAAGTGACAGTGGCGTGTTAATAAGGATGGTAGTGGTTGTAGAACAGTCACATAAATAATATGTCAAGAGAAATACAATACGATACACATCTGTATAATATGAAAATATAAACAAAAATACTTTTGCGCTATTTAAAAAATGCAGAAACCTCGCCTACAATCGACAAATATCTATTTATGTGCAAAAACAAATTGAGCTAAAAAGTTGAAATTTTCTATAAATATTTATAATTATCCCTTTCATCGATGTGCCAAAAACTGGGCGTGATCAGATAACAAATAAATTTTTTAACTTGTGTAATATTTTAAACACAAGTGTCGCTAACAGTTGTATAAGTTCTGATATTATATTATACGTACCTCTTAAAATTTTCCTTTCCCGATGACCATGACAACGGAAACCCTGACAGCCTCTTTTCTGCATTAAAGTCGGGCAATGTTTGCCACCATTTTGTGGTGCTTGTACAATTGTACGTGTTCTCAGCATAATACCTGTACCGCAAGAAGCATCACATTCACTCCACTGACCCCAATCGCTGACTTGACAATCCAACACTGTAAGATAATATCAAAAAAAAAAGGAAAGAATGAGAAACGTAGGAGAGTGCTTTTGAACATAAAAAGATATAAATTAGAACATTTAAAATGCTGCCAGTGGCTGGCTTTTGTTTGAAGTTGTAAATAATTAGTTTAATGGGGATCCTGTGCAGTTGTCTTCAACATTAGATTAAACGTAAACGTAATAGTGTTGATAGTGGCGGTAATTTTCATGTTTTCGCAAGTTTACACTGTTAGCAGGCAATAAAACACAGGATTACCGACTTAATTATAGTAAGCACCACATGACGTATGAGTGATTTTAAATTACAAGATAATAAGGGTAAATAAATTGCTTTGGCGGATTAAACTAAAAGCCAAAGGTTTATCAACGAGACCTTTTGTAATAGTAATAAAAGTATTTATAGATTATGTAAACTGAAACTGTTATACTGAAACTATTATACTGAAACTATTATAATAATACTGTTATACTATTGTAAATGAATTTCTACACCAAATATTAAATTGGCTTGATATATTAGATATATTCTTGTTTTTGAGAGTCATATGAGCAATATATTAAACCTAGAAGGATTACATTAAGAGACCTGGGAAAAAAATTGAATTTTTACAGAGTTATGGTCACCAATCTCAATTTTTAAATTGTTTTTATATAAATCTGTACTTTTAACATTTGTTGTTATTATTGTGATATTGTATTTATATGGAGCATGGAGCATAAAGCATGGTTTTATATTTCATTTCAGTTTTGCTTTCTTCCACTTATCTTTCCTGTTAAGGAGAAAAAAAATAAACTTAACCGGATTTTTGGCTTTATGTCAAATGTGCACTTTGCCACATACGTTTATTGCTCATTTGCTTTGTGGAGTGTATGTACAGTTTTTTCTTCTTCTTCTTTTTTCTTCTTATGAACATTTAATATATAACCCATTTGTGCCGTTGCAATATTTAGCTTCTCTTTCATGATGCTTATATGAGTGCGTTAGGTTTTTGTTTCGATACGTTGTTGTTGCTGCTGCTGCTGCCGCTTCAGTCCTTTTGACTTTTTGTCGTTTTTGCTTAACAAGTTTATTGTTGTTGTCGTTGTTGCTAATTCTTCTTCTTCTTCTTCTTCTTCTTCTTCATAATCTTATTCTTTTTTATGTCTTCGTTGTTGTTGTTGTTGTTGTTATTGTTAAAACTTAGTTTGGTATAATTTTGTAATAGTTTGTTGTTGTTTATTTTTACACACATGTGACAACACACATATTGCTAAAAACCACAACACAATATAAACAAACAAAAAAAAAAAGGCCAAATTTAGCTAAGAACAAATTTTAATTTGTATGAGAAGGCTTTACTTCTTAAGAGTATATGTGTTAATTTTCAGATTTTGCATACTGTACGAAATTTAATCTCGATAAACATGGATTGATGAACGTACTCTAATTGATCTAGTATTTTATACTCACAAGACAATTTATTTAGGGTATAAATAAATTGTCTGGCTTCTGAAGGATTCTTCTCCAACGTTCAACGTCAAATTAAAGTATTTGCAAAAAATCAACGAAATGAAAAATAATATTTGAACGAACTAATGAATGAACTAAAACTAACAACAACAAAAACAAAAAATTTTCAGTTGTTTTGACTCCGTTTCGTTGGTTTGGCTTGACTTTAAACTCATCTCGTTTATGTTTTCATTGGAATGTGAACGAGTAAGTGCTTGCGAGTGTATTACGTTAACTTTTGCAAAAAAAAAAGAAAAAACAAATATTACTTATACATACACGTTTAAGTTTATATTGTTTAGTTTACTCTTGTGGGATATTTGTTATTCGTTCCTTTGTGTCAAGGCCGTAAAATGTTGTTTTTGCTTATACGCACGTTCGTTACGAATTTACACAATTGAGCAGTGATGCATTAACATGCATAATAATGGCATACTTCTGTTGTCTCTCTCTCCCCCTCTTATTCATTTTCATTCTCCACCTTCCTTTTTCGCTTGAAACAAATTTCAAGCTGAACAATTTTTCACCACATATCCCATCTGTCCTGGTGTAGTCTTACATGAATTTTTTATTACCATCGCTATACAATATATTTTGAGTTATTGTTGCTGTTCTTGTTCTTGTTCTGTTTGTTAAATAAATTGGCTTTTCATACATGTGGTTACTTTACCGATTTTCATACCGAGTTTGTCTGTCTGTCGCATTTTCTGTTTTTTCCTTCCATTTACTTTTTTTTAAGTGGAAAAATGGAAAAACGGGTTATTAGGTTATTGTTAAATAATGGTTGTTGGTTTTACTTTCAAGGTATGCTTGCTGAGTTTGTTGAATTGAAAAAATTAACTACGCGACACACTTTTAATAACTATCACTGGTAAGGTTTCACTTTCATATATAACTGTAAAAAGGTTTTATACAATATCTGGATAATATAGAAATGTTAAAATATAGTAAAATATCTTATAACACTATAAATTTGGAGTAAATTTTTTATATAACAGTTTTTTTGTATAACAGTTAAAATTTATAATTCCACTTTGAACTTAAAAATGAAACATTTGATGACATAAATGTTTTATATAAAACACATTTTCTATGTATAACAGTTTTTTAATATAATTTAAAATAATTTTTGAAATAATATACGAGAACAGTTATACATATTTTATAAAATCGCACTTTATAACAGTGTCAAAATGTGTATAACAGTTATATGCTGTATAACAGTTAAACATTATTAATGTTTTTTAGGTGCCAAGTCTTGTACATAGGTTATATATCAGTTTGTTCTGCGACAATTAAAACACACGATCGTTCGAAATGTGTTATTCTTCAGACTTTTAAAGGGGGCAAATAAATATTGTGTATATGTCAGGTGTTCATATTATTTTGTCTATCCCCTGTAATATCTTAATTTCAAATCTCATCTTTAAGCTGTCTCGCCTAATGCATTTCTATTACATTAATTTAATCCACATCATTTCTATTTCTTTTTTAACATTTTCATTAATACAATATCCTTTTCTTATTAATCTACATTGCTTTCTACACTCAATACAGATTTCAGCGAGAGAAGTATTATCAGTAAAACTGTTCTTTGAGCTATTTTATATGAATTTTATGCCAATCTTAACAACAACAAATATTGTTTCAAACGTTATGGTAACAAAAAACGAAAAGAAAAGGAAAAGATGAATAAAAATAGGTTGGCCCACAAGGCATATTATAAAAATGCTCTATAAAGTTATAAAGTTAACAGAAAAAAATATTGTACCGAAGAAAGATAGAATACAGATTTTCTCTTTTTTTGCTTTTCTTTAAGCTAATAGCTAATAATTGTAATAATAATAATAATTATAAAATATTACTTAAAGGAAAGTAAAGAACAAAGACGGAATAAAAAATGAATGGCACGAAGACAACATAATGGAAATTTACTATAAAGGAAAAATCTTCTTTGACATAATTAGACCACAAGCCAAAAAACATAAAAAATTTGTATTTACTTAATTCTTAAAGTCGCACATAAAACAATAGGAACAAAAAACAAGTAAGAAAACTAAATTTGGCTTCTACGTGGGACTGGGACGATGGTTATGCCCTTTTATAGTGTAAAAGTCAAGCTCAAGCATCAAGTTTTAAATTGGTCCCTTATCCAATTATGCCCATTGATAATTGGGGATAATTTACCAATTCAAATAGCGATCTGTATGCAGAAACTACAAGTTTTATTACAAAATTACAGACTAATATGTCAAAATTTACGATTTGTTGATACCAAGTCTCTGAAGCCTTCTTCTGGGTGCTGCAAATGGAATTTTCAAACTTTGTTTACCACCCATCTTAAGTGGAGGGTATAGAAAGACGTGATAGTAGTAGTCGTAAGTTGTATAGAAGAAGATTAAGGGAGAGAATGACACAAGTAGTCACTTGAATACTTTTAAGGCAATTGTATGAAAATTCGATTGTAACACGTACTGGTTTAGTGCTTAGTAAATAGAGTAAACTTTCTTTACTGTATGATAGCAGAGAGTAGAGAACTATACTCATAAACACAAACAACCGTAACCGTAATGGAGGTTTATCCTACTACTACCAATGCCGATAACATTATGTATAAAGTTGGTATAAAATATCTCTTTCTCTCCCTCTCTCTCTCTTACTTTAGAGTAATATCTCTTATCATATTGCCTTTAACAATAAACCAGCATACATTTCACATATAATTCATAGAAAATTTATTTGTTCTCATTGTTTTTTGTTTGGTGCGTTTAGGTTAGAGAAACACTCAAATATTGTTGCATGGTGTCGTGTTATTTTGTTGTTGCTACTGAGAAGCATAGGCATGTGAATACGTGTAGAGTACATGCATATAAAATAAGAATCTTTTTGTTTTTTTCTGTCTATAGTATGTGTTGTATTGTGTACAATATGCTCTCCTAACAAAACAATACCTTTTGTTTTTTTTATATATATATTAACATACAAGCACGATTACACGGAAAACATGTTTGTAGGAAAAACTATATACAAACTACATTTTCTTTCATTCTTCTCTCTCCATACATCATTCAACATTATTACTATATATAATGTGTGTGTGTGTGTGTTGTAGCCATTACAAAAAAATACCTTTTTGGTACTTAGGAGTGTTTTTATCAGGCACGTGTCGTTGGCTTGTATTTCTTTATATTCCTACGTGTACTATTCGTGTTTTATCAACAACAACAACTGTCATACATTTTATACTTTTTGTCCGTCTTTTTCTTTATGCCACTCTAATTTTTATTCTTCCTAGGAAAAGCCTCTGCGGTAGGGATACTTTAATTTCATTGTTGGACGTTTTCAGTTGTTTTTATTGTGTTTTATATATAAATACAAATACTTGCTTAAATTTATATATATTTATAATCGTTATATTATAGGAGAAGGTACATATATTAAGTTCGTCAAACCATTTGCGAACAAAGCGAACAATTTTATATATTTGCTCTAGTACAACGAAAATCTATGTCAAATTTAAAACATAATTTTATATAAATGAATTTTTCATTTTGTTCTCTTGGGGTGGCTAAATGTATATAAAGAGTGACTAAAATAAAGTTCACTGCAAAAAAGAGTGTAAATGATTTGAAAAATTAAGCAAATTTACATTATTGTGAAAAAAATGGGCATGGTTCGGACAACAGACACGCCCACAATCAACAATAAATGTATATAACTGCCTTAAAAGTTTACCTATTAACTTGATATTTAGTATGCTTATCACAATAGTTTTCCCATCTATCGATGTAACAAAAATGGACGCAGTCGGATAGTAAACACGCTCACAATTTACAAAAAACTATACTCCACATAAAACTCCACTTGCAAGCTCATTCATAATACATGCAATATTACAGAGCGCAATAAATATGTATTTGCCACGTCCACCGTAGTAGATATGCAGGGTATTTAATATTTGGCCTAAGCCTAAATTTAGTTTTCTTACTTGTTTTTAGCATAATATGAACTTTTAGCGTATAATGTTCTTTATTGAACATATGCATATGACGTAATATTAATTATCATGATTATAGATTCGAGTTTGGAATTGATTTAATAACTATCTATTAAGCAAATTTTAATTCACAATTGTTGAACTATTGTTAGGAAATAAATAAACACAAATATGGCAACGTTCACATATTAATTGAACCACAAATTATTATTATATAACAACGAAATAAACACAATTACGGTAACCTTGATAAATTTACATTTTTCTAAAATAATTTATTTATTCAAACACGTTTATGTAGTTACAATGGTTCTTAAGTATGCCATTCTCTAACCAAATTACTCACTCTTGAAAATTTTTCATTAAAGAGGATTAGATTATAAACGAGTCGGATTATTAACTTATGTGAATTTCTTTTCAAAGCGGCACCAAGTCAACATGCTTACAGTATAAACTTTATTAACCTGCTCCTGCTTTTAAAAGGTTAATCGAGGCTTTTAGTACTGCTGTGTCATCATCGCTGTAGTTTACAATTTTGAAATTGGCTCTGTAACCAGTACGACCATCTGCTTTATAATTTACAATCAATTGTTTGCCAATATCTTTAAAAATAATATTTAAATTGCCAACAATTTGCAATTCATCATTTGTGGCAACAAATTTAATAAACTCTTCGCGCCCTGCAATATCTGATTGTAGGCTGTGTTTAAAAAAAAACAAAAATTTGTTATAATTTAAAAGGTTCTTAATAAAACAATTCACCTTAATTTATATTCATTTGGTTCAATTTTAGTTAATAAAAAATTTGATTGATTTATTTCTGGTAATAGCAAGCGATTGGAATCGAACGGTTGACACTGTATTACAGCAATAAATGTTTGAAGTAAAAGTAAACAAATTGTTAACTAAAGAAATAATAAAAAAATTATTTAAAATATATATAATTCTTCTTCTCTAAGAATAATTACCGCAAAGTTATACTGCGACATGTTTTTTCTTATTAAGTTTGACAACCGGTTGCTCTTCACATACTATTTCAATGTAATGTTTATACGCGTTATTTAAGCATTTGTCTGTTTTTTTTTTTTTTGATTTTTTTCATATATTATAAGAATGTTTTGTTAATTATCACTTGAATTACAACAACAACAACAACAACAACAACAAGAACAATATTAATAAAATTTTATTTTTATATTCTCCATCTTAGTGATGCGGGTATAATAGGTATGCTATGCCATTATTGATCAGCATTAAAATCTGACTTGACTTAGACGTATGCGTCCGTGAGTCTGTCTGTTGTTGACATTCTCATATTTGCAAATTTTGAAATATTGATATTTTATATTCTAGTTTCTGTAAGTAGACCGCTACTTAAGTTGGCAAAAGAGCCACGCCCACAAAGAACATAAATCGATATAGCAGGCATAAAAATTTAGTTATGAAGAATGTTATACATATATACCGATAAGCTAAAAATGATTGTGATTGGATAACAAACACGCCCACAATTTATGAAATATCTTTGTGGCCTAAATTTAATGCATAAACTATTAAAGACACGCCCCTCTCACTGTGGAAGTGGAGGCAAATATACTTTTCTACTTGTTTTGTTTAAGTTTGTGAAAAATTACTTCTGATTTCTACGAATGTAAGAAAAATTATGGAAAAAAAGTCAACATTAGTTGAATTATTTAGCGATGAACTGATTTATATTAGAAGTAAAGTCGAGCCTATGACATTCTATGTACTCGTCTAACGGTTTTATTTGATACATATCTGTTTATAAGGAAATGATTTGTGGCGATCATTACATTAAATATTTTTCCATATTAGTAACGCTTGCGAAAAATGGATTCTATTTATTAGGCTGCAAAATGTTAACCGCTACTACTTAAAACTAATACTTCTACCAAACCTGAATTCATTTTTAAACATGCATTGGAAAAATCCTTAGAACATTTTTGAAACATGTTTCAAGCTTCTTGCCGGACTTATAAATATTACAATAAAATGTTTGTACCGCCTTTGGGTGAAGGTTATAAAAACTAAGTCCAAGTTGTTGTTTATTTATTAAAATGAAATTGCTAAAGTTTAAATCTTTTCCTTTATCATAAACTTAATTGTTGTTTGTACATATTTTGCATATTTTGCATAACTTTCTATTGAAGTAAGAAAATTTCTTGCCAATTCATACATGATTTTTTTCCAAACAGTATTTTTAGTTTAAACACTTTTTTGTTGTTGTTCTTGATTAAATTAAAAGTTTAACTAAACTTTAGTTGTTGTTGTTGTTGTTGTATTTGTTATTATTATTTTTACACTTTTTTTTTAATTCATTAAGCATTTGTGTACAAAAGTGTAAAGTTTCTAAACCAATCAGTTGGTTTCACTTCTGGTTTACAGGAAAAGTGAAAAGAAAATATGAAGAATGTACCTTCTACATATGTACAGAACATAAATAACTAATCATGGACTAAGGAAAATAATAAAATTATTTAAAAATTCAGGTGCGGTTCATATGCGAATGAAACAATTATCAAATCTCAAACTTTGTAGAGTCTCCAAGGCTTTCTTTTGGGTATCATCGATATTTGAAGCATAATTTTGTACGTGTTCACCAAGTTTTAGAAGTTGAAACATAAATGTATCAAATGCCAAATTTTTAAACGACAATGACAATAAATTTTCAGTACAAAACATGAATCGCGTGTTACCCTAAAAACTTTTTTAAAAAAGTTTTCTCTTTTCTTCTTCTTTCCAGCTAAAATCATTTCGGTTTTTTTTCTTACTTTTCACATGCAGCGAAATATTTTCCCGTTTCATTTTTAATATGTTATGTGAGCTCGTTTCATGCTCTGTTTATAGTAAAAAAATATTATTATTATCATTAAAACGTTTTAAATTGTTTTTTGTTGCATTGCCTTGACGTGTTAAACGGAATATTGTTTCTTAGTGGAACATGTTCTCATTTTTTGACTATAGCTTGACGTTCCGAATTGATCATAAAATATATTTATGTTGTTCCTGTTTCTATATATGATGTACAAGAATACGAAAATTGCAATTTCAGGCAAAATTTCTTATCGTCAACTTTTATGTTCACACCACTGTGTCGACTGTCATGCCAACAAACTGTACGTGCTGGGACAATATATAATCACAACTTATTATACACGGGCAACATATGTTGTCCCTCTGCAATTGGTGTGAAAGCCAGAGAAACAAACGATATGTGAGAAAGCATATAAATAAATATAAAAACTTGTGGAATTGTTTAAAAATATTTTCGATTCTTTTATTTTTCATAAACTATAAGACATTAGCTGAGACAAGATTTAATAATACTTAATTCTTTTATTCATACAAGAGTGAGTGAGATTTAAAAGGTTTTTAATAAAATTCTTATTAAAAATCAAACGAAATTATGATAAATTTTTATTTACAAATAGATGAAAAATCAATTTTGAATAATAATGAGGTACTGGCTAATCGAATTTTTTGCCTTAACCTATCTCGCTGGACTGATTTTTAAGTGTTATAGTTATAGTCTTAGTCTTAGTCTTAATCTTAGTCTTATAAAGTAAAATATTCACTATTGAATGAAAATCAATGACCATACATTCAAAATACTCGTATTATCCCCTAAGCAACATGACCACTTACACAACTTATTTCAATTCATAGAACTGAATTTACTTAACTGATCCCAGTATTTGGGTTACATTTAAGTTGATTGTATTGTGATTGTTTAAGAGGAGAAAAGCCAAGCGCCTTATGTAACTGGAGAACACATTCCTACAAAACACAACATCTGAGATTTGTTTAGAATTGTTGCCATTGCAGTAAAACTGCTGCAAAAGACGATAAAGGCTATAAAACAATTACTTGTTTAGCCTGTAGATATGTTAACGTGGATATTATTGGTGATGATGATGATGACAGTTTGATTCTAGGTTTTTAAGGTTTCTTTATTGATCAACTCTTTGATCTTGTGTCCATGATATTAATAAATAATCTCCTAATATATTTTTTTTTTTAAATTGCATGAAACGCTTGCATATCAAAAATTTGATTTTGTATTGGCATTAAATTTATCTGTGGTATGTAAACAGTAGATGAGAAAATCATTCATCCACAAATCTATATGTGTATATGTGTGGTAAATACATGTATATCAATATTAACAAAGCAACGCATTACCGTTAGGTTTGTATACAAATTTACGTTATAAGCACTTGTAAGCTGCCATTGTTTACTCCAAAGCAACCATTTTCACAATTGTAAGGCGTTTCTACAATAATATGTTGTACAGAATAAATATAGAATACAAATTCCCTGCATAAACACACACAGACACGTATATAAATATATGCTCAGAAAACAACGTAACTGTACACTCTCCCATATAGATTTAGTAACATGTTTACCGTTATGCAATCATCATTAATTAGCACAATTATTTACAAAATGCACAAATGTATACAATAACACACGCACACACACAATAATTTAACATTGAACAGGATTACTCTCATTTGATAAGCATACGTACACATAGAAGAGGTCACACTATTATCCAATACCGTTTATTAAGAAGAAAACAATTTGATACTATTCGCACATGTTATCTATGTACACCGCCTCTTATTTTGTGTGTGTTAATGGCTGATATTAATAGTACATCATGGGCTGTACAATACCACATACTGAATACCATATACATGTATTTAGCTTCAACAAATTGTTTCATGCAATATTTCCATTCCAGAAGAGGTTGTTGTGCTCATAATTATGTAACGGTCAAGTAAATTTTTCAAATGCCGCAATATTTTAAAAATCTCATTTCTTCAAACAATAATTATGATAATAAAAAATATGAAAAATAAGGAAAAATATAACAAAAATATAGACGCGAATATGTACAAGAATTACAATAATGAGCAAAAATAGGAAGAAGTGGAAAACAAAAGCAACAGCAATAACAATTGAGGAAGAAAAAACAACAACAACAACAACAACAAAAACAACAACAACAACGGCAAAAGGAAGTTGAAGAGCATAAAGTAATTACCAATAATAATAAGACAAACAACAAGAAGAAGAAGGAGCAGTGCACGAAACAACAACAATAATTAAAACAATAAACAAAAATGTTTAAATTTTTATTTTAAAGTTGACATCGTACTCGTGAGGTAGTTTCCATAACAATATAATGATAAGGTAGAGTTTCATTTTTTAATTTTTTAAATTTTTTTCTATACATTTAAAAGAAAACCGACCAAAAATACTTTTAAACAAAATTCTCCTACGAATATAAGAGACACGTATGCACATCTATTTAGATGAATATTAAATATTTATATTAGAGAGTATTGCGCGCTCGCTTTTGGCTACTTGCACGCTTAGTTGTACCGAAAAATATTTCACCAAAATGTTTCCTTTCATTTATTATATGCAAACTATTCCAATTATTTTCCGGATAATATACTCATGCTGACGTTTAAAACAGTTAGCAGAGGATATGAAGAGCATGGCAATGAAAAACATAATGAAAGGTTTAGCTGGGGTCCTCCCAGCTCTGAAGTGAAATTCTTTTTATAATAAAAATAATGAAACTAATTTAACTGAGTATTTGCAGTCTTTATGAAATGTTTTTGATATTTTACTTTGAGGATTGGAAGGTAAATATATGGAAAATTATAACATTTTTTTGGGAATAGTAAACATAGTCATTACTAAGGTGGAGGGTATAAAAATCCCTTAATTATCACATTTGTTATAATTTATGTGCATCGCGTTTTATATGAAAATCATCTTATTTTCTACATTCTGTAATGAGAAAACATATCAAATAAATTGAAAAGTTATCACTTCAAAATTTTGTAAAGAAATTTAAAAGAATTTCTTTAAGAAGTGTTCAAACACACACATACACACATAAGATATTCTAAGTATGTCCGTCTGTATATTAAACTCGTTAGTTATGTTTTCCTTTTCCAAATATCCATATTCATGCTTAAACATGCATTGCAAGCCAACTGAGCTGTAATTGCAATATTATGGCACTTGATGTCTCTTAGAAGAAAGCGTGAGAGAGACGTGTGCACTTATATTCCTTAACTACATCTAAAACTTTGGCTCGTAACTCTTGTTTAGCTTCCAAATACAACAAATGAACACAAGTACGTGCATGTTTCCTACATGCATATGTATAAGTTGCATTTATTATGAAATAAACAAATTTGGTTGGTTTTTTTTCTCTTGTTCTCTTTATTGGGTTTGCCTGCTTTAGTTGGGATGGCGTATGTGCTCATGCATCGCTAACTGTACTATACTGTTCCGCTATGCTGTTATCTGTTGTCTGTGTTTGTCTTTAACAACTCATACAAGTGCTCTTATTTTGTGGAGTTCTTACTCAATTTTTGTTTTATTTGTGTACTCTGCATGTATGCTACAGATCTCTGTCGGTTGGAGTGTTAGTTGTTAACAGGATTTCCGTGACGAATTATTGTTCAAGTTTTTATATATATTTTTTTTTTTGGCAATTTCTCTTATTCTCTAATTTTATTACTTTGTGTTAACAGTTATTTAAAAAATATTTAAAATTTTATCAAAATGCTGAAATATTCTCTTTATACAAAAAGAGAAGTAAACTTTTATTAATTATTTTAATTATATAGTTTGTTTAAGTGCATGACTAACGTAGCATAAAAATTTTGATACAAATTCTGAAAATTTTTTTGAATTTTAGAAAAAGAGCGGAAAAAAATTGACCCATTACCCTATGATTCGTTTTAATAATATTAAGTTTTATTTAATTTTTTAAAATTTTCTTAAACATTTCAATAATGTACCCTTTTGGGACAAAGGGTAAGGATGGCTGTAATCCCTAAATGATTTAAAATAGACCCAACTTTTATTATACCGATCGATTCAGAATCACGTTCTTAAACGATTTAAGTATGTCTGTCTGTCTTTTGTGGGTTCTTGAAAGTTTGTGCGTGAAATTTTTAAGATACTTCGATAAAATTTAAACTAAGAAGGGCGTGTCTTGATCCAAAGATGTGCTCTATTGAAAATGATTCAAATTGGATCAATTTTAGGATCGCTCTCCCTCTCACCGCTCTTTAAAAAGGCGCTTCCTACACGTGGTGTCTTAAACTGTACCCTAATAACGGTAAATATATCGTAATTTTGTTGCTTTAACCACCTAGGAAACTATCTTAGGTAAAAATTTCTTACAAAATTTCTTTAAAATAACTCTTGGCACTATTGACTATGCTTTAAATATTCTTAAAACCGTTTTGTTTTAAACGCAATCCTGAACATTTGTTTCATACATATTTTTACATATATTCTGATAACAAACAGAACTTGAAAGTATGGCTGTAAGGAATTATGTCATGATTACATTTGATTAATTATTTCCGTACATTACAAAACCAGTGGCAGAGTGGCGGGATTAACAGAACGCGCATCAGTTACATAAAAGCATAAATTTTCTACTTAACTGTAGAATAATGCAATAGTAATAATAATAATAATGCAAGAAAAAAAAATAACACTCGCTTACAAATGAAATATAAACACGAAAAGCAAACTTAACGCAAGAGCAAGGCAATCCCCCCATAGGGCAAATACTACTATACATGCAGGACTATTTTGTAACTGTTCAGCAGTAGTAGTAGTATATATGTATAAATCATGACATGCATGCGTAGATATAAACATATTAATAATAAGATTATTTAAGATCACAAAAATTTATTATCAGTGACTTGACCGGTTTATGAAATGATTTTAATTAAATAATTTACAACACCCTTATAAAGATTTCTACAGTATAAAAAGTGAAGAATAATGATTAAAACAATCGAAAATTGATTTAAAAATTTTATTAAAAAAATATAAATAAAAAAAAAAAATTATTAAAAATCATAAAATTTAAATCAATAAAATGTGAAATTAAAAATTTTTCCATTTCTGTTGCACGCATCTATAAAACAGACTATTATATACACGCCCATAATTGTTAAGGCGTACCTTTAATTTAAATTAAGATAAGTGCTGGGTCATCAGAATCAAATTTTGAACCAATGGCATGTTGGCACCACTGAACAGTTTACGTATTAAGTGGGGAGGAAATTTGGTATACATAATAATTAAGGTCAAAAGGCATTTATTAATAATCTTTTTTAAGATTGTAGATCGCTATCCATGATATTAATTTTTTAATCATTATTTATATCCAGTCTCTGTAAATTATTTTAACCAGCACCCTAAGGTTAAGTGTACACATTTATTCATACATAAGTCCCATTAACAAAATGTTTGCAATGCTCATACAGGGGGCTACTCTGAATCAGTCCGTGTGACTTTTTATTATAATAATAATTTGTTTAAGTACAAGCCCAGTCCCTTCATCTTTTTATACCCTCCACCTTAGGGAAGAGGGTATATTCACTTTGATCATCCGTTTACAACACATCGAAGGAAGCGTCGGAGACCCCACAAACCATATATATTCTTAATCAGCATGAAAAGAGAAATCGTTTGAGACATGTCCGTCCGTGTGTCCGTCTGTTGTTGGCACTCTCACGGTCGTAATTTTTGAGATATCAAATTGAAACTTTGCATACATATTCTTAGTTCAATTTCGCTGTTCCGTATTGAAATGGGGCAAAATCGGTTAAGAGACACGCCCACAATAAACGAAAATCTCATCATACCTCGAAAAAATTGTATCTTTAAAAAATTATATATCGCACAATACTATGCCTATCAAGTTGAAATTTGGTACATATATAAAGGGTACCGTTATCCAACACTGTGCCAAAAATGGGCATGATTGAATAACGCAAACGCCTCTAATTTAAAAAAAAACACTATTTGCGTAAGTATATGAAATAGTCATATACGTAGACAAGGCAATAGGAACTTATTTTTTAGAGAATTACAAAAGGTGGAGGGTATTTAAGCTTCAGTCTTAACCGAACTTTTCTATCTTGTTTCTACTCATTCATTACTATTAATTTAATTTAATGTTGAAGTTTTTTTAAGACTATTGCTTGCTTAACAATCTTTATAAATAGATTTTCATTTCTGGTATTAACAATAATAAATTTAAGTGCATTTTTTCGTATATAAAATAATTTTTAATATTTTTTACGCGTGTCTGCCTTACGAAATATATTTTCCCCATTAAATTTAAAGCTTCTCGTTTTAATGGTAAGTAATGCCGTTAAGATGGTTTGAGTGAGATGATAATATTACAGGAAATTAAAAAGAAGTGAAAAATATTTCAGACATTTATAATGGATTCTTCCCCCACTGTCGCTCTTCTACCATTCATTTTGGGTCATTTTTCATCAGGGAAGCTTTTATGAATTGCTCATTAAAAATAAGTGAAGAAAAAACAAACTTAATAGAAAATGCTGCATATAATCAAAAGTCAATATTTAAACAAGTTGAGGGAAAATTGTTCACATTATCAAAAGAGCTTAAGAGTTTAAGAGTCTGAAAGTCTAAGAGTAGTAGCAGTAGACTATTATTTGAGCATAGATATAATAAACTCTTTCGATAGATGAGTTTGCTTTACCTTATAATATTTATCAACAACATATAATTTAGCAAAAATATCATAAATTTAAAACTAATATCCAATTGAAAACAAGTAAAAATGTTGAAGTTTAACCCTAAACATAACGAATACGTTTAATAGCTTTAACACATATTGACATGGACATACAGACGGATTAAATCGATTGAGATTTTGATACTGAAGATTAAAGATGGCGTGTGGCAACCGCACAAGCTTAATAAACCCTTTGCTCTAAGCCATGCAGGATATAAGAAATAAAATTTTATATAATTTTTTATATAATTATTCAACATCGATTCCCTAGCTGTGTACTGACGATATGTTTATATATAATAAATATTATAGAACTGCTTTGAAATATCCAGTCCATCATATACAATGAAAATATTTGAATTATTTACCAAAGCGACTAAAAGTAGTCCAAGTACAATATATAAATGTGAACAATTTAATGCTTGACAAGCAGCTTTAGTTTGTAAATAATAGAAGAAAACATAGAAAAAACATAACAACACAAAGGAAAATGACTGAATAACTTCAACTGCGTTACCTAGCACTACATAAAGAATGGAATTTTAGAGAAAATGTTATTAAATAAATGAAAGAGAAAATAATTATGTGTTTGTAATGTTAAAAGGATGGATGGATGGATGAAATTTCATCTGTTGTTGTGTCTAAGGCTAGTCCGGTAGCTGTGCAAAGAATGATAAACATTTCAACTAAATGAGAATAATGAGAATAAAAACATGAAAATAAAGAGATTGCTGCATAATGTTGACATTTTTCATAAGCATTGAATTGAATTTGATTTGATTTGATTTTATGTTTTGACGCGTGATTTCATTAAATATTCGTAATAGGAAATAAAAATTTTTTTTATATAAAAAAATTCATAAATTTAACAAAAAGGTACAATTTGTAGGTTAAGTAACGAAAAGTAAGTAGAAACAGAAAGAGAAATGCCGTTAATCGATGGCATAACTCAAGAGATTCTAATGCGATAAGTTGCAAGTTCGAACTCAGCAGAGTACGAAACTATGGCACTGTAATCTGAA
Organism: Ornithomya fringillina; assembly: GCA_963978525.1. Taxonomy (NCBI): domain Eukaryota; kingdom Metazoa; phylum Arthropoda; class Insecta; order Diptera; family Hippoboscidae; genus Ornithomya; species Ornithomya fringillina. Next base: position 23,326,198 of record OZ021693.1, read on the forward strand.
ATCTATTGAATTGAAATCTATTGTATAAGGGGCACTGATCATAAAATAAAAACCAGGTGAAAACTTTTACTTTACCACCTAACTCCAAATACCACTTAGTTACACAATTTAAATCATGATTAGTTGGATTGTACACGTAAATGCCAGTCATTGTCTTATAAAACTCATTTTGTGAAATATCGTTAAATGAAAAGGAGTTCTAATAATGCTCCGATTAGGTTCAAATATGAAAGAGTTCAAATAATTAAATTCATCATTAATAGAATTAAATATTCATGACCAAGTTTTGTCAAAAATATTATAAATCGTACGTTCCAATATGCTTGCAATGAGCAAGTAAAGAACATTATACTATAAAGTTTTTAAAATTGATTCAATTTTCTGGAATGAAATAATTGACTACAAATTAAATAAATTCATCCTGCAACTATTGGACTATAAGTTATACCTTAAAATTCCAAACCTTTAATTATAAGCACTTGTGACTATGAAGTATTCTTTTTTATACCTCCCCGTTGAGTTTTAAGGCAAGTTTTTTAATTATCTCAATATTCAACCCGTCTCCCAAAGCTGCCCTTGTACCTTTTTAGCAAAATATTCACGCTAGTGTTTCAAATTAATATCATTTCTTTGCCGTTAAGTCTTTTGCTTCATTATAAATAATTCAATACATCTGTTAAAGTTCACCTTCTTTAAAGTATAGTTGAAGGGTTAATTAATATCATTTTTTTTTCACTTGTTAAGAATTAAAAATATTATATTAAATGTTTGGAAATAGTTGAAGAGAGCACAGAACATTATTAAAAGGTATTTATATGAAATTTAATTGATTGAAAGAAAGACATGTGTTGAAACTTTTCTAAAGCAATGTGAGTAAAGAAAATAAAACTCGGTTAACCAAAATAGTAAACTCCTCTTTTCAAGCTATTAAATAATTGAAAAATATTCTTAAAAAAAAGTTTTGAATTTGTTTCTTCAAAAGTTTCTTTACATTAATGGTTCTACCTAACACGTATGCAATTTGTTTTTATACTCACAATCACCTACTTACTATAATGAGTATATTAGGTTTCTTAAGGATGTTTGTAACGAACAAGAGGCTAAACAGAGATGTACTTTATATTACAACGATTGCTACAGAATAAGTTTCTAAATCGTTCTAAATCATAACTAACTACCTTTCCACGGTAGCCGTGTTTAGATGTATTCCACCCTTCTGACTTTTCAAACTGTGCTGCATAAAGTAATAAATATTCGTTTTTGATCGACTATTCAAGTTTCACACGCGTTTCCTTTTTTTGTTCGGTTATAGTTTGTACTGAACACCTAAAAGTATGCACAACACCAACCACATCATTTATTCACACACAACAACATATTATGCAACACTTATACACACTTCTGATTGCTAGTTCTCTTCTCTTCTTGTGTGTAAACAACATCACAAGAGTTTCTCTCACACATTTCACTTGTTTGAGTTGCTTGTACATATAGAAGAGCAAAAGTGCCACTACAAAAACTTCTTGGTATGTTAAAAGAATATTTAAAATTGTGTGTGTGTGTGTGTGTGTGTGTGTGTGGTAAAGAAAAGAGACAAATGGGAAACCTCAAATATATACGTATAGGTATTTCATTCGCATTCGCATTCCCTCACCATACACACTTACTCTCACTAACATATGTACATTTTCTGATACATTAACTTAAGTAGTTTTTTGTTATAAGTGTGTGTCTGTCGCTGTCGCTTTGTTTGTCTTACTGTTTAAATGAAGAAAAATGGATTTTTACTACTTTTTTTTCCCTTTCCTCTCTCCAACGGTAATAACAAATCAATTATTTAAACATTGTTGTGTCACAAAGCAGTGTATGCTGGCATGAAATTAAAACATTCTTATAATAAAACGAATAAATATATTATGCAGCCTGATCAACCCGATCATCTAATATTCTAAACCACTTAGTTGCCTAATTTATAATTTGTTATTAGTTATGTAGTTAGTTGTTTTTGAGTGAATGTAGGTTAGAGTGGGAAAAAGTATCAAACCGAATACGTCAACCTTCATTATTATTCTTCAAATCTACTCAATACTGATAACAAGTAAAATACCTTGCTGGGTAGTTTTTAGTGCTGTATATGTATGTGGAGAATGGTAAGATATGTTGTTGTCTCACATTTAAAAAATATAAATAAATAAAAAACTAACTGTAGATTCTATACAATAATGAAAATGGAGATCAAAACCCTTTACATGTATTAATGTAAATAAAAAATGGCTTAGAAATAACAAGTGAAGGAGAGACGACTCTTAGTTTTAATGAACTTCACTTCAACTCTTGTCCTTGAATAACTTTCTTTTTTCATTTTCTTTATAAAAAAATCTCGTTCATTTGCAAAATTAATAAAAAAAAAATTTAATAATATTTTATTAATAATATCAAATAAAAGAGTGTTGTGTTGAAAGTTCCCTGCCCCTACAAAAATATATTTTTCAGCTTCAACATACCTTTTGTGTAAAAAATGCTTCTAATTAATTAAATTATCCTGAAATAAATATTCGTTTTCCTTTTTGTCATGCTGTGTAACAATCAAATGAAAACGATCTGGAAATCTTATCCTCGTTCTGTACGTTCCAAATACAGGGTGAGCAAATAAATATAGAAATTTTCGTATTATAGAATGAAACCTTCTGAAAAAACTTCATACAGCAAAGTTGTAGCTTTATAAACAAATTCTAGGTTACTGTCATGTAATTAAGCCAATAATTTTTATTTTTGTGAAAACGCCCTTTGACCTTTGACTTGAGAGCTTTCATCTTTTTTCTTCACAATGTATGCTATGATGTTTTTTGGTTTTTTTGTTACACCCTAACTAACGTTAAGTTAAACAGACCATCAGTTTTTTCACCAACTGGCTGCACGGTTTTGTCTAGTGTAAAAATATTGTAATATTGTAATAAGGAAAAAACTAATAATGGCTTAGGCCAAATCTTAAATACCCTTCACATTTATATACAAAAAGTGGGCTTAGTACGTACATGATTACGCATTCAAATAGTGTGCGTATCGTACCGTAAATAATGGATTAAAATTTTAACTTTTTAGCTCAATTTTTGTGTCATATAAGAGGATTTTTATAGATTGTGGGCGTGACTATTAAAAAATTTTGCCCAATTTAAAAAGCGATCTGCTTACAGAAAGAAGAAATGTTTGTACACAAAATTTTAGCTTAATATTTCAAAATTTATACACGGACAGACAGCCATACATGTCTAGATTGACTCAGTTTTTGATGCCAAACAAGAATATATATACTTTGCAAGATCTTTGGTGCCACCTTCTGGGTGTTGCTAAGCAAATAATAAACTAAGTATACTCTCATCTTGTGTGGAGTGTATAAAATAGGGAGAAAGGGAGAAAATGTAATATTCAAAAAATATGATTGTTGTTGTGGAATATTTAATAACGGCACAATTTTGTTCTCTGGCATGGCGTTTATATCTCTATTACTCTTTTGTTTTAAAGGGGTAAGAGGGGAAAATAAAACGGGAGTGTGTCTCTTTATTGTAGAAGTGTAACTGTAAGTATACAGATGGTCTCGTTAACATATCTTTAAACCCTCAGCAACAACAAAATGATAATGCTGGTGTTATAAAATGTGATTCAAAGGAGTGAGGGAGCTAAAAAATGTTTATATATTTTTTTATTGAGAACGAGTAGGTGTGGTTTAAGTCAATCACTTTTACTGTTATATAATTTATAAAAGTTTGAGGTAATTTACGCTAAAACTTGACTTGATTGTATTAAACCGAAAAAGTTTCAAGAAAAGAAAATTTCAAAATAATTTCTTAATAAGATAAATCATAACAGATACAAGCCAACTACTTGAAGCATAATTTAAGGAGCTAAATGCTTTATGAAATGGTTAGGATTGACGGACTATCACATTTTTTTTTGTTTCGTTTTTAGTTCATCTACTTAAATTTTATCTTAAATGAATTTCATAAAATCTACCACAAATCATAATATTTGCAAAATTGATTTCATTTGTCTGCTTCAATATATTTATTACCTATCATTTTGTGGTTGTTCCATAAATTGATAAAAATGAGATTTTTGCATACAAAATGAAAACGAAAACAAATGAAAATGTATAGACAGTCAAGCATAACCATTTAATACCCTACACCCCAAAAATTTCTACAATTAGGCTGCATTTAGTTTTGTTGTATCGGAACATGCCAACAGTCCGGTTGTCAGTTGGTATGCATAAGATTTCACATTATTAGGTCGCATAAAAAAAAAAGACACACGGACGAATAATAACCTGAAGAAGTTACAAAGATCTGCAAAAACTTAATATACCCTTGCAGGGTATACCATCATCATAAGAGCAAAATTTCTATTATTTTATAAATAATCTATAAAAATTGTTGTTCATATCTGATGATTATTAAATAATGACGGAAACGTTTTATGCCAAAAATCTATTTAATTCTAATAATTGAACGATTCATGCTGTTAAACTTCAATTTACAGTTAACTGTATGTTTGAGAGTAATATTTTCAACACATAAATTCCGGGCTTTTTGGTTGTCTCTCAATTAAAATTACTCTCATGCACACAAACAACAAGAAAAATAGAAAAAAATGTTGACAAAAAAAAAAATTGTGCAAATATTTTAATGCTGTGACACGTTTCCGAAATACACTAACATCTGTCTGTGTTGATCCACTTTAGATGGCATAATACCGGAAGATTGCCAGGTTAACTATTTGCCAGTGATAGCGTTATAGGTGTCGGTATATAACATATGATATAAATATGTGTGGTTGTGTAGGCAAGTGGAAAAAATTCATATTTAATACATACGACATATTTTCATTCCCTCTCTCACACACACTTGTACTCAAATTTTTTTGTTAACACTTCTTTCATTAGATTTTCTAATTTCCCCTACGATTCTTCCCATATTCTGTACATGTGTGTGATGATGATTCATTCTGGTTGAAGTAGGTCAACTGAATAATTTTGTAATTTAAGCCTCCACACACCCCCCACCCCTTTCAAAACAAGCATTCATGCATACCCAAATGCAATCCATTGTATTTGTATGAGATGATCGTCATTTTTTGTAAGCTTTTATTTGGTTATTTAGGTTTTTTGGGGCCAGACTGGGATGTGGAAAATTTCTTTCAATTAAGGGAATTTGCATGTTGGCGGCTGTAATGCAAGTAATTTTTTTTTTTTTACCAGCACTGGCAATTTAATGGTGTAATAAATTTTTGGTGAATTTTTTTTCATGTTTAAAATTTCTCTAAACACTCTTTCAACGACTACTTAATGGTATGTGTGACGGTTTTAAAAATATTTTTAGGAAAATTAATTTAGTTGAGCTTAGTAGTAATATATAGTTATTCTTTATTTTATTATTAGGTGTAAAATTCTTTAATTACACGAAACTGAGTTGATTTACACAACTTTGTCCGTACGTCTGTCTCTTGATGGCATTATCACTGTCGTAAATTTAATGATATTGCTTTGAAATTTTTGCACAGTTATTCCAGTGGAAAAAATTAATCAAAAGCCACGCCCACAATTGACAAAAATCTATTTATGTATCATAAAAACTTAGCTATAAAGTTAGGTAAACATATGCATAATTATATCATCTAGAAATGTGGCGTTGCTGTAAAACAAACACGCCCACAATTTACAAAAAATCGTACTCAGCATAAAAGTAGTCTTGCAAGTTAATAATTAATATATATATACACTATTAGAAGGCGTAATTATGACCCTGCCACACCCACTATTTGTATATGAAGTCTAGTTTAGTTTTTCATTTTAAAATACACACTTTTTCTGTATATTTTGTCTTCTTCTTTCCACACAAGCTTTCAAGTAACCTTTTCTAAAACTATTCTGTATAGTAAATATATCATTTATGCCATGAATGATATGCTTTAATAGTTTATGGGTGGAATAAAGCTATCAATCACTTACAAGCATCCAGCAATTGTAAGAGTTTTGAACAATTTACGATAAATGAAAAAAAAAAAACTTACTAAAGACGAAGATATTTCATTATTAAAACGATACATGTTACACCCACACAAATAACTGAATAAATCAGTAACAGGATAAAGTTTCAATTCTTCGCCACATATTGTTAGATTTTTACTTAAATGCGTATAACTGCTTTCAATTTGTAATTTGTATTAAAATATCATAAGAAATGAATTTAGAGAAGTCTGTATATGTGATAATATGACATAAATAATAATACAATAATGATTTATGAGAATGTAGAGAAATGAGCAGAAATCGCATTTTAATGACACCATTAACAATCATGCATTGTTGCAAAGGGACGTATTTTATTTCGTTATGAAACGACAAGAAGAAAATCTCCTTTTAAATTATTGAAATGATGATGATTTCGAATTTCACAAATTCATCTCAAAGTCACAGAATACCACAATAGGTAGACAAGAAATGTTGACCAAAAAACAAACGAAATAGAAAACTGAACTCAAAGCAACTAAAAAAAAAAACTATATATGGCTTACACCGAATCTTAAAAACTTCCCATCTCCATATACAATACAAAAATTGGTTGTGGCATGTACCTTATTACGTTTTTTGTAGATTTTTTACTACGTATCGACTAACAAGATGACTTCTGTGCTAAATAAGGTTTATTGTGGGCGTGTCTATATCCTAACACGTCCATTTTTGGTACATTGATGGATGCTTTAATTAGAAATTGTCCCTCTTAAGGTTAATTTTTAAACTGACACTTGTGGGCGTGGCTAGACACAAGGACACAAAGATGAACAAGCCTAGATCGGCACAGATTTTGATCCTAATCAAGAATATATACTTATTTTTTGAAACTTTCTTCTCAATGTTGCAAACGACACAACAAACTTACTATACTCTCTAAACTCTAAGGTGGAGGATTTCATAAAAGTACAATAAAACAATTCCAAACAAGGTTATCAAGTATACAATCGTTCCCTTTATACAATATATTAATATGGTTCATATACGTGGAGAGTCCTTGATATTAGAAAAGCATGATCCTTTTTTTTTTTTTTTGCCTTTTGCCATTGTTCAATGTAAAATATAAACTCTAACCTAACATACTACACAATATTCTAAATATAAATCTCAATAAAAACTAACCCACACAATAATAAAAATCATGTGCAAAGAACACACATTTCACTAAATTTTATATTTCATAGGATTTGTGGCACTTGTGTGGTTTGTAGTTCATAAACAGCTTTATGTGGTTTTATGTTTAAAACATTTCTTCTTCTTCTTCTTCTTCTTGAAATAACGCCTTTATAAAAATAGGGAAACTGATGGTACAGTTCTCACTATATAATAAAAACTTGAAAAAAAATATATATATTTTAAAATAAACTTTTCTTATGTTATTGCTGCTATTGTTATATAACAAATTATTTTGTATATTCTTAGATTGCTAATGCAATCTCACCAGAAGCATACTAACTTCTTTATGTTTATTTATTTTCGCCATTTTTTATTTATTATTTCCTTTATTTATTATAAAACTGCTAAATAAATATATTTGATATCTACTGCGTATAATTCAAACTAAAATTGTCTTTATGCTTGTTCTCGTTACTCGCTGAATTATTGTTTGCACTCTACTCTAACTTTTCATTGTTTTGAGCATTGTTTACACAGCACAGTCAGTAACAACTCGCGAGCACAAATAACAGTAAATAAATTGCATTGCATTGCATTGTATTGCTGTTTCATTTCATTATAACGCATTCGCAAGCAATTTATATTTATATTGTAACATTTTACTTATTAGTTAGGACATTTATTTAGCATTTATTTGGGAATTTATGGTTCAACACCAACAGCGATTAAAGTTTTACATTATGGAATTAAAAGCAATGAAGAAGAACATTTTAGTTCGATAAGTGTTAGAAGTGATACATACGAATGTAGAGTGTATCCAGTATAAGCGAAGAAGAACTTTTGTCTTGTCCGTTCGCCCCTATTAACCCCAGTCGAGCCACGCTATAGGCCGGAGGTGATGCAGATGTACCTTCAGATATGTATGGATTCATTCTATTAATATTATATCCATTGGATAGTTTTACGATATCAAAGACGATCAACTTAATAATTAAATTCTAAGTCGAAAAAAATGAGTGTATTTAAACGCTTGCAAGTTTAGTTGCACACTGGGTATGATTGTTTTGTAAATTGTGGGCGTGTTTGCTAACCGACAACGCCTATTTTTACATAGTATAACTATAGATATGAAAACTAAATTTCAACTTCATAGGCCTTTTTTTTTGTGGCAGATATATAAATTTTGTTTGTTTGTGGGCGTGTTTGTTACCTGACCATGCCCATTTTTTACATATTAATGTATGTAAAAATATTTTTACCAAAATTCAACCTAATAGATTTATTTTGGTAGCAGATAAATAAATTTTTGTCGATTGTGGGTGTGGCTCTAGACCAATTTTACCCATTTTAAATAGCGATATATAATAAACTAAAATTTCAGCTGAATATCTCAAAATTTACTCACGTGATAGGACTCAACAATAGGACTTATATGCCTAGTTCGGCTCAGTTTTTGATGCTAATCAAGAATAGATATACTTTGTAGGATCTTTGACATGTCTTTCTGGGGGTTGCAAATGGAATGACATACTCAGTATACCCCCCATCTTAAGAGGAGGGTAGTAAATTGTGCCAATTGAACTAAATTTATACTTCAACTAAAAAATATATAAACACCTAAACAAAGTTTCATCAAATTTTCACAAAAAAAAATTGTATTCCTAAGTAATAACAATCGAATTCAGGTCACTTTTATATTACAAGCATTCAACCATAATCACACAATATTTCATTAAAACGTGACTAAAATTTCAATATAATAACATTACTTAACTGAAAACCCAACGAAAACCCCCAAACAATGTGTTGTGAATAATTACAGTAAATAACGTAAAAAGAAAATGCATTACAACCATAAAAAAAAAAAATGAAAATGAAAATGAAAATAATCAAAGTACCTCCATTGAAAATTATATACAAAATGGTGGTGTTTTTGTTTCTTTTAAGAAAAATTTGCATATAAATAACTTTGTGTTTTTAAAGGTTGCAACAAAAAAAGTGTTGAACGTATGTGTATTGTAAAGCGCTTAATAACACTTTATTAAATATTAACGAAAATTGCTTTTTTTTACTAAATTACAATAATAGTTAAAAATTTATTTTTGTTTTTATATCCCACAAAAAGATACTACGCATGAGGGTAAACTAAGTTTTTCATTCCATTTGCAACACCTAGAAGGAGTTGTCAGAGACCCTATAATGTATATACATTACGGATCAGTTTACATAAAACCATACTCAACTTAAAACTTTGCTCTCAATCATATACTTGCCATTTGTATGTAGATTTGGAGAGTATTTAATATTTTGAATAAGAGCCAAATTTAGTTTTCTTACTTGTTTTACAATCCTAAACGTAAGCTATTTAAATTTAATTTGATTATGTGTTTAATTTACAATTAATAAATAATATATTGAAAAGTTTATAAATATAAGAAAATTTATGCATAACTTTTAATTGTTAATGAAGTGTAAGAAATTGTTATCGATTTAAGGAAACGAAGTATAAGTAAATCGATTCATTTACAACTCTATGAACTTTTCATTTATAAAGTCTTTTATCGATGAACTTATTTATTAAGCTTATAAGCAGAATCATTTGTTTTTTTAATATTTAAAAAGTTTTTTAATGAAGTTTAAAAGTATTTGAAGCAACATATATGTTTATAATTATGTGAAAGTGATTCAAATTATATATTTTTGAGCTAGGGTTACATGTTTCATATTGCGGGCAATAAATGATAAACTTTGTTCATAGAAAGCAGGGGTATAAAGGGGTATAATAGGCTTAAGATAAATACCAAAACTTTCTATAATAATAAACATGCTTAAAACTTTCAAAATTTAAGCCCTAACAAGAGGCATAGTCAATACCAAAGACAATGTTACTTATAAAAGGAACTAATATGAACAGATCTGTCAAATCATTTGGCTTAAAAGTTCAGCATTAAGCGGGAAATGTTAAAAAAGGTTAATGTATGCCTTCTGAAATTATTCTATTAAAATTAAACCGTCTTCTTTTTAGTAAATCTCTTGAAAGGTGGTCCAATTATCTTCAATCAATGTACCGTTAGAAAGCTTCTAAAATGGACTAATTTCGTTTTTCTTTCAAGTCAACATTTGCTTCACTGGATTAGAAATAAACAGATTTAATTGAATAATCAAGCCATCGATGGATTATGTTGCCCATTTGTAGTACTAAACTGTAAACACTAATGAGGATCATTTGTACTAAATTTCAGCTCGATATCTAAATTTTTCTAACTGTTACTGATGCTATCAGTTTTGATAACATATTTTCCGGTATTGTAGGTATGTCTTTAGAGCAATTTTAACCCATTTGCAATATCAAACTGTGATGATTTTGAATTTTTGAACGATATTTTATTATTTCCCGGCCGTGAGTGGACTAAAACGGAAAAAGTTACATGTACACGGACGGATAGAATAATTAAATCGACTCGGATTTTGGATGTTGATCAAAAATATATATACTTTTAGGGGTGTGGCATGCCCCCTTCTGCATACCAAATGTGTAAACAAAACCAATCTACCCCCAAACCGACATAAATTTTAAGCTATTATTTGAATTGAGTAGTTTTTAATTTAAAAGAAGGCGTAATAGTGCACATTTTACGCCCATAATTAAGTTTATCAAGTGAAGGGTATGTAAGATTTGTTCTAAACCTAGCTTTTTATCGTCATTCTCAGTAGTGGCGGTGGTGGTGGTGATTAATAAAAGTTGCCCCGATTGCGATAAAAGGCCGCCTTTGCCTTATTTGGTATAACATTTAACTGGGGGTAAAAAGCTAAACAGTTTATTGTTAAGCATGCTTTTTATTTCAATTTTATTACCTTTCCTCTATTCACCTGTTAATGCCGCTAAGTTGTGGTGGGAATTTATTGCCACTCGGGCTATTATTGTATGCGGATCTGTAAATCTGCCAAAAAGTTACAATTGCTTTTTATAGACATTTAAAATGCTTTACTACAAATCCTATGAGCTTGGCAAAGGTGTAAGGAGCAGCCAACCAAACCAAAGGGATCAACTACAGCGAAAAGATTAAAAAGAGTAGAAACGGAGAACAACAACAGTTGAATTGAATGTTGGCTGGAATCAATAAATTGTAAAGTTAATAAAAAAAAGAAAAAAAAAAGAAAAACAAGTGCACCGTGATGGCGCATGGTAAGTATTCCAATTGAATGAGAAGACTGCAGAAGCAAATCTGAACGCGTGGCCACTGACAATACCTTCGTGTAATGAATAAATGGTACAAGTAGCAGAAAATATCGACTAAGACAATAATTTCGAAAAAGTTTAGTGAGAAATTAGAAATAACAACAGCTACAGTAATAATAATAACAACAACAAAAACAACAACAACTGCTACCACATTGTTGAACACAACTAATGAAACAAAACCAATAAAAAAACTTAATTTATCTTAAGCCAAATTTTAAATACCCTGCATATGTACAACAATGGGCGTGGCAATTATATGATTAGTGTATTATGTCACAGCTTGCAAGTCGAGTTTTACGTTGATTATGGTTTTTTGTAAAGTGTAGGAGTTTTTGTTATGGTTTGATCGTGAAAATATCAACAACAGACGGACGTACGGACATACATATCTATTTTCGCTCAGTTTTTGATGCTGATCAAGAATATATTTACTATGTTGCGTCTCTGACCCCTCTATCTAGATGTTGCAAATAGAATGACAAACATAGTATACTCCCCATTTTATATGGAAGGTATATACAAATATTTAAACTTGTAAACAAACACGAAACAAAGTGGCAAACAAATAGACAATTGTAAAAACAACAACAGCTGACTAACTTTGTGAATGATTTCCACGAACAGACGTTTCAAAAAAAAGTTTTTCTCCTTTAAGGGAAAAAAAACAATCAAAATAGAAAAAAATTGAAACTTTTTAATTAAAAAAAAATTGCTCAAACCCCCCATTGTTTCTCATACAAGAAAAACATATTTCTTCAGGTGGTATACTGCCAGCTGTAACCTGTCATACTGATGCCAAACACAAAACTCACTCTACAAACACTCTGCGGGTGGCTGTTTAATGATTATACACGAAACATATTAAACAATTGTTTACCCCTGTGTATGAGTATGAGTAACTATTTCATCTATAACAACAACATACAAATCTGTTAACATATGAACAAGAACTGCCACTGGCCACATTATATAACAACAATACAAATAACGGAAAATGTTACATAAAGCGTTGACATACGAGCAACTTCCGCCAATGCTAACGAGAGGCAACAATAAATAAATATTTTGAAATGAAACAATTTTAAATTTCAGCACATTAACAATACTGTTCAGTGACATTTATGATATGATCATATGGCTTAAATGTATTAAATTGTAGGTATATAGAAAAAAGGAAGTCTTTAATGAAAAATTCTAAATTTAACACTGGAGTCTGCAATGCGGATCATGGTAGGTTCAAGACATGCAGAATGTAAAACTGTGGGACTGGAGTCTGTCTAATAATGAATGTTTTTTGCTTAGTTTTATATATGAAAGGATTTCGGAGGGAAGCTTTAGAGCAGAGACTTGATTCGGCCTCTAGCATTGCAAGAGAAAATTTTAGTCTAATTTAAGAAGCTAAGGATGTAGGGTATTAAGGTCGGGCATATAATATTTTCACTTGTTTTATTTCTTTAATCTTGTTCTTGTTTTAAGTCATGCCTCAACTCTTCCAACCTAAACGGCCTTTAATCTAAAAACTTTCAATATCGACAGAATCTAATAAGTTTTGCCTGAAAAATTGTAAGCAAAACAGTTTCGTTACAATCAGAATAATAACAACAATAACAATAACAATAGAGGAAGTTTACTAAAATTTACTTTTATTTATCTTTTGTATATGTTCTTCTTCTTTTTACATGTATTTTGTATTGTAAAAATATATGTATTGCTGAAGGGAAACACATGATTTTATTCATATGCGTTCGGTACAATACCGTTTTGTTTGCTCTTTTGTTTGACTTTACTATGATTTATTGTTATTGTTGTTGTTTTGCATTCAACCTGAGAATAATTTATTATTATGTTGGATTTTAAGTTTTGCTCTTTTTTTTGTTTTTTTTTTGTATTTGTATGAAGTTACACGGGAGAGCATCTCTTAATCTTAATCTTAGATTTGATATAATTTAGATAAATTTTTTCGCTTTAAAATTGTTTATAAAAGGAATTTTTCTTTATTTAGAATTGAAATGTGGCAAAAATTTATATATTTTTCAAAGTTATAGAAAAAGAAATGATTAGATAATTAAAATATATACATTAACACAAATATAAAAGTGTTCAATGTAAATCATGGCATATTTATTCAATTTTATTGCTGCTGCTTATATTAAAAGGATAAAGGAAATAAACATGTTCAAGGAAATAGTTATGACGGATGGACATTGTTATATTGGCTTGCATTCTTATGCTGGTCAAGTGTTGAGAGCTAAAAGAACACTACAGGCTAAAAGATGACTATCTTTGTATATGAGTTTAAATTCATATTAATAAAATATGACATAAACCTTTTATGAAGCGATACGACATGTTTCTTGGAATTATTCTAAACTACTTTTCCAGTCATTGGCTTAAAATGTGCACAACTTTTTTGTTTCACTGGTTTCCTAGTTTTTTAAATGAAAACTTATTGTATTTCTTATATTTCATAACAATTTATATAAAAGAAAAACTTTTTTTCAGAATGTGGAAAAGAGACAGAAAGTGTATAAGAAAAACTTTTATGAAAATAGCCTCAAGCACATACATATATACATGGACCACCCGCTCAGATATACAAAACACGTTTTTGAACCACTTTCAAAAAAACCCATAAAATAAGTTTATCACACACAGTCATACATCCATATAAGCAATAATAACAATTTTGTAATATAAAGAAACAACAACAATAATATTCCTATACATGCTCGTATATTAATAAAAATTATATAAAAATTACATGTTTTTCTTACTTAGGGTTACTATAGCTGCTTGTTTTGAAAAGAAAAATTGTATTAGCTAGAGAGAGAGAGAGAGAGCGACCAATCAGTTATAGATGGAAGTATGTCTCCCGGTCACAAATTGTCTGATTAAGGAAAACTGAACAAGTGTTCTATGTAACATTTATTTTCTTTCTCTTCTTTCTTCTTCTTTCTTCTTACTATTTATGTTGTGTGGTGGTGAAAAACTTTTTCTATTTACTAGAAAACTGCAATTTTGTGATAAGAAAATACATTTTAAGTTTGGTTAAGTAAGTGGACTAAAATATTATTATACTTATATCCTTCACATTAAATGGGGAGTATATTAAATTCGTTATTCCGTTTGCAACATCACATAAAAGATATCAGACACCCTGCAGAACTATATATATTCTTGAATAGCATGAAAAATTGAAACAGTTTGGTCTTACAGTCCTACCTTGTGATATATGGAACACAAGTTTGCTGTATGTAATCATATCTTACAACATACTTAACATGTGCTCTTGAGCTAACTCATAAATTATTTAAAACTTTTTACTGTAAATTGTTGTATAACAAGCACATATTAGTAAATTAAATTTATTGACTTTAAAATAATCCTTTAAAGGAAAAAAAATCAAAGCATATTTTTAGGATATTTTACAAAAATTAAATGCTAATCTAGTTTTAGTGTTTTAATGTGTCAAATGGTGCATATTGGCGCATATCAACACAGTCATAAATTTAATTAAAATTGAAAAGTCGATCAAAAATTTGTGAAATAATAAAAGCTTTGCATTAGTTGTTAGTGAAAAAAAAAAATTAATCAAATATAAATAATATATATATATAATATAAACAATATGAAAAAAAAAAAACTAATTTTGACATTATTTAAATTTTAAATATCCTACACCACCTTCATAGTGGACATAGAAATGACCAAACACGTTTTTAATTAGAGTATATATTATGCTTTAATATATATGCAACATTTTGCTTTATATATAGTTCTTAGTAAATTGTGTACTGAATTTTGACTTTATAGACTAATTTTTGTGACAAATAAATAGGTTTTTATTGATTGTAGGCGTGGCTCTTAACTGATTCAGCCAATTTTAAATACCGGTTTGAGTCAGATTCTATTGAAAACCACTTAATTATATATAAATAATTTTTACTAAATTTCAGAACAATATCTTAACTTTATAGGCGTGAGAGTACTGGCAAGAAAACCACAGTTTAGAAAGGTGGATTATGCTTTATTAGCTTTACGGGCGTGTTTTTCGGTCGATTTGTGCCCATTCAAAATAAAACAATTGATACTGATTAAGAATATATTTTTTTGTGCGGCCCAAGACGTCTCCGCCTGAGTATTAAAAACATTTAAACAAAACCAACATACTGCCCATATTATTACCATATTAGGAACAAAAAAATATTGTTCAAAACAAACTAAAACAAATCATGGCAGAATCCTTTGAATGTCAGCAATACTTGGCTTATTAAAAAAATTGTACATTAACACTGACATTGATGCATAAGATATGTATATGACAAGCAATCTTCTGTGCAAAGTGGAATTATGTCTGCAAATATGTATATTTAAATAAACATAACATTCGCATAAACATATGTGGCATGAAATTATATGCAAATATATGATTGGAAAATGTACGGGAGGGGGAGGGGTGAAGAGCTATTCATACACTGTGCGAGGGCAATACATGTGATTCGTGTGATACAAACCAATTCAAATAAAATCAGAATGTTATACCAAATAGCGGCAACAAAAACAACAACAACAACAACGATGGATAACCAAATAATCGATAAATAAATACAGACAGACAGTAAACAGCAATCCAACAGCAGCAAATGAATACAAACAAAGAAGAAAGCTCTGACACAACATTCATTATAAAGGCTTAACCAAGACCAGCGTGCTCCACTACTCCACTGAATATGATCAACACCAACACATACCATATACATGTACAAAAACCCACTACATACCAACTCAACCGTATGAAAAATGTACAGAGTGGAGTCATATAAAGGATTTACTGAACGCATGTTTACATTTTCAGGGAGCAGTCTCCGACTTAAAAGACTTCATTTTAAATTATTTATTTCAGAGCATTTTCGCAATATTTAAATTGGTAAAAATTGAATTGTTTTTTTATTACTAAATATATTAAATGCATTTTTTCGTTGCTGTAGCTTTTCAAAAATATGAATAAATTTGATACGATTAAGATTTCAAATAAATGGTTTACAAATAAAAAGTTAATAAAAAGCTACTACATGGGCCTGATCCAGCTTAATTTTACTTTATTAATATGTTGACTCAACGACTAACGATCCTTCACATAAAATGGGACTTTACTATGTTTGTTAGTCCGTTTTCAATACTCACCAGGGATCATTCTTGATCTCTAACAAAAAACTGAGCTGAATTAGAAAGTGTCTGTTCGTGTAAGTATTTGTTGTTGCCACGGTCGTAAAATTGGCGGTATTGAACTGAAATTGTTTGAACCTTTAAAGTTTTTGTATGCAGGTTAACATTTTAAGTGGGTGACATCGGAAGGGCCACGTCTAAAATCGATCAAAATCTCCCTATCAACCATTTAATAGATATGTAGCAAGCTTCACTTCATATAAAAGCTAACAAAAATTGCTTCCACTATTATATATATATACTTACTTAAATATATGCAGCTTGCTCTTACTAATATCACTCATTTTATTTACTAATATTAACTGAAAAGTAAAAAAGAAAATATTTCGTTTCATTTCTTGCTATAAATTTTATATATAGAGCAC
Organism: Ornithomya fringillina; assembly: GCA_963978525.1. Lineage (NCBI taxonomy): Eukaryota > Metazoa > Arthropoda > Insecta > Diptera > Hippoboscidae > Ornithomya > Ornithomya fringillina. The sequence goes on from OZ021693.1 coordinate 23,343,215, forward strand.
ACACTTACCAACTACCACAAAACACTTGATCTTCGGTGCTACCATCGTTTCACTTAAATGGAAAGGCACACACACTCAACTTTTCTTTTCCATTTCCCTTAATTTGTACTTCCTATTCTACAAATTAAATTTATTTTTAACCCTCTACCTAAATCTAAATCCGGTGCACATGACATAAAATTTTTTTCATCATTTTCCACTTTTTTTTCTTAATTTTAATATATTATTAGAAAAAAACATGTAAAGAACACTTTAAAGTATATTTATATAGGATTTTTAAAGATTTATTAACATTTTTCTTGATTTTATTCAATTTTTTCTCAAACACTGAAATTCTCTACACTAAACTTTACTAAAATATAATTGCGGGAAATTTATTTACCAATAAGAGAAATTAACAGATTAGTGTAACAGAGATCTTTCGTTACTATTGCAAAAGAGAGAGGCTTGCCGTTTAAAATAAAATTACTATGCAATGACAATTGCCTAACATGCCATAGTTTGTACTTTTACTGTATAATGTTACTCTCACTGTTAACTTTTTATACATTCTCTCTATAAAATATTGCTATGTTCACGTTGTGATCACTACCATGTTATTTAACAAAATCTCTATGTAAAAAAAAAGTACAACTCTGTACTAACGTAAATGGCGCATTAAAATAAGAAAAATTGTGAAATTCTCATTAGTTTTGGCGGATTTTAACAATGGCGTGGAAAAAGTGCTAGTTGTATGAAAAAAAAGTTTAAATTAAAAATATAATGAAAAATACTTTAATATATTGATCGTTGTATTCTTCATGTGTTTTTATATAAAGTGTTGGTGGGGAAATGTAAAAATTTTAATAAAATTGCGTACGTTTATTAAATATAATGACGGAGACTTTTGAGTTGGGTTTTAGGAAAGGGCGGCAGGATTTTTTTCAAGATCACTTAAAAGGAATGAGAAAACTCACATATGAAATTTCTTATTGCTTATGTGTGGTGAGGGTGTTTTTGGTGTTGCTTACGCGCTGGCGGTGGTGGCGGCCTTGTATTCAAGTGTTTTAAAATGGCCGGTAAGTGTGTATGTGCGTGTTCTTTGGAAATATATTTTCTTATAAAAAATTTTACATTTCTTTATTTTCAGCTTCCTTTTTTTTTATAATCAGAAGTGTTTATTAAGTGTAATGAGACATTTTGTGGATTTTTTTTAAAAATCATAACTAATTATGTGAATGTAGAAACATAAACTAAGTGCTTGCAAAAAGTTGACTTTGAAGACATATCATATATATTATGTGATCTATGAAAATAATATTTCTTAAAGTAACTAATAATTGCAAGCATTGTGATGTACCAAAAATGGGAATGGCAGCTGTGGACCTTATTCAGCGTAAAATTCAACTTGTATTTCTCCAAGGGGGCATCATTTGCTACTTACTGTGCCCCTGATTCGTTTATAACAATTGAGGGGTAAGTGAAACTTTTATTTAATTTTATTTTCAATAAAAAAATTTCATTTTTAAACTCTAAACTATTAAAATAAGAAAGTATTGGTTGTAAGATATTCGTCAATATATTTTAATTTTCATAACAACAGCCTTTGCAGTAGACTAGACTGCTAATTATATATTATTTATAAATTTTTATAAATATTTCTCAAAATTATGTTGTAGGAATTTTGTTTTAAAGTGTTTCTTGCCCAGCATTCAAGCACAATAGAAATTCCGTTCAAGCAGAAGGACACCCAGAACACAGACGAAACCGTTTCCCTTTCTCTCTCTTATCTTTGTTATTTTATTTTTACATTTTATTTATTTTTACACTACACATACATCACTGATGCTTCTGTTTTTTTGTTGTTGCTGCTATTTTTATGCGGTGGGGCATTTATATTAACGATAAAGGTTTGTCTGTGCTCCCGAAATATATAATATAATAATCTAAACAAGTGTTTGTGTAAATGTATGTATAAGCTTGGGAATACAAAAGCATTGCAACAAAGCCAACGACAAATTCTCATTCATATAGTTATTCCTCTAGGATGATGTTGTACCATTGTTAGGTATGTATGCGAGTGGGTGTTTATATATGTGCATTATCTCGTATGTGAACCGTAAATTCATTTATGCTTTGATCAAATAATTACTACAACAAGGAAGTATAGTTGAGTGGTCAGTAGTTGACTCTATTGTTGTAAAATGTTAAAGGGATTGTTGTTGTTGTTGCTGCTGCTGCTGCTATTCTGAGAATGTAACGGCAAGGAACGTTTTAGTAATTGCTATTATACTTAGTTATGATTGCACCACGTGCTCTTCTTAACGTTTGTCTAACAATATTACAATCTATTGTTTCTTTAACAAAATTCTTAAATACATTATAACACATTTCATTATAGTTAGTTTCTATTATGTATAATAATTTTATTTTATAATTTTTATAACAGTTTTTGTATAATTTAGTTTGTGTATAACAGTTTCACATATCACTAACTATTATATTTCATACATTTTTGTTTTCATATTTTTTCCACATTTATGTTATAGATTTGTATAACAGTATAATACTTGTTAAAATATATAATATTAGTATAACAGTTTAATTTTGTGCTTTACAATTAGAATGTGTGCAATACTTTTATAAAGTTTCCGATTTTAATGCTGATCTAGAATATATTTAATTCGTGTGGGATCTGTTATAACTTTTTCGGGTATATGCAAATTTAGTGTAATGTGGAAAGGACAGAAACCATCATAATAACCACCAAAAGCCAATAAATCAAAGATAATTAACTTAAAAGCTACAGCGGTCATTGACTAGATTAATTTTTTTTGTGGACTAAACCCAAAAGAGTACCTCAATTATACAAGACGTGTTGTAAGAGGAGGCAAATACAGTTACACTATAACTAACATACCATACATGTGCCTCTTATTATAAAAGCGCTCTAAATCAAAATTAAGGAGAACATGAGTTTATCACATATTTCATATATTAGCATAAAGCAAAATTACGCAACTTGGATCACTTTCACAATTTTCGAGCATATATGCATATATATATATATAATGATAATGATAGTAGTTGTAGTTAAGTACTAAATTTCTAAATATATTCTACAAACATGAGAAAACACTTTCTTGTTTAAATTTTATGCAAAATGACATAAATTGACAAGTAGATCATAATAGAATAAATTCTCGTTTATTAACTTAAAGACTATAAGTGGTTTAAGTAAAAATCATTTTGTGGTTGAATTAAAATTAAAATAAAACAATTTGGAAAATTAAATTTGACTTCGACCAAATCTTAAAGAGCCTCTATATACAAATGGTAGGCATGGCAGGTATATGATTACTCCCTCTATTAGCATGTAAGCAAGTTGAGTTGCACGCTGAGTGTGATTTGTGAGCATCTTTGTTATATGACTATGCCCATTTTTGGTCCATAGTTTAATGAGATAATTATAATAAATATGCATACAAAATAGCTCAATTTTTGTTGCAAATAAATAGATTTTTGTAAATGGGATTGTGGGTGTAGCTCTCGACCGATTTTTAACCATTTTACAGTCTATACAAAATTTCAGCTCAATATCTCAAAATTTATGACCGTAAAAATGCCAACAATGAACGGACACACGGACATTTATATCTAGATCGAATCAGTTTTTGATATTGAACAAGAATGTACGTATTATACTTCCAACACTAAGGTGGATGGTATAATAAATGAAAATTTTATAAATGGTTAATCAGCCGCCGTAAGAAAACTCCTTTATCAAATCATTACTTATGTAGAGTACAGTTTAACTGTTCTTGAGTATGTGGTAAATAATAATTTAAACAATATATATACACACACACATACACAGCAATACAGGGAATGTATAATCAATGCTGAAAATTCTCCCCAGAGAGTTCTTAAAAGCAAATCTTTGTTCGGTGGAAAATGCATAATGAGAAGGTATAAATAACCACAACAATTATAACAATAATATATTACGAAAGGGGGAAAATGGAGAAAGTAGTGACAAAATATTATAATTGTGCTGTTATAAATTACGGAGGAAGGAACACACATACACTTATATATATATATATATACACAGAGGTAAATTTTCATCATGTTGGGTAAATGAAAATAATTGAATATAATACAATGTAATGAGAGTATGTATGTGTGCTTGGGTAAGGCTTTTTAACTTGGTGGCTTAAAAGTTTCTGCTTCTGTTTCGATTGTTCTGCCTTTCTCTCTCTGTCTCTCTCTCTCTCTCCGGCTCTATCTCAACGGCCATACAGTCTATAGTTCATTAATAATTTATCGTTTAAATTAAAATCTGTTCCAGGAATCTGATCAACAATTATGTCATTCCAAACGTTCAGGTGAACACAAGCAAATGCTTTTTCACATTTGCCCGGACATAGGAGCAGATGGGCAACATATTTACATAAAATATTGTTTCCTTTAATGGAAATTGTTGTGTTAAATGTACGACAATACATCTAAGCGTAACCGTAACATGTGTAACGTAAAGCATGTAGTGCTGTTATAATGCTTTATACAACAGAGTAGTGATTAAAAATTTGCATATTTACTATTTTTTTTCAAAGTGTCTGATATCGATTTGAATAAATTTCAAAATTCGCTCAATTAATGTACTTTTAGGTACGATACATTTTGTTATAACTAGTGTGGCTTTACTAAGTGTACTATTTACAATTAGGGGAATGAGGCTTTGGAGATCTGACATTATATAATATATGTCACAAATTAAAACCTGTGTTAATTTAACGACGATTATGTATCCTTCTGCTAAAGTTAAAGATATTGATCTAAAATTAGCTGCAGATGTTATAAGATGTTGAATGTTTGTTATTTAAAATGGACAAAATGGGTTAATCACATCTACAAATGACAAAAATTGACAAAAATGAAGCTAAAAATTAAAGTACACCTAATTCTTCCTTTACACGATAGTGTAAAGTGTGTGTTCACAAAAAATCCGTGTAAAAAGAGACATTGGCTACATGGAAGAATAGTAGATTGATTCCAGACCTAAAAAAAAATTGAAAATCATGTTAAAACAAAACAATTCGCGTAAAAAGAGAATTTTTTTTCGTTTTAACTCGTGTTAAATCAAATTCGTGTAAAAAAAAATCGTGTAAAAAGAGAATTAGGTGTATATGTATTAATTAAAAATTTGAATAGTTATACAGTAAAAACAATGATGACAATTTGCAAAAAAAAAAAAAAAAACAATTGTGAGACCAAAAAAAATTTGAGTAATATAGTGGACTAACTGCTTTTCTATTGATGTATAAAAATGGGCGGGGTCGTATAACAAAAATTGAAAAAAAAGTGTTTTTTTGTACTCAATCCGACGTGTAAGTTAATAAGTATTGCAGGCAGCCACGCTCACTGTTTCCATATATGAATGTGAAGGATATTTAAGGTTTCCTTTAAACTGAAATTAGTTTCTTTTTTTAACTACTCTTTATTTGTGAAAAATTTATGCTTAATTGTCAATTTTATTTTTGTCATAATTTTTGTGAGTATCTACCGTTTAAATAAAAATTAAATGATTTATTAGCAGCTTGGTTATTTTTATAGCTACCACATAAGATGGGAGATCTACTAAGTTTATCATTACATTTGAAATTTTCAGAAACAAGATCCTATAGAGTATATATATATATACGTCATCAGCAACAACATATATGTCCGTATGTCCATCTGTTGTTGGCACTCCCATGTTGTGCTTTTTGTACAGACACTATGCATACGGATCGTAATTTCAATTAAGAAAAATCGGTCAAAAACCACGCCCACAATCGAAAAAATCTATTTAACTACCAAAAAATTCTACTTGCACATGAATTATTAGGGGGGAGCAATCATATACCTGCCACGCTTACCGTTTGTATGTAAATGTGGAGGGTATTTAAGATTTGGCCTAAGCCTCAAATGTAGTTTTTTTACTTGTTCAAAGTATTTCTTTATTTCAATTGAATTTTATGCTTATCAGCGGTTTTATAAAAAGCAAAAAGTTGAAAAAATGTTAAAAATTGTACATGACAGGTTTCATTATCATTAGTGCCAAAAGATACAGAGAGTGAGAGAGAGAGAGAGAATAAAAGTTTTTACACATATTATAGAATTGTTTGTTGGAAAGTTCATATTAGCAGAACAACTCCAACAATGCCTGTAGAAGTAGTTTAGAATTATAAGCAAATATTTCATGAAAAACAAAACAAAAAAAAATCAAGTTTATTAAAAACACACTTTTCAACAACAAACATTAAAATTGGATTGTGTAGGATGATGCTCTTACGTTAACAACTTACTTACCACCACAATGATCTTTGAAATCCTCACAGCAATCGCCCAACTTGAGACAGGCATGATCACAATAACAGGGTTTATCACTTAGATCCTCAATGATGGCGTTGATGGGTGCCTTTTGCACAACGCACGATGAGTCGCGACCATTACAGCACAACTGTGCCTCACGGCATAAACCAGCCCACACGATAGCTGGTGTTTGTAACACCATCACCAGCAGCAACAACACTGCAAAACATTTTGATGTTAAGAGTGTTGATAACTGGTATGGATGATTGGGGCAAATTAACAACAATTTTGTAATAAATTCTTTAAGATTGTGACGTAACATTTGGCATTGATATGTTGTTGGTATTGCTGTTGTTTTTATTAATATTGATGTGATGCTGTCGTTGCGTTTGTCTTTTCTATTGTTGTTGTAATTGTTAAAGAATCAATTTTGTTCAATTTTTTTTTTTTGGTGCAATTTTTTTTTTTTTATCAATTTTTACACATTTCAAGAAAATTTCTTTAATTTTTTTAAATATATTTTTAGCTTTTTAATTAAAAAGAATTTCTCGTTAAAGATTATTTCTCTTAAATAAATCTATTCCAAAATGATTTAACAATGTCTGTCAGTCCGTCCTTGTTTATATAAATTTTTCAAGAAATTGTGATAAAATTTGACACTTGAACATGCTTTGACTCAAACATTAGATGTATTTTTACATGACTCACGTTTACCGATACTTTTTTTTATACGATAGATACGATCCCAAAAAATTCGTGTAAAATGAAAGAAAAAAAAAATTGAAAATCGTGTTAAAACAAAACAATTCGTGTAAAAAGAGAATTCTTTTTCGTTTTAACTCGTGCTAAATGAAATTCCGCTAAAAAAAAAAAAATCGTGCAAAAAGAGAATTCGTTGTAATTAACAAATTTTTCTATAAATTGTGAGACTGAGTGATGTAGGGTATAAATTGAATTTTCACTTGTCCGTCCATCCGTTTGTAAACACGTTTAACCATTTTTTGGTTATTTTAGAAAATGTTTATCTTTTGAAATTCACTCCATCATCTTCCTACCCTTCTCTACTCCTCCATTTAATATAGCTTGCAGAAACGTTTTTGTGCTATCTCATTCAACTTTGAAATCCCATGTGACAGAAAACTTTTTCGAACATCTAAAATGTGTGTGTGTGTGTGTGTGTGTGTGGAATCTTTACTCCTACTAATATAATATGTTGAACATATATAAGGACACTACACTAATTTTGCAAAAATTGTTAACATTACCCAGATGACGTTCCTAAAAAACAACAAACACGATTCTTCTTCATACCTATATAAAGTTAAGAAGAAAAAAGAATGTAAAAAAAAAAACATAAGAAAACTTTATCAAGGATATACACACATTAGAGTAATGAAAAAATAATAAGACTATTAAAGATTGAGGGGGACAGCGCCTTTAAAGAGAAATGCAAAAAAGCTTTATAATAATTATACACGATAATACACAGGAACAATTTTTATAAAGTTTCGTAAATTTGTCTGACGATTACAATCGTTTAGTTTTTATCGATTACAGTATTCATTAAGAGAAGCTTGAACATTTATGCTAACATGAGGTTATTGTTTCGTTATTACTTTGTTGTTATTATTAAAACGAAAGAAACGATTTCCATAAATTGAATTGTTGCTGGTAATTATATCCTCCACATAATATACTAAATTTGTCATTCAAATTTTGTACAAGCAGATCGTTGATCGCTATTTAAAACTGGGCAAAATATTGACCGAGCCACGCTCACAATCAACAAAAATCTATATATTTGCTACAAAAAAATTGGCCTATAAAGTTGAAATTTTGTATACATATTTATAGTTCTTCCATACATCGATGTACTTAAAATGGGCGTGGTCGGATAACAGATATGCCCACAATTTACAAAAAACCATACTCCACGCAAAACTCCACTTCTAAGCTCATACCTAATACATATATACACTATTAGAGGGCGTAATCATATACCTGTCACGGCCACCATTTGTATATAAATGCGGACGATATTTAAGATTTGGTCTAATTTAGTTTTGTTGCTTGTTTTTAATAATTTTTTAAGATGAAAGTTCGTCTCTTCCTGTTAAGTAACGTTGAACATAACTTTTTCTTTTTTTTTTTTAATAATTAAAATTTTATTTAATATATTAACACTACGTTTATTGAATTGCTTCAAAAAAATATTTTGTAATAAATGAAAAATTGTTGCAAAAGTTCGTCCCAATTTTAAAGATTCTTTTATTTTTCTAACTTTTTACACAAAATTGATTTTTGGGCATTTTTTGTTGTTATTGTTGTTGTTGTTGTTAAATTTTATTTAAAAGCCTTAGACTGAAAGTGATGCTTTTAACCTTTCACATGCACTTAACATTTTTTCTTATTGCTTTATGATTATTTCAGACAATGATAAATGATGCATTTGAAGGAACCAATACAGATGCATAAAGAATACAATATACATATATAGGTATTAATGTTTCAACACTCAAACTTATTTATGTTTTTTTTTTTACCATTAACTGAAATATTTTCACAATTTTTTCTTTAAAATTTTTTTCGCACGAGTTTATAATGAAAATTAAATATAATACCCGTTCAATGTTGTCCCATTGAAATCTTTTCCATTTAATGGTTGGTAGTCAACTGTTATCTTGCGGTACATGGCCGGTGTATTATAAACTAAAGAAACTCGTTTTACACATGTTGTCAAATGCCATCAACAGAGCATGAAAACTTGCAAGTATAGCAGAATGAGCAATGAGTGGGTCTTTTAATAAAAATAATCTCACAACAATAAACTCAATAGTGAGTGAGTGAATATATATATCTCTCCAACTTGTTATGAGTGATACTTGTAAATTTTTTTATATAATATCAAAAAAACAGACAGACACGCGGACATACGAGTAATTATATGGTTCATAAATTAGACGCATCAGTTCATTTAAGATGTAATTGTATCGTTTATGAATTAAAAATAAAAAGGACTGAGTCATGGACATAATTTCTTAGTTTATGACATAGATGTAAATCAGAGGGACAGACGGACAGGCGGACCTGCCGGTCATATTTTTATCTTTTATTTAATATAATATAGTTTTATACGGTTCATTAAATAATCTAAATAAATTAGAGACACAAAGGGACATTTTTTCATTATTTATCACATCAAAAATAGAGGGACAGGCACAAAAATGAAGGTGGACAGATTTATGGAATGATTGATAAACTTAATACAAGTGGACAGACACACATATAATTGAATACTTTATAAAATACAAATCAGTTCAACTGACTGAAACATAATTGCATCAATGACGATAACCTTACTAAGTATTATTATCGTTTAGGCCAAAGGTTGGCCGGTAATGATTTTCATAAATTGCAATTGAAAAGACCTTTAAACATTTTAACAGCGTTTGTTTTTAATGAATATTTGAGCATCATTGTTATAACGTTTCAGTCTTCTAAATAATTTTATTCTAACAACAAATAAGCAAAATGTGGCGGTTGATTATAATGAAGGTTTTTTGTTTATAAATATTTTAACATATTATTTATAATAAACAAAAGTTTGTTAACATTTAAACTTACTATTAGTTACTTGTTATTGCTTTTCTTGTACAATTTGTTGATGCTCAGGAGCCTGCTAATATTATATTACCTGAAATACAACAACCCGGCTATCAATTAATATATGAAGGTAGAGATGAGTACAGATTCAGGTAATCATTGAGCAAATATTCAATTCAATTCAGAATGTGTACAGTGTGCTACAATTTCAGAGTGTATGGATCAAATTTTGATCGTAATGATATAATAAAATTTCAACCATCTGACGGTTTAAGAGTTATAGGTACTTATTATGTGAATTACGAAGATACCTTAAAGAAGCTGGATGTTATCTATACTGCTGATGATAAAGGTTATAGAGCTAATTTTCATTATAAGCTTCCGCAAGAGCAAGCGGCTCCTCCCCCAATACATCCGGCCTTGTCAATACAAGCCTTAAAATCAGGTTCTGGTTAGTTGTTAAAGCAAATAATATTTTATATTACATGTTAAACATGTTGTTGGATGGGAAATAAAAAAATTTTACTTAAGAGGGAGTGATTTACAATTTATTTTCTTAAAAAGTTACTGCGGACCTTGGGTGGGACATTTCATTTATGAGCAAGTAAACAATGAACATCAAGATAATTAAATTATAATATAAAAAAAACTTGTAATAAGCTTTAGTTTCTGGTTTAAAAAAAAAACTAGAAGAAAAGGAAATTAAATTTGGTTTAGGTTAAATTTTAAAGATCCTCCAGATCTATAACATTGGGAGTGGCAGGTTCATGATTACGCCCTCTGATAGTGTGTGTATTGCGTATCAGCTTCTAAGTTGAGTTTAATGTTGAATACAGTTTTTGTCGATTATGGGCGTGCCTGTTACCCGATCAGGTCCATTTTTGGCACATCGCTAGATGGAACAAACATGTTTACGAAATTTCAATTTCGTAGATAAATTTTTATGGCAAATATATACATTTTTGTCAATTGTAGGCGTGTCTGTTATAATATCACGCTTAATTTAACTCAATAGCTCAATTTTTGTAGAAGATAAATAGATTTTTGTGGGCGTGGCTCTTGTAATCTCGCAAATCTAATCTTTGCCTTAAAAGTAATTAATATTCTTTTATTTTTTTCATTTTATTTATTTACTTTTTTTTATTTTTATTGATTTAATGTTAATAAAAAAAAATTATTTGTTGAACACAAACACGTGTCCGGTTATTAATTGATTTGCACTCATTCAGTAAACTCTCTGAGTGATTTTAGTTTGCGCTTACTCACCACAGTAACTCATTTTTTCTCTTTTGCCAAAAAACACATTACTAAAAACAATTTATATTAAGCCTGTAAGTATGCTATAAATTAGTTTTAAGTAAATGAATCAAATAGACTTTATTAAGTTTGTTAATAAATATCATTTGAGTATATAATCTTTATATATTTGTTAAATAAGTAAAAATAGAAATATTAAGATAATTTTTTGTTACTTTCTTCTCATTAGATCAAATTTATATTAATCATGGTTTAATTTTTTTACTTTTTTGTAATAGTTTCAAAATATAAAATCTTGATTTATATGTTTTTACAAAATATATGAACAGACAAACAAGAATTCTTTACAGAATAATATTATGAATGTTTACTTTTATGAAACACCGCAACTAATTACTTTTTGGTTATATTCGTTAAGTTGAGAAGACTTGTAATATATGGTTTCATTCCTTACACTTGTGTAAGTCATATAATGTGAAGTGAGTAATATCGAGTAGAGAGAATAAAGAGAACTTTTGATTTAACAGTGCACTTGAAGATATCGAATAGGTGTCATACTTCGTAGGTGCTGAATGTACAGGGGGTAGACAAAATAATATGAACATTGCACATATACGCAATATTTCTTCTAAAAAGCCCAACCAAGATCTGCAATTCTTTGCGGAATAGATTCGTAGAGTGTCTGAATAGTTTTGCAGCCATTTTTGCAGTAATTTTATGTTGTCTGGCCACAATTCTTTTTAATGTTTGAAGGTCTCTGTCAGTTAACTTTGAGTTTCGCCCAATATTTCTCTACACCGATGATGTTTTATCAAGTGTTGTGTATGCTGTCAATACCGTGTATACTGTAGCTCGTAAAATGTTAAACAATTCAGCTGTTTTCGTCAGAGACGCTCCCACCAACTGAGTACCAACGATTTATTCTCTTTCAAAATCTGAAAAATCATACATTTCACTGATCGCCTTTTCTAAGTGTTGCAGAATAAAATGTATAACAAACTGATATATAACCGACAAGACTTGGCACGTAAACTGTGCATCGTAATATTTATAGGGAAGTAGTGTTGCCAACATGCAACAAGATAGCTCATCTTTTATGGTTTTCATATTATTTTGTTTATCTTCTGTATCTTATTTTTATATATACTTGTTAGCCAAACTTTGAGCATTCAGACGGAATTGGTACAAAGCCGGCATCTCTTACATATGTATTTTTTTTTTTACTTAATTTAATTTTTATTAATAATATTTTATTTGTAAGGGAAGTACAGGAAATTTTGTCATTCCCTTAGCAACACCCATCAGGAGTGTTGCTGTCAGAGGCTTTTTTCTTGTATCAATAATGTTTCTTATAGAGAAATTTTAAGCTTAACATTTAAGCAAGAAAGGAATTCAAAGAGATGGAAGAAGTTGTACAGAAGCAGGCAACCTGGAGACTTTCACCATCCAACCAAAGCATATTTACTATAATTTCTTCATCTACTATACATCGGTATATGTGTTGGTGTATCCTCTTTCCTGTACTTATTTATACTATTCTAAATATTTGTATACTTTAACTACAAACTTAGCATACGTTACGGTTCAGTGGTGTTAAATAATTTTCAAGGAATAAAAAGGAAAAACATGATGATTAGAAATACAATAAAATACAAAATTCATGAAAATTTCATTTGTAACCTTAAGGTAATAGACAGCAATTGTGTACTCAACTGTTACATAAAAGCACACAAACATACAAACATACATGTACAGTTACTACTGATGATTTTCTTGTCTTCTCTTATAACTGCTAACAAAATTTAAGTGTACAAAGACCCAAAAACATGACAATAATAACAATAAACTGCATAAAATATGCAAAAAAAAAAAAAGAAACAAGGAAGAGAAGCGATGGTAAATAAATAAAGAAAAGAAATATAAAAAAAAACAGAAAAAGTCTAGAAAATTATGGCCGCGCTGAAGTCAAGTGTAAACTGTTGTAATAAAAAAAAATGTTAAAAAATACAAAAAAAAAAAGAAAAAAATTGTAAAAATAGTAAAAATGAATAAAACTTGTTTGTTATTAAATAGAACGGAAGCTAAACACAAGCTTCATGTTTATAACACAAAGCTTCCAAGGAAATAAAACAATACAACGACAAATGAAAAAAAAAAAAATAAAAAAAAAATTGTTGTGATGAATAAAAATTATATAAAAAAACATTTCTAACAATGCAGCAGATGATGTGGAACATTATGCTAAAACTATTTATTATTGTAATTAATTTAAATTCAAAAAATTATACTTAGTTATAATACTAAACACTAAGCAAGATATATACATGGCAACCTTCTTATTTACAATACGTATATGGGGAAAAGAGAGAGAATACAAATTGAGAAACTTTTCATGAATTTTGCCGCAAAATAGTTTTTCTTTTTCTATATAAATCAAAATAAATTTCAAGAATAAACAACAAATATACGCAGCTATTAAATGTTTGATTTAAGACGAATTTCGCCATCACAACCTTTTCGATAAAAAAAAACTCTATTTTTATACTGCTATTGTATTTCAAGCCTATTGAGGTTACTACTCTTTTGATGGATTAAAAAAAAAAATGCCATTTAACAAATAGCGTTTCACGCTATTATGATACAATTTTAATGAAATCTGGAAAACCCTCTTTTAGGATACTTGAATGTAATAATATGAATAAATTTTAATATTTAATTCCTTGCATTGTTTCAACAATCTATTGCTTTTGAGGAGTAGTTGTAAATAATTTGTGATGAAAAGTTTTTATTCTATAAAATTCTAAGTGTCGCAAATGATTCGTTACACCGTTGAAAAGTTGTGGTGGCGAGTGAAAACTGTACATTTACACGCACTCAAATGTTTCATAGTTTATGTTTTGATTTAGTAGCAAACAAAACATCGGCACTAGAAGACGATTTAGAAAATTATTTATAGAAAGAATATTTTTCATAGATAGAAAGTAAAAATTTTAAAAAATCAATGCAAAATGCCAGGATCTAAAAGAAATGTAATTATTAAATAAAAAAAAAACAAATTTTGAAATAAAAATCATTACGCTGCGTGAAATCTATTTTGAAAATGCTTATAAAATATGACTTGACCTCGAGCAAAGCAATTAGTGAAATTTAAGAAAATCATATAAATATAATTATAAAATAAGTAATAAATAAAACTTTGACTTAGGCCGAATCTTAAATACCCTACACAACTGCATAGAAACGATGGGCGTGGCTGGTATATGATTTCACCCTCTAATCGTATATGTATTACAACTCACCTTGAAAGCTAAGTTTTTTGTAAATTGTGGGCGTGTCTGTTATTTAATAGTGCTTATTTTAGATACTTCCAGAGATCGACCCAGATCGACTCAGTTTTTAATGCTGATTCTTGATGTGTATACTTTGTAGGATCTCTGACGCATCCGTCTAGGTGAAAGAACATACTTTAGTATACCCCCATCTTATATGGAGGGTCTAACTTATCCCATTAATGGTGCAAGGTATCTTAAGAATATAATGAATGAGTTTTGAACAAAGTCCGACTAACATCACTTTTAACACAAGTAAATAATGTGTACTCCCCATTATATGTACATATATGGGGATATATATCAATTTGCCAAACCATTCGCAATGCTCAAAAATAGGCATCGAAGACATAATAAATCGAATACTATTGTAAGAGGATGAGTCCACTTACCTTACTTTTTAGATATTTATTCAAACTATATAACACATTATACCTGATGTAGGCTACAATGTCTATTTTAAAGAATATTTAATGGTTCTATGTGGGACGTGTTGAAAAATTAGCAAAATCACTTAAATTTCATTGTAACGCTTCATTAACGGAAAAAAATACATAAAAAATTTACAATATTTTGGCGCAGTCTGTTTGTTGTTGTTGTTGTTGTTTTCTGTATTTTTTTGCCAAATTGCCAATATTTCATATTTTGCGCGTGTGTATGTGTACGTGTTCAACCAAAAGTAGGAGTCGTGTGGTTTGTTTACAAATGAAGCTATTTTTAAAATTGTTTATATTTGTATAAGTGTGTAAATAATATGTTATTAAAACAGTGTTGCCATATATTTGAAATAATAAATCAAAATAAAATCATTTACAAATTATTAATAAAATAAAAATAAATAAATAAATTTGTAAACACAAAATTTATCTTAATTTAATGAAAAGAATTTCTCTGAAAAGTTTTTTATTTTTGTTCACATTATTATAATACAAAGCTTTTTTATTTGTTTTACAATGCCAAATATACCACCACTTGCCATTGGAATATCTCTATCTTGGCATAAATTATAAAACATTGAGAGAAGAACAAGTTTTTTTTATATGAAAAAATAGAAAAAGCATTCTGGCTTGATGTCAGAAGATGTTAATACACTGCACCACTTGTGTCTAAAAGTATATAAAGTTCATTCATAATTAAAATCTGAATCTATTTAATCATGTCCGTCTGTCCATGAAAATTTGTGCACATGCTACTTGTTGTATTTTATGAGGCATTTTAATGAAATTTGGTATAAAGCCATGTCTTGGCTTAGTAAGGAATTCTATTCAAAATACACTGAATTGGATCATTTTTAGAATCTCTCTCCATTATAAAGGAAACCTTTATATGGCAAAATGTCAATTCTTAGAATTTGCCAAAATTTGGTGGTGTAGGGTACTAAATGGTCAGGCTTGGTCACTTGTTTTAAAACTTAAATATTTTTTAATTGCTTTTCTGGCATTCTCTCCACATTTCTCTCCACTGGGAAACTAGAAACAAGTAGTTTTTGTTAATAGCATTTATAACAAGTGAATGACCAAAGTCCTTAAACATAATAATAAAGAAAAGTGTTTGGAGACAATTAATTGTATTGTTTAATAATATTGAGATGTAATATCATAACTTCATGAAAAGTTTATAAAAAATTTTGTTATAAAAATATACAGGGATGATGTATGTTAGAGATGTTAAGATTGGACCAAAAATATATTGAAAATACTTATAAATATCTTTAAAACTCTGACTTGTTGGTTGAACAGGAAATAGGAAAATAATAAAAGACGGCCCGACAGAAACAGAAAACAAATTCTCTATAAATGGACAAAAATATACAACAAATGTATGACAAAAATTTATACCGTTAACTTAAAATTCTTGCATTTTCAAAATCCTTATAGAAAGATAGAAAAAAAATGCGTAATGCGTGTACAAATAATACTAGCGCCAAAGTGGATTTATCAGAAGACATTCAAAAACTTTCTCTAGATTCTAAAGATTACAACGAAAACGAATCTTTATTGAATTCTAGTGATAAATATAAAATAACTTATTCTGATACATATGGACGTTATATAATAGCTAAGAAAGATTTAAATGCAGGAGAAATTATAATAGTAGAAAAACCTTTGGTGATAGGACCTTGTGTTTCAGCAGAATCGGTTTGTTTGGGCTGCTACAAGCCGGTAAACTTAAAAATTACACAATATCGGTAAAAAAAAATCATTATTTTTATAATGTGCTGTCTATGAAATAAGACATTTGTCTCTTCTGTTTAGCTGTTCAAATTGTAAATGGCCTATGTGTGGGGAAAAATGTTCCGGCTTATATCAATTAATGGGCCATTCGTTGAAAGAATGTGAAATTTTGAAAAGCACAGAAACCTCACAAAAGCTAAAAGTTTCTTCGCAGCCTGATGTTATAAAAAATTTATATGAATTAATTATTATTTTAAGAATTCTTCTAATGAAACATAGCGAACCGGATAATTATAAACGGATATTAATGATGGAATCTCATGTGGAAGAGCGCCGCAAGAATTTGGAATTGTGGCAACATTATGAAGAAAATGTCGTTAACAGATTACGTGATGAGTGGCATTTAGGTGCTGATTATAGTGCCGACGAAATTCATATTATTTGTGGTATTTTAGATGTAAACTGTTTTGAAATTGGTCAAAATTTAGCTAAAGCTAGAACCCTTTATCCAAGCGCTTTTCTATTAGCTCATGATTGTTGTCCCAACACTGCACATACGGATACTCCCGACACCTATGAGCTTATTTTAAGAACATCAAGGAAAATAAAACGCAATGAAACCATAACATTAAGTTATGCCTACTCTCTACAGGTACTAGGAAGAAGTAAAGACAGCAGTTAAGGAAAATTGCATTAAACGATCATTATATACATATTATAGGGAACTTTGAAGAGGCGCGATTTCATGCAAGCAGGAAAATTATTTTGGTGTACCTGTGATAGGTGTAAAGATCCCTTTGAATTGGGTACTGATTGTAGTGCTTTGGTTTGTGCCACCTGTAAACAAGGATCGTTACGTTCTAGTGAGCCTTTAAATCAAGAAGCTGAATGGAGGTAAAATTGAAAAATGGTAATACATTTATCGGCCACTTATTATGGGATTTACTTCTTAGATGTGACAACTGTTCATTTACATTAAAAGCCGAAGAGATTGTAAATTTGTTGGATAAAATAAATAATGATTTGGAAGTTATTGATGTTCATGACGTAACTGGATTAGAGAATTTTTTAAAAAGGTATGCTGTTACCACCGATTTGTTAAAAATGCACGCCCACAATATACAAAAAAGCTACATTTTACATAAAACTCGACTTGCAAGCTGATACGTAATACGTACACTATTAGAGGGCGCAATATATATACATTTTCCACGCCCATATTTAGTTTTTCTACTTGTTTTTATTCTATTTTAGATACCGGGAGGTCTTGAGACCTTCACATTATTTGCTTTTATCAGCCAAATATAGTTTATGTCAATTATATGGTCGTTCTTATGGTTATCTTTTACCCGATATGTCATTGGAGGACTTAAGGCGTAAAGAAACCTATTGTCGGGAATTTTTACAAGTTATTAATAAATTAGAACCGGGTCTAACCCGTTTAAGAGGTAAATACAAGAAATTGTACTTTTTTAAGTTGATTCTTACCTTTTTCTAATCGAATAGGTCTCATAATGTATGAACTACATGCTCCCATAATGATGATAGCCCAGCATTTAATGGCTCACAATTTAATTAAACGTCGTGACTTTAATAATCATATACATGAAGTGGTAAATTTACTTAAGGAGAGCAGTGCTATATTGCTTATGGAACCCAAGGGGTCTAGTGAATATGAAATGGGTTTGTCTGCAAAGGAAGCTTTGAAAAAAATGGGCACCATGTAGAAATTTCAAATATTGGAAATTTTTTTTTAAATATTTCTTTAATTTTAACCAAATAACATCATTAAAAATTGTTAAAGTTTTCTGAAATTATTTTTTCGAAATTCATAAAATAACTCTTAATGAAATTTCCTCGTCTTTTGGTAACCAGGATGTTTACTGTGCATGCCACAATGACCTCAACAAAGTGAAGTTAAGTAAATTTAACATAATTGCTTGTGTATGCAAAATATTTAATGATTAAGGAAAAAGGGCTGTTAAAGTAATTAGTGAAAAAATGCACATATGCATCAAAGAATGTACAAAAAAAAAAAAAAAAGAAACATTTTTAAAGAAAATATTCTTCAATATGAAATTATGACAAATAAAAGAGTTCGTATAAGTAAGAGCTTTGTTTGCACTTTATTACACGAGTTTATGAATAATATTATATTGAAAAATACAAGCCGTTACTTAATTTTAATGTCATTCATTTTTTTTTTCAATAAGACTTTAACAATCAGATATGACTTTGCCTATAATTGAAATGTTGATTTAATTGTAAATTATTAAATAAACACTGTACTTTAATCAGATGCACTGAAAGCTTTTAACATATTCTCGAAAATATTTACGTTTACATAAAATTTAATACGTATTTAACAATATTTACAAAATAAATGTTTTAATTATTTGTGTGGGAGTGCTATTAATAAAATGAAGGCGGTATGCCAAATCTAGGATACCCATCTACACTAATCTCTGAAATAGTTGGGAAATAATATCTAAAATTTCTTTGAACGCAAATAAAACCTAATACTATGTGCATGCATCTTAACCGATTACGGCCATTTTCACAAGTTTGTTCGGGACCTAAAGAAGGAAAAGATCATTAGGGTTACCTATGGCAAATAATCTAAATAAACCCCTAAAACAATTCTATGTCCGTAATTTAGATGAGCGTGGTTAATTTCTAAATATATAAATAATTAAAACCCCTAAAAAGGTTTTATAAAATTGTTGGTCCGATTTAATCCATTTTCAATACCGAGATACCCAGATATAAAGAAATTATTTATACATATAGGTCTACAGGTCTTATGGTTCTAGAATAATACGAAAATAACTTTTAAGTAGAATTTAAGAACTTCCGAAGAGGCGTGATCTTTCCAAGGATAATTTTAAGCATAAATGGATACTAATATGAACAGAATTGCATAATTTGAGGACATTCGGCTTAGTATATGCCTATTTTAAGTAGGATACTTTTGACGTTGATGGTGTATACCTAATTTCAGTTCGATACCTCAAAATGTCCGCGTGCTAGATTGCTGAAAGCTTCGGGTAAAAGGTTTAGGGCGCCTTAGTGGGCGCGTTTTTGGACCGATTTTGCCCCATTCAACATAGAAAATAGAAAATCGTAGAAAATGTCAAAGATTGCATTTACAAAATGTCCCAGATGTAGAATGAAAGTTTCAAAAAAATTTGTATAAATTCACACAGAGACAGGGACGGACATAGGGTTTCGCTTCTGGTAGTTACAAACGTATGAACAAAAAACAATATACCCCCATATTGTTATGATGCCAAGTATAAAAAGCGGTAATAAATTTATAAGTGTGGACGTGTGTTAAATAATCCCAGCTTAACGCACACTCGAACGGCCGTTCTGTTTCTCTCTCATAAACTCTTTTATGGTAAAGCTACTATAATTAATTTACACCTGTTTAAACATGTTTTAATACTAACATCAGCTGCCAACAGTAAATTGAATTTAACCACATATACACACATACTTACTAGACTTACATTTATTGATGTTTATATACCCTACTCATAAAATGGGGGGGTATACTAAGTTTGTTATACCATTTGTAACAACCAGCTGAGGATGTCAGATATCCTACAAAGTGTATATATTGAGTCGATATAAACATTTGTGTCCGTGTGTCCGTACATTTTTATATATTAAGCTGAAATTTTATATAAAAACTTTTAGTTTCTGCATGCAGATCTCTACTGGAGAGAGGAGAGGAGATTTATAGAGTAGCAACACTTAATGAAATTAAATAAAGTGTTTAAATTTATTTGCATTTTGAAATCATAATAGTAGCGTGTTTCTTATTACAAAAATTTATTTAAATATTTATTGAGTGTGATGAGGCAGGCAGGCAGACAGGCAGGAAGGCAGGCAGGCAGGTAACAAATTATGTAAAGAAATTCAACAGAGTACACTTAACGGTTGTGCAGTCGGGCAGTGAGGTGAATAAGTAACAGGATAATTTATAATCGTAGATGAATTCACATGTGGGAAAACTGTAAACAGGGAACAAATATTTTATACTGAAATATTTTCCATTTTATTTGAATTGTAATGTTGTTGCTGTTGTGTTTTTTTTTTTTTTTGTTATTGTATGTTGGTTACCTTATAGTAAAAAACCAAGTACATTTAAAATTGCAGAGTATACCATACGGTTTCTTCAGCTGCTCCTTCTTATTCACTACTGTGTTTTGTAAATTGTAGCCATCGTAGCGACGCCAACAATGATTTATATCTCCTGCAATTATAGCATAAAACATTTAATGCACATGCATATAGTTTGTTATACAATAGTAAGAAAGAAAATGAAATTTAAAATGAAATATTTGTATTTAAAAGTTAATTTATTTAATATATAAAAGTAGTAAAGACATAAAAACGAAAACTTTATATAAATTTTGACAATAATCCACGACCACCTATGTACGACATAGTATACATGTTCATAAGTTTTAAGGATTTATTTAGTATATTACTTTTTTATGTGGGGAATCGATTGCAATCGTTTAACGTACGCTTACATAGTCATTACGTTTTACTTGCGTTGTTATGAGATTGTTTATAAACCATGAAAAATTGTTTTTACTTACTTCTTATGTGACCGCCCCGTTCATGATGATGACGATCACGTCCTTCCAATGGACTGCCATGACCATTTGTGGCTTCTACACCAAAGGTTGATGGACTGCCTATTTTCCGATGACCTTTTTCACCGTTTAATAGATAATACCAGATAACTACACAGATGACTATAATAATATACGTTAACAATTTCCCCATGGTCAGCAAAACCAACGAAAAAATGACGCCAACATATACGCACAAACTCTATATTTTTAATTAAATTGATATCAAAAATTATTAACAAAACATTTATTCATATTTTTTTGATTAAACCATACAACGCACATTTGTAGCGGAATGTGTAGAGAAAAGAGTTTTGTTTGCTATGTTTGATTGCTGTCCCTGTACTAAATTGATCATTTTTAAAAAAATTCACAATAACCGTCACAAAAAGCGTTATGTTTAGATTTGTGTTTTTTTTCTTTATTTTTTCTTTTTTTTTTTTTTTTTGCATGGATGTTTATTTATAATAAATGTTCAGTTTAAACTTGATTTTGTTTGTTGTGATTGTATCGCATAAATGAGAAAATGTGAAAATGTGCGTAACACATTCTTCCTTTCTCAACACAAAACAACAACAACAAAAAAATTGTCATATAAATATTTGATGGGGGAATTGTCAGAGATGTATAGAGAGAGGGAGAAATAGAATTTTTAGTATGTGTGTGAAAATATGCCACGGTTTCACGTTTTGTATTCAATTTTATTTTTTAGGCGAATGTCACTCAGTCAATCAATTTAAACATAAACAACAATGAATTCTACTACAAGGGTCAGTTGGTGACATTTTTAGTGAAGTGAAAGCGAACCAACAAACAAAACATTTTACAGTGATGGCAAAAAATTCGAAACCGAATATCGATCATGATTAAAAATCAAAATTAACACGAAATTAAAACTAAATTTGGCTTTGGTCAAATCTTAAATACCTTTCACATTTATATACATACTGTGTACATTTAAAAAATGTATAACAAAACGCTTTTTGTCCGTACGTCCATAAATGATATGTGAACATGTTTATCTAATCAACGATCGGACAAGAACTACAAGGAAAAAATTAATATAATAGAATAATGCAAGACAGACAGACAGACATTAAAATGAACTATTATATATTTATATAATACAATGACAAAATAAGTAAATTGTAAAAAATTAGCTTTACAACCAACAATATATTGTACTAGTCAGTCAGTCTTTAAAACATATTTTGAACTACTTTAAAACATGGCTTAGAAAAAGCCATCGCAAATATCAATTAAAAATTTTACATGCTTTATAATACATGGAAGAGTAACAACACTTAAGCACAATATTACAATTACTACAGCATACATATAAACACATGTGTGATTATGTGCTTATGCCTAAAACTTTTATGTACACAAACGACAATCTCATATAGTCACACTCTACTGTCAACGTAATAACAATAAAAAAACGAAATTATGCTAAATGTATCAGCTCATCTGTTAATTGTTATTAGAGTAGTGTACACATACCTAATATTCTCAGCTCATTGCGTCTACATTGTATGAAGTAAGTGTGTAATTGTATTAAATTGTTGTTCTACCTCCCTGCTCTCCCATCCATCCGCTCATTTATTTATTTATTTTATTTTACTTTTTTTTAACGTGATGCATAAGGTTTTTGTTTTGGTTATCGTTTCGTAGAATTAAACATCATTTTGTTTTTATCCTACAAATAATGTGACATTGCTTTATTGAAGGTCACTGTACTTGCAATTGTTTTTTTTTTCTTTTATTTATATTTTCTTTATTTTCTCACGCAATGAATATGAGTTTTTGGGCATACGATATAATATAACATTTGTTAAATAATAATTTTATTATTATTATATTTCTCTTTTATGCCTTTTATTACATATTTGTTGTTTGAACATGAATTTATTACTTAATTGGTAAATGTTTTAAAGTTTAACTTTTTTAATTTAATTAAACACCAAAAAATGTAAACGTTTCATTGCATTGGATGGCATAACAATCCGGGAATGATGTAAAATGTCGAGACAATCGCAAATCGAATATAAATTCACAATAGGGAAACCTGTAAAGAGCAGAGAAAGGATTTACGTTAAAAATGTAATTTTCTAAACATGTCATACCCTACAGCACTTCTCACACAGACCATATTAAGTTTGTGCGGATTGTTGTGCGGGGTTCTAAAGTCCACTTTTAATTATACCGAGCGATTCAGTATCACTATCGATAAGCAATGGATTTAATCATGTACGTCCGTCTGTCCAAGTATATCTTTTAAACAACCTACAAATCGCAATTTTATATATTTTTTTAAGAAATATGTCATCAAAATACCTTTCGTTTCAAGTACTTTTCATATTTAAAATGGATCTGGTTGGTCTATTTTTAAAACCTCTAATTTTAAATGAATTTTTTTATGACAAAAGATCGTAATTCTTAATATTTCTTGACAAACTTTGGCAGAAAATGGCTTAAAAATTGATTGAACCAAATTCTGAGCCATATTTTGAACCCCTTTCCATATAATCATATATCACGAAGTGACTTTTATGTGACAATGACTTCCGTTTATTCATTCAACTCAACTTATAGCAAAACTGTGGAACTAATTACATAGTGTAGGGTATTAAATGATTGAGTAGAAGCATCTGCTTTTAATATTTAATATAATCATAGCTTTATGTTCGGTGTTCAGTGGTGCATATTCCAATTTTTGTAACCATAGGTTTTCTAATCATCACATTGCTAAACTACTTCTGCTATAACTTATTTGGATTTTTATTAAATTACTAAAATATATACAAATAATGGATTCTATTAAAAGCTAAACTTTTGTCACTTAGTAACCAATTAGTGGTTTGTTATGTTAATCACATATAACCTAATTTCATTAAGCAAAACAGTGTAAAAGGTTAAATGTTAGCCATTTCATCTTGACCTGAATATAAATTTTTCTTCAAAATTTTCTGTAAACATTTTCTTTGATACTCAACACTCATAAACTTACACCAAACTGAAAAAGCCATTCGTGCAAAAGAACAATAAATGCAATAAAAAGTGTGGAAAATGTAGCGAAAAACCACAATTTTCATCTAAATTTCAAATTCTATGCCATATATATACGTTTATATGTGTGTAGGTGTGGCATGATTTGTTTTTGTATTTGTAAACACATACATTCACATCCATGTATGTGTAAAAAAATAAAATAAATATTTATTTAATAGGAATACAAATACATCTACATATAGGTACAGAACAAATACAAATTTTATAATTAGTCAGCACCGACCATTTCACATTCTACACCACTTGGTTCATATATTTAACTTTACAAGCAAAAACAATTTGTAATTAATTAATAATTAATTTAAACGTATCGACTTTTTATGGATAAATCATTGAAATCCTTCTCTTTTCATGAAACAATAAGAAAAATTACCATTTTTATGCGCACCAGCTCACTTTCTTGAAACATATAATATACCTTGACAGAAGCTTTAGATATTCTAAAAAGTATTTTTATTCTTCTTCGGTATGAAATTCTAAACCAATTTAGCTATGTCAGTCCGTCCGCATACATAAACTGAGATATTCATATGAAACTTAACATAAATATTTCAATAAGTGTTCTTGCACGAAGGTTAGTATTAAAACTGGGCAAAATAAGGCGTAGGACATGCCCATAGTTAAGCAACGACTGAAAACAAGTTCAATTTTAAAGGTAAGACCTGCTCGTTTTATTTTGAAAAAAACCTTATAAGAGAAAGGGTCTGGTACGATTCTAATTTGTACCTTTAAATAACTACGATAGTTAGCTATTCTATACAAAATTATGATAACAATTTTTTAAAGAATTCTAAATTTTTACTATATAAAGATAATTATGGGGGAAGAGCTTCTAAAAATAGCCCCATTTAAATTGTTTTTATACAAGATTCATCTTAGTTCCACAATATATTCTTGAAATACACAAAGACAGACAAATAAATGAACAGAAATAGTTTAAAAAGTGGTGGTGGTGTAGGGTAGAAATGTATTCGATCCGATATTGTAAGGATAACATGATTGGCGGCTTCAATTATATCTGGTGTATAAAACCAAGTTTGTTTTTGTTTTTTTTTTTTTCATGTAGTCCATATGGAATATTTGATTAGAAATAATTTTTGGTTTTCCAGTTTTTTTTTTCTAGTTAACACTTAATTGATTGCTTTGTTATATAAAAAAAAAAAAAAAAAAATTCAAACACAACACATGCACTTGTTATATACAAAATATGTACATATGAATAAATTAAAAAAAATTGTTTTTTTTTTTTTTTACTTACACTGGAGGATACCACAGAAAACACTGATAGGTACACAATATGCCAAAGGGTCGCTTAAATTCACCATCTGGTGTTTGTATAGAGCCGGAATTATGCTTTTTCCAACATTGAGAACTCCAACCTTAAAAATTGGAATTTTTTTTTTTTTGTATCGATTTTGTGGGTGTATGTGTGTGTATAAGTAAAATAAATAAATAATAATGGTACACAACTAACAGTACAATTTTTAGTTAATCAAACTCTCTTTTTTGTATGCATCTCATATTTGTACAATATCTAGTATGCTAAACTCTCAATTTACACGATTTTTTACAAAACGAATTTAAAGTTATATGATGAAGAAAAAATTATATAACTTCAACATTGTAGTGAGTTTGTCATATCATTAGCAACGAATCCTTATAACCCGTATATGTATCAGCCTTAAAATTTGATGTAATTTAGCCCCGCCCTTTAATACATTCATACCTCGGTGTGTTGTTGAAACAATCATGGTCGCAAAAATTGACATTTTGTACAAACGTTTTCAGTTTATGAGTAAAATTTATTGATCATCACGCCCACATTGGGCAAAAATCAATCAGAATGTTGAAGTTTAGTAAACTTTTTTATAAATTACTCGTTTTAAAATGCTTAACGCTACGCCCACATTTGACAAAAATCAATCACAGCCCACATAAAAAAGAATTATTTTGAACTTAAGAGCTTTAGAACAAATGAATTAGAATTAATATAAGAAATGGGCAGCCAAGTACGACAGATACACCAAAAATTTATAAAAATTCACTTTAGTGCGTTATTCAGTACTTGATTGCAACATATCCGTACTTTACTAGACGTTCAAAAATGATGCATACATGTCTACATAACCACTTCCACACATTACGCCTCCATTATCTGTGTAAATGGAGAGTTGAGTGTACAATATTTTGCTAAATTTTGAATGTTATATCACTTATACGTACCGCCGTCCGTGAGTTGAGTATAAAAACCGCATAAAATAATTAAAATCACAACAACAGTAGTTACAACACTGCAATAAACAGATTTGGCCATTTTGTTGTGTAACGTTTCATGGAAAACCGCATTTATTAATTTGAGCACGTAAACTAGACAACACTGTACCGCAATAACAATAACAACAATGATGGTAATACACTAACATGACCAACAGAGATTAGTATGCATTTACGAAAAGTTACATCAACTACTTTAACTGCACATTAATCAATTAATCAATATTACTTTGAATTATTGAATTTTTTTTTTTTTTAATGATAGTGTTTTATCCGCTCTGAGGTTTGGGTGGTATGTGTAGGTGACTTTCTTTAGATACTCTAGTGATACTGAATGTTTAAGAAATTTTTCTTGAAAAATAATTTCTTTCTCTAGCTGCCGCCACTCAACTCAAACAGATGAATTGAGTGGAATATTTTTTACTTATTCGTTTCACATTCATTCACTCATTTCCTCTTATGTTACATCTTCATCTTATATATCTAATGTACGTAAACGTAAATCACTCCATACAAAAATAAATGTCATTTTGTGTGCCAGAGTTAAATTGCTATCAATTGATAACAATTGTACAGTCATTTGCCTTTAATGCGATTATAGCTGTGCGGGTGGTTGTTTCTAATACACTTTATATTGTTTGCATTTGATATGGAATAGAAATCGTAAAAATACTACTGACACCTTAAGTGTGTGTTTGTGTACGAACATATATGTGATGGAGGAAAACATATTTTTATTTTGTGTCGGTAATTAATTTGTTTTCTCAAGTACAGCATTAAACGATTTAGCTGGTGAACAGCTCTTAACCAAAACCACTTGACTTATTCAACTCAATCTAAATCAAAATCAAATGCAGAAAAAATGATACAATTTAGTAGTTAAGGAAAACATAACTTGAAACCTAAACCAGGGATGCGAAAATATCCGCTGAATATTTGGTAATGATATAATAGTGAGGCATAGTATAAAGATTTAACGTCTAGGTCATCTCGGCTGTATGAATGAAAGTGAGACAGGAAACCGGGAGATCGTTATGCAAGGGGTAGGTCTAAGTTTAGGTGGAGCGACCATGTGTTTGATCTTTTTTTCTACAACACTAATGCCCTGCAAACATTTGGTGTACAAAACTGGAAAAGACTCGCTTAAGACCGAGGCGTGAAGGGTACTTTTTGCAACAAGCCCTGACGTACATAGGTTATAATCGGGCAGTAATGATCATAATGATAATATAAAAATGATGTATGATAGTTAAGTATCTTTGTGCTTTCATTCTAAATAATAAAATACTGTTATACTCCAATATTTATAAATTATCATGTAATAGGTATTACAGATTATTATCAGTATTCAAGAATTTATAACACTTATTGTATAACAGTATATTTTATGAATTGTCATAACTTTGTATAACAGTTTTCAACATTACTAAATTACGACTTAAATTTAAAATTTTAAATATTTAAATGTGTATAACACTTGAATTTTTTTATAACACTTTTTTATTTACTCAAACTTAACAAAACTTATTGAAACCGTCAGCCATTAAAAGTAAGGCAACAAGTAAAAGTTTTAGAAACATTTTAGAACTGTTTAAAAATCTTTCAAAAACATTGATTATTAAATGTTATTAAATGACTTTACAAATTCAGCAAAATCTCTTCTTCCTTTAAACGAGTTGAACGGTGTTCTGACGCCCTTCCACCGGTATTACCTTAAAGGTAGCAGATTTATATACAAATAGTTAAAAACAACTTTGAAATGTTAGCGTTTTTCAATTGAAACAATTTCATTGAAGCAACTTTTTGAACAAAACTTTAATTTTTTTCGTTACTTTTTACATTTTACAAATGAATGAATGAAACCATTAGCTGTTTAAGATGGAATGTAAAAAAAAAAGAGAAGTTTCTTTTACAGTGGGCTTGCATTTGAAATTGGGTAGAAAAACTAATTAAATTTTGTATTTATGTTGCTGATTGATATTTTCTACTAAACTTGTTAGTTGTTAATATTCAAGATTTACATTTATCAATAAATCATTCATCAATAAATTTGCAAGAGTTTTGTAAATCATTATATGACAACTTGAAACATATTTCTAATTATTTTTGTAATATTTGGATCAGTTGTTGATATGTTGTGATATTTTAATGAAGAACTAATTATTCAATTTGAAAAAGCACCTTTCACTATTCTACAAATCAAAGGCTTTCATTTGATACCGAAATCAATTTGTTTGTAATCCATTATGTATTATTAGATGACATAGATTGCCAACTCTTAGCTAAACGCGTTCCACTTGGCAAGTTCTTTCATTTGATACCTATTTCAAATATATTTTGTATAATTTGAAAATCTGACATTTTGAACATTCCTCAGTTTCTTGGTGAAAAATTCTTATATAAAAAGGGATTTTAAAAATGTTCCGATCGGGTTTGAATTTGGCCTTAACAATTTTTAAACCCATAAACTTATTATTCATCAAATTTTGTCAAAAAATATGCGCCTTCAGAGATCTTGCTAATAGGGCCTATTTAGTTCTAGAAATGATCCAATTTAAACCCTTTTCAAAATAGTTTTTGGACCAATAAATGCCCTTTATCAATATATTCCAAAAATAAAACATGTAGCATACGAACAAATTTTCCTGGACAGACTGACGTACATGATAAAATCGGCGTAGAAGTTTTAAAATTGTTTATGGGGTTGGCACTTCGGTCAAAACTTTTATCGAAATAATTAAAAATTGTGCACAAACTGACATTCTGTACTTCCGTGTAAAAGTAAAAGTTTTCTATCAATAAAGCAACAGAAGCCATAACAAAGCCATTGGGCATACGTATGTATCTTTTATATAATTTTTGAAATTTCTTATCCCCTTGGGATGGATGTGTGTATAAGTGTCTAACATCGAAAATCAATTTAGCCAAATATTTAACGTATAACAAACGTTATCAAAGCAGACATCACAATCATGCAAATTGTTGTAGAGAAAACGCGTGAGTTGTGACAGCTGTACTGAAATAGAATCTAATTTATTTGATTTGTAAAATGTTCTACTGAAAAGTGGAATGGTTATCATAATAAGAAAATATATTTTATTCCTTTAAATATGCGGCCAAAGTATAAGTATAAAAAACGCCTAAAACCTGGTATGAGGTAAAATGTATAATTTTTGATTTCATCTTTCATTTGTGTCTCCTCTTCATATTAATCATGCTTCAGCACATCTTTTTTTCTTTCCTTCTTCTTTTTTTACTTTTTATTTGAAAGAATGTTGCTGTTAAATCTAATTTATGTTACATTTCTTTCTTATTTGCCATTTTCGAATTTCAATTATAATTTTTTTTTTTCTTATTAAGAGAAATTTTAATTCCTTGAAATTACAAATTATCGTTAAGTTGACAGTCAATGTGTTAAATTAAGAGCACATTTAATTGTTGTAATTGTAATTGTTAATGACTTGATAAATATTACAGTATGCTGATTGAGTTTATGTGCCATTTATACGCCCTTTTACATTTTAATTAATTGCTGTTCATTTCAACTTTTCTACACTCACAAACATACGCACTTCCCCCCCTAATGTCTGTTGCATTGTCTACAGTTTACGAATTGTTCATAATTTTTTGTGAAGTTTTAATAGTTTGCTGTTTGTTGTCTCTCTTACTAGTTTAACATCTTTGCTAAGGTCACCTGTATATTAACCTTTCTTTTTTTGGGGTTATAAACTACTTTATTAAAACTTATACGAATGCTGTGCTGGTGGGTTGGACTATTGTTTAACTTGAATAATAGAATTTTGTTTTTTTCATTTTATTTTCACATGAGAAAAATTTAAATGGATGTAAATAGGAGGAAGGGGTAGATAGAGAAATAAGTAAAGTAACCTTTTTTAATAAAGTTCAACTATAAAAAATAATTTTGTACAACCATCCGATGAGTAGAACAATTATACATCTCTATAACTGACATGTATTTCACAGAGTAATATATTTATGGATAACAATTATAAGAACTGGGAGGATGTAAGGTATATAAAAACAAGTAAAAATATTATAGTCAGTCCTGCCCGACCATTTAAAACCCCCCCACACCAGTAAGCTCCTTAAATTATGCTAAAATTACTGGCACTGTCATATAAGTTACTTTGTGAACGATAATTATATGAAAAGGGGTTCTGAAAATTGCTCGATCGGGTCCAACTTTGAAACAGCCAAATATTTTTCACCAAACTTTGTTAAAATATGTTAAGAATTGCAATTTTTTTTTCATTTAAAGACTTTCACAATAATCTTCTTTTTATTAAGACCTTATAGGAAAGAGGGAAACGTTCTAAAAATGATCCGATCCGGTACATCTTGAGCTGCTAATATATGTCTTAGTACCAAATTTCATCGAAATATTTCAATAAATGAGATTTCGCACAAATTTACTTGGACAGACAGACGGACATAGTTAAAACGATTTAGGTTGTGATTCTGAATCCATCGGTATAATTAAAAGGGTTGTTTAGGAGCTACAAATATCAGCAGAATCTAAAAATATTAGAGTTGAGATTAAAGTTGTAGACTTAGAAGGTGATAGACTACTGAAATGTTGAAGAGTTTTTCCGATTGATTCCTATTTTGCCCATTTTTATAAATTAGCATTAACTACTACTAACTAACAAGCAGGAATATACGGGTAGACTGTGTTGAGGTAAGTGATAGTAAATCCAATGTGGCAGCAAAACGAAGATGTCAAGTTCGCTAGCTATTCAATATATGTGGGTGTCTAATGAAAGGGACGAACATTTAAACTGTTTCAAGCTTTGTGTTATGTTTTCTTTTTCAACATAATTTAAATATGACAAAAATCACTATAAAAAAAAATCTTTTTATTACAAATTAACGCATTCAAAACATTATTATTAAAAACTATCCAATCCATATTCATTGAGTAACAAATTCGTGCCTAAAGAGGCTTGTTGACGTTGCTTGTTCAATAGCAAACGATGACGGAAATGCATTGTCTTTAATCTTTGCATCCGCCTCTTCAGATTACAGTACACTGGACAACAGTCCGGGAATGGTTTATACATTAACTCTTCTTCATCACCTTGTTCACATTGTTCGGGTAAAATATCCAAACAGCTAG
Source organism: Ornithomya fringillina (assembly GCA_963978525.1). Classification (NCBI taxonomy): domain Eukaryota; kingdom Metazoa; phylum Arthropoda; class Insecta; order Diptera; family Hippoboscidae; genus Ornithomya; species Ornithomya fringillina. The sequence continues at coordinate 23,375,046 of OZ021693.1, forward strand.
AAACAAAAACATATGGAATAGAAAAAATTGCATTTGATGAAAATTCCACTGTAAGAGACAAATAAAAACTTAAAGCATGCTGTAACTACAGAGCTAAAGGTAACTACTCGTTGGGTCTAGAAAATTTTTCCACTACAAAAATTGACCTGGAACGCGCCACAATATGATTATTTTCACAAAACAAATTCGAACATAGACTTAACAATACCAAACGTCGTGGTAGGAATTTCGATTGCTCCCACATGCAGCGACGATAAGTTCCTAAGGCGAAATAAATGCCATCATTGAATAGGTTTCATAAACGAAAATGTTGTCAAGATTTAAGAAAAAATATTTACTCAAAACACTGTTATCGTTTTCACTGGAATCCTCTGGTGCTGTATACTGTTTCATATGAAATTGACCAAATCCCTGACAGCAGCTTACAACGCACATCAACACCGCGAATATGAAAAAATATTTCAACATTTCAGTTTTTTATCACCCTCAAATATCAGACCCACCAAATAGTATGTGCTTTGAAGAACACTTGAATTGTAACTGAAAGTGAATCGCGTTTGATAGTCTTCTTCTCTTCATGGGGTTAGGTTTCATATGTTAATTTTATACCATAAAAAATATTATGGTTAGAATATATTTTTCACTCTTTATCAAATAATTTTTTCATGTAAATTGTGATATATTTTTGAGTGTGTGTATGTTTATATAAATGTAAATTTTTTTTATTTTTTTTTTATTAGCTAATAGGCGTACATATTATTATTGTTTTGTTCTCGCTCTTGATTAAGGTAAATTACAAATGCCAGCAATTTAACGAACTGGTTGAATGGCAGGTCTATTCATAGACAACAAAAGATTTACACTAGATATTTATTGTAGGATATGATAAACATTTTATTGCACATATTAAAAACCCGTAACTCATCTGGTAAGTGTGTATTTAAAGTCACAAGAAAGAAGTCTCTGGAACCCCATACACGTATCACGATATCATATTGATTGACATAAAAAATCGACCATCCATAAGCTACATTGCTTTTGTTATTACCACGATAGCATGCCTTAAGATATTTGCTAATATTTTCTACAAAAATTTCAAGTTTTTATTGTATTTTAATTTAGCCACGCCCAAAACCGAAAAAGAGCCGCAAAAATTAAACCATATTCTGTGAGTTTGTATGCTCGCAGTCGCAAATTTTACTCTATTTATGTTATTTATGGATTCTATACTCATGTGTTCAGAATTTCGAAATGAAAATATTCAACTATAAAATTCATATATAAGATGCAAACTCCTTTGTATTAAATGGGCGTGGTTGGTTAACAAACACGGACATAATTTTACAAAAAAAAAAAAGCTTATTTGACCCAGAGTACGGCTTGTAAATTAAAACGTGATACATATAGCCACGCCTACTTTTTTCTAATTAATAGGCTTATGTTTAAAGTTAAAAATTTGTAAAATTTTTTTATTCAAATATTTTTGCAGATAATATTTTCCATTTAAAATATTTAAAAGTGTTTTATTTTTCTTGAATTTCCTTTTCTTTGTGAGTTTACTCTTTCTTACATAATCTTAACTTGTTAACATCAGAGTAAATAAATAACACTACATAGCAAATACGCACACAGGCACGCACATACATTATATATAAAGAGTTTTTTTTTATATTCATCATCATATGTATTTATATGGGGGTATATAGAATTTTGTCAAAACGTTTGCAACGCCGACTTAACAAAGTATATATAGCCGATCTAATCATATCTGTCCGTCTGGTGGTAATCACTTTCCTGATAAGCAGATAAACAGATTGGGATTGCAACTAGAAAAAATCGTCCATAATGCACTAAAAATTGAAAGAGCAGCAATTTTTTCAGTAAATTTTCTTCTTCTTAGTAGTAGGTATAAAGCACAGAAGACATATTTACATATGTACTCCTTGCTAAGTTGTACTGCAACGATGTTGGGTATTCAAGATTTGGCTCCAGCCACATATAACTTTTTTTTACTTGTTTTTATTCATAAACTTAACTGTGTAAATTTACTTGTTCGTTGCTTGTTTGCACAAATCTTAACACAATTGAATGCTGGAATTAAATTGTCAAAAACAGTGCAACGAAAATTTTCTGATTCACTCCAACCCTCGTACATATGCACGCTTTGTACTAAAGTGCTAAAGTAAGTGCAGAGTACAAATGCTTTGTTCTGCTTTAATGCAAAAAAAAAAACAGTTGATAAAATAAATAAAAATGTTAAAGAGTCGGTCAAGTTCAAATTTTTACCGTCCTACATAACTTTCGGAGTGTCTACTACTCATCCATTACATTACTGTTACTGTTGCTTTAATTTGTTTAAAAGTATGTTGATATGAAAAGTGAGATTATAAATTGCAAACTAATGGGAGGAGCCTTCATACTAGGTCTATGTTTAAAATACCCTAATTACCGTTTCAGAATCTTACACCAGCTTTCATTCAATTGTTTTAATTACAAACACCAGTTAGGTTACATGTAAATATATGAGAACAGACTCATTAATAAAACGTAGGGGAAAACAAGTAAAAATGTTATAATGGGGTCAATATTCCCCGCACTACTTAGCTCCTTAAAGTTGGTTGCATCTGTAAACACTGCCATATAAGTTACTTCGTGGAAAGGAGTTCTAAAATTAGTTCAATTTTGGCACAGATTTGTCAGCTAACCTATCCTCCATCAAATTTTGTCAAAAAAATGTTAAGAATTGCGATTGTTTTCCACATAAAGTCTTCCATTATAAAATGACCTTATGTAGAGAAGGGTTCTAAAAATAGTCCGATGTGGTCCATTATCAATAGAGTTCCTATTTGGGGCAATATCTACCCTTGCATCAAATTTCATAAAAATATCTCAATAAATGAGACCTGTAGCTTGCTTGGATAGACGCAGAATCTAAATGATGGGTATAATTGCATGTGGGTGTGGCATTTACCGTTTAAGAGTTACAAACATTCAAACAAACTGAATATATTTGACACAAGTGGTGCAGGGTATAAAAAGAATTAAATTGTTTTAAGAAAAGAAATGCACTCTAGATGCACAGAGATATTATCTTTTATTTTGATGAAGTTGCAGAGTTATGATCTTTATGTTTAGTGGCTTTATTATATTCAAAGATTTAAGAATTAAAATAGAAGTTATTATGCAAAATATTACATTTATAAAGATAACAGTAATTGTCATAGTTGAGAAATATGTGAAATATTATAAAATTCATTTTTACACTTTTTAATTGTGATCATAAATATAAATTTATTTAAACAGAATAAGATAAAGTTGTTAAATTTATTCCTTTTTTATTAATTTTCCCCCTTACTTCTTATTTTTAAATAATATATATTTTAGGCTCTCTTTTTTTTACTTATTAGTTTTTAATTTTAATTTTATTTTAAATATTTTATACAATCAACAAAAAATCTCTATATTCGAGGGGCCGAAAATGGCGTGGTCGTATAATTGACTCGCTCACAACTTACAATACTCTATACTATAAATTATTAGAGAGCGTAATCATATACATGCCACTTTTACCGTTTGTATTTATATGTGGAGAGTATTTGAGTCTTGTTCTAAACCAAAACTTTGTTATTCTCTCTGTTTGTAATATTTTTATTATATTTTATTTTTTCAATTTATAAAAATATTTTTACAATAACATTTATTTATTTATTTACACGATTTTTTCACTATATTTAAAATATTGTTTGTAATTGTATTTACATCACTATATATATATTAATTATAGCTATTATTTATGCATAAACAATTTTCAACAACATTACTTACTTAACACATAGTTTGACACAGAAATGAAATTATTTACTTTTTAATATTTAAAAAAAAAAACAAAAAAAAACTCTTTTGTTTGTTATGTAAACAGAAAGAAATAAAATGATTTATTTATTTATTGCAAACTCGAGTGTATAAAATGGATAAAATTAAATAAAAAATAAATCCTTAACAAAAAAACCTGTTTGTAAACAGCATTGTAAACGTACGTATAAAAACACAATAATAACAAATAAAAAAAGGTCCATGTTAGGTGTATGCGAAAGCTAGGATACCCACTTGCTCCTTGAATATATTATCCTATTATTTTTCTTCAAATAAGGAAAAACATTTCAAATTTGACACGGGGTGCAGGACATAAGCATAATAATTAATTCTTGAGTGCGACAAACAAAGAATCATTTTGAAAAAAACAAGTCGTTTTTCTTCTCATACAATTTCATACTTTTTACACAATTTTATAATTTGTTTTTATATGGAAAAAATGTTCTGTATATAAGGAAGAAATATTCAAAAATCATATGTTAATTGGGTGGGCGTGTTGATGCTGAGGGGTGTTTTAGGCATATATAATGGTGAAGCCAGGTCCAGCCTTGCTTATGAGTTGTGCATGCCAACAGTCCGTTGATCTGTTGATATCCATGAGATTTCACACTACCTGGACGTAAACCCCCTAAAAAAAAAAACACGAACGGATAGTTGTACCAAATCAACTTTTTTTATCGATGCTGATCAAGAATGTATATACTTTTGAGAATGTAGCAAGCCCGCTTCTGTTACTTACAAACGTTTAAACAAAAACAATATACCCCCATATAAATATATTGATGTACATAAAAAAAAGTATATATACGCATGGATGTAATTTGTAAGTTAATTTAAATATTCAATCAGTGGCCAGGTTATAAAATGTAATGACGGACTATAAAAATGTATAGCATACTTTTCGGCTTAATTTGTAAATCACCCAATGACACACACACGTAAGTGTTTCGTTGGAATAATTCATTACCGCAAACTACCATTACACTTGAATATATTCTATAAAAAAAAAAGTTGTTGACAAATAATAAAAAAAAATATATAAATTAAAATGTATACAAATAAATATTCATTTTAAGCATTTAATAACATGAAAATAATATTTAGTTATATAACAAAAATTAAAAAAAAATTATACTAAATAAAAACTTAAGTAACTTAAGTAACTTACTTTTAAGATTGAAGACTACATTCCACGGGATCACTGCTGTTGTGCGGCTTCAATTAATTATGTCGCCAAAACATTTGTTTAAACTTACATGCTTTAGAAGAGAAACAAAAAGCTGTTACATTATCATGCCTTTTCTTATATCTTTTATTACTTCATTAAAATTCTTTCGTATGTTTAGTAGCGTTGACATATAATTTAAGAAAGTTATATCTCATGTCACTTGTAATTGAATTTGTATTAATTACCATCTCTTCCTTCTGTCGTCTTTACATGTATGCAGATAAATAGCAATAACAATAACAATTATAAGCTAATTCTAACAAACATTTTAATTGAAAGTGATAAAAATATTTTGATTATGATAATAAATTACTTTTTACACACTGTACTGTAGTGAGCAGAGGGTAGGCAGATATATAATAAAATGCAAAGCATGAAAATTGTGTAGCTTACATAAAGTTTAAAACTCTGTTTTTTTATGTAATATAAGTAAAACAATTATGGGCGTGGCAGGTAACTAATTACGCCCTCTAGTAATGTACGAGTTGGACCTAAGCATAGTTTCTGGCATACTTTTGGTATGCTTGTCGTCCGTAAAATAAACATATTTTGTAGAGCCTTTGAGACCTTCATAGAGGTTTAACAAACTTAGAATACTCACCATCTTAAAAGGAGGAAATAAAGTATTAAAATAAATGAAAAACGTTAAAGCGTCTCAACATCCTTAACTATAAAATTGTTTAAACTAAATACAATTAAATGCTTAGAAATGCTTTTTAATGATTAAAGTCATCAAAAATGCCGCTATCAACTAAAAAAACAAAATCAAATACATAAATACATAAACTGAAAGAGTTTCGATTATTATATACAGTAGGTTGGGAACAATTATGTTATATCCTACCCTAGTTGTTTCAATACTCCGGTAAATGAAATGCAACTATAAGCATTATAAGTATTATAAGAGAAAGTTTCTTCCACAGAACTGTCACTTTGGGGAAAATTTTTACATTTTTTGTGATATTTGGATGAAATTTGGTACAAGTACATGAATTGGCATGAAATGGAAATGTTGTATAGTGTGCGGAACTACATAGTATAGGTTATTAAATGGTTAGGGTTGTTTTTTAATCGTGTCTGTGACTGACATGTTTTTGGAATTATAAGTTTTCTTTTTTTTTAAATTAAAACACACAATTAAAACACACTATACTCTGGTAGTTATGCCGACTATTCAGAATTTTACTTAATACTTAGGGAGCGATAAAGAAAACACAACTCAAAGATATCATTGAAAGTATTTTGTAAAGTAAAAATCTTATTCATTTCATCTAAACATCATAAAAAGCGAAGAAGGGTTACAAGCACAAGAGGGATTCATTTAATTTATTTCACTTTTAACCTATATTTTATTTTTCATTTCTCTAGTTAGCGTGGCAGGGCATATTGTACCCATTTACGCATCTTCCATTTCATTCTAATCCATAAGCTCTGACAATTCATTATTAATATTGTTTTGAATAGTTTGCATTGTTGTTGCTTTTTTGTTATTGTTGTTGTTGTTATTGTTTCCCATTATTCCACAAATTATAAATTGTTTATGGGGTTTAATTGGCAGCCGCCAAGTTGAAGCAAAAAAAAAAAATGCCGCTAACACCAAACATTTGTGGTTTTTTTTTTGTACTAAAAATATAAACGCATGGATGAGATAATAATTTCGTCGCTCTTTATAATTGAATCATTAATTTAAAACCATTAAATATATAAATATAATATAAATGTAAATGGGATTTATTCAATTAAATAAGAAGAATAAATTAATTAGAGAATTTATTAAATGACAAAATGCAATAAATTTGAATATTAAACAAAATGTCTTATAAAGCTATAAAGAATGGTGAAATAGAGAGGGAGAAAAGTTGCCAATTATTTTATAAGTATAAATATATAAAAATGTATAAATTGGTCCAAACGAGTCCAAATTACGAACAGCCAAATATTAAGCTAATTAACTAATCTTCATCAAATTTTGTCAAAAAATATTAAGAATTGCAATTTTTTTCTATATAAAGACTTCAATTATAATAGATTCTTATATGAGGATTGGTTTTAAAAATAGTTCAATCCGCTCCATATTAAATGGAGTTTCTCTTTGCGCCAATTTATGTTTTTGTAACAAGTTTCATCGAAATATCTCAATCAATTCGACCTGTAGCTTGCGCACAAATGTTTGGGCATACAGACGGACAGATGGACATAATATGACCTTTGCCGCAAATGGTGCAGAGTATAAAAGTAATTGTAGAAAATTTTTGAAATATTATTTTATATATAATTCATATATTCATATTTTGACATAATACAGTATTTTCTTTAATGAATTCTACAAAATTCATATTAAATATTTCATATATAAACTCGTTTGTATTAAACAGAGTGTTTTAGTGATAAGCTTTTGTTTTGATTTTCTATATATATTTATATGTATTTATTTTATAAATTTGTTGTGTAAATAAATTATGCGTAATGCAAAGATAACCTCAAAACCATAAACATATGCTAAATCGAAAAAGAAATTAAAAATAATTCACATAAAAATAGAAATAAATGAATGAATGAACGATTACTGTGCAGAAGAGCAATTTTTTTACAATCGTAACCTATTTACACATATGTACAAAAACATTGACATTTCATATGAAAGCAATTGCAATAAAATGAAAATATGAACTGTAAACAATGACTATAACATAATACGCCCCCTTTTTTTTTATATTTTGTTTTGTCATTTCTTACTTTATCAGCAACATCATTTTCATTTATCACTATTCACAGTCTGGCTAGTAAGTAAGGAATGCGCTCTTAAAATGCACTCACATTTACCATGAATCTATTCTCAAATGGTTTGCATGATTCAGTGCAGGGATACTCTTCAATACGTACAAATATGTCGCTTGATTTCAATTTGAAATATTCATTTTTATTATACGTTTTAAGTGTGTTAATGTTATTATATGATGTTGATGCTTATACGGGTCTTATACCGGCCGATCCAGGTGTGTTTGTGTATATTAAGTGAAAGTAATATTTGACAAAATGTGATTTTTTCAAAACTCTGCCAACCGGCTGAACTGTATTGTATCCACTTTTATTCCTTAATATTTAAAAATTTATATAAAAATATTAATTATAAACTATTTCAAAGGAAATATTAAAAAAGTAGAAAAAAAAATTAACAAAAGCCAACCTACTACCCCTAGGGGCAGTCTTTGAAATTGTGTTCGATGTTATGGCTTAATCATCAAATATCTTATACCTGACCACAGATTCCCTAATATTTATTTAAAATGTTTCTTCAGATGATGTCTAAGGATACAGTGTTCTGTGTAAAAGTTCTTTCAAACTTTCAGTTCAACTTCTTTAAATCAAACAGCTTTAAAGTGTGATTTTCAATTATTACAAATCTGTTTTTCTGTCTTTATAGTTGTTCTACATTTTCTTTGTGATCAGGCATAAATTTTGGGAAAGATTTACGACAACCCTCTTGTACTATTGCCCTCCAAGTGATCAACTTCACAATTTTCAATTTATATTTGAACTTTTTGTTATCCTTACCTTAATGCCTTTGACTTTTATCACTATTGTGTATTTAGAACTTTTGGGCCGAAATTACAGAAAGCTAAACCAAAGAGAGACACTTACCGTCCATTTTTTAAGCAGAAAAATTTGTCATTGAATGTCTAGGAAGACAGATTAAGAGAGATCATAATTATACTTACTTTAAAATTTGAATTTGAAAATACTTAAAAGGCTGCACAAAAACTATACTGGATTAGCAAAGTGATGCTCTTCGCTATATATATGAGTAACCTATATTTATTGGGTTATTCGGCTGCAGACCTCTCGAAAATAATAGGTCGATAGGATACCTTTACTTCGTATATAAAGACTTACAGTGAGGTTTATTCAGGAAAGAACTTCCAGTTCATTAAATAATTCCAAATTCAATATTTTATAAGAATGTCCTGTTGGAGCCTTTGAAGCTAAATATCAAATATTTTCTAAATGAAAATAAAAAGTCTTCAAAGTCGCAGAGCAGTTTGCCCGGAATAATAAAAGTTCTAGTAATATAGGAAAAATTTAGGCAAAAACTTCAACTTAGTAGTCTTTGTGATTTTTGGAAAGGACTAAATTAGTAAAAATCAGGATGGAAAAGATTAAAATTCGACTAAGATTCCTTAGATGTGCCATTTCTTATTTAAGACGAGTTTCTAAGAAAAATAAACCAAATATTTTTATTACAGAAAAGCCGGGTAAGTGTGTTTATCGGGGAGACTTATTAGACTATGGAATACATACTGGACCCGCGCCCTGTCAACGTTTAACCTGCCGACAAGATGGCACAATTTTAGTCGAAGGGTAAAGAAATCTTTACGAAATAATAAAATAACAAAAACAATATTTCTTAACAATTAAAATAAAACTTCAATAATTTACAGATGCGGTAAACTTCGGTTACAAAATTGTAATCGTGGTGAACGTAAATTTCATGACAAACCTTATCCGGAATGTTGTATGCTGGTCTATAAATGTAAAAGACCGGACGGTTCCTTTTACTTTATAGAAAAAGACGTTTCGGAGACTAATCGGAAAAGTGAGAATTCGGTGTAATTTAAAATAAACAAAAACTATATTATAAGTAAACAATTATTTATTATTATTTTCTATTCTTAATAATTAACAATTAAAAATGAAACTTAATATGATTTCATGCATTAAGAAATTTAAAAAAGTTTAAGAAATTTTTTCAATGAAATGAAAAGATCATTAACTTAAATGGAATAAAAATAGTTTTCGTTAATATTATTTATCCTTTGATGTGAGTGATTTTGTAGAATTTTGTTGATTTGACAAAAAAAAAAAAAAAAAAAGTTAGCAATAGAAAGAGATAATGTGTTGTAATGATGTGTAATTTAAAAAGGAAATGTAATTTCTTTTTTTTTTTTGATAAAAAAAAAGTTTCTTTTCTCTCTTGTGAAATATCTTTAGGAAATGTTAAAATGAAATCTTCTTTTAAGAAAAGTTTCTTTAAAGAATGTAAGAGAATGATGCAAAAGATAAGTTGTTGTTTTAATATGCGATCAAGCGATCAAGATTAAATCGGATTTGCTACCTCTAACAACAGAAATCTTTATAAAAAAAGTCGGTGTACCTGAGTTTCTGCTTGAATTTCTTTTACAATTTAAAAACATAAAATCGTTTCATTTATTGACTTATCAGCTTAAAGAACTGGTCGTTTTGCCGAGAGAGTTAGAATGGTAAACAAGCAGTTTAAAGTATTTAATGGTCGGTCTTGATTGAAGGTAGATTTTTCAATACCTCTCTTTGCACAACCGAGCAAAAAATTAACTGAAAGTTAACCTAAATGAAAGGAAAACGGAAAAACTTTTTTTATAACCTACACTTAAGATGGTATACTATGTTTGCCACCCCACAATATATCTTGATGAGCATAAAAATCTGAGCCGGTATAGGCGCAAAAACATTCTATATTGGGATGAAATTTAATATAAAAATTTTTCATGTAGTTTATGTAAAATTGATCAATAGCCACGCCTACAATTAGTAGAAATTGTTTAAGGCTGCAAAAATATACCTTTAAAGTTAAAACTTAGTGTACGTCCATTAATATGTTGCAAATATTTATAATTATAAAGCAGACACTCCCACAATTTACAAAAACCTTTCTATGGTATGAAATTCGCTAAAATGTAATACATAAGGTGACAGTCATGCCCACGTTATGTGATAACATGTCCACTACTTACATATAAGTGTCAAGAAAACCTAAGATTTGGCACAAGTCGAATGCAACTATTCTACTGGTTTTCTATTAAAATGTCATCCTTCCCATATCAGGTGTTGAGGTCTATCTAAAATTTAAGCTATTTAAAACATTCATTGATTTTTCTCTTCTTTTTCTTTTTCATAATCAAAATTTCATAGCTTCTCTCACCCCCATTTACCTCATTCACATATAGCCTGTATTTGATAGAGATTTCTATTATCCTCTCTTATGACTTCAATCAATTCTTGATTGATTCCAAATGAACTTTTCATAATAGTTGTGCCAATGTGAAGGCAGCTTGGAAGCTTCTTACACCTGTATGTTGTTAGAAAAAGTGTCTTAGTTTCCCAAGAAATAGAATCTAAATCCAAAGCAGTAAAATAAACTATAAAATGCAAGTTGTCTGATTGTTTAATATTCATCTTTTTTTTAAACGTAACTAAAACGGAAACTAAGTGGTTTTTTATTGAGATAAAGTTTAGCATTCAGCTTAGAGTGGGATAGGAAAATAACTTGCAGATTGAATATAAGGAAATTGTATATATAGAGAAAAAGCAAAACATGTCCTATGTTTCAGGTGCATCTATACACCAGAGTTTTGTAACAGGAAGTCAGTCGTTTAGAAAAGCATTAGTGGGGAAGCAAATCTTTCCTAAGTATGTGTTTAAAGTTTGTTACACCTACAATAAAACAATATTATGAACAAGAAAACTAGGTATATGTAAAGTTTGCACTAAAACCATAAAAAAAGGGGCAATAATAAAAAAAGACAGAACAAACACAAATTTCCTGGTATGTGGTGCACTACTAAACAATAAAACCAATATTTGTTCATTCAGAATGTGCTTGTACGTATTCCATGATGGAAATAAGATAATCAAGGGCACTAAATTTAACCGACAAGTTAGGAAAAAATGCAACAACAATGAAGAAAATGTGTAAAATGTTTTAATTCCTCCCCACACCACATCGTTTATGTTCTTACAGCCGTATATCAAGACCATGCTTATTGGAAAACAAATAAATTATTTTATTTGGGTGGTATCAAGTGGGTAAGGTGTATTATACCTGTATCCTTGGTAATTTATTACCGTATTTTCTTAAGAATTTTAATGATTTTATGTTGCTGCCAGACAAATACAACACGACTCGTAGGTGTAAAGAAATTTTATACTCGTTATATGCACTTAAGTGGGTGGGTAAATTTTATAGAATTAATAAAAAAAAACGATTAAATAATTGTTTTTAAAATATTTCTGTTCTTTTTCTTGTTTTGTCTTAAATTGACTAACAAATGTAGTCATGATAGAATTGACATACAAAAACTTACTTACACAAATTCAAAACAAATGAAAATGTTCATTAATACCCTTCGCCACTTACCTTCTTACACTATGCTACTAGTTTAGTGATGGCAAATAATGCAAGGTATTGCCCTATAACTCTTTTCGTGAATTATCATTATATGGAAAGTTGTTGAAAAATTAGTCCAATCTGATTCAAAAATTAAGCCAATTAACTATTATTCACGAAACTTAGTCAAAAAATATTAAGAATTGCATTTTTTTGTCATATAAAGACTTTTATTATAAGAGAACCTTATATGGGGAAGGTTTCTAAAAATAGTCCGATTTGGTTCATTTTCAAAAGGAGTCCTTTTTGAATTAATACATACCAAGTTTAATGAAAATATCTCAAAAAATGCTACCAGTATCTTGCGCAAACATTTGCAATAGCAGACAGACGGACATACCGAAACGGTTATATCGATTGATTCTGAATCGATCGGTATAATTGAAGTTGAGTGCGAAATTTGCCGTTTAGTAGTTAAAAATATCCGCACAACTTAATATACATTTTGTCACAAGTTGGGCGGGGCATAAATATAGTCCAAATACACAATTCTTCTTAAAGCATTCGGGATTTCTTAATCTGAACTCTTTGTGATATTGCTGCATCTTCATATTCTTGGAAAACCAATTCATTTTATTGATTTAGTTGCATCAACCATCTTTTTGATTATGACAACAAATTTTTTAGTTATAATAAATATAATTAGTTGTGTCAATAAATTAAACTTTTGCATCAAGCCAAGAACCATTTTCATTTATTTTTGAAATTTTTTTTTCAACTTCTATGAATTGGGTGACTTTAAATGGTTACGGCATGCTGGTTAAAAGTAATTGAAATGAAATTTATTTGATTTTAATTGTGAATGTGTAAAATTGTTAATTATTCGATTTGCTTAACATTTAATCGGTTTTTAAATTAATTAATTAAATACAACTACATTACGCATGTATGAAAAGTAATTATTTCATTCCATTCTATCGTAGTTATTGTGTTGTAAATAGATAATATGTGTGGAATTCATGATTGTTTCTCATACATGTTCCACTACATGACAGTTTGTGGGTGTATTTTAAGGATCTACACAATTTCCGTAGTAAAAATTACAAGAATTTAGTTGAAGGTGTGTGTGTGTATGTGGTATATACTGATATTTATCATAATTGCTGGTTCATTTTCAATTTGCAGTTAACTTTTGTTGTTATTACCTTTATACATATTTTTATAAGCTTAACATGTTCTTACATGCTTATAATGCATGTAAGGAAATATTCACTTAATGGTAGATAAAAAACTTAATGCATACTAAATGGGAGAGGTTTTTTTTTTACAAGTTCGATTAAAAGCCGAAAGGGCCCCTTCTAAAACGGCATAGTGGTTGTACACTTCAATCAATATACACTTTGCTGTCCTGTAAGAATCATAAAACTTTTTCGGTTCGGAATAAGAGTTTCAGTTAGTGATTCCCGATCATTGACACGAAATTTGACTCCAATTAATTTGAATCGTTTCTTCTATTTTTCAGAATCTCTTCTTCAACTTTGTAACTGCTGCAGAAATCATTTATACCATAACTATGAGACAGTATGTTATAAAGATTTTTAGATTTTTTCAACATAATTTTATCTAAGATTTGTTTTAAGACAAATATTTATTGCTTTAGATTCTTGTACAAACGGAACTCATGTTTACCACAAAACTCATTTATGAGCCATTGATAAAATATTTTAAATCGTCTTCTCCGCTTAACCCAGATTCTATGAAAGAAGCTTCTCTCTCTCTCTCTCTCTCTCTCTCTCTCTCTTTCTGATTGCTTAGACTTTCTTTACTATTTAAGCTGTTTTTGGGACCGGTTTAAAAAGCCGGTATTTCTTTAACACTTATTCATGGTTAAGGCCAAACTTTGTTTACAATTAATAACTACAACGACAGTATACAAGTAAACTTGAAAGCGATTGAACGGATAAGCTTAGATTCACGCGGAAAAAAGCAAAAATTTATACCTTAAGTGTTTAATAATTATTTAAGTAAATTTCTGAAATTAAAAATTCCTTTGGCATACAAACCCAAATAAGTGTAATGCCAAAAAATAAAAACAAAAAAAAAAGTGAAATTTTTTGAAACTAACTTACTAACTATTGAATTGTATAAAGAAGAGTGGAGCTGCTACTGTCTTAGATTTAAATTTTTGTTTTGGCATAGCCTGTCAAGAGTTACTGCGTATATGACGACAATGTCATATTTTATTTATGTATTCGCCTGAAACAAGAGCAGTTTGACAGATGGTAACACACCTCCTCACATGTATGCAAATAGAAATGATTTCTCAGTAACGTTGAGTACGCGTGGAAAACAAATTGATTATTTCTTTGTGATAACTGTGATGACAATGGCAATAGATAGCTGTGGCAGACAAACAGGCATTTCTCAAATTTATATAGAAACGTTGGCTCCGCCACACAATCAACCTTTGCACATGTATACACACTTATTCTTATTCATTGAAAATTGTTTGTGAACATTGGCTGCACATGTATTGAATGCATTACGCATTGTTTGGTTGTTAACGTTTTTATTGTTTGCCATGAAATCCTTGATTGACTTCCTTATAAATTCTTGTCATTTTTTTTTTATACCCTACATATAAGATAAGGGTATACTAAGTTTGTCATTCCGTTTGCAACACGTAGAAGAAGGTGTCAGAGACCCTACAAAGTATGTAGATTCTAAATCAGCATTAAAAACTGAGTCGATTTAAACATATACGTCCGTATGTCCGTGTGTCTGTTTGTTGTTGGCCTTCTCATGGACTTACATTTTGAGAAATTAAGCCGAAATACAGACACTTTTAGTTTCTGTATGTAAATCGTTATTTAAAATTGGTAAAATAGGTCAAGTGCCACGCCCACAATCAATAAAATTATACATATCTGCCACAAAAATTGACCTATGAACTTAAAATTTGATACACCTATCTATAATTATCCCATTCATCGATGTGCCAAAAAAGGGTGTGGTCGGATAACGGACGCGCCCACAATTTACAAAAAACCATATTCAGCGTACAACTCGATTTCTAAACCTTTACATAATTAATGCATTATTAGCTGAAGTAATCATATAGTTTCCACGCCCACTATTTGTATATAAATGTGAAGGGTGTTTAAGGTTTGGCCTAAGCCAAATTTAGTTTTCTTTTTAGTGTTTTTTTTTTTGGGTGTATTGACAAATTTCTCTCGACTCTACTTTTTCCATCTCTTTCGCTCTCACTGTCTATTTCTGTTTAGTTGCTTTGGAATGGAGCCCCGTTGCATATAAACATTTATTGAAAGCATCCAATATGTTGGCATATCTCTAGGTTCCTATCTTACTACTAACGAGTGATGACATTCTTTCCACTTTTCACGTTTATATGGATATTTTGGCTTTCTAGTCTAGCCTGTTCATGCATTCAATGTTTGTTGTTGTTATCTTTGTTGTTGTTGCAGATATTGCTGTTGCTGTTGTACGCATAAAGTTGTTATAAGTTCCACATTTGACATGAGGTATACTAAGCTAGTCATTCTGTTTTAAAAGAAAGAAAGAAAATTTCGCTCCCTTACACAAGGGCATGGTCAAGCAGAATTTAAGTGCAACACTTATATTAATAGTCGTTAAAACAGGGTGCACATGTATTTTACTCCAACCGACACACATTTCGTACAAATATGCATGAAAGGTATCCAAGATTTGCTTTAAGCCATAAAAGGATTTTTGCCGCTTCTTCAAATAACGTGTATTGCACGTTATTGAGTCGTTTGTTTGCGTATATTGAAGGTGGAAGCATATTTACTTATACACTTATTTGCATATATGTATATGCGCAGCAAACGAGATCAATAGTGTTTTTATACGATGAATAAAATCATAATAGAACGGGCTTCCATTTGCCATCTTTTTCACTTTGTTTACAAATGCCGGCGGTACTTTTTTGTTTCCATCACTTAGTTACATACTCGTAAAAGTAAAAAGCAGGAAAAACAATTATCTTTTCTATGGGAGAGATAATGCTGAGAAAATAGAATTTTAGTGCAGCTGTTGGATTAGTTCGTTTAATTAGAAGTGCGTACAAGTTTAACAAGAAAAACAAGTGAAAATATTAAATTAAATAGCTATTCAAAACGCTATACCTCTGAGTTCCCCAAAATTATGTTTAAACTAGTTTGGTTGTAGCCTATAATGGCACTTTCTGAAATATTATTATATGAAAAGTGGTTCCAAAAATTAACCGATTGGGTGCAAATTTGGCACAACTAAAACTTGAGCCAATTAAGTATTACTCACCGAAATTAGTTTAAAAATCTTAAGAATTGCAATTTTTTGCCATATAAAGACTTTCATTATAAGAGGACCTTATATGGGTAGGGGTTTTAAAAATGCTTCGATTCAGTCCATTTTCAATTGTATTCTTCTTTGATCCAATACATGTCTTTGTACCAAATTTCATTAAGATATAACAAAAAATGCGACCAGTATGCTGCGCAAACATTTACAATAGCAGACAGACAGACGGACATGGTTAAATTGATTTAGATTTTGATTCTGAAAGTGGTTATAGCATTTGCCGTCTGGGAGTTACAAATATGTAGGGTATACACAAAGGGTGCAGGGTATAAAAATATATATCCAGTGGCGTGAAGAGTATAATATACGTCCATAGATACGAGCATTAATTAGTCAAGTGTTCGACTTTATATTTGTTGGTGATTATTTTGTGATATTGACAATATTTTCCTCTGCAACCTGAAGAGCAAACCTTGAACCTTCGGCTTAGTGAACGTAGCAACCTACCAATATATACTAATTGCTACAATTCTTGACAATCTTAACAGCCATAGTTATTACATTGATTAAGAACAGTTCCATAGTTAGCATCATTGTTTAGACTTTTCCATTATCCTTCAAATATCTCATAATTTTAGAACGTTTTCCTACCACTTGTCTATTTTTATAAAGAAAATACTTCTCTTTTTAAAAAATTCACGTTTAGAAATACTCCGCACTCCTGCTAAACCTCAATAAACTTACATTTTTCTTTATATGCTGAATTTTTTTTTTATATGTCGCTGTTGATTTCCTTCACATCAAACTATAGTTCATCCAACCTTGTCAAGAGTAACGTCTAAGTGAATATTGTAGCAAAACAGTAAACGGTATTAAAATAATCATAAATTGCTCAAGTTGTGAGTGAACATGTTACTAAACTATTTCAAGTATTTTACTTTAATATTCACGTCAATACCATTGACGGGCATTTGGTGTTATAGACGTACCACGTATGATATGTCATATGGTAAATTGGCGATACCATTGTGGAAGCAGAGAGTAAGTTGAAAAGTTTTAAAAAGAAAGTTTATTTCCATCACATTGCCTTTCTCTTGGGCAGGCCTGTGAGAAAGCACAGAATTCTAAAGCCACCCCTCATTATGTATGCAATGAAAATGGCGAAGTGAAATGTTTACCGGGGTGGCAGGGTGATTTGTGTCAAGTACCCATGTGCCGTAAAGGATGTGATCCCATGAATGGTAAGCACATAAATCGCCACATATATATAAATGTCACAAAAATATAAACATGGATAGAAACTGTGGGTTAAACGCAGGTTATTGCCAGCGTCCGGGTGAATGCCGCTGCCGTTTCGGTTTTACAGGTGAATTTTGCAACAGATGTATACCCCTGCCCGGTTGTCAACATGGCGATTGCAGCAAGCCATTCGAGTGTTTATGTCGCAGCGGTTGGGATGGTCTCTTTTGCACTGAACGTAAGCGAATCAACATCAAAGAGTGCTTTTTGTGTGTTTTTCTTTGAAGCTCGTGATTCTTCTTTTAATGATTGCGTTTAGCCACTTGCCGCCACGGTTGCCATAACACACGCGGCTATTGTGAAGTGCCCGGGGAGTGTCGTTGTCGGTTGGGTTGGGCGGGCCGTAATTGCAGTGATTGTGCTGTATTGCCTGGCTGTCAGTTTGGTACTTGCAGTAAGCCTTTGGAATGTAACTGTCAACCGGGTTATACTGGTTTGCTATGCACAACACGTGGGTGTTTTTTCTTTATCCCTCTTTTATGGGATTTTTACATGTCTCCTATTCGAATTTCCTTTTAGCCACTTGTGCGGCCAATTGTCATAAACAACACGGTTACTGTAGTAAACCGGGTGAATGCCGGTGAGTATTAATTTCTGGTCTTTAACCATTAATTTTGTTGTTGCTGTTATTGCTGCTGTTGTTGTTAGTTGTTATTTACTGATACTATATAGTACGTACCTATAGTTGTAAAGTTGGCTGGACGGGTGCAAATTGTGATAAATGTTTTCCATATCCGGGCTGTGTTAACGGTGATTGTGAAAAGCCTTGGGAATGCAATTGCCAGCCGGGTTGGGGTGGCATGCTATGCAATGAACGTAAGTACTTAAATATTGCAGACCGTTGTAATAAATACGAAAATTGTAGCATATTTTTAGTAGTAAATAGTGTGAAAGAACTATTGCATGGTTTAAGGCTTAAACGAAAAAGAATTGTTTAAAAAAAGTTTGTTTTAAAACTAAAGGAATTTTAAATATTTACACAAAACCCGTATTAATTAGGGATCATACAGTATTTTTTTTGAAAGGTTCTATAAACAAAGAAGGAAAAATAAATTAAATTTATATATTTACAAGGGGGCGTGGCAATACAAAATATATTTCGTTAAGTATGCTTTTGTTGAGCAAGCAAATCTGAATCGATCTCGTCAATTCCATCCGTCCATTTATATCTATTGTTGACACTTAAGGCGTATTTCGTATTAAATTTTCTTAGCATACTTTTCACACCCAATATCATCTAATATGATACAAAACTATTTGATGTATTATGATTTTTACATATTTGCTGCTGAAATCCTTTACAGTTTACATTTTATAAGGATCAAGAAAAGTTTTTTTTTTATTACAAAATATCACACCTCCTTGTCTTTCTCTGTTATATCACATTTCAACAGAGTTAACATTTTGTGCTGATAATCCAAATATTTGTGTAAACGATGGAAAATGTGTGTCACTAACCAGAGGTGAGGGCAACTATCGTTGTCAGTGTAAACAGGGTTACTTTGGTAAAAACTGTGAAATACGAGATGAATTTATGCTGACCTCAATAATGGCACCGCGTATAACACCACCACCACCACTACTGCCTCAGCACACTCCATCGCCCTCACCCTCAACACCAGCACCATTAGAAGCATTAACTGTAATAGAAAATGATATTAAAAGTGCAATGGTTGCA
This sequence comes from Ornithomya fringillina, assembly GCA_963978525.1. Classification (NCBI taxonomy): domain Eukaryota; kingdom Metazoa; phylum Arthropoda; class Insecta; order Diptera; family Hippoboscidae; genus Ornithomya; species Ornithomya fringillina. The sequence continues at coordinate 23,394,585 of OZ021693.1, forward strand.
AATGCAAGCCTTGAGGTGGATGATGGGGAGAGTGAAGAAGAAGAAGAAGAAGATAAAGATAATGAGAATAATATACAAAATAATGAAAACATTCTACGAGGAAGTGGTGTAACAAGTAAAACCAACACAACAGGTGGCTTGGAGTTGGAGGGACGTAATCATACAATCAATGAAAGCTTCGGCAACGACACTAACGGGCTAACAACTGAAATATTTCTTAGAGCAACAACAACAACAATAATGAATCCTATAAATTTGCTTACATTGCTAAACAACAGCCAAGAAATTAATTCGACTATAAAAAGTACCGTTAAAGCAACCAACACAACAGACTTAACAAAGACAACGCTGAAGCTTTTGGAAAATTCTTCAGAGATTCGTAATAAAACAGAAGAAAATCGGTTGCTTAATTCTAATGCAACAACAAGAACAACAACAACAACAACAAAAATATTTAAAGATGCTAATAATGCTAATAAAAATGTCACATTAAATAATAATTTTTTGAATGAAAAAACAAATGCAACAAATAATACAATTTCACCGTTAAATAAACTGTTTGTTAATAAATCTCAACTGGATGTTGCTTTGAAACCATATAATCATTCAAATCAAGTGAACAATAACGTTGATCAAACAAAAGATGAGGAAGACGACGGCGACGATGATGATGATGATGACGAAGATGAAGATGAAGATGGATACGAGGACTATGAGGATAGTGATGACGATGATGATGATGATGATGAAAAGGAAGACTAAAATAATCTTATTTATTTATTTATTGTATTTATATTTTAGTTTTATATAAAAAAAATTCATAAACGAAACGGTTCGATTGTACTGAAACAAGTAGTTGCAATAAAAAGTAATTAATATAAGAATTTGTTTTATAGTAACGATCGCCATATTGGTTCTATTATAAACAAAGTATTCTCTTTACCAAGACCTTTCATTTGATACCCATATCATGTAGATTAGAAAGAAATATCACAAGTCTCGTTTTGGTATGACAAGGCGGTGGGTATAATTGAAAATGGAAAAAACTCAACTGGAAAGATATGTACGCTTGTTAGCTAGGTAACACTTTTCCTACAGAGTCTGTCTAGTTTTAACACAGCTGATACATTAATGCAGGATTCTTGAAGGACCCTTCACTTGGCAGCACATCTATATTTTTAATAGCATTTTAAGAATGTTCGCCATGTTTTTTTCTTGCTTTGAAATATACATAAATTTTTATTGATTTTATTTTGATTTTTTTAAATATTTTTTATTTCGATCATTTTAATGTAAATGCTCGTCATCGTGCAGAGGGTAATGATATTGGGTTTCCAAATCCGATTTCATGAAAGGATGATAAATGAGTCGTTCCAGTGGCGATACTGCATGCACTTCACCTTGATGCATATGACACATGAAGTTCAATTGACAACATTGTGGATAGGGCTTCTGCACATTAGTGGAATCCATTACATGGCAATGATGCATATGATAGTGACCGCAACTATACATAAAGATAAACGGAAAATGAATAAATAATGAAAAGTGAAGCCAGGGTATAGGGAAAATATCTACCCTTCCACCATTATAGAGCCATCTTCGTTGCAGTGTAGATTTTGACAAGTATGGATCATTTGGTTATCACCCGGTTGTAGTCTCATGCCATGATACAGACACACTCCATGTAGACCCATTTCTACATCAACAAAAATCCGTTATTATTATTTAAAAAAAAATAAAAATAATTTTTTTACTTACTGGCTGGTACATAAAAACTATAACTGGCAGCATAGGCCATTAAAACTAAGAAACTTAAAATCGAAAGGACTCTCATTTTTGTATTGATCTTCAATTAAAACACGCCGTTACTCTTTAAAACTTTATTAATGAACTAATGAATGTTTTTTATACAACTGCAGCCTTTTTTATACCATCATGTAAAATGAACTTTATTTTCAAAAAGAACGAAAAAAAATGCAATTAAAATGGTTTTAATTGCATTTTGTGATAACAAATGGAATATTTTCAATCTGTATGTCTTGTTTATACACGAAAAATTTATCAATATTAAAATTTAAGGTTAACGGTCGCAATATTTTTCGCACATAACAAACAAAAACCAAAAATGATAATAAAACAAAAGAATACCAAAACTTATTAGGGATTTTGTGATAAGACATGATTAAAAATTACTTGTAAATTAATGTTTGTTTTAAATAAAAGTGTTTTTAAGTTGTTGTTTTTTTAATTTAAACTGCTTTAAAAAAGAGAATTTCCTTTAGGACAGAACTATAGGAATTGTATTATTTTATGTACATTAAAACATTTTATAATTTAGATGACATTTAATTAAACAATTGCGTTTCTTAGTTCACTGTTTGATAAACGTAGCTTAAACGTTTAAAATTTTTCAATTAAATCATGTTTATTTTTGAGTATTTATTATTTTTCAAAGCATTGCCATATTAAAAAAATACTATTGACATATAAAAATTTTATATATATATAATAATCTCACAGTTTATATGTAAATGATGAGGATATAAATTAATTAAATGAATTTTTTTTTCATTTTACCTCAATATTTTTAAAATTAACAATATAATTCAAACATTTTTTTAATACAACGAAACACCCTTTCTTTTGTATTAGCATTGAATTGATAACTATATGAAAGCTAAATTCTTGTAAACCAATTGTGCAGCTCTCTAACAAACAGCTGTTTGCTACTAATTATTCCTACGAAAATAAAAAGCATTTGTAAACGGGAAAAAGTGAGTGTTTATTATTAGAGAATATTAATCAATATTTATAAAGAAAATATATTAAAGATTATTCAGCATTTTTACTTAAGATAATAAAGAAATTGTAGTGAAACTATATAAAACAAAAGAAATATTTGTGTAGTGCTTTATGGCTTTTTTTTTTTGAAGTGTGATGTAACCAGAGCAAATAAGGAGACAACAAATTTTATTGGGAAATTATTTTTACATTAAAAGTGTGTTGTTTGCTTTTGTTCAATTTAAGCAATGACTGCCGTTTTAAGAGTGGGATTTATGCGGCTGTGCCAACAGCGTCCTCTGGCTGCAGCTGCTGTCACCCCTCTTAAAACTACTCAGCAGCGGAGCATTACTAGCAAATCTATGCGTGGTGGCCCTCGCGAAATTATCCATAAACCATATCCTTACAAAGAGAAACAATATGGGCTTTTTAACAGTTTCTTTGACAAAACATCATACCGTATGAATGAAAACTCCAAGGTTATTTTGGTAGAGGGGCCCATCGGTGCTGGCAAATCTAAACTGGCCAAGGAATTGGCCGATGAATTAGAAATGTTATATGTGCCCGAAGCCAATATGGATATGTATTATATCAATTCGTACGGTTATGATATGCGTCAGTTGGATCCCCAACTACCGGAAGTGTGCCGTTCATTTGATACGACGAATTTCTGCAAAGATCCCACGCATCCGTTAGTGGCCTGTTTCCAAATACGCATGTATAATATACGCTATGAACAATACATAGACGCGTTGGCTCATTTATTTTCAACCGGGCAAGGCATTGTAATGGATCGTTCATGCTATTCCGATTTTGTATTTGCGGAAGCTATGCACTCGATGGGTTTTTTGTCAAAGGGAGCACGTTCTGTGTATTATGAAATACGGCAAAATACCATCCATGAACTATTGCGACCGCATTTGGTTGTTTATTTGGATGTGCCCGTTCAAGGAGTTAAGGTTGGCTCAAATTTATTTCATTTATAATTGAATTTAATTTTGGCTCCCTCTACAGGATCGCATTAAAAAACGCAATTTACCACATGAGGTGAATTCTAAAGCATTGACGGACGAATATTTACGTGAACTGGAGATTGTTTATAAGCAACAATTTTTAAAAGACATCTCCAACCACGCTGAACTGTTGATATACGATTGGACAGCCGGCGGTGATACGGAGGTGGTTGTGGAGGATATTGAGCGTATTGATTTCGATGCTTTCAATGAAGATCCTATGGAGAAGAAAATGGCCGATTGGCGTTTCCATAATGAGGTGGAATGGTGCGAGAAACGTATTAAATATTGCTCTGAAAAGTCGGATATGATGAATTATTTTAATGTTCCACGTTTGGATGTACCCGAGCTGTTGCGCGATCCTGACAGTGGCAAAATTTTCCGCGAAGTTTGGTACAATGTAAGTTGTTGACAATATTGTTATTTTTGTATTATTGCTGATAATTTTGCTTTCATTAGGCCCCTGGTATGAAATACCGTCCAGGATATAATGAAGATATGGGTGATACTGGTTTACTTACCAAAACGAGAATTAACCATATGGATAACAAATTATAATTCAAAATAGTTCTAAATTGTTTAAAATAATCAAATCAAATAAAGAAACAATAACTAATGTAAAATATAAAACTAAATGGAATAAATCTAAAATTCGTTAAGATTCAGGGAATTCAACTTTTTTTTTCATATATTATTTTAAAAAAATTTATAACTCACTTATGATAACAGCCCTGTGTTTGTGAATGATATAAAATGAAAGCATTTTACTTCTTTCACTAAGAAACTTTATATTACATATATATATTATTTATAAAATTAAATATAAACTTTGCAAGCAAAGATAAAGAAGCTTTCAGTAAAGCAAGTAACACCATTGCTAAATTTTTAAAGTTTGCTTTAAATATTCGCACCTATTGTATTGATTAACACTGTATAAGGTCACCCTGTGATTTAATGTGGTTTTTTAGTATTTTTGTTACGTATTTTATAAATGAATTATGCGCCGCTAATTTTATACAACATTATCAAAGCATTTAATACAACTCTGCACATATTTTAGTTTTCTGTGAAATTGCGAACGTTAACCATTTAGAAGATCATTTCCTCCTAATATTAAAATTGTACTTCTAAAACTTAACAAAAAAGCTTAAATTGAAGTGAAAAATATAAAAAAGTGAGAGGTTTTTAAGTAGATCTAAAAATATATTCGAAATTTTATTTCAAGTAAATGAACATCAATAATAGTACGTAACAATACTCTTCACTTACATTGGTTTTATTAAAATGGCGACTTATGCCCAAAGAAATTGTTTCTAACCTTAGAAAATACGTGATATTCTTACAACTTGACAAAAAAGCAAATTTCCGTTTTAAAATTTAAATTAGTGATTATAATTAATATAAATGAAATTAAAGTGAAAATTTTTTGATTAAATATATTAATAAAGTAAATAAATTTTAAAATTAAAATTAAATTTAAAATTAAAATTTAAAATTATTGTGCCAATACAAAATCTCTTTATCAATTAAATGAAAAAAAAAAGAATAAAAAAAAAAAGTGCTTGAAAAAAAAGTGTTTAGAAAATATCCCCTACACTCTGCGTTACCGAAATTATAACAAATAAATGTGTAATTGTGATCTACGAAAGAGTATACATATTATGGCATCATATCAATTCTTCACAAAAAGGTGAGTAAGAGAACCGTTACTTGTGGTACTCCGTATATTTTATAATTTTTACACATATACGTAACAGCATTGGAGACTTACCTAATTGATCGATTCAAGTAAAGAGAGGTTAAGTACCCAGAAAATGTTTTTTTACAATTTCCAGATAAAAGATGAGGGTATATTGGGCATATACATTTCCGGTTAGCATTAAAATCTGAATGTATCTGCGTATGTCCGTGCGCGTTTTAATTTTTTAACAAATGGGCGTGGTTATATTTACATTACGCCCACAACATAAAAAAACCATTTAAATTTTTTCATTTAATATTTTTAATAAATTGTAACATTTGAAAATATATTTTCTTCAGTTTTACAAAGCATTTATTTATATTTAAAAAGAAAAGAAAACTAAAAAAATGTTAATACATACAATGTTTTTTTTTTCAAAATTTTAAACTATAAAGAAGAAAAACATTAACAAGAAATTTAAACTAAATGTGTGGTATTGTATTAAGCTACACGTTAATTATTAATATTTTTATAAAATCTTGTGACAAAAATAAACAAATAAGGAAAAAATAATTTTTAAACTTTGTAGACTTTTTCATTAAATATAAAATGACCACTACACCGTTAGTAATATTATGGAAGAAGGGTCGGGTTGGACTATAGCTGAGTATATACCATTACATTTATAAATTAATACATATACAAAAATTTACAAAAAAAAAAAAAAAATTAGACTTCGAAACATGATTATTAACTAAGAGTTTTAAAATAGATTTAATTTTATATCTGCGTGACTGTCTTTTCTCTTGCTCTTCTCTATATTTTTATGATTTCTTCAATTGTGTTTTATTAAAATTACGTATGGCTTCCAATAATTGATCTCTGGGTTCGCTAGAGGGTGTTGCTGTTCTTTCGCTTTTCATTGGTTTTAAAGCCATTATGGGTGGCGGTTTGGGTACGGCTGGTATGTGGAATGGTGCCGTTTCCTTTTTAACAATCTCTGTTGAGGGCAACGCTGTATTTTTTCTTAGATTTATGTGAATTTTGGCACTTGCCACGGATGGGAACGTGAAATTCTCCTGATATTTTATCTCACCATTCATTGATGACACAACCTCATTGGCGGCATTACTCCCTTGATGTTGTTGCTGTTGCTGTAGCTGTTCTTCTTCTTTTGCCAAAAATTTCTCTTTTAAACCGGTCCGCCTTAAAGTATTTTGACCGAATGGTGGAAATATCGGTTTTGCTTCCTCCGTTAAATCAATTCGTTTGTCAATTCTTTTTATGGATGTCGAACGTGGTACAGTCGAATTGGTTAACGCTGGTGTACTAAATCTTTTGTGGTCTCTGGGCAAAGTACATGTATTGATTATAGTTTGTGTTTGTGGTCTTAATACTGCTTCAATGGTAGGCCTTTTATCTTTACTGGACGCCTGGTTAAGATTATTCTCATATACAACATCACGCAGTGGTTTCACTGTAATATTGTTTAATTTAAAGTCTTGTTCCGGTACACCCAAGCGACTTAAAGTATTTCTTTTAGGTTTCGAAGCGACTGCGGGGGGTGCTGTCACTTTGGAGTCTTGGACTTTAAAGGCTGCCAGAGAAGTTCGAAAAGTACCAGACTTCTGGCCACCAAATATATAATCGCCTTCATTTTTAATGGCCACTTGTACTTTGGGCCGTTCATTCCAGGTACCCACATTAACGCTAGGCGGTCCTGAATACCTATATGTTTTCGGCAATTCCTTAACAGTTTCTTCTGCTGTTTTTTTCTGATCTTTTTCAAGCACAATCTTTGGTTTTAATTCTAAGCTGGTGAATTTCAGTTCCTGCGAGGGTCTACGCGCTTTGACAATCTCCTCTTTAGCATGCTCATTACTTTTGCTAGAGTTTTTATTATTTTTATGATTCCTTAGTATAGTTTTGATCACTTCTAGACTTTGAAGGGATGGTGATTCTGCTATACTTAATTCACTGGAAGATCGCCTCTGATTCAAATTTGTGTCCACTTTATTTAAAGCCATTTGCGAAGAACTGCGACTATGTAAGCTGGAGCCATCCGGTGTTAGAGTTGAGACTGTTGAATGGAAGGAGTCGGCTCGCGATATAGAACGACGTTGCTTTAAACTGCTAATACTTCCGCGTTTGCGATAAAGTTTTTCTTCTTCTACAGTAGGTTTACAATCTTCTGGAATCTCTTTGGGTTTTTGAATATTTTGAGCTGTTATATTAGTTATGGAAAAATTATCCAAAGTATTTGGCTTTGCAGCTTCAATTTCTAATTTTTCATAGTTTCGATTACGCATCAAAGAATCTACACCTTTACCTTGTATTATGGAAGAGAGTTCTTCTAGTAAACCATTTAACGGCGCTGTAGGACTCTTGGCTAAATTTGCATCTTCTTCTTTTCGCACAAACTCTGTAGGCTTGTCTTCAAAAATGTTCTTTTCCTTTCTATTGGTCCCTGATGTTTGATTTTTTAAGTTCAGTACGAGCTGTTTATTAGATTTGGAATCACGTAAACCATTCTCTACTTTGATAGTTTCATTATCATTTGGTACATTTTCACGGCTTTCTTGTAATCTTTCATTGGACTTGTCGTCTTCTTTAGCTAAGGAGACTCTTTCAGATTTACCCACTACAGCATTTTCATCTTTTTGTAAATTCTCAAAATCCAAAAGGGGTCTCTCGGTAATCTTTGGTGTTATTGGGGTGTCTGAGGCTTGTTCTTCATTCATGGCATGGGAAAATTTGCCATCGGCAAAAGTGGGTGGTGGCGATATGGGTATACTAAATGTCCAGGAGCTGGCATCTGAAGATGTTTTTGATGCCGTGTCCACTTGTGGTAATTGTGGCACACTCTTAACATCTTCCATTTCATTCACATTTTCGTTAGAGTCTTTAATAATTGTCAATTCTTCAGAAGATGTTGTCTCAGCAAGCGGCTTCACTAGAGTTTTACCCAATTTAAAATTGTACACTTTAACCATGTCATCGTCATCAGAACTGGATTCAAAATTTGATTTACATTCGGCTGTTGAAACTTCGGACGGTAAACTATCTGGAAGGGGTGAAGGTACGGGTTCCCCTATACCCGAATCGGCTTGTTTCGAAACATTGTCATCATCCATATTCGGATTTTTCGATCTATCAATATGGCTCTCGTAGCAAGAATCCTCTTCAGCTATGTCGGAGGACAGAGAATGAGGTTCTGGCGTGGGAGTACGATTTAAAATGACTTTGGACACATTTTTACTAATTGCATTACTCTCCATATCTAGATTCTTCAAGTCAGTTTCTACATCAGTAACATTGAGTAGGGTGGTTGTGGTCATACGCGGTATTGGTTTCGGTGTTTTACATGAATCTGTTTCTGCTTCCGACCTTCTCACATGCGAATCAGTAGATTTTTCACTGGTAAGAGTATCTAAAGATGTCTGTGATTTGTTGGTTTCACTTTCCAAAGGTTTAGGTATACTTTGTACCTTTGAATAAGACGTTTCCAGGAAATTTTCCAAACTTCTACTGGATGTTATTGGTGTGGTTGGTGTTGATGTGGCATTCGTTGAGGCTAATGATATATTGTCCTCTTGGTAAATGGATGAATTGCGGGGTGGTGGTGCTGGTGCTGATTTCTTTTTAATTTGTACGATTCGTTTTCTAGGTGACGGTTCTGGTAATTTACAAGTCCCATCCATTAGGTCACTGCCATCCAAATTTTGTTGTCTCTCCAGTTGGAAACGATTAAGAGCATTTTTCTTTTGCACTTGAGCATATAAAACGGTGTCGTCCGTATAACCATTTGAAGTGCTATCGATACTCTCGTAAATTTTCTCATCGTCTTCTTCTTCCATTTGTTGATGACCATTGCATTTGTTGCCATTTATGTCACTACGTAAAGTTATGGATTCGGTTTGAGATGTTCTTCTTTCCGAGTAATTTTCGTCCGTTATTCTATTTAGTGGAGTCTTTTCGGGTATAACACATTGACTAGGCGGCCTGGGTGCAGCCCGTTTTTTACGCGGCGGTGCTATAAGTTTCGTAGTTGCTGTTGCTGCCGCACTTGTACGAAATGTAACGGGTGCAATGACGGGTGTTCGGGTATAATTCAGACCTGAAGAATCCATGGAGTTTAACGAGTTGCTTGAACTATAAGGACTAGTAGTTTTTGTGGTATGCTTAGACATGCGACTGCTAAACTCTGAAGACGATGACAACGAGTCACGCATTATGGAAGTGCGATGCAATTTAATGATTTCATCGGCATTAAAAGTGTCGTACGATTCCGATTTGTGACATAAACGTATCTCTGACAGGCCCACCGCCCCAATAGTCAGTTCACAATTATAGATTTGACTAGGGTCAACTATAAAAAAGAAGGATTTTTCAGTATTGACAAAAACGGCTAGAGTCATATTCATAAATTACCTGGATTACGAAATTCATATTTCTCCGCATCCAATGATTTATTATCGCACACCAGCTCTAACAATTTACTTAATGATACTCGAGCCCCCAAACGTGTCACATATAACTGATCTTTGGGCAGTAACACGGTTATACGAAAAGTTTGTTCGAATGGGGCATTACTGGTGGCCACAGGTAAAGGTGTTATACGATTGTATTCCAATTGACTAGTGTCATTGATGGTATTGGTAGAAATTGATAAATTATTACTCGATTTGGATAATTTACCATTTGCTAAAGATTTTTCTAAAATCAAATGAGAATTATACAATTAAAATATTACGATTACACCTACAAAAGAATGCATTTGTTGAACCAACCCTTATTCTTTCTACCCAACCAACGATTGAGTGTAGAAAAGCTTGTTTTGCTCATTGTGGCGGAGCTCCTATAGCAGCTGGAGTGGGATTTGAGTTTAAGTTTTCAGTGTCCGTAGATTTCTTTCTTTCAACGACTTTTTGTAGATCTCCACGAACGGTTTTTAATACATATAAGTGTCCATGTCGTTTACACTTCGCTTTTTAATTAAAACTGTAAAGAGTGAAAAAAGGGTCGAACTGGCGTTAATTTTTGATCGCAATTTTTTATCTTATCTAAAATATGGCATCAATTTTTCCATGCAAGTAGCAAAACAATATGTTTTTGCTTAACACTCATGATTATCGTTAAATTCAAGTGATTACTCAATAAAGTATCTTAACAAGATAACGCTTTAAACGTTATGCGTGACGTTTTTTCTATAGTCTCAAGGAGACCCAATAAATTGATATTGATAATAAACCATTGAGCTGAACGGATTATAGTACAAATTAATAGTTTGTTAACAATTAGGGAAATATTTTTATACCTTCCGTATAATATATATATTCCCGTATACTAAGTTTGTCTTTCCGTTTGCAACATCCAGAAGGAGGCATCAGAGACCCTGCAAAACATATATATTTTTGATCAGAGTCAAACACTGAGTCTATCTAGACATATATGTCCGTATGTCCGCTGTTGTTGGCATTCTAACCGGCGTAAATTTTGAGATATTAAGCTGAAATTTTGTATAGGGTATAATCGGTCAAGAGCCACGCCCACAATCGACAAAAATATAGCTATCCCCTTTAGCGAAGTGTCTGCTATCCGAGCACGCCCACCATTTATAAAAAATCCATATTTAATGTAAATTTTAGACATAGACTATTAGAGAGCGTACCACGCCCACCATTATAGATGTGGAGGGCGTTTAATATTTGATCTTAGTTTTCTCACTTTTTTTTTTTATTTTTTCTTTTATTTTGAGAATTTCAGCCATAGACGCGGACAATCAATTTAATTTTCTGTGCAAATGTTTCAAAGAAAGATGCTTTCATCTGAAAATATTTCATAATTTTTATAGTAATTCTTGCATCATCATCATCTTCAATCAGAAATTATTACAAAATTTTTTTTTTTTTCTATAAAAACTTTATAGATAATAGTTGTAATTGTAGTTGTATCTTAGGTATATAAACAGAAAAATCACTTTTTTTCTTGAGCGCAATTAAACAAACAATTCAAGTGTTAATTTTATGAAAAACGTCGTTTTAGAAAATGTTCAGTTTTTCAAATGAATATAAATGACTGCCTCACTGAGGCTGATTGATAGAGTCGATGGTTCTAATAATAGTAAATAAATTATATTCACTGTGTAATAGAATAAATTATTATATTTGTAATGAAATATGTTCATATGACTAATTGATTAGATACGAAATTAAAACGTAATAATTTTTATTTAAGAAAAATTATTTGAAAAAAATTTCAATGATGTTACGACATAGTTATGTTTAACAAATCGAACAAGAAATTACTTGTGTGGAATGATAATAATAGTAGTAAAGCTGTAGTTGCAAACAAATATAGGTTTTCGATCGAATGAAATTCCAGAAGATTGTTATTTACAGCTTCTAAAATATATGTAATTCTTGCTAAATGTAATGAAAAAATAGCTAAATCAACTGAAGCTCCTATATAAGCAATATTTGATGATAAAGGTGGATCCTGTTCTATTATATTTCTTATTAGGAGTAGCTTAATAGATGAGGGTAATATTCAAAATCTTCGTCTGTCTATTGTTGGCATTCTCCCGATCGTAAATCTTGAGATATTGAGTTGAAATTATGTACAGACACTTTTTGTTTTTAGTTTTTGCATGAAGAACGCTATTTACAATGGGCAAAATAGGTCTAGAGTCACGCCCACAATCGATTAAATTCTGTCACAAAAATTGATCTTGTTACATAACTATATTTATAATTACTTCTTTCATCGATTTGCTAAAAATTGGCATGATCGGATACCAGACACGCCCATAATCGACAAAAATCTATATATCTTCCATAAAAATAAAACTAATGAACTACAAATTGAAATAATATGCATATCAACAATTATGCCATTGATTGATGATCCAAAAAATGGACGTGGTTGGATAACAGGCACGCTCACAATTTATAAAAAATTCGTACTCGGTATAAAAATCAAGCTGATATGTAATAAATACACTATTAGAGGGCGTAATAGACATACCTGTCATGCCCATTGCTCGTATATTTATGGGAAGGATATTTTAGATGTGGCCTAAGCCAAATTTAGTTATTTGACTTGTTTGCACTGGTTTAGATTTAATAGTTTATGTTTAAATACCTTCTGGACCTCGTTTTTTTTTTTTTTTTAGAAAAGTGAGATTCTAAATCAACACAGTCATGGGAAGTTGGTTTTGTGAGACTATCTCAGTTTTATTTATGTATTCCCAGCTTTGTTTTTTTTTTCTTTTTTAATTTAATTCTTTTATTATAATCTTCACTAATGATCAAAATTATATTCACTTGCTTTCGACTTTTTTTTTAACACTAACGTAGTAAAACATTTGCTTTGCCTTAAACACTTGTACTTTAATAGATTTTCTAAATGAATTTATTTAAATATTATTACCCGCATTATATTTTTTTCAATGACTGAGAAGAAGCACCTGTCACATATTATATTTCTCTGTCTTATTCGATTCTTCAATTAATTAAAAAAAAAAATCATATTCATTCAAGCGCATAATGACAGTAGATGTGAATTTACGTTGTTTTTTTTTTTTCATTTAAGAAAAAAATAGGAAAAATATTTCCAACAATTTCGTTGTAATGAAATGTTTTTTGTAACTTGGTAATGATTTCATTTGCATTTCAATGTCAAAACTATTAACTACATAGTGATGAGATGAGCAACTAATAAGTAACTGTGATTGATATTGTTAGAAACTAACGAGTCAACTATGAATAATTGATAGTCCGTTAAGGAATTTTACAGTGCGAGAGGGAGAGCTTTCAGAAATTGGAGCTTTTTTTGCAGTTATTGAAGAGCTGTAATAAATTGTTATCTTATACATTACATTGATGAGCTAATCGTTAAGTATTGCAGTCGTACTTGAAAGGAATGTTAAAATCAAATGCGTTTTAGAAAACGAAGTATTATACTTTACTGTGTTTTTTTTTTGTTTTTCAATTAAAAGGTATAAGTTTGGCATTCAGGCATAAATGATTTTCTAATGAACTTGTTCACTGATTTATTATTATAATAAAATGTTTGGATCGATTAGTTTAAAAATTCTATATGATGAGGCGCGAACTGCTTAGAACAGATCAAAGTTAATGGAATACGGCAATAAAACCAAACCAAAACCTGTCAAAACCTGCTGCTTTGAATGTAAAATCGGAAAAGTCGTAACCTTGCTTAACTTCTTCTTAAGCAATATGAGAAAGATGTTTATCTAGAATTACCGCCACAATCTCTATAACATTCTTAAACATTAAACCTTTTCATTGTCATTATCTAATAAAACGGTTTTCTAGGCTTTTAAACATATTTATCTTAGACGATATTATACAACCTGAGTGTGATGTTGCGTGTTTACTTCTAGATTTTATTACAGTATATTATTATGATTGTTTTCAATAACCCCCCCTTGGATACTCTTCATTAAGAATACGACTAAATAAAAAATGCACTAAGCCGCGACTTTACATTCTAAATATTATTTAATAGATTTAGTCACGCATTTTCAACATTCATATAAATTGTTTTTTTCTTCTTTTTCTGGGGTCATTGTTATTCCAAGTGGTTTCTTCTTTAGTAGGTTTCGGTTAAGAATGGATTTTATGATTATTTGTGCGTGTGTGTGTGTGTGTACGGATATGAAAACAATCAAGTGTCACATGTTGATGAAGTCATATTAAAATAAAATAAAGGCATTGAACAATTATTTTTTTATTATTTTTGTATGCCAAGAATTTTATAAATATATTTACATTAATTAAGTATTTTAGGGGTTTTGTTCTTTTCTATATGATTTTATACATGGTAAAAGACAAATTGATTGCAAAGGAAGTGTTAATTATAAGTTTGTTTAAATTTTTTTTGCTGTTATGGCTATTTTCATAGCCTTCACATAAGATGGGCGGTATTTTAAGTTTATCTTTCCATTTGTAATAGCTAGGAGAAGGCGTCTAAGATTTTACAAAGTATCAGTATCAAAAACTGATTAATCTAGACATAAATGTCCGTAGGTCCGTCTATTATTGGCCCTCTTTTGTTTGTAAATTGTATGAAATTTTATACAGACTTGTAAATTGGGCAAAATCGGTCAAGAGCCACGCCCACGTTTCATAAAAATCGATTTACCTGCCCCAAATATTGAGCTATAAAGTTGATATATCGTATAAATATTTATTATTACACCATCCATTGATAAGGCAAAAATGGGCGGGGTTAGATAACAGACACACCTACAATTTACAAAAATCAAACTCTACTTAATGTATACCTTAACTAAAACGTGATCTTTACACTATTAAAGGGCATAATCGTGCAGCTGCCACGCCTACCATTTGTATTTATATGTGGAGGGTATTTAAGATTTGGCTTAAGCCAATTGTAGAGTCTTTACTTGTCTTCATATGTTTTCGAAATTTATGCAAAAAAGTTCGATAGCTTTTTAATTTTTGCACCATATATGTTACAATTCCTAAATGGTTATGGTTTGTAAAGAATTTATTACGATAGACGTATGAGTTTAATAGAATTTGAAAAATTTGCAAAAATTTGAAACTACTGCTATTCATTTTATTACCTTGTTTTGATCATTTATATAAAATATTCAAATAAAATATTATATAACCCTTAAGCAGTTTATATATACAATGAAGCCTTCTTCTATACAATACTACAATATTAAACTCTCTTGTAATTTATTTATTCTTAATTGATTTTTTAAGGAAAAAAAAACCCATTTTCTGACGTGTCAATGATTTCATTATTAGTCAGTCTTTTCCACCAGCATTGTATAATAATTAAGTTAACTTGATTTTTTAATTAAAACTGTACGAAGCAAAACTAAAACAAACTTTGAATAATGCCACTACAAATAGTTAATTATTGCTGGCGATAATTTAGTGCACGTGATGATTGATTTCCTTTAGTTTTTGAACTTTAGCAGTAATATAATTTTTTCTTGTTTTTATACTCTATACATAAGATGGGAGGTATACTAAGTTTGTCATGCCATTTGCGACACCCACAAGTAAGCATCGGAGACCGTATAAAGTGTTTGTGTAATATATGTTCCAAGACGATCTGATGTTGACTTTCTCAAGGTTGCAAATTTTTAAAAATTTTAAAATCCCAGATCGGTTTTTAAATTGGGAAAAATCTGTTAAGAAACTGATTTTGAAAATAAAATTTAAACCATATATGTATAATTACCTTATCAAAGAGGAACCAAAATAGGGAGTGAGCTAATAATGCCTACAATTAGAAAAAAAAAAAAAACGTACTCAGCATATAACTCGATTTACAAGCTGATAATATGTACATAGACGGTCCACGTCACGTCCACCCATAGTATGTAGATGTGAAGGGTACTTAAGATTTGACCTATAAACCAACCAGTTGGTTTTTTTTTCCTCGATTTTTTACAATCAACTGAAATATTCGCCATGTTAAGATAAGAGTTATGATAACGATAAGATTCTTTGTTTATAAAATTCCTCAATTCATTGCATAAAGATATGCATAAGAATGTTAAAACATTTTAATAATTATTATGGAAAAAATTTTAGAAGGTAGCAATTGATTAGAAAAATCGACAATTTAACGATGAAACGTTTTTAAAAATATACGAAAAGTCGCAAGGTCTTGAGTTCAAAATGAATGCCAACTTAGAATGAATCATGATATATAGTAGTTCAAGGCCTTACATAAAATTTCAATCTCAACAATGATTTAGTCATATCGAGGGTATTGATGAAAATGCTTCAGCCAGAATAGTAGGTCGCTCAAGAGTAAGGAACTGGGCAAACATTTGCTAGAATTAACTGAAAATAGCGCCTATGGGGATGTAACAGGGCTAAGATTTAAATAGGTTATACTGGACAGTAATGATGTTGATGATGTCTGAAGTAGTAAGTTTAAGAAGTGAAACATATTTTCCTAGCTAGAAAAGCTTGAAATGTTTTCTCACAACTTTGTCTTAAACAAACGGAAGGACCTAAGTTAGGATATGATTAAGATAGTATAAAGAAGAAAAAAATGGCTAATGATTTCTAGCTATCATCGGTTAATACAGGATGAAATTAACTTACATTTTAAATGTTTCAAATCATCAGAACTACTATTAAACGACCTTTGTTCATATGTTCTTCCCGATAATAATTACACAAAACTTGAGAAAAATGTTATATTTTTATAGATTATTTAGACATTACACCAGTCTTTTACTGTTCTTTTCTAAGCAGGACTTTTTTTTTTAGCAAAAATTCAACAAGCCTTCAAACAAACACTTTATAAATAATTTCATTAAATTTTTATTCGCATTTTCTTTTAATTAATTTCATTACTGCAATTATTTTTTTTTTTTATTTGAATCAAACTACACGTGTAAACGTGAACATTTGCCAAACGACGCGTAAAAACTGAAAAACTTGTTAAATGCAAAAAAAAAATGTACAGGCATCCGCGTGAACACTAAAAGCTAAGTAATTATTATAATAAACAGATATAAACCTAGAAACGTGTGAGCGTGTGCGTGTTTATAAAAAAATCTATATATATCAACTCATTTGTATCTTTTATCATAAGTAAGCTACTTGGTTCTGTTTTTTAGATTTTTTATTGTACCTTTTTTTTTTTTGTTTTCTGTTTGTTTTTTTATGATAAGAAGTTTCTTTTTTATTTAATTGCTTTTCTCTCTTTATTTTTTTGCAGGTACGTACATTAATTTTACACTTGTAATGATGTCACCAGTTATAAATTTTATTAATAACAGGAAGAATAAGAAGGTATGTTAATGACGGTTAATAAGAGAAATAAGGTCAAACGTTTTAATATATTTTTTTTTTGTTTATAAGAAAAAGTGAGAGTTTTTTATAAACAGGTTAAAGATAGAAAAAATACAAGATGCCTTAGAATGAAAACATTATTGGAAAGGAATGGAGAATAATTTAAATGCAATTTAGTCTGCCTGTCTGTATTTTATTATCATAAAACTTTCAATATAACCTTTTTTATACCCTCCACATAAGATGGGGAGTTTACTAAGTTTTTCATACCGTTTGCAACATTGATCAGCATCAAAAACTGCATCGATTTAGACATGTAGGGCTGAAATTTTGTACTTTTAGTTTTTGCACGCAAATCGCTATTTAAAATGGGTACTATTGGTCAAGAAATGAGCCACTTGAAATTTGGTATGCGTATCGATGTGCCAAAAATGGGCGTGTTCAAATAACAAAATAATATTTGTTTTAAAAAATTTAGCACTAAGTTTTTAGTACACATTTTTGTATTTTATTGCATTCTCTTTACTATTACTATTCTTTTTAGCACTAATTTAGTACATTTTTATTTTTAGTACTCGAGTACTAAAAGTTTTAAACAGTTTTTAGTACTTACGCTTGACTTTTCCGTATTTTTTTTTAACAAAACTCTAGTCTTGATACTCAATACTATGTAGAGTATAGATATTTCAAGTTGAACTGTTGTTTGTAATATTATACAATAACAACAACAAAAATTAATAAATATTCTTTAAAACTATACCAAGAGAAATTGTATCATTTAATAGATAAATGCAATCTTGGCAAATGGTGACACTTGTACGCGGCACATAATTTACTACTTGTCACTTTGTCATTTGTCTTCCGAATGGAAAAAAAGTTTTTTTTTCTAATAAAAATTGCTTTATTGGCCTCTTTAGAAATAAACAGATGCTTTCAAGATACAAGTGCAACGTCTGTTTTTAAAAGTGGCTGAAAAACAACTAATAATTATTAAAATACAAATTGACAATAACTCCAATCATGGTTATAGTCGGGGTGTTTTTTTTTTTTTTTATATTCTTTTCGAATAATACTTTTACTGTAGGTTTTCATTGAATTATAAGCATAAATACCGAACGCCCGCATTATTGTAGATGATGTTTGGCGGATTGTGTGATGATGATGGCATCACCAATGCAAAGCATCTCTAACCTGCATGCATCATAACTTCAAGGTAATAGGTGCGCGCTTTATATAAATAATTTACCTTAATTATAATCAATAATCTTAATATATTTTATATAAAAAAATACATCCAAGTATGTAGAATATTTTAATTATTGTATTGTCGTGTAGTAGTTTTCTAATAATATGATTAAAACACACACCAAAACGGAAACCTAGCCTTGATGATGATGGCAATGGTTTGATAGTGATGATGATAGTAATCAATAATTCTATGGAGGTTGAAACTATGGTTAAGTTTTATATTATTTATATATTGTATGTGCCTGCCTACTCATTAAATGCTAGAGTTTCATTTCAAATTGGATGAAAACATGAAATTAAATGCATTTCACACCTTCTTCCGTCCATCACTCTGTCTTTATACCACATACATTATATGAAACTTTTGTTTCTTTTCTACTATTGTACAATTTTATTTTATTTAAACATTATAATCATTTGGAATACAATCCTTGCAGTGGCTACTGTGACGTATAAATATTGTAATCTATGTGAAGAGACTGTTAACTGTGTAATAAAATTCCTTTCGCCTAGGTCGTCGAGAAGTCAGTTATTTACTTTCTCTTCATTCACTCTTTTATATTTTGTGTATATTGTACGTCAACTGTAATTGTTGATGTAATTATGGTTCAAAGTAGCATTTTCTTTTCTTTTCTTTTCTTTTCTTTTGTTTTTTGTGGTGTTGTTTTAGTGGTTCAACATTCACTATTTTTTTTTTTTTATAGGCTAAAGTATAATGTTTTCTGTTCAAAGCACATGTATTATAAACTCTCAAGATAATACAGGGTGAATAGGAGAATTACAGTGTCCAACATAGAAAAAGTAATAATTTTTTGGAGAAAAAAACACCCTAAAATATACATTTAATTCTCTTTTTACACGATAGATATGTTCACAAAAAATTCGTGTAAGAAAGGATATTGGCTAAATGGAAGAATAGTAGATTGGTTCCAGACCTAAAATCGTGAAAAAAAACATTTTTTTTTTCATTTGAACTCGTGTTAAATCAAATTCGTGTAAAAAAAATTCGTGCAAAAAGAGATTTAGGTGTATTTCTTTTTCAGTAGTATAAAAATCTGAAATAAATCTCAAATAAATTCGAATATTAGTCGACGGTAATTGTTTTTTGCACCAAAAAGGTGCGGTAGTTTGTGGAATCAGTGCATTGCGTATTGCAAGATTAAATGTTTAGTATACAAACAGTAGTATACTTTAAGGCATATAATGTGTTCACAAATCACTTTTTCCCCCTTTTAAAAAACATGTATTTCTTTGGCACTATCTCTGTATAAAAATGTTAAGGTTAAGGTTATAATAAATATAAAAAAACAAGTGAGCAAACTACAGGGTTTAGGGTTTTTATCAAAATTGTATTTTTTTATAATCAATAACGGATGAAACTGCAGGCTAAACAATCAATAGAAGCCACTTAGTCATAAAATACTTAACTGGAATGTTTTTTTTTATAAAATCCTATATAAATACGCTTTACTTGGAAAGCATCGTACTTTTAAAGGGTCTTTGAAACAAGCCTTATCGGCTTGTTTTGTAACTTTTAATAAAACTCAGTCACTTGGCTAATATGATTAATATTGAATAAAATCGTCAAGTCTAACAACTGCAGTTATATTACTTTGCCTTTTAAGCATACAGAAGAACGAATTTAACCTAACCCAAAACCATCATGACTTGACTTTCATTATCATCATTATTCTTGTAGTAGTTGTTATTGTCGTTGCCTAGTTACTATTAATGTTTTTTTTTTTCTAACATTTCATGAACAGTCGTGACTCATGTTCCATGTATGGTTTATCCGTATGTCTGTTCTTTTTTCAACTTAGTTGTTTATTAGAAAATTTTCTTTATTAGCGTTTACTCTACTTCAACTTTGTATATGGAGAAATAAGAGATTTAGAAAAAAAAAAAATGGGTTTCCTGTTTAAACAACTCGCTTAGTCAGTTAATCGGTCCGTCAGTCCGTCAGTAATGTGATTCTTAAACTATCATTGTTTTTCAATGTTGTCTATTTTTAGAATTAAATTAAAGATGATTCTTCTTGTTCTTCTTCGTTTTCTTTTTTTTCTTGTCACCAATCTAAAAAAAATGTAAGAAATTAGGTTTCTTGCCTAAACAACTTTGTGTTGATCAGTCCATCAACGTTTCTATTTGTATAGTTTTACAATAAAAGTGTTTTTCATTCTTCTTGTTGTTGTTTACATTACATTTACATTTGATGTATTCTTACAACTACTGTTATCTAAAATATGTTCGAGTGTATTAAACAGAGACCGAACATGTATTAGATTTTCACCTAAAACTATGTCCGAGCGACTTTTACATAAAATTTATGAACAAATATTCCTCCTTATCTATCAATAAGATCTACATTGCAATAATTCCATACACAATGATACAGACGGACAAACAGACATGGTTAGATGGTGACTCAGAATGTAGAAGTACTCTGCTGTCCTCCATTCTTAAGAGTCTATAATGCTTTTATCTAGGTTTTCCGAATGTTTAAACAAAGTAATATGTACTCTCAACCTTAGATTGATATATTGTATAAAATCAAATAAAAAATGCCACACCCACATTTAATTATACCGATCAGATTGCAATAATTGATTTAACCATGTCCGCCTGTTCATTCATGCATTTATATCTTTACTTTACTTTACATCGCAGTGACTGAAATTTTTTGATGAAATTGGCGCACAGGGATATTTTTTGGGCCAAGGAAAATAGATGTGGTAGAGTTTTAGCAGGTCTTTCATTTAAAATAAGTTTTTATAGAATGAAAATTTGAATATTTTTTTAAATAAATTTTGTAATAAATAAAAAGCTTAATAGGATCCATTTTTAAAGCCTTTTTATTCGTACATCCATACGTAAAAAACTTAAATTCCGTTCCCTTAAAGTCTTCCATTTAACCCATGATGTAGACTCGTGCATGGGGAGTAGATGCCCCAAGTTTATTGGGAAGATCTTACAAACGCAGAGGTTTATATAAATTCTTTAAATGGAATCTAGTTTTTTACCTTTTTACATATTTAGCTTTAGTTGGCATTTTTTTTTTATTTTTTAAGAGAAATCGAGGTTATGTTATTTGTCACAAGAGTCAAAAAGTAATCATAAATTAATTTAACAGTTTTTAATTCTTCAAAAGTAATTTCTTTTTTAATGACAATTTTTTTTTTTGTTCAAAATGTATCACTTTAACTTTAAATAAGAGCATTAGGTCAGATTGTTTATACGATCTACTAGTTTAAGTGCATCATCATCATATGCCAAAAAGTGTCGCGAATATGCATTTATTAAATATATAACATGTAGGAATGATGACATGTTTGAAGTTGCAGTACTAGATGTCACAAAGTCTTTCTTTCAAAGTTTTTCTATCTTTTTTTTTTTATTTTTTATTATGAGAAGAAAAAGAAAAACAAAACAATTGAAATCATTTCTGTTATGTGGCATTTATTTTAACTTTCTCATAGAAATCTGGGTTCGTCACTTAGTTTTAGCGTGAATGCATCCCTAAATATAATTATGATGATGTTATGCCTAAAAGTTTGAGCCTTTGCGCTATATTTTTAATATATAATGAGTTTCTAAAGTACATTTTATTAAGTCAATATATACGAATTTTTATTCAGCGAAAATTTTTAGGAATATATTCCGACTTTCTTTCGAAGCTTATGATCGCTTTAATCAAATGAGGGTAGACAGGTTTGTTTAGATCGACTCAATATCAAATCAAAGTATATTGTATTGTTTAAAATCCGATTCAATGGATTAAAGAAAAATTATTCAGATACTTTTTTGAAGTCATTGACTTATAAATTATTCACTTTCAAGGGTGCCATAGGCCAAAGACTTTCACAAATCAATGTTTAATGAATAATAATAATCTTAAAAATGATGAATTAGAATATAAAAATTTTCATAATTACCCAAAATAGAATAAAACTAAAAAAAAAAATCACTGTATATAGTTTTAGTCCCAATATTTACTAGTATGTGCGTTGCATGTATTCTTCTCTATAATCCAAAATAAAATTTTTCGTAAATTTTGTGGGTATTGCTGTTATGCAAACGCCTTTTCAATTTTTTGTGCAGATTTTGGCCCAAGCAGTGCTTAATTATGGTGATTTTTGTGACTGTACATGCTAATCAAAAATATATCATATAATTAGTATGGTATCTAAGGTTACGTTCTAATGCTTTTGCGTAGTTTAACCCTCACTCTTAAGACAATAAACCGAAATAAATTGAATACTTAATAAGTTTTATTATATTATGCAAATAATTAAAATTCGTGTAGACAAATTAAAGAGACGCATTCCAGACTAAGGCTTTATTCAATTCAATTTTATCCATTAAATATATAACAACTTTCATAGAAGTAACACAATTTATAAAGATTAGTTCAAAAAACAAAAGTGTTTTCTATAAAAATGAATTTAATTTCACGATATTTCAATAAAACTTTCGTTATGAAGACAAGGAAAGTCTGTACCATTATAACTAGTTCCGGTGATCGGTATTTTTCAAATGACAAACTTTTCACCATTAATAAAATGAATCGCCAAAAAGATGAAGATTTAAATGGAAATGTAGAAAGTGGTACATCATGTGGAACACCTTCAGGGTATGCATTTCTCTGTAAAAATATTTGTATACCCACCACAGAAAGTTTAACGTTCCGTTTGCAATATCTGGAAGGGAGGGATCAGAGACCTTACAAAGTTTATATTGATCAGTCCGTTTGTCTGTAATGAAAAATCTTGCAACTTGCAAAAATGGAGACATCGATTTCAAACTTGTCATATTGTTATTGAAAAGGGGCATTATCGGTTAAAGAATTCGTCCACAGTTATACAAAAATTGAAGAAAGATTTGATATCGTTTCGCGAAATATTTTTCGCTTTAAAGTGGTGGGTATTCAATATTTGGCCTAAAGCAAAATAGTACTTTTTTTTATTCTTTATTTTTTGTAAACAATTAATTTTTAAAAATTGATTTAGAGAAAAATTATCCATGTCAACGACCGCCAATTTGATAAAAGCTGATCGACATGAGCTTGAAGCAATGTGGCCAGGTGAATATATAAATTATTGCTTTTAAAACTATAAAGTTTAGTATAATTAACAAAATTAACGTAGAAATATATCAATATGAGTAAAAATAATTCATTTCTTATTGAATATAAATACAAAAAACTAAAAAAAAAATATTCATAAGTGATTTGGTGGCATAAAATTGTGGGAAGTTTGTATCAGTTTGTATTTGTATTTTCTTTTAACCACGCCTACTTCTCTAGACTAACCTAAATGAAATTTTGTAAAAAATTTAGTGTGAAATATTGAGTGGTATACTCTGCCTTTTTAAATCTATTATGACCTGACCTGCAACCAAAGAATTAGTATTTAATGGTCTCTGAAACCGTTTTTATATTCTTCACATATAATGGGGGTTCGTTATTCCGTTTGCAACAACCGTCAGAAACCCTGCAAAGTATACATATTCTTGATCAGATAAAACCGAATTGATCTAGACATTTATGTCCGTCTGTCCGTCTGTTAATAGCACTCCCATGATCGTAAATTTTGACATATTAAGCTGAAATTTTACAAAAACTTTTAATTTTTATACACAAATGGACAAATTTGGTTAAGAGCCACGCCCACAATCAACAAAAATCTTATTTATGGGACTTTAAACATATTTATAATTATTCCCTCTACCGAAAAACAGACACACCCAAACGTTTTTAAATCCTAAAATTTTATTACAGTCATTGCGCAAGATCTTACCGAATATGTGCATAGTTTTACGGGCCAAGAAACATCTGATTGGTTTAAACGTGTAAGAGGATTACTTTAACAACAATTGTTGATTAAGATTAAATATTGAATGTAAATTTAAGGTTTTGGAATACAATCTTACAATGGGTAAAATATATCGCGCTTTATTAGCGCAAGCTGCATATAAAAGTTTAGTTGCAGAAAAAACACCAGCCAACTTAAAATTGTCACGAATTCTTGCCTGGTGCTTGGAGTTGGTAATGAACAGCAGCATTCTTATGTTAAAAGAAAAGGAATTATCTTTCTTTCTACACATCTTCTTCTTTCAGCAACAATCATTTTTTCTTATATTTGATGATGTCATGGACGAAAGTATTACCCGTCGCAAAAAATTGTGTTGGCACAGAGTAGATAATGTGGGGTTTAAAGTTTTAAATGATGGTCTAATGTTACAACATTCGATATTTTATCTCTTGAACAAATATTTTCATCATTTGGAGTGTTGCCGAGATCTAGTCAACTTATTCCACGAGTCGATAAAAATAACTACGTGCGGTCAATATTTGGACATGTTAATAGGAAAACAAAATGTTGCAACTTTTACCCGAGACAAAGTCCGAAATATTGCATTAAATAAAGGAGCCTTTTATACATTTTATGTACCGGTAGCATTGGCCATGCATTTGGCCGGGTAAAGTCAAATGATTGTACGATTTGTATGAAATGAAAAAAAAAAAAAAAAAGGTTCACTTTATTCCAGATGTAAAGATATTAAGGCTTTTGACGAAGCCAAGGCCATTTTACTAGAATTGGGTGTACTGTTTCAAAATCAAGATGACTACTTGGACATATTTAGTTCAACAAAGGTGACGGGCAAAGTTGGCACTGATATCAAAAATAATAAATGTACCTGGTTAGCTGCTGAGTGTATGCATCGTGGCAATGAAGCACAGAAAGCTGTATTGATGGAATGTTATGGATCCAGCGGCAAGTATTTCTTTAACGTTGTTCTACGAAATTTAGCTAAAGGTTTATATCTGCTTAGATCCTGAAAAGATTGCACGCGTTGAGCAACTGTATAAAGATATGAAACTGCCCACTATTTATGAGGATTATGAAACAAAAATGTTTCAAAAAATTAAGCAACAATTAGAGCAAACATCGAAGAATGTGCCAAAGGATGTAATTTTAAACATGGCCAATGAAATAGATCGGAGAGCTATGTAGGAATTTTACTGAATTAAAAAAAAAAAATTAAATGGAATTTTGGAATCACTCTGTAATCTGAATTTGTCTTAATAATATTTTTTTAAAAATGTTTTTTTTTTTTTTTGAAAATTTAAATAAGTAAGTAAGCAGCCAACGTTTAACAGAATGTCACACCTTATGGTTGGTTATGTGGCCGTATGACGCAAGTATTTCTACGATTACAGATATAAGTTTTTTGTCTTGGCTCCTCCACAATTCTCTCCGCGGCTCGTTTACAATTCGACTAAATAATTCTTTAAATGAAATTTTCACATTTATTGACCTACTATTGTTGGCCCTCTAATCCAATTTCCAGGTTCGCAAATGGCTACGTTTTACAAATATAACAAACACAGTACAAAAATTCTTTTCAAAAACACTTCAGCACCAGTTTTCTTAACAATTTTGAAGCTATTTGTAAAGATTGTGAAGAAGCATCATTTAAACATGTCTGCTTGACTGGGTTAAACGGTATACAATTTTTGTGGATGTTTTTAAGCGAGTTTTTGTTCAAAATTTTATAAAGATACGCCCATAATTTATAAGCTTAATTACGGGTGATAAATTTTTTTTGTCAATACTTAGGTGGGGGTAGTCAAGATTTAGCCTAAAGCATGTATAAATTTGTTTGTTTGTTTTTGTTGCTGTTATTTTTGTTTTGCTAAACAACATGCGTGCGTGCTGCGCCCATTTTTTTCGATTGGCACGTTCGGTGACAGAGGCGTAAAAGTATGTGTTGTGAATATTTGAAGAATGAATTATGTTGTTGTTGTTATTAAATGTCTTGAACATCATATTGGTGTTGATGTTTTTCTTTAAGATGGCTCGTGTATAACTATGTAAATAATAACAAGTGGACGTACAGACATGTGTTCAAATGGAGAAACAGCTAAGAAGGAAACTTGCTTTTAATTATTATTTAGGTGCATAAATTTCTAAAAAATGAAAAAAATGTGTGAATATATAAACATACACTCACAAATCTTCTAATTCTTTTATTTTTGTTTTGTTATTTGAGCAAAACAAAAAACAAAAAAAAATATTTAATAGTTTTTTTTCCACCTTTTAGTTGTTTTTCTTCTTTCATCTTTTTTTTTTTACATAATTTTTTATTGCATAACTTTATGAATGAAACTAATGTTATGGTGACTGAATGAATGATGATTTTTTTTGCTTGGCTGGCAGTTATTTATAATAATTTACTGTGAGCTTAGTAGATTAAAAAAAAAAATCAAACAAAACACGAAATCTTACATAATTATTTATAATAATAATTTGTTCTGTTTTCTTTAATTTATTATATTTAATGCTTTATTAAAAGTCCAGAGATTCTCAGTGTTTTCATTACTAATAGAGAGCCTTTCCTGTGCCTGTGTCCCTTTTGCACTATTATTGTTTATATTGATATACAAATGACTTTTTATACAGCTAATAATTCTTGTTCTTGAATAGTAGTACGTATCCTAAGATTTCTTTCCAAAACTTTTCATTTTTTATCTGTAATTTTTAGCTTTCCTTACATTAATGATGTGAATAATTAGTAAGGTTGTATAATAATTTGGCATTTTTATATGATAGATAATGGGTGCGCTTTTTTCCTTTACACTCATGTACTTGTACATTGTGAGAGTATGTGTGTGTGTGTGTAAGCAGAATGCGGTTATTTATTGAACGTGCTTACCTTTCATGTTAAAATTTTCACCAATTTTTATTCAGTGGTTATTGTTGTTGTTGTTTTTGTTTAAGAAAAGTTACTTTCACATTTCTCCAAGTCAGAAACCGAAAGACACACTCATACGTTTAAAGGTTTATTATGTAGCCGATAGAAATTCATAGAAAAAGTTAATAAAAAAACTAAATGTATTGTAGTTTGGAACAATTCATACATCCCCTCCCCATTTACATATAAACTGTTTACGCGGCAGGTTCCTAAATAGTGTAATATATATTAGAAATTGTGAGCGTGGAACTTAACTCAATTTCGCTTAATGTAAATAACAACCTGAAACTAAAAACATTAGCGCTGAACATCTCAAAACCATAGATAAACATAGGGACGCATATGTTCACAGATCGATCAAAATTTTGATGCTGACTAAGAGTTTTTATACTTTGTAGACTAACTGAGGCCTTCCTCTGGGTATTACAAACAGACTTACAAATTTAGTATACCCTCTTTCTTATAAGGAGGGTGTAAAAGAAGAAAATTTATTGCAAATTTTTTTTCATAAAATTTCAAATAAAATGAAAATTGATTTTGTGTGCGTGTATGTGTGTTATAGAAAAACCAGTAATAATAATGCCAACTAGTGTGTGTGTATAGTGTGAGGCCCACCTCTAGACAGGTGTGCATACTGCGTGCATTTAATATGTAAACTCTATCTACTCTACTACCGTTAGAGTTTCCTTTACCCAATGAACCAATTTCAATAATATAAATATTTTGTTTCATGTTTTGTTCATTTTCCTCTTCTTTTACTACTTTTGTTGTTGTTAGTGTTGTACGTTTCACTTGATTATAAATAGCATGATATGTACATGTTTTGATCACAGCACTCACTCAATGTTGTCTTGCTTTACTCAATGGTCAATAAGAGCGAAAGAGTGAACAGATTATACAGTAATAATAGCACGTATATGTACGATATCACTCTCTGCATGACTGAATATGTGAGTATATATGTGTATACACAAAATATATTGAATTTCCTTGAAATGACTTCCAACCGACTATTAATGTACAAAAACAGTAATTAAATTGAGCACTAATAGAGAAGAAAACACGATTCCGTTGTAGCAATTGTATGAATTATCGAAAAGTGCGAGGTGGAGAGTGTAGGCAAAATTGCAATATCATTGAACAATTAGTGGTTAAGTAATGGAAGGATATTATTTATGTTAATAAAATAATTATTTTTATAAAATCATTTAAACATTTATTGGGAGTTTAAATGTTTAAAAATATTGAAATATTTTTATAAAATATGAAGAAATTAGTACAAATTCATCTGAGATATTTTTGGGAATTAAGGACTGAAATAGTAAAAGTTTTAAAGTAAAGAAAAATTCCATCCAAAATTTTCCATCGTACTGAAATTTTACTCATTCGGTTCTGAGGTAGTGTAGGCATTACGATTATTCCAACGTGGCAGTTGTCTTTTTGCAATTTTTCCATTTCAATGGAGAAAAAAATATTAATGTGTAGAAAAATATACAAATATACAAATGGAGGGAATGAAATTTGAGAGATAAATTTATGATAATGGCAATAATAACAGTACATAAATATTATGTGTAAAGATGGTCATATAAAATAGATAAAGAAATAATGGATAACAAATCAAACACAAAAATGGAAAGTGAAATTGTAATATGATCTTCTCACACTTGCTATTGTACACACACGCCATTTGCACCAATAATAGATTTATGGGAGTTGTATGTGTGGCAGTCATGATTGCACTGCTAACAGAGCAGCAGCATGCAGTGCATGGAATGCTGTTTTCCATAAATATTTAACGAGTGTTCGTTTATTGCTTAAGAGAGACCAGTTTCATTAATCCAAATATTTTACTGTACGATTGTTGTAGTTGGTTTCATTGTTAGCCATTGTCATAGCCGCCACTACCTAATTTGAAATATTTGAAAAATGCTTTATGTGGGTTTTTTTTTTTTTTTGAGCCTTAACAGTTAGAGTCTGTGTTGGAAAAGTAGGCTACATGATCATTTCGATTTATTTTCATTCTTCCTTTTGTGTGTATGGTTTATTTAATTTTTATGGACTTAAAAAATAGAAAATAAAAGCAAAAAACAAACAAAAATTCCACAGACACACACACACACACAAACTCTATTGTTGAACTTACCACACAATGGCACCTGACACAGCTGGCAAGTATCTGGTTTCTAAGGCAAATGCATTAAATATATTTACACAGTACCAAACTAATAACAAATTGTTGTTGTTGTTGTTATTATTGTTGTCTTACTTAGACTCATTGAAGGTTTCGTTTCGTTTCGTTGTTTTTCTTCAATTTTCTGACATCGTTGCATTCATTTTTCTTGCTTAACGTAAAATTGCAAATTAAGAGTTTTCTTAATTGTTAATAAACCATGATAATGATCTTTTTCCTTTTTGAACAAAAACAATTGCAACAATAAAATAATCAAATTAAACCTTGAGACAACCTTGTGTTATATAATGTACTCAAGTGCTAAATAACAATTTACTTTAAAGTATATTTTTACAATATAATAAATTCAATACTAAACTTATTTTCTGAGAAATATTAATGATAGCACTTTACTCATCTCTTAAAATATTAATAATTTTGATCAGCTTTGATTATTTAGTCATTCTAAGTCATTACATACCCACCAGCATTAAATCATCATAATTATGTCCGTCTGTCCATCTACGGTAAACATTCTCCCGGTCGCAAATATTGACCTATCGACTCCAAACTTTGCAGAAATTGTTAAAGCTCTAACAGGCATTGGTTTTGAAATTAGGCAAAATTGATCGAGGGACACACGCACAATTTAAGCAAAAACTAAAGAACGGTCAACGGGGCTGTTTAAGTATCACTGCTTTAGATAGCTTGAAAATCGGCGCTCAAGTTTCTTATAGGATTTTGGGGGGATCTTAGATATGCTCTATACTTATATGCAAACTGAAGGCGTGGCTGGTTTGTGAT
The DNA here is from genome assembly GCA_963978525.1 of Ornithomya fringillina. Lineage (NCBI taxonomy): Eukaryota > Metazoa > Arthropoda > Insecta > Diptera > Hippoboscidae > Ornithomya > Ornithomya fringillina. The sequence goes on from OZ021693.1 coordinate 23,424,864, forward strand.
TAAAAACTTTAAAAGTGTATAAAATACGTATAAACTTACACGTCGGTTTTCGTACAAGACAAGGTTTTTTTTTTTTGAAATTTGTAAGCTTGGCTTGTCTGCTATCCGACCCCATCCACAATTTACGATTATGAGTATTTCAACAATTGAATATATTCCTGACCAGCATTAAAATCTGAGTAGAAATAAAGATGTCGGTATGTCCGCGTTATCATAACACTGAGATATTTAGCTAAAATCCGGTGCGGATGTTGCGAGTTTTTGATGCTGATCATGAACATACTTGTGGGGTTCTGCGTGTTGCAAACGGAATGACAAACTTAGTATATCGCCCGTCTTATGTGTATGTGGTATTAAAACTCTAAGGCGGATATAAACCATTAATTGAATTTAATTGATGTGATAGTGAAAAGAAAATTCACAGACATTAACACACCATTCATTCTTTTTTTTTTTTTTTTTTGTTAAATTGATTACAATCCATAGACAACAACAAGCACCATAAATTTTGCGAGTAAGCTATAATAACAAGCACATCACTATTAGAGAGCATTAAATCTATCCATCCATCCGTCCAACCATCTATTCAGCCAATTGACATGATGGTGTTTTTTCTTTATGTGAATGATGGCTAAACAGACAATTTTTCAAATGCAAATAATACGTTAAGTAGCCACAGAAGAAAAGAAAATAAGTTACAGCAGTTTACACGCCATCACACAGTTAGTTAGACAGTCGCTTATACTCGTTGTTTGCAGTCAATGCAGTTCCGATGAATAATAAAATTTGTATGAAAATGCAAGTAATTGCACAAGCACACAACCAGTAAGCCTCAGCATACAATAATGGTTAAACAAATATAAATACAAGCTAACCAACCAAACAACCAAACAAATGAGCATCAATTACATTGAATATATATGCGCGGTAGCGACATAGCCTCAGTGCCGCAGAGTGTGAAGGGTGATGAAATGTTTCAAAGCCAGACAATTGGCATTTTGTATGAGCGCGTTTTTCTTTTCATTCTACACATATTTTGTAGACAAACCATTCTTCATTTATGCTCTGTCTTCTTCTTCTTCTTCTTCGTCTTCTTCTTTTTTTTATGATACTTTGCAAATTGAGGAGATGCAGCCAATTAAGCAAGAGTCACAATAACAATAACAACTCTTTTGTTGCAATAATCACAATAATAATAATAATAACAAGAAGAAGAAGAAGAAGAACAAGTACGAGATCTATTCATTTCATCCGCCACAAAAAGATGTTAATTTAAAGCCTTACTTAAGCTACAAAACAAAAAATTTTTTAACAACAACAACAACAACAACAACAATGCTATGAATAGCAAAATTAAGCGATTTAAACAATTATTTATCTTGTGATCAGCGGTTTTTTTTTTTTGCGTTTCGCACAACTTGTGAGTTGCATACGAAGTGGAGAATTTTTTTTTCAGTAACACAGCATTGGTGCTGCTGATATGTTGTTGTACATATTTCAATACAAAACACAAGTTTAAGTCAAGGTCGCTCTCTGAAAACTTTTCTACAAGAATTTATATCCAATCACTGTAATGGCTTTAGGTGCTTATGTGCAGTACATGTCAAGCCTGTACAGTAAGCCCCCACACTAATCATACTAAGCCACGATGTGTGCAAAATCTATAGGTTTTGCAAAGAAAAATATATGCCAAAATTTTGAATTTCATTCATATTATAATTAAAACGTGTTAACAACCATTTGGTTAAACAAAAATATTTTTTTTTAAATTTCCACAGAAAGGCACGGTTTTGCGAATAATGATATATGCAGTGTTGAATGTAAAATATTTTAGATAAATTTTCAAATAATTATATCCTGCAGTATTTGTAGAATGAATTTGCAGTGACTTTCAAAATCGCTTCATATTTGGTGCAGTAAGGTAGAGCAACGAAAGCCACAAATTTAGCAATTTGCAAAAATATTTGAGTAACAATGAGCGCTCTTAACTAATTTTAAAGAGCTGATTTCAGATCTGGTTTTAATTTTTCTCTACCACGCAAGGTGCCAATTTTTTTTGCGAAATTCTCAGGTGATAGAAAAATTGTAAAAGCAGGCTCAGATTCTACGCAAAGAAACGTCTCTTTTAGTATTTTTGCCATGTAGTACAGAGTTAAACATAGTGAGTCTCTCTGTCATTAACAAATCGAATTATAGAGTCTTAGATATTAATTCGACTGGCACATATTTTTTGGTAAATTTTTTATAATTTTTTCAACTGCAAAGTAAATTTTAACAGGTATTTAGGTTTAGGTCCATCATTCATTATGTAGAACGCTACATAACCATTATTATCGCATATTTCTGCTTAAGTTGTTTTAGGCGAATAAATTCAATATTTATGATAAATTGTATTGAAACCGTATACTACAGATATTGAATTAATTTCATTTTATTGTAATGCAATGGAAATTTCTATATATTTTTCAAGTTACCATTTAACACCAAGTGAGTGTGCAACATAATCCAATCTCAATAATTATATTAAACATAAAATATACATTCCACTATAGTGAATAGTTATAATAATGAATAATTCTTTAAAATATATGTGTACACATACAATCGCACATACATGAACAGAGAGCAGGTTATCAAACAATAACAACAACAACAACATCAAGTTAAGGAAGCTACAGATATACTCGTAATGTTTGGAGGGACGGACACACAATTGAATAAACACGTTACATGTTAAGCTTATTATTACTGGTTTTCGTTTTCACATAACTAAGAAATACAAAAAAAAAAAAGTTTTGGTTGTATTTTGAAATTTCATGAAAATGACATACAAGGGAGATGTTGGTATGTATGAATAGACAGGCGGACAGACCGATACACAAAAAGACAGACGTTTAGACAGATATATGTATGAAGTATTTTTTTTTTTGTTCAATAATTTTTGGCAATGTGATGAAAGTAGCATACAAACGTATTTTGGTTGTAGTTGTTGTTATTTTGTTGCAGGTTTACTACCAAAAAAGTGAAACTCACTTTTCAATGATCACACATTTGTACATACATACCATATAAACAAAACTCCAAACCAACAGTAATGATTGAGTTTTGTAAGTTGATGCCTATATATGTATGTACGTTACATAGGCTGTGGCTGCTGTAGCTGTAGCTGCCAACTAGATGCGGATTTCAAGTTTTTATTTGTCTATGCTTACATTTAAATGTGTTACTAGTATATGTTTTTCTATACCCTACACTTCAGTGATGAGGGTATACTAAGTTTGTTACTCCGTTTGCCGTTTGTTTGAAGAAAACCTTGGAAATCCGACAAAGTTGATATAGACATGTCCGCTGTTTAGATAATGAGTTAAAATTGTATACAAACACTTCTATTTTCTGTTCGCAGATTTCAATTTAAAATGAGCAAAATTTACTGAGATTCAAGTCCACTATTGATAAAGATCTCTCACAAAATTTAAGCTATAAATATTTATAATTAAAACACCTATTAATATGTCAAGAAAGGGCGTGGTCGAATATAAAACACGCCCACAATTTGCAAAAAACTTTATTAAAAACAGAATACTTCTGTTATTTGATACGGAATCATAAAGGGCGCAATCTACCTTACATGCCATGCCCCTATAAATTGAAATGTAGGGTATTTAAGATTTCGCCTACACCAAGTTTAGTTTTTATTACTTATTTTTCGATAATATTTTCATGTTTTTGTTGAGAAGTTGACTACACACGCTATTTACGTTTTTTAGAAATTGGGAATAAATACATTCGAACATGTTTGTGAATATCACCTGTTTTTTTGTTTGGTTAGTGAATTTTTTTTTTTTGTTAAAATTATTTTTTTCCCATAAAAATGTTTTTCTATTTCACTGAGTGCCCGCACATCTGATAATTTTTCAATTCAATTTGAAACTTTTACTAATTTAATCAGTTTTCTAATTGGAATAGTCAGTCCATCCGTCCATTAGTGGTGAATGTGAATTTGTTTTTGCCTCGTCGTATATATATGTACAATATATGAAAAGTTATGTATAGGTCATCAATATATAAACAATTGTATATTTCTCACGTTGTGTTTTTTCATTTATAAATTGCTAAATAATTGTGACTAAATATTGGCAGCGAATATACGAAGATAAAAACGTGACCATTAATAATATTTTATTATTTTGATAAATAATGCACGAAAGTCAGTACTTAGAGTTAAAGAAGAAGAATATGATTATAATTTGCTAAGCAAGTGTGAGATTAAAATTTTCTATTAAAAAAGTTGCCTGTTTAAAAATTGCAAAAAAATAAAATGAATAAAACACATAAAACTATAACTTATTGACTCTGATTTCGGTGCCAATCAAGAAAATATATATTTTGCAGCGTCTCTTATTTGTGTAGTGTATTAAAACTTATGTAAACTATTTAAAACAATTTCTCATCAATCAATATTTCATTCATTGTATTCCTCGTGCTAATAAAATATTCACTGCTTTTTGGCTACCCATTACATTACCTATGGCGCTATAAACAATTCGCCGTCTCAGTATTGTTACATGTTTACTTTTCTTTTCCTTTTATTATTTATAAACGAAATTCTCATTAATTCAAAATTTTTTCCCATTTGTTTAAAATGCATGTCCGCGTATAGCATACACATGCAAGAGAGTAGTGTGAATGATGTAACCTTATAAATATAGGGAAATATTTCAAACTACCGTTAAATGTTGAATTGATGAGAGCCGAAGGCAATAGGTTTTTCTTTCCATCTCACTCTTTTTCTATTCGTCTTCATCGTTTTCATTGTTTTTCGTTTTCTTCTCTTATAAAGTTTTCACATTTTTGTTCAACTGTTTAGTTTACTTTCACAGACCGTTATTTTACTGTTGCTAGCTTGTTTTTTTTACATATTTTGACATTCTATATTCACACAGCCTATGTAGGGTATAACTTAACTAGTTTTCTTTTATGCTCATTAATGATTATTGTACAGATTTTTCTCTTGCTGATAAATTTTGTCATTATTTGTATTTCTTTGTATGTGTCTCTCGCTCTGTCTTGCATTTAAATTTTTCAAATATACATGAAGTGCTTCATTTCCTTTATTACTTAGGGTGTGAATTAAGGAGGGAAAAACATTTTGTTTGTATTGTTGTCATTTCTAGCATATATATCATGCACCACGGTGACTGTAATCGTAATCGTTGCGATGCTCTAAGCATATCTATATATGTTATTTTAAAGTCGGCCCACAGATTTCAAATACATGTTTTTAGGCAGATTCTGCGCTTTTTATCAGAGTAGATTCTGATTAAATTCGTTTCAGTTTAGCAAAAATTGAAATGAATGAAAGAATTTGAATTAATTTTGTGGTAGATTTGAATTAAAAAAACGTTCATGTACTTCTTTAGGATGAACTTGAATACAATTTGGAATGAAACGAATGTTATAACGGTATACATTTCTAACTGTTGTCAAGTAAGCCTCTGCATCAATTCCATAGTTGATTAGAGTTTAATTTAGAGTAAATTTTTGGTTAAAATATGAACTATTCTCGGAGTAGATTCGTAACAATTTCTCTCTACCTATTTTGGAAAAGTCTCAAACTAAATTTAGACCGTTTAAACTTGTGTCTGTACTAATTTCAAAGTAAGTTAACAATAATTATTATCTAGAAGGCTTTATTTTGGATGATTTCATGATTAAATGGGCGGCAACTAAACTAATTTTTGAGTACATTCCGACTTAATGCAGGCAATCTGTCGGCTTGGCTAATGTCGGTGTAAATTCATATTTAATGAGTAGTTAAACTTCATGCCTTAGTGTAATATACAAGCAGAAAATTATAGATTTATTTAAATGAATATTTTTTTTTATAAATTATTTTCAAGATTTCAAGATTTTATACTTATTTACTACGTCAGGCAATTAACTTGTGCAATGTCATCACGTTTTCTTAATTATAAACATTTTTTTCCATAGATTTTCAAACACTGCCGTTCTTTTCCTTGACTAGCAAATTTCTTCTTTTTGTTGATTATTAAAATCTGTGTGCATAAGCTTGGATACTACTAAAGAATTTTATTCAAAAACCCTACAATTATTCTATGGCATCATTTTAAACCAAAGTGGAGAAACTACTGACAATAATCATCATTTTATTGTTGTAGTAAACATTAAAAAATACCTCAAGTGTTTTTAAAAAAACAACAACAACAACAACAACAAACAAATGAATATTATTTAAATTGAATTTGAAAAAAAGAATTTAAAAAATTGAAAAAATAATTGAAAAAATAATTTCAAAAATTAATATTTTCAATTTTTGTTATTTCTTATTTCCACAGTATTTTTTCACGCATACATACACACATTTGCTTAAAAGTTTGTTGAACTGTTTTTTTTTATATTCCTCCCCTTTTTTTTTGCTATATTTTTTATGCACTCTAACATATAAATGAACAATTAAGCAAATTATTGATGTTGCTTTGATTGCTGCTGCCGCTGTTGTTGTTATTGTTGTTGTTAATGTTATTGCTTAAAGAAAATGACAACATCGTAGACATCATAAGAGTTGCTTTAAACATTAAGCTGTCATTGACACACCACGCCACAGCAGCTGGGGCTGGTGTTACAAGCTACGCGTCTGAAAACTGACACTCTACGCATGTATCAGTGATGTAATGTTATTATGTTTTTATTTTTTTATAAAAATAAGAAAATGTAGGAAAAAACATTTTATGTTTCATTTTTAATTACTAACATAAACTCTTTGTTGTTGTTGGTGCAAAAGTAAATAATCTCATAAATATTAATAAAATCATTATTAATGATAAAAAGAAATTACAACAAATATTTTTTATTAAACTCTTAAGTTTTCATTATTAAACTGAAGTTTTCCGAAATTGTTTTCTACCAAAGTTGAACTTTATTGCTTTTTTTAAAACAATAAGTAGAATTTTTATCATTTTTGTCAAATATACCAATAGTTCCTCTAATGAACTTACTCAGTTTTTTTTTTAGTCTACAAATGTTTATGGAAGATTTAAATAAAGCCAAGGTCGCTCCCAATAATAATTAAAAAAAACCGTATGAACATAGAATAAATAAAAAATATTTTATAAGTATATAAATTAAGTTTTTTTCCATTGAATTCTTAAGAATTTTTTAATTAGTTCGTGAGCGCTTAATTTTTATTTTTATTTTTATTAAAGCATTGAGAAAAAAGTTATTAAAAAACCACTTATGTTCGTATACATACATGCATAGTCTTAACCTAGTTAGAAGAAAATTAAGAATAAATAACAACAACAACAACAATAAATGTGAAGCACTAGCAGTGGCGCTATATTTACATTTTATACACATATGATGGTGGCGGGTGGTAAATTATCTCCATTTTCATTACTAGCAAGTCGCTCGCTCACAATTGATTTTTATATGAGTGGTTGTTGCTGTTGTTACTATAGTGCTCTAGTTTTTGTTACATTTTATAATTTTTTTTTTTTGCATCAAGCTCGCTGTTAATTGTCACATTTCATGTCAGTTAAATTTGTTGCGTCTTCTTCAACAAGAAATATTGATATTTTAGGCGAGAAAAGAAAAAGAATTGTACAAACACTCTTAGTCCATATTATTAGGTTGCTGTGCCACGCCTACAATTGAAACAATACTCTGGGGGTTATAAAAAATAAATAAAAATTTGGCTTATATGTTAAGTTTTAGCGCCGATGTACAAAAAATAGGCGTTGGGGGCATAACAGAAACACCCACAAAAAGTCGAATTTTTCGCAACTCTTTTCTTAAAAAAATATGTGACACTTGCTTTAATATTTTTTAATAGAAGGCGCTAATATGTTCATGCCACGCCTACAATTTATAAAAAAAGGTTTTTTGTGGAACAAATACATACATGGTGCACCTCTGTTTAGGGTATTTCAACACGTAGCCTAGGACCACTTAGCTAAATCTCTTTTATTTGTTATTTTTTATATATGCTGTTGTTTAAGTATTATTTACTTGGAAAGAAAATGTGCTAAAGTAAAACATGGAAGTGTCGTTGTTGTTGTTGTTCGATTTAGACAATTCATTCGCGCTTTATCTAACAAAGACGATCATTGAACTTAAACGTACTTCTAACCGTTCAGCCTCAACTGAACGGAATAACTAATAATTGCGGTTTACCTTGAATACAGGAAAAGAAGAAAACAAAAACAAAAACAAAATAAAAGAAATAAACAAAACAGCAATATCCCAGAATCTCTATAAAGAATTCTATAATTTTTTATTTTTATTTTTTCGTAATGAATAAAGCAGCGGTGTATGTACTTTTTTTCTCTGTATATGAGAAAATCTTGTTTTTATTCATTTTTTATTTTATTATAATTTAGGAATTTTTCCTCTCTACTCGCTTGTGAGAGGCGCGGCGCCTCATAATGAATGATAATCTAAAGTTAATGACTTTTCTTTTGTGTTGTTGTGATTTTTTCCTTTTTTTTCTCTAATAAACTAGAGATTAGTACAAAAATTAGTTGATCTGACAACTCAGATTCTAATCACAATCTAAAGTAAACAACGGTGACAATGTTTATGTTTAAAATTCCTCAACGGCACTTTTAAAGCATGTCAAGCTATAATTTTATCACTTTTTCAAGCAAGTGCAAAACACATAAAGAAAAAAAATTACTGCTTTTTTGAGTTTAAATAGAAACATTGACCGCTTTCATGCATTTCTCTAAAGGAAGAAAACTTCATTTCATGTTTTATAAACACCTGTTTACTAATTTATTATGTGTATGAATTTAAATTTTGGCATAATCATACACTTCCTTCAGCCCCCCTCACAAGGCAGTCTTTTAGTAAACCAAGTACATATATGGCCAAGTCTTAACTACATCATTATAATTAGAAAAATGTGTAGTAAAAGAAACTCCTCTTTTGGCAGGCAGGCATAACATTAAGTGAAAAACATTGAATAGTAAAAAGAAATGTAAATAAAATCAGCTCTACGAGTATAACATGGTTTAGACAACCAATCACTCAAATAACAATACATTTTACGTAATTTGCTGGTGAAAAAAACAAGTAAGAAAACTAAATTTGACTTAAACCAAATCTTAAATACCCTCCACTTCGATAATGGTGGGTTTGAAAGTTATATGATTACACTCTCTAATAGTGTATGTATTACTAATATATTTTATCTAATTTAAGTGCTGTAAAATTTGTGAACAAAAATTGCTTTCCTCTTAATACATTTTGAATAAATTTTGGAATTTTCTTCCTTTGTTTAAAACTTGTTTGTTTTTTTTTTTTTGCATTTTATACATAAACAAATAACTTACATTTCTTTTTTTTTTGCCTTTAAGTTATTCCTAAAGCATATATAATTAAAGTTATGGGGAAAAAAACTCGATTTTCTTTTTTTTTTTTTTAACCATAATATTAATTGAGGAAAAACCAACTGGCAGTGGAAAAAATATGGTCAGGGTGGTGGGCACTTGTTTAGAAGACTTTTTCATTTACTACCAACCAAATATTTGTTGCCTTCCTAGTTTATAAACAAAGAAAATTTATGGATATAGGAAGTGCATGTATCTCCGAAAGAAGAATACAGCCGGCTACATAAAAAGCTTCGCGAAAGTAAAAAGAGTAGAAAAGTGCGCATTAAGAGAGAGTGTTGTATATTTTTTTTTTTTAAGAAAAAACAAAAACAAACAAAGAAGCTATATTAGGCTTAGTTAATAGTTAATAATGATGGATATAGAACATTCTGAACTTTTATAACTGATCTGTGGGTGTGGCCTGTACACAGTTGCTCTTCCTTTTAGCGACGCCTACGTGATAAATTTAAACCCAATGCTTCAATTCTGAACTAGAGAAAGGTTTTTTTTTTCATAAATTATGGGTGCATCTGTAATTGTGATGATTAAGAATACAGAATACTTTGTAAAGTCTCTGACAAACGGAAAAACGAACTTGGTACACCTCGCTACCTATGGGGATCTTTTTTTATTCTATCTTCTGCTATAATTTCTATTATTACACTGTTGTTGTTATTGTTGTTGTTGTTGTTTTATGTAAAATTAAATAAAATTATTTGCATTAATTATTAGCTGTTAAGAGATTAAGTAAAAAAAAAAAATTAAAACAAAATATAAAAACAATAATAATAACAACAACAACAAACAAACAATTTTATAATGAGTGCAACCAAACGGTAAAAATTGTATAAGAAATGCACATAATCACACCAACTCAATCCAATCAACAAACACGTACAACAAACATCAACACAAGCTTGAGCACAAGCAATACATGTAATGGCTGTAGAATAACAGAAATTGTGATTATTAATGATTTCTTCAGTAAAAACGTTTTAAAACGGCGGTTTTTTTTCCTTTTTTTTTTTTTTTGGTTTTTCTTTTTTACTTTATTTGAATTCTTGCTTTATATGCACATTCTGCACAATGACCCTGCAGCTATATAACGTGCTAGAGATTTACTGTACTAAACATCATTATAAACCAATTTTAAGATCACAGGAAATCTTTGCTTTTTTTTTTATTATTTTTTTATTTTAACCATTTAATTCGTTCGTTTTCAGGCGTTTAATGAATTAACTGTAAAATATTTTTACAATATTATGTTCCAGGAAAAATAAAAAGAAAGGTAACAGTGGGTTGAACTCACTTAGCTGTGACATATTTTGCATATCTTTAGATTTCTTTTATTGTTTGTTATGATTAATACATTAGTGTATAAAATTTGGAATTTTGTTTTTTTTTTAATAAAAATTATAAAGATATATAATTATAAATTTATTTATTAATAATAAAATACCTTAAAATTAATTAATGATGTTAATATGTCTTAATGCGCAACACTATGTATATAGGGGCCATCACTTTTATACTTTCCATCATAGTGATTAGGTTACACTAAGTTTGTTAGTCTGTTTGAAACACCCAGAAGGAGACCATACAACGCATATATATTATTGATAATCATCAAATTCTAAGTCGATCTAGACCGTGAATCGGTCTATTGTTGGCAATCTCTTGTTTGTAAATTCTGAGATGAAACTTTATTTATACCTTTCGAGTTATTGCAAGCAATCGCTTTTTAAAATGGGCAAAATAAATCAAAAGCCACGCCCACAATCGACATAAAGCTATTAATCTGCTCTAAAAAATTGACCTACAAAGTTAAAATCTGGGATATATATTTATAATTAGCCTACTCATCAATTTGCCAAAAATAGGTGTGATGCGATAACGTCCACAACTTATAAAAAAACCATCTTTTGATATTCGACTTAAAAATTAATACGAAATACAAAACGTAATTAGATACCTGCCATGCCCACAAGTTGTACATTAACATGGACAGGGTGTTTAAGATTCGTCTTAAGCTAAACTTGGTTCTCTTATTGATTGATTTATTAGTATTCACACTTACCCAGCATTCACTAAGAAGATAAATCGATTTCATTAGTTGCCAAATGGTTAACTGACTGTAAAGAAAAAAGAAATTAACATAAAATTACAATAAATCAAATGATTTGTAGCTTAAATTATGTTACATCTACTCAATGCTGATCAAAAATATATATACATTGTAGGGTATCTCCTTCCAATTTATTTAATTCCCAGTGATATAAAGTTATAATTTATTAAATAAATAAACGCTCTTGTAGCCCCTTAAGGTTAAACCAAGAGAGTAAAGGAACTGGCTTCTTATATATATATAAAAAAAAAAAAAAGCCAACAGATCACAACTCGTTTATTATCCATATTTGGTTGTGATAACCAATTTAAAAATGTTTTAATGATTTTAATCAGCCAGCACGTACACATAACAGTGGTGTTGATAGTTATGAACGTGAAAATTTTTTATTATATGAAAAAGAAAAACATTTATTTTTACTTGAATGGCGGGATTAGTATACACCCTAAGTGTCTGGCATAGTGGTAGTAAAATGGACATTTTTTTATACCCTCTATATAGAAACTAAGTTTGCCATTACGTATGCAACTTCCAGGCATACGTATGGACACGTATAAAGTTCATCTTGCCAACAACTACTAAGAGCTTCCAATGCTTTCACATTTAAGATAAAGTTAAACTTTATTATTATTGTTTTTTTTTTTCAATTTTTTTTCCATTTTATTTATTTTATTCACATTTTTCTTAGCTCCCCTCCTCTTTGTAGCGTTCATTTAATAATAACTCTGGTTAGTGTTTATTTTGCTATTGTTATTGTATGATAGTCGTTGTTGTTGGTCTTTTTTTTTCTTTGTATTATCTACCTAGTACATATTTGCTTTGGGTGTTCGGTTAAGGTGGTTCAATGAACCTGTTAAAGCTTTTATTTTGAACTCTCTTTTATTTACCCACACAACGCACATACATACATACATACAATGATGTACAACAGTACATATTTATATACTTGTACAAATTCCATTATGACCGCTTTTATGACATGCTTACAGATCTAACCATTCAATCTACATAGTTAGACAAAATAATTTATGACAGCTATCTGTCTGTCTGTCTGTTTAGCCTTGTGTTTAGAATAAATTTCATAATCTTGTATATTTGTGTAGAAAAATTGATTTAATAGTTTAGTAAATTATTTATAAGTAGACTAGACTAAGACTGTATAATTTAATAGTGAATTATGAACGTCCTTCACGCACACACCCTTTTTGTATTGAAATGCTTTTTTTTTACTATAAAATCTTAAAATCTTAATAATTTATAAAACAAACACACTTATCGTATTCTTTCTTTCGTTGTTGTTGTTGTTTTGGTTTGTAACTGAACAATTTTGAAAGGAGTGCCTGCCAGCCAGACAAACTTTATTGAAATGCAGACAAAAAGTATTGAGCTGTGTGGACTTTTGTATGGCAAGTTATTCAAGTAATTTCACAAATTCTTTGTTCATCTTCATCTTCTTCTTATTATTCTTCTTAAAAGGAGTTGAACAAGTTCTGACACAAGGGCTCTTGAGCAAAAACAAAGAAGAAGAAAAACTTATGAAAATCACGTGCAAACTGTCAGCTTTGTATAATTTTGTCTTTTTGTTTTTTTGGAAAATGGTCTAAGTCCAATTTTCGAAAAAAAAAAAAGCCTGTCGCTAATATAGACAGCCACTCCCACAATTGGTAAAAATGAAATTCATCTAGACAAGTGAACATATTATAGTCCGTCAAGCTCAACCATTTAATACCATTCATTCCTTCATCATCGTCCTCATGGCTGGCCAATTACAATCTATATAGGTCTTTGGCCTGTTGCAGAAGAGAACGCCACGCGTTTCAATCGTTGGCGCGACTTCTTCAGTTTTTCAGTTTCATACCTTAGCTCTGCAAATTATGCTACAATTAGTTTAGTTGTGGTCAGTAAAGGCAAGGTATTGCCACATATGTCTTACGTGGAAAGGGCTTTTAAAAGTAGTCAGAATGTGTCCAAATTTGATACAGATGAAGCTAAGCAAACTTTCATTGTAATAGAAGTGAAGGAGTTCTAAAAATGGTCCGATTTGGATAAGTTTTAATAGATTTCCTTTCTTAAGAAATCCTCATTCTTGTATCAAATACAACGGACAGACGGACATGGTTAATCGATTCTGATTTTGTTACAATACTAAAATACTTATTAATTGTAATATTTCCATCTCTGTATCCTTCTCAGTTATACATGTTGACATTTCGACAATATTACCTTCATCTACCTCCACCCTATATGGGATTTGATAACATCACGTCTTGCCCATTAAAATGTATTTTTCAACATATTTTTGTTGTTTTCTTGCAACTTTATCACAATAATTTTCATTTTTCTTACTTTTTCTGTATCTTCTTCTTCTTATTAGTATTAATCATAATTATATCTCGAGACAATCTTTTGTTATTACATTGTGGCATGTGCGTTGAATTGACGGCTTGTTTCAATATTGTTAAGGATGTTTTCTGGTTTTTTTGTTTTTGTTTTGTTTGCCTCTTTAAATAAACTATTAATGGCCTTGTCAAGGCCTTTATAATATGATTTTGTAACAACATGTACACTATGTAAGTATGGTAGTACATGACTACCACTATGGTATGTATGCAGCATTTTTAATACAATGAAAATAAAAGCATCTCGGATGTTTTGTTGTTGTTTTTATATTATTTAGCTAAACCAGCCCAACCACCAAACAAGAGCCACAAATGGCAAAAACATTTCAAAAGTAAAAAAAAAAAACTGGTTGCAATCTCCTCTCAACCAATCCAAACTTTACCATGTATGCCTGTGTATATGTGACATAAGAAAAAAATACAAAAATACAAAAATGACCATAACTATAGAAAAGTTAAACCGAGTCGTAATTAAGTAAATTTTAATTAGTTTAGAGCAAAATGTGCAAAAAAAATGCAGTTCTCTAGAGTATGTGGCAATACGACAAATCCAAGTAGAGAGAGAGAGAGAGAGAGCACACACTATGTAGAGTCCTCGTTGTGTCCTCTTTGTAAGATACAAATCAAGCTTCTATGCCCACACACACACATAATATTTCCGAATGAAAGATTTCATTATAAATCACAAATCATTTGAAGAATTCTTTTATAAAACATGTTTTTTAAAAATAAATAAATGAAAGCAAACAAGTATTCTCTGTAAGCACGGAGAAGCTAGCTAGCTAGCTAGAAAAAAAGGCAAGTTTGGCTTAGAATATATGAGCATGGCAGATACATAACTAGGCTTTCTACATTAATAATTATTAATTTATTTAAACTTAAACTCCATACCATAGAATGTAAATTGTGGGCGTTTCTTAATTGATTCCATCCATTAGAAAATGAAGATAATTTTTTGAAATTTGGGGGCGTGGCTTCCAACTATTTTTACTTAATTGAACAAGAAACCTACGTACATATACCTGCTGTATAAAATTTTAGCTCAAAATTTCACTTTTTAGACGGACGTATGGACATAATTACATACACGGCTAGATTATAAGGCTTAATCAAGAATATATTTATTGTGATTATAAAATTGTATTTTTTGGCATTGAAATGATTCATCATCATCATCATCTTCATCATCATTATTATGAAATCTCGCAATCATTAAGACTTTAATATAGAAAACGTAGGCGCTCATATTGAAACGTTAAGTGATAACGTTTGCTTTATATTATTAATTAAAAAATATTTGTGATCAATTTGAAATTCTTTACACATATGTGTGATCTTTCCACTTGTAAATATATTTACTTTTTTATGGGTTTAAAGTCAGTTTATTGACACTGGGACTATAAATGGGCATAAGAAACCATTCAACCACATAAAAATTAACATTATTTTGTTTATGTTAATTTTACATGAAATTTTTTATTTATAAATTGATTGAATGAATTAAACAGAAGAGGATAAGAAAGGAATTTTTGAAAAATATTTCGCTCTGATAATGGTATAAAAAAAATGATATCAATTTATTATTTTTGGTATAAATTTGTCAATATTTTCATTTGTTTGTTTGTTTATATTTATTGTTATACCCTTCATATGATGGGGGATCCGAAACTGAGTCGATCTAGATATATATGTCCGTGTGTCTGTCTTGCGGTAGTAAATTTTAAGATATTGAGCTGGAGTTTTGTGCAAACACTTTTAGTTTATGCACTCAGATCGCTTTTGAAATGGACGAAATCGGTCAAGAACCGTGCCCACAATCTACAAAAATATCAACAGCAGCGTATAGAGACTACTGTAGTCAAGTTTAGAATTGAAAGTGATAGATTTTGGGATCAGCACACATTTACACGTAGGAACAGGCCAGATTGACTCATATTCCGAACCTGATTCAAAATACATATACTCTGTTAGCTCTCCGACCTCTGTTTCTTTGCTTTGCAAACATTTTTAGCAAAGTCATGCATGATGAGTATAACAACAAAATGAATTTAACGCCTTCATTTGTATTTTACACAAAATATTTCAATATTTTTTTTTTTTTTTATGTTAACATTGAATAATATGCAAAATGGAAGCATTTTAATCGAGTGATATATGGCTTGCGTTGTATTTTTGTTTTTGTGTATTTTTTATTAATCATTTATTATGTGATATGTTTGAGCGTGTCTCTGGAATTGATTAACTCACATGAGATCCGCATTTAAGGCCTTTTGTTTGGTTAATATGTTAAACACACATGTCGACACACATACAATTGGGGACAGCAGCTACAATATTATTGCATGATGTTGATAAAAATGAATTGTATTGAATGGAAAAATGTTAAATAGTCTCATAATGTATTAATTAATGATTTTAATTAAATTAAACAAATACGATTAATCAATATTTCATTATATACAGTATTTGAACAATATTCTCTCATGCGACAAAATTTATATTTTATAAGTTTTTAAGCTATTTTCTTTAAAACTACTATCGAGGGCAAAGTTCACTCGGCCCAGGGGTAGTTTTGTTACAATTTTATATATATTTACCCGGGTGGGTATGTTGGTTGCTTAGCTACGTGATAAAATTTGGTTGCTTTCGAGTGTTAAGTGTTAAATATTAAGCATTTACTATCAAATTTTACAAAGTTTAAAAGCAATAATTTTTACCTATAAACACACATTACATAATGAAATAATTTAAAAAAACTTTTCATTTCTAAACAACAACAAAAACATGCCAAAAAAAAAACGCCACAATGGATCTGCATTTGTTTGCTTCTGTAATTGTTGTTTTTGTTGCCTAATCGTGCAGACAATTGTTACCGCAAGAATGTTAACTTTGGCATTCATGTCACCCGATTGCGAACCGGACTATGTAGAGTGGTTTTAAATTCTTACGCAGTTTACACGTATTCTCAATCTCAATATAAAAGATTTAAAAATAATCAATAAATAATTAAACAAATATCAATACAATGTAACTTGTTAAGCAAATCAATAATATTGCAAATTCATGCAAGCTGAGCTCTCATGTTTAAGCCATGACCTCAAAAAAGACGAAAAAAAAAAAAACCAACACAGTGCGCTTAAAAGTAACTTGTATTTGTCGTTGTTGTTGTTGTTATTATTATTATTCTTATTATTATTATTTTTGGTGAATTCTTTATTTGTGTGTAATTTGTTGTTTTGAAAGTGGATACCCTTAAAAGTGACCTACTAAGGACCAAAGACAGAGAAGAGTTGAAGCTAAAAATATGAAAAAGTGTGTCATACAGTTAATATCGCAACAGATGATGAAGAAAATTAAAATCCCAAATCATGAGAGAGAGAGAAAAAAAAACTGGTTTGATGTGTTGACCAAAAAAGGGCTCCTACCGAATATTTCCCAAAATATATTTGTTGTTGTTGTTGCTGCTATTGGCATGACCCTCATTTTTATTTACTTGGCACGTTCTCGTTAAGTGATGCATGGTATGATTGTTATGCGTTGTTTTATGGGCACTCTCTCCCTCCCCCTTCACCATGATGCTTATTCTACTGCCTGTCATTTGCGATTGTTACTTACATGTTTGTACACTTTATTATATACCTTGTAAGTACACACACACACACACACACACACACTTGTAAACTAATCAGAACAATTTTGCACAATTCTTGTTATTGTTATTGTACTATTATTGGTACAGGTGGTTGGTTTAGTTTGGTTATATTGGTTGGTGTCTATAGTCTCTGATCTGGTCTAGTTGTAAAGTGGCTGTGGCCGCAAAGTAAGTGACCAGCTTAATAGTGCTTAGCACAGCATTCATAACTCAGCATAAGAATACTTGTTGCATTACAAGCACAAGATCTTTGATTGGGTTTCAGAAATTATTACAAAAAAAAAATTAATAAATTAAAAGTTTTTTTTTTTCATATTTTTCTACTTTAACGCCTTTAAGCTTTTTTTTTTTTATATTACGTTTCATTAGGAAAAGGGTGTTTCCTCTCATTTTTATTATGATTGCTTGCGTGATAGAAAAAAACCTCACTTTATTCTTATTATTGTTTTATCGTTACGATCTACAACAATTTATGGAAAATCATGCTTAAACACTTTAATTGAATTTCAATTTTTTCGATGGCGTAAGAATATATAAAAGTTTTAAAATAAATATTGTATAGAAAATTGAAAAAAAAAATATATATGTGCCACCCACTTACAATATGTATTTAAAAGGCAAGAAAAAAACAATATTTTTTAGATATTTTGTTACTTAAAATTCTTTAGGTTAAATTTTTATACCCTTCCCTTAAGAAGGATGTATATTAAGATGGTCATTTCATTTGAGACACCCAGGAAAAGGTGTCAGATACTCTACAATGTTTATATATTCTTGATTAGCATTAAAAACTGAGTCGATCTAGTTATGTGTGTCCGTGTGTCCGTGTGTTTGTCTGCTGTTGACCCTCTCACGGTCATAAATTTTAAGATTTTAAGCTGAAATTTTATATAGGCATGCAGATCTCTATTTAAAGTAAACTAAATCGTTTAAGTGACACGCCCACAATCGACAAAAATCTATTTATCTGGCACAAAACTTAGTTAAGTTGAATTATAAAAGCTTATTTATAAGTAGCTTACCAAAGAATGTGACGAATATAGGCGTAAGGGGATAATAAACACGCCCACAATTGACCAAAACATATATATGTGCCATAAAAATTCATCTATAAATATAAAAATTGGTACACTTATGTATAATTATCTTATTCATATATGTACTAAAAATGGGCATGGTGGTATAACAGACACACCCACAATTTAGAAAAAACTGTACTCAACTTTCAAGCTGACACTATTAAAAGGCGGATTCATGTACCTGCCAAGCCCACTTTTTGTTAAAAAAAGTAGTAAATGTGTAGGGTATTTAAGATGTGACCTTAGCCAAATAAAATTTTTTGTAACTCGTTCTTTATGTTGCATGAAAAAATTCTTAAAACCATTTAGACTCGATCACCTTGTAAGCTTTTAATAATATTTACTTAAGTAAAATGCAAAAGTGTTGCATTTTTTTTTTGTTTTTTTTTTTTTTGTATTTCAATTCATAAAAAAATGCATTTGCATATAAAACAACAATACAAATAAACGAGAATAAAAAAAAAAAAGCAAAATTCTTAACGGTTGCTGTTAAATCAGAAATTCTACATGTTTAAAAATTCGTTACAGAAATAATGTTTAATTAACATACATACAAAAAAAAAAACTTAAGGCTATTTACAAACTTGATATAACTCATTGGGAAAGACGAAACTACCACGACTTTCATGGCAATACTTTTAACCATCGGTTAATCTAGATATCAAAAGGTTAATATTTTAAAATGTTTGACCGTGAGAGTGTCAAGAACAGATTACACAGACACACATATCTAGATCGACTAAGTTTTTGATAAAGATGAAGAATTTGTAGGGTCTCTAACGTAAATGGTATGACAAACTTTATTTACCGCTCCATCTTATGTGAAGGATTTAAGCAATAAATTAAATATACATTGCAATATTTTGTAACATCTACGGTATAAAGATACCAGATAAAGTGTTAATTTGAAATTATACGTTGAACAAAACGTACAAGAACAATAACGACAACAATAAAATGCAAACTCATGCGCACGAAATTTCTCAGCATTACATTACAATGATTGTAAGCAAATACCACAATCTGAGTCCAAAAGTATGTTTGGAATATGAAAAAAAAAAAAAATTAGCAACAACAACAACTAAATTAGAAAAAATATAAATAAAGCAAGTTTAAGAAATAATAATAATATACAGCTGATGATGGTGTTTTGTAATGAGGCAGATAAACAACAACAAACATTATATATAAAGCAATTGTTTGCTATATATCATATATTCATATATCAGGAGAGATGGTCGTTCACTTCTCTTCCTAAGCATACAATTTAAGTTGGTTGAGTGAGTGGTGGCTGTAAGTGGCTGCAATGTTGTTATAAAAATGTACATGAAGCGGCATGCTTTTTAGAAAAGGATTGTGATTATGCACAGAGTGATTTGTGTTTGTTTGTAGGTTGGTGCGAGTACATATAGTGTTTAGACATGTGTTTGGCTTTTGTTGTTTGGTAAAATAACAACAACAACAACAACAACAATTTATGCTTACGAACAAACCAAGTGTACAATCACTTTGTGAAAAACAACAACAACAACAACAACAACAACAACAACAAAATACCGGTTGACTTACTTCTCATTATATGCACTGCAAGATGCCGTACTCGCTCATTTATACAGTGATAATGATGTTGCTCATTGCTATCATCATTATAATCAACAGCAATAAGAAAATTTTTGCCTTCTATATTATATATGTAATCATTTCCACCAGCCAGCCTCTATACCCCATCGTAGCACAATAAATATAATTCGCGTCTTCTCGCACAGAGCAGCGACCTTTATGTTACATGCAACAAACAAATTTACAGCACTCATGCAATTGCAGTTATGGCGAAGGAAAAAAACAACAAAATGGTTAAGAAGAAGAATACAACCGAAGTAGGAAACAACCGCTGTAATGGTGGCACTATAAATATTTCTCTAAGCATGCACAAATGTTTTGTGGTTGTGTGCGAGTACACACATTCGACAATTTTTTCTTTTATTCTCTTCGGTATTCATTCGATAACTGTTCATTAAATGTTCAACTCATTCTAATTGCCTGCCTAGCTATGTAATAAAACCAGAACTTCCTTTAAATTTCTTTTTCTGGTTAGTTTTGAAGATCTTTTCGTGATAACCATCAGCGCCTCTCTATTGATTAAGCACATAACTACAAAGGCATCTTTTTACAGAGATTAAGCTTAACTTTGAAACTTTCTAAAGCAATTTTCTATGTGATTACAATTATGGCTAAAATAATGATTTTTTTCTGCTGATTCATATAAAAATTAACATAAAAATAAAAAAAAATAAAAAAAACCTGGAATGCTGTACTCAGCAGCTGAACTGTCATCTAACAGCCTCATTATGTGAAATATTTTTATTAAACACATAAATGAAATATAAAACCACAATTATTGTACTGCTGCAAACATCTGCTCGCTTGCTTCTTCTTTACGTATATATTGTACATTTACAAGTATTGAGTTTATAAATAAAATCTTAACCTTGAGTCAACGCCAAATTTAGTGTAAATCAGGAAACTGGAAATAATTCAATTTGTTTCCCTTAAATAGCATTCAGGTGACAACCAGTTCAACTTGAAAGTCAACGCGAAAAAGATAACAAAGGAATAAAAATCATGAGAATTGAAAAAATTCCTTTTTGGAAAAACAAATATATCAACCACCAAAATGAACTTGTAAGGGATGAAATGCATCTAAATATTTTTTCATATATTCCACATGAGATACATACTAAGTTTCTTATTCTATTTATAGGTTTTTTAAATTATTTGATCAGCATTAAAGTCTTAATTAAGGTTCTTCTCCTTTGGCAATCTCAAAATCGTACAAATCAGGATATTATGCTAAAATTTGTAGAGATTTTTTGATTTTGCACAAAGAAATTGGTCCATTGTCACGCCCACAACCCATAAAAACATCTTACAGGGCCAAAAATAAAGCCATTAATTTGATATACATACTGTAGGGGCGTTCTGTATGAAAATGAATCCATGTTGTTCAGCCCAAAGGGATGAATTTACTTCTTACATATAAAAAAAACTTTCTTTAACAACAATTTTTATGACAGTTGAATTATAAACATGTTATATGAGCCCCTGTTAGGAAACTATACGAACTAAATTTATATTTTTTCGACATACTATATGAATCCGTCTGGTATGAACCCATGTTATGAGAAGTCTACTGCATAGGTAGTCAAACAATCATTATGTACGTTATCGTAAAATAGATATTCTTCCACAAATAAGCTGTCACTTTCCAGCCCCGCCCATAATTTTATATTCTATAAGGCAATTGTTTCTTGTATATTTTACTTTATAGAATGTTAGAATACTATTATTGATGTTTATATAAAAAAAGGATAAATCAGCAGTGGGTGTAAACAATTATATATAAATTGTTTAACCAAGTTTCCGAGTTTTCTAGACCAATGAAAACTGACAAATTTCAACAGTTTAATAGCCCAACTGGTTATTCAAAGAACTGTCCTTTGCTAGTGACACATTTTTCTAACTTCCTGACACGATGAAGCCATTCATTCAACGAATTTTACCTCGTAGACCGAAATAAGTGATAATTGGAAGAGGCCAGGTCTAATAGAAATACGAGAGGTTATCAATTTCTTAAAATAATCAAAATTTAATACAAATCATGTAAAGAAAAGTGGATTTCTAGTTTGTAATAATAATTCATATCTGGTATTAAATTACAATAAACGGAAAAAATGAACAATTTTTTTTAATATTCCAAAGCGGAACTATTTTCAACCTCCTTTCTTTCTAAATATAAACTCTTTTCCTAGTTTAAAAAGTACACAACACACAGCAGTTGGAGAGAAAACCGACTCAACGATAAGTGCTTTTTCCACTGGTTGTATATATTTTTTTATTAATATTATGGCATGAACGTGTAAAGTGAGATATAAATAAATAAAAAATATAATAAAATAATAATAATAACAATAACTCACAATTCTCAAGTTGTGTTGTCAAGTGAAAAGGAAAAAGTCGCACAATACTAATAAAAAAAAAAAAAAATGATAAATGTGACAACAGCACAACAAGTTGCGCTATAAACTGTAAACAGTGAAACATGAAGCAAAGAATGTGAAAATAAAGGAAGATATAATCGCATTGAATTACAGTTTCTTTTGTTGTTGTTGTTTATAATGAACGAAAAACAGGAAAATATAAATAAAATTATTAAAATATGTTGTAACAAAAATTATTACTCTTATTGATGTATTTTGATATTCTGTTTATAATACATGCGATTTCTCTTCAATGTGTTGGCCACTTATTTACTTAATAAATTTATAAATTTAAGTGGTGCTAAAACAGATATAAAAATATTTAAATATTTATACACTTGTTATCGTTTATTATTGAGCAACTTTTTTTATTTACTTTGTTTGTATTTTTGTAATAACTTAAACAAATAAAACGACAATTAACACTTGGGAAGTGTTACAAATGGGAAAAATTGGTTCAGGGTTCAGCTGATTATTAATATTTTTACCAAATATTTTTTTTTAAATACATTGACGTTTCTAACCTAAATATTAAAATCTGGGAAAGAAGCTACAGACAACTTTACCAGCTATTTATTACGAAATTTCGAATCGTTGTCTAACCGTCTATGCCACCATTTGAGCTAAGACATTATTAAAATGGATACATATATAAAATAAGACCATTTAAGTTTCAAAAAAATGAACGGTATTATGTAACAAATACGCCCATAATTCACAAAAGGGCATTTTTCGTACACTTTTCTTTGATAAGGATGGACTACATATGTATAATTAACACGATTATGTTCCAAAAATGGGCGGGTTTCTAGCGATTTGATTTAAATTGTTCAAATCGATCAACAGCCACGCCCACAATTAACAAAAATCTATGCATTTGCCATTAAAAATTTTGCCATAAAGTTGAAATTTGGAACACAATGTATCAAAAATGGGCGTGATCGAATAACAGACATGCCAACAAAATAAATCAAAATCGTATAAAACGTGATTTTCCAGCTGATCATACATACACTATAAGAGGGCGTAATTAAATACCTGCTACGCCCACTATTTCTACGTAGATGTATAGGGTATTGAAGGCTCGGCCAAAGCCTACTTTTTTTTTTATATATGTGAAATATTATTTTTTTACTTTACTTTTAATTATGGACTAGATTGGACTAGGTTTTTACAATTTCGATGTTATTTTGTAAAGACCAACCCATACACATATATTATAATGAATTTTTGTTATATAGAGTATTAAATGATGGGGCTTGACCAACTTCCTCGTCACACATATTGACTACTTTGTATAGGTAGAATAAATAATTTATAAATAGTTCCTTCTGCGGCTCGCTTTAAGTTGGTTCGCCTTTCATTTAAATGCTATTACCATAAATGTTTAACCTATCTCAATATCACATAAGTGGTATATAGCACAGTTAAGCATATATTTATACTCTGCACATGCAGTTACCGAAATGTGATTGTTTGCATATATATGCTATATAACGATATGGCATAAATTTATAACTCCACAAATGATATAAACATATCCCTCCTTAATTCTTATTTGCTTTGCTTTACTGCCTTTCTCTATTTGATAAAATCTTACCTTGAAGGTTTATGCAAAATGTAAGAAACATTTAAGTTTACATGACACACTAGTATGAACATGAAAAGAACTATAATTGAAGTATGTGTATGTCCATCTGTCTGTCCATGTTTAATCAATAAATATTCACCATTTTATTTAATTAATTTATTATTATTATTGTTGTTGTTGTTTACATATTTTGTTTCAAATGGTATTGAAGCATATAGCTTGCCTTTGTGAGCTAATTAATGTATTGTTGTTGTTATTGTTGCATTTTATTTGAAACAAATTTTACATATTAACGCCAAATCATGCATTTTGTGTTCTTTAATAACGGTAACGCTGTTTATGCCGCCTCTCAGACATTTTTAGAGTCATACATGTTGTGTATTATAAATGAAGCTTGAACGCACACTTGTTGCGTAGTAGCTTCGGGCACTACCACTCACTGCATAATTCACAACAAACTCTACGAGCACCCAACTGAACTGAATTAATGCAAAATACTGGATTTTGTTGTTGTTGTTGTTGTTTCTAATTTTGTTTTGCAATTCTCCAAAAAAAAGAAAAAAACAACACAAAATATTTTCCTTTTATTCCAATGTATCGCTAAAAGCCATAATTTAGTTAAAGTTTCAAGCAAAGTTGGTGATAACTTGACTTTTTTTTTTTGTTTTCAGTTTTGTACTCACTTTGATGTGTTTTCCAGGAAAGCCAGAGGTTTGAAAGTTTTGTGGTTTTTATGTGTTGCAATTTTAAAATTTTCTTTTGCCTTTTTTTTCTTTTTTTTTGGTTTTTTTTGTCAATATTTGTTGTAGTTGTTTGTACAGTAAATTACTTTAAAATAAAAATTTATATTTCCTAGAGAGAAATACTGTTAGGGGGAGAGAAAATACTTGCACTCTTCTTCTATATTGTTCTCTCGAAAACACACACAAGTCGCTCTTTTTACACTTTTCTTAATAAAATTAAATTTTCCTCATATTTTATATTTTCTGTGAAAGACTTTCTTATATCTCTCATGGAAATTTTCTTAATTCTCTTTTACTGTATAAAGTTGTGAATAATTTAGCTCTTTTGTATAAATAAAACTCTCAACAAATTAACACGTTTTGTATATTTTCTTTTTTCTTTTTAGAAATAATCCTCACTGTTGTAAGAATTTATGTATGCGCTTTATTGTGGCAACGCACTGTTCGCTTTGAAACTCGTTTTAAGACTAATGCGAATAATTGAATGCTACTACCTCTAAAACTCTATAACTCGCCACCGCTGCTGCTAACTATTACCATACTACTGTATATACATGTAAGTACGTATAAAACTTAAGGTGTTGTTGTGTTTATTTTTCCCATTTTTTTTTTTTTTTTGATTATTTGTTGTCTTTCATTTTTGCAATTGTACACGCTGTGTGTTTCTTGTTATAATTTTTTATAACTGTTGAAGTTTGAACGAAATATTTTAAAGCTAAGTCTGAGGTATTTATATAAAAGAGAACTATGCAAAGAGAAAATGAGAACAGCAATATTGAAATACAGTAATGTCGCCTTATATGAAACCAAGTGGACGAAAATTAAACGAAAACAAAATGTATTTGATTTGGACTAGGAAGTAATTTCCGATAAGTTTTTTATTAAAAATATTTAAAAACAAATAAGCCCTCCACATGTTGTTTTGTAAATTGTGGACATACCTGTTATACAAACATGACCATTTTTGGCACCTCTATAAATAAAATAAGTATAAGTTCGCATACGAAATGTTCAACTTGACAGCTTTTTGTGGCAGTTATATAGATTTTTGTTGATTGTGGGCGTGGTTATTAACGATTTTTGTCCATTTTGAATAGCTGTCTGCGTGCAGAAACTAAAAATGTCCCAACGAGGAATAAACACATGGACACGCGTGTCTAGATCGCTTTAGTTTTTGATGCTGATCAAGAATATTTTGTAGGATCTCTTACGCCTTTTTCTAAAAATTACAAATGGAATGAAAAACTTAGTATACTCCCCATTTTATGTGTAGGGTATAAAAAGAATGTAAAAATTAATCCGTAAATTTTTAAAAATCTCAAAAACTGCGACGTTTGAATGAAAACTAATATAGACCGCATCCCTACAAATGGACATGCTTAAATAAAATCGAAGCTGCATTAATTAATTGATTGATTGATAGATTTTTTAAATATCAAGGCCCCTAACCGTTTCAGAATTACAATCATCTTCTCAACATTCTTCTGTACATAAACATAAAAAAATTTATTAAAAATCCATAAATTTTTCTCTTAAAATTTTTATTTTTTTTTTTTTATTTGGAAATCAATGTAGTGAATGGAGTATCTTAAAATACAATATATCATAAAATTGTGAGTGAATAATTATCGTTTTTTTTTTATAAATATATTATTTTTATTGTGGTAAAATTGAAATGTTATGTTTTACGTAAATCTTACTTTTAAAGTTTTAATTTTATTACATAATTATTTATTAGCAATTGTTTGATCATAAAATCTTGCCGGTAGAGAAAAATTCATTTTTTTTTTATTTTAGACAAAAAAAAAAAAAAAGGAAAAATCTTAAGCTAACATTGAATGTTGTTGTTGTTGTTGTTAGCAATTAGTTGGCTGTTATTGTTTATTGTTGGACATATTTTTTTTTATTGTTATTGCAAAATTTATGAACAATTCGACCAAAGTGACCGTAATATTATATTTCTATACTAGTATATATGTTTGTTGTTGTTGTTTTAATAAGAAAAATGTTATTACTTGTTTGTATATATTATGTATTATGTATATATTCTTAAATGAAGAAAAGAATAGTTTCTAGTTAGTTTACAAAAAAAAAAAAAAAAAAATTTTCCTTCATAATATTTTTTTATTAATATTATTGAAAGACATTTGTTTAAAGCTTATTTAGTTCTCCTTCGCGTGACTTTTTAATTAATTTTTCTTAGTAAATTTCTGTTGCCTATTTACAGGCTGTCGTGACTATTTGTATATTATTATTTGTATAAGTTGGATCATGATTTTTTAGTACTATCTTTAAATTGTTTTCTTTATTGTTGCACCTATTTTTGTTTCTATCGTAATTTCCGAATGTAATGGCAGGATTTCTTTGAGTCTCTCAGATGTGCAATTCAATTTTTGGACAAGCTGTGTCTTTTCTAGTTAACACGTTAAAAAAACATAATCAATATTTAATAAACTGTAGCCTAAGGACGACAAAACGTATTTGCAACTGTATGTTGCAGCCATTTGGCGTAGTAGACTAAAAAACGCAATGCACCTATTGATTGGCAGGGCACGAAAATAGTGGCTAAAACAGTATAAGTACAAGAGTACATTAAGGGAGTATTCGAGCAAATTCCGAAAGCTTTAGTAGTAGAAAATATTTTTGTCGCTTAATCTAATATGTTTTTAAAAAGGAAAGCCTTAAAAAACCAAGACGGTAAGTGGACGATTTAATACTTTTATAGACGCAAATAGACTGCTAGCTTTAGCAGCAATTATGTTAAAGACGTTCCGTGAAACCTACTCACTGCCTAAACTCAAGGTTCAATATCCTTTTTTCTGATTCTAATTCTAAAACCTTTGAATTAGCTAAACCGTCTCATGTTAAATACATAATTTTCCTATAATATCCGATCAAAATTATATTAAATATATTATAGAGTGTTTTTTTTTCTTGCATTATAAAGCAATTAGTTGAACCCCCCAGTTATTCACGGTTTAGTTTTCACTTGAGCTTTACTTCCTGGAATTAACTGGCAGCAATCTCCGAAACAGAATTGGATCGTCGTCGTTTAGTTAAATGCTTCCAAAGGCGGCGATTAAGAGAAGATTTGTCCTGACAAAAAAATAAAAAGTAAGGTTTTAACTGAACTCGTAGAGGAGTGATCTTACATTATCTTTGCGGGGTGACAACGGTGAAATGCGATGGTGTTGCGGTGTGCTGCTGGCATTGGAATCGTTAAGTGACATTTGTGAACAGTTAGCTGAACTCGATATTTCAGAGTTGCGACGTTTAATAAAATTAAATCTACTTCGAATCGTAGAATAATAAACATAGAGACACATTTTCATATTATTCACATTGTATTACTTACAATTTATGGCTTCTAGCCGTTGTTTCCTGTAAGGTGGTCTCATCATGAATAATTCTATGTGATTCGGGCCCTATACTAGTATTTTCACTCACACCTTCCGTCATAGTAAGCATCTGCATCGCTGTTGCTGCTGGCGGACTGTTCGATAAATTGTTGTTCTTCTTCATCGTCGACGACGTTGTTGTCGTCATCGCCGTCCTGGCTAGTGAGCCACTCTTCAATTGAGACATGCAATATATCTTCTCGCGTCTCGCTAAAATTTCCAGGTCGCTTAATTTGCGTTCGTCTTTGCTCTTGCATTTGACGCCGCTGCCTACGTTCGCGTCTCTGTTTAGAACCGCAAATGCAGAACTGCTCCATGTATTTCGATTTGGTTGCAGGTGTTGTGGAGCTCCGCCGACACGTGCCGAACCAACGAAAGGCGTTGCTAGGCCGCATGGTGAAGTGTTGTTGGCAGCCGTCATCTGTAGTGAACGTGTCGCGCGACGATTGACGGTAGGCGTATCCATCTTGGAGTTTCGTTGTTGCGAATACGTTATGACCGTCTCTTTCGGTTGTATGCGATTCGTTATTGTGCGTTGTAATAATTCTTTGCTCGTCAGTCGGTGAAATGTTGAGAGGTCGCGCCTACAATAAAACAACACAATAATAATTATTTCTGTTCCACAAAAACTTAAACCTTTTTTACAATACCCTAGAATAGTGGTCAAGTTGGGTCCAGGATCGTAGCATATCAAGTCTTCGTCGCCTAGTATGTCGTGGTTGAGAGCCAAACGCATTTCTAGGCGTGGACTTAAACCAGAGCCAGGTAGAGCAGGGACACCATCTGCTTTTGTTGCCACGTTTTCTTCGCTTTTGCTTACAGCAACTACTACATCCTGTTTCTTCATCATTTGTGGAACGTTGGTGGTGGAGGGTGGTGGTGGTTGCGGTGACGGTGACATTTCCTTCGATTTCATCATCGAAACTGTTGTTGATGATGTTGAGGCTGGCTTTTCCCCGATCGCATCCAACAGTGACGTCTCTATTATTGTTGACGATGTTATTGGTCTCATATTCCCGGGGCTGCTGACGTCTTTTGTGGGAGTTTCTATACTGCAAACATCCCGTGCCGTATTTATCGGTTGTATAACGGCCACGTTTTTTGCGACACCCACTGAAGAACCAATGTCAGCAGAAATGCCAGATCTTGGCTATTAAAATAATATAAATAATCATATTTAGATAGAGAGATTATTATAGAAAAATTAAGTAAGTAGTTCTTACAGGTTTTATAGGTGCTAGAGAACTTTTGCCATTTGCCTTTTGCTTTGTTTGGTTTAATAAGAGACGTCGTGGCGGTGGTGGTGGTGGTATAAATTTCGCCGGCCTCATTTGCGTTTTGATCGTACTCGTAGACGTAGTCGCTGTCGTCGCAGTCATTTGTGGTTGTTGGTTCGTTTTCTTGTCGTAAGAAGCGTCGTCTCTGTCTTTCTCGGTAGTGACGTTCACGTTGCTGGTTATTGTAGATGTCACTAAGCGAACTGGACTTGTTGTCACCGTCGTTGCCATTGTAGCTTTCATTGTCGTTGGTGACCCCATCATAGTCGTTGTAGTCGTTGTAGTGATAATCTCGCTCTCTCGATGCTTGCTGCTGATCGAAGGTACATGCGGTTCTAATAGGTACTCGCAAGATGAGGCCTTCAAAACTGCTGGCGGCAATCGATGATCGCTCATGGTGGGATTGCGCAAAGGTCGAGGGCCCACTGATGTCATCTGCAAATTCGGCTGTAAACGATCCTCCGTCGAGGTTAGATCTTCCTCGTCCTCCTCGTCGTAGTCCGCTTCGTTCGCTGCCTCCTCCGCACTTGAGCTTCCAGCTTCCGAATCCTCTAAATAGCGGCCATTTGTCGTCATTTCCCCCTACCAATTGTGTGGAATAGAATTCAACTAATCAATTCTGGTTAAATGTTGTCATGTGTCGTGTGTCGTGTGTATTTGATAGTACTTTCATTTCATTTTCTTTCATTCATTGTTTTAGTGCGGTACGGTTTAGTTTTTTATATGCACTAATTTACAATATTGCACGTTTTGCTAAAGTTTAATTAGTCTAACTACAACCTTCTAATGATTGTCAACCCAGACATGATGGCAATGATACACCAATGATGATCATGATGATGGTGATGGATTATCCTCAACGTAATTGTGCGGATATATTCAATATGTAAAGAAGGCAATCAAAAATATGATGACACAACAAATAAATATGATGGTGATGGTGTATGTATGGATTCTCAATCGGATGAGAAGTGATGAGCATGAATATAAAAAGGAAAAGAATTGAGAAAAATGTTTAAGATTCTTTTTTTTTTTTAAATAGTCTTATTTTGTGATATTTAGTTTAAAACTAAGCGCAAAGGGAGACGAGTTTTCCAAGGCTCCTTCGCTAAGTGCTTAGTGTAAACATATGTTCAAGTAAAAACAATAAATTATTGTGAAATTTGTGTACTTTACTGGTTTACTGCTGATTTTTTTTAAAGAACACCCACCTTTTTTAAATCTTCACTTTCTTGCTGTGTTTTCTCTTCATCACTTTCCGTCTCCTCCTCAAATAGTGGTTCTAGGCGACGTCTACATATTGTTTAGTTAGTTATGTGGATATATGTCATGATGAGGGTGACAATGATAGTGATGATCATGATGATGATGTTTCATGTAAATGTATCACATTTTGTGTGTTTACAAATGAAATTTTACATAAAATTTTAATGAGTATTATCACTACTTTTTACAAAACATTTATATTATATAGAAAGAGTTGATATGAATGATATGTGACTAACTGTTCTACATTATCTTTTATATACTTTAGAAAGGAATTGAATAATTTACAGTCCAGTTTCGTTAGGTATTCGGCTCTAAACTGAATTTTTTAATACTATTAATCTCTTTTTCTTTTTATACCTTGCAATTAATTATACCGATCAATTCGGAATCAAAATCTGCATCGATTTAACCGTACCCGTCTGTATGTCCACATTGTGCGCAAGCTCAGGTCGCATTTTTTTAAGTATTTTAATGAAATTTGACCTAAAAACCAGAGATAATTAATTGAAAATAGACTGAATTGGACCATTTTTTTAACCTCTCTCCATGTAAGGTCCTTTTGTAATGGAAGTTTTTATATGGCATAAAATTCCAATTCCTTATATTTTTTTGACAATATTTGAAGAATAATAGTTAAATAGCTTAGTAATTGGCTGTGGACCCGATCGAACCATTTTTAGAACCCCTTTTCATATAATCATATTTCTCTAAATTACTTGTTGCATTCTTTGTGGATTGTAGATAGGAAACTCTAATCAAAATAAAGGTTCAATTTGACCTTCAAGATTGACCTCGAACGGAAAAAAGAATAGTGCAATTCTCTTGAAATGTCAATATATAACTGAGTTCAACGTCCTGTACGAATGTCTCTAAATATAATGTCCAGATTATGTTACGTCTCTCTACTACAATCTCTACATATTACTTTTGATGCTAAATGAAAACTATATTCCAAGTAAATGTAGAACAAATGATTTCTATAAAGGTATAATATTGGTAATAACCTGTAAAAACTACGGATTATATGTATATAAAAAAGAGAAAGGTTTACACAAGAAAGAAAAAATATACGATTACTATAAAGATATCACTTTAAGGCTGTTTAGTCTTTTTTTATGATAATTACTCAAATCTATAATAAAAAAAGAAATTAAAAAAATACTACTTGTTGTTGTCTGCTATGTGAAGTTGGAAAAAATTTCGAATTTACCGTGGTAATAAGCCGCGTATAGTGCTGGCTGTCATAGGCGGAGCCATCAGTAATTCATCCATCATTAGTTCGGTATCATCATCGTCATTCAACGAATTGCTAGATTTGGTAGGTGACTGAAATTGTGTAATAAATATGAATA
This sequence comes from Ornithomya fringillina, assembly GCA_963978525.1. Lineage (NCBI taxonomy): Eukaryota > Metazoa > Arthropoda > Insecta > Diptera > Hippoboscidae > Ornithomya > Ornithomya fringillina. The sequence continues at coordinate 23,457,178 of OZ021693.1, forward strand.
TATGGAGATATTAAAAACTATTTGGCTTCGCCTAATGCACTTACGGATTGTGTATTCTCCGAATTGTTGAGGTGTAGATCATCATTATCACCACCACTGGTCGGTGTTCCCCACACATCTTCACCTGAGGTAGCTCCTGAGGTACACTCATCCATTTGTTCATCAGTTTCCGAATTACTATTTTGTACAGCTGTTGCTGCTACTGCTGCCGTACTGGACGAATGATCTTGATTCCAGCGACCCAGATACTTGTCGATAAAAGCACGTGACTCTTCAAAGAATGACATCTTCCCCGCAACAAATGTTGAAGCACGACTTGTCCAAGCTGTTGATTTAGCACTTCTTTCCATATCGTAATCATCCTCATCCTCTTCATCTTCACCATTGAATAAAGCCTTGGTTACTACGCGTATCTCATGTTCCAGTTCAATATTATCAGCTCTAGTTTTATACATTAATTCCTCATCTTCATCGTCTTCAATATCATTATTAACAGCAGTAGCATCTGGATCGTCATTATCGTTGTCTATCGCATATTCCGATAACTGATGAGGATGGTCATCATTTGCTAACTTCTCTAAACTCGACATGGTACCGTAACGTCTTAAGCCACTATTCATGGGTCTATAGGGAGGTTCTTCATCTAGTGGTGATTCATCACAAGAGTCCTCAGTTATATTTTCTACAATGACCTGACGTGGTATATGACTAATCAATAGATTGGTGGAGAAACTGACATGACTCCCGCTATTGTCCCAAAGATTTGTACTGGTTTTACTTAGTAGGGAATCGGGAGTTGGGGGTACGGCCGCTATACTAGGTACAAAGCCATTTTCTATATATTCATCGGTGCTTGATGTTGTGGTGGGGGTGGGTAATGGTGCTGTAGGCGTTTTCATATTTAAAAGTTTAGCGGCTGGCGTTAGTTGAGCTAAACCTATCAACATTAAAGAGAGATCTTCTTCCTCTGAGACATCGTCTTTCTCATTTGCTTCTATCGCCGCTTCTCTTATATCATCATCATTACAAATGCATTTACATTTGGCGTGTACACTGTACTTTTCACTTTTCTTAATATCCTTTTTCTTTGGAGATGATAAGACGGGAGATATTTTAGATGCTTCTATTATTTTACAAGTTTTATGTTCCACTTCATCGGGACTTAGGGTGGTATTGGCAAAATCACTAGGTCTACAGGGACAATAACAAGGGACAAATTTGGATTGTTGTCGTTGTGGTGATTGAGGAGTTGTTGGTGGTGGTTGGGCCGTCTTATTGGGGGATCGTCTGCTAGGTTTTGGCATTTGAGATGTTTTACCGCATTCAGTTATGGGACTCTTCATTTCAGCTCTTACCACTGTTGCTATTTCGGTAAGTGTTACAGTAGTTAATACCTGTTGATTAGATAACAGGCTTTCGCTTTCTTCTAACTCTTTGGCCACTTGTGGGAAAGGAAATTTATAACTATGTCCTGGTAATGAAGTGTTTTCTGCTAAAGTTAGTTCCTTGCTCGAAAAGTTATTGCTTTCTTTCCCTTGGTCATCCTCACCACCCGTTATCGATCCTGAACAATGACCATTCATAAGGATTTGTGCTTCGTTACGTTCATCTAGAATTCGTAATTTATGGATGCTGTCGGTGATTCGTTTGTGGATTTCTTCAACAGCATTGTTGCCACTAAGACGGGTTTTGGCAACAATTTGACTGGTCTCACCAATGGCGGTGGTTGTTTTGACTTCTGCTGATTGATATACATCATCAGTTATTAAATGCTTTCTGCCATTTTTGATATCATCTTTACCACTACCATTATGCGTTTCAATTTTTTTAGATGATGATGAAAGTGATGGATCACTGGGGCGCCGTTCACCCGTCATAGTACTCGATGTTATACTAGTTATACTACTACCACGACTATTGCTACCACCGTTAACTTTACAACATCGATTTGGAGATGATTGGCTATGCTGAACTTTTAAAGAGTTACAGATTAGGGGAGATGTAGAACGTTCAACTGATGCTTTATGTGTAATAGGGCATGATAGCTGGCCTTCGGGTGAAATGTTATGGGATGCTTCATCTTCTTCTTCGACCAACAATATAGATGAATTATTTTGTTGATGACAATTTGTATGACAATGACGACAAACCACCAATTTATCAAGTACTACGGGACTAGAACGTACAGTAATCTGGGGAAGGGATGGTTTTGAAATGATACAAATGCAAATATATAATTAAGGCGTGGCGATACATTAAGAAAGTGTAAAAGTTAGCTTTTTTTATAAAAAAAAGCAAGAAAAGATAGGGTTAGAGAGTCTTTCAGCCACTAAATGCATAAAATTGGGGTAATTTAGGTACTACGGAATAATTTTAAAAATTAAGTTTTTCCCATTTAAAAATAATGTAAGTGTAGAGCTTACCTGGCTGCCTGAGGTGGTACTGCGCGATTTACTAATCTGTGAAACACCCTCCGAATACGCATCACTGACACTTAACTCTTCTACACCGCTTAAACGTTTCATTCCAAAACTAGGCTTACCGGCCGTCAAATGATGACCATTCTCTTGCACCAAATTCAATTCTCTGCTGCGTTTCTCCAACTGTTGACGCGTCCAATATGTGATGCGTTCATCCTGATCACTTGGCTCTTCTTCTGTTGTAGGAATTTCGGTGGAACGGGACGCCTCTAAGCGAGCCTGCTCTTGCTGTTTATCCAGCTGACCCTTCATCCAATTGGCCAAATGTAAAGCACTCGATTTGGCTGTACCAGTCTTATTCAGTATACGACACTTCTCATCAATCAGTTTTTCAATCTGATCCGATACATTGTTTAAGCGTTTGTTCTATGTTTAGGAACGGATTTTTCAAAGTTGCATTTTTATAAGGAAATGCAAGAAAGAAAGAGCGCCAAAAAGAAGGGAAGAGATAAAGAAATAAAATTAAGTCACCTTTTTTCGAGTATTGGGAAGATTTGTGATGGGCTCATAATTATATAGAACAGTTAAGGTATCACAACTTTCAACTAATTTGAAATTTACAAAAAATATGAAATTATCCTTAAAATAAAAATGAAAAATTATTGATAAAATTAAATTCTTTGATTAAAAACGCTTGTTCTTCATTTGACTAACAGCTTATTGTATATATGAATGTGAAATAAAATACAAAAACTGAACAAATAGAAAATTGTAACTTCCTATTAGAGACCATCACATATTAATTTTTCGTTTTTTCCAAATTTTTTTCACTTTTTTTTTTTGCGGATGTGTGACTTAATTTTATTTTTGTAACAATTTCTGATCATTCTGTAGCTCTCTCTCTTTCATTTTCAAATTAAAACTAAATCTCAATCTGCCGCTCTCTCATACATTATAAAAATGAGATGAACAGAAAAATTCAACTTGCAAGCGTTTTTATTCAAAGAATTTTCATTTATTGTAGAATTTCATATTTGATACTATTAAAAAAAAAAAAAAAAATTGATTTACAAATAAAGATTATTTTCTTCCATGTAAATAGTTCAATGTATTCTTTTTCGTTTGTTTGTTCTTTTTAAGTCTAAAGAGTATTAATTGAATTCGATAGATGTGTTTAGTTAAAAAGTATTTAATAAATATATGTTTTTTCCTTTCCTTCCCTTTCTTCAGTACTGTAGAGCTATCGAAAATTATAACATTCTGCTTAGAAAGTTTTAAAAAGAATATATTTTTATTCATTAACCGGGACAGTCACTATCCCCGCATCCCATAAGTGGAGTAGGGTATACGATTATAAAGAATTGTAAAGTTTTTTTTCGAGCCTTTACTCGTTTCAAAAATGGGGTCAAAACATGAAGTGAAATATTTTAAAGAAGTTAATCGGCTATTTAATACCCTACACCCCCCTGAGCTCCTTAAATTATGCTTCAATTAGTTTAATTTAGTCGGTATATGCGAGGCACTGCCATATAAGATACTTTGTGAAATATAATTAAATGGAGAGGAGTTCTAAAAATTATGCTATCGGGTCCAAAGTTGGCAAATGATAAATATGAAGCTAATTAACCAAGAATTAAAAGATTTTTTGTTATATAAAAATTGGGGAGGGATTCTAAAAATCGTCCCTTTCGCTGCAATATATATCCTTGGGCCAATATATGTTCTCTGTTCAAATTTCATTGAAATATCTCAAAAATGCCTTTAATTTTCGTACACATATACATGGATAGACATACGGACAGACGTAAATAAATGCAGATTTTGATTCTAAATCGATCAGTGAACTTAAATTGAATGTGACATTTGCGGTTTAGGAGTTACAAACATTCGCCACAAGTTGTTCGGGGATAAACAGTGCCTGTAGCCTGCGCACAATAGACAGCTAAATTTGGCATAAATAGATTCGCTATATGATTTACAATATGGTTCTGGACACAACCGCTATAATAAGAGGTGGGTTTTATACGAAAAAAACTAAACTAATTCCTTCCTTTTTGAAAATCGCTACAATATGTTTTTGAGCATTTTTTTTTTACCAATATTTAAAAATTATTTATACACGTATGAAAAATAAGGAAAATAAATTTGGCTTAGACCAAATCTTAGATACTCTCCGCATTTACAAACAAAGGATGGGCGTGACAGAGATATGATTACGCCTTCCTAATAGTGTATGTATTACGCATAAGCCTGCAGGTCAAGTTGTACGTTGGGTATGTTTTTTTTGTGTAAATTGTGGGCGTGTTTGTTATTGGACCACGCCCATTTTTGGCACATTGATGGATAGGATAAATATAAATATGTGTACAGAATTTAAACTTAATAGCTCAACTTTTGTCGAATGGTTAATTTAAATAGCGATCTGCATGTGGATTTCAGTTCAAAATATCAAAATTTATGCCAGTGAGAATGCCAACAACTGACGGACTTACAGACGCACATGTCTAGATCGACTTAGTTTGTGATTCTGTTCAAAAATATGTATTTTTTATAGAGTCTCTGGACGCCTCCTTTTGGGTGTAAAGGGTATAAAAACATTTCAAAATGAAATTTTAATATTTTATGTTTTGTTTTGTTATGGAATTAATAATAAAATATGTACTTTAAAACTACAACAAAAATAAATGTTTGTATGTAGGGAAGTTTGCTAAATAATTAACTAACTATGCGTTAAGGTATGTTTACATTGTGTATAATGAGCTAAGCCAACAACCACATATTGTATGTTTAAATATACATTTATAATAAATTATGTTCTCTTAATTTATACTGATAACTATAATCATAAATATGTATAAGAATGCGAGTACATGTATATATATATATATATGTAAACTACTTCAAAATTTGTATTTTCTACTTTTTCTTCCAATTATATACTAAAAAATGCGATACCATCTGAATAGCATACAAGAAGACAACGTAAGTTGTTTATAATTTTTCTTTAAAAATTACAAATCGGGTTTTTATTACAACTAGAAAACAACTCTATTTCCATAAATATTAATATAAAAATAAATATAATTAAAAAACAATATTTTTAGCAAAGATAACAACCTTAATTTTAATCAATTTAGAGAATTTCCTTTTTTTTTTTTTCGAAAAGCTTCTCTAAAATGATTCTTTTTTAAATGTAAACTAAATTGAAAAAAATTAAATATTTCTCTAATGTACGTTTTTTTTTTTTATATATAATTAACAGCCATTTATAATATAATAACATGTTGATTTATGTTAAAAAAAACATTCATGTCGTGTTTGTCCATTTTGTAGCTTTACTACAATAGTTTAAAATGTTGTTTAAATATTAATCAAATGTATAATAATTTATATTTAAATATATATGAGCACATCTTTCTAAACGAGGTAGCGTTTTATACTTTTCTACTCTACAATATTTGCGATAACTATTTTTTTTTTTTTTTATATACGGAAAAAAATTATTATAAATAATATCATTTGCTTTCTAGCTAAGCACACTCATAGACACTTATATGAATTATACGGTTAACAGTTTTTAAGATCAAGTTTAAGGTTAGCTCTTTTACTTTTGCCCCATACTGTTTCAGAAGACAACAACTGTAAAATGTGGCACAGAAAGATAGATACAAAGAATTGTAAGACATTATACAAACGTAGAAGCATAGAAAACGGTTGCAATATGTGAAAAAAACATAACTGGTGCGAAAACAAAGCTTGAAGAAAATTTGTCTCAATAAAATATATGATTTATAGCTCAAATTATCTTAAAACAACTGTGTCATTCCGTTTGCAACACGGGAGGCGTCAGAGACCCTACAGAATATATACATTTTTGGATCAGCAACAAAAACTGAGTCGATCTAGACATGTGTCCGTGTGTCCGTCTGTTGTTAACGTACTTACTGGCGTAAATTTTGATATTTTAAGCTGAAATTTTATTTCTGAACCCAAATTAATCATTTAAAATAGGTAAAATCGGTCAAAAGCCACACCCACAATGAACAAAAATCTCTTCATCTGCCACAAAAACGTAGCTTGTATATTAATTCATCCTATTCATCATCGATGCATTTAAAACGCGAGTAATCGTATAACAGACACGCCCACAATTAACAAAAAACCATTTTCACCATAAAACTCAACTTGAATCTAAAACAAAATACAAAGTTTTTGTGTTCTCTTCGATTTTAACAACAGTTACACTCTTGCTTAGATTGTTATGAAAATTCTCTCCGAAATAGAAGAAACGCTATGGATTTCCAATTAAAGTTTTAAAAATCACTATTATAAATTTTCTTTTCAACCCTTTACGCTCTGATTAGTTAAGGATTTTAGTTAAAAAGTGAAGTAGTGAAGTGAGAAAACTCAAAATTAAAGCCAAAAATCAAATCACAGATCTAAAGAATCGGGGGGAGTAGGTTTAGTGGGTAACACACCAAAAGGATCATCCAATAAAATCTCCCCATCATCATCATCATCATCGTCGTCATTGTCACCATCATCAGGTTGAAATGCTCGCTCATCACCATGAAATATGTGCTCTTCAACGTCCGTATCGTAGCAGGTGTCTAAATTGACTTCATGAAAATTTAAATCCAATTCTAATAAATCCCATGAGCCACCAAATTGCGCCAAAGGTATTAAAGGCACACCTTTCGTATTCTTTTTCGGTGAGTTTGACAGCGATGATGATTCTGATAAGGGCGATTGTGGGGGCCGTACTATAGGCACAAAATCATTAGAAAATGTATCTACATCACGTGCTTGTTTTGCAGCCCTTTGAAAAATGTGGCTGGTGGTAGAAGGCGAAATATTAGGTGTCGGTTCCTCGGGTGTAGCCAGTGAAGTGGTGGTGGTGATAGTACTTGTTTGAGGCAATACCACCTCGTTGGCATCATCAATAAAAGAACGTCCCACAGAGCTAAGGGAAAATTCTAAAAGTTTTTTATTCTTGGAAGTCATATCCCCAACCTCACTATCAGACGTTCCCTTTTGTATAGAACCTAATATGTTATTATTATTGCTAGAGGTCTGTAAAGTTAAAATTGAGGCAGTTGTTAAACAGTAGCGTCCGTCCGGGTCGATTAGTAAAACTTTCTCATCAGATTTTATATTCGAACAATTTTGACGCAGCAGTATGGCCTTCAATTCATAATTGGAATCATTACCTGTTTCGATGGAAGCCTCTGGTATGGATGTGAGGCACTTGCACGAAGGCATCTGTTCACCCGAACCTAAAGTTTGTGTATTTAAACTACTCCCGCTACAGGTCAATAGATTTAAGGAATTATTATTGCTAGTCAGATAAGAGCGAGCTGCCGATAAGGGCCTACCCTCCGATGTGGTGGACGTATTTAATATATGACGCCTACCACCACAAGAATACGATCTTAATGATGTTACACTATCGCCCGGCATAGCCATATTGCGACGATAGCTAGCCGGGGAATTGGTTTGTGAAGAACATGAAATGGAAGCATGTGTCGTTTGTGTCATGCGTGTGCTACAGCGTGAAGCTAATGTGCTGGCTAGACGTTGCAGATTCTCAAATGAACCGCTACCGTCACTGCCACTGCCCAAATGTTTACCAAAACTACAACGCAAAGAACGCACCTGTTGTTGCTGCTGCTGCTGCTGTTGGTAATGATGTGGACATTGTTGCTGATTTTGCTGTTGCTGCTGTTGATTCTTTATATTTATGCTATCCAATGAGGACAATTTAATGGAACCTATAGAAGCCGAAGCTATGCCTATATCACTTAAAGGCACTAAAGTATTTAATACATCCGGCGAATCCAAAGGACTGGATAGAGGTGTTGAACCCAAAGCGGCATTTACTAAGAATCTAGAAAAAAAAAAACAATTCAGGTTAAGAAGGTTATCATTTATATTTTAATCAAAACTATTCAACTTACATTTGTCGTTGCAATAAATTCTGCCAAACGGCTTTCAATTCCATAGAGGGAGCTCTTAATACAAGACTTTTGCGTCTGGCTCCTTTTTTGGGAGTTTTTGTTAAGTCGGGTGCACAATAACCAGTCGGGCTCTCCGCCAAACGTCCATTGGGGTCCACCGTCAAACGAAACTCGGTTGCTTTATTTGAAGAAAAGGAAACGAAACATATATTTTATAAAACCTTAATTAGATTTACTATCTTCTTGCTTACTTTTCTTTCTCATATGAAAACATGAATCTACAATATTTGCTATTGGTACGGGTTCTTCGGTAATAAACAGTACACGATCTCGACTTACTTTAGCGAAAACAATAATATCACTAAACAATAATGTCCAATAGGGTTTTACCGAACGACCTTCAACACGCGACAAATCACCGCCAAATATCCATTGACGTCCCTGTACAGCCAATGTGAATGGTTTACATTTCGTAAAGACCATACGAGACTCCAAGTCTTGCAGGGTTAACAAAGGTCGGCCTTCTCCCAAAGGTTCCATAAGACCGCTGCTCACCGTAATTTCCCGGTAAGCGGCTTGTAATTCATTTATTACCGTAGTGAAATTTTTATGCTCTTCGGTATCCACATGACAGTTCGATGCCAATAATTGCATTAACTTTAAAATCTCCCGAAAATGCTGCAACGGACGGTGTATAAACATTGTAAGATCGGCTCTTTTACGTGGCACTGGCGGTTCCGTAATAAATGTAATAAATTCCGAACCCGTTTGTCGGGATTTATTCACCAAAACACAATCAGCCCGTTTAATACCATTACAATATTTCTTGTAGGCGGCACAAATTGCTGTTGTTTTCGATAGATAAACCCGTGAGGCGAAATTCATTTGTGGCTCTTGATCATCATGACACAATTGCTCAAGAATGTCTTCAGATATTCGTAAAAGTTCATCAATATTTTGAAAGAGTGTGCGATGATCATTGGGCGTTATCAAATCTTTACGTTCTTGTAGAGGTTGCACAAAACGTTGCATACCAAAATGTAGAGCGGACATGAAATTCTGTTCACGACTGATTAGTTGTAATAGGAAACGGCGACGATTATCGGTAATGGGTGAAATTGACTGCAAACGATTATTTTAATAGAAAGAAAAAAAAGCAAACTATGAGTATACATTATGACCTTACTCCCCTCCAGAGAGGGTGAGTTTAATTTAGAAAACACAATTCCCCCATTACAAACTCGAGTGGTATTCCCCGTTGGGAATTTTTCATAAATGTTCATTGATGATTATACTAAACACTAAACTTGTCCTTCCGCATACAACTACCAAAGGCAGGCCTCAGGGGTGCCACAAGGAATAATTAGCATCTTAAGCATTAATATCAAGTCGGTCTGGCAACGTTCGTCTATGTAACTTGCTTTAAAATTCTCAACTTCTCTGACTAAAGCTAAAATTTAGAGCATGGGCAAATGTATCTAAGATTTTTCCCAATTTCATTGCAATCTGTCAAATGTCATTCTGTAACTATATAATAATAAAAATGAACAGAATAAAATAAATAAAATAAAAAAAGTTTTAGGTTTAACATGATTTGTTACTTTTATTGTCATAAAAAATTAGTAGAAATATATCAAACAAGATGGAAAAAAAATAATTAAAAATCGTATACAAACATAAAAGGCAATCATGTGAATGTTTGATGATGCATATATATATATAATATATAAAGTATATATATTTATAATGGTAGTATATAAGCAATGTGATTAATAGTAATAAATTGTATGAGAGAGGTATATGATAAATGGCACTTAAAAAGAACACTGGTGGTAAAACAATGTATGTGTAATAGAAGTGCTCTTAATTAAACACATTGGGGGGTAAATAATATAAAAATAAATAAAAAATAAAATCGAAAATAAATGTAATGTTACAGGGGATGGACAAAATAATATGAACACCTACCATATACAAAATTTTTCTTTTTTAATAAGATGTTGGGTTATAATATGCCTTTAGAAGAGAGATAAGACAACATTTGTAGGGTGTTCATATTATTTTGTTTATCCCTTGTATATAAATTATAATATAATGAATGAATGAATAATAGATTCAAAGGAATGAGGAATTAAAAAAAGAAATATTTTTTTATTAAAACTAATTTTGTAAAACTAACTAACACGCTTGAACTTTTGAAAGAAAAGATTATTTAACTTCTCCCACGTAATCTAATTTCTTAGTAAGTGAAACTAATTAAATGATTTAAAAATTTTTTTTTTCATTTTATAGATTTTAAACTTAATTTTCATATAAGATTAGAAGAAATAATTTTTGGTCATAAAAAAAAATGAATTTTTTATTCTCTTAAATACTAGATTTTTAAAAAATAGATTTTTTTAAAATTTTAATATTAATTTTTTTTTATATATTTTTATTGTTTCGCCGTCACACATAAATTATATCAAACCAAAAAACTATAAAAAATTTTTGATAATTATAAAAACAAAAAATATATCAGTTTCATTACCATATAGTCAAATCAAAAATATCATTAAACAATAATAAAATTTTAATCAATTAAATAAAATACTTTTAATTAATTTAACTTTTTTGAATAACAAATATTTTTTCATGTAAATAAAAATAATAAAAAAATTTTCTTTTTTAAATAATTAAATAAAAAATATGAAAATATGTATAAAAAAATAAAAAAACATTTAATCAAAAACCTAAATAAAATATTAAATGTATGAAAAAAAAGCAAAGCAAAATTTCTACAATTACTCATAAAAATTAAAGGGTTGAAGAACATGCCGTATAGGATGAGAGATGATGATAGATAAAAAAAAAAAATTTATTTTAATTCGTTTTCATATATTTCACTTAAAAAAAATATTTTTTTTTTACTTTTTTCTTTATATATTGTTAAATTTATAAATTGAAAATAATATTTTTAAAAATTGTATTTTTCACTTGTCCATAAGTCCGTCTAAATTCTATGCTCCAGAAGAAAGTTGGCTTTAACGGTTTCATTTTTCTAAATGCTCTAACACTTCTCTTAATAAAATGAATAATGAAATATTTTAAAAAAGAATCACTACATGTCCGTCGATTTAGATAAAAAAATATTTTAAAATATTACTTTTTTTTTTACCATTAAAAATCAAAAAAGAAAACTTAAGCATGATTTATTGGTGTTGCTACTTTACAATTGTTTTACACAATCACCCCTTTGCCTACCTCTTTGCTAAAGGTGACTTGTGGCAAATTTAAACGCCTTTTGGCTGCTTCTATGGACGAATTTGTAGCCACTGAACAGGCTGTAGGGGGACGGGCCACAATAGGTTGACTGCCACCAACAATACCACCACCAGCGCTACTCATGCGTTTAATATTCGATACATTTGGCACAGAGTTGGTATTATTCGTAAGCAATTCTTCACTGGCAGCGCAACTAGTACCGCTGGGTATACGTGACACTTTGCCATTCATTGGTAAAGTGGTGGCATAAGAACGTGATGTGCCGGCAGCAGTACTACTAACAGCTGCAGACGAAGCAGTAGCTACAGTAACACCGGTATTAGTTCCCGTTGCCGCGGCAACACTAGAACCTGATCTTCTGAAAATCTCCAAAGTAAGCGTGGCACCCTGTGAGCGTATCAGATTGAGAACATCAGCTTCGGGCATAGTCACCACGTTGTGTTTATCCACAAAGATGACATAATCGCCCGGCATAATACCACAGCGATCGGCAGAAAGGCCTGGTTCGATTTTTTCAACACGAGGCGGATGAGTCCAAACTATTGAAAAGCCGAAACCACGTTCAGCGGTACGTGCTAATTTCTTTGTCATGGTAAACGGTGTGCGACCTAAAGGTTTTGAGCCCGACGAACGCCGATCGCCGGCTAATGGTGTGCCCTGAGCTGGCAGCGTTGTTTCGGTGGTGGGTGGATCCAATTCCAGAAAACGTAAAAACAAATTCTCATCAGCATCGCGCTGATGCAAAGCTTTCTTACTTAATACCATGGGCGGCTGCGTTTCACCTGATGTCAGCGGTTGAGCCATACTGTCAATACTGATGACATCATCATCATTGTTGCGTTGTTGCATATTTAACAATAATAATTGTTGTTGTTGTTGTTGCTGATTGTTATTATAATTATTATTGTTGTTGCTACTAATATTGTTGCTGAGGTTGTGAATCGTAAACGTGTTATTTTGATTGATGGCTAATAATTGTTGTGTATATTGTTGTTCTTCTCGTTGTTGTTGTTGTTTTTGTAATAATTGTATATTACCATGTAAATGATTTGCAGTTATTAATGGTATAGCGGGCTGTGGCTTACTGAGACACACCTGCGATTGTAATTTGTACGAACCATTGATTTCTTGATGTAACAATGTCAGCAACGGAAATGACATACAACCCAAAAATTCACTGCGTCTACAATTAAATGAAATACGAACAGAAAATATGATTTAATAATCATTGAAATTAGGAGAGAATTGGGGTTGATTGATAATCAAATCAAATTAAAGCAAATCAAAGCAAAGCAAAATTGTTTGAAAATGATTGCTTTGCTTTGGTACGTTTGTGAACGTAATCAACCATAAACTTATTTTATATGATTTTATAATAATACAATAGAGGATTTCTAATGATTGAAAATGATTGATTCAAAGTAATATTTATCGATATATTATTATGGAGACGATTAGAGGTTAAAAGTGTCTGAAAAATGTATCAAAATTAGACTGAAAACGGACAGAAATTTCTATAACGACTCAGGTCAGGTACTTTGGGTCTAGGACATCTTCTCCTAAGTGTTGCAAACGAAAAAGTAAACTTTGCCTACCCCTCTTCTTTGTGGAGGATGTAAAATTTATATTTGCAAATTTTTCTTTTTTTAGATATCCGTTCTTATATACCTCGACGGACTACTAACATTCAATAATTGATTTATTTTGGGAATTCACTATATCTGCAAAAATCGAACAACCATAATTTTTTTTTATGTTTATGAGAATATATATAAAACTAAACATATTTCTACCTTCTCTGTTTTATTGAACACATATTTGTTTCCTTTAACAATTGGCCCCACGGGACGTATGAGTGATGAAATTTTCATATGAAATTCATTTGAACACAAGTTTATTGTACGCAACATATATAATCAATAGCAATTATTAAATTTTATTGACTTGCAAACAATTTAACACCTGTGCGCGCTTGGGAAGACACATTCGGTCAATCATGTACTCAATATGAAAAAAAAAAAAACTCCTGCATTGTGAAATGACCTTTAAAGGTATATTGAGTTGTTTTTGGTGATTTTTGGCAACTAGACAACTTTGCTGTTGTCTCTTTTTTTCTTTTGTAAAGTGAACAAAACACGATACACCAACGATTTTGGTAACTAGACTCAACACAAACAATCCGCAAGCCACACTATGTACACACTACGTGATTTTACGTACAGTTTTCTTGTTTTCTGTTGCGTGGTTATTACCTTTAATTTATTGTTAGCGACTAAAAATCAAATCCGATTAGAGTCTTATGTTAAAGGGGGTTTAATTTTAAATTTGGGTTTTTTTCTTAGGTAAATATATAAAAAATACAAAACAAGTGACTTTTTGATGGAAAAGAAATATTTACAAAAGGAGAGATGACACACAGATTACACACATTTGTTTGCAAAATCAAATCATATTTTTCAATCATTATTATTAACAGATTATGATAGATTTTTGTTGAGTGTAATCGTAGCACTTAACCCAGTTCGCTCAATTTATAAAGGAACCGGCATTGAGTATGTTTATACAACTTTTTAGCTCAATATCTCAATGTTTACTTAATAATATTTAATATGAATGCATCCCACTTTCAAATACTTTTCAGATACTTATATAAAACATTTAGTTACTTTATGGATACTGGCCAAGAAACTAGGCGTTGATGGTAACGATAAATGTCTCATGAATAACTTATTACAAACAGTATACTGCCATGCAACGCATACATAATAAAGTTTTTATTACATACTCAACAATGTATTACAAATAATAATTGGCAAAAGGTTTCAGTTTTGTGTTAATGGGTGTTGATGGTCACAACTTATCGCATTATTGCTCTACCATACCAATCTACTAGATTGCCCTCTACTTATATTATTGTGTATATATATAATTTATATGTGTAGGACTCCTAAAAGTCTAGTCACCAGACATAAACTAGAATGTTAGGACAATTTTGTTAAGAGGTAATAAAAATTTTATTACTTTCCTCCGAGTGGGATAAAAAATAAAACCATTTAGAAAAACGGGGGGGGGTGTCCATTATGGTAAGCAACCTATTAAAAGTTGCTTTTGTAGCTTATTTTATAAAACACTTTGCAATAACAATAACAGTTTCAGAGTGATACGGAAACCAAGCTACACCTGAAAATTACACATTTGCCGTACCTTTAGGCTTATTTCACTGAATGTGGAATGAACTAAATGGTCATTAACTATCCGCTAGATTACCTTTACAAAAACTATTTTTATAAATAGTTAAGAGTGAAAAACGCTTGCTTTAGTCTCTGAAATATTTTAAAATAAATTTAATAATAAAATCCGGGGGTTTTCAAAAATTCTTTGTGGCAAGTTCGTACGAATGTTTGTAACTTCTAAACTGAATGCAAATGCCTTTAATTATACTGATCGATGAAGAATCAAAATATAAATTTATTTTTAGCAATGTCCGTTTGTCTGTCTATGTATAACTTTTTGTGAATCAAATTAATTTGTTTGCTTGTTTTGTTTTTCAGTAAATTGTTTAAATATTTCTTTATTTTTCCTGTAAATTTTTTCTGAAACATAAAGAATTGATTTTATTATGGTAAATATTATACAATGTAAATATTCTAATTTTTTTTATTTGTTATTCTCTTGTCTAAACTGTGCCAAGTGTTTATTATATTTCCGCAAACACATTCTTATAAATTTCTAGTTGACATTTAAAAACACTGGCATGTATAAGCGTTTAGTAAAAAACACACACACCCATTCACTTACACCAGATATATGAAAGCATTGCGGTTAAACGTATATTTGCATGTTTTGTACGCTGTCATTGCTTACATTTATTTATCGAAACATTTCACTCTCTGCCGCTCACCCCTCCCTTTTTTTTTTACATAACAATACATTTTCGAAATATTTCCATTTTATTGTCAAATAGAGAGCAACACTTTTAAATCCGTTAGAATGCCATGTATCGTTCATATGTGTGTATGTTGTCTCTCAACCACAATTCGCCATTGTTGTTGTTTAAGCTCTTTACACTTGTAAAACAATTGCATTGTCTTAAAGTCTATTGTATGTCTTTACAGTTAGTGTGGAATTCATATTAGTTTGTGTGCTCTCTCATTGGTCAAATAGTTTAAATATGACAAAAAAAAACAAGATTGATTTGAATTGTTCTCTTTTTTTCTATCTACTCAGAGTACTTGTATCAGTTTTCTCATTTTGATTCATGACTTGTAAGTGAGACAGATCTCCAAACATAAACTGTATATAATGATTGTATGCGTGTGACTGCATATACAAATTCTTTCGTAACGAGATTGATGATGGAATTGTATAAAAAAGGCTACTCCCTCTATCTCCCTCTGTCTCTCTTTTATGCCAAACGTTAACAAATTGCATTGATATACATTTTCAATATTAAATAATCAATCAATCTGCTTTTTTCAATCCAATTATTACATATTTATGAAAAAAAAAAAAAGATATACGACAGAGATTGCAATACTTATGGTTGAAGTGTTTCAACACAACACTGTTATGAGAAATTTTACAACAGAAAGAACGGGGACCGCCATTTTTCATATCTTTTGGCTATTTTCCAATTTTTAGTAAACTTCCATGTTTTACTTTTTATCAACTAAACTGAATGCTGCATAACTGTTTACTACTTTATGTGGCATAGAGTGGTTTTTTACTTTCTTCTCATTCTCTTTTTCTCGTTCTAAAGGATTTTTCCCCTCTAGTCTGTTATTTATGTGTAATTATCTATGATGGTTTGAGGTTAATGCTGAGGTTAGTGCTCCAGTTTATTTTCCTTAAGCAATTAAATATGCAAGCATTTAAAATATGACAAGAAAGCTAAAAATAAAATTTTTGAATTGTGCTTGTAATCCTACTACTTGATATGTCATGGAGGATATACAAGATTTGGCATAAAGCAAATGTAGTTTTCTTACTTGTTATGTTTCACTCTATAGTCATTTCATTCTACAATCACTTTTCATCAATCATTTTTATTTACTTTGTGTGGTACTTTAGAAAAGTTCTTGTTAAGCCTGATGTTTCATTAAGGTTGTAAAAATTAATTGTTGCCTTCCTTTGGGTGTTAGTTTTGTAACAAGAAAAATATGTGTGATTAGGGCATAAAAAGAGTAACTAAAGAAACAATTATTACAAAATTTGTCAACTATTTTGAGCATTTGAGTGATGAGCATTTCTTTGTTTCCAAAGTTCACTTTATGGGGCTCAAATAATATTGAATGCTTTTAAAAGGATTTCATTCAATGTGACAAAAACACATCACATAAAATAATTCTAATTTAGGAAAAGTGAAAACCTCTTTTAATAATGCAAAACAATGCGGTCGCATTAAACTGCAATGATAACCGCAAATTGATAGGTGCGACCTCAAAAATACCAAATTACTCTGAACACTGAATTGTATAGAAAAACAATATTTTTGTCCCCATTCCCTTTTTACATGCTGTGAGCCGGCAATTATTTACCGTTTATACCCGTTCACGAAGGTTTAGTGAAAAAATGCCGTAAATGAAAAGGTAAACAAAATCTAATTATATTTATATTTTATAGGATGGTACTCCTAGTTGTTTTTGCCACCGTTTAATTAATGATATACGTGCATGTTAAGTGCCTGCACATCGCGTGTTGGTATGTGTTGGTTGTTATTTTCGACATGAGCGTTTACTATTTACTGAATAATATGAGAATTTTATAAATTTACTGCCGCAAAAAAAAAAAAATAAAAAGAGAGAAAAAATAAATTCCAAATAATGAGCATATGTTAAGTGAGTACTTTTACCCTACACATGCAACCAAACTAGTGTTAGTAGTGTGTAATTCGTTTGTATAGGTAACCATACACTTCACTTAAAAAAGATAAAAAGAGAACGCAAGTGAAGAGAGAACCACTATATTTGGTTGCTTAATACACTAACACCACCACCACCAACACCACAATTATATATGCATGTACAGTACATTAAATTTCTATTGAATTAATATGAAAGGCAGCCATCACTAACAACAACAACAACAACAATAACAACACTTACACATTAACACCCTGTCAACATGTTAAAGGTTAATTTATAATTAAATTTTACAAAGCAAAGAAAAAGTAGGTGTGAATACCGCACAACTAACTGGTATAGTTTTTTCTTTTTGTTTTGTTTATGTTTTTAGGCTATTTTCTAATAAATGGGTGTGAAATATATAACAAGTAAATAAAACTATAGTTGGCTGAGGCTAAATTTTGAATACTTAACCTCTCTGAGGTGTTTGTATGCCAACATATCTCTGGTATTTGTGGCCTAAGCCACATCTAATTAATATTCCGACTTGTTTTTTGCATAATCTCCCTTTGAACAAAACAATAATTCATCTTTTTAAATTCTAAGAGTTCTCTTCTGTTTGGGAAGCAATGAAATGATGAATGAAAAGAATTTTCTAACAACAACTCACTAATAACTCAAAGTATTCTTCTAACATCATCATCCAGCTTTTATATTTTAAATGAGTATTTCTAGCGTGTGCTGTTGCATAATATTTTATGGAGAACAATTTTCAAATGATTTGAAAAATTCCTATATTTTCTATTATAATACTTTTCCGTTATGTGTTGTATAACCTCGTACATCGTAACCGGCCAGCTCAACCCAATGCTATGGAATGGTGGGTAGAAAAATATTAAAACCAGGAAATCAGAAACCGCATATGAAGGCAAAATAGTAAAATGATTTTCTTTTTATATATATATAACATATATATATATTTTATGTAATATAAAGTGGGAAGAAGGTTTTTACGCAATAGTCTTTTTTTGTTGTTTTGAATTTTTCCTAGAAAAAAATATATTCAAACGGATATATTGACATGAAAATCGATTGATATTTGCCAACACAAACACAAAACCTCTTACTTCTGCCAACACACTTATACACTCCCAATGGCCTACTAACGAATACCTGGGTAAGTTATGCAATATATGGAAAAATTGAAATTCACCAAAAATTCCATTTCAAATCCATAACTCTTCTATTTGACTTTGCATAAAGTATTGTTGTTGGTGTTGATGTTGTTGTTATTGTAAACATACCATATTTAAGTCAATATTTTATCTTTTCAATTTTACACTTTTCACATAACGCCCCCCACCTCTACTTTGTATTCATTGTATCCTTCAACTTTAACAATGCAACTACAATAATGCAACTACAAATAAAAAAAGAAAGTGGACGTTAGAAATCCTACAAATATATATATATATATTCTTGATTATTGTCAAAATTTGTTGCCTATTAAACGAAGTTTATAAATTGGTCGGTTGTTGAAACGCTTGCGGTGGCAAAAATTTATCAACATTCATTGGAAATTTCGAACAGGTTGATGTAAATGAGTAGATTTCTATTTAAAATTGATCAAATCGAATATTTGCCATGCCCACAGTTTACAGAAATCATTCTATTTTCTACGAATATATGTTAACTAGGTACACACATAACTTATATCATTAATTCATACAATATTCCAAAAGTCCACAATTTAGAAACATCATTTTTGGTGTCAATTTGATGGATAATACCCAGTCAAAATACAGGCTTGGCAAGTAAAAAACTAAACTTGATTCTGACCAAGTCATAAACACTCTCTACCGCCATATACCCGATTTCGCTCCACGCAAAATCTACATCCGTCAGTATCAAAAGTTCGTTTGTTTTTCAGGTCATACCTGAGGGAGTTGTGACTCGAATAGAGGCCTATGATTAACCTGAGGTCTCTTCTATTTAGTTCCATTAGTTTAGGCACTAAACTATATTATTTGATAAATATTTTTGCTTGTCTCTCTCCTATACTATGATTCCAGTGGTTAACTGATTATTCCTGTGCCTAACGTGAGGCCTAGTCTTTTATGTCGCTTTTTAGTACTCCGCAGAATAGCTCAGGATCTATAATTTTTCTAAAAAAGCCTCTGTTTGCGAGGCAGTACGTATAGATATCAGGAAATTTTGTATATTTGTACAAAATTTCAATATTTTAATATGTACAAGAGTGAGAATGACAAAAATAGGTAGACACAGGACAAATCATATTTTGAAGCTGATTTCACGGTCTTCAAAGCTTCCTTTTATATGTTAGGCAGCACAGTAAGCAGCACACAAATTCTTTCATTCCTCTTCAAAGACTGATCTTGAATCGATCGATTTTTCTTAATTATCTTTCTTAGTCGGCCTTTACAATTTAAATTTAATTTAAATTGCATCATTTACAAATAAATGATAATAAATTTGCTACAAAAAAAATGTATTGCAGTCCTTACGTACGTTTAGGACAGTTGTCGCCATCTTTTTTGTTATCTTTTTATTGCCGATATTTTCAAATTATCTTTTACACTGATTCATATTTAATGTTTTGTAGCAAGAAAAAAGCCGTTCTTATGCATCTAAGCATAAACATTCTTTTCTAGTTATTGTACAATGTTCGCACAAGTATATGGTTCTTGGTCTTCTGCTGCATATATATTTATATTTATAGCTTCACACATATGCGACCATGTGTTGTATATAAACATAGTGTACCCGCATATAACCCATATAAGCAAAGGCCACCACTGGCAAAACTATAAGCTTTAGTTCTTGCATTAAATATTAGTCGAGTACAGAAATGTTTCATGTTTGTATTCTACTAGAAATTTAATAAGGTCAAAGGTTTTTAAAGTCTTTTTTTTACACGTGTAGTGGTTGAAACGGAAGTCTATGAATTTTTAAAGTCATTTGTTCGGTTCTCTCTATTAAAGAAACATGCAAAAAAAACTTCCATTTGAGAAATCTAAAAAAACATTTAAGAAAATCTATGGCCACAGCCATAGAATTACTTTCCATTTATTGCAATGATACTTAACTTTGGTGAGCACACAAAAAAGTTTTATGCACATTACAAGAGGGCGTAAAAGTAGAGTTCAAGGTTTGACATTATAGTTTTTTTTTAGGGTTAATAAAACTCGAGTGTAATAAATTTACCAGGAAATGGATTTCTCTTTTTTTTTTATGAATATAAGGCAGTAAAACAGTAGCAAAAAAGAAGGTTTTAACAATACATAGTAATGCTTATTACAATATTAACACACACACACACACACACATAATTATAACAGTTTAATATATATGTTTTAAAAAATGAAATATTTGAGTTATTTTTTTTTTACAATAAAATTTTTGTATACAAAAAGTCATAAAAATCAAATAAGAAAACTAAATTTGACTTAGGCCGAATCCTAAATACCCTTCACATCTACAAACGCTAAGCGTGGCATGTGTATGATTATGCTCTCTAATAATCTTTTAAGTTTCAGTTTGCAAGTCAAGTTTTTTAGGAATATAGATTTTCGTTGTAGGTGCTTAACTTTTTAGTATATTGGTTTATAACAGTTAAATTTTTATTAAAATACTGAATGAATAAACTTAATTTATTGTTATAAGTGTTTTGTTATTGATGTTATTTTATTATTCTAATTAGATTATTTAATTTTTCCAGTATAACAGTTTTATAACAGTTAAGTTGTATAACAGTTATATATTTTTACAATTGTAAAAGAACATTATTGTTTCTAAAGTTCATATTATTACATTCATTTTGTTATAATACCTTTTTAATACTCTTCCAATTATATTTTATTACTTTAGTATAACATTAAATTTTAAATTTTAGTTAAAAAATTTTTGAAAATTTAAGTTAGATGTAAGATTTTATAGAACATTTCAAATGTACGTAGATTTAATACATAAATGTTTTACAAAAATATATCTCTGGGGGTCTCTAGAGGGGGAAGTATTCAAACAAATTTTTATTAAAACGTTTCTTAAAGTATTTGAAACACTTAAGAGGATATTTATATATAGAGGGTGGCCTAAGTAATTATCTCTTAACGAAAATTTAGTTATTTAAACTATTAAGTTTCCCAATAAATGCATTCAACGTATGTTAAAATTTTTCCTTTTGTTTTCTTTTATTATGTATTAGACTTTACATAAAAGTTATTTGCAACATACATCTTGACTAAATCTATACTATATACGTCATTGTGGTGTAAAACTTTTTCATACTAGTCTGCTTTTTATTGGCAAAAGGGTGTGCAGCAGAGAAAGAAAGAGGTATGAGACACGGAAGTGAAAGACAAATTGTGTGGTGAAGTGAATTTTTCTTGAAACTACAAAAAATATCTAAGTTTAAAAAAAAAAAAATGGGTGACAAGCACTTTTACATCCACTTGCAGGTTCCTAAACACATGATATGATGCTTAGTTCTCCATGCTAAAACAAGTATATTTTGTTCAGTGTATAAATATTTATTTAAGTAAAACTTGCTAGCGCCATAAAAGTTTTTCCCTTATTTTATACCACAAACCTACGCTTCCTTCTTACTCAACTTATCCATACCCACCCTTCTATTTCTTCTTTTATTTGAAATGTTTCTTTCATGTAAAAGTTACAGACAAAATGTATCTCAATTTTGTTGGGAAATCTCAAGAAGAGAAATAGATTGAATATAATCATAAAAAAAAAAAAAAATATACTTTTACATTGAATAGTTTAACATATAAAGAGAGCATAAAACAAATAAAAGAAGAATAAAAAGTCGTTCAAACATTTCACTTAAATGTAATCTTAAGCAAGTCAAAGTTGATTACAAGGAATTTTGTTGCTAATTTGTTATACACCCTTTAAAGGATTTCTTTGAAAAACAATCATTTAGACAGAATTTTTGTTTAAGCAAAAATCATGTTGTTGCTTTGAAGCTGTTTACATGAGTTAAGGGGTATCCTAAGTTTGTGATTACACTAAGAAATAGATTAGGTTAGGTTGGATTGTGTATACTCCAAAAGGCGATTCACCTAGGCCAATATGTAGGCCCATTGTGTTCCCATAATGTTCAAAAAGGTCATCCGGAGGATGTTATAAATCGTTTTAGACACTGACTCCAAGTATTTTGTGTCATTTTCTCTGTACAGCCGCTTCTTCTTTCAGCAGATGCTTTACCAATTCAACCTCTAAACACTAAAAATGATATACGTACGTATACATACTTGAACAGCAATAACAACTGTGACAATCTGGCCACATCTGTCCCATCTACAGGTATATTTGTAGTTATTGTTGTTATTGGATCGCTTACAATCTAATTAATTACTATAATTTAATCGGTGTAAAACCACGACCACATTTAATATTATGAAAAACCTTTTTCGGCCCAGAATCCGACTTTAGTAAATTTATACAAAATGTACACCTTAAGTAAGTACACGATAGAGTCCTTTTTTTGTATAAATATATAACAGACACGCCCACAATTTGGCACCCACACTTTTCGCATTTACTTACTGCATATACAAATATATAAAAATTATATTTTTTTGTAAAATATTTTTGACTCTACATGGTCTTCCTGAAATGTGTGCCAATTATATGAGACAGGCTCTGGAAGCATTGGAAAAACTGCATTATGACAGATAAATAATTTTTTAGGGAAAAGGAAAAAAAAAAAGAGAATTATAATGACGGATAAAACCGATTAGAATGACAAGAGTAAAAGAAATCTCGTTAAAAAACTTGGCACACACACAATATATTGTGCAGTCATGTGCAATTCTACTCAAATAAATTACCATACAACAATTTCTAATTTACGATTGAGTGGAAATATTTCTGAATAAAAAATTTAATCTAAATTAAAGTGCAGCGAAATGAATAAATAGACTTCTAGATAAGAGACAATATACGTAATTCTAGTATCGTTCTAATCACAATGCTTCGTTAACCCAGTTAAGTTTATAAGCAAAAAATTAATATATTCAGTATCTTTAAATATACTTTTTGCACTTTTCATTTTATTCTTACATTTTTATGGTGTTAAATGCAATTGTTATATTTTAATCAAACTTGTACTTGTACTTTCAAGTGTATATATATTATGTACAAGTACAAGGAGAAAGTAAATTTGGTGAAAGTTGGAAAAAGGACGAGAGAGAGAGAAGCACACAATTTATTTTCTTATTATTTTCATTCTTTTCAAATAATCGTCATCGTTGTTGTGATTATTAAAAAATATATACTAGAGATCGTAATTGTACTCAAGAGTTTTATGTAAAAAAAAAAAAAATCGGTAAAAAATCTTGACCTAGAAGAAGCAAAAACTTTTTGTAGCTAGAAAAAGGTACAAATTGTTAAAGAAGTGTCATCATATTGTTTTAGTTAATTATTACAGTCCCTTAAGTAGTCGAGTTGTGTAAGGCTTTCTTTTTTCAGTTGAAGTAGTAACGTACCAGTTAAGAATATTAACATGACAGTTGAAATTAGTTTAATAAATGAATGTATTCCAAGTTAGTTTTTTAACAGTTAAACTGTTATACGTTAACTGTTATACACTAACTGTTATACATTAATTGTTATAAAACTGTTATACTTGAATAAAAAACTTTAAAACACATATTTATGAAGCGCTAATTATATTTTTTCAATTTTGAATAGAATCCTTAAATAATCGTTCTATAATAAATAAATTTGCAGCTTTAGTAGTTTTAATAAAAGTACATTCGATATATATTTTTTATATAAAACACTTTGAAATAATTATCTAATAAAGTTATTACGGTTAAATCGAAAAATCTTCTAATAATAATTCTGTTATAATAGTAAATTGAAAACATGCAAGTTCTCTTGCACTTAAATGTTGTCATAGCACTTTTATAATATTTAACATTCTCCTTTAATTAAAGTGTATTATCCGCTTATACAATCTGTTCTACTTCCTAATAAACTTGTATCATAATTTAATATAATTTATAGTCGTTGGGTTTACTACACTTAACAATTTTTTTTTTATTAATACATTAAATGCCACAATAACCATAATAAACTTAGATTAATAGATTGAACATATTTTACAAGGACACCACAACACCAATTCTATAAAAATAAATTCCAGACAGAGTATCTTTTCCTACAATATTAAAAAAATTTATAAATAGTTCCATAAAAATATATAAAAATAAAAGAAAAATCCATTCTCGATAAAGAGATAACAAATAATTGCAAATTTCTATGTTTCAAATATAGAAAAAAAAAGAAAAAAAAATATTTTTAACATAAAAATTTCTTTTTATGCTATTTATGCCACAGGCACTTATAGTATATGAATATAAACCTAAATGTAAAACACATAAACAACTCAAAGCAATAATGAATGTGTTGTGACATAAGTTTCACAATTGTAGTCAACGAGAACAACTGCGGGAACCAAGCAAAACAATCATGGAAAATGAAAAATCCATTAAATGAAGTACAAGTAGTACAAAAATATTGCAAAGCAACAACATAAACATTAACAACAACAACAACAACATAACAAAATGGTTTTATCTTTTATTGCAAGCATGAATTGTTAGCCCTGTCTGTCTATCCATTTCATCATAAATATTAAGCAGTCGGGTTAAAGGTAATGATGGCAGTTAGAGTTGTATGCCCAAAACACTCGTACACGTACCAACGACAACAACAGCAATCTATTGTTGCATTTTTAATGCAATTCTCTTCAAAAACCTTTTGTAAGTAAATGTAAGCATACATACACGGAAAATATCAATTACACATGTGTACGTAAGAGCAATAAGCACCTCGCATGCATTCATATATCACTTATACGTACGTATGCACGTTTTCGGGTTATGAGCCGCTTTGCATATAATACAAAGATTATAAGTATGCATACGTGTTACGAATACACACATACACACATGTACAACGCATAATAATAGAAGAAAAAATACTGTGTAAAACAAGCAATAAACTGAAATGAAACAAAAAAAAAAAAAGACAAACAGCAATAAAATAAGTGAAACAGCAACAATAATAATAATAACACCAGAAGGGCTTCATCATATATATAATATTGCACAACTTCAGGGATTGGCGTGTACATGCATACGTAACAATAACACCAATGCACAGCATTTCATGATTTACGTGAGCACTCCAAGAAACGTTTTTTTTTTTTTGTTTTTGCGTTGTTTCCTCTTTATTCCTTCATTTTCAAATCTTTACAACTCAGGTCACATTTCATATAAGGAAGAAGATGCAGATGCACATTTAGATGCAAATCTAGCAGCAGTGCTTAGTAAGGTGTTGGGGTTTAGTTGCTCTCATTGCAGCCACATTGAGAGTTAAGTGGAGGAAATATAAAGTGTTCTTCATATACGTGCTTGTACAGGTATTGCGTACATATTCAAAAGAGGGAGAACTAAATGAAAAGGTATTTAAACCTTCCCCATTGCTGGAGGAGGAATGCACCAAGTTTATTACTTCATTTGCAGCAACCGGAAAAAGGCTCCAGAGACTCTACTTATACATAATCTTAAACTGCATCAAAATTTTAAACGCTCTACATCTATTTTTCCGTATGTCTGTGGTTGGAACTCTCACTTCTACAAACAATTGAGATTTTGGGCTAATATTTAAATTAGAAATAATTAGTTCCCAGACATGCTTACACTTGACAAAAGTAACTTAGAAAAGTTAGAAGATAAGAGTTTTAAATACATGCTCTTCAGTAGTCGAATTGACCAAAGTTTTGTCTTAATTTTAAACTAAAGTCTGCATGAGGGAAGACGCAGCTTCAAATCAAGCTGAGGAGCACAAATGTAATATAAACTCATCTGTGGTGTTAGGCTGTAAACCCATTAGAAGAAAACAATTTTTTTTTTAAAAAAATTAATATTGGAACATCAGGCAAATGAACTTGAAACTTGTATTTTTTTATAAATTGTTGAAAAAAAAACATACAGCCCATCATTTATGCGTACCCTGCTGAATTTGTTAAACTTTTAAAGGATTTTTTTTTTTTTTTTTTGTACAAAAACTTTTACTTTATAGTTTGATAGAGTGCGAAACAAAGAACTGCCACCGAAATGTGTAAAAGTTTTACCAACCGCTTCAAAAACTGTTTTATGCCAAAAAAAAAAAAAACTGGAATTTTTAATTTAATATAAAACAAATTTAACTAAAATTTATTAAAAATAAAATATTTGTGATAATAAAACTTATAGCAAAAATCATTTAAACACAAACTAAACGTTATTTTTAACATTTACAACAACAACAAAAAACATAAAAAACATTAAAAAAAAGTTTAAATTGAAATGATTAAAAAAAAAAAAAACAATAACAAAAACTATAGAGAGAGACAAAGTATAATGAATCCTTTTTAAAGAGAATAATTTCCTTTTTGTAAACTTGCTGAAAAAAAAAAAAAATAGGTGGAAAGAAATGAGTTCAAATATCAGTTCGCTTAGACAGCTGTCGGGGTGTTGATGTTTAAACGTATACAAGCATAAATGACTATGTATTATGTAAGCATATGTATTGGGTACGTGTATGTGTGTGATTCCTCTGTATCTTTCCTTTCTTTTCTACACACTTTACGGTTTCTTTGTTCACAGTTTGCAGGAAATATGAGCCAAATAATATAAAAATGGGTGCCGCAACGCATTGTTGCTGTTTGTTGTTGCTAACGGCAACAGACAAGCGGGCAAAGAGGCAAACAGCCAGTAAGCTGTAATGGCATTTGCCTTTTTCCTTTAAGTGATTGTTAACACATTTAAACACTTTGTTGCGCAAACATTCTCTGCATTGAAAGTTCGGTGAGGTGCGTTTTTTTATTTAAGAAATGTTTAGAATTCTTTTCCATCTTTCAACATTAATTTTTATTTCTAAAATACATTATATATTATAACTTTGACAGTTAACAAAGAACTTTTTCATTTTCTCTAAATAAAAAATATTTCCTCTCCATATAGCTTCATATACTATCGTTAGGGTGGTGATAGCCTGAATGTGATATTTTCTCTTTTGTTACATACATGTATGTATGCGCATCTTTACTCACATAACATATCGTATATAAATGTAACGTGTTTTATAAGAATGCTACAATGCTATGCTTATGAAGCGTAAAAAAATAAATATTTTAAAAGGTAGATGTTTTTTTCTTCTCAACTTTAGAGCATTATTTATTAAGGAAATAAATGTTATTTATTACTCATGGAAGAATTTCTATATCTGTAATATATTTATAAACTATTGTAATGTTTTTTTTTTAAGACAAACTACAAATTTAAACAAAATAACAAAACCTGCATATATACCGAAGAAGAAATTAGAAAATCAAACAGGGCTTAAGCCAAATATTAAATTCGCTCCATATCTACATAGAAAGGGTGGGCGTGGCAAGTACATGATTTCGATGATTCTTACGCTAAGTATGGTTTTTTGTAAAACTGATGTTTTTTACATCATTTAAAAAAAAAAATTTTTTTTTTTTTTTTGTATAACAGTAATGATAATATTTTATATAAAAGAAAAAATTCATTGATACATAATATTCTCAAGATAGGGCATAAAAGCATAAAATGAAAAAATTTTACATTATAGGCGTGGCATGTACACAATTGCTCCCTCTTTTAATAAACAATTATGTCTTAAATTTTACCTCAATAAAGGCGTTCTAGGCTGAGTAAGGTCTTTTCTTTAGAGGAATGGGAGTAGTAAGATATTAAGCACGTCTACGATTTACAAAAAAACCTATTTTGTAAATCGTAGATCCATCCAACCTAAAATTTTATACATATTACATATTAATGAAGTTAATCAAGTGTTCTGCCACGCTTACACTTTCTATATGCATATATATGTAAAGGCAGAAGATGTTTTAGGTTTCTGTCAGAATGTTTTTAGTCGAAGTCAAATTTATTTTTTATTTTTTTACTTCTCTAAACTATGAAAAACCTTAATTATAATTTTCGTAACTGTTATACAAGTATTCTAACTGAAAATTATAATTGAAATTCCCAACAAACATTTTATATACCTGTTGCACTGAATAGTAAAGTTTTTTTTATTGTATGCAAACATGCCAATATTACCCTCACAGTTACAACCACCTAACGACATTCCGCATTAGAAGCGCTAGAACAATAACTGTAGTTAACTTTTATTAGAGATCAATGAGAATTTATTCTGATACTATAACGGGGATTATTAACAGATTCTGTTATCATTATAACAAACTGTAGTACTTATGCATGAGTAGATAATAAGGTTATATATGTACTTGCACTTGGCTTATAGTATGTTTGAGGTTTGTGGATTATGGATCATAAAATTACTAGCATCAGATATTTCTACTGTGTGTGGGCTATAAAAACCTCAAGCTTACTATAATGAGGCAAGTATGTAAGCATGTTAATCTTGCACCGCAAAGGGTATATTAAGTTGGTGCAGATGTTTGTAATTCCTAAACAGCAAATATGATAACGACCTTCAATTATACCGATCAATTCACAATCAAAATCTGTATCGATTTAACCATGTCCATCTGTCCGTCTCTCTGTCCATGTAAATTTGAACACAATAAAACGAATTTTTGGAAATATTTTGATAAAATTTGATACAAGGATAGGCCCAAAAGAGAACCCTATTAAAAATAGACCGAATCGTACCATATCTAGAACCCCGCTCCATATAAAGTCTTTTTAATGGAAGTCTTTATATGGGAAAAAATCGTAATTCTTAATATTTTTTGACAAAAATTGGCACAAAACAGTTAATTGGCTTAATATTTGGCTATGCCAAATTTGGTTCCGATCAGACCATTTTTAGACCACCTTCCCATATAATTATATATCACGAAATAACTTATACGGCAATACCTTGCGCATCAGGATACAACTAAACTAAGCATAAGTAGTGTACGGTATTAAATGATCGCACTTGACCGACTAAAACATTTTTACTTCTTTTAATTTCCATTATGGGAAATAAAAAACTTTCTGAAAACAATTTTTCCATTCCATTAAAACTTTCTTGTCATTATTATTATTATTATTATAATATATTTTTCATTCTTCATTTAATAAATTTGTAAAATTTTACAAACTCTCAATTGCTGTCTTAAGTGAATGAATGGAAAATATTTTTGTACTGATGTGAAAGCTTTTGTAAAACTTTAATTAACTTTACCTAACACACACATTAAAAGATTAATTAAAGCATGAAAGAACAACAAACCCAAGTTCATTCATTTCATAATAAAATATTCATGGAAAATTTTTTAAAATTAAAAAATTAAACTTTTTAAACATAATTAAACAAATTGAATTTAGTGAATAAAATCAGTTGCTTATAAAACGAATTTAATCAAACACTAATTCGTTATCTTGAGTAATTATGTTGGTATGTTTAATTTGAACATTTCATCTTCATTAAAAGTATTTTACAAAATTTGAATTTTTAAATGTTAGAAAAAGTTTTAACAACATTTTTGAAAAAGTTTTGAGTAAACTGCAATGCGACACTTTTAAAAGTTCTGTTGAATAAAAAATTTATGCAACAGACGGTTTTTTTTTCTCCTCCTACGAAATCAGTTCTAGAACAGTTTTCACGTCCTGCAAATGTTATATTTCAGCAGTCAAATATCTTTTAAAAAAGGAGGAAAAGGTATTCAAATACCGTTCACTGAAAGGTATTTACGAGAAGGATGCATCAAGTGTCATGATCATACATAAATTATTTAAAAAAATACTCTGTAAACACTCCTTATAAAATGTGGCATACACATTTTATATTCGTTTTGCAACAACCAAAGTCGTCAGAGACCCTACAAAGCATATACATTAAAATCTGAATCAATCTAGGTATGTCCATCCCTACGTCCGTGTATAGCTGCTATTGTTGGAATAGTTCTCTAACTCTTTCTTGTTTCAATCTCGTTTATATATGTACATGTAAAGGGTGTTTAAGATTTGGCTTAAGCCAAATTTACTTTTCTTTTTTGTGTTTTTCATAAAAATTATGAAATTTATTTTCTCGACAAATTGTGTTTTTGTGGTTTATACACGTTGTTTGTTGCGGTTCTGCAAATGATCCAAGTGCGTTAGGAAATAAGAAATGAAATGTTGAGAAGAAGTTTCAGTTTGTTTACAATTCGTAGTGATTTTTATAAAAGAATTTTTTAAATTATAGTTGGTTTGCATTGCGGTTGTTATTAATTAATTAATTTATGAGTTGCCCGTTTGACGAATCGAATTTTTTGTCTCTTTTTTTATTGAAAAACTAAAAGTAAGCAATTACTTGTAATATATTTAGTACTCGTGTATGAACTCATCACCAATTAAATATTCAACCAATTTGTATTTATTCCATATACACAAGAAGGTTAAACACACCAGGTGCCTTTAGACATGCTCATGAAATCCCTAAAAGTTTATCATTTACTTTTTTTTTTTTTTATTTCTTTGTTTATTATATTGGAGTGTGTACATATTTATTTGCTCCAATTGCCATTACTCCAACATTAATTGAACGTTTTCTTTAAGCAAACTTCGCTGCGGGGGTTGCACATGAAAATTGTAACGGACACAAGGGAAACTGCACAGTTGGCAATAATTGACCGCTTAAAGTTTACTTTTCATTAATAACAAAACCATTTTATCAGATAGTATCTGCAGTCCTTCAAACGGAAAGTTGAATAATTAAATAAAACATAAATAAAATATAAACGTTGACTTGTACACACAAAAATACGTAGAAGTGTTGAATGAGAGTGAACTGAAGACTTTAATAAAAATTAGAATATCTTCAGTAGTTGCAGGACACAAAGACCTCTTTGGGTTATAAAGGACTCTTCAGACTGGGAAATTCCGTATGTGCTGCTGCACCTATTTTTATTGATTTTCTTCCACCTATACGCCTAGTAATAGCTAATAGAGAATCAAAATTTGAATCGATTTAATCATATCCGTTTGTCTGTCTGTCTGTCCATGTAAATTTTTTGAGATATTTCAATGAAATGTGGTACAAAAACATGTGCAAAGAGGAACCCTGTTGAAAATGGATTTAATTTAACCATTTTTAGAACCCTTCCTCACATAAGGTCTTATTTTAATAGAAGTCTCTGGTAAAAAATCGCATTTCTTATAATTTTTGACAAAAATGGGTGAAAAATGGTTCCTTGGCTATGTCGATCATAAGATTTTTAGAACCTACTAATTGTAGCATAATTTAAATGTAGGTCGGGCTTGACCCCTTTTAACATTTTCATGTTTGACTTGCAAATATGATTTTTATGGCCTTTACTGAAACATGATGATTGTCAATAATTGAATCATTGAACTTAGATTCAATATTTTGCTTTGAGACCGCTCCCATAATGTACTTCACATTTGAAACATTTACAAACATTCTGTGTATTTAAGATTTGTCCTAAGCCACACATGACTTTTTTACTTGTTCTCTAAAAAGCAAAGTTTTGAATAGAAAATATTTCCAGAGTCTCTCATCAGTAAATCTGTAGAAATTTTGTACAACAATACATTCACGTATCCTTTAATGAGATTTTGTAGACATTTTACATACATACATGTTTGAACATGCACCCAACGACACTAATTAACCATATGGTGATATGTACCTCACACAGTTACAGTTACGTAGACATGAGTTTGCTTGTTCGAGTTGTGGTTATTTTTGTAGTCGTAGTTTGTTGTTGTTATTTGGTTGTTTGTATTAATTACATACCCACACATACATATATATAATTAGAAGATGAGGAATGCCTTTTAAATAGCAAGTATTGTAAGCACCATGTCAGTATAAAAGTGTATGCGTTGGTGGTAAAAGTAAAGATACACATATACCTTGTTGAGGAAAATCGTTTTGACTCTTTTCCTGCGTAAAGCCAAGCTCCTCCAAGTAATGCCTACTTTTATGGCTAAAACTCTCACAAATATGTATTCATTCATGTATTAAAAAACACACAGAATTGTTATGTGTGTGCGTGTGTGAATGTACATAAAAAAAAAGTCGTAAAATGTTTACTAGCTTTCACTATTAGTGGCAAACGAACGAGCTACATTTCCACTTGTATTGTATTGTACAGTATATACACACACAAACACACAAAACTTATAAATAGATACCACACATATGTGGGTGTGTGTGTCTCATATGTGAGATTGTATGTGTTTGTTTCCTGTGTAGATTTCTCATCACCTTGTTTTCTAGCGGGAGAGGTGCACATACGTTAGTTAGCGAACAGTTAGCAGTAGTCAAGAGAATAAACACCGTTATTTTATTGCACTCGTGCACATACAAAGGCCACAAACACAACCAGCACCCAGCAACCAGCCAGCCAGCCAGCCAGTCACTCTCACTTGCGATAATATTTATGTGTACAAGTGTGAGTGGCTTTCATTTTAAACAAAGAAGAAGACGAAACAGACTTCGTGTATAAATATTGCACGTTGTGTTTTAATCGAAGAGCAATAAAAAAAAAAGTGTTTTTTTTAATTATTGATTTTCCTCTGCCTGTTTCTTACGTTGTCTCACAAATTTTATTATTTATTAATAGCTTTTTATAGCATATTTTCTTATGTTAATGTTGAATTATTCATTATGTAAGATTTTGTTGAATATCTTCTTCTTTTTCTACACCACAAACTACAAATACGTTTTTCACCTTTTTTTTTTTGTTATTTTCTTAAATTATTAAATAATTATCTTACATTTGCTCTAACAACACACGCTTCCTTTTTCTTTTTTTTTAACAATTAAGATATGTTTCCTTTCAGTAGCCACTCTTTTTTCATTTATGGAAATGTTGAACGTTACAAGAAAAAACTTTTCCTTTTCATTATTATTTAACTATACACAGTGGAAGTGATTCTATGGAAATATTTTCTGAACTGTACCGTAAGCCATCACTAGAGAACACCAACTGAGCCTAAAATACCGTTACCCTGATTTTAGAGGCCAATAAAGCTTTAGCGAGTACACACATGTAAAGCTTTTATTATCAAGGGTTGTGCTCCTAACATAACTGCGCACTTTATTATTTATTCTTTCAAGCTCTAAAAAGAGATACTCTTTGTATAATAAAACAAAACAAAAAACATCATTCTCAAGAGTACTAAAAAGAGAGTCGGCGCATGAGTCTGTTGCCACAAATGCCGGTATTTTCTTGATTAAAAGTAAAAAAAAAAACAACAAACAAAAAACATTCCTAGACAACGTGCTTGGTCATGCTTGTACGAATGTTTACATTCTTATTAACACGTATGCAACTATATTTAGCAACGCAACAGCAACAATAACATATACACTTACCATGACTCTGGCAATTTAGTTAAGATGTGAAACATGAAAAATTAATTTTTTTTCCTTTTTTGTCAAAGAGAGAGAAGGGCAAACCTTTTGATAGTTGTAAATGGAATCTTAATACACTTCCCACTAGTCTACATAGTCCGACTCAGTGTGTAAGTTTGTCCAAGTGTCTTTGTCTGTCAGCCTCTATAGTCTGTTTTTCCTCTCTACACAGCTACAGTTAATTATCTCTTTCACTTTATCCTTTTACATTATTGTTGATGCTTCTTCTTTTTAATCTTGTAATAAAAAAAACTCCTACTTGAAATAAATTAATTGCCTGCAGAGAGAAATTTTTCTTTTTTTCTATATTCCTTCCACCTGACAATAATTTAAGTTAAAACGTTTATTATCTTTCTTTAAATGAATTTACGTTTAAAACTATAAATTAATAAAGAAAGAAACAAAAATTATGATCGTACTCACTTTAACTGGCGATCACGATGCCACACAGCCAGTTGTAGACGATCCTCATCTTCAATCTCTTCGATAACTTGAAACAATTGACTCAAGTGGAATTGAAAGTGATGATCGAAGAAGGGTCGTGACGAATGCCGATGTACTGCTGTACGCTGAAATCCTGATTCAGGTTGATTGCGACAAATGAGAGCCACTTTAACGTAAGCATTCACCGAAGTGCAGCCAGTAGAACGCTGTAAATTTCGACAGCGTATAACTGTAATGCAGAGAGAGAGAGAGAGAACGGGAATTTTTCGTTTATATTTTTCTAAAGATAATACTAAAATTTGGAACTCACCATGTACATTTAAAATGCCCCGTTGAGCATATATGGCCAAATCCAAGTAGCCCTTAACCGGTGCCCAAGCGTTGCCAGTTAATTGTTCACCAGTTGAACTAGCTATTGATGAGGCCACTGAGAAACGTTTATTATTAAGGTGAAAATTTCTCTCCTCGTCATCTTCCTCCTCCAATTTATCTCCAGTCTCATGCTCCGTTTCATCGTCACTGTTACAGGAAAAGTTTAAACATCTTTTAATGGTTGGTATTTCAATTTGCAGAGCGTTTGGTGTACTGCAGTGTTGCATGTCTTGCGATAGCGGTGTGTAGGTAGCATAGATGGGAGTCTCGGGACTGGGTATGCCATTGGGCAAGGTGAGTCCAATCATTTCATTATCAGTCTGTTTTCTATTAACACCACACTTTTTTACTCGCTTCTCTGAATTACGTTTCCGTCGCACCACTTTTCGCTGCCTTCTCAAATGCTGCGGCGTTCTCACCTCCATTTCATGAATACTGTCATCTTCTTTGCCACTATTATTAATATTCACCAGCAGACTGTCATTTTCTTTTTCCTTTTTATTTGCTTCTGGTTCCTCCTCTTCTTTATGCGCTTCTATTTTATTAATGGGCACCTCTTTCTGGGCACTTTCTATAATAGCATCCAGCATACGATCTAATGTCACATCGCCCATGCGGGAGGAGGTTAAAGAATCTTCTTTTATTTTATTGCAAAATTTCATTCGTGACAACGGTGTTAAGTCTTGTGAAATTTCCTCATCAAAATTATCTGAAAATCTTGCCCGCCCTGCCTCTTCAGTTAGCATTCTTTTTATATTATACGAACGTGGTGGTGTTCTAAACTCTTGTAGGGTGCTTCTCTGTGGACTTTTGCCGTTACTTATATCATGCAAAGCTGTTAAGCTTGTATTCCCTAGAGAAGTGCGTCTGTTATTTATCCCCAAATTCTCTTTATTAGCATTTTTAACATGACTCGGTTTTACTTTTCGTTTCCCTTCACCAGCCACCTCCAAATGGTTGTCCAATGAACGTCGATGCAAACGTCTCTCGAGGTTGTGTTGTTGTGTAGTCATGGTTGGCATTTTGTACTTTATATAATTTTCTTCTTTTCTTACTCTTTTTGAGACTATGTGATGATGGGAGCACAACTCTCTGGCGTCACGTTTATTATAATGCGTTTTGCATAATTGAGAATTTATTTGTAAAGCGCAAGTGGACTTTTTCAAATGTTGTTTATGTTGTTGTTGTTGTTGTTGTTGTTGTTGTTGTTGTTGTTGTTGGTCTTGCTGATGCTTAGTCCACTTAAGCATTTGGCTGATGATAAATGAATTAAAAATAAGAAAAACATTTAGAAATTTTTGTACGTACGTCCGTCAATTAAAAAATGAAGCTAGGAGACAAATTAAGCATATAATCGATGCAAATTTTGTCGCATATACAATTTCGGTTAAAGAGCATTTATTGAATAACTAATTTGTTTTCGATAGTTTATATATTAGTAATTTTGTCTGTACATCCGTCATGTGAAAAATGCAACTTGTAGTCAAAATATGGATACTACAGGTTCAAAATTTGCTCAAATCACAATATCATCTTTTATCAATTTATTAGTGTTTGAATCAGAATGACTTGGCCATTGCGGAGTTACAAATATCGGTACAAATTACATAAAAATTGTACCTTGAAGGGGGTGTGAATTCCAATTATAATTTAAAAATGCTTAAAATACATATTGAGTATTTTGGAGAACTCACCACCCTTACTGTTAACAGTGTTGCCATTTATAAAACAGTGCTATAATAAGATTTGTCTAAAAGGTTTGTGTATATGCTATAAATGCTTAAGTAAGCATTGAAATAGAAGAGACTTCTTCAATCCTACCAGCTTTACTCAAAAAGGACTGAGAGAGAGAGAAAGCATTGCTACTAAATCATTTTATCCTTTTATATTCATCATACTGACATTTGTTTTTTTTTTTTTTTTGTAGATTCTTTTCTTTATATTTTCTTTTCAAAATTTTACTGCTTGGGCTTGGGCTAATTTTTTGTTTCTGATTTGTACCAAATTATTATAATTAAACCAGTTTCTTTGATATATAGGAAGAATGCATATCTTACCTAAAATGTTTTGCACCACCAAACAACTTATTATAAACAATGCAATGATTTTTAAATTAAAAAGCAATAATTTTTACTAAAAATCCTTTTTTTTTTCCTTTTTACGGTTTAGCCATACAACCGATTTCTTTGACTAGAACTTGTTTTGTTTTTAAGTTTAATATTTTTGTTGTTGTTGTTGTTGTAAGCAATACCTTATACTTTATTGTATAATTGTTGTTTTTGTTTTCCTTTTATAACAAAAAAAAAAAACTTTTTTGGTGGAATTGTTTTTGTGTGAGATTTTTTTCCCCTTTAAATGTGTGGCTATTTTAAGGCATTCTTTAGTATTCTTTTCCAAGAGAGAATGATTTAAAATGATTTTAATAAACGAAAGCAGTATAAGAAGCAGAAAACCTGAACACAATCCAAAAAAAATAAAAAACCAACTTATAAACTACAAATTGATTAAAGCATAACAAAAGCAACAGCTCGTTGGGTAGTAAAGACACAGAGTGAGAGAGAAAGAGAGAGATGGATAGAAAATATGTTTGTATGGACTCACAAAGCATTAAATTATACCCTGTAGTGCTATTATATTCATTGTCCAATATATCTGTCTGTCTGTCTGTCTCTCCTTACACACAGGTTGAGATATTTCAATGAAATATTATACAAAAACACATATTATGTATATTCCTAATGAACTAATTTAGAACCTTTTCAGAACCTCTCTCCATATAACGGGAAAACTATAGCATAATTTATGAACTAAATAGTGTAGGATACCAAATTATAATTCGACTGTATTTGATGACCTTTACTCTTGGTATGTTTATCTAGATAACATTTTTTCTATATAATTTCAAATCATCTGCTTTATATTTTATTATTAATTAAATGTGTTTTTATATATATATATATTTTTTACATAAAACACATTTTAACTCTCAATGTCAAGGATCCACTTAAAAAGCATGCATGCGTTCAGTCCTCCAGCCAGTCAACGGTTTATAACATGTTAACGTCGTTTGTTTAATTAAATAAAAAGCATATTAACAACAACAACCACAAAAGCAACAATTGTAATGCACACGCCGTTTAACTGTTTAATAAGTCATTTACGTATAAGTAGAGCCCTTACCTTCTTCATAACACTTTCCAGAATAGCGCCATATAGTGCATGTTTTATGGCTATAAATGCTTATGTTTAGGTTGCGTTTTATTGTTGCACCTAAATATATATAAATTGATATAATGCATAAAAAATTCCTTTGGGTTAGGAAAAGGCAGCCAAGTTTAAGGCAGCGTTTAAAAGAATACAGGCTTAGAACAATTTACTTAAAACTTTATCTCGTTTACATTTCTTTACCAAATATGTGTTTGTGTATATAAATTGAATATGTCTGCATATGCACAGTTACTCTTGGTAAAAAAACAACCAATTGAATTTTTTACATGTTGTTTAACATAATTCTTTAATCCTTTCTTTAAGGATCCTTTCAAATCCCATCTTTAACGGCACAAGCAGCTGTTTCAGTTAAAAAAAATTGATGGATTGGTAGCATGCTAATGAAACAAACTGAAAACATCTTTTCCAATAGGCACATATTACCCGCATAAAATGAAATTGCATTTTCTTCCCAGTCAAAGTAGCTTTAGACTACAAACAATAAATTTTTAATTAAAAAAGTATCGCATTACTTTATGTAACTAATTTCAAATCTTCAATTGTTATAGAATTTCATTACCATACCCTAAATACACGTCAAAACATATGTAATGCCCAGAAAGAAGTCATTTAGACAGTCAGCATTTTTTGTAATTTTAAAACCAAAGATTATTTTTAAGATTTTATTCAACTCTTGGTTACTTGCCAATCAGAATTGGTGTTCTTTTGATTTCGATGACTATACTTAATATTGAAATATTGTACATAGTGTTCGCTTTATAATGGTTTAACGATTTTCTTATCATCTTTTCAAATTGATTAGTAATGAAGAACTTAAGGAATAGAATACTTTTAGATGAAAGGCTTTATAAAACCAATACGTCCGAGTCCCTACAAAGTATATACATATGTTCTTGATTAGCATTAAACACTGAATCGATTCAGATCTGCATGTCCGACTGTCTTATTGAAGTTTTACTCTTTTTCGGCACCAGCTACGGGTGATAAGGCACCAACTGGTAGTAACTTATAACGACCTTCCATCGGAAACGTTTAACATTCCGTACTGTGGGCGTCGGGTATTTTACTTTGGCCCGACAGTGAGCATCGTGTGAGCATCGTAGTGGCTGTGGCTTGTCATCAAAACAACATCTTGGTAATGCCATTAAGACACTGCTTGTAATGCGTCCTCCTTTGCTTCATGTAATTTAAGATTATAGTATACTTCCTTATAAATGGCCGCCTCAACCGAACTGGTTAATCCTTTTAGCATATTTTTCAAATGATCTTTTTTTAAGTTTTAGTTTTCAAAACGTACCTATGCAATCGTCTACTATTCTGTTGCGCCTTGTTAAAAAAAAAATTTATGCAGGCCATGATAGAATTTCCTTATGGAACCATCCCCTTCATAAAGCATATTTTCACAATATCCTTGAAATTGTTATAGAAACGCTCGGTTATGTGTGTGCATGTGTAAGTGTTTACGATCGGGTTTTGAATTTTTTCCGCCTCAATTTATTTATTAAAACATTTTATGTTTAATTAAAAATAAAAATACAACAACAACAATAATAATAAAACGAAAATGTCTTGAATAAATGAATATGAACCCTTGTCTCGTCCTGTCTTGTAGAGTATTGTTATATTTACTAGCTCACTTGCAGATGCTCGGTACGGTCTGAGCGAAAACGCACGCAAACGCTTACCCAATCCTTATTAAGCTAATCAGACGACAATGTGAAACCGTAAACTTAAACTATAACACATTTATATAGGAATTCTTTTTGGCATAAGCCTAGTTAAGGACATTCTTCTTGTAGATATTTAGTCTTTTATATTTTATAACTGCTTTATATGGCAAGATGAAAGTGATTTTTTCCATTTAATTTTTAGTAAAAGTTTAGTTTAAACGATAAAGAGATAAATGGGGTGACATTTCCTTTTTCCTTCAGGCACTAAACAACCAACCATCCAACTAGCCTGCCATAACTGTCTATACATTTGGCTGCATTGGAAATTTGCTTAAAACCTTAAG
Source organism: Ornithomya fringillina (assembly GCA_963978525.1). Classification (NCBI taxonomy): domain Eukaryota; kingdom Metazoa; phylum Arthropoda; class Insecta; order Diptera; family Hippoboscidae; genus Ornithomya; species Ornithomya fringillina. The sequence goes on from OZ021693.1 coordinate 23,497,175, forward strand.
ATTCAATTCCCTTTCTATGTCTCTATGTAAGTTAAGTAAAAGATTTTGTTCGCTTCACATTACTTCTCTTTTATCTTTTGCTACAGATTAAATTTCTATAATAGAAGAATATATTGTAGCACTCACAATACTTTATAGATCATCATTTTGGGGTGGCACTTTATAACAATAACAATAACAATAACAATAAAAGTAATGCAACTTGCATAAAAGAATAATGCGTACTTGGGAGGCATCGTCTTCATTTAAAACCCATTTTAATAAAGTAGCAATTTTGCAACTATATACGAATGGTTGGTGGATGATTGCATCATGGATTTAAAGAATAGAATATGCTTTTTTTTCTCAAGATTGGCGATAAGGATAAAATCCCTATATAAGTAGATTTTTTTTCAGACTCCAGATACAATTTTATTCAGACTTTAGTCTCAAAATTTTGCGTCCTGCGGATCCCGAACGTATGATTAGAAAGGCGGTAGCAAATATACTTTACGTACTCTAAGTAACAAATTATTTCTCAGTGTACTCCTATCACTTGGAGAGGTGTTGGCTTTAAAACAGGCCTGTACATATATTATGTTAGACCTTCATAACAGTCTCTTCTATATTCAGGATTTAAGGTCTATTGATCTCGCTATAAGATCTACTAACACCGCTAGCATATAAGAAGTTTTGGGTCATTTTGTAAAAGGTTGGATTTCAATCAAAAGCCTGTACAATTTTCGATCGAAACTGAAAGATGACTTTTTTCCATAGAAGATGGGGAGTTTACTAAATGTGTTATTCCATTTTCAAGACCCAGAAAAAGGCATCAGAAGACCCTATAAAGTATATATATTCTGGAACAGCATTAAAAAGTGGAATCATGTACCTGCCACGCCCACTGTTAGTATGTACATGTTGAGGATATTTAAAAATTGATTTAATCCAAATTTCGTTTTTTATTCGTTAATTATTAAAAAAAATTATTCAATATGAACAAAAATTATTGGAAATTTTTGAATCCTTCCTCTAACTTGGTATTTTGGTTTTCCTTGCAAGCCGACGATATATAAATCCGTCTATAAACTGGGCGTTAATTTTTAACATTAACTTTGACGACTTTTTGTGAACTCGAATGCTGTGTTATTCGAAAGTTGTCGCGATTTTTTAGTGTTTCAATCGAGACTTCGTTTTAATTTGAATGCAGTACTTTTATATTATTTAGAGACCGAATCTTAGAAAAAATTAAGATTCTTTGCAGCATTTGTTATAAATGATTTTCCCTAACAAGTTAGAGCACAAAAATGTATTCCAACGTAAGTGGTAAAAGGATTGGATTTGTTTTACATTAAAATATTTTTTAACAGATTCTTATCAGTTTCATTCATCAACAGTATTATCCTTTATATAAATATTAAATTATTTTCCTATCATTACTTACCTTTTCACAAGGCGCTAAATTTTAAACGATTCAATCTTTTTCCTCAACTCTCTTGTGTGTAAATTAATTTTTTACTTATTAATTAATAAAAATTTCACTCTTTTTTTTATTTCTTACATACTAAATATGTTAAGAAGATCATTTTTATTGCAGTAGTTCAACATCCATTTTTTTGGCGGTCTTTTATATAAATCACTTAAATATTTGTCTACACATAAATATTTACACACTTGAAACTGGAGAATACAATCGATCGGTATTTTCCGTTTTTCATGTACCTCCACTAACGACCGTATAAACTCAAATGTTTTTGCACAAAACATATTAAATCCCTTAACGCTGGCGTACATTACTTAGGAGTAGAGATACCTTTGCTACTTTTGCAGGCAACAACCGGTTGCATAGTTATGATGTTCATGTTTTAAAAGAGAGCTAAAAGAGTAATCACTTATAAAGATATAAAGAAATTGAAAGAGAAATTGTATGTAATTGCACCAGAGAACAGAGAAATGTTTATAAAATTAACGGTTTTATTAGCGTTTTAGGTTTTTTAAGAGATGGCACTGTTTACCATCGGTATGAAAACCACTGGTAGTTACTGCAAGGAGCAAAATCGTTCAAGAGCCACGCCTCCAAACAAAAGAAATCTATTTATCTGCACACAAAAGAATGAAATTTGGTACAAAAATATATAATTATCCTATTTATCTATGTATTAAAAATGGGCGTGGTCGTACTTACCGTGAAAGTCGATTTGCACGGTAATACATAAAACAGAGGAAGTAATCATGTACCTCCCACGCCCATCCTTTGATGTCACACAAGTCAAATGTAGTTTTTTATGCGTTTTGTGTTTATTTTTATGTTTAATTTCCTACAATTTTTTTTATGTAACTTTATATAATCCCTTGATTAGAATGAATAAAATTTTTAAATCTCCTGAAACCCCATAAAGGTGTTCTTTAATTCCTCGCTCTCTGTGCCTCTCCTAATAAACTCTTTTCTATCATATTTAGCTTTATTGTTTTATGCTTGAATGTGTTCTTTAACAATAGACAACATATACTCTTGTTTCTCATTTTTATGATCGTAATGACAGACAGTAACCACCTTAATTGCCTGGCATTATATAGGTAAACTAAAGGCACTTTCTTGATTTACTCTATTTAGCAAACTGCACATCATGGTAAAGTATCCTAAGAAACTTAAAAGAGATTTATGTACGATATGGCCCAAAAATAAATATATGTCTGGTTAAGTCATTATCCCAGTTACATAAAAAGGACGAGGGCAGCTGTAGTTCTTTATAATATTCTTTTCTTTTGGCACATTTTCACAATTTTTGCTTAAAGAGCAAGACAGCAAGGTGTTGTTGTTTGTTGTGTGTGTGTGTGCTCTATATATGTGGCTTTGATTTCCTGTAGAGACAGGAGTAGCTCAAATGTTTTAGCAGTTCAGGATAGTTGAGATTTATTTGGTAACTATTACATTTTTAAGTGCATATACACACTAACTGCTAACGCTAACAGCTTCTTCGTTTCATCATTGTTTTTGTCTTAATATTTGAACAGATGCTACTTTTTGCTACAATTCGAAATCTTCTTTATTCTAATATTTAAGGTTTTGCTCTAATTTTTCGTAATTTTCTTTATATGTTGTTTTATTAATTTTTTGTTTTTCTCTTTTTTCTTTGCAGCATAATTTATTGTGGCATGTGACAAATATTTTATTGTTCTACAATAAGTTTATATTGAACGGTAAGTTTATATAAAATGCATTACAAATCGATTGGTCAATGGTTAGAGATTTTTGTTTACAAGTATTTCCTGCTTAATGGCTATCGTGTAGGGAGATTTCAAAGACGAGTTATAATATAATTTGTGCATATGTTTTTACCTTTTAAACGGCAACTGCCACAACCACTGTCAGTTATATCGATCGATTGAGTATCAAAATCTGAATCAATTTAATCATATCCATCTGTCCGTCTGTCTGTCCATGTAAATTTGAACAAAACAGGTCGAATTTTTTGAAATATTTCAATGAAATTTTGTACAAGAACATGCCTTAGGAAAATTGGATCAAATCCCTCATTTTTAGAACCCCTCCCCATATAAGGTCTTATTATAATGGAAGCCTCTGTAGAGCAAAAAATTGCTACGATTACTAAGTTAATAATTAAGAATAATTTTTAAAACTTCTCTTCGTCAAAAGGGTGGGAAAAAGACTTCCCTGTTGATTTGAACAAATTGCGCTGAGATTCTAAGAAATATGCAAATGAATGACAACGTCCTGATTGCTTATTTGAAACTATTCCCCTTCAATTGTATCAATGAATTGTTTTGACACTACTTTCCCATGATATTTCTGTATGTTTATGTTTATGGTTAATTACAGCTTAACAAAATTTTATGTTAATTCCAAAGGTTGTACATTTTTTCATAAATACAAACAAACACGTTTAGAATGTAAATTATTAGACTCATTTCTAAAACATAATAATTGATTTGTTATTTGCCATTAAATTAGTAAATTAGTAATTGAAGTAAGAGAAAATCTTTAATATTATGTAAAGTAAGCAGTGATTTAAAGACTGTCATTAAATAACAACAAATAATTATAAAATTGCTTTTAAAGTTTATGGTTCTCATATAAGATTTAGTATGGTTGCATTTAAAATCCTTTAGCTTTAAGAAGAGAAAGCTTCTATTCCTAAATCTTGTACAGAATTTCTACAAGGCAAGTTTATGTAGTGCTGGCCTATATGTTCTGTTTAAATGTGTGTAACCAGGACAAGTATGATTTTTCACTATACAAATGTCAACTTGAAAGTGTCAATCTTTCAACAACTACCAGACAAAATGATGAAGCATAACAGTTGTATGTAAGGGAAAGGAAAGCATAAACTTTTCATTCTTTTTTTTCAGTTTTCAGTTTACTATGACTTTTTTTTGGTTTTGGAATGACGTAAACAACATTTCAAGCAAACACTTCCATATGATTTATGATGATTTCACTGTTGTAATCCTTTGGGGAAAAATCACTTTCAAAAGGTGTTGAAATAAAAAAATTTTGATTTTCAAATTCTTTTAAAAACAGTGACTAGCAAAAATTTCGTTTTTCTTCTTCCTTACTATAAAAAAGAAGACACACTGAGTGTAGACAACTACCAGAAGAGCTCTCTGAAGCTGAATGTATGTATCTGTCCGTACGTCCACGATTTCATAACTTGGCATAATGAACTGATATTTTCTACAAACATTTTTACTTAATTTTTCTTGTTGAAAATGATATATTTATATATTATTACTTACATATTATTACTTGCTCGATTGATCAATGGGTTAAACATAAGGGGGAAGGGAAAGATTTCTCTTTAATGCACAATGAGATCAATTTCTTAATACCTGTTCAAACAAAATACAATTCAATATATGCCACGCCCACATAATCCTCTTAAATATATCCTATTCTTAATAATAAATATGTTTTTTTTTTTTTGTAATGTGCATAAATGTAAAGAAAAAACATACTGAGAACAAGAGAAAAAGAAATTTTGTCCGTACATCCGTCCAAAGCTAAGTTAACCTAATTTATTAAAAGCAGGTGACTACATAGAAATTAAAGATGACGGCAACGACGACGACTTACATAAAAGTGTTCTGGATTTACGTAATTTTAATATTTACTTCATCCACCACACTTACCATAAAATAAACTTAAATTTGAGAAATTCTAAACTTTCCAGGAAGAAACAAACAGACAACCTTGAACTCATACAAAAACTGAAACTTGCAAATGCTAGTTAAAAAAAAATGTATATTAAACCCATAAAAAGACCATTGATTCATATTCATTTATTTTTACGCTCATTATCAGTGACCAACAAAGAAATTTAAAAAAAAATAAAATAAACACGTTTTGGTTTTAATGTAAATAAAATATTTATGCTGAGCTCTGTGGGTATAACAAATTTTTTTCCAAGATTTTCTTAAGGAAAAAAAAAAATAAATATTTTTGGCAATTCAAAGCTGTATTGGGTAGAAAAAACACTAGAAACCGGAATTGCATAAAAAACTGCAGTCAGTTGCTATTCAAGAGAGCGCGCCAAAATCCTTTTAAGGTTTAAAATGCATAGAAAATCACAAAAGTACAACAATTCATTAAAATAAAAACTCAGAAATCGAAAAATAAGAAAGACCCGAAAAAATGCAAATTTGTTGAAAACGGAAAAAAAGTCTGGTTTGTCTCTGAGTACGTTTACTGTTATTGTTGGTAGTATAAGTGTCTTTATAAATATTAATTATACAACAAATGAGCAAATAATACAAAAAAAAGAAAAAAGCTTCCACACATTTTTTGGGTTGAGAAAATTTTTTTCCAAAAAAAAAAAAAAAAAAAAAAAACTTAAACCTCAACCTTTTTTTCTTTTTGTTATATAACCCATACACTTACGCTTACGTCTGGTTACCCAAATTTGTCTTTTGCTTTTATGTACAGGAGACACGAAAGGATTTCAGATTTCTTGAATCTAGCATTGCAGCCGAAAGCAACGAAAACAAAACAAAACTCATTTGTTATCTTTGTTTGCCATCTTACCTACATAAGTAAGCATGACATTATATAAATGTATGTGTACGCGTGTATGATATGTGAGTAAAAAATTCCCTTCGTCTAAGATAAGCTTTCCATCTGACTACCAGTAAAGTAAGCTGGAGTATGTGTGGTAGAGGTTTGCATATAATTTTTCATTTCTGAGTGATTTATACCCTACACCACATATTATCTGGTACACAATTTATTCTTTATCTTTTGGGAAAATACTTGTAATTCTAAAGGACTAGAGAGAGAGTGATTTTTTATTATACCAACCGGCCTCTGAATTGATACAACCATGTCCGTCAGTCTGTCCATACACATATATAAGCCATAGTTTCTAAGATATTTCGAAAAAATTCAGTCTCAACTTTGTATGGCGAATATATTTTAACGAAAATTTGTAGACATAGTTTGAATTCCTTTGAAATTTGTACCACATCTGATTTTAGATGTTCTTCTTTTTTATAGATTTTTCAAAGCATTACAAAGTCTATCAATTACTGATATTTTATTCATTTAATTATTTTATTTATTTATTTATTATGATGAAGTGAAAAACTGAGTCCGCCTTGACCAGCATAACATTTTTTTTAATCCTTTTTTCATTCATCTCTGTTTGTTTTTGTCACAGATGTTTTAATTTTTTTTTTTTTTTATGTATACATATATTATACAACAAATGCTTAAAAGGAAAATATAATAAAAAAAATATTAATTTTCAATTTAAACATTCATCCGTTTTGTTAATCAACAAATCTGAAATCTTCTCACATTTCCTAAAACATTTGCGGTAATGCTTTAATATTTACGTTAATCTGTTAAAAATGTTGTTTTTTATATGTGTTATTGTAACCCTCATAAACATTTACATAAACATCCATTCATTAAATGAAATAATTAACCGTTAATTTGAAAATAATTTTATTTATCGCTTTATAATAGTTAGAAGGGATGTTTAAGAATCATTTTGTAATGTATCGTTGTAAGGAAAGGGGTTCTAAAAAAAAGTCTGATCATGCCTGAATTTGTCACAGCTAATATTGAAGCTGTTCTTCACCCATTTAACTAATAAACAACATGTATTTTCAACAAATAGGCAGTGCCACGTTCATTAATTTATCAATCCCCGTAAAGCTAAAGAAATTTCCAAACGTTTGCAAAAAATTTGACCAAAATCGGAGCAGTACTTTTCTAGTTATAAGTTAAGCAAATTCACCTTCATTTTTGTGGTCGCAATTTTAAAAATCATGCAAATATAAAAATGTTAGCAAAATACCAGGCGCCCAGAATGGCTCAGTAAGCAAATCTCGATTGTAGATATTTTTCAAAGCCTTATAACTTGAAAACGGCTGCACCGATTTTGTTCAAACTTTTTGTGAAATGTTGGAAATTTATTCAGCTTTCAAACGAAGTATATTTAAAGGGCGTGGCACCACCCATTTAGTTATTAAACGAAAAATATAATTTAAAAAGTCATTTTCTAAGAAAATGGGCAGTGCCACGCCCATTAATTTATCGATCCCCGCAAAGCTAAAGAAATTTCCAAACGTTTGCAAAAAATTTGATCAAAATCGGAGCAGTAGTTTTATAGTTATAAGCTAAACAAATTCACCTTCATTCCTGTAGTTGTCAGTTTGAAAATCACGGCTGTATAAAAATTTTAGCAAAAAATACCAGGCGCCCAGCATGCCTCAGCAAGCAAATTTTGATTTTAGGAATTTTTCAAAGTCGTATAACTTTTGAACGGCTGCACGGATTTTGTTCAAATTTTTTGCGCAAGATAGGAAATTAAGTCAGCTTTCAAACAAGGTATAATATGTGGGCGTGGCATTAGCAATTTTGGTAATAAATGTGTACTTTTAAAAGGTCGTTTTGCAAAAAAATGAACAGTGCCACGCCCATGAATTAGATATCCCCGAAAAGCTAAAGAAATTTCCAAACGTTTGCAAAAGATTTGACCAAAATCGGAGCAATAGTTTTCCAGTTATAAGCCAAGCAAGTTCCCCTTCATTCCTGTAGTTGTCAGTTTGAAAATCACGGCTGTATAAAAATTTTAGCAAAAAATACCAGGCGCCCAGCATGCCTCAGCAAGCAAATTTTGATTTTAGGAATTTTTCAAAGTCGTATAACTTTTGAACGGCTGCACCGATTTTGTTCAAACTTTTTGTGAAATGTTGTAAATTAATTCAGCTTTCAAACAAAGTATATTATGTGGGCGTGGCACCACCCATTTAGTTATTAAACGAGAAATATAATTTAAAAAGTCATTTTTTAAAAGAATGTGCAGTGCCACACCTTTATTTAAAAGGATTTTGTTTGATTTTTTTTGTGTCAACTTGTAAATTATTTCATCTGATAAAGTTAATTAACTATTCTTCACCAAATTTTGTCAAAAAATATTAAAAAGTGTGATTTTTTGTTTTAATATATTAAGAAGTTATGTGGAGAGGGGTTCAAAAAATTGTCTAATTTGCTCCAGCTTTGTTGTTTATTCAAAACGTGTTTTTGTATGAAATTTCATTAAAATATCTTAAAAATTGAATCCTACACATATTAATGGACAGACAGATAGACGAACTTGCCTAAATTGATTCAGAAAATGATTCTCAATAGCTCAGTGTAATGCAATGCTTTAATTGCATCAGTAGTTACAAATATCAGCATCAAGTCAGTATACCATCAATCACATCTCCGTCTAAGATATAAAATTAACTCTATTTGGCCTAGGGCGATTTTGAGATACCTTCTCATGCATGTAGCCTACATGGACATCTCAATTTGTACAACTTACGCGCGGACATGTATAGACAAACAAACAGGCATGACTAGATCGTATTAAACATTCTAAGCTGAAGCAGAATGTCTCTGAAAATTCTGAAGAGTGTTACTTGTGTAAGAAAACTTAAATTTTATACATTTTTAAAATATTTGCACTCGTCTACCTAACAAAGGTGAATAAATTTCATGCCTTAACGCCACCAACCATAACTATAAAAAAAATATCCTTTTTGCATAGACCAGCCAGCCGCCTTGCATAATAATAACAAACACAACCACCACATATATGAGTAAGAGCACACGACCAAAACAACCGATAAAAAAGTACATTTTATGTGTCAATGAATAAAATTAAAAGGCATTGAATTGAAAAAGGAATGAAAACAATGAAAGCGGAAATGCCACCACACTTACAGCAATAGTGGCGCATCTATTATTACGTGTACACTTATACTGACCAATAATATAATAAGAGTTGGAAGCACAATTGAAAAGGAGTATTAAATGGGTGTTTGTGTGTGCGTAGTATGCAATTCCAACTTGGGTGGGAAATGTATGAAAACTGAAAAATTAACTCCCTCATCTTTTTAACAATTTTTTTTTAAGCAATACCTCGGTGTTCAATGCCCACATATTGTGCTGATGTAAAGAGAAAAGCAAATAACCGCTTGCCAGATAATTATTGCAATTAATGTAAATTAGCACCGACCGACCCGCATATATTTACAACAAAGGATCACTAAAGTTGCAGTTTGTTTTTTTTTTTTCTTTCTGTCCGTTAAGTGAAAAATGCAAATGATGACCGTGTGCTGGGTTGATGCCATGATAAGTGTGACCGCAGTTGTGTTATTATAGACAGAATTGTAATTTTCTTTTATTATTGTTTATACCCTAATACCCACACATTGCAGGAGGTTGTAATTATTAGCAATAGACGAAGTGGGATCCTTCTTGTATTGCTTATGACTTAGTCTAGTTAAGTGCAACTTTATTGGTCCCAAATCGTGCTGTTTGTTCACTGATGTCGTTTATAACGTGACCTAAATATTTGTTTTATAAAAAACGCTACGGTCTGCATTCTTTGCATTAAAGTCTTTTGTCAATTTTGTACACCAAGAGTCCACAAACATTTCGTCCTTCTACAGAAAAGTTCTCCACTATTTCACGAAACGTTTTAATTTTAAGAAATTTTTATAACTTTTGAAAACTTTTTATATTCCACCAAATTTTATTTAAACGTTTTATGCATACTTTGGAAACAATTGAAAATTTTATTAAGCGTAACGATTTTAATGATTATATCTTCTTAACCCTTCTATTTCGATGGTATCAAATTTACTGTGAAATTTTTTTAATTAACATAAAAACCTTATGTGGCTGGAATTGCACCATATGGTATATTTTATAACTTCTTCATAATACCTTGGTCTTGGTTGATAAAACACAAAGACAGTGAATTATGGAAATTTAAGGAACATGAAACATTTAAGCAATGAATGCAACAAACTAACACCCAAAGCAATTGGTCGGACTCGGTACAGCTTTAAATATCTACAATAATGACAAATTATTATTATTATGTGCAAGTAAATAATTTTAGAGTGAAGCCTTCAATTGATTGAGAAAACTTATACTCTATAAAAGTTTAATAATTTTTGAACTTTTCTAAGTCATTGCAGCATGAGCAATGTCTCCAAACTATGAAACAGATTTAGGCGTGTTCGAGAGAAAGTTTACTGTACCAGAACCTCTCGCAATAGATTAGAACCTCAGTCAATGTACCAAATATTTGATGCTCTGCTTACACTTGGTGTAAAAACGAAGCGTCTTCTCGTCTCTTATTCGGAATTTAAATTTTTAAACCTTTCATTTGAAACGTTTAGTGTTTAGTCTGAGCGCTATAGATTAATTTAATTTTTATTCTTTTTGAAAAGCTATACCGAATCAAAATGTTTCAAATTTTTTATTTTTTCTTGCATCGAACTTAAATAGTCATTTAAAGTTTGAATTTATTCGCCCACTGTGGCGCTCTCTGTGTCACGTGCCTTTGAATTGCATAAAAAATTACTTTTTTTTTTTAAGTGGCTCCCATTGGTTTATTGTGGCAACACATTATTACCTTTCTTATGTGATGAATATAAAAAATCCCTTCTTCTTTGCTGGCTCAACATGTTTACAAGGTTGTTACAAAACCACACAAGTGCACTTAAAACTTGAATGGAACACTCCATGCACTGAATTATTACGATTAATGATTGAAATATTGTGTAAATTGTATTGCAATTCTGGTTAGAATTGCTGACAAAAGCGAGCTGGCAAGAAGGGGTAACAGAACTAGACTTGACTTAATACTTAATTAACTGTATGACAAATATAAAAATCAATAATGTCACTGCGTGTAGAGGGGACTGGTTGGCTTCATAAACTTTCCCACTGTGTTGTGTCATTATGAATCAATCAATAATTGATTAGAATTGAATACAGTACCTCTACCTCTACCTCTGTTTGAATTTGTACTTACAATGTGTCATATTTTTTACAACTTTTTAATTTACTTGGAATTTTATATAGTTGAGAACCCATCGCCATGTCATAACGAATAATGGAAATTTTATTAACTGTTTATGATTTTTTTCTTATTCTTATTGTTATTTATATGCCGCCATAAAGTATAGAGTGCCTCGATTTTAAAATTATGTTGAAATATCACAAAAGATGTAAGAAGGCAAGATGTTGAGTTTAAGAAAATATTTCACATTTTATTTGGTTTTTGTTTTTGCAAAAATCCTATACAAAGCATCCAGCTAATAAATTTTGACAAAAATAATAACTTCTAGTAGATACCCTCCCTTACTTTAAATCATGAAAAAGAAAACTCTCCCTTCTGGAGAAATCATTATATACAAATACTTGTATGTCATAGTCAGCCACCTTTAGGAAATTGGTTCAAGCAATTCATCGACCTTTTGCTTAGACAAGATACAATTCGGCAGAAAGAAAATCATCAAAGATGAAAGATTTTAAGGCAATTTTCATTTAGATCTATTCAAATTAGTACTCTGCAGCTTTAACAATAACAACAACCACCATCAAAATGGCATAATTTACATAGAAGATATTTTTGAAAAACCAACTTTTCTATACTTTGGAACGAATGATATTCGAGAAGAAAAAAGACAAATTTTTTTCTTGATCAGAGCACTCGATAGAAAACTTCTTTAAGTACTCATTTCAGTTCTCTACAAGTATGTACCTCAATTTAAAACATCAACTTTTCTACACAAGATTTAATCCTGCAGTCGAATTTCATTAGCTCTGTATTGCCGCATATGACAGTATGAAATTTATATAAAAAGTGGTTCCAAAAATGGTGCGAATGCGCCCAATTTTTAAGCCTATTATTTAGCTAATTAGCTTTTCTTCACCAAAGTTTGTCAAAATATTTTAAGAATTGCCATTTTTTTGCTATGTAAGAATTTCCATTATAATAGGATTCTATATAGGGAGGGGTTCCAAAATCGGTCCATTTTTAATCTGATTTCTCTTTGGGACAATACATGTCCTTGTAACAAATTCCAAATTGAAATATCTCGCAAAATTCGACTTATTATAGCAAATAGCGATTTTTATACCTACCACAGAAGAAATTTACGTCGATCTAGATATGATGACTGTCTATTCTTAACACTTTCATGGTCGTAAACTTTGAAGTATTGAACTGAAATTTTATACAAACTTGTCCATTTCCTTTCTATAAGTTGTTATTTAAGAACAAAACAATCTTCAAAATCGGCAAAAATCTATCAAATTTGCCACAGAAATTGACTTCTGAAAGTGAAATTTTGTTTAGATACTTTTACTTAACACAGAACATCCATAGATATACCAAAAATTGGGTCGCTTGTAAGTAACTTTTTCTCTTCAACATATACATACATTTTTTTTTAACCGTGACATCTATTATATGAGTGTACACATACATACGTATACAATTTAGCAAGCTGTGCATATTTGGCAACATTTTCGCTATCTCTACATATATCATTCACACCTCCTTTCATAACATATATGTAACACCTCTTTATATTTCGAGCATATATTTACGTACATGCACAGTGTGATTTCTCACACACACACTGAGTACCAAATTGTTTTGTATCAGATATATATTTATGTAGAGTATATTTTGGCTTTTTATATAATAACAAAAACAACAACAACAACAATAACATTAAAAGTAATAATAATCATATTATCACTCACGGCTTGATATCCATGACAACATTACATTATTATCATATATTGTATAAAATGCGTTATGAATATGAAACCATTTGTTGTTGTCTTTTGTTTAGGATTTTTTTGTTATGGTTTAAACAATTGTTGTTGTTGTTGTTGTTGGTGGTGTTAGCTATATTCGGACATGTTACACAAACGTACACTACATATAATTACACAGCAAGATCTCATTAATATGATATTGCAAAAAGGATATCTTTTAGAAGACAAACAACATGTCCACATTGATGCAGTTTCTGGATGCTGATCAAGAATTTATATACTTTGTAGAGTCTGTGATGACTCCTTGTGGGAAGGACATACTTAGTATACCTTCCATGATATGTGGAGGGTATACAAATATCAATATTATTAAAATCGGCGCTTAGACTACCTAAGCAGCTTAAGAAATAAGAAAATTTAATGCATCATATAGATTAAACCAATGATAAATTTTGAACATTATTTAGAATTCATAAAAGTTTTTAGAACTAATTGTAAAATAAATGACTTGTAGCAACAACAACAACAACATTTGTGAACACTTTCACTTGTAGACACTATTCGACAAATTTGAAACATTTTAAAGCATTCATGAATATTTCTTGAATATATGCTTAAAGTGAAACTTTTTTTAGATTAATGACAGTTACAATAATGTTTTCTCTCTGAACATAAGCACACGCACACACACACACAAATCATACTAATTACCAGCACACGACAACTATTAATGCTAAAATACTCTGAAAAGTTACCAAAAAAGAAAAAAGAAAAAAACAAAGTCAAACATAGGCATAGACCATATGCTACACGTTCGCACATACACACATTTGCAAAAGCAATACACACCCGTTGTGACTTTAAAGCATATATGAGAGAAAAGGTTAAAGAAGGGTGACAACCCTTTGCTTTGCTGTGACATTTTATCATAGTTCACACAACAAAATCTATGCGGTAGAGGGAAAAAGATGGAAAGTGAGACAAAGACTCACAGGTTGACCATATATATATATATGTATTATTCATATGCATTTGCATTTTTTCAGCGTATGACTCGTGTCCAGCGTGCATTTCTATTCATTTAGTCAATATGTTCAAAGTTCATTACGTTGCACCGCCTGCGGTTATTACGCCGTATTATTATTATTCAACCAACTCATAGCCTTACAGTTACCAATTCATTGCATTTCTTTTTATAGAAATAGAATTTTTCTGCAGTTAATCAAATTCACATTTGTATGCAATTTGTTGTCGCGCTTAGTTCAGTTGGTGTCATTAAAATAACGCTTTATAAGTTTATGCTGTTATACTACCCTAAAGGTATAAAAATAAACTCCCCCCATGCTTATAGGATTTGTGTTTTTCTGAATTTATACAAAATTGTCACTTTCCATATAAAATCCATTCATACGTAAACACGCTTACATTTCCAAATGATTACCCCTTGCAAACAATATATGAAAACAACTGTCATAACTCTTTACGAACTAAATTTGTTATTTGTGTCCTTCCGGGTGTTGAAAACAACGATGTGTCAGAGACTAGTCGTAACCAGACATATTGAACTTAAACTTTTGCCTGCAGTTTGCTATTCCAAATAGACAAAATAGATTGAATGACACGCCCACAATCGACAAAAAAGTATATATAAGCCATTAAAATAGAGCTACAAAGTTGATGTTCGAGACACACACATTTATAGTTAATGCATCCATCGATTGAGTCAAAAAGCTGAAGTTCATACCACCCACGACCACTGTTTGTATATAGATGTTGAAGGTATTTAAGATTTGATCAGAGTCACATTTCCTTTTATTTCTTTTTCTATTATAAGAAGAAGACACGTGTAAATCGTTTTATAAAGTGCAAGACATTCGAAAAAATCGAAAAAAATTGGTAAATAAGTCAAAAAGTGATATTTTTATTATTTGAATTTACTCTGACTATAATGAAGTTATCCTAGAATTGATTACATTGTATAAATAACTCTTTATCGTATAGAATGCAACCTTTGTGTTTGTACAGAAAAAACAGATTCTAGGGATCTTTAAAGGATCACTTTCATATATTCCAAGTTCACAGAGTAAGTAGTAGTTCTTCCAAGTCAAAGTTGAGTTTTTAAGTTTGTACTTTATTTTAATTGTCAACCATTTCAAGTAATTTTCATTTCTAAAATTTTTTTAAACCAATTTTAAACAATTTAAAAAGTTAAACTGTTTGTACAACAACAGTTCAGTTCATTATCTTAAAATTTACAATCGTAAGAATGCCAATGACGGACACACGGACGTAATTGTCTCAGTTTTTGGTGCTGATCAATAATATAAATATATATAGGGTCTCTGGCTGGAATGACAAACTTATTGAACCCCCCCCCCCCCTTTTTTATGTGGAGAGTATATTAATTTGATTGTTATTAAACATTTGTAGACATCTTTGAATGTTAGCATGAGTTGCCCTTTAAAAGAAAATGGAAATAATTTTTACTACTTTTAAAATTTTAATTGAAAAAAAGATTAAATTAATACATATATTAATATATGTATATCATTAATTCTCTGACAGTGTGTGTGTCTTCTTATACAATATTTTGCATTCAAGTTGTTATAGTGACAGCCACCATTTTTGAAGATTTACTTTCATTTAAGAATTCTGTTTTTCATGCACGCTTTTATACCACAAGTTGTTGTTGTTATTATTGTTGTTATCTCTACAATATTTGTTGTCAAGGATTTTATGAAAAGTCGTCTGCTTACTGTGCTATTGCTTAGCACATCTGGAGCAAGAATTCATTATTACTTTTATGATTTATTTCTTATATGCTTCTGATGTGATTATTGGTATTTTCTATACATTTTTATGGTTTTTTCAGTAATATCTTAAGGACACTACATAGTAAAGCGTTATTAAATGGTTATAAATCGATTAAGGTTTTGATTCTGAATCCATCGTTTAATACTTTCAAACATCCGCATAAACTTAATATACCCTTTGCCACAAGGGTATAATTACAACACCTGACGTGCATTGTAAATATTGAATTTTTAGGTAGAGACACGTGTTAGCCGCATTATTGATGAGTACCTACCTGCTACGATAAACAAGTAAATCCCTAATAGACTAAAGTTAGAAAAACAAAACCACACCAAACTGACATTCAACTGAGAAGAAAACAGAAAGACAGAGAAGACCTGTTACTCTTAACAAAGTGTTCAAGATTAAACATGAAAACAAACTGTAAATAGTTTAAGAAATAGGGGAACAACTGAACAACTATCTTAGAGAATAAACACGCAACCACAACAACTTGGTTTGTATAGGTAAAGGTATTGTAGTTACGGAGGATTGCTTCCAGTCATTTTCTTTTTTTGTTCCTTTTTTGTTTTTGTAACTTCATTTAACAGCTTAACAAGTGTCAAAAATTAATTAATTTTAGAAAAATGTCAGCTCTTCGTTAATAGAATTGAATGTTATTGTTTTCTCGTTATTTAATGAGGTTTTAAAAGGGTGACAAAAAAGTAAGAGATCAACAAATAAATTTGTTTTAAATATCAAAAAGGAAACGTCACAGGTTCTACAAAGTATAAATGGGCATGTATAGTCCTGATTAGTATCAAAATTTGAATTGACTTGGATATGTACGCTCAGATGACCGTGAGTTTGACCGTTTTGAAAATGCGAAAAGGTGAAAATGAAATGTGTTTCTAATATCTGCACGGAGGCTTCTACTGATACTTCCAAAATTGAGCTATAAAGTTAGAATTTCATATAATTAGCCCATCTTTCAAATGGGGGCAGATTCCAACTAGTTAGTTAAATGGAAACCTCTAGAGGATATTTACCACGCCCACAGTTTATCTATAGATGAGGAAGACAGTTTAAAATTGGCCTAAACCAATTGCTTTGTTTTTTGACTTCTTTTATTTTTTGCATAAAATGTTTTATTTTTATTTCATTTTATTGTATTAAAAATATATCATAATTTTTATAATAAATTCGGATTCAAATTAAAGAAAAATTTAACTACAATAAAAACGTAATCAAATGAAACAAAATAATCATATTTTATAACAATTGAAACAACACTAAAAGCGTAATAAAAATGCCTGTCCCCTAAAAATTTGTTAAAGAAAGTTTAACAAAATATACTCTACAATGAAAAAAAAAAAAAAACAAACAAAAAACCAAAAAAAATATATTAAATCATATAAATAGTGAAGGTAAAGCTACACCAATTTCCGAATCTGAACGAAATCTTTTATTATCTTCACAATTTTGAGACGCAGTCAAGAGACGTTTATGGGGACATCTGATCGGAGTGTTTAACATAAATGAATTTTTCTTGGCGCTAGATGATATCAGATGTGAAGAATTACCTTTCATAGACAATAAACTTAAATCACTGGCTGGATCATCACCGGCTGTATAAGAAGGTGATAAACTTGCTAGATCTTCATTTACTTCCGAATGTGTTTTTAAAAGAGTCCGTCTTCTCAAATTGAAAGATTTACGCGGTTTCTTTTTCTTTTCATCTTTACGCGCCGAATCTAAAATTGCATCAATCAGTTTATCTAAAGTTTCATCATCCATTTTCGCCGAATTTATGTCCACTGATTGATCATCTTCTTTAGCTATTTGTAAAAGTTCTGCTTCTAAATTACGTTTTTTAGGTAAACCTGTTAAACTTTTATACTCCAGTTGTTCTGTGGAATTATTAGGCGAAGAAAGGTAACGTTGCTTGCCTAAAAATGTATCCAACCAGACACCTCTTAAAGCCAATTCTTGACCACTAGGCAAGACGTTAGTATTAGGAGAGTATTCTTCTTCAAATCGTGGTAAAGTACTGGCATAAGTTCCATAATCGGTGGCAATAAAACCTACAGAGTGACGTCGAGTTATAGGTAAACGATTTAAACGTTGCGTTGTTACACTACGTCTTCTTCGTGGTATCGAAGAGTTTTCATCTCTACCACTTATTGGAGTAATATTTAAAACATCATTTAAAGGTTTTATAACTACAGGACTATTGCGATGTCTTGGTCCCAAAGGAGTAGAAGTTCTTTCTGGTACATTCTCTTCATTAGTAGCGGGAGCTTTTCTTCTGCTTTTCCGTGGCTGGCTAATTGTAGATGTAGTCGCACTTCGTAAACGATTCGATATCATTGAACTTTGTGCCGCATTAGTCCACTTTAACATTTTTCATATTCTACAAGCAATTTTCTTTTTTAAATTACGCCAACATTTAGAAATTCGTTTTACATTCCATACATGACTTTAATAATAATTTTCTTTGAGCTGTTTCTTCTTTACACGTTAAAGTTGTTCTAAAAACTGTTTAATAATTTTTAGTTGTATGTTATTTTTATAAAGATTGCGCAATTTTTACTTCCTTCTCTGGGTTTAGTGTGTAAGATAAGGGGTGATTGCCAACCTTAGCGGAAATATCTCTACTCGCTCTTGCTCTCTTTTGAAAGGCTCACAATGTTCATATGACTTAAAAATAATAAATGTAGCAGCCCTTAGATCACATAACCTTCTTTGAGTTAACACACTGTAAAAATCCTTTTTTTTTCCACTTTAAAAACATAGCAATTTACGTTAATTCTTTAATTTGTGATATTGAAAATTCTCTTAAAGATTTTTCTAACTATTACCTCAGACTATCCTCTTTTTTGGGTGTTTTTTTTTCTTATATTTAGTTTTAAAGCTGCTTCTACTTCTGCCAGATTTGAAATCGTTATCTCTACTCTGAGAGAACGACTAAATCGATTCATAATTTGAAATTATTTGATAAAGCAAATGTCCCCTCGATCACTAGAGATTAATGTTCTTCATTACACGAAATTTTCTCTCCGTGTATTCTAGTTTAAATTACCTGTATACTCTACCTTTATTTATATCTATATCTCTAGAAGAATCTCTTTTGTTGCAAACCTATGCATGACACCCTTCTAACCAATCCAATTTCAATTGAAGTTTGCTCTCCCATAAAAATATGTAACAACAATGAAAAGGATACTAATCAACACTCGGCTACATTGCCTGTGAATAATTATTGAATGGTTTCGTACAAGTTTAGGGAAAAATCTCTTTTACTTGATGAATCTTAAGATAACGATCTGTGTGCTTTTGCGCATTTTTTTCTCTCGCTCTATAGCCCTCCCTATGGTTAAATATCTTACACAATCTTCAAATGTTAGGGTAGATATTTACCTAGAAATTCAATGTGTCTTGGGTTTTTTTCCCTTGACGGGTAATTGCTTTAAAGGAAGTGGTTTTTGGTTTTTAACGTATTGAGTTTTTAGTTTGATTTCATGTACCCCTAACATGCTACCGTTTCATTAATGCAATGAAGAAGGTACTCAGTGGACTTAGACACTAAAGGTCTTGTAAGTAATTTTTTTTTTTTAATTTTAAACTTCTTGTTAATCATCTATAAATATATAACATATAGAGTGTTTAACGTTTGTGAAGCACAACTTTCCCTCTTCATTTCTTTAATAATCTTTAAAGCTGGTTTAAAAGCTTATTTAGATGCTTTCTATTTTCATCTCTAAGCCTAAAATATTTCTACCGTTATTTGTCCTATATTCTGGGGTTATATGAGAAAGCAAAAACCACAGGTAATCTCTTTTTAGTTCTCTTTAAAACATTTGCATAGTTTGTGTGTTTGTATGAATAAAAGAATTAAAAAAAAAAACTATCTGTGGTAGATTTTTTATATATTGTAGGTTTATAAAGTTCTTAAATACACTCAACTATTTAATATATATGAACGTATATGTGCCTTAGAAAAACAAGTGAATATATTTCATTTAGTCAAAGCCGACCATATGCTACCTTACATCACTTAGTTCCATTTTCTGAAACAGCATTTTATGGAAATGATCAGATCAGGTTTCAATTATGCACAGCCTCCTATTAAGACCCTCACTCATTATCCACTAAATTTTGCCAAAACATATTAAGAATTGCAAAAAATGTAAAGTCTATCTTTATAATAGAGCTTTATATGAGAAGGCTTTCTAAAAATAGTTCAATTCGTTACATTTTCAATAGTGCTTCCTGTTCTATGTCTTTGTATTAAATTTTATCGAAATATCTCATAAAATACAACCTGTAGCTTGAACACAAATTTACATGGTTAGACGGACGCCTAGACGGATATGATTCAATTTATACATAACGTTATTGTGAATGCCTACAATTTTGAAACACTTACCATTACAAGCGTTAAAGTGGAGGATATAAGAAATAAATAACTTTTGTAGTTGTAGCCCTTTTCATATAATCCGGTTATTACGTCATGATTTATATGGAAGTGAAAAATGATAGCATAAAACAAATGGGCCACCAACCTCTTCATCATCTCATTAAAACATAATTAATTATATCTCTCTCTGCTCTTTATTGACACTGCTTTACTTAAGAATAACATAATTGTTCATTATTTACAAATAATAAATTAATTTTTTTTTAACTGTAAGAAAATTACTAAATAAAGTATGTTGATGCGGAAGGACAGTTGTGAGCACATTACAAACCAGCTTTCTCTAAGCAAAGGTAATGATTAATTATCCTGATAACTAAGATTGTTATCTTATTAATCTTAATAATAAAAATTTGAAAGGTTTCAAAACTCAATTGTTTAAGGTTTAGAGTACTTTTGTAAAGATCGCTAATTTCATCTTTCGTGGTAAAGAGACTCTTAACTTTAAAAAGCTTTTAAAAAAAAACTGTCTATGATTGAAAAAGGAAAACATAAACGAATCCTTGCGGTTTTAAAAGTTGTACCAAGGTGTACCATTATTCAATATTAGTTTCAAAACAATATTTATGTATTTTTTCTTACATCAGTTAATTAATTATAAAACTTAACATGAAGCGAAGTAGTGTGTCATGGTTTAAATTAGTAAAAAAAAACTAAAATGGGCTTAAAACAAATCTTAAACACCCTGCACAACTTCCCTGTCACCTTCTTCTGGGTGTTGCGATTGGAGTGACAAACTTACTACCCCCTTTTCATGTGGAGAGTATTAAAATAGTAAAAACTATTCCCCGGGACTTACTTGAATTTTTCAACGCATTTTAAACCTTTTTCATTCATTCGTTCCCTACCCTTTCTTTTTATTTTATATATTTTCTCCCTCTCACTTAACTGATAAAATATTGATTTGGTCCCCTTTGTTGTTAAATAGAAAAAGTTATCGATTTAATAAGAAAAAAAGAAATCTTTTTCAATTGTTTTTTATATTTTTTTTTTGTAAAAATCCTAAAAGTAAAAAATTGCTAAAAAAAAAGGCATTTTTGATTCATTGTTTTGTTAACAAATTAGTCAGGGGGTTATAAATTATCAACTAATCAATTATATGACAACTGAACAAGGATGATAGCAATAAGGTTTTTTACATTTTCTTTTCATATTATTGTAGTTTTTTAAAAACCAAAAAATCTTCTTGAACTTATAGCTAAAGCAAGTAAAAATATAATATTTTTGATAAGTATTAAAACAGATCATCAAAATCAATTTTTTACAAGCACTTAGTTTATGTTTCTACATTCACATAATTAGTTATGATTTAAAGAAAAATCCACAAAATGTCTCATTACACTTAATAAACACTTGTGATTATAAAAAAAAAGGAAGCTGAAAATAAAGAAATGTAAAATTTTATACAAGAGAAAATATATTTCCGTATAACATACACACACACACACACACTTACCGGCCATTTTAAAACACTTGCACACAAGGCCACCACTGACAGCATCGTAAGTAAGCAACACCACCAACACCGCCACTACGCATTAGCAATAAGAAATTTCATATTTGAGTTTTCTCATTCCTTTTAAGTGATCTTGAAAAAATCCTGCCGTTCTTTCTTAAAACCCTTCTCAAAGTTTCCGTTATTATATAAAAACGTACGCAATTTCATAAAATTTTTATATTTTCCACTCACATTTTATAAAACTAGCACTTTTTCCACATCATAGTTAAAATCCGCCAAAACTAATGTAAATTTTACAATTATTTCTTATTTTATTATGGTACATTACGTTAGTACAAAATTGTACTTTTTTACATATAGTTTTTGTTAAATAAAATGGTAGTGATCACAACGTGAACATAGCAATATATTATAGAGAGAATGTATAAAAAGTTAACAGTGAGAGTAACATTATAAAGAAAAAGTATAAACTCTGGGATGTTAGGCAATTCTCATTGCATAGTAATTTTATTTTAAACGGCAAGCCTCTCTCTTTTGCAATAGTAACGAAAGATCTCTGTTACACCAATCTGTTATTTTCTCTTATTAGTAAATAAGTTTCCCGCAAATATATTTTAGTGAATTTTAATTAGTGTTTGAGAAAAAATTGAATAAAATCAAGAAAAATTTCAATAAATCTTTAAAAATCTATATAAATATATTTTAAAGTGTGCTTTACATGTTTTTTTCTAATAATATGTTAAAATTAAGGAAAAAAAGTGGAAAATGATAAAGAAAATTTTATGTGATGTGCACCGGATTTAGATTTAGGTAGAGGGTTAAAAATAAATTTAATTTGTAGAATAGGAAGTACAAATTAAGGGAAATGGAAAAGAAAAGTTGAATGTGTGTGATTTTCCATTTAAGTGAAATGATGGTGGCACCGAAGATAAAGTGTTTTGTGGTAGTTGGTAAGTGTGTGCTTTATATATATAAATTTTATACAATAGCAAGAAATGAAACGAAATATTTTCTTTTTTATTTTTCAGGTAATATTAGTGAATAAAATGAGTGATATTTGTAAGTGCAAGCTGCATATATTTAAGTGAGTATATATATATATATAATAATGGAAATAATTTTGATAAACATTTTTGCAATCATTTGAAAATTTCTGTAACTTTTGGGAGATATTTAGTTGATGGGCAGGGCTCTGCCCATTTTCTTAAAAAGTAAAAAACAAGTTTATTAACGAATTGGGTGGTGACACGAAGCATAGAATATGCTTCGTTTGATAGCTGAATTAAATTACAAGTTTTTATAAAAAGTTTGAACAAAATCCGTGCAGCCGTTTCTGCGTTATAATACTTTAAAAATGTGTTTAATCAATTTAACTGACTGAGCTATTCTGCCTGCCTGGTGTTATGCACACTTGTTGGTGTTTTGTGTTATTTCCACATAAGATGGGGGGTATACTAACTTGTTCTTCCATTTGCAACACCCTGAAGGAGGTGGTCAGATAAGAGACTCGCCCACGATTGTAGATATGGAGGGTATTTAAGTTTTAGCCTGAGCCAAATGTAGTTGTCTTACTTGTTAATCAATTCCTCACTTGCAATTTAGGAAGGGCATAAATGTTTATAATAAATAATTATTTATGAGAAAACGCAATTATTCAAGCTTTTGTGTCATATGTCATACATAATTTAAACGAAAGGATTAATAGTTTAAATAATAATCATAGAGGAATTCTCCTATTTCTGACAAATAACAAATAATCATTTCATTTACAACATATTATTAATACATATCATATCTCTTAAAGCATTTTCATTCCAAAAAAACATAATTTTTTATGAGAAAATGATTATTTTATACGTGACACTATTAAAACATACAATTATATATAAAAAATAATTTTCTGTTTATGTGGACACAAAACTAACCCTCACCCTATCTAACCCATTACTCTTATTACTTAAATGTACTTTGTTATGCAATATATTACGTGACAGTTTTATAGCCTTCATGATGATGATACGTTGAGTACATGTTATGTAATTAAGTAAATTATTCATTTATCATTATATTTATTGATTAGGGGTTATTGATCAAATTGATTATATATGAAACCATCAAATAATAGCATATATTATAAATATTATAATAGTACTGTATAGATAATAATATTGTTAATTTTTGTATTCAACAATATGACACAATAAATGAACTCGGAGACTACTTTCTGTATAAAATATAGGACAGTACCTAATAAAATGAAATAACCACATTTCTATACCAACCATCATGAGTTCAGGGTATACTAGCTTTGTCAAAATGTTAGTAACACTTAGAAAAAAACAGCAAAGGCTCCACAAAGTTTATATATTCTTAACTAGCATGAAATTCTGAACTGATTTTGTCTATCTACTCAAAACTTGGACGAATTATTAAATTAAATTTAGGCTGGTTGGTACTGAAATTGGGCCAAGTGTGCCAAAGGGCACAAAACTTTTCACTTTTCTTTCTGGTCACTTTTCTTGATGTTTTAAGCGATTTTTATATAAAAGAGGGCGTGGCAGGTATATAATTACTCCCTCTATTACCCTACATTTATTACGTATCAGCTTGCAAGTCGAGTTTTACACGAAGTATGAATTTTGGTAAATTGTGGGCGTGTTTATTACAAGACTATGCCCATTTTTAGCACATCATTGCATGAGATGGTACAACAAGAGTTATACATATCAAATTTCAAGTTCATAAGTCAAATTTTATACAATAAATAAAGGTTCTTCCTGATTGTGGGCGTGTCTGTTATCTGACCACGCCTATTTTTGAAACATTTATGGATCGGATAATTATAAATATTTATAGCGAGTTTCAATTTCGAATTTTTGTGGCAGATAAATTGATTTTTGTCGACTGTGGGCGTGGTTCTTTACCGACTTTTTGTTTTTACAAAATTTCAACTTAAAATTTACCCGCGCGTGAGAGAGTCACACAACATATATCTAGATCGACTCAGTTTTTTATGCTAATCAAGAATCTACATACTTTGTAGGGTTTCTGAGGCTTTCTTCTGAATGTTGCAAACGGAATAACAAACTGTGTGTACCTCCCATCTTATGTGTAGGGTATAAAAAATCGATTTGAAATCGGTTTTAACTCTTATGAGATTATTAATTAGTTTGAACTTAAATGCTCACTTGTTTTGTGAAAGATTGTTTTGTTTCCCTTGTTTTTTTATACATATAAACAACCTTTAACATTAAGTACAAACTGAAACCTGCCAATTATGGTCACTGTCAGTGTGAATTTCTTTAGGAAATGATCAAGTTCCCTGAAGGGTTTTCTTACCTATTCTATTTTTACTTAAAACATAAACTGTCTATAAGAAGTGGTGGCTTGTCATGCATGCCTTGAAACCATCAGAGCTGAACAAATATTTTGAAAAAGTTTATTTTCTTATAGAAGCAAACTGGCAATGTTTTCCTGGGATTTAGGAAATAAAAAGTGTCTTGTAAAAGGTGTGATTACATTTTATTTTCGTTAACTTTAATTGTTGCCAATCAAACGTCTTCATTGTTAAAGGTAATAAAATTTTAGTATTCAATAAATTTGTCACTTGCCTTCTTTTTTACATTCAAAATCCATTCTCCAGCCAGCTTCCTGCTGCTAATAAAAGTAGTGAATGATTACGTGTCCCCATGTACGATTCCTTTTTTTTCTTCACATAATTTAAGACTTTTATTTGTCAATATGAATCAAGTTTTTTTATGCTCAAGGATAGAATTTTTCATTATTTATATCTTTATAAATTTAACTTTAGTAGTAATAGTAGATAGCTGGTAGTAATGGAACAACGATAAGGGTGGATTTTTGTTCATTACCTTCAAATTTGGTTAGAAAATGGAATCTAATTAGAAAAGTTGTCCTTACTTTATCGTATTAGATACATTTCCAAAAAGTGTTAAGATAAATATGTGTATATTCAACTAGCCAAGACATCAACCAAAATTTTTAATACCTTTAATGGGTATAAAGTAAAGTAAAGTATTGTAGTAACCAACACCATCTAGTTCTTCAATTTTATACCATAACCAGCTTGGATTGTAATCAATAAATACTAGTCCCAGTCATTGAAGAAAATGCTTTAAATATTTTGATTTTTTGAACAATTTCACGCAATTTCGGTATCAAGCTGTATAGGAGGCAGAAGTGTTGTTTAACTTCTGCCAAGTTTGGACATACAGACATAACTGAATCGACTCAGTATTTAAATGCTAGGTCATAATATATATACTGTGTGCAGTCTTAGACGTTTCTTTCTGGACATTGCATATGCTTCTCAGGCATGGTAGATGTGTATCTACTCCCTTTAAATATTAATCAATAATAAAATGCTTTATTTTTCATAATTTAATTTATATTTTTATTTGACCTTAAAAATCTCTAAACAAAATTGTTGCACAATTCAAATGACCAATAAGAATGCAACGAACGATTTTGTGGGAGATTTTTTCTTTCTTTTTTTTTTCTTTTTTCTTTGCAATCTATTTTTTTTTTCAACTTTCGATTTCCATTTTTTCGTAATATTTATTGCACTTTGTACAGCTTTTGTTTCTATTTTAGTTTAATATATAAATTTTTAATTCTCTCACATATGCTTAAATATAATTAAATAAATGTACATAACTAATAATAAAAAAAATCTTAAAAATATGCTAAATATTTATACAATTTAACAGTGACCAGCTGTTAAATTGTGTTGTTAAACATTAGCATACATTTAGGATTTTATTAAATTTACAAAACCATAGCCTACTTATTAGCAAATGTGTGTAAATAATTGGCTTGTTACATATACGAAGCTTTCATTTCATTTCACTTTTCCAAATGATTAATAATTGTTTTTCAATTAATTATTAATAAATAATTTTAAATAATATTTTAAATTATTATAATTTTTTTTTGTCTTTATTTCTTAATTGTTTTTATAATCATTTAATGTTATTAATATTTTAACGACAAATCATGATAAGAATTTTTTATTTGTTTTTTTTTTTTTTAATTTTCTACACCATTAATTAAAGTAAATGGAAATTTCGATTGGAAAAAATCATAAATACCATATAAATAGTGTATGTATGGGAGAAGAGATATCTTAAGAAATTGTAATTGTAAAATAAAATACATAACCCTTTAAAAAAAATGCAACTATTATACCCTACACAGAAAATGGGAGTATACCAAATTTGTCAATCCGTTTGCAACACTCAAAAAGGAATCATCAGAAACCCTATAAAGTATATATATTATTAATCAGCATCAAAAACTGAGTCGTTCTAGACATTTATGTCCAAGTGTCCGTACGTCTGTCTACTGTTGGCATTCTCACGAACGTAAATTTTGAGATATTGAGCTGAAATTTTGTACAGACCTTTTTAATTTTTGTATACAGATTTATTTAAAATTGATAAAATCGATCAAGAGCCACGCCCACAATCAGTAAAAATATATATCTGCCATAAAAATTAAGCTACAAAGATGAAATTTAGTGTGCATATATACAATTAACTTAATAATCTCAGTGTTAAAAATGGGCGTGGTCGGATAACAAACACGCCCATAATTTACAAAAAATCATACTCGACTTTCAAACTGATACTTAATACATACACTAATAGAGGGCATAATAATATATCTGCCACACCCATTAATGTAGATGTGGAGAGTATTTAAGGCTAAATTTAGGTTTCTTACTTGTTATGTAACTTTGTTTAACAAAATATTTCAATCAAACGATATTTTTTCCTTAGAAAAATGGTGTAGAATGTTTTGTGTCTATTAGTATTAGGCACGAAATTTTTCATTGATTTTTTATAGCCTCCACATAAACTGGCAGATATACGAAATTTATGTAGAAAAAAAAGTTTCAGAGACCTTACAAAGTATGGATAATTTTTGGTGCAATGAAATGACATTTTTGCTCTGCTCTGCTAAACCAAAAAAAAATCATTCATCAGTCACAAAAACTTATGAAATTATACACGTATTTATAGTTAAAGGTAAAATAGTAAACACGCCCAAAATTTATAAAATTTTGTTTCTACACAGAATTCGATTTCATAGTTGGTAGAGACATACATAAACTTTTAGTGACAGGGGACACGCCCGTCATTTTTTTGAAGATGTGGAGAATATTTAAAATTTGGCTAAAGCCAAATTTGATTCATTTTCTTTAATGTTTTTTTTTTTTTTTAAATTAATTTCGTTGTTTTCATTTTATAATTAATTAAAATATTCACAGCCAATTTTATTTAAAAAAAAATATATATTTTCAAACAATATTTTTTATTCTTCCTTTGTATATTTTTGAAATTAATTTTATGTGAACTGTATTATAAGAAAAACGAAAATAAAACAAGCACAATAAATCTTTAAATTTTATAGCACTGACCAAATGTTATAAAATGTAAAGTTAAACGGAAATACAATACAAAAACAATAACAAAAGAAAGACGACCAATCTCTCTTCCTGCAAATTGTTGAAGTATAATATTTCCACGCCCTGCACCACTTAAAGGTACCGCGTGACACAGTTTACACAGACTTGAATAGCTTTAAAAGTTCCCACTTTCTAAAGCAATTTAAATTTTGTATGTCTATCCACACATACCTTTAAGTCATAAAAAATAAAAAGTATTTAGTCACTAGTTTGTGTGTGTGTGCGTGTTTGTGGAAGACCAAATTTTACAATAAATATAAAAATTACAAAATTCGTTTTTTGCTTTTCGTGTACAAGCTATAAGAGAAAATAAAAAATGAAAAACGAAAATCCATCTAAACACTTTTAGATTTAACTTCGTTTTAATGACCAATTAAAACTAGCAATTATCTGGCAAATCTTTAGATGTTCAGCCATTATTATGTAAGTGGTTGTCGCCTCCGCCATCGTTTTGTAAAATTGAATAATTGGATATTACACAATATCTAATTTTACGCGTAATGAGCGACACCAAAGGGTAGCTAAGGCGACAGTGACTTACGTAGTAAGGCTGATTGATTTTTGTAAAAAGAATTGTTAAATAAAAAATAACTAAGTTTTATATTCTCCACATAAAAGGGCGGTATACTAAGTTTGTTATTCCATTTGCAACTCCTAAAAGGAGGCTTCAAATACCCTACAAAGTATATATAAAATCCAAAACTGAATCAATATAGTCACTGTGTCGCAAATTTTGAAAAATTGAACTGAAATTTTGTACACACCTTTATAATATTTCCGCACAGATTGCTCTGGCACAAAATTAGAGCTATTAAGTTGAAATTTGGTGCAAATATTTGTGGATACAGCCACAAATTTACCGAAAATTGACGTTGTCGTATACAAGACACGCCCACAATTGATAAAAACCATACTTCACGTAATACTTGTCTTGCAAACTGGTACGTAATAAATGTTCCCTACTAGAAGCCTTAATCATATACCTGCCGAGACCACTATTGTAAATGTGAAGGGTACTTAAAATTTGGCCTTGGCCAATTTTTGTTTTCTTACTTCTTTAAAATATAATATAACAATAAATAAATCAAATTAAAATAAATAATAAATTATAAACATTCAGTTTTAAAATATATCAATGACCAGTTGATATATTTATTATAAAATACTAAATATTTATAATTTTATTTTATTTAAAATAAACTAAACTTAATAAAAAAAGGTTATTAATATTGATTCATTAAAAAAATTTTAAACTTTTTATTAAAAGAAGAAAAAATATAAAAAAAAATGTGAAAATTTAATTTATGATTTTTTTCTTGTTATTTTCTTATTTTTTCTTTCTTTTTTTTTTTTTTTTTTTATATAAAATTCTATTCATATATATTTCTTTTTTAATCTTGCTGTTAAATTCTAGTATCCTTGACCTTGTGTGTGTATGTATGTGTGTTCTTCCTTGTTTTGCATTTTAATATAAATGTAGTTGTTGTTGGTTGTATAGTTGTTGGTTGTTCATTGTTTTTAAAACTTAGGCACATTAACACCCTAATTTAATATTGTTTTTTTTTTTTATCTGTATATAGTTTATTAATATATTTTTTTAATTCATTCGCAATGCTAACTGTTTTGAGTATGTTTTTCTAAATTTATTTTTATTCAAATCATAATTTGGTAAATATTGTTAAGTATATATATACAGTAGAGAAGCAGTAAATTACTATAAAGAAGAATCGAAAATGTTGCAATTTACAATTTTGGAAAAAAAATAAAAAACAATACAAGACAAAAATCGAATCTTATATATTCCTTTTAATATAGTTTCTGAAACTGTTTGATAAGGAAAAAATTAACGTAAAATATTGATAGAAATCTGCTACGCTATTCCCTAAATGTTTAATGCCATACGTAAGGATTTTACATATAAAGTAGTTTCCTTCATCTCCTTTTAACATAATAATAATATATTCCCCGTAAACTTGTAGAAGACGCACGAAAAACCGAAGCGCGTAATATTCTCTTTTGCAACAGGCGTAAGACCTAATTCGATTGTAATTTAGATATAATCCTAACTTTAAAAAGTCAATTAGTAAGTTAGCTGGAAGATTAAGCGGAAAAATATCTTGCGAACAGGTGCTACTTTAGGCTAATCGGCAAAACTTTCCTTCTTAAAAATCTCATCACTCTGAACGTTTCTGTGGCATTATTAGCTTGAACAATAATACGAAGTAAAAACCGGCTTTACGAGTATTCTTGGGAATACTCCGCACCGGTCTTTAAGCCTGTACACGTCCGTGACGAAATCCGGCATGAGATAAAATGGACTGTACGATCTCTACGCCAACATTCCCGTAGTCCATCGCATACAAATTCATCATTTGCAATGGCTAGATCCTATCAGTTGTATCAATATAAATGCGTCTGGGGGAATGGGACTGAAATTTCGCTAAACACTTGGCCCGTTGTAGTCTTATATTTTGTATATGAAATTAGGGAAAGCGTTCAAGAGACCGAGACTTGTAAAATAGACCAAAAACGTTCTAATCGGCCACTACAGGTGATAAGGATATATTCTCTAATATTTAGAATACAACTTGACTTTTTTCATAACAAAACATTCGATATTCTACAAAAAAAAAATATATTCTTTATAGATTTTTTAATCATAGTCCTAGTATCCCGTCCTTTTGTAATCCACACCACATCATAATAAATTAGAGAATATTATTGATTAAGGATACATACTGCAGTATTATATGGCATATTAGAGTACACTATTATTATTATTATTAGTTTTGAGTGTATAGTATAAATAGTAACTAATGGTTCAATATAAATATTGCTATCTGTATATATATATATATATTGTAATGTATAATAAATTATCTTTTAAATTATATTTTATGTATATTTTTAAAAACTACTATTGTCTGCTTGTCTATCTGTTAGGTTTAATTTTATCTTTATCATTATTATTAATAATTTCTTTTTTTTCTCAATGGTTTCCTTGTATATCTTTTTAATGGAGGCAAGGGGGTTTCTCCTTTCTTCAATACAGCAAATGGGATGTTTTTAATTTATCGATAAGTTTTTTGTTTTTTTTTTAGTTCCATTTTATTTATTTGTAATTTTTTTTTTTTATTAATCTTTAATTATTTTGCTTCAATATATAATAAAAAATTTAAATCCGATTGAAATCCCTTTCGATTTTATTAGTGAAAAATGTGTACGGCAAGGATGGAGTGACATATAGCATGTAGATGTCGACCTAGTATCTTTAAAAAAAAGGGTGAAATTTCACAGAATTGATAATTTTGATTTGATAGTTTCAATACAATATGACACATAAAAAACAATCGATTCAAAAATTGATTATTATAATGTACAGGGAATGGACAAAATAATATGAACACCTAAAATAAAAGGTTGCGCAATAACAGTCCTTCCATGAATGTTAGATTTATGAAGCTTCCGCTATACTATTACTCAAGTGAGTGTTGAGTAATGTTGTCGCCAATAGTTTTCTGTTATCTGGCCACAATTACTTTTAATATTCTTCGATTTCTCTGATCGCTTATATTAATCGTCGCCAAGCAAAGCGTGACTCATAACCTAAAAGACTTGGCAATTCTGTGCAATTCATACCCGTTACATTATTTACATGAAAGCAGTATTGCCAACATACAACAAGATGTTCTATATTGCATGGTGTTCATATTATTTTGTTCAATCCCTGCATGTATGAGCATTAAATTGGAATTGAAATAAAGTAAAGAAATTTTCAATTTTCAAAAATTTTCCAATCCTTTCCATTAGTATTCTTAGTTAATGCAGACAGTTTCCTATTTCAAATGATTAAAATTGGTTGAAAGCCAAACTCACAATTAACAGTTACTTGCTGCTTTTCAATTCAAATGCCTTATTATTTGTTTTTTTTTTTTTTTTAATTTCAATTATTAATTAAAATTAATTAATGATTTTTTATTTTTATTTTAAGAATTTATTTTATTTTATAATAATTTAGTTTTATTATTCGTTAATTTTTTTTTTATATTTTATTATATAATTTCATCAATTGTTTTTTTTTTTATTTTTTTATTTAATAAATTATTGTTATCTTCTATTATAATATTAATTATTAATAACTTTGCTTATGTTAAGGAACCTTTTTTTATATATTTTTTTCTGTTTCTATAATAGTTGTTGTTGTTGTTACTGTTATTATTATTATTCTTATTATTAGTTTTTTCTATTATTATTGCTTGTTTGTATTGTTTATAAAAATCTAAAGCCTGCGTGGTTCAACTACTACTTGTCGTATATATTGTATATAAACTAGTTAATCTTAATAATAATAATAATAATATTTTGTAATAAGTAATTTATATATATATTTAGTTGTTTAAAAAAGCACCAATACATACACAAACTCTATGTATTCGTTATTATGTGTGGCCTCTGAATTCTCTGAATTATTGAGTTGAGTGAGTATGTGCGTGTGTGTCTGTGTGTAATTGAGTTTTTTCAAAAGTTGTCGTCTTCTTCTTTTTTGTTTGTATATTTATTCATATTTAAATAATAATAATAATTTTTCTTTGATCATATTTATATAATATTTTCTATGTTATCGCATTAATTACTCTCTTATATATATATACTCGTATATATAACTTGTTCTCTTCTTATAATAATTTGCAGTTCTAGTAGGTGTAATAATCAAATTTGGTTCTTTTTTATTTGTTGTTGTTGTTGTTGTTGTTGTTATTGTTGTAATTATTATTGTTGTACATTTGCAATTGTTTTGCTTACCTGCTCTAACAATTTCATTTAACTTTTCTTTGAGCTGTGCTTCTGTTGTGTCCTCCTTTCTCTCTATCTCCCTTTTTTTTTATTATTATCATCTAAAAACTGAACAATATATTTTAAACCTTTTGTTTGGTGTAGTGTTTTTTCTATTCGTAGTTTTTTTTTTTTTTTATTTAAATTAAAATTTAATTTATTTTTTTATTGTTTTTTATAACCTTTGCAGTTCTAGTAGTTTATATTATAATTGGTTGACATTGTTGTTGGCGTTAAATATTTTTCTGTTTCCATTGTGGTTGTTGTTGACGTTGTATAACTCAATTATAATCATGTTACATAATCACGACTATTCACATATTCATCACTGTAGCGACCAGCTGTCGAAAGAAATTAATTAATTTTAGAAAATTTCACAAGATTTTCTAAGTAATCGATAATATTTAAAAAACAAGTAAGAAAATTAATTTGGCTTAGACCTACGCTTACACATAATATTAACTATTGAAACCATTTAGAAGAGATCACAATTAAGATTCAATTCAATCATAAACTCAACGAAGAAATCAAAAAAAGTATTTTCATTCATAATATATAATATGTTACACTTACAATCATCCATTAGTATAACGGGTGTAGCTTCTGGATTTGTGCTAGTTAATGTATGCGACATCATATTGAAGTCATCTTCCATTGACAGAAATGATGGATTCCATCTGGTGCGGGGTGTGGTCCGATGTGAAACAGCGGATGATACCCCAGCTGGTGTTGATGAATATAAACTTAAATTTGTGGGACTTATCACACCCGACATGGTCGAAATGGAACTTGTGTAGCCCAATAGCTTTAAGAAAAGAATCATAAATTTTATTATCGTGGTATTCACCCGTACGGAAACATAAAAAATACATGCAGTGTAATAAATGCACATACCGGTGTTGCTTGTGTATGGAAATGATTAAAGTATGAATCGCGTCCATTTGTGTTGGTATACGGTTGGGCTGATATGCGTGTTAGAGCTGAAGAAGACGATGAAACGGAAGACGAGACTGCTACACCGGCCGTGTTGTTGGAAGAGGATGAGGAAGAGGGTGATGTCTTGCAACGTGCCACATCGATAATATGGGCGGAAGATTGTGGACTTTGTGTGGGTGCAGGTGGCGGTGTATTAGATGATGTAGAAGCGATCACCAAATCGCCGCTTGAATTATTACTTGTGCTACATACGGTTACATTGTTGCCGCCGGTGCTGCTGCTACTGCCAGTTTCATGGCTGGAACTGTTGTTCGGTTTGGAAGTCATAATATTTAAGTTGCCACTATTCGCACTATGATCGATAGTGGTATGTTGTTGTGCTTGATGTTGGTGATGATGATGTGGATGATGATGATGCTGATGCTGATGCTGATGTATCGCGTGCATGCTATGGTGTTGTGCTTGATGTTGTCTCGACGATTCACTGGTTGGGGTAAGTGGTGGTGGTGTTAGCGGTGTGGAAGTGGGTGGCGAACCGACCATTGTTAGATCACCCGTAGATCGTATAATAGCTACTGGACGTGCCATGGGTGGTAAAGGTGGTGGAGGCAACATTGTACTGTACTGCTGATAATGAGCAGCTGCTGCTGCTGCCGAAACAGCTGATAATTTCGGATTACGACCGACAGCAGCGGCTGCCACTGCCGCATGCTGCAGCTGAAAATGGGATGTTGATGCTTGATGATGGCCATGACTACCAGCGTGCTCTTCATTTGGCGTAATATTAGTATCCTGGCACACATAAGCCACAAAATCTGTCATATCGTGACTGTGATTAATAATCTCACTCGAGTATTTAGCGGCACTAGAGGCAGCTATTGCTTGAGCATGATGCAATTGTTGTTGGTGATGATGATGGTGATGATGATGATGATCTTGTTGCTGTTGGTGTTGCTGTTGGTGCTGATTGGGATCATCATTTGGATCAGTTGACGTTGCCGAAGGACTAGTATGCTGAGGATAATATAAGGCTGCCGGACTCACTGCATTGGATACTAACGAGGGAGTCACATTGTGTTGCATCAGCACTAAGAAATCAATTACAATTTAAGAGGCGAAATTTGAAAATGCAATTTAATTTACCTTCTCCAGGACGCATTTGGCCCATACTTAATAAAACGCGATTGCTGGAGGGCGTGTATCTTTGCAGTGTATTGACTGCATCTTCCGTTAGTGAACCGGCTTGGTCTTCATTTTGTCTTAATATCACAGAAAAGCTACTGTTGTGGTCTTGTGGCGAGTCGCCAGGATCCGATTTACAAGATGCTACAGCTGCTGCCCTCAATAGAGAAGTGTTTGACAGATGCATACTATTTCGGGGATCCACAAAATCAACTAAGGAAAAGAAGACAGTACAATCTATTGCGAAATAAAGCCAAAGCTCTATAGATACTTACTACTATAACCTGATGGTAAAACCATGGAAGCACTAATGGTGGAACGGCCGTCTGGTGTGGTCACCATACCACCAACCCCGCCAGACGATGTTAAGCTATTAACACCACCACCACCACCACCGCTAACCACAGAACCCAAAGCCTGAGCCGAAGCAGCTGACATCTGATATGTATTGCACTCGTACGGCCCCGTTGGATGTTCCAATTTTATAGAGCTAGCCTGTATCAGATCACCAGCAGTCTCCTCTAATATGGAGGCTGAAAAAAATATATCAATCGAAATGGTAAACGTTCAGATTAGCGTGGTAGTTAAGAGCATGGGTACCTTTTGAAAGCTTCCACAGTTCTTTGGAAGAGAACACTCCTGTGGCCAGTATTATATCATTACAGACAACACCATTATATGGATTATGACTGTAGCCGGCAAACGGTGTATTGTCTAACAATATGTTGCAGGGAGCGGGAGCAGCACCCACAATTATCAATAAGTTTACTTTTCTATAAATATTTTCTTCAAACTCACCTTTATGTTTGCGTTCATCATCGCTATTCTTAGTATCATTAGAAGTTGCAGCATTGTTATTATTATTATTATTGGCGCCATGCTCTCCGCCACTGCCATACAACATAAGCGACGGTGTGGTCGGGGTACCAGGGGCCGGTGAGGCTGGAGTTGGACTACACAACGGATCATGGGTATTAATGAAATTGGCCAAATAAAGATCCAGTTCTCTAACGGACACATTTATATGATAAGGATTGACACACAAAGTAGGATGTATACACTCAGCACTCTTTTCGAGTCGTTCGCCATCAGTGCTCTCTAAAGGGATGGCTTTAAATAGAATAACCATCACCAAATCAAGACGCCACACTTTGTCTGCTTGTCGCAAACAATCGATGCGACGCATTTTACCCTTTTGATCGGGATTAGAGAGTACACATATTGACTTTCGTTTACCAGTTATTGACTGTACGAAATCTTCGCGACATTCTTGCGTTATGTCTTTACGTAATTTACCCAGCAAACGTGAAGCCCACTTCTGCTTAACTTCGGCTTTTTCATTCTATGTATAAAGCAAAGAAAGAATATTTTAGATCGATTTTATAAAGTTTTACAAAAAAAAAAAAGGAAAGAAAACAAGTAAAAAAAGCTAAAAACTTCCATTTAAGAAAAGGTCGTTAAAGCTTCTAAGCCAAGCAATACATAAACTCTCACCTGTAGTTCATCTTTGCAGTGACGTTCCTCTTCCAGTGACATACGCTTCTCATGTTTTTTATAATATTTACGTTTGGCGGCTTGCAGATTAAACCAGGAATATGAAAATGATTTAACATAAGGTAGCAGAGCTTCAATGAATGGATGAAACTCATCCTGTTGCAGTCACAGTCGCAGTTAAATATGAAAAATATTTAATAATTATTATTAATTATAATATATCACATATTTTACACACATATAACACTAATCAATTACATTTATATATATAAACAATTGACACATAGAAGAGAAGTTTTTTTATGCAGTATTTTTACTAAAGAATTTAAGGTGATTTCTTTAACTTATCTCATTATACACATTTAGTACATAAACAATATATATAATAGACAGACATTTATGAGAAAAACAAATATTTATTTTATGTTTGGTAGACAAATCAAATCATTTTTTGAAAACAACTAAAATTTAAAATAAAAATACTTGGAAATATAAAAATTTAGTTAATATTAAATTAATATAAAAGTCTTGAAAAATATAAACAATGTGACTTTAGATTGTGCGACTTTTCTTCCAAGCTTAATTTTCTCTATTTTTTTATTGTAATTTCTTTTCTTTTTTTTTTTTTTTTAGTACATTGACCTAATCTGTAGTAAAGCAAAAAAACTACGTTTGCCAAGTTTGTTGTAGATTGTAAATATTTAATAGCGTGTCTTTTCATTTACACAGTCCGTTTAGTATTAAATGTCTTGCGGTCACGTATTAATTCGCCTTCTGGCACGTGCTTGGCCTATCAAATCCACAAAAGTGTACGGTGGTAAAGGAACTGTTGTAGGCCGTGGACATTAAAAGACAAACAAAACAAAAATTCAGTTTCAGTTTGGTAGGTCAGTTTTATTGTCATATGGTTGCCATACAAGTAGGCCTTCAAAGCTCTATTTTAAAATTACTTTGGGTGAAAAAAAAAAAAATCACACAACTTCCAATAATGAAGCAAAACTTCCTTCTTTCCTACAAACAGACGATTTTTTTTTTTTGGAATATAATTAAAAAAACAAAATTAAGGAAAACGTCTTACTAAAGCGGTATTTTATTTGAAAAAAAAATATTATTGGAAAAAAATTAATTTTATTTTTATTAAATAAATTTAAAAAAAAAATAATATTTTGTATATAAAAATAATTTTCTTTTCAATTTTTTTAATAAAAAAATAGTTTTTTTATATAAAAATAATAAAAAAATAAAAAAAATTAAGGAAATTATATAAAAATAATTTTTTTCCAATAATGTTTTTTTCCATTTACCTAACTAAAAGAAACCTATGAATAATAATTTTTATTTAAAATTTCACTCTATGGGTTATTTAAGTTCATATAAACTTATTTTTCTACTTGTTTAATTAACAGCTTAAATAAAATGTCACATTTTCTCTTAGTGTATAAAACATTTTGTCATTGCCTCATTATTACCTAGTTCCATGCCTATATACATATATAATATAAACAAATGCTTTGATGTGATACCTACACCATCGTGCATTATAATGGTGAACTTTTTATACCTTAAAATTTATTGCTTACGTTCAATTCTAATCTAATCTATTACTTTACTTAATAGCCATTAATCATTGTCCCTATTACTATTTATTATTTAGTTTTTAGAGGATTTTGCCTTTTCTGGATGCTTCCTATGTTTATAAATTGACAATTTTACGAAACATTACAATTCATTGTTGAGAAAAATATTAAATAATAAAAAAGTATAAAATTTAAATAAGAAGGAATTAGATTAAGAGAGAATATTGGGAAAATAAACAAATGTGTTCCTGGAGGGGCCTCATTTCGATTGCATATGTATGAACTATATGCTATTATCTTGGGATTCTCATAAACTAAGATTCAAATCTGACATACCCGTAAGCAAGTGAAAGAGAAGTTTTTAAAAAAGAAATTTTCATTATAATCAATAAAAAATTCTTCCAATGTTTTCAATAAGAAAAAAAAAAAAAAGTATTGTGATTATAAAGAAAGACATAATTATTGTTAATCGTGCAAATATATACATACAAACACATCAATATTATTTTTATTATGTGAATTAAAATCATGCCCAGTGACTGCTTCTTTTAATATCAGCCGAATAATATGAAAAATTTCCAAATATTTTGAAATTTTAAATTTTCTGAATGTACATCAGTTACTGTACATGATATTTATGTTATATAATTCATATTTATTTACCAACAACATTTAGTAAAACATGATACTAAAACATCAAGTATTTATTAATGGTAAAAAAAATTCGTACAATTTGAAAATAATTAAAATTTATTTTACAGCCAATAATGAACGACACGAAAAAAATGTTGGACTATTGATTAACCCTTTCATTTCAAACCATATACAGGGTGTCATTTAATACTTAGAGAAGTTTGTTATACACTTCGCATAAGATGGGGGGAATGACAAACTTGGTATATCCACCATGTTATGTGAAGGGTATAAAAATATATTTTTTAAAGATTTTTTTGTTTTTTTTTTTTTGGAATAAATTGTTGTAATACTGAATGACAATGTTAAATAGTTGATGATGGATGTGTCTTCTTTTAATGAATATTATGTTTTTCATATGTTTTTGTAATCAATCTAATGGTGGAGTGTCGTCTGCAAGTGTGTGAAGAGTGAGTTGGAGGAGAGAAAAATGTTTAAAAAGGAAGATATGACATGACATGACACGACTATGAACCGAAAACGGGTTTAATGTATTTGGAAAGTGTTTAGAAAATCACATAAAAATAGGGTCAAACATACACATACACACACATATATTAATTATTACACGCAAATTTAAAAAATATATAACAATCAAGATTCAAAAATAGTTTAAGAACAAAAACGAAAATCGGTCTTATGGCAGAACACACACACTAAACATTGATTTTTTTTTCTTTTGTGGGAATTTTTCTTTTTAAATATCGTAAGATTGTTGCTTTATATGAAAGTACAAAAAGTAAAGCTTGATTTTTGGTGAATGATGCTTTAGTAATTACTTAGTGTTGATTAAACGAAAGCGAGGGAGTGGAGTGGTATTAGGTATTAACTCCTCCGCCTATCGAGGGCTGTTTTTCTTTTTTTTTTTTTTTTTGCTTAGTTCTACTCCTTAAACCAATTCCTCAACACTTTTTTTTTTACTAACAGGAGCCGGAACATTAAAGAGAGAAACAAAGGGAGAGAGAGAGAGAGAGAGAGAGAGTAAGAGTGACGCATTTACAGCCCAAGCAGCTTTGAGTATAAAATAGAGAGATCACATATGGGTTAATCAATTTTTTTTCTTTTTTTTGTAAAAATTTCTTTTTTGTTTTTCATGTTTGATGCTGTTAGTTATCATTTTAATTGTTATTGAGATTAGTAGCGTGGTTAGTTGCTTTTGTTTTTTTTTTTTTCTTTTTTTTTTTCATTTATTTCTTGGGTTTATAAATGTGAAAAATGATACCACGTGTAAGTTCAGCACCTGTCCTGAGGATGAGGTTTGCAGATAAGAATTTACGTCCGTCTCGATCATACAGCTTCTCAGTGAATCAGGTATAAACATGCCTTTCCGGCTAAGATCGCTCTTCCGCTCCCACACACACACACTTATGTTTTTATATATTTTACACTTATTCCGATTGAGAGTTAAAGGTGTTAAGAGGGTTTCTTTTTAAATAATGTGAAAATTTCACTTTTGTGCGTTTTATTGCTTCTGATACTCAAACGTCTCTTCCGATTTTGTTGAAATTGATTGCTTTGAAAGATTTTTCTCGATGGAAATGTATCTAAAAATATATAATAAAAATATGTTAAAACAAGTAAAAAGTTATCAGTACCTAAAATCATAGAGTAATTTAGGATAAAATTAGATGTAACCGTAAAGGCCGATCCTTAATTTTAACGACTCGCTCAGAATCAAAATTTGAATCGATTTAGTCATGATTGTCTGTGTGTCCATCATCATGTACTCAACCTACATGTCTCAATTTTTATTATATATTATAGAAACTTGGCACAGGATGATCATTATTGAAAGTGGACCTAATCGGTACATTCTCCCATACGCACCACCAACAAGATAGCTTATACGGTAAATATATCCGCATTAAATAAAGTCATAAACCATGTGAATGAAACTCATTCATGATTAATAAATTAAGGATCAAGTTAGTAAAAGGGTTCGCAATTATAAGGCATTTGTGCAAAACTAAAATTTTATTTTATTTTTACTACCGTGCTGTACCCTATATTAAGTACTTGGGCTTGACTGACTATAGCATTTTCATTTACTTATGATACAATGTTACAAATCTTACCTCCATATATATATGAATACAACGAATTAGCGTGATAATGGTCCCTTTTTTAAATTTCAGAAACAATAAAACCAATATCTGTCATAAGTGTTATAATGGATGTTGCTGTGGTTGTTGTTGTTGTTGTTCTTTTAATAACTTTTTCTGTTGTTTGGACATTTTCTCATAATCCTTATACTTCTCTTTTCATGGTTGAATACGTTGAATATCATTTAGGTTTAATAAACACAAACAACGCTATTGCTTGCATTCATGAGTTGTTTTCATTATGACGATTATCAACGTTAACTGTAGCATCAACACTTTAATTATATGTTGTTATTGTTATTGTTATTATTGTTATTATTATTTTTGTTTTTATAATTTGACACATTATTGATGTTGTTGTAGTTACTGTTAATTTTAATATCGAGCATAATTTAGATTTATTCTCTTTCCACAGCTGTTGCTGGGTTTCTCAGTTAGCTGTTAATGGTTAGTGTTTTTTTACAAATGTTATTTGGTATCAAAACGGTTGTTTATTTATTGTTTGTTAAGTTTCTGTTCTTCTTCTTCTGTATATAGGAACTTGATGAATATTAAACATATTGTTGTTGTTGTTGTTGTTGCTGCTGCAAATTATTATATTGTATATTTCTTATTATTGTCCGTCTGTCTATCTGACTGTTTTTTTTTCTTATTTAATATAATTAAATTAACAACTTTACAAAAAAAGTTTTAATGAATATTTGAAATATTTTGAATCCATCCATCATGCACACATATACGCCACCTAAAAAAACGACCGAAAATAAGTATTTTTTTTTTTTGGAGAAGATAAATTTTAATAGAAATGTTGCACGAAAATGTTGACTTTATTAAAATGTGTACTTTTTATGTCTGCACATTTTGCTTATTTTGTTGTTGTTGTTTTTTTTTTTTCACTTTTTGTACTTTTTGTGGGCACAGCTAAGTGCACATATATAAGGGTTTCATATTGTACATGCATACATAAAAGATAATGCATGTTCATCATTCGCCATGTGGTCTAGTAAATCTTCATTTTTTTTCAGCATAAAATCCATTTCGTTTTTCTCTTATTATTATGTTTTTATTTGTTTTTGTTTTTTTGTCAATTTTTTTTATATATTTGTTTGTGCCATAGGGAGTAGGCAGAGAAATATTGTCTGTGTGTGTGTAAGTGTATTGGTATGTGTGCACTCAGTCAGTCAGTCGTTAATATGAAATGTTGCTATTTGCATTATTAGACTTGTGCGGTGTACTTTTTTCTGATTTGCTTTTTTCTCTTATCTCATCAAAATTGAAAAAAAAAACATTTTTTAATACGCATCACTTTTATAAATTGAAGAGCTATGAGATTAAATATAATCCTTTTTATACAAGTTTTCATTAGGTGCACACTGTACAGCTTTTTCCAATGTACATATGTGTACATATGCATATACAAAACAAGTATAACAGTTTGAATAATTAAATGGGTTTCCCTTGGAGCAGCGTCTCAACAATTTTGCACATTATAAGAATTAAAATTTTGCTTATAAAAAAGTTTCGTTTCCACGAGGCAAGGATTTGATTACAAATTTGAACACAGTTATACTTGATAGGGTTTCTGACGGGTCCTTCTGGGTCTTGCAAACAGAATGACAAACTTAGTATACCCCCCATCTTATGTAAAAAATATAAAAAGTGTTTTCTGTAAATTATTTAACCGTTATAATAAAAAAATATTGCTTAATATAAACTGTTATAAAAAAATGAAACTGTTATAAAAAATTCAACTGTTATACAAAGTGTTGTGATCTTTTTCTTTCATGATAAAATTTAAACTAATTAACCCTTCTTGCAAGTAATAAAGCTACATATACCTTTGGCCAAATCTTGCACATCCTCCGCATGAACGCGTTAGTGTAGGTGTGGCATCCTCAAATTCAAATTGTACATCAAATGTAGTTTTTAACCTATTGTGGGCGTATATTTTACATGACCTCGCCCATATTAAAATAACTTATTTATAAAATAGAAAATGTCTGAAAAACATGTCAGCTTTGTAGCTTAATTTTTTTAGCTAGGAAATATATTAAACATGTTCATATCAAATTTCAGCTCGATATCTCCAATTTAATTACTACAGACATCATTAAAGGAACTCAGAATTGGTTAATTTACCATTTAATACTTTGTGCGGTCTCTGACGTCTCCATCGTGAGTTTTGCAAATGACAAACTTTTTATAAGCTTCACTTTAAGTGAAAGAGTTGTACGTGGCCTAGGGTAAATGTTGGATACTTACCACTTAGGGTATTCAAGTAAAATTTATGACCAATCATTATTCTTATAAATTGTGCATGTAGTCTTAATGTGTAATTTTTGGGGAAAAGCCTCTCAAAAATGTACCTTTTTTTTGATTTTTTGAATAATTAAGTGTTCGACTGATTTTTCCCAACTTCAATACCAAGTTTGAAATCGATATTCTAAATTTTTGCGATCGGAAAAATGTTTACTCAAAGCAGACAGAAAGATAAAACAAAACCAATTCTGAATTTCATGCTGATTTCAAATTTATTGACTCTGTGTTACAAACCGAGTATAGCTCCGTCTCGGGGTGATAAATATAAAAAGCTTTGAGCTATTTTGACTATCGAATAAGTTGTTGGGTTTTCTTATCATTAATTTTTATACCCACCAGCATAAAACGCCAAGTAGGAGGCGTCAGTTACCGCACAGAATATAAATATTCTTCATCAGAATCAAAAACTAAGTCGATATCCGTGTGTCCGTTATTTTCACTCTCACGATTATAAATTGTAATCTGCAATTTTATACAGACACTTCTAGGGTCTGCATGGAGTTCGCTATTTAAATTGTCAAGAAAATTTATGAATATGCCACAAAAATTAAAATCCTTAAGTGTTGAAATTTGATTGATTATAATTAGAGCGATTCATCGAAATGGACATGGTCGGATAACAAATACGCCCACAATATAAAAAAATTATATTCAACGTAAAACTAGACTTGCTCTTTTACTCGACACATAAAATATGCACTATTAGAGGGCGTTCCACGCCCACCGTTTGTGTAAAGATTTGACCTAAGCCAAATTTAGGTTCTTTTTTACTTATTTTTCAATAAAATTGCGTTAAAAAAGTCCTTTCACTTATATTTTACACAAAATGTTGCATTCTATTAACGTTTATGTTATTTTTAAGGACATTCGCACATGGTACACAATAGTATTCTGGCAAGTCTCTCTGGTACGTTTGTTGTCAACTTTTCACGCCAGACACTTTGGCACTTTATTATTACTCTCTATTTATCTCTATTTTTTTTTTACATAATTTCTCGCAAGTTTCTCTTCTTATTTCGATAACTGTCAGACATCATTTAATGGGACAAAGTGTTACCAAAAAACTATTACTTGCGATAATTAATAAAATAAAAAACAAAACTTAAACTTTAGTTTTTTTTTTCTTTTCTAACCAAAAAATCTGTTACACAATTATTTTGGTTCTTTGTTTAGTTTTCAATATTATTTCTTCATGTGCGTTATTTTATTCGCACTTGTGCCTTTACTTTCCGATTTCTAAACACACGTCGTACGGTTTGAGTATACGACGACGTTGTTGTTCCTATTTGGTTGATAGTTGATGAAATGAATGCTTTTTTAGCGATACACGTATTTTCCGTTTCTTTTTCAACATGCACATTATATAAAAATAACTTGGGATTTATATTATAAATATATATATATGTACACATACA
Organism: Ornithomya fringillina; assembly: GCA_963978525.1. Taxonomy (NCBI): domain Eukaryota; kingdom Metazoa; phylum Arthropoda; class Insecta; order Diptera; family Hippoboscidae; genus Ornithomya; species Ornithomya fringillina. Next base: position 23,542,026 of record OZ021693.1, read on the forward strand.
CACGCGAGCTCCTCATAGCTACGGGTATCTATTATACGTCTCCGTCTATATATAAAATAGACTTTTTTTAAAAGTTTTTTTCACCGTCTGACTCTTTTTTTTGCCGAATTTTATTTCAAAAATATTGAAAAAATATTAGAAAAGAGAAAACTGTTCACTTGCCTTGGTTATAAACTTATTTATAATTTTTTCCCATATTCGATTTTTTAATAATAAAATTATTTGATAATTTTATTATAATTTTTTAAATGTTATTTGAATAAATTTATATATTTTTTATTAGTGGCAGACAGAGAGAAGTTAAGAATTATATGTAGAGTAGACCGAAATGAAAAACACATGAAAAACTTCTGCAAACTGAAAATTTTATCGATGGCTAAACTTTTCTTACCTCCAATACATTTCGTAATTTCCCCCAATCAGCAGCAATAAATAAATTTAGTAAAATTCTCTCTCCGCTACTCATTGGCTCTCTAGGATACTCAAAAGTCCCTCTCTCTCTCTCTCTCTCTCTCTCTGACTATTTTATTTTGTAAAATGCTTCTAGAGCCAGATGTTGTTTATAAATAACCGTTTCATGGGTATTGCCATTTCATGTTTTAATTAATAGTGAGAAGTAAAGCAAAATCACTGAGAGTAAGGCAGAGAAAAAGGCAAAGAAGCCAGTGCCTAATACATATTCAAACAATAACTTAAATATTTGTGGGCAGGCACATGTTTTTGTTGAACACACTTTGTTGTGTTCATTACGTGCACACATACTTGCACATATATGCTGCTGCACTCACTTGTTAACCACAAGAGTTTGGTTTGTTGTTGTTGTTGTGGGGGTGCAGTGCAGTATGTTTTGTATGTTTAATATTTTGATTTGTTTTTGCTTTTGTATATGCTGCGCGCGCATTATGCATAATAATAATAAACAATCAAAAGAAAATGTGTAATAGAAATAGTTTAGACAACGCTGGACTAACAACTAATGCCAAAAATTAAACGCATTTTACGTGCATTGCATGTGCTGTACTCTCCGCAGCAGATTATAGAAATTTACTACAATATTTTCAAACTTCTGCTACGTTTTTTGTTTACTAACATAACATGACATTTGTTTGTGGGTTGCACTTATAGAATTTTAAATTTAACAATTGAATGCGTTTTTGGGATTGTCATTAGAAAAATTGTGTTTTGAGGATAATAAGAAAAGAGAAAGTTTATTACAACTAAAGGTAAATGCTTCAAATTGCAATAATTAATGGGTGTGTCTTTCAATTGAATATATCACCAGTTACAATTGCTAATGTTTACTTTACTACTTAACTAAATTTCAAAATGCCAGAGTTGCCATTTTTTGCTATATAAAGACTTTCATTATTACTGCAACTTTTAAGGAGAAGGAGTTCCAAAAATAGTTCAATTCAGTTCATTTTCAATAGGGTTATTCTTTGGTTCAATGCATAAACTTGTACCAAATTTTATCGATATATCTCAAAAAATGTTTCCTGCAGCTCGCGTACAAATTTACATGAACTTGCTACAGACAGACTAACATGCTGATTCTGAAACGATCGATGCAAGTGAAACTAGTTGTGGCATATAACGTTTAGGAGTTACAAACATCCACAAAACTATATATACGTTCGTTTCAGAAGTTATTTAAAATTTTTCAAAACAAATTCTAAAGCTTTCATCTTTAAATACCGTACTTTTCTCATTTTTAAACCCATTGTTGCTAATTTCTCTCAACGTGTGACAATACTAATGAATATAACTACTAGCTTATGCAACTCTGTAAGATTTTCTATATTTTACAATTTTACAAATTTCTTTCAATACCTAATTACAAAATAAGTTGATTTTTAAAAAAAATCTAAAAATATCGAATCGTTGTCCCTGAATTTAGACCTGAAAATATATATAAAATAAATTCGATTTAATGTGATGTGATAGAAAACTACTGTTGTTCCTAATCAGGGTTGCAAAATTACGTTTAATGAGAACACAAACCAAGAGGGGTAGTACACGTTGTTGACTTTGCTATCCGACTCTTGGTTTGCATCAAAAATATGGCTTTTCTTATTCTTCCCCCTTTTCTATATTCTTCTTGTAATGGCGGTTACTTTCTACACCAACAATATTAACTTCAATTTGTATTAATATTATTCGATTAAAAGCGAAAGAAATATTAATCAGTAGAGAATTTTTTTAAAAAACTGAAAATGTATTGAACGATTTATTATTTTTTATTTATCCCATCCATCAATATGCCAAAAATTTGTGTAGTCGTACAATAGACACGCCCACGATGTACAAAAAACCGTTTCTCAACCTAAAACTTGACTTGGGAGCTGATACGTAATGCGTACACTATTAGAGAGTATGTGGGCGTGGAAAATATATGATTACGCCAAGCTAACTTAAATTTTCTTACTTGTTTTCTAAATAAATAAAAAAACCTGTTTTTTCTTAGTTTTTTTGTAATATTTTCTCACATTTTTTTTTTTTTTTTGTCAAGTTTTTATTATTTTATAATTTGATGAAAGAGCAAAATAGAGGAGTTGGTGGAACAAAAACTAATACATAAAATACCAAATACAATAATAATTATACATTCATATATAATTCATATATTTATATATATGTATATATATATATTTATAGTAAAATTGTGGTAATAATATTTGTAATTGTTTTTGTTTTTCTTTTTTTAGTGTTTGTTGCATAATTTCATTTGTTTTCATTTTCATTTCACATAAAGGATGTGTTTGGAGTTTTACATTGGAATTGTTGTTGTGGTTTATTTTATATATTTTTTAATTTCACTTTATTTGCTTTACTCTCTGTTGATTTTTATTGAATTTTTCAATAAATCCTCTTTTCCGGCTTCTCATTTATTTATAAGCATACTGATAATTGTTGGGTTTTGTATTGTTAGTGTGTAGGTGTATTTAGATATAATCTATTTTGTAATATTTCATGTTAAATATGAAAAAAAAAATGTATGAATAAAAAGAAATATTTAATATTTAAGAAGAAAGTGATAGATTTTTTATATAAAAATTTTTATTTATAAAGAAATAAGAAAAATAGAAGTTCTCAGTTTGTGCCTCAAATAGTATAGTACAGGACATGTGTTTGCTTAAAGTGCAACATTAAATAATTATTTTGTTGTTGTTGTTGTTGTTGTCTATTCGGAGATATCGTTTTATTTAACTATTACATTCATTGATGGTAAACTCAAATAGAAACCCGAGTATTTTTCACATAATGAGAATAGAACGTCGGATGTTTTGTTCTTCTATTTAAATTAATATTAAATTATTTTATTTTTTTTTTCTTTTTTTCGTTTAAACAATTTATATGAAAAACCGCTTATTATTACAACACATAATATGAAGAAAAATGAAATGAATTTATGCACACAATAATTTTTAATAAATAAAGTTTTGAGGATAAGAAAAATTATATATAACTTGTGGATATAATTATTACACAATATGTTTTAATATATTCATATATGTAGTTGCTAATACTTTGTAATACTAATAATTATGCCATAAAATATATTTGAACCCCTCTGTGTAATCATAATTTTGTGAAGCTTATCACTAGGAGCTGTCTGTACGTTTATGAATCTACTATAAAATTATAATTAATATTTTTTAACTAATATTGAGATATCCAACTGTACGGTTTTTTTGTTTTCAATAAATTTTTTTTATTTAGACATTTATAAATTATTTATTTTTATTTTTTTATTTATAATGATTTTTTTATATAATAAAAATTTTTGTATTTCTAACTTTTTATTATTAACTGAATGTTTGTTTTTTTTTACCCCCCAGTAAATGTTACATTACATTTCAAATTATGCTTTATTTTGTCATTCATTTCAATTATTCTAGATTGTTATTTTTATAAAAGGGTGTCCTTTTGTAACACTTTGGAAGCTACTTATTTATACACATTTTGTATTGTATTTCAATCAATTTTTAAACCCTCCACACTTGCAACACTCAGAAGGAGGCCTCAGAGAATCTAAAAAGTATATATATTCTTGGTCAGCATCAAAAACTGAGTCGATCTAGATATATATGTTCATGTGTCCGTGTGTCTGTCCGTGGTTGAAATTGTCAGGGTCACTAATTTCGGGATTAAGCTAAAATTTTACAGATACTTAGTTTTTACAGCCAGATCACTATTTAAAATTGGCAAAATCGGTCAAGAGCACATATATTTATAATTATTTTATTCATCAATGTGCAAAAAATAGGCGTGGTCGGTTAATAGACACGCCCACAATCGACAAAAATCTATATATCTACCACAAAAATTTTCTTATGAACGTGACATTTAGTACACATATGTATAATTCTCTTATCTATATATATAACAAAAATGGGCGTTGTCGGATAACAGACACGCCCACAATTTGCAAAAACTATACTCATCTCAAACTCAACTTGCGAGCTAACACTTAATATAGACACTTTTAGAGGGCTTCATCATATATCGAACACGCCCATTTCTTGTATGTAGACGTGGAGGGTATTTAAGAATTGGCTTAAGCCAAATTTAGTTTTCTTGCTTGATTTTACTATTGTATTTTTTTGTCAATGTTGAATGAAATTTTTTTCATAATATAATTTTATATAAATATTTCAATATAATCAGGACCGTATTTAGTATTGAAGTGAAATTTTCTGTAGACACCGATAAATTTCTTGACAGCCACGCCCACAATCATCGATTATCTATGTATCTGTCACAAAAATGGATTCAATCAGATAGGAGACACGCTAACAAGAGACTTTATACCTTATTTGACATAAAATCCGACTTGTCAGTTAACATGGTAGAGGCATTGCGCCCATGGTTTGGTACACATATATACTTAGGTATGTTATAGGAGGGTATTTCAGATTTAAACCAATTGTTTTCTTATATTTTGCGTATGGCCAGGTTTTTCTTTTTCTTGTTTTTCTTGTTTTTTTTTTTTTTCTACTAATACAAAGACTTCGTCCTGCATTCCTATAAATATTAAATATTCTTTGTTTATCAGTCGTTTATCTTTTCCAATCTTTAAAAAGTGTTTTTGTTTTTGTTGTTGTTGTTGTTGTATATAGCACATATTTATTATAATCGATAATTGTTTTTTCTTAGTTTTAAACACACGCATACGTCTTGATGTGTTGTATAATATATATATATATAGATTTTACACACATATTCACATAATTTTGTTGTTATGTTTATATGCAATTATAATACGAATAATAATTATAATGCAGTTGTTGTTGTTTTTGTATATATTTTTCTTTTTTTATTATAATATTGCATTACAAATAATCATCATATACTATATATTGGAAATTAGTTGTGTTGTGTTTTTTTGAACATGCATATATGTATGTATGTATATATATATATAAAACACAAGTCTGACACTCTATCTCATGATATTCTGGTTTGGTTGACTTCATCTTACATTTCTTCCAACATAATTTACTTTTCAAAGAGTTATCTTTCAGAAACATACACACAGAAGGAAATGTTTAGGAAAGTTGTAGCCTTTATGCTTATTTTTTGTTTTGTAGAGTATATGCAGTTAAAAGTGTACGAATGAGTGTGCGTTAGAAGATCTATATAAAAAAAAAAAGTTTCATTTTCATTTAGAAATCACTTTTCCGTTTCATTATTATTGTATACATGTCCGACTTACTTCGGAAGGTAGACTAACTCCATGTATTCAGAACGCTTTGCGGCGAGTGTATGTGCGTGTAGTTGGATTATATTTAAGTATGAATGTAAGGAAATTCAATCTCAACCTTTGAAAATATTGCCTTCGTTATATTGTTTAATTCGTTTGGTTTTTTTTCTTTTTAATATTATTTACTTACTTATTTATTGTTTATTTAAAAAAAAGAATTCTTGCTATTTATTGCATTTATCCCATTTCAAATTTTTGTTCTTTTTTTTTTCGTTCGTCATGTATAAATTTTAGCTAATAAAATGCTATGTAAATGGTTTCTCAATGCTTTACACATTTTATTTCTTAATGTTTTTCTTCCTTAATATTTTCTTTTTAATATCAAATTTTTCTAATCTTTTAAGTTCTCTTTTGATGTAAAATTATATATTATTTGGTGTTGTTGTGTTTTCTTTCTCGAATACTTTATTAAATTTATTATTTTTCTTTAGAATGATTTGAAGGTGAATATATTTCTTTGGGAAATTGAAAAATTTTGCTTAGTTCATGTTCACTTAGCTGTATGGTGGCTTAATGTTGTTGTTATTTTTTTATTTGGAAAGAAAGAAAAAATTATAATATAGTTCTCTACCCTACATAAATACACCCACATATTCAAATATAAAATGAAAACAATCCAATTTAAATTGAAGAAAAACTCATTTGAAATTGAAAAAATCAACTTTGGATTGAAAATTTCCATTTACACTTAAAACGAAACTAATTTAAATTGGAATTTTCAATTTGAATTTTTTTAGAATTTTTCCTTTTCGAATGGAATTTTTCGAATCCAAAAAAGACTCTTTCAAGTTTAATTGGAATTGTTCATATACGTTGGAAATAGTGTGAAAAGATTTGATTACATTAGCCTTTTCGGGATTTTAAAGTTGAGCATTCTATGTAAAGCATAGGAAGGAATTTCAACTGATAAACCTCTATTAGAAGTTTAAGAAGATTATGCAGAATTTTTGTGACTTTTTGTATAACAAGGCCTTTTTTTTTGGAAGGGAATAAAAGGATAAACCTTTTAATGTAGAGTGTTTGCTGATTCACAATCAGGGATGAATGTCACCACACTCTAGATATCTAATTAAATTATACGATGACGGAATGAATTGAAATAATTTTATCTTATTTTCAATAGTATCGCTAAGTGTAGAATTGCTAAATATTCTTGACGATAGTTCAGTACGGAAATCTAAAGTTAGGTAATAGACGTGACAAATGCAATATTTTCGAGTAAACCTTCAGACATTTTTCAGAATTATTTTATCTAGACTTTTTAACAACTTTTTCACAATAAAAATGGACACGCCCTCTATTTATAAAAAACCATACTTCAGGTAAAACTAGACTTTCAAGCTGATATGTGATGCATACATTATTATAAGGCATGGTCAGGTAACTGCCACGCCCACTAATGTAAATGTGAAAGGTATATAAGATTTGGTCTAAGCAAAATTTTGTTTTCTTGGTTTTATTTTTATTTTCTAATGTTCTATTTTTGCCATGACATGATAAACATTTTTATAATAATATGGCGGCTATTGAGATGAAAAATAAATTACACACAAATTTATTAATATTTTTTCACACAAAACACTTAGTAGTAGTAGTAGTAGTAGGTTTTCTAAAACATTAAAATAAGCGAAAAGAGTTTAGATAAAAAATATTGTATAATATATATATTGTGAGTTAAATAATTATAATTATATAACTACGTATGTACGGTTTATTTTAAGATATTTGTTTTTTATAATAAAAAAAATTATTTTGCTTAATAAAAATATTTTATAAAATTAATAAAATAAATAAATTTATTATAATATATTTTTATTTTTATTAATTTTTTTGGTAATTATTTAAGAATTTTATATTATTTTGTTTTAATTTTTTTACTTGCTGCTGACTAAACATACTTATGTTGTATGATGTTTTTATTGGGGGGGGTTTTTTAATAATAACTGCGTTAAGTAATAATGACTGAGAAAGACAATATAAAAGTTATTTTCTTATAATACCGGCTAATAATATCATAATTTATTACAATAATAATCGAAAAAAAATATAATACATTATAGAGTAAGTGTGCGAGTTAAAAACACAAATGAATTGTAAGAATATTTTGTTAAATAATTAATGTTTTGTTGCTTAATGTTTTGTGGTTTTAGGAGGAAACTGTCCCTCATTCTTTTATTGGAGTAATTATATAGTTATTGTAGTTCCATAGTGTTCTGAGAGAAGTGTGTTAAGCAATAAAATTATTTTTATTTTCCATTTTTCAAATTTTTTTGTACCAAAAAATAACGATTTATGTATGAATCGAAATATGTTTTTTTTTTTTTCATAAATATTTTTAAATTGTCTTAAAAAAAATTATTTTCATAATATATATATGAGAGAAATGGGAAAAGAAATAGAAATTTGACTAGAGTTGATAGGGTTGGAGAACATTTTAAATACATGTTTTAAAAACGTGATTTGGTTTTCAAAATTTTTTTTTTTAAGATTAAATTGATTTTGGTTGGATTTTTATAACTTTTTCATGATAAATGATGATTATTTTCATTGTTTAACTCCTTAAGAGGTTTTGGTTTTGTTGGTCTTAAAGCTAACTTGCAATACACGATTGCCTAAAGTATAACCATTCAATGATTGTATGGCCACAACCGCTTCATCATAATTAGTCATGGTTACGAAACCGAAACCCTTACATTTGCTAGACTGTAGATCGCGTATGACTTTAACCGATTGGACGGCACCAAATGGTCCAAACAATTGCCACAGCACGTTTTCTTCTGTTTCGGGTGCTAAATTGTAAACGAATATACACCAACCCGAACCGGTCATAGCATTGCCGGGCAATAAAGAATTAGCCAACAAATCGCCAGCTAATGGTGAATATCTAAAGAAAAGATAAAAAGGAAATTATTGTAAACAAAATTTTTAGAAAAAAAAAAATACACAAAAGTTTTTGTGAAATTTTTAGAATATCGTTTAAATACTTTACGTATTTTTAACGTAAGATTTTCTCCTTTTCTTGAGCTTTCTTCTTTATTTTTTTAAGCATGCATCTACTTTATATTTTGCAGGGGATGGAAAAAATGACCTGACATAAAGGGTTTCGCAATTGTAGCCTTTCCATATAGAGCTCCCACCGTTACGTTTTTGTCGGAACAGTATTACTCAAGTGTTTTAAATTGAGTTCTACTGTCACTTTTGTCGTGGTTGTTTTATGTTGTCCGACCGCAATTCTTGTTAATGTTTGTCGGTGTCTGTCAATCAACTTTGAGTTTCGCCTACTGGATAATGTCCCTCGTAAAACGTTAAACAATTCAGCAGCGGTTCTCGGATTTGCCCTCTTTCGAAGTCTGAAAGATCAGACATTTCTACTGCTCGATTGTTGGGGGGACTTGTGAAAAATTCTTTAATTTCCTTAACGTATTATGTGTACTAAAACGTGTTTGGCAACCCTTTTAAGGAAAAGAAAAAAACATTAATTGAACTTTACAAAAATTACTACTACTACTCCTGTGAAGAATTAAAGAGATTGTTAAATAATATATTAAAAGAGCAATAGTACAGATTATTACACGGAAACTGAAGAAATAAATTACGAAAAAATATCAGTAAAATTATTTATGAATAATGTAACAAAAAAAGCAAATACAACACAGTCACCAGAAAAACATTGATTTAGTTTTTGTTAATTTGTTTATTTTTAAACAAAACTTAATTTTTTACAGTTAACAAAAGAATAGAAAAAAAATTCACCTTTTCAATGCCCTGTTAATGGCTAACATGGGAATTTTTCCAATGCTATAAATTTTCGTGTTGTTTTTTCATTTGCCCAAAATTATTTAACGTACATAAGTTAAAAAAGAAAAATATATATTTTATATATTAAAAAATAGAATAATTATAAATAAATAAACAAATTGTACAACATAAGGTAAATTGGGGAAGAATTCTTTTTACAAGACAGAAAATATTTGTAAGAATTAAAAAAAAACAACACATTTGTTCTCTTCTTGGGGACCCTAACTGGACTTTTAAAAACAAAAGAATTCATAGCATCAATTACCTTATGCGACCAGCCGAGGGTAGAGCACCGGCCGCTAAACGTCTGGTGGCAGCAGCCGCTTGTGGTGTTAAATAAGCGGCCAAGGGTGGTGGGATTTGAGCTTTGGCGTTATTACTAGGATTATTGGCAAATTTCACTGTAATCGGTTCCGTATAACCTTTGGGAGTCTTACCATTCAATTCTTGTATAGCCCTTTCGGCTTCGTTGCGTTGATCGAAGCGTATAAAACCGACACCCTTCGATAGACCTTCAAAAGTTACATATATAAATACATATACTTTTGGTTAAAAAAAAATATGTCAAGAAAGAATTATTACCGGAAATATTATCACAGAGTATACGAGATGTAATAATTTTGCCATATGGTGAGAACAATGCCTCCAAGTCTGGTTGTGATAGATTTTTGGGAAGACCGGATACATATAAGTTAGCACCCTTTATGGATTCCGAACTTGGACGGGCATATGATACTTTAATCACTTTATTTTGCAAACGTAATCCATTTAATGTGTTGACCGCTTTCTCAGCATCCTCGGGACGTACATAATTTACGAAACCATAACCCAAACTTTGACCTAAAGTAAAGTTTTAAATCAATTCAAAAATGTGCAAATTACGGAAGAATGTATAACTTGGTTTAATTGTTGCTAATATGGACTTAATAACTTTTAGTTTTCTGATTTTTTTTACCGGTTACAGATTTTCACAAGATAAAGAAATTAATTTTTAAATCCTAAGCATTATTATTCAGATTCTAGTAGTATTTATTTATTTTTTGTTTACCTTGCTGTAAAGCCGGATTTAAAGCAGTCAACGAAGCTGGCAACACTAATAAGAAAATAGAAAAAAATATTAGATAATATATAATAATTGCGAACTTCGAAGAAATGGAATATTTACCCAAATTAGCTGAGACTTTATCGCGTACCAATTTACAACTCTCTAGCTCACCAATGCTGGAGAACAATGAACGCATTTCTTCTTGCGTCATTGTTTGCGGCAAATAGTTGACAATAAGATTGGTGCGCGATTCATCTGAATTCCCATCAACTGAACCGTTGGTGCTTCCATTTTTTACAATATCCATGGCGTTAGTCATTTTCGAGTTTTGGTTTCGTTGCTGTTGAAGTGTAATTTTGAGGCCGTTAAATAACAACGCTACTGGTCACTATGCTTCCAGTTCTTCTTCAATTATTAAAGTTTCTTTGCTTTTACTCCCTCCTTTTAGCTGTTAATCTCTTTGATATATACCGTTATAAATGGAGTTTTGATTGCGCTTTGCACAACTGTCCCGTTAATATAATTACAGTTAAAAAGAAAGAGTTTAACCAACTATTCTTCTGCTTCAACTTGGATAGATCTATATAGGGTAGAATTGTCTGTGAAGCTTTCTTGTATTTATTGTTCAATCAAGATCAACAGAGAAGCCTTCTCAATTTTTAATCAATCACGCTTTCTTTGTGCAGACTTTTCCAATAGTTTGGTTAGTTTTTCAAGTTCTTTTTAAAGTGCTTACCCGTTTGTTAAGTATTGAAATAATATTTGTTGGGGAGTAGCGGGTTTTTGGTTAAGTAATTAAAATGTTTATATTTTATAATTCTTTTGGTTTTTTTTTTTCTTTAGTTAAAAGAGAGTAAATTTTGCTAATATTGATGTTGTGCTATTTTTATTTTATTATTATATTTTTTTTAATATTTTTATTTTTATTTTTGTTTTTAATGTTTTTTTTTTTTCTATAAAATTGCAAAAATGCAAAAAGTTTATATTTAGCATATACAATATTTTTAACTACTTCCTAAACTTGATTTCTTATAAATCTCTCGACTTTTTACTTGCTGTTGTTGTTGTTGTTGTTGTTGTTTTTGTTGTTATATGGTATTTATGGAACATTGAGTTTATATTTGTGTATTTTTTTTTTTGCTGTTCTTATTATTGTTTTAATTTTCTTTTGTAAAATGATTAGATTCGTTTAAGTTATCTCTGTAGTAGTTGGTTTTCTTTGGTGGTGTTGATTTGCACAGTTTTTCGTTATATTTTTATGTTGATTTTTCTTTTCTTTTCTTCTAATTTTATTCTACAATTCCCTTCTAAAAGCTGCTCGAACCGATTGCTTAATCAATTATCAGAATCAGAATCAAAATCTGGAAAAAGAAAAGAAATGTAATTTAAACATTTTTATCCATTTGTAAGAGGTACTGTGAATTTAATCAATTCTATTTTCATAATTGCTTATAAAACTTTTATAGAATATTTGCTAAATGCTTATCACCACCCTTATTCCCTCTCACCGCCAACACATGAATTTACATATGATAAAAATTGCCCAACAATTGTTACTTTTTTTTTTTCTTATTAAATTAAAAGCTTACTAATGCATTTATATGTGTATGCATTATTCGCTGCCTTCTCACCCTCTTGATTTTATTACATCCATCCATTCATCTATAATGATTATTCATACCCTCCCCTTAACCTCATTTGGTTTTTGAAATTTGCATATCTGTTATACAATATATGAATTTTTGTGTCTACGCTTTGTTATCTAAGAGTCATAAATTCTCGATTTAATTTTTGTTTTATTTAAATGGGATTTGAGCAAAGCTGGTCTGACGAGTGGAAATTTTAGTAAAATATACAACTGCAGAGGAGGACTTAAGTACGGGGATTTACTGCAGCTCTGCAGTGCTTATATAATAACTTTTTTTTACCCTTACTCGTGATGCAGAATGTATTAAATTTTTCAAAGATCTTCATAACTTTTAAACGTCCTAAAAACCACCATTCACATTATTCATATCAATTATTAACTGAAATGGTTATCGTTTGTCTGACTGTCCGTGTAAATTTGAAGTCGCAGTGTTGAAGAAATTTCCAATTTTATATAACTTAGCCCGAAGAGAAACATTACACAAAAGCGACCCTCGGTGTATGTAATTTTTGCTTCTATAATTCACATAAAATAGATCGATTAAAACAAACGTTTTATTCAAAGTTTTAAGTTATCTTATACTTCCTGGTTAAACCCTCCGCATAAGATGAGGGGAGTTTTTCATTCCATTCGCAACACCCAGAAGGAGGCTTCAAAGCATCTCTATATATAAATGTATAATCTAGATTAGCATCAAAAACTGAGTTGATCTAGCCATATATGTCCAAATGTCCGTCTGTTGTTGGCATTCTCAAGGGCATAATTTTGAAGATAAAATAAATCATATGTCTTTGAATGAATATAAAAAAATTGTAGCAAACAATGATTTTATAAAAATTTTCCCTTTTTAAAAAAAAAAATGTTTAGAAAAGAGTGCTGAACAGCGTGAACAATAAAAAAAAATAATGGAAATTTCCAACATATGCTAATATTGTTGTTTTTATAAATATTTTCTAATATTTACGCCTTTTTGTTCACAAATATATAACCTCTTCACCAAAGCCTTCTCGCATAAACAGTTAAAGTTCAACGAGTCCTTTTTACAAACCTGAGTTCAATGAACACAATACACAAGCCGGCCACATACTATGATATAAATATATGAATACAACTGCAACAAATTTAACTCACACCCAAAACCTTTTCACACAAACAGAGTAAAAAACTTTAGAGTGCAAATAGAGAACGCCACAAAGCGAAAGAGAAATCATAATTATGTATACATGCTACACCCATTTTCTGTGAAAAACTGTAACATAATACATACGTACATACACATATGCAAGAATGTAGAAGAAGAAAAAAATAGATACAAAAAGCGAAACATAAACGTGAACACAAACAGACAACAGCATTGCATGCATACACACCCGCATTAATAGATAAGAAAACAAACAAAAAAATTCACTTGGAAACAACAGAAACAACTGCGGTGGATTTGTGTTTGCCCACTTTCATGTATAAACATACATACGCACCGTACTTATACGTGTTTGAAGGAAAAGGGTACGAAACCGGAATAAGTCAAAAAACTCAAATGAAAATAAACATACCAAAGGTGCACGAACACACACAAGTGCCACATATATGTTATATATGCATTTAAATATATTCTACATTTTGTATGACAGCCAGCACGTAGAAAGTGTGTTGATGTACTAAAAAGGACTCTTCTTGTAATTGACACTTTTAGCCGCGCTGTTGGGGTTGCTGTTGCCGTAGCTGTTGTTATCTTGTTATATTTATTATTGTTGTTGTAGGATTTGACCTCATTTTTTTGCACTTTTCTGCAAATATTCTTAGAAGGCCTTTTGCCGACATGGCTTTTAAAAAACATATGTGTGGCGTGCTTTTATTTGTGATTTCTTTTCATTCATTTTTTTTTTTTCTGGAGGAGTTTTGCTGTAAATTAAAATCCATCCCCGCATACATGCAACAAATAATTTCAGTAAATTGACATAAAAGAATGTGTGTATGTATATACAAAAATTAGATGAAGACGTAAACGTTTCAAGTGTTTAAAAGCTTAATCATGCTTGCGTTTCTAAGAGGGTTCTTCTACAAACGAGGCTAATTAGGAGGGCACGTGACATATATTTTCATAAAACATATGTTACAACATGAAATATGAAAAGGAGTCTAAAAGTAAATCTAATACTTGGTGTTTATTTATTTGTTTATTTGTTTTATCTTTGTAGTCCTTCACAACCCACCATGATATCTGTTATAGGTGTCGAGTGTTCAAAAGCAAGCCAAACAGATTAGAATTATTGATAAACAATAAATGACTGCATGATCTTAAGTGAAATCAAGTTATTGTCCGTCTAGTTCGACCATTCAATACTTCACACCATTTAAATTATCCTTAAATTATGCTACAATTAGTTTGGTTGTATCTGTAAACAGTGCCTTATAAGTAAGTTACTTTGTGAAATATAATTATATGTGAATAGGTTATAAAAATTGTTTGATTTGGTCCATTTGCAATAGAGTTCCTCTTCTGTGTTCCTTAATATATGTCCTTGTATGAAATTTTATCAAAAAATCTCAAAAAGTGCGACCTATAGCCTGCGCACATATTTACATGGACAGACAGACAAAATGGCTCAGCAAGCAAATTTTGATTTTAGGAATTTTTCAAAGTCGTATAACTTTTGAACGGCTGCACGGATTTTGTTCAAATTTTTTGTGCAGGATAGGAAATTAAGTCAGCTTTCAAACAAGGTATAAAATGTGGGCGTGGCGTTAGCAATTTTGGTTATAAATGTGTACTTTTAAAAGGTCGTTTTGCAAAAAAATTAGCAGTGTCACGCCCATGAATTAGATATCCCCAAAAAGGTGGAGAAATTTCCAATTTTTGCAAAAAATTTGACCAAAATCGCAGCAGTACTTTTCCAGATATAAGCCCAGCAAGTTCCCCTTCATTCCTGTAGTTGTCAGTTTGAAAATCACGGCTGTACACAAATTTTAGCAAAAAATACCAGGCGCCCAGCATGCTCAGCAAGCAAATTTTGATTTTAGGAATTTTTCAAAGTCGTATAACTTTTGAACGGCTGCACGGATTTTGTTCAAATTTTTTGTGCCGCATAGGAAATTAAGTCAGCTTTCAAACAAGGTATAATATGTGGGCGTGGCATTAGCAATTTTGGTAATAAATGTGTACTTTTAAAAGGTCGTTTTGCAAAAAAATTAGCAGTGCTACGCCCATGAATTAGATATCCCCAAAAAGCTGGAGAAATTTCCAATTTTTGCAAAAAATTTAACCAAAATCGCAGCAGTACTTTTCCAGATATAAGCCAAGCAAGTTCCCCTTCATTCCTGTAGTTGTCAGTTTGAAAACCACGGCTGCATAAAAATTTTAGCAAAAAATACCAGGCGCCCAGCATGCCTCAGCAAGCAAATTTTGATTTTAGGAATTTTTCAAAGTCGTATAACTTTTGAACGGCTGCACGGATTTGGTTCAAATTTTTTGTGCAGGATAGGAAATTAAGTCAGCTTTCAAACAAGGTATAATATGTGGGCGTGGCATTAGCAATTTTGGTAATAAATGTGTACTTTTAAAAGGTCGTTTTGCAAAAAAATGAGCAGTGTCACGCCCATGAATTAGATATCCCCAAAAAGGTGGAGAAATTTCCAATTTTTGCAAAAAATTTGACCAAAATCGCAGCAGTACTTTTCCAGATATAAGCCAAGCAAGTTCCCCTTCATTCCTGTAGTTGTCAGTTTGAAAACCACGGCTGCATAAAAATTTTAGCAAAAAATACCAGGCGCCCAGCATGCTCAGCAAGCAAATTTTGATTTTAGGAATTTTTCAAAGTCGTATAACTTTTGAACGACTGCACGGATTTTGTTCAAATTTTTTGTGCGGGATAGGAAATTAAGTCAGCTTTCAAACAAGGTATAATATGTGGGCGTGGCATTAACGATTTTGGTAATAAATGTGTACTTTTAAAAGGTCGTTTTGCAAAAAAATGAACAGTGCCACGCCCATGAATTAGATATCCCCGAAAAGCTAAAGAAATTTCCAAACGTTTGCAAAAGATTTGACCAAAATCGGAGCAATAGTTTTCCAGTTATAAGCCAAGCAAGTTCCCCTTCATTCCTGTAGTTGTCAGTTTGAAAATCACGGCTGTATAAAAATTTTAGCAAGAAATACCAGGCGCCCAGCATGCTCAGCAAGCAAATTTTGATTTTAGGAATTTTTCAAAGTCGTATAACTTTTGAACGGCTGCACGGATTTTGTTCAAACTTTTTGTGCAGGATAGGAAATTAAGTCAGCTTTCAAACAAGGTATAATATGTGGGCGTGGCATTAGCAATTTTGGTAATAAATGTGTACATTTAAAAGGTCGTTTTGCAAAAAAATGAGCAGTGCCACGCCCATGAATTAGATATCCCCGAAAAGCTAAAGAAATTTCCAAACGTTTGCAAAAGATTTGACCAAAATCGGAGCAATAGTTTTCCAGTTATAAGCCAAGCAAGTTCCCCTTCATTCCTGTAGTTGTCAGTTTGAAAATCACGGCTGTATAAAAATTTTAGCAAGAAATACCAGGCGCCCAGCATGCTCAGCAAGCAAATTTTGATTTTAGGAATTTTTTAAAGTCGTATAACTTTTGAACGGCTGCACGGATTTTGTTCAAACTTTTTGTGCAGGATAGGAAATTAAGTCAGCTTTCAAACAAGGTATAATATGTGGGCGTGGCATTAGCAATTTTGGTAATAAATGTGTACTTTTAAAAGGCCGTTTTGCAAAAAAATGAACAGTGCCACGCCCATGAATGAGATATCCCCAAAAAGCTGGAGAAATTTCCAATTTTTGCAAAAGATTTGACCAAAATCGCAGCAGTACTTTTCCAGATATAAGCCACGCAAGTTCCCCTTCATTCCTGTAGTTGTCAGTTTGAAAATCACGGCTGTATAAAAATTTTAGCAAGAAATACCAGGCGCCCAGCATGCTCAGCAAGCAAATTTTGATTTTAGGAATTTTTCAAAGTCGTATAACTTTTGAACGGCTGCACGGATTTTGTTCAAATTTTTTGTGCAGGATAGGAAATTAAGTCAGCTTTCAAACAAGGTATAATATGTGGGCGTGGCATTAGCAATTTTGGTAATAAATGTGTACATTTAAAAGGTCGTTTTGCAAAAAAATGAGCAGTGCCACGCCCATGAATTAGATATCCCCGAAAAGCTAAAGAAATTTCCAAACGTTTGCAAAAGATTTGACCAAAATCGGAGCAATAGTTTTCCAGTTATAAGCCAAGCAAGTTCCCCTTCATTCCTGTAGTTGTCAGTTTGAAAATCACGGCTGTATAAAAATTTTAGCAAGAAATACCAGGCGCCCAGCATGCTCAGCAAGCAAATTTTGATTTTAGGAATTTTTCAAAGTCGTATAACTTTTGAACGGCTGCACGGATTTTGTTCAAACTTTTTGTGCAGGATAGGAAATTAAGTCAGCTTTCAAACAAGGTATAATATGTGGGCGTGGCATTAGCAATTTTGGTAATAAATGTGTACTTTTAAAAGGCCGTTTTGCAAAAAAATGAACAGTGCCACGCCCATGAATGAGATATCCCCAAAAAGCTGGAGAAATTTCCAATTTTTGCAAAAGATTTGACCAAAATCGCAGCAGTACTTTTCCAGATATAAGCCACGCAAGTTCCCCTTCATTCCTGTAGTTGTCAGTTTGAAAATCACGGCTGTATAAAAATTTTAGCAAGAAATACCAGGCGCCCAGCATGCTCAGCAAGCAAATTTTGATTTTAGGAATTTTTCAAAGTCGTATAACTTTTGAACGGCTGCACGGATTTTGTTCAAACTTTTTGTGCAGGATAGGAAATTAAGTCAGCTTTCAAACAAGGTATAATATGTGGGCGTGGCATTAGCAATTTTGGTAATAAATGTGTACATTTAAAAGGTCGTTTTGCAAAAAAATGAGCAGTGCCACGCCCATGAATTAGATATCCCCGAAAAGCTAAAGAAATTTCCAAACGTTTGCAAAAGATTTGACCAAAATCGGAGCAATAGTTTTCCAGTTATAAGCCAAGCAAGTTCCCCTTCATTCCTGTAGTTGTCAGTTTGAAAATCACGGCTGTATAAAAATTTTAGCAAGAAATACCAGGCGCCCAGCATGCTCAGCAAGCAAATTTTGATTTTAGGAATTTTTCAAAGTCGTATAACTTTTGAACGGCTGCACGGATTTTGTTCAAATTTTTTTGTGAGCTTGTAAAATAATTCAGCTTTCAAGGGATGAATATTATATGGGCGTGGCACCACCCTTTATCTAATATTGAACATAAATGTTTAAAAGATCCTTTCTTAAGCAAATGAGCAGTGCCACGCCCTTCAATTAAAGATTTTTTATCTTTTTTTTATCTTGTACGTACCACCGAGGATGGTTATACTAAGTTTTGTAACAAATTTTCAGCTCAATATCTCAAAAAACATTGTACCACAAACCAACCCCACCCATTAACTTATCTAAAGCAAAGGCAGAAAAATCAATTCATAAATTTTCATCTCTTTCTGTTATAAGACAAACAATGCACTCCCTTCCCAAAAGCTTTCACCGTCTCTTGCTAACGTTTTCTGACACAAGCAGAGATTTTCCACTTTTAAATAACTGATGTTAACTATTTGTCTTGGTGTTATGAGGAAGTGTTTGCATTTGAGAATACATACTGATGAGATATCATAGAAAACAGCATTCTAAAGACACAGACGTTACATCATCAAAACCACCTTCCTTGACCACCTACACTCGAAATATGTACAAAACAGCAATTCTGCAAACTCTACTCTGTGAGTTCAGTTCATTTTAGATGAGATTACCCATTGGAGTAAAGGAGAAAGCCAATAAAAACTAACGAGATTGTGTATGTATTCGAATTTTCCTTTGCAAAGTGGATTTTCGTGTGTCTGCCGGAGGTGAGTTGCATTGTGTGTATAGAGAAGCAGCCGAACTTTATTTTTACATTTTTAATGTTGTTATGGAGAGTTTATTGATTATTTGAGCACATTGTGTGTGAAAAGCTGATGCATAAAAGCAAACGAAGTCCTTTTCTTTTCCAAGCACATTCAATTAAACATAATGAAGCCAATTTATTTTATTGGCTCAACATACAAATAAAACTTATTATTTTTATGCACCCCACAATATATTTGCAACTAATAGGAGGAGGCTTTGAGGAGGGGGATACATTTGGCAACAATCTCTCACAATTATTTTACTGTGTCTTCGATATATTGAAAATGGGGAAAATTCGAATAACAAACACGCTTAATATTTACAAAAGAAAACTTACTTTAGATAAAATAAGGCAAAATTATATACATGACACGTCCACAATCCAGTCCAGATACGGCCCAAGCCAAACGTAACTCTTTATACTAAAATCCTCTTTTAACGCGGGGTTTTTAATCATATCTAAATTAAGACCAAGCCCTACCTGACATATATTAAATTTGTAAAATGGTCGTTGCATTATGACATTGTCTTTTAAAATTGAACGTTTCTAAGTTTTATAATTATATGGACTTTTTATATATATTGAGACCTAATGGGTCTTAAACTTGGACTGTATTCACATCCCTCTCTAGTTAATAATACTTATTATATGAAGAATAGCAGTTATCACACTTATATTAGGCTTTCAACCATTATAGGACGTAAATCTCAATTTGAGTCTGAAAAGTATTTTCGGATGAGATTTCTGTATAAATTATTTAGTCTTTCACTGTCTGTCACAGTCTATCTTTGTGTTTTTCACCTATGGTATGTTGGTAGCAAATGAAGATTGATTTACCCAAGGGATGATTATTACCCAAAACTCGACCTTACCTAACAAAAGCTTAGCATGTCTCCAACCACATAACGTGTAGTAAGTTACAACGAATCTTCTTTAATCTTATATTCTTTGTAAATTAAAACAATTTTTAAATTGGGATCAAATCGTGCTTAAATTTTAATTCAACAACTTTTATTCAACATCTTTATAAAGATATCATTTTTTATAAAATATTTAGTACTGGCTTCTTAGTAATAAAAAGGTTGTTGTCCTCAATATTTTGTACAAAAAACACGTAGAAAAACACCTAGATTCACTTACCATAAAGTAAATGTTTAATATTTCTTAAAAAAATTTGTGTTTTTCGTTGAAAATCTGTATAAAAATTTTATTTAAATGCAATCGAAACTAAGTTCGTAGTATTTCAACAACTGTGTATTAAAGAATTGTAAAAAGTGAATATTTCAGTACTAAGTCTTTAATCATTACTTTTAAATCGTTTCATACTTATTTTACTTCAAATTGAAAAAGGACACAATTTTTCAGATCTAGCATTGAGAATGAATACATTATAAATATATTTGTCTGAACCACTTGTCCCTTGATTAACTTACTTTACTCTTTTCCGGTCTTAAATGATATCACGATGCACAAGATTTGTGATTTTTTATTAATATTTTAAAGTTTCTTTATATACACATTATATTAATACAAAAATATTTGATTAATTTTGATGATTTTTTTTTTTTAATATTAATTAAAGGAAAACTTAATTTTATAAAGAATTTTTAGCAAAAAATTGACTAGAATTTTGAACATATAAGAAAGAATTTCCTTTCCAGTTCAAAAATTTCACTAAACGTTGCTTTTTTTAACGCACTCTACTTATATTGCCTCTGGCCCGGTTTATAAATCTTTTTTACATCCAGCTTACTGTAGTGGTCCAAAAATAATTATTTTACAAAAGTATATTAAACGACAAATCCGAAACGAAAAGTAATAATGAACCGAGTTATTTAGTGGGTGGTTGGGTAGTGTGTGAAGTATAAAATGTATAGTAGAACTGAAGTGATACAGATTACAACCGAATGAGAAAATTCTCGAACTGAATTTAATCCAACTACAATAGATATATATATTTTTGTTTTTGCTTTTTTTTTTATTATTATTTATTAACGAATATGAACTAACGAACAAACGAGAACGGAAAGCAATAAACGCGATATTAAATTCACACACACAAAAGAAACGGAGACGGAGCGAGCGATCCTTTTGGTTTGCCGATTTGAAACGATATGTGATAAGTGCAGGACATTCTAAAACATGCCACCTCGCCTGGAATATCCAACATCTACGCTATGTATTAATCAACCCTAATATGAAATAAAGGCAGAGCCGGTCTCTACCAATATTACAAATAGGGTTGCTCTTCTCTAGCTCAATAAAACTCCTTTAGACAGGATTATGGAAAAACGCCAATACAAGTTTATTTTCCTTACAACTTAGAGAATAATAGGTATTAAAGAGAATTCATTTCCAGTGTAAACGAAATAAGAGAGCATAATGCACAAGCGCTTTATTATTAATTAGAATTTATAGGATATTTTTAAACCCTTTCAAAAGTTAAAAGACAAAGCCGATTTAATAGGATTTGTCTTTTCATTTTTTTCTCGATTGTATTAAATTGAAAAATGACTTTTTAATTTTCTTTAATTGTTTCAAAAAATTAATAGTAATCTAATACGAGTAGGATAAGAACAATGATTGAAATTTACAAGTAGACTTGGTAAAGAATTTGATATTATCCTATAAAAAAACAAGTAAAAATGTTATAATCGGTCAAGCCCTAGCTTGTAAAATTATGCTACAATTAGTTTAGTTGCGAATTTTGCCATATGAAGACTTCCTAAAAAGATCCGATTCGGTCCATTTTTGACAGAATTTCTCTTTGAGCTAATACGTGTCCTTGTACCAAATTTAATTGAAATATCTCAAAAAATGCGATCTGTAGATTGCTCGCAAATTTACATGGACAGACGGACGGATATAGTTATATCGATTCAGATTTTGAATCGACCGGTGGGTGAGGCTTTTGATGTTTAGGAGTTGCAAATATTTGCACAAACCTTATATCACATGTGGTGTTGAGTAAAAAAACTAAGTCGACTTAACTTTGTCTGAACGTTTGCCCACATCTCACCTTATGTCTTTTGTAAAAAGATTATCATCTACCAACATTGAGAAAATCAAGTCAGAGACTACAAAATATATATATAAATCTGAATCGACCCAGCTATGTTCCAGACACGCCCAAGATTTACAAAAAAAAACATATTTGGCATAAAACCCAACTGTTTTTGTCAGTATGTTTATAAGTAGTACACACATTATTAGAGGATGCAATCAGTTACCTACTATGCCCACGATTTTCCTATAGATGTATAGAGTGTTTAATATTTTTCTAATATACATTATAGGTCATAATTTTCGAGATATACCGATAATTTTACATAAAAGAATATTTCTTTGTCCTGGAAATAGATTGAATAGTATTATTTATAAGGGCCTTTCTGAATAAAATAATTTATTAGAATTTAGAATGCGAGTCCAAGTCTAAAAGAGTACTAAAATACAAAAGTTATTCTAGCCGGAATGTGAACTTATCTGTCCCTTAAAAATAAATGAAATCATTTTTTCAATTTGAATATTCTTAATTTAGACTACATCGAACTATATTCAGACCCTCTCTTACGTTTCAAAAAACCCCTGCTAAACATATTATGGTGCAAAGAGTTCGGTCTTAACCGCTTGTAACATTTTCACTTGTTTTTTTTTTTTTTATTACTAAATTTCTAATTATATTTTCTTGAGATGTTTCATTGTATGCACTACCCTATGAAAAGCTATCAAAATTCGTCATATGTGAGATAATTTTCCCATTTTCTCAAAGTCATAAAATAAACAATTTATGACCAACGATGACAGCTTCTGCCACATTTAGCATTAACACCAAATACATGCGAATCAACATCACAGAAGGCGGCATAGTTTTCTCCAGTGGTGTAAAAGAGAAAGGATAAAATGGAAAAGTACATAATATCCTTTATTTGGACTCTTACAAAATGTTAAACAATACCATTGATGATGAAATGCAATTCTTACAGAGTCAATATAAGTATGATAAATAAAAAAAATAAGGGTGCCTAAATAGATTATCAGGATATTATCGTAATTTGTTGTGTACGGAAATCAAAAAGTCAAACTGAATAGTGAATTATGGAAAAAAGCTATAATGTCAGGATGAAAAGGGGATTAAAAAGTGTAAATGTAGAAAACCCTTGTCACATAATTCTTTTTTTTTTTTTTTGCATTCAATAAAATTTTTCCTCTCTTGGCCCACTGTTCGCCTGTTATTATCCTGAAGTAGTTAATTTGGTGCCACACTTTGCACCAAACATTCTGTCATAAAAAAAAATTAACAAGAATTGTCACAAATAACCGAGAAATATTGACTAAGAGGAAAAAAATAAAAAGGGTGTATCAGTAACAAACTCACAACAGGGGATAATAAAAATGTTAGAAGATGCTGTTTAAATGCATTACTTGGCTTTCCTATAAATTTTCACAAGTACGTTAACGTTTTCTTTGTGTAATTCAGATGGTATAGGTTTCATTCAGTTATAGGTTATGATTATTACTAATATTGTAACTTTCACAAAAGGTTTCTGAACTGAATTAAACAAGTCCGCCTCTCTATCCAATATCGGTCCATATATATTTATTATTATATAACAAAGAAAATGTTTTAACTCCGAAAGAAATCCTATGTAAAATTGTTTTGATTCGGCCTATTTTTAGGAAACGTCCTCGTACGCCTTATCTTAGAAAGGTCAGACATACGGCATACTAAAGTAATTGTTGTATAATTTAAGAAGCTAAGTGATGTGGGGATCATGCTTGACCGACTATAACATTTTTACTTGTTTTCTTTCTAAAATCATTTAGAAGTATAGAAAAATAATTTTAACTGCTTTACTTTATTTTATTACCTCCTGTCGTATTTTTGGTCAACTTTTGTCCTGTATATATAGGAAATAGGAATTCTTTTATTGTTGCAAAGACTGGTCACAAGATGTAATTCCATAAAATTTTCTTCTTCTTAAAGATATTTATCAGTTAATGCCCACAAAGTCACGTGTTCTAAGCAGTTGAAAAGAAGCCGGTTATCAAATATTTTCCATCAACCATTTTGTGTATACAAAACTATATAAAAATCAATGTATATAAGCCGGGTATATAGGAAAATATTTTTATCGGAATTTTCCTAATCATACCAAATACCACCAAAAATATAAACTCTGGCAACTGAGCGCGCATGCACGTATTCGTATTTTCCAAATATATATTCAAAAAAAGAACGCGTCACTGTTAGGCTAGGCCGGGGTATATGACCATTTTTTCCAGACTTCTATTCCTCTTACTCTTACGCGCTAAAAAAAAAAAGCCACCGCATATAGGGAGAAAATAAACTTTATTAGGAATGAATGCAATGGAGTTGATTATTTACTTATTTACTTAAGTTATACTTTTCTAAGGACACGCACATAAATTTTTGCTTGTATGTATATATTTATCGGTCAATAACCTCTCAACTCAATTCTCAAAGGACAATATTTTGTACAAGGTGTCACATGCTTTATACCTCGTGGTTCTGTTTATTAAATAAAATGCATTAAAAACAGCTGCTCACACGTTAGTTGATATTTGAAAGTTAACTGAGTGAAAAATACGTTTGATTGTTACTCCCTGCTGTCTACATATGTGTTACAAAATGGTGTCATACATTAATATGCAGATATGATTGTCAAGTTATCTAATTTTCTTGTTATTATTATTAAATACTGTAAAAAAATCATTAATTATTCTAAAAATTCTTTGGTTAATAGCTTTAAATAAGTTTTTTTTCAAAACTTTAGCTCAATATCTCTACATTTACGTGCGTGATAGTGCCAACAATAAAAGGATATACGAATTAACGGACGGACATGTCTAGATCGTCTTAGACTTACTCTGTAGGATCTCCCTCGACTCTTTCTGGGTATTGCAGAATGCAATGACAAACTTATGTATTACCAAAGTGGATGGTGATTGTGATTGATTGAAATTTGATCTCTATTGAAAATTCAAAGCCCATCTAAGCAACTTGGTGGTTTAATGTGTAAAAAAATGTTGTCACATCTAAATTTTCATAGCCAAGTAGGTACCTAATCCAAACATTAATATGTTCTGAAAATGTTTTTATAATGTTATAACATAAGTTCCAAATATGTGCGTAGATTAGAAGCTAAACATTTTTAATAAATGTCTATCGTTGTCAGATGTATTTTGTCAAGTATTCAAATAACAAAAACAATAGCAAAGAAACTTTGTTGTCATTGTTGTCATTTTCTAACAAAAATTTCATCTAAAATGCAATAAAAGATATCAAGTGTTCCAAAAGTTCACTTGAAATGGCAATTAATTGAATTTTACGGTTAGTGTTTGTTTCAGACTCCATTTCGTGTCCGTATTGTAATGCAAGCATATGCAAGCAAAGAAAATTGTTGAAAAAGTCAAGAGTTTTGCTAAATATTTCAATATTTATACAAAAATAACAAAAATAAATGAATTTCTTCAAGTCATTCTCCTTCTCTCTCTCACTATCGGTTTAGTACACCCCACTACTTTACTGAGAAGGACATTGCCAAAAAAGAAATTTCCACCCTCAACGTCAACTGCTGCAATATGTATTATGCATAAATAATATGTAGCGAAACGACGCCTACATACATTCGTACATATAAACACATTAGTATTAGAATCGTTAAACGAGATTTTTAATTAATGCAAGCAAAGTGCACTTCAAAAACCCTGCAAAAGCGTAAATAGCCGTCCGCCGTTGCCGCAGCCGCCCACTGGCCATAAAAACCAAAACCGTTATGATTTTGATGAATTTTATTTTTACTTTTTTGTTCGGGTTGTTGTTGTTGTTTTGCATTATAAAAACAACACATAAAGTGGTTTCGGCTGAACGTAGCGCATAAAACAACCACCAGATTACGTAATAGCACAAGTGAGTGAGTGTTTGATTGTAAAAATAAAACCCTTCGCTACACATGAAAGGCTAGACGGCTAGAGCAGAGTATGCGTATGGAAATTATGTTGGAACAAAATTCAAATGCATAGGTAGCGTTAATTGAAATGGACAACACCACCGCGCATCATACCATAAAAAGATGTCCAAACAAGACAGTCAGTTCATTCGTCAGTCAACCCATTCAAGCATCCTTCTATATCCGTACATGTCTGTAAACTGGTTGTTGGCTGACTGATCTCTCCCACTCGCGTTCTACAAAAGGGAAGAAAAACTTTGCTGGCAACGCTAACAAATAATGTTTGTGTGATAGTATTGGACTATGTGTCTATCGGTCCATTTCACTGTCATTTCCCTTTGACGGTCGTCAAGACCACACTGCACAAGTACAATACAGATTTAACTGAGTGGTTGGTTAGTGAACATCCTTATTCAGTGCAATTATAGCTCTTTCTGTTAGTTTACAATTTACTTTATGTGCAGTCTTGTAGGATTGTGCAATACCCTACAGCTTGGTTTGAATATTCTATCAGATTTTGTTCTAATATTTTTACCGTAACATAAAACCCAATTGGGCGCCGAATCGGACTCATTCCATAATCCATAAACCATAGAGGTCATAATCGAATAACTTCCATGGCCACTCGTTCTGTTTGGATAAGAACGGTATATAAGATTTGATCTAATCCAACTTCTTTATTTGTTTTTTCTATATAAGTAATACTATTGACAAACACTACTACCTCGAGGAGTGGAATTATAACCAAAAATCTATATCCAAACATCGTCTGTATTACAAAAAACTACAGCTGATACATAACTTTATAAATTTTATATATTAAATAGAAAGCCTTGTCCGTGATCAAACATATTTTGAACTAATTATACCCAAAATTGTGGAATTGTTGTAATAATAATATAAATAATGAAGGGTATTAAATAATCAAGCTTCAGCGTCTGTATAATTTTTGTATGCATTAGAAAGTTGTAGCTTTTTCTTAAATAGCGAAATAAATTGTTTCTCAGTTGGTTTTTCTTGTTTCTTTAATTAATCTAAATTTGGTCTCTCTTTTTATTCCACATAGCCGTAGGTGATTGCATTGAATCGATAGAAAACAATTGAAAGATGGAGTGTGTTGTCATGTATGAATATTACCACTAGAACAAAAAGAAGAAAGACTTACATCTTTTTATAGTCTTTATATTTAAATATAACTTTAATATTATATAAAAACACCCCTCTGCGGAGTTTTTCTCATAAAAGAAACTAAATCCTTTCAATTAACAACATATGCTAGAAAGTGTTAAACTTCGGCTGCATCAGAAGATGCTACGCATACAAAATTCAATGAGATTGCCTTGAAAATTTCAACTTGTAGCAGATATATAGATTGTGGACTTGGCTCTTGACCGATTTTATTCAATTTAAATAGAGATCTGCAAAAACTAGACGTCTGCGAATAAAAATTTCAGCACAATGTCTCAAAATTTACGCCAAATTCATGACATACATGTCTAGATCGACTCAGTTTTTGATCAAGAATATATATATTTTGTAGGATCTTTGACGCCTATTTCTGGGGGTTGCAAACGAAAAGCCAAACTGAACCGATTTAAGCATGTTCTACCCTGTGTCTGTACGTCCATCAGTTTTTGACAATCCCTTGGTAGGCAAAATCTATATTTTGGACTTGAATTTTTACTTTCTGCACAACGGTTCAATGCCCACAATGCACATAAATCTTTCCATTAATCACAATCTTACAATTGAGAAATTTTATTATAAGTTGGTCTCTCTGTAACGTAACATTGGCGGGTTCGGATAACGCACCTGTTCACAATGTAAAATCATCTTTTTCTTTGTGCAGGATCCGAAGTATTACATATAATATTACAGGACATAACATAATAAGGTACTTTGATTTGGCCTAAGCCAAATTTATTTTTTCTCTTGTCCTTTTTTATATTAGCCAAACGCTTTACCTTAATAATCCTCACTTATCATCATAATTTTCTTTACAATTGAAAGAATCAACTAAAAAGAAAACGAAATGATGCTTTTAACCGTAATAGTCTTTCTATTATTCGATATGTTTGCGTGATAAATGGAGATTAAGAATATTTTTCATTTTACTTTCTTTTTAAATAAACATCAATAGAAATTGTGTTCGTGTATTGAGGCTCAATATAAAATGAAATAAAAAGCATTCAAAATGATTGCTCAATGGAACAAATCCTTTTAACTTGTGTTATCTTAAGAAATAAAATGTAATACCTATAAAAAGAGGAGTGAATTTCTTTTCAGTAATTCAGACTTATTTATATGTTGCTAAATGCTCTTTTTGGAACGTGTTACTGCATTAGTCATTTGTTGTTCGATTTGTGTTCAATATTATATTTAAATATGCCAATTAGTTCACTGGGGCCCACGTAACATGTTAACTATGGAAATATCATCACAAATCTAATCTTACAGTACCTTTCTGAGACTGTTTATCTAAGATAAATGTTACTTGTCTTTAGATCCATTAAAATATGTCCGTACGTCCTATATATACATAATAAAGAGCTGATTAAAAGATGATGCTCATCTAACATTTTGGAATAAATCAATATATAATTTTTTAAATTAATTTCAATCAAACCACTAAGGTAACTTTATACAATTTCTCTTAAGTAGTAATTTTTTTTTATACATAATTTTAAATTTAAATTTTTTATTTAATAAAATGTTATGCTGTGTGTGTGTACGTTATTTTCATTTAAGATTGAAGAGCGCATGCTCCATATTATCGATTTTTCCCGGTCTAAATGCTTTCATTAACGAAAACTTTTCCCCAAATTTTATTTCATTTCATTGTTACACGTATTATTGCATTCTGATGAAGTTAAGAGAAAGATGAAAACTTGTAGAAAGGTTAGGTGGTCTAGAGTAGTAGGGATGAAGTGTATGCATACGTATGCATGAATTGTATAAAATTGTTATGATACGGATAACTCTAGAGTTTGCATACAGTCACACGAATCAAAATATCTGACATATACCATCGGTTAGGTTACTCGTACTCACTAACGCACCGAATAAGCAACATTATCGGTTGAGTGTATGTGTGAGGATGCATTGTATGTTATTTTATATGCATGTATCCATTTTTAAAGGACTATTATTTATATCTTTCAATTCTATATGTAGACATGCTTTTTTCATTTTTATGGATACGTTTCGCCCACTATTTACAAAAAAAAATACTCAGCATAAAACTCGACTTGTAAGCTGATACCCTAATAAAGGGAGTAATGATACACCTGCCACGCCCACCATTGTAGATGTGGAGAGAATTTAAGATTTGGCTCAAGCCAAATATAGTTTTCTTACTTGTTTCAATACTTAATTGGAATGTATTTCCACTGGCAAATATACGAAAATATGATTGATAAGAATATAAAAACTTACCCAATTTCCAATTTGTTGGGTGAAAGAGAACAAATAGCTTTCGTCTACGGTAGGTAACCGTAATATAATAATACTTTTTTTTAATCACTCTCAATTGCAGCAAAATGCGTACTCTCGGTCCACTATGTAGTTTACACAATTTCTTCAATAAAATGCATCAATTGCTAGTTGTCTTGTATTAATGTATTTTTTTTTTCTTCTTTTTTGCCTTATACCATATATGTATATTTAAATTTTATTTATATATATTTTTTTTAAATTATTTTAGTCACAAACCCTTTGTTCAGTTTTCATTGAGATTGATTATTGCAGTGTTTTGTTGTTGTTATGAGTTTTCTATGAGTTCTTAACTACTTTGCATAAATTTGGCCTTTTTTTTTTTCGTTTTTCAGTTTCTATGAAATCTATGAATTTGTAGTCTTTTGTATGATTTTTGTATGATATTTATTTAATAAATCAAAATATTCGTCGTTTTAT
This sequence comes from Ornithomya fringillina, assembly GCA_963978525.1. NCBI lineage: Eukaryota > Metazoa > Arthropoda > Insecta > Diptera > Hippoboscidae > Ornithomya > Ornithomya fringillina. The sequence continues at coordinate 23,572,128 of OZ021693.1, forward strand.
GTTCATGTAAACCTTGAAGTTTTAGCAAGAAAGGGATCTTTACTAATTATAAACTCATTAGCTATCTCTCTCTCTTTTATACAAAATGGAAAGTTCAGAATATATTTAAATAAGTTCATATACGCGAATGTGTGTTCTCTTCTGTAAGCATAAAACTCTTCAATGACTTAATAGAACCGTTCGAGTTTGAAACAATGTTTGTTTTAAGACAGCTTCTTGTTCTTCTGCTTTTCAATAGCGATTAAAGTGAGCAAAATATTTATTTTGTAATATATTAATTGTTTCCTCTTCACAATTATGCTTATGAGTAAAGATTTGTTATAAAAACTTTTACGTATACACGCACACCCTTACACACACACATGCATACACCGACTTACTAACATTTAACAGCTTTTCTGGTTTCTAAATAATTGAGATTTGCTTCGTATTGAAGTGTGTTTTTTTTTTTTTTTTTTTTTTTTTTGTGAGGGGGGAAGAGTGTTTTTGGGGTTCGCTATAAAATTGTCACAAGTACATAATATTCATAGACACTCATATACATAAGTATTTAAAAAATTGTAGATTTTTTTATGATTATTTTTTTTGTATATTGGTATTGTTGTAATACAATCTAAAATGTACTGCTAATGATACACACGCCAACAAATGTTTGTGGAATAAAAAATTGGTTAGTTTTTAGTCTTTAGTCTGCTTTTCTTACCAAAAAAAAAAAATTGCTTTTCTTTTGCGTTGTTGTAGTAATATTTTTATTTATTTGTTGTTGTTGTCACTCATTGAATATTTTTTTCTTTTTTGCTGGAAATTTGAGAAATTCAAAAAAAAAAATTTATTTTTAGTGCTTACACAAAACTATTTCTGTTGTAGTTGGTGTTGATATTTTCCCATTTTCACTATATGTGACAAAGTTTTCTTTTAAATTCGTTTTATTATCTATGAATTCATTTATAATGATTTTATGGGATTGAATTCGCTTTTATGCGCTTTACTTGACTTTTCCAACTACCTTGTGGCTTTTCTATTACGTCCTTCGCAATCAGGAAGTTAATAATTTTCTGAAAAATAAGAATAAGATACTTTTTGAGTTGATTGAACTTTTTCATATTGAAATTTTGGTTCTAATGTCAATGCAACCACCCCAAAAAAGTCGATTATAAGTTTTATTATAATGTATATGACATGGGTGTCTTGGCTAGAAGAATGTCATAAACTAAGTGTCATCGGAAAAAAATACTGTATGTCGGCTGCTTGAAAACTATTTATATAACTATTCTTTACATGTTATTCAACATGGGTATCAAATGAGAGTAAAAAACAAGTAAAAGGGGACTTTAGTAGGCGTGCCCATCATCATTAACCTCTTCCAAATTTAGGAAGTAATATCTCAATTTCTCCTAATGCTATAGAAAAGTATTGTGTGCTGCAGCTATTTCACAAATTCATATAAGTACAGGCAGGCATTGTTAAAACGATTCTGAATCGATTGGTGGGCGTGGCATCTACCGCTTGGGAATTACACAAGTAGCCCAGGGTATAAAAATAAAATATATCAAAAATATTCATCAAATCATGTTCGTCAGTTTCAATAACATTCATTACTAACTAGCGGTCGTTAATATTTAATTTTGAATTTGTGTTATCCTGCCTGAATTTACTTGTTGTACATATATACACAATGTATGCTTAGTCGATATGTACAATACATTATATATATTGTATATAAAACATCAGCTAGGGCGTGGCTTTTCTTCTTCTTTTTCATATGTTGCAATAATTTGTAGAGCGTTCACATCCTTTACCTCCAGGTGTGCGCACAATGAGGAAAAACAATAACTGGGTCAAAACTTAATACAAGTACTAAGAAGAACATGAGAAAGAAGAAAAGCTGAAATGGTGAGAGAGCCAAACAGCAGGAAATGCCTTAAAATTCTCTACTTGCAAATGTGTATGTATGTGTATGTGCAGCTTCCAATAGATATCGATCAATTTGGATGAAAAAAGTCTTTTTTTTTTTCACTTACCTTGCCCTGCGATAACACTCGCCAAACTTTTATCTGATATTTTTGTATAACTTGTGATAATTGTTTTATTTTATTTAATTAATTTAGTATTTTGTCTCTGCGAAGAAATGTAATTCAAATGTAAAGAAAGTTTTCATGTCTATAATTATGATTTTTTTCCATAAAAGAATTCATAAGATGTTAATTACATCATTCCATTGCATTAATTAATTATATTGAAAATGTTCAAAATGAAGACATCGATCCCTTATCCATGAATTTTTGTATGATGTGGAAAAATCTGTTAAATCTGATGATTGGGACTTTTTGCTATAAGTAGAGAATTCCTCTCGTATACCATGAACATTTTTTTTTTTTCTTTAAATTAATAAAAATCTTTGAAATCGAGAAATCCACCTTTTTCCTTTAGTTCATATAATACTTCCACTCTTCTCCACCGTAACAACAGATAGAGAGAGGGAGGGTCTATTAAAAAAAAATGTTGTTGTTTTTTTTTTTTTTCAATTTTATTTTTAAAGAAAATATTTTTTTGTTCTACTCATGAAGAAATTGTTGTTGATTTCTAATCTCGCACTGACTTGTTGTTGTTGTTTTTCAATATATTCAATTCGATTCGATTCGATTTGATTTGATTTTTATTTGTGCTTTTTGTTTTTTGTTTTTTTGGTATGTTCTACGGAAACAAGGAGAAATCATATAGCGACGCAAATGATAAATTATATGAGTAGAATAATATAAAACGCGCTTAAAAAAGGATCGCGTTATTATGTGTGCTATATAACACGTAGACCGCTTGACTCGTACTAAACTGAATTCAACTAAAATGTGAACTTGTTGTGAACTTTGATTTGATGGCGAGCTGCCTTGGCTGCAGCTCGCAATTTATGTATGCATATAGAGTGTATGTGTATGTGTGTGGTGGCCATCCCTACGCAAGTCGATTTTAATTGTGCATTTACATCTATATACCAAAGAGCATACACGTTGTTGTTGTTGTTGTTGCTGCTGATGCCAGGGTTCCCTAAATTAGGGGTAAATGTAGCTGGCAAGTACAATATTTTAGGGTTTCAACGTATAAAAGAGCAAAAGCTTTGAAAGAACTTTTTCACATCATCATCATTTTCAAGCGGCCACATACACATGCAAGCACTCCCTGAATTTATGTAGTAAATGAACCTAAGTTTCGGCGTTATCCTATAAAACAGCAACAACAACAATAACAACACCAATAAGGAAACAATGGCGCCTTTCTTTACTTATTGCAATTATAATGCAATATAGTTACACACACATATGTGCACACACTAGCCCATATATATATATAAAAAGGCAAACAAATAATTTAATTTTGTGCTCTCCCTCTCTCTCTTGTTCTTTTTTGTCTTCTACATAAGGATATATGCTTATATTGTAAAAAGCAATACGTGGGTGGGGTTGTTATACATAAACGGGAAAACTGGATTTGTTGCACAAACTATTGAACTATATAATTTTTTCTTTTCACAATCAAAACAACAACAATTATAAGAGCAATGCTTCCATTCTGTTGTACATACATATACATGTTTACTTATTCGTACATAACATAGTGACGGTATCCTGCAAGTATCACTTACATATCATATCATATTCACCTGTGCTTAAGACATGACTTATATGCCTCTACACAAACTTTGCACTGCAAAGTTTTATTTTGCAAATAATGTAAAATACTTATGATATGTACTCCGCTTCACCATGTTTCGTCCTATAATACTTCCAAAAATGCAACCAACCAACTCTTATAAAAACTTGCAAAAAACTAGCAAAACTTGGACGAATTTGCGAAAATGAATACAAAATCATAGAATACAATAACAAGAAAATGAAAATGCATTTAAAACCAATCAATTTTAATATACTGCTACTCTAAATACACATACGCATACAAATGCAAACCTTCCCTTAAACAATTTGTTCTATTTTCAATTCATTGGATTTAATTTGAGGAATTCACAAACAAACTAATACATATACGAAGCATACAAAGAAAACCTCTCCATTATCTGTTCATCCTTTGAAAGAGGATATCATACAAAATGTTAGTACAAGTATATATTATTAGAGATATTTATGTGTGCATGAGCCTGCATAAAAGCAACATCATAATGAAGTAGAGACAACTCCCTAAACAGATAATTATTTATTCTCCTACGCTTGTATATGTATAATGTAAATGTAGCTGATAGGGATGCAAGGCAAAAGATACATGCAACCGCAGCTTTTACAGCTTTTTGGGAGACCAAGCTTTATTTGCAAGCTTTTCCGGAATACACAGCATCCAGCACAGTAAAGCAAGCTTTTCTTGTGTAGCAGTAATAGGGGTAAAATCGATAATCATGATAAATTGCACGCAATCGCATAATATTAGGGACATATATAGAGCACCTACATAGTATCTCTCTACACCACATAAGCTTAAGTATGATCAAATGATAAAATAACGGATATAATGCCAGATAAAGATTTGTTTTATGTGGTTATACCCAACGGACATGTATTGACCCCAAAACCCTATTGAGAATTGACCGGATTGAACCATTTTTAGAACCCCTCCCTTATAAAGTTTTTTTATATTTAAAAATAAAATTTTCGATTTTATAAATATTAAAAAAAAAAATTATTGTGACATTTTAATTATTATCAAATTTTTGAGTATAAAGAATAAAACTATTTTTCAAAAAAAAAAAAATTAAATTAAATAATAAATCAAGTGGTGTAGGATATCTGATAGTCAGTCTTAACCGACTTTATAATATTTTCACTTGTTTTTAGTTAAATTATTCAAGTTGTTAATAATAACAGGAGTTCAGAATCCACCAACAAACAACAATAATCTCATATATGAAGAATGAGAAACATATTCTCTAACAAAGAAATTAAGAAATTTTATAAGGAATGTTTTTTCTTATAAAAAAAAAAGCAACATAAACTTATGTACGCTCATTCAACTCTACATACTTAAGTAAAAATCATTTAGATAAATTAAAATTATCGTATCTCTACGCGGCAATATCTTATCATTTCGCAGACTGTAAAGAAATACTTAGTTCGCTCTAATGAAAAAATATATCAAAGCAGCTTAACACTATAAATTTTCCTGCTCCAGCTCCGCTTTTGCTTAGAGTAAAAATTTATGAATCCACTGGAAAAACAATTATAATAAATTTTAAAGCTACACAATAATTTTTATTAATAAGTTTCTTTTGGTTTTCCTTCCAAGTGCTTTTAAGTTGATAAATATAAAAATTATTGAAAACAATGACAAATATTACACTTTTTGTAAACTAATATTAGAAGACATCATATTCTTAACCACTAGAGATGGTGTTGGTGAAAACGGTTCTGCATAATTTATTGTTCTTAGAACACCTTCCGTTATAGGTGTTGTGGTAGTGGGCACATGAAAAAAATACAACATAAATCCGGCTGCTAAAAGAAAATGAGCAGCTAATATGCCAACTATTAGAAATAGAGAGAATCTGGAATTTCTTAAAGCTGGTGTCATAATGAAAATCAAAACTGAGCCTGACAGTAGAGCAGCTGTAATCACCAGAAGCCATTGCAAAATGGATATCTAAAGAAAGCGAAAGAACAATTATTTTAAACTAAAAACAATTGAAAAACTTTACAGTAGCACAAAACCGATCAATTAATACCCAAATCACTTACTTAACAATTTAAGCTGGGAGGTGGGTATTAAAACATCGTTTTCAAATTAAGAAAAAATACTAAACCTGTATAACCCATAATATGGAGACGGGAATGTAAATGGATAAAGAGTAACCATAAATACACATAAGAGTCAAAAGGGACGGTGTATAATCCGCCTATAAAAACGGAAAACAATTGAAAATTATTATGTTTTTCATTAAAAAAAAAAAAATCTGTTCTTTGACTGATACTTACACTTTCCGTTTCCATGCCCTCCTGTATCGGTTTTAAACTGTATTTAAATAACAACCATAGAGCGAACGGCACTAAATTGACATAAACGAATATGCAAGTGGCAGCATAGGAGACTAAATGAAAGTTATAGCGCCACTCATAGTCATCTTTGGCATACTGCAAGTAACTGGCTATATTACCACTAATGGCTATAGAGAATATCTACATAAGAAATGAGTTAGCCAATAATAGAAAAGAAAATATAATATTTAACAATTACTCACTAATGTTACGTTGATCCAAAAGGGTCCGTACAAATCGGCATTGGTGCCTATATGTGAGCGTAAATAATTAGCAGCTGCTCGTTTAGGAATTATTGAATTAACAATACGTTCCAACACCATGTATGTATCCACATTAAAAAACTGTTGATAATATTCTAAAGTTAGAAATGATAATTTCTTGTTGTTAGCGGTGGAGGTACTATTATTGTCACTCCCTTCTCTATGCGGAGATGTTGCCTCTTCGTCTATTCGTATGGTAGTCATATTGCCACCCATGCTAGATGATCCCGACATGGTATTATTTATATCATAAACCAAATTAGACAAAGGATCCCCACGTTGCCGATAACCGGATGATTCATTTGAATGTGTTGGCGAATTTACACTAATTTGAGCTGGTGGACTTGTTGTTGTTGCATTACTCGGTGTACTAGAGTAGTCTTTAAATTGTAGCAAATCATCCGTTTGCATTTTGGATCAATGTTGATTTTCTTATTAAACTATTTTTGATATGTTTTCTTTTTTTTTGTTCTTATTATTATTTCATTTATTTATTTATATATTCGTCGCGTTAAGACGTAGCTAAATTGATTCTTCTTATTGATCAAGATTTTCTGTTGTGTTATGTTGTTGTGTTCTTCTTCTTTTTCCCAAGTATTCATTTTAGACTTTAAACATATACTCTGCAGCGCTACATTGAATTGTCAAAATGCATTGAGTTTAACGTTGCAGCGCTGCACTTAGTGCGAGCTTGACAATTGAAACAAAAACATATGATTGGTTAAAAAATTATACTTTTCAAAAAAAGAAAGACAGCGTAGTCATATGTTAAAAATTTAATTATATTTTTTGAAATTTCAGTAAAAATAAAAAATTTAAATGTTTGAAGAAGGATTAAGCAATTTAGTATAAAAAGTAAAAAGAAAAAAATTAAAAATAAAAAGAAAAACTAAAAAATGAATACCGTTCGGGATTCAAAAATGAATTAATCAGAATAATAGGGAATAAGAAGTAAGCATAACGTACACTAAAAAAGCGATCAATAATGGTTTTGTCTAACTGTTCTGAAATGAATATTTCAATATAGTCAGATGAAATATAGATATATATGTAGATATATATACCGAAACTTACTTTTTATTTCGATTTTTCTTTTTTTTTTCAGTTGAACAATGTCGAGGAGAACTCTAAAAAATAAATTTTACTAAGAATTCAACGAATCACCTTAGACAGCGACTACACACGAAATGGCCGAGACCGTAAGTTTAACACATATACTCCAATTAAATTATTTAAGATTTGGCCAATGCTTAATATAACTTTTTACTTATATAATAATTTTAAAAAAGTCTATTTTTTCGGTCTTAAAAAATACATATATTTTATATATTCTAACAACACAATGCATTCTACTTGTATACCAAAAATGTTATGTCATATGCAACAGAAACAGAATTTCGTCACAATTGCTTTGAATGAAAAAAAAAAAAATATAATTTCGTTCACCATTTGGTTGCTATAAATTACCGAAGGGATAAAAAAAAGTTGCAGCAGACCCGTTAAACACTTAATCATTAAAACAACACTTCCGGCAGCCTTTTTTTAAACATTATATAAATACCGTTTTTAGGTCTTAATACAATTTCTACTCTAAATGATATATCACTGTTCGCCGAATCTGTCAATAACAATTCAAATTTCTCCAATATTTTAATAATCATCGTCTTCATAACAATTAGAGCAAATCTTCGACCAATACAAACACGTGGATAACCCGAAAATGGTAAAAAACTAAATGGGGGTATTGACATAATAGCTTCATGGGAAAATCGTTCTGGCCAGAATTGTTCAGGTTCATCAAAATATTCTGCATCATGAGCCATTCCATCTAAACTAAGCCATATATCTACACCGGGCTCGTACGTATGTTGTCCGATTTTAGTGCGACAAGTAGTGTGTCTTCCGGTAGTAACCACCGGTGAATAGACACGTAAACTTTCTTTAATAAACATATCCAAATATTTGTATTTGTACAAAACCTCCAAGTGTTCTCCATGCTTGCAATCCCGTTTGATTTTCTGAATTTCTTCAAAGACTTTCTGTTGTTCTTTGGGATATTTTGCCAAAGCATATAAGGCAAAAGTTAAGCCTGTCGATGTGGTATCAGCTCCCTAGTAATAAATTGCAAATCATTTAATAAATTAAGATTTGTTATCTTTTGGGAAAAGAAAAAATTAAGTACCGCCAGCAGAAGGGTGTCTATTTCATCTCTAATATCCTTGTCAGTGAAACCTAAACCATCTGAAGATGCTTTTATTAAAATATCCAAAAGTATTTCACATGTTTCGTCTTTTTTTACGGATAAGAATTGTTTACGTTTTTGTATAACACGATCCATGGTATCATGTACAATTTGTATGGACTTGTTGAAATCCCGACCCATAGGAGTCATTTTGTAAATAAACTCCGAAAAGAGAAGAGGGTTTATCATGCGTTGAAAGGACAATTTGTTGATTCTAAAATAATAAAGTGGTGTCAGTATATCTCAGAATTCGACTACAAAACTCATACCTATGAATAGCTTGAACGTAAGAAGAATTATTTCCAAGTTGAATTTGTAAATTTTCACCCATAAACGTATCTGAAACAAATCAAGGCTGGTTTTAATATAAATTTCAAGCTCACTGTATGAGTTTTGTATTGTGATTCTTCTCTACTTACCGACTATTGTGTCTACAACACAATTAAAGATGTCTTCCGTTACATCTGAGACGTTGTTTTCAAGTTTGTTTAAATTCTGTACGAAAATGTTACTGTGAAAGTTAATTTTTTCTTGCATACTTTTTAATATGTTAGAATGAAAAGCTGGCTCTAGAAAGCGGCGATGTTGCTCCCACTGTTTACCTGTTAACATAAAGTTTATAAATGCAGCTTTTTCATTTTATTTTTAACTTATAAAATAGTTAAATATGAACAAATGTTTAGACCGTAAAACCAGAAATCAGAAATGTTGACAGAAATAGAAATTAATGTTCGATCAACTCTAATTTTGATACTAATCAGGAAAACTAACCTTTTGTAAGCTCTAACTACTTTTTATGGACGAAACTAGGGGAGTAATGAGTATAAAAATGACTTTCTTCTCCTTTTGAAGAATTCTAATTATTCTACCTTAGCTTATTAATTACAATCCTACCAATTCCCAAAGAGGTAACTTCAAAAAACGAAAAACTGGTTTTTCTGCCCACTCTAATCAACATACTTACCATTACGCATAAACAAGCTGTTACCAAATATTGGTACTAAAAAGTGAAACACGGAAGGTTTTATTAGCGTTGGATTAGTAAGAGCTTCGCGCGTTTCTTCTGGTGTATGTAAAAATACCCATAATTTTGGACCCAACCATATACGAAACGTTTTACCGTACTGTTTGCGTAGATCCCGCAAGGTGGAAAGGATTTCTATTAATGCACAAGTGTTCAGGTTCTTAATTACTTCAAGTATATTTCTAATTGACAATTAATTTTTATTTACTGTCTGGTTGTAATTTAGGCACTATATGAATGCTGCCTATTAAAGGGATAGACCAAGGTCCGGGTATTTTGTAGCTAGATATATATGTTAAAATCCATTTTCTTAACGCCCAACTAATAAGAAATATTGTAAAAAACTCCAAAATGAAAGACATTTTCTAATCGCGAAATCTTCTCTTTTAAACAATTCGTTTAATACTGAATTGTTTTCAGTTTTTTCAACTAAAATAAAAAGCTTTTAGTAAATCAAGTTCGACCATTTCATGTGCTGCTACTGAGATCTTGTTTCAATCGTGTAAAAATCCAAATTTTACAAAATGAAAATTTTAATTTGTAGATTAAACACGGTCAGAAAATAATTTTACATAAAATCCAAACGTTGAATCTTTCTCTTCATTCTTCTTATTTGGTAGATGCAAATATCTGTACAAATTTAATGGACTGTCTAGTACAGTAGGGTGGAATAAAAAAATATTTTATTACAGTAATTGCGTTGATAAGAGCCCCGAGTGTACAGAGCGATAAAGTATAATCATTTTGTGGTTTCATTCACATTAATGAATTGGAAGAACGACTCTCGTTTATTTTATGGCTAATTTTTGACGAGAATCGTTTACATTTAATTGGCGTCAGATATTCACTGTATTTAAGATATGGCCTAAGCCAAATATGGTTTTTTTCTTGTTGTAAATATTTTCAAAACCCAATAACTTTCGAAAACACGTTTGGCTGTCAAAAAATTTCTTTTAAGAAGTATTTATAAATAAAACAACGCTTTTAAAGAGAGATTTAATTAATTTAAAAGACTGAAAATTCCAAAAAATCCAATTTCATAAACAAATATGTAATTACCAATTGAGCATTCTACAACACTTCCGTTGGTCTTTTTTTATATTCTATATAAATATCGCATTTAGGTCTTAATACCATTTCTACCCTAAGCAATATTTCATCAAGGGGGGGATCATGCAATAGTAATTCGAAATTCTCTAAAATTTTAATAATCATTGTCTTCATAATAATTAAAGCGAATTTGCGTCCAATACAAGTACGTGGACCAACCGCAAATACTAAATAGCTAAATTGTGATGTTGCTGTAATCGTCTCTTGGGCAAATCGTTCTGGCCGAAATTGTTCAGGATCCTCAAAATACGCCGGATCGTGGGCTATACCGTATAAATTCAGCCATAAATCAACACCTGGCTCGTACGTATGTTGTCCGATTTTGGTGCGGCAAGTAGTTCGCCGCCCAGTTATTACTATCGCCGCATAAACTCGTAAACTCTCTTTGATAAACATATCCAAATATTCGTAGTTTTGCAAAACCTTCAAATGTTCCCCATCTGAGCACTCACTCTTGACTTTTTTAATTTCCTGAAACACTTTATATTGTTCCTTGGGATATTTTGCCAAAGCATATAGGGCAAAAGATAAGGCTGATGATGTTGTATCAACTCCCTGGAATTAAATTGGAAAAGTTTAAAGTACGGATCATTTTTTCTTAAATAAAATTTTAATAATTTTGTAATGTTTAAAAAAAAAAAGTTACCGCAAACAAAAGAGCGTCAATTTCTTGTCTAATGTCTTCCTCAGTAAAACCCGAACCGTCTGTTGATGCTTTTATTAAAATATCCAAAAGTATTTCACATGTATCATCATTTTGCGTGGACAAGAAGTCTTTGCGTTTTTGTATTATACGTTCCGTAGTATCATAAACTATTTTTAGCGCCTTATTCAAATCCCGAGCCATAGGAGTGATTTTGTAGATAAAATCCGGAAAGAGGAGAGGGTTCATCATGCGTTGAAAGAACAATTCGTTGATTCTAAATTAATAACATAAATATGTGTTCATATGTATGAGATATCGACTATAATCTATCGCTATAGCCAACCTGTGAATAGCATGAACATAAGCAGAATTATTTCCCAGTTGAATTTGTACATTTTCACCTGTGAACGTATCTGAAAAAATTCAAGCAAGCTTAGAAATGTATCCTATAAGCAGAAAAGTGAACTTTTTATACCTATTATCATATCGATTACGTAGTTGAACAAGTCTTTAGTTACGTGCAAAACCTTATTTTCATTTCTACTTAAATTCTGAATGAAAATTTCACTATGAAGTGCCATTTTCTCCTGCGCTAATTTTAAAGCCTTGATATTAAATGAAGGGTTTAATAAATGGCGCTGTTGTTCCCACTCTTTACCTGTAAAAATGTAATAATTCAAAAATTGATTAAACTCCTAACATGGATAAGGTATATTTTTAATTCTTACCATTTTTCATGACCAAAGTGTCATCAAATATTGGACCCATAAAATGATATACTTGAGGTTTTACTAGAGTTGGATTATTGAGAGCTTCGCGCGTTTCTTCTGGTGTATGTAAAAATACCCATAATTTTGGACCCAACCATATACGAAACGTTTTACCGTACTGTTTGCGTAGATCCCGCAAGGTGGAAAGGATTTCTATTAATGCACAAGTGTTCAGGTTCTTAATTACTTCACGTGTATTTCTAATGAGAATTAATTTTTATTTACTGTCTGGTTGTAAATTAGGCATCGTTTGAATGCTGCCTATTAAAGGTATAGACCAAGGTCCGGGTATTTTGTAACTGGTTATATATCTTAAAATCCATTTTCTTAACGCCCAATAAATAAGAAATGTTATAAAAAGCACAACAATCACTGACATTCCTCAATTTTCTTCTTTTGATATAAACGTTTAAACAATTCCTGTAGTACTGAATTGATTTCTGCTTTTCTGTTCCTTATATTTAAAAATTCCTGTTATGCAAATTGATAATTGATAAAATAAATAAATATGTATGTGTATATAAACATTTTTATATATATTTACATTTTTGCATTTTGGTCACTCATTCAGTTGAACATGAAATTGCGATAATTTAGAACACTCTAAACTTCAATTCAACTGTTATAGAAATACATTTACAAATCTGCATACCCACCCTATACTCGTACAATCATAAAGGTCATTATACTCTATATCTGCTCTGCCTTGCTAAGAAAGTCGAAATGTTGTCACAGGAAAGTCTTCTGGCATAGATGAGTTAATTATAAGTGTGGAGACTAAATTTGAACTGGAAATGGCAATTTTTTTTGGCATATATATAGATTTTTGTGGATTGTGGGTGTGGCTCTAGAACGATTTTGCCCATTTTAGATAGCGATCTGCGGCAAAAACTAAAAGTGTCTGTACAATATCTCAAATATTACTCCCGTGAGAACTCAGATACTTATCAAAAATATATATACTTTGTACGGCTTTAGATAGGTCAGGTAGGTTGCAAAATTAGTGGAGGATATAAAAACAAAAACATTTTTGTTACAAAATTATTTATAGAATTATATTGCGTATAAAAACATAATCAGAATATTTCGTCAATTTATTTCGCTAATATTAAAATCAACTTATTTAAATTTGAGACCCGTTCTTATCAAAAACCGAAATGCATTTTATTGTATAAGAATTTAATGAAAAATAAATTTATTCAATGAAATGTGTCCATTATATTTGTCAGCTTTAATTATAAAATGAATAAGAGCCATCAGTTTGACAGTGCTACACTGAGACCACAGCTCGTTCTAGCCTCTACCCCTTAAATGTCTGAGTGTGGAATACATTCTCCTTGACACGTAGTATAGCAAAATCTGGAAGAAAAGCAGCTTTTATACCCACCATGACCGCACAAAACGATAAAGTTTACTAACTATACATGTTCAAGTGTCCATGTCTAGATCTATTTTTTATTTTGATGCTGATCAATTGTATTTGATTCTTTAGGGGTGTTGTAAACGGAATAACAAACTTAGTATGCTCCTAATTTATGTAGGAATATATGGTTTAAAAGCTAACTCATCTCTTGGACCAACCACAAGTTTTTTAGTAATCTTGTGAGTTACCAGACTAACGATAGATGAGTTCAGTCTTTTCATCACAGAAAACCTTTTTATCTAAGCCCACTTTTTTACCGAAAGGGGTGCACTTTTACGTATTCACTTTTACGTACTATTGTCATAGGAGGCACTACTATAACATCAGTTGAGTCAACAAAATCATTCCTAAGACAAATAATTGTTCTTCTCACAGTCCTTTTCACAAATACATGATTTCTTCATAGAAAATAAATGCCTATGAATCCATTCACAGTATATATTTCATTATATTTATTTTACAATTTAACAATTTTTCAAACTTATCGTATTACATGCTACTACACTATTTTGTCTGTTTAATCTGTGGGTTAAATTTCGGTGCGTTTGATTTTCTCAATTGGTTTAAAGCACTTGCTCTACTCCATATACTCATGTATTCATATATGTATGTATATACAATATATAACATTCACTATGATAACTACTTGTATGAATTAAAAGCGTAATTATTTGTCATCAGGCATCCTGGCACTCTGATACGTTTGCTTTTGGTTTAATTAATAATATAATATTTTTAACAATTTTTTTTTTTTTCAATTCTACTTATATATATGTAAATGGGTTAGAAGCCAATATTGGAAATATTGATGAATAATGTTTGATTTTTTTAACTTTTATTTTTTGGATTTATACGATTATTGGCTTCTGCACCACTATTATAATAATATAAATTTTTCCAAAAAAAAAACTTACTCATCCTTTATATAATTTGTTATTAAATTATAATGTGATTAAAGATAAAGTAATTAAAACTCTTGCATATTCATTGGGGTTCATATTATTTTGTACATCCCCTGTACATACGGAACTTCTACATTATGTGATTAATGTGAATACTGAATAAAAACGGTACTCTCCATATAAACTGGCCCCGTGCTTATCAGAGTTTGATACAACTAGTCTTTGTTAAAAATTAATTAAGAAATTTTTTTTTTTTTTTAAGTTAAATTTTATTAACGTTTTATGAGAATAGTAAAATTAATAATTGATGAAAAACTTAAATAATAAAAAAATAAATAAAAAAAATATAAATGATTTAAAAAATTATTTTTAAACTTTAAATAAATATGAACTTTTAAAAAAAATTAAAAATGAAAATTTTTAATATACTTTTTTTATTTAAAGTATATATTTTTTTATTTACATTTAAAAATATGTTTTTCTAATAATTATAAATTTTATTTTCCTTTTTGTTCTGTTTACTGTTAATCTAGTTGTAAAATAATTAATAATTACAATGTTTTTAATAATAATAATAAAAATAATTACAAACAAATTTGACAAAATATATATATTTATGACAATAATTATTTTGTCCAAATAATTTTATATAATACAATTTAAAAAAGAAACAATAATTAATAATTACTAATTGAAAAATTAAGAAGACATCACTAATTAATGTGGAACTACTCACACCTAACACATTTTTTTTTTTTTTAATTAATATTTTATTTACAAATCACAATCAATTAAAGGTTTTTTTTTATTTACCCACTATTCCCGAATTTTTGGAAAAATTGGTGTTCCTACGAATAATTAATATTTCTCTTAGATTGCATTTCATATACACATACATGGACACAACAATTTTATAACAAATATGAAATGCTTACAATATTAAGGATTTAATAATTAAATAATTTGTGTGCGTCCGTTGTTGTTCACATTATATCCATTTTCAAATAATCTTTTATTAGTGAGATCATATGTTTTTAATAAAACAAAATTGCAATGAATGTCAAATTTTCAAGATGCGTTATTTAACAAATCGATATATTTTCATTAATGTTTAACAAAGTCAGGAAGACTGAATAATATTGAAGTAGTATTTAGAAAATTTTGTCACTTTTTGGCCAACCAGCGATTGTACAGAAAATATGTGGTGCAGCCTTATAATTAAAGGTAGCAAAAGCAACAACTACAAGATTCATAACGGCCTCAATCGTAGTAGTGTGAAATGTAAGGAAGAAGATTAATCAGAATCCTGCCAATTGAATATGTTGATGATTCGCTTGTAATTGTTATTCGTATGTTTGAGAAATTCGTTGCGTTAAAATGTTGTTTGTGTTGCAGTTATTGTTGTTGTTTTATAGTTGTGTTGCTAACATTATTTTTGGTGTTGTTAATGATGCGAATATAACTTTTTGATGGACGCCACCTTTAGTCTGAGAACATCATCTATTCAAATTGTTTATAAAATTTTTGCCCGCCTTGATTGAAGCCAACATTGACATTTCCATAAAATTCTATTTATGCTTATTTTTACACAGTAACACCTCAGGTAGCCATGGTTCACGCTGCTGGTGTTATTGTTTTTATTGATTTATTTATTTATTTTTTCTTATTGCTCTGTTTACGTTTTTAATTGATTTTTCTGTGTTAACTTAAAATACAATTAACAAAAAATTGTTTATTGGTGGTGTTGCTGTGGTTCTTTACATTATTTCTGTATAATATTATTTTCAATTTTTACATGTTACCATCATGTATATATCATCAAAACCCATAAGCAGAATTTTTCCTTCATGTCCATGTCATTTGTTTGGGTTTTTTCATATTTCATCAAACTTTATACAAAAGTTTTTCAAATATGAGTTGTTGTTTTTGTTATTGTTGTTGTTTTCATTTTAATAAATCTTTATCACTTTTAATTGTTGTTATTGTTATTATTGTTTTTCTATATTGTATGGTATCTCTCCTCCTTGTCCCACATTAACTCACTTAATATTTGTATATTCGCGCCCAACCTGTATGCATTGTTCTTCGGCCCGTTTCCGTTGTATGAGTGTTTGTATATAATGTTGAACAGCATAATAAACAAATTTATATTGTGCTTCTGTTTGTACTAAACCAGAACGTTGTGAACGTACCATTTGTATTGTGCGTTGTATATCGATTTCAGTATCCAAACCTAAAAACAAAACAATTAAAAAAAAAAAACGATTTTTAAAAATATTTAAAAAATATTTTTACAAAAGAATTACAAAAAAAAATTGCTACAAATTGAGTTTACTATTGCGCCCACGTATCAAAATGTTATACTTTTACTATAAATTGGGAAGAAAGGGATCTCAAAACAATTTTTGAGTGAACAACTGCTTAAAATTGATTGTTTTTTTACTTTTCTACAATTTTGTTACGTTATTCTTGTTTACATTACAAAGTAAGTTACAAACCCCCGATTTAAGTACTTCAAAATTTAGAATGAATCAGACGATTTTTAAAATCTCCTCAAGGTGATAATCGCGCTTACTGCTACTACTTCAAAGGTGTTTATGTAATCATAACTTTTTGTTACTTACCATGTCTGTCAATCTGATCAAGAATCATATCAATCACAATAAAGGTACCCGTACGACCAATGCCCGCCGAGCAGTGCACACATATTGGTCCCTGGATTGAAAAATTTTTAAAAAATTAATATTAAAAAAAAACAGAAAAATAATCCTAATCGGTTATATATGCCCGACCATGTAATATTATACACCACCATGGCAAAAATATGGTTTTTAAGCTATTCAACGAACCCATTTTTTAACTGAATGAGTCTAATCCATATTTCTATAGAACCACTTTAATAAAGGCGATCCCTTCGTCCTTAGCCCCAAAGGTATCACTGTGCTAAATTTCATCAATAAATCTATAAAAAAGCAACCGACAGACAGACGAACATGTTTAAACCAATTCAGATTTTGATTTTGAATCAATCGGTATGATTGAAGAGTCTGTTAACTCTTACAAACCGCATAAATTGTACCAGTTTGTGTGGTGCAAGATATTAAAAATATTTAACAAAATTAAAAAAAAAAATTTACAACGAAACTTACAGGTTTCTCGCCTGCCTGAGTTAATTGACTTTGTTTGGTGTTAACATCTTGCAGGAAATTCAATACGCAGCCGGGATCAGTGGGAACACCATGATCGGGCCACACTTGAAAATGATAGTGAAAGATACGCCGCTCAGGCTGATCACGCCACGAAAACAGAAATTCTCTTAATGTGTAATCACGCAAAGTGGAATTTTCCGAGACACACGTGACTTTAGCGGCACCAAAATGTTTCGTTTGGCCCTCATCTGGCCAATATTTAGCACATTTATTTTTTTCACGTTCAAATTCTTTGGTAGTCATCACAATTACACGGGTATTCTCCTGCCAAATCATATTCCAAAAGTCTGTAACAGTATTGGCCAAACAGCCTTGCGTTGCTATATAAGTTTTGAACATGTCACGCTCAGCGGAATCACTACTGCTTAGTTTTTTGTGCAATACATTTGTACCCAAAGATGGACGACTGCCAGCAGCACAACCATTACTGACTGAAGGCCCCACACCATTTGCATGATGATGATGATGTTGATGATGATTACTATTCGTTAACGATTCACTGCGTTTATGTTTATTAAGATTATCCGACTTTTTACTGCACGTTACACAATTGCTGTAAGGCATGGTGGCCGTTTTTACAGCACACTGTACACAGGTTTTATTCAATATCTGACAGTTGGGACAATTCTTTTGAATTTGGGCAGCTGTACAAGCGGGACAGGAAGATACCATAGCATTTAAGCTTTCCTGGGATGAATTCATATCACCACGATTTTGTTCGCCATCGGTGGGTAAACGTATATAATTGGCATTTATATACTCAGCGCCGGATACACTATGATCCACATCCATTAATTTGACACGTGTATGATCATCTGAAAAAGAATTTTTATATATATTAAGTTAAGATTAGCAATCGATCGATCAGTATACTTACAAGGCAATATATTGCGATAACGATTCTTGTTACGATTTTCCAATTTATAACCTTCATTTCTAGAAAAGATATCACGGCTGCCTTGTTGTAAAGCTTCAAACTCCTCCCAGAAACCACCCTATGGGAGAAAAGCACAAAAAGATGTTAGTTCTAGACTTGTAACAAAAATAAAACGTCTTGCTTAGCTTAGACAATAGACGCTGAGAATCCTAGGTTATCCCTGATAATTTCAAAATCCTAGATTAATACATAAGCGCAATGGCCTACCACAAACCAACTTCTTTGAATAAATTATTTAAAAATTTATATAAACTTTAAAATGCTTTTTTTTTTTTAATATCAAGCTGTGCAGGGTCCATCTATAATCTAATATTTATAAACGAATCATCATAGACTTCATGTAGGGTATAAATATATACTTTTCTGTACATCAATGTTTCAGTTGTTACGCCTATAATATAAAATAATTCAGTTTTCATAGAAACGAACGCAAAAAAAGCAAATAAAAAAACAACAAAACAACAAAAAGAGAAAACGCCTAATAAACTTGACACTTAAGGTCACAATTTACATTTATTGACAAATAAACTTATTAGAATTATTGTATAATTGACACAATCTACTAACTAATGTCATTGTCTATAAGTGTGTTCAATAACCAATCAACCACTTACTCACCTTAACCAATTGCTCGACACGAGCATTAATGCCAGCAGCTGTTATGCGTGTAGCATTAAAAGGCTGCCTTAAATGTACAACCGTACCGCAGGTCTCTACCATTGGGTTACGTTTATAATGTTCAATCAATTCAGATAATGTGTTGAAAGGTTCACCACCTCCCACATCATATTTATTGTCCTATGAAATAAATAAAAAAAACATTGAAATAAATAAATATCGTAGATGTAAATAAAGCTTAAGTACTCAGACTTGAATTATAAATAAAGAGGTGTCGTGTAGTTTGCATAGTCGGTGTACATGTGCAATTCAAAATCGAATATTTTGCAAATCCAGATCAGTTTTATTATATTTCCAAGTTCGTGTAAACTTCCTAATGAAAGACTCTTTGAAAATTCTAAACTCTCAAGAGGAAAGTGGACCATTTAGTATCGAATTCCACACCCACAAAAATCTCTCACAAATTTCTTTAAATAGCTTTCACATCGATGTACTTTGAGGGTGTCTTTTCATGCCCACTATTCACAAGAGAATAATTTTCCCTTAATTTCCAGTAAATTTAAGAAAAAAAGAGTCGTAATTGTATAAATGCCACGCCTATAATTTGTTTGTTTACTCATGCCCTAAAGTAGTAGCAATACCTGTGCTACCTCTGACAATTTTTGTTTTCTTTTTTGAACTCAATTATCAATCGTATGGATTTTTAGTAAACACGCTCATTTAGCTCTTGTTTATATTTGTGGCTATTGTTTTTTTTTTTTATTGTTGTTATTATTTTTTTTAAACATATTTTATGGCTACGTATTATTGCTTCTATATTGTTGTTGTTGTTGCTGTTGTTGTTATACGTTTAACACGATAATTGTAATGAGCGAATAATTTGTGTGTAATTTGTATGAACAGCTCAAGGTCAATGGTAAAAAAATAACAAGGAAAAACAGCAAAAATTATAATCAATTATTGTTGTTATTATTTTTTGCTATTTTTCCTTTTTCCATTTCTTTGATTTATTATTATTACACTTATGGTCATAACTTTTTCTTACGACGTCTTACCTGCCAACGTATCATGACGTGAGTTACTTTATCATCCGTACGCACAGATAAAACAAAATCACCAGGTTTTGATTGGGATTCACGTACCAAAAATGAACCATTCTTGCCACGATCCAATAATAATTTCTCACATTCTTTACCAGAAAGATTGCCGTGAAACCATCTAAAACAAATCAAAAAAAAAATCATATTTATTTATAATTTTTAATAATCTTTTTTCTACTATACTTTTAAGTAATTGTTTTATTTGGTTTCTCCACTTAATTTTATTTCAAATTTGTATCTCGCTGTAGTTGGCTGTTGTAATATCAATTGCGTACTAACTAAATATTTGCCTTTCTTGACTTTTCTACTACAGCAGCTGTTAATGCAAATTTTCAATGGAACAGGACAAAAGCTTTTATTCACTTCCCTAATAACCCCGCCACAAAATCAACATCAAAATCAAGAGTCGCTTCTATCCTCCACTTAACTTATCAGACACTGTTATTATTGAACCTTTAGCTTTTCTTACTTGTTGGATACTGAAACCTTTGCACACAACTTTTTTACTGTACACTTGCTTGGCTTTATTGCTCTATTACTACAGTAGTTAAGAGATAATTCAATATTTTGATGTAAAGAGTTTAACTGTTATGGATACACTTAAAGCTTATCTGTATGGGGGCAAGCATATATTGAAAGCTTTCAGTACAACCACGTGCTTGTATTGATTCATTTGCCCCCATCTCTTTATCTCTCTGTCTCTCTGTGGACTTGGAAATATGGAATATATTGAACTAACAAACGCAAAGTGATGACAACGCGTATCGTGTATAATAGATTAACAATTAAGAACATATTAATAAAACAGATCTTCATATTATCGCTAGTTTACTATCATGTCTGAGTTTGGTATTCACATTAAGCTAGATCTCGGTAAAATGACTTGCTAGACTTTGAATCTCTCCGAACTTTTCGACACTAAATATTTGTTATTTTATGTACGTAGGATGGATAATATTAACGGACGAATATCGCCAGATATATTGAGATTTTCATGTTGATTAAAAGTAAGGTGATGACTTTGTAACGCCTCCTCTGTGTATTTTAAACGGCTTAACAAATTTTTCATATAGCATAGTGATGCAAGAATACTAGATTTGCTATTTCGTTTGCAACACCCAGATGCAGACGTTGGGAACCCAGCAAAATATCAAAATCTGAATCGTTCTCGACATATTTGTCCGTATATCCGTCTGTTATTGGCACTCTCAAAGCCGTAATTTTTGTACAGACATTACTACTTAGTGTACACGGTTCACTTAAAGTTCGGTTTTTAATATGTAAACCTTCCATTGAGGCGACAGAAATGGGCGCTATCTAATTTACAAAAAAATTATCATTAGAGGAGTTTTTTACTTTTTCTTTTTGAAAGAGATTTAATTTCCTTTACACAAAATTTATATTGGGTGATATAAGACTTGTTGTCAGGTATATTTTTCAGGTTATTTAAAGCCGTTAGTACTAAACCCAAAAAAATATTAAAAGCGTGACCTACAGAAGCAAAAATTGCACGTTTCTTGTGGTTTATGAAAATGTTTTATATACTTAAAGATAATTTTTAACAGTAGCGTTAATTAAGTTTTAGATTAACTCGTTTTTTCGTTACAATAATAAACTAAAACACAATTCAAGTTGTATGCAAAAAAAAAAGAAAAACATGTATAAACGGGGCGGTTGTTGTTTAAGTAATTGACACTAAACAAGGACACTTAAATAACAATAACTGCAATGACAACGACAACAACAACAACAACAACAACAAAATATTACAATCATCATACATAATAAAGATCAGTTCCGCTGCGAAAGTTTAATGCAACAATTAATGTAACCGGGTTTTTATCGTTGTGTATAAATTATCAAAGATCGGCGCTCTATATGAAAACCATATACAGTTAAGATTTGAAGGTAAATTAATTACTCATTGCAATAGCCTACACAAGTACTTAATAATTTATTGTGAAAATAAAATATTTGAAGCATTTAATGAAAATAAAATAAAAATATTTTTATTAAATCCTTCAAATGTCAAAATGATTACAACACCCAGATGGAAACGTCAAAGACCTCATAAAATATTTATATTTTGAATCATATAAAAGATAGATTTCAAACTTGTCAAAACGTTGGTAATCTAATCCTGTTAAATGATAATGAATTTAGGCGACATCGTACGGTACAAAAACAAAACAAAAAACATTTATAAAAATAAAATGAAAAATATAATTATTTTATATATTTTTGTAAATTAATAACTTTAAAAATTTTATAATTAAATAATTACACAGGCTCTGCTACAAGGCATTAGTTTACCTTTAAATCTTAACTGTATGTGGTTACTATCGACAGATGATTACTAACGACCATTTTTCAAATATAAATATTATGATTGTGGTGTGTTGTGTTTAATCCTTAATTGCATCAACATTTAATCTCATTATTTATATTAATACTTTATAAATAGCCACAGGCAGACTCTGCGAAGCAGACTGTACGTTTTTGCATCATTACTTATGTTTTTTTATAAAGCACCAAAAAAAAAAAAAAAGAGTTATAAAATTAATTAATCATTTATACCAACAACAAAAACACAACCAGTTAATATTACTAATGGTTGTTAACATACACACATATGCACATAATGCCATGAAAAGGAAGGAATAGTAGAAAAATATTTGGTTTAGGTCAAATCTTGTATACCCACCAACTAGGGAGACATCACAATACAAGTTGTGATGCTTGGCATTGTATTGTGAAAGGGGGCTGACCTTCTTTCAGTTTTTGGGCGTAACCTTTGACCGATCGCAATAACAACCTACACAGACGAACCACTAACGAAATCCAAGTTAGTATCGCTCAATTTTTACTACCAGAAAAATCTTTTCCACAGACGGACATACCGACAGATGTAGCAAAATAGAGATTTTAAGTTTCATTCCAATCAAAAATAAAAATTCTGTGTGTCACAAACGTTTTGATCAAGTAAGTTTACCTTCGACCTGAAGATGGTCGCTTCACGACAATATGTTAGAAAGAGAGACGATCGTAAGTTGTTAATTGAAAGCCATAAAAACGGTTGATTGATAAAAACGTGATGCGACAAATGAACTTGAAAATGAAAGTTTCATAAATAATTGATTTTGCTAAACAAACACTCATTTCATAATTAACATAAGTACCGACTTTTAACCTCGAAATGTGTAAATTTCTATTTAAAAATACAATAAACACGATACATTGGACAGATGGACATATGCTTTTAAAGCTTGACAGGTAGATAAGCCTGCATAGATTAATTAGTATGGTTTACATTTTTATAACCATCATCATAATGATGTGCATGAGCCACACCCCCAAAAGTATATATATTCTTATAACCAACATTTACTGATACGGAGACAAATTATAGGATAAATTTTATTCACCAAACACAAAATTACTATATAAGCTCAAGAACAAAGTACTTGATTTCAAAAATTAATCATTCCTTTAAATGAGAGATGCCTTGCGAATAAATTTTTCATCTTTAATTAGAAAATGTTAATAATTTTGTAAAATCAATTACAACAGCTTTGAGGACATATCGTTTTTAACGAACATTAAAGTACTAGTCACCTTGAAGTTCGATTACTTCATAAAGTCTGTTTTTTTTCTAAATTATAATTACGAGCCCACTTTTGATCGATCGAAATATGAATTTGTTGTGTAATTGACAACTTTTGGAATTAAGTTGACCATCACTGAAGTATATGTACTTTGAAATGGTTTAATGCGAGTTAAAGAGTTTTAGGAAATTGTGTTTACAACACTTGTGCTGAATCATTCAACAAATCGGCTGTTTACATATGCGTTTACAAACTTGAAACATTACTAACATTGTTTTCGTTAATATTAATGTGTTTTTATTCAATTTATTTTTTATTTTTTTGGTGTTTATTTATTAGCAATATTTTTTCTTATAAATATTCATTATTAAACTGTACATATTAATTAATAAGTAGTCTTTTCAATCTCCTCCCCCATTTATTTACCTATAATATGATCATAAATCAGTTCACTATTGCAGTCGTATGAGTATTATTATTATCAATTAATTTAAAAATTCCATTACAAGCGCTATAAAAAAAAAAACAAAATTGAGAGAAACTCTTTTCCTAAAAATAAGGAAATTAATAATAATTGAATTTGACTTGAAGGAGATAAGTCTGTAATATGTTTATTTTTCAATTCTTAATGAGCTTAAGATGCAAGTTGTTTTAAAGTACAATTTTCTAAATGGTCATGATACCCACCCTGCATAAGATAGGGGTATACTAAGTTTGTCATTCCATTTACAATACCCAAAAGGAGTATCCTACACATCTTACAAAGTATATATATTCTTGATCAGCATCAAAAGCTCAGTCGATCTAGACATATATGTCTATGTGTCTTTCTGTTGTTGGACGTAAAATTTTGAGATATTAAGCTGAAATTTTGTACATTTTTAGTTTTTAAACGCACATTGCTATTTAAAATGGTCAAAATCGGTCAAAAGCCACGCCCACAATCCACAAAAATCTCTTTATCTGCCACAAAAATTGATGTATCAAGTTAAAATTTGGTGTTCATATTTACGATTAACTTATCAATGGATATGCCAAAAATGGGCGTGGTTGGAAAACAGATACGCCCACAATTGACTGCAAATTAAATGCACATATTTATAGCTATTCCCTTTACCGATTTGCCAAAATATGGCATGGTCGGATAACAGACACGCTCATAATTTACAAAAAACCATATTCACCTAAAACTAAACTTTCCAGCTAATATGTAATACACTAAATATATATATATATATATCTGCCACGCCCACCGTTGTAAAAGTGAACGGTATTTAAGATTTGTCCTAAGCCAAATTTAGTTGTTTTTTACTTGTTTAGATTTATGTTTAATATTTCCCCCGTACACTTAATATACTGTCCAGAAGGACTATATCTGTAAATAAATAATAAAACCACCTGTAAATTCATCTAATATAAAATATTCACATTTGAAATGTTTATTTATCTATTCAACTACATATTTGAAAATATTTGTTTATTGTTTATAATCGCAATAAAATAACAACTAATGAATA
Source organism: Ornithomya fringillina (assembly GCA_963978525.1). NCBI lineage: Eukaryota > Metazoa > Arthropoda > Insecta > Diptera > Hippoboscidae > Ornithomya > Ornithomya fringillina. The sequence goes on from OZ021693.1 coordinate 23,597,523, forward strand.
TGTGCAACAAATTCTAAAGTGCATCCATTTCAAGGTGAACATTGTGTGAAAATTCAATTTAGTCACTCGAATGACAACTTTGTATACATTTCAGATTTTGAATATATATGAGTTTTTTCAGCTCCTTCAATCTTAAGGCTTATTAGTGGAATAAATTGGACTGAACTTAAAGCAAACATTGCTTTACTTGGTTGTGGAATCAAGTGGTGGGGATTTGACTGACTATAAGGATATAAATCGATTTTTATACTACTTTACAGTGTAGGGTATAAACAGTATACTTGCGCATGCGTATAGAACAAGAACCGTTTAAATATTTAATTTATTATTTAGTAACAGTTTATACTGAGTAAACACAACACCAACGCAACTTGTGTTTTTTTTTCTCTTTGTCTCCACTACAATAAGACAGTAAGTCTGTCCAATTAAACAGGTTAAAATAATTTATGGCACTGTTGTTGTTGTTGTTATTATTGCCATGATCTTAATTTAGTGTACTTTAATAAATAAAAAGTTTTTTTTTTTTTTTTAGTGTAACAGGAAGAAAAATTGACTTTTTTTTCTATTTACTGAGGCACACATACACACACGCATATAAGCTCTTAACAGTTTTGTTTTGCAATTGTCAATAATTACCGGTTACAACTTAACTTGAAACTGTCCATTTTGTCTTCCTAACCCAACACTAACAACTAATTGCGTGATGCGTTTTTTTTGCTTTTGTTTTAATAGAAAAAAAAAAATATTTTAAGTAACAATAAATTTTGCACACAAAAATTAATGACAGGAACAAAACAAGAAAATGCCAAGCAACGCATTATAAAACAGACCACATATTCTTCTTCTTCTTCTTCATTAAATTTTTCATATTGTTTATAGGCAACGCGTTTTTAAAATTCCAATTAACTGCCAAGTAAATATGGCACAAGAAAGGGACAAAAATTATGAATTTCAATTGAATCACTACGTACTACTACGACTAGAATAGATAGACTTATATTTGTTACACCGATTAACTTGTAAATATTTTGGGGATTCTGTTCATCTGCTATGTATTCTTGTAACCAATCCATCCATAAATATTTTTCAAAGACGTTTACATTTGCTTAAATAGAGATTTGGATCTAATAATTCGTTTGTCGGTAATTCTTAGTTTAAGTAAGTACTTTAATAGTTAAAAAAGACTGAATGCTACATGAGGTAATGAGTCTATCAACTGGGAAGAGTCTCAACAAATCTCTCTCTAACCTTAAAAGAAGGTCTAGAAAGTTGAAATTTATTGTATTTGCATTTATGATTAATCCGATCTATGGATTAATCGTATAATAGGCGGGGTTTGACCAGACATACACATGATTTTAAAACAACCCTTTTTAAAAATTTTACGGTACATTATATGTGAAGGTTATTCAAGATTCCGCCTAAGCCATATACAGCTTCTTTTTCACTTATTTTATTTATTTTTTCTAATAAGTTTCTGGTCGTAAAATGTGTAATTATAAATTTTTCTAATGAAATATATATATAAGGGGTTGGCATTATAATTGAAAAATTTCACTTTATGGCTTCTACTTATTCCAGATGTAAATTAATTGATATTAATGTATTCCTTATTAATGATGATGTTATAAATTTTTTATATCTATTTATTTATGATAGAAAATATTGTATAGAAAAGGGGAGGGAAGATTATTTTTATTTCTTATTACTTAAGCAGTAAAAATAGATTTTTTCATCAGTACTGACTCAATTTTCTTCTCTCACTTTTCATCTGATATTCAACAAATTCAATTTGAAACTACTAATGATGGAAAAATGAAAAGCAAATGATTATATACGCCCATTTTGGGCATATACCTCCATTTTATATGAAGGGCATGAACAAATATGAATCTTCCACTTTTTTTTTTTATGTTTTAAGCGGCGCAACAAACCCCAGATAAAATTTCATAATTAAAAATGAAATATTGATACTTTCAAATAATTTTAATAATATAAATATAAATACTTGTTCATAATTATAAACAATAATAACAAGTTATGTAGCTGGAACAAAGTTTGGTTTAAGCTAATTATAAAATACCCTCCAGCTGGATATTTTTGTATAAATTGTAAACTATAAATAAGCCGCATAAATTAACAACAACTCATATTTCTTTCAAAGAAATTATCGATCATTATCGAAAATAATTAAAAATATATAAAAAATCCTGTTTGATTATTTATGTCAACCTCTTTTTTTTTATCATTAACGATTTTTTTTTTACTAATAATAGGTATTTTCCAACCAAAACGGGGAAAGTATTAATGGAGACTTTTTTCAAAAGAATTGAAAAACATCACACTTTGCAAGCATAATATTTTTTTTAATCAATTAATCATTTTAAAATTGATTAATTGATTAAATAATTAATTATTTTTTAACAATCAATAACTTAAACATTGCGTTCAGTCTATGATATAAAAAAAATACATTAAATATAAAATTTCATATAGAATTTTAACATAAGATTTTTTGCTTTCTTTTATGCAATTTTTCGAGTAATTTCACCCATTTTTAAGAAAAACATCTAAATAAACTAAGAATATTGTTAGTAATTTTCGGGTTTGAGGCTTTTATCTTGCCGACCATAAAGAGTAATAGTTTCAACAAAAGACAGACGCCGGGACACGGTCGAATTGACTCGTTCTTTTCTTTTATTTTATATCAAGTATACTTATACGATACAAAAGCCATGATGAACGTAATATACTTTATTTTTATTAAAAATATACATCGAAATTAAGGAAAGGTCTTGAAAAGTTTATAGCTTTCCGTAAATATTTGCATTGAATTCAAGTTCAAAGTCTTTCTTTGTTTTCTTTCTTCTTTAAGGCATCAATTCGTATTGTAATCTGCCAAACGGAAGTCTGAGAACAGGACAATATTTTGCATTCCATTATGTTTGAAGTCTTCCTGACTTTGTTGAAAATGTCAACAACAGACGGACAAACGGACACACATGTTTAGATCGATACAGTTTTTGATACTGATCAAAAATATATATACTTTGTAGGGTCTCTGACGCGAAATGTTATGCGTTGTGTAAAATTGTTCTATGAATAAATAAATATATAAATGGAACAAAATGAGGCAAAACGCAATTTTTTTAATTAAATGGAGTTAAGTAAACAAAATCAGTTAATAATGATAAATATATAAACAAATATGTATATAATCTCTTTTTCTCTCTCTCTCTCTCCCCTTCTCTCCCTCCCTATGTCATCGAGCCTTTGTTATTATTGCTTTTTCTTTATCATTGTTTTAAATAAATATATGAAACAGTATTTACAAAAGAAATTCATTCGTTGATGATAATTTTCTTTAATGTTATGAAGTGATCATGACTGCCCTCAAAATTGTTTCTTATTTAAAGGCTGTATATGCCTTTACTCAACATTTGTTTGATAGAAGGTATACTTGTTCGTCTTCCATTTGATTATAAGATGTTATATTTTTATCTTATTCAGGATGGAATTCGTATTCATTGAATGTTAATGTATTCAAAATATAAAACACAAATGGAACACTTTGCGCAATAATTATGCTTAGCTTAGCTGTCTATATGGCAGATATTTTATTTCAAAGTCATCGGACTTACAAATTTGCTCAAGTTTGAATGAAAGTTAGGCAGCTTTAAATAATATTTAATATTTATGCAGAAATGTTGTTAAACGTTTTAAGAGTTTCGCATTCGTCCGGGTGTCCGTCAACCTATATTTTGCAGTTTTTAAGATATTTTAAGCAAATTTTGTTAAAAAAACATATCTCGTAATAAAATGCTTGATGCTAAGGTTGAACTTTGTCTTAATTTTCTTACAAAAAAAAAAAGAAAAAAATTGCTTATATATCTAAAATGGAACATGTAAAAAGGCCTTCAATGCAATTAAGTTTTCCAAAGAGAATTTTCGCTAACAATTTTCAACTGTTTATCTTCTCTACTTTACAACTGTTATTCAATTTTTATATTAATTAATAAGAATTGAAATTTATATACGCACGATCTTATCCACAAGCGCATACGCTGCATCGCCATTTCCTGAGACAACGCTGGCAACGAGGGCAACCACACCGGATTGCTGGTAGACAATGAAACGGGGGTGGAGGCATTCGATGACAATGGCGATGTTGTTGATGATGAATTTAATGATTCTGTTGATGCTGATGAACTGGCTGATGAGGAGCGTACTTGTAAAGATGAACCATACGATGATGCTGAACCAATACCGGATGAAGGAGAGGTAGACAAATTTAATGTTAAAGCACTTTTCGCCTTTAGCAATGATTGCTCCCTAATGGCTGAATTGTTATGTAAAGATGATGAATATAAATCGGCTTCCTTAAGTGTTTGCCGGCGACTAGGACCACCTCGTATAATAATAGCCAATTCATCGGTTGATAAGCAGGATTTCGTATTATTATTATTTTGTACATTGATTTTGATTTTCTTTTTTTTGGGGACACTGGACGACGTTGCACTGTACGAAGCCGCTATGGCACGTTCATACTCAAAATTGCGACTTGATTGATTGTACTCGTAGGTGGGGGAGGAGGGACTAGAGCTGGTATTGTTGCTTGTTTTGAAATTTTCTTTATTTTTACTCGATTGCACAGCATTCGAGATTTTTAACAAATATTTATTTAGCAACATTTTCTTTTAATTAAAAATCGATACTAGAATTGAAAGTTTTCAGAAAAACTGAAAAAAAAAACACTCTATGTCGTTAATAACGTTGAGAATGTAAGGTTTGGAATGGTTTGGATTTTTTACATGAATAAAAAATTTTCCTTTTTTTTTTTTTTTAATTTGATATTTGAGCACTTTTAACTGTTTAACTGTAATTTACAGTTGTTTTCTTTAAAACGTTTTTTATTTTGTTTCGTAATCTTTATTACTTTCGAGCTGGTTTTGTTAGGATGCCACCTTTTTTATGGCATTCAACACTTTAGCAGTAAATAAATCTTTAGCCTTTTTCTTGTGTTGCAATTGTTGTTGAATGGCAATATTTTGTTGAGCTAACATAAAATGTTCCAACACATACAATGAATACATTATATTTAACCAAAAGTCGATGAATTAGGAAAATTATAGAAAACTCTTCATTGCTTTCAATAGCATGTTGCAACAATGCAGTATGAAAGTGTTTGAAATGTTCAAAATTTTCTTTCAAAAATTATTCAAATAACTTGTTGTTGGCACTTGTTGCCTGGTTGGTTGGTTCCTTGCGGTTCGTTAAAGATTTTTATTTTCAACTGTTAAACATACATAAAAATACACGAAAAATAAATTGAATTTTATACAGCTCACGAAACGTTTATATCGATAGTTTTTCTTCTTTTTTTATTATTATTATTATTATTTTGATAATTGTTAAGCGCACTTTTAAAAATGTGGTTTGCACCTGTTGTCTGATAAACGACGACTGTCTGTGGCTGTCTATGAATTAATAGGTAAAAAATAAAAACCCATATACTACAACACACATTTACATATTTATATTTTTATGCACATATACACATCACTTATAAAACGCGTCTTTTTTAGTTTTTATTGTTTTTGTTTTTCTTGTTTGTGTTTTGGTGAGAAGTTTTTGTGCGAATGTCTCTCTAGCTTGATGAGAGATTTCAGAACACTTCTCAACACTTCGACTGTATGAACGTGAATGAAATTCAGGGCGAATGTTACATTTGTTTATATAAAAGTTACTTAAGAAAATCGTAAAAAAGTGTATCAAGTATGGTTTGTTATTATTATTATTATTAAATATGTGTAACAACAATAACAATAACAACAACTACTACTACTACCACACACCAAACACATAACCACTCATAACAATATATTCTCGTATAATTTACTCACTGGACTGACCACCACAAAAAACAGAGTTTTGTGGTTATTTCGTTAATAGTATTGTTGTTGTTATTATTATTATTATTGGTTGACGCACACCTTAACAAATGTGGTCATATTCAATTTACACGCACACACTATAAAAATATTACATACACACAACCCAAGTCCATATATGAAAAGTTTCAACTAAATGTCTTCCATACAAGCTCATATTTGAGCTTGCATACATTCAAATGTGTTACACACATAAAAAATACAAAAATATATTAAACAATAACAATAGCAACAACAACAACAATAATAATAATAATAATTTTAAGCAGCTTGAGTAAAAACAAAATAAAGCAATATTTACTTGACTGGTATGCCGACCATGTATTGTTGTTGTGCATGTTTTTTTATTAAGAGAAATACGTGCGTGAGTTGTTAAATTAGTTGATTTTGTTATTGTTGCTATTGTTGTGAATCTAAAGCAGTACTCACGGTGACATAAACAATAACAACAAATCACACATGACCACCTTATACGAATATTTTGCAGCAAAATTGATGTTTATAACATAAAACTATTTAACCTGATAAGTGAACAAGTCGTTGCATGGAGTATATAGTTTGGTTCAAGTCTGGTTATATGCCCACCTCGTTGGTGTATATGTGTACCCTGCAATAATAACTGTCGTTATTGCCCATTTCACTGCAAATCCTTATCTCAAAATAAAATAAATCTTCAGACTCATTCAAAGGTCGTAGAACTCTTTGGGGCCCGCAAAAATCTAATAAGCACCTATAATTAATTAATAAACATCTTGTAGAGTAGTTTTGTTCTCGATACGTAGGCCTTTATACTTTAAAAGATTCTACAGCGGTCCCTTAGTCCACATACTCATTATGTATAAAGTGTGTTTATTAAAAGCAAGTGAAAATGTTATGTTAGAATTGAATATTTAATATCCTACCTCTACATATATTACAATAAATTTATCAATTTTCCAAACCTTTACATCTTAGCTTCTTATTAAATGAAAGGCTCAAGGAGATCTATTCACCTTAAAATCCCTTGAACTGTAACTTTGAACAACTGTTTATTTACATTTACATCATTTATCAGCTGAAACGAAGGTTAGGTGAATAACTCTAAATATGTTTTATAAAAGCCGACTGAAGTTCAATTATTAACTATACTAAAAAGCAAAATACTCACAATCATTGAATTCATTCAAAGAGAATTGCAATTTTTAGGGATTGAGATAAGTTTATTATGTTGTTTCAGAATAGTGAGTGCTTCTGAACCTTTTTCAAGTCGTGAAATAGTTCATATTTCATAAACAATTTAGAGAGCACCAAGATTATATACTTTTTTTAGGTGTTCTTCTCGATCTCTGCGGTCATTTTAGTGCTTACGGGACACTGTCTTGTAGGTGAATCGCCTTTTGGCTTACACCCGATCAATTTGATCCAACTTATCACTTTCTTCCACGCCTCCAAAAGTTTAAAGAAAAGGGTCCCGTAGCACTACTTTGTGCGAAGCATACGTTAAGAATCTTAAGTGCTTCTGTAAAACGTGCTTAAATCATTTAAGCTAAAAATATTATTCAGATTTATAGTTTAAGTTCTAATCGTCACTTTTTCTTTAATATTTGACTTGTTCAACTTTATACGTCATGTTGAGATTAATTTATAATTCATCACAGCTGATGTTGAGATAATTTTTATATAGATAATAAAACTCGTTCATGCTACACTAAGAGCTTAAAGTTATATTATAAGATAAACTATTATTGAATGTTTTCTCTGCTATAAACAGATGGTTGAGGCAAACAGTTTGATCATTTCCTTATCTAGCATTTTCTATACTTTCACTACTTTTAAAACACTTTTTCAAATGTTGGTGAATGTACAGTTGAAACGATTCCCTGTCTCTATGTTATCTTCTACGGTTTATTTCAATTAATGTTAAACGTGCTGTTGATGACAAATGTGGATAATAAAGTTTTTTTTTTCTTATTTTTGTTATATGCTTCATTTTTAATGTTCAAGCAACAACAACGTTTGCACAAGCTATAAAAGTTTCGGTAATAAAACTTGAAAAATCGTTCCTGCTTTTGTTCTTTAGTTAACTTATTAATGTGTATGCGATTTCGTATAAATTATATTACGCTCACTATGATATTATTAGGACATCAAAGTATAATTTTATTTTTTTTTTTTTCAGACAACAAAAATAATGATTAATGGGACAAAAAGAGTTGAATAATTCCATAATGATTATTTTTGGTTAATAAAACTACTACAAAAACAAGTAAAAATATTATAATCGGTCAAGCTCGAACATTTAATACCCCATATAATAATATTTGTTTCGTTTAATTAGAAAAAAATTCGTTTTTTTTTTTACTGCTAGGCATTATAATTACAACGATATAAATACTTGAATAATAATTCCACATGTATCCATATAATCAGCTTACCTCACTGTCATATTAATGTAATTCAGAGTCAGTATCTGTTCTGTTCAGGTTTGCTTTCAATTACATACCAGATTAGTTAATGACTTTAGATGAGCAATGCATGAAGAGAGTGATGCACGTCCCCATACAGTGAAAACTAAAATACACGGATTTTCGATATAAGATAATAAGCAGACAAACTGACGTCAACTCATCGCTCTACCCCACTTAGTTAATGTTCGTTCAGTTAGTTGTACTGTCCGTTATTGAAAGCTTTCACTGTTGCTCTTATATAACTCTTATCGAATGGACAAATTGAAATGATTGTTTAGTAAGTAATTTTCCCACCAATTAACAAATTGAACAGTGTAATATATCATTTGTTGAGCACTTCAGGGAATGTGAAAAAAAGGTACTTTTTTAATAATCTACTCCCCCCTCGTTTCCTATGTGTTAGCAAATAATAACTCATAATTTTATTACGTAAATAGGGAAATGATTTACTAAGAACATAATTCATTTTTTATGTTATACGAAGCAAACAACAAACTTTCCACACGTTTTCAGTGGAAATAATAAAATAGAGAAAACAAGTAAAAATGCTAATCACTTAACTTTAAAAGTAAAACTTTCCGTACCAAAGTGTGTTTTTTTGTAAATTGTAGGCGTGTCTTGTTATTAGATTCCGTCCATTTTTATTACACTGATGGAAACAGTGCGCATTTAATTTCAATTTTATAGCTGTGGTGTTAATATTTTGTTTAAAATTTTATATACTTTCTGGTAATTGCATATAGAATGACAAATTTATTACACCCCCATATATTGTTAAGGAGTACTTCTTACATTTACGCATAGTATCTCTAAATCTAATTGAATTATTTATAGCTTGAGTACATTTTCGTAGGCGTACTAACTTTATATAGTAAAGCAGTTTTTTTTAATGTTTGTAACTTAAATTATACTTAGAGACAAAGTACTTATTTTCAGTACTTAAGTACATATTTGGATATCAAGTAGACATAATTAAAATTGTATAAGTACTTATTTTCAGTACTTGAGTACTTACTTTCTGTACTTAAGTACTTATTTTCCCCGAGTAAGTACTTGAGGACTTACTTTCAGTATTTGAGTATTTATTTACTTAACAATAATAATAAACTAATGGGTTTTAATAGACTATGCAATCCATTACAAATTTTGTTTAGGAAATTGTAAAAAAGTAGACTTTGAACATCACCTTATAAGGAATGCAATGCTTGACCCGTTTGTTTATATGCTGCACTATTATAGCGTACCACAACTTGGCAGGCATATGGTCTTATTTTCAGAATATATTTTTTGTTATTTTCCAAAAACAACAAATTCATTCATAGAACAAAACAACGTCAAAACAATAATCTTCTCATAAAGAAAGACTTAAGCCACAAACTTGTTTCTTAATCTACATGAATTGTGGAATGATGTTGTGTTGCAGCACAAATGAAAGAAAAAAATCACAAAAAAAAAACAAAGTTATAAAATAGAATTGTTATTGTTATTGTTGTTGTTGCTATTATTTGTGTGACTAACGCCGGCACTGAATCACATATGTTCCAATCATTATTCAATCATATTCATTACAACGGAGCCATATATGAACAAGAACAAGATGAGAACAACAACCTAAGATCATCATAAAAAATAAATATCTGATTAAGGTAATAGAAAAAAAAAAAACAAGTAATAAACATGTTCTCAGAGAAATAGATAAACGTACGAGCACGTGTTTACGTTTAAGTAGAAATGTTCAAGTTCATGGTATGACTAAATGCATGTGTGCGACTGTTTTTTACGCATTTACTTATTTCATTTCTACTTATATTATACGTAATAGTTTAGAATAGAGTATAGTGCATCTAACACACCATAATGCGTGACTTCACCTTTCGTGGGTGATCTCCTGTAACTTAATATCGAATAATGCGGCCTGATTGATTGTACGAATTACATAGGACAGACGGACATAATTATATCGATTCATATTTGAATTCTGCAGCAATGAGTATAAATAAAGGAGAGTTCGGCAATAACCATTTAGCTGTTACAAACATTCACACTAATACAAGACCAATTCGTGTAGGTAGATGTAGGATATGAACATTCTTGCTTGGTCATGCATTAGAAAGTCATCCAGGAACTCTATCATTCATAATAACCAAGTTAATAATCTTTGAATGTCATTACAAGTGGAATAATTTCTTTAATACTACGAGCATATAAAATCGCGTTTGATGTAATTAAAAAAACAACAACAAGAACCCTTCACTGCAATAATGTGAAATCTAATGCGCAATCTCAAGTATAGAAAGGTTTTTTCTTTACAATGAAGAAAGAAAGAAAGTTGTCACTTGTAATTATTTTCACTTCGAGTAGTTCAAAGGCTATTAATTATGCATTCACTTGCAATTGTATACATATCACAATTAAACAACTGAGTTTGAATTGAAAACTAATTTATTGTGATACTATAATATCGCTAACTAGTCTCATTATTAATTGTTCATTACAAAAAGCAATAAATATTTGACTTTATAATTTGGTATTTACAGTAGCAACTGGTAGTTAATTATAAAAAATGTATGTCTGTCTGCAGAGCCGGATCCATGATATGACGAAGAGATTATAATACAACAATAGCAATAGTTAGAGTAGACTTAGGCTGGGTCTTAATACAATTTTAGGATGAAAATCCGCTCAAAAATCGCTTACCTTTGTAGAAAAAAAGGGCATTTAATGTCTGGCTTAAGCCAAAGTTTACTTTTCTTACTTTTTTTTCATTTATTTTATGTCCCTGCTAATTATAAAATAAAGAATACCTTTCACGCCTGCTAAGACTATTTTTAGAACATAGATCAACTTTTGTGAAGGCGTGTAAGGTATTTTTTTCTTTATTTTATTACCGTAAAGTTCTACTGTACTATATATGGAGACCTATTGACATTCGTCACATGTACATAGTTGTTCGCCATTATTCATTATTATGTAAGTTGGCTTACAAAAGTACGACAAATCTATTTTTGGTTGTATCAAGTATTTACATCAAAATATGGTATAAGTACAATGATATCGGAAGTGGTTTGCATAAGCAAAGCAATTTATAGAAAAAGTTTTTAATAATTTTATTAAATAAACATACAATGTATGAACATACATCCTGCCCTGTACATATATATATAGACATTTATAAAATTTAATAGTCATTAAATATAAACAAGTTTTCAAATCATTCTCTCACTTTATTGTAGAAAGTATATAAAGTTGTTCATTTCGTTGGCAACATATTTCAATATCAACTAAAACAAAAAAGAAAACTAAATTTGGCTTAGGTTGAATCTTAAATACCACCCTCTACACCTAGAATGGTGGGCCCTCTAACTGTGTATATATCACGTATCAGCTTGCAAGTCTGATTTTATAGTGAATATGATTTTTTGTAAATTTTGCCCGTGTCTGTTATCCGACCACGCCCTATTTTAGCAAATCGGTGTAAGGAATAACTATAAATGTGTGCATCACAAATTTCAAGTTCATAGGTCAATTTTTGTGGCATATATATATAGTATTTTGTCGATTGTGGGCGTGTCTGTTATCCGACTACGCCCATTTTTGGCATACCGATAGATAAGTTAATTGTAAAGATGCATACGAAATTAAAATTACTTAAAAGAAAGCAAAATCACAGACTTGTCAGGTTTTAAACGGTCCAATAAATTCGTAGTATAAACAAGACCCTGCTAAAGTGCAGGGTATCCAATATTTGATATAAACCCAATTATACTCGTTTTTTTTTTTACTTGTTATACAATAATTACTTTTTATTTAGTATTGTATTTAATAAACAATTCTCTTTATGAGTAATTATTCAAGTATTGTTTGTGTATTTCATCATACGTTGAAATTTGACTGACAAGAATTTTAAACATTAATTTGGTTAAATTCCATTTAATCGCATTAAACAGCCAACAATTAAGGAAAACTTCTTTGGCAGGTATTTGTACAATGTGTACCTTTTGAATCCTCATAAATTGTATACCTCGATGAAGAATAATACAATTGAGAATATTTCAAAGAGATGTTCTATACTTTAGCTTGACCCGTAGGCTTTTTTCATTTACGTTTCGTTAGAGTTTTCATTTGAAAACATCAAAATATAGCGCTTGGCTATGTTTAGGTCATTCCATGATTGATACAATCTGATAGAACTGCACTCTGGGGTATAGAAGGATAAAGCGCGTCCCAACACTGTCTAAATCCATTTTCAAAAGGAACTCATCTTGCGAGGCTCGTTCTAACAATGAAGAATTCTCATTTTATTCATACAATTATAATAATAGATCTAATTTTTAGCGTTTCGGTATAGGCCCTGCATTAGACTTACACGTTTAACATAAGCGTTTATTTCTAAATCTTTAAAAAAAAAATAAACAAAATACGCTAAATATGCCACACTGCACCGCAAGTTGTGTAGAGTATAATAATTCAATGATAGCTACCTACCTATGGTTACAACTAACGGTGTTTGATGGAAAAGTTCTTCCATTATTTAAAGTTTTATACCATTTACGTGATCGACATATGAATTTATTTGACTTTTAAGAATCACAAATAGTTCAAAAGACCGTAATAGGAATGTTAAGGAATGTAAATTATCAAAAATTTCAATACAAACAACGAGCGCCTATTTTAGTTGAAGAAGAGTTTAAAGAAATTCAATTTTCAAATTTGTTTTTTTCTGGTTTTTGACCAAGTTTTTTTTCCCTATATCGATAAATGAGCTAAAAATGAATGGTGAGAAACACAGATTATTATGTTTCCAAAATCTTTAACTTGTATCCTCTAAACTGCTGTGACACACAATTTAAAGATTTTGTTTTATTTTGCGGATTCTATCTACTCCTTAACAGCGTTCTCACTGGAAAAACCCATTATTTTAAAGAAAAAAAAAAAACCAATAACCATTAATCTAATCATTTATATGCCAATCACATAATATTGACGAAAGTGGACAGACAGACAGTTAGTTGTATGACGTTACCATCATAATTTTATTAAAAAAAAGTACACACGCCTAAATAAAAATGCATGAGAAAATTGTAATTATTGCAAAGAAAGAAAACGTGCCGAAAGTCAGGTAGACACAACAATATCCAAAGCAGACAGAAAATGACAATATTTATTTGGAGTAGAGATTCTAGAATGAATTTCATAAGAATATAAATGATATTCAATGAAATGAAAAAGCCACCGTACACGTGTGAACTTCGTAAAAGGCGGTCACACCTATTATATTCAGGTTATCAGATTACAGTTGCTTGACGTGAAACTGTTCTAAATGAGTTAAAATTAAACAAATCTTTCGACATTTGTTTTTTTTTTTTTTTTTTTAATAATTTTTATGAGTTACAACATCACGTTGTAAACTAAAATTCAACTCACGCTAAACGCAAAACTTTTATACAATACGATGACAATTTGCTTTTTAAACGATTTAAAGAAGTGAAAAAAGGTACCGCTTAGCTTAGCTGGGGTAATTCGTTAACTTTTGTTGTTACTTCACTTGATATAGAATCTTTTCAGATTATTGGGGATCAAGAGAACATAGGAATAGCTACTAAAAATATTTCAAATGAATCAAAGTTGGCTTTCATAGTCATTTTATCTGATGATCCGATATCTGTATCAGTCATTAATATATACTTTATTTTTACATACATGATAGCGATTTCATCGTTCAATTTTACTGTCTACCACCATATCACGACTTATCAGTCAATTGGATAATTTGTTGTTTTATTTCCCTTGTAGTACCTCCATCTTATGTGTAGGGTATATAAACGTGATTAATTTATAGAATTTCATTTCCGCCATAAAATGTTATGTTTTTGTTATTGGTATTGTTTTTGTTTTGAATTAAGAGCAATTTTGTTTGTAACGCAATTGAAACAGTTACAACAGCAGTACTGCGCTCGCGCACACACTTGCCACTTTTATACCATAGACAGTTATGTACTTTTGTAATTATTAGATTATTAACTCAATAAACGTGTAGGGCTGGTCCGTCTGACATGACGTGACATGACATGTATACAAAATATAAATAAACAGACGTCTTATGTAAACGATTGCAATAGAATTCTAAGAAAATATTTTCATGAAACTGTTGTAAACGTGGTAGTGTATTCCACTACTATATATATACTTGTATTTATAATTTAACTAAGTCAATAATATTGTATGTCTGTATAAACAAGTGGTGATTATTTGTAATTACATCAGAAATTACATGTTTTAGGTTTGAATTTAAAGAAAATCTGAAGCGACAATTAGAGTTAAAAATTAAAACATTTGTATTCTAAACATACCCTCTGCCACCTCCACATGTTATGATTTGTTTGTAGTGTCGAATATCAACTAAAAGCCAAATTTAGTTTTCTTACTTGTTTAAATTTATGTTTTGTTAAAAATAAAATAAAAATTATTTTAAATGTACGAAATAGAATGCCGGTAAAATACGCACACATCCGTGTTTGTTTGTTATTTTTTTTTTTTTTTTATTGTCCATTTAATTTATTTATTTTATATTTACTTTAACACAAGTGTGGCTATTTTTAGAAAATGCTGGTAATAATATGGCGCGTAACCAACGTTTTGCAGCAACAACAAGTCATTAAAACATGTGCTGCAAAAAAAAAAACAAAAAAAACAAAAAAAAAAAAAAACAAAAAAAATTTGCCGGTAACTTTGGGACACAGCTCACACACATTTTTATTTATTATAATAAAACGCACGTCAGCCAGAAAGTTTTCTTAAACTTTGTGGTTAAATTTAAATTCATGAGGCGTGCGTAGGGCAGTCGAACAATCGATGGATGCGTCGCATGTTCGTTTCTTCCATTTATTTTATTTAATTTTTATGTTATTTTGGGCTGTGCACCGAAAAATTACTTTTTTTGAACGGATACACATAACATGTTATGTTGGTACATCCATCTACATTTCAGTTATGTATGTATGTGTGTACGAATGAATTAATAATTAGCTGTAATTATAAAAGCAATAACAACACTAATATTGATTACAATTTATTAATAAACTGTGCTTGTTATTTATGGACAGTTATGTTCTCCCTCACTCTCCCACTCTTTCTCCTTCTTTTACTTTCCGTTACCCTATATAACTAAGTAACAGTACAAATAACATTAAAACAATGAGCTTTTTAATTAGAAAACAACTGAAAATGTTTTGAACGGTCAAGACCGACCTTACAACCTAATGTTATAATTAACTTAGTGCAAATTATAATCATATACATACGTAGTAAAGCAAAAGGGTTTCAAAAATGGTCTGCATGGGTCTAAATTTGACACTGTCATATATTAAGCTAATGATCTATCCTTCACCGAGTTTTGTCAAAATTTTCCGTCAAATAAGAAGGGAGGGGTCGTCCTAAAAACGGTCCAATTTAAACCCTTTTCAAAATTTTCACTCTTGCACGAAATTTCATCGAAATATCTTAAAAACGGAAACTGTGGCGAAACCCTTGAGCACAAGCTTACATAAACGCAGTACAGATAGAGTGATAGACAAACATGCTTAAATAGAAAAAATGATTCTGAATGTTTCGATATAAGAACAGGTGGGTGTGTCTTTATGCCATTAATGAGTTACAAACATTTGCACAAACGTAATATACTCTTTGGTACAAGGGCTGCAGAATGTAATGAAAAAAAAAAAATTATAATAATAATCACAACACTGATGACCGTAACTTTACCTCTCCCCCACACCCTTCACCATGTTTTTAATGTAAACACATACATAACAAATTTTCAAACCGTATCGTACTTTCAGAAGCTCTATAATAAAAGTAAAAATGAAAAATTATTTTTTTAAGAAAATTCATTAACAATTAAATTAGCACGTGTAGTGGGTCGGACCGGAAAGCAATTAATGAAAATATAAATGAATGCAATAAAAATTAATTTATTTAAGAAGTATTAGTCCGCAACAGGTAGACACTCGAACGTATATGTTAAGATGGACTCAGTTTTTGATACTGATCAAGAATTTGTATGCTTGGCAGGCATACTAAGTATGTTACGGTTACAAAAATTGAAATTTGGCTCCAATCTGATCCATATAGTTATATGGCATAACACTCTAGTCGCTAAGACCAAAGGTCATAGATTCGATTCATATTTCTCCAATCCATACATGATATTAAAAATATAAAAAAAATATAATAAATCAGTAAAACTCCTTCTTGTTGGAATGTTAGAATATTCCATGTAGTGACACACCTCTTCAATAATGAAGCCACCTTAACCCACCTATGACTAATAAGTTTTGTGGCTTTACGAATATTTTTAGGATTCATTTTCATGTTATTTCTCCTTTAGTGAAAAGTTAATATGTTTAACATTTAAATGCTTGCGGTTAAGATTACAAATTAGCTTCCATTGCAAAATGCATGAAAGTTATTCTGTGCGTGCATGTATTCACTTTCATTATAGAACTACACCCATGTCCATCACATTATTGCAAAATAAATAATGTCTAAGGGACTTGACAGCTATCTAAGTACATATACACATGGTGTGACTCAGTAAAATTAATTGCGTTGTATTGTTTCAACACCCGGTGATGGTGTCATTCTCGCACCTCGCACCATCGCTCCTGTTACACACTTCCAAGCACTAATATCAACTTAACTGACTTGACTCAATTTAGCAATCTGACAATTTGATGAATGAGTTATAAGACAGTTATATTTATAGATGTCGCTAGCTGCTTGGCCATTACATTACATTTGTTTTAACGTTAGCAACGTAGCTCATAAATTTTTAAAAATGTTTTCACAAATAACATTTCATTGCTTTTGATGTTCCACGTCAGGGAGTGGCCTATTAATATTTTTTATGCACTTCACGGTTTTTTTACTTGTTTTTGTTCATTCCTACAAATGCGACACACTTTAAATGAAAGTAATTCATTATTTTTATACCCGTGGCGGATATATTCATTTTATCAAAATGTAAACAAGCATCAGAGATCCTATAAAGTGTACGAGTATATATTTTTGATCAGCTTGACAGGCTGGTATTGAAATTGAGGAAAATCAGTTAAAGGACACGCCTTTAAAGCTGAAACGTCAACTTTTTATGATTTTTCATTAAAACCTTGTTAGAACCATCGCCAGTCATAACATTATACAATATTTTTATGCCCTGTGGTAGTGGTTGGTGGGTATTCAAGATTTCATCTAGTTTTTTTTTTTACAATAAAATATTTTCACCTGATTTTTTTTTAATATTATTTAATTCAAGTCATACGGTTTTTACTTATCTACAATTTATTGTCCATTAATTAAATATTAATTAATTTAAAAAAAAACAAAATTAAATCCACTTACTTACTTACCTCTCTGTGGTAGGTTCTGCACATATAAGCGGTTGTTTCAATTCAATCACTTGTCCGTTTTTCTCTTTCAACTCTCCATTCTCCATATAGTATTGTACCAGTTCAGGTAAAGTAGCAAATTTCTCACCTAAAATTATCATTTTTTTATTTGTATTGTTTGATTTCCTTAAGCTGTAATACTTACCGCCATAGAGATCGAAAAAATCACCATTATT
Organism: Ornithomya fringillina; assembly: GCA_963978525.1. Lineage (NCBI taxonomy): Eukaryota > Metazoa > Arthropoda > Insecta > Diptera > Hippoboscidae > Ornithomya > Ornithomya fringillina. The sequence continues at coordinate 23,615,543 of OZ021693.1, forward strand.
TTGTATTTTTATATGTGTTACTTCCTGTCCTCTTCTTACGGAGAGTGTAAAAGCGCCTGGATTTGAAGATGATAGACGCGCCAAAAATGAACCATCAAAACCTTGTTCCAATAATAATTTCTCTGCTTCAATGCCAGTTATTGTTGGATGGAACCATCTGCATGAGTACATAGAAGAAGAAAAACAATATTAAATTAATACAAGGCATAGATCACATATACAATTACTTCAACATTGGATCATTTTCTTTCTCAAATTATAATGCAAGGGTTTTTATAGCTTCCACATAAGGTGGGAACTTATCATGTCTTATGCAACACCCAGAACTCTACGCAGTAAAAGGCATGAACAAAATAATATGAACACCGTGCAATATATAGTACATCTTGTTGTATGTTGTTCCGTGTAAATAATGCCTCACGTATGTAATGCACAGTTTACGTGCTAAGCCTTTTAGGTTATATTTCAAAGTAAAACATCATCGTCAAGAGGAATAGTGGGTGAAATTAAAAGTGACAGAGACCGACGAACAAAGCTAACATTCGTGGAAGAGCTGTAATTGCGAAACTCTATGTCAGGTGTTCATATTATTTTGTCCATCCTCTATATATATATGTATGTTCTTAATCGGCATCAAAGTCTAATTCGGTTTAGACATTTGTTTATATGTGTGTGTTTTTGTTGTTGTTTAAACACTCAACCTCGTAACTAATGGAATATTGGTCTAAAATTTTGTTATTATTCTGCCTCTTATTAGATGGAAGATGATTTTATAGTTAAATTATGTGTGAGTATATACATTCACATATATGTACGCACACTTTGACACTTCATTCATCAGCTGAACAGCTTGATTTGTGTGCTTGTTTGCGAATTACGATAAGCACTTGCCACTTAAACTTTACGTTAATGTTACGGTAAAAAAATGGCTGATGAGACAATACTTACATAAATGAGAATGGGAGAAAAATAAACATTAGAAATGTAAATACACACATGCATACTCACACACGCATTTATCATTTTAAAAATACACAGTAATACCCGTATAATGAGGGTATCGCGCTTAACGACTTAGCAACTAACAAGACGTTCCATGTGTAATATTTCTAAAGAGAAAATTCTCATCCTTATGGGAACATGTATGTGTATGTATAATTAACAAGTGAAAAATTAAATGTAGCCAAGATCTAGTCTTAAATACCCTCCCATCTCTATATAATAGATCTTTTAGTTATAACCGCAGGCATGACAGAGACCCGATTTTACCCTGTAATAGTATATTATTACGTCTCATCATGTATAACTGATCCTGCGCCAAATAGTTCTTTGTAAATATTTGACCACGATCAATTTTATCAAATTGTTGGGTGCACTAATTATAACTATGTGGCACCTATCAATTTTACACAATTTAAATAGGAACCTACGTACAAAAACTTGAATTTTATCTTAGTAATTCAAATTTATGAGCTATGGACGGATATGCCTAAATCAAATCAGCTATTTATTTTGATCAAGTGTACATAGGGTTCCTATGCCTTTATACTTAGTTGCAAACTTAGTATACCTTACATTCTATACGGAAACTATACAAAGAAGAGGAGAAAAGAAATGAATTTTTTTAAGGAAAAATAAAAGAAAAATTCACACATACATCTCCGTTAACCGTGACAGCCACTGGCGTAAATTTAAATATATATAAATGTACAATTTGAACAACTGTTGTTACAAGCGACCAGCTGAGTCGAACAAGTACAGTGGTATTGGTTGGTTGATATTTTAACGTTATTGTGAAGCCAAAATATAAAAATACATTTGCATGAATGTTGTGTATGCTACATATTCTACATATATATATAAATATATATGCACGTACAGGGTGTACATATTTATTATATATATTGTGTATGCGATTAGAACCTACAGCAACACATGGAATTATTGTTGATTAGCTTAAACTTTGCTGGGCAGCAAAATAAAAAAAATTATACGCACACATATGAACAAATGATACGGTATATATTTATATAGAATATATATAAAGGGCTGGAGCTATACATTCACTGATGTGCGGGTGGATTTATTAAAAACATTCCTTTAGGGTGAAAAATTGCACTTTTTTTTAATATACAACTTATGTGTAATTTCAATAATTGTACATACAAAGTAACAAATTTGTATGAGATTTAATGGTTTGTGATTTCTCTCACTTATAGAGACAATCTTTAATAAACATATAACCCACAAACATATAAACCCCATGCAATTTTCTGCAAGGCATTTTTTATATCACTTTTTTTCTATACGTACACATTTTTTATAAACATTACTGCCTGGTTTTTTATATATACAGTATGTTACACATTTTTAATTTTATTTTACCTTCGTGATGACATTTTTTGTTAATATTTTTTTAAATTTATTATACTTGTGCTGAGAAGAAAAACAATATTCAATGCAATGAAACTTCTTTTCACGAAACTACTTTTTACACTTGTCTTCTTCTTCTGTGAAAACATTTTGTTGTTACCTAAGTGTCATCTAGTTGATATTACAATAATATAAATTTACATAAAGTAACTTTCGTTCTAATATAATCAATGTTTTCTTATAAATGATTTATATTTGAGTTCTTAAAAAAATATAATTCTATATTTAACTTAAGAAATAAACAAACATCGTTAATAGTTAACTTAGTTGTTAAACATTAATTATCTAGATGGCGCTTTAGTCTTGACTTCTGAGCAATAATTTTATCGATAATTTCCTCTGGAGCATTGTTTTTGTTTATATTTCACGTGTAGGATTATAAGATTCTGAGTAATTTATACTTCGTCGTTTATATATATCAAATTACGAATGTTGTTAACAACATTTAGAAACAAAACGGGTATTTTAACAAATAAGAAATTAAGCTGTTTGTTAAATAATTGTGTAGAAATTCCATTAAAATCACACTTGAGAGTAAAAAGCGCCTGTGGGAGGACAGGTGATGTGATTGCAATGAAAAACTCACAAAAACATATATTATTGAGGAAAGATAAACAGCAACAGGCTGCTAAAAAGAAGACGACATCTTATGCTCCAGGCACAGTGACGTTGCAAATTTTGGGGGCTGGCAGCAATGGAGCTCCAGCTGCCATTTATTTATTTACAGATCAATCACGTTATTTATTCAATTGTGGTGAAGGTACACAACGTTTGGCTCATGAACATAAAACGAAGTTGGCCCGTTTAGAGCAAATATTTGTAACACGCAACACATGGCCAGCCATAGGCGGTTTGCCAGGTTTACTTTTAACTGTACAGGATACAGGTGTTAAAGAGTTGTCATTGCATGGGCCACCCTATTTGGATAAAATATTAAGTTCCATGAGACGATTTGTGGTTCTAAAGAGTTTACAGTTAAAAACCAAAGATTGTAAATTAGAACAAATATTTGAGGATGGCGTTATGAAGGTGAAAAGTATTCCGCTGTATAGAAATAAAGAGCGTAAAGAATTGGAGCAGGTGGTCATTGCTTATATGTGTCAATTAAAATCTCGACCAGGTGCCTTGAATTTAGAAAAGTGTGTAGAACGCGGTGTGCCACCTGGCCCGAAATTGGGCTTGCTGAAAAATGGCATTGACGTTATTTTAGACAATGGCACAATGGTCAAATCAGTGGATGTTAGTGAGCCCAATGAGAATCCTTTAAATTTCATCTTTTTGGATATACCATCTGAAGACTTTTTACCCGCTTTACAAATACGCAAAGAACTTTTTATCCATATGGGACGTTATATGGATGAAAGTGTTGATTCTGAAACTGCAGTGGTGGTGCATTTTTCACCACAATCTGTTGTACAGCATAACTTATATCAAACGTTTATAGAAGAGTTCCCCTCTAGCACTCAACACATATACCTGAACTCGGCATGTAATAGTTTTTCAGGTTATGTGGCCTCTCATCGCATACAATATCATTTAAATCAATTAAATTCACGAATATTCCCCATATTAAAGGAAGCTACTGATTTATTGTGTCCCAATTATCAAAATGGCTTAAAAAAATCAAAACTTGTGCTGGATGATTTGAGTATAAATGAATCACAGCAACAACAGATGGATGAAGATTTACAGAAAGAGTATGAAAAAGACGCTTTAGCTAAGAATGAAAATCATTTAAACGATTTGCAGACCATGTCTTGTTATCACCTAAGGCCCAGAAAAGGTAGGTTTGAAAAGTGCGCTTTTTAAGAGAATGAAAAATTAATTTTCGTTGCAAATGGATTTTTTAAGGTTTGGATCGTAAAGCTGAAGCCCAATTGTCGCCGGAGGAATATATAAATGAAGTACATGCCTTGAAAGAGTTCCCCGCTCTTTTGGAAAAGCTGAAAATGGAATATAAAACTTTAAGCCCAACTCCTAGCTTTACAACAAAATACCCGAAAATCACGTTCCTCGGCACGGGATCTTGTATCCCGAATAAAACGCGCAATGTTAGCGCCATTCTTCTACAACCACGTCCTGAATCATATGTAATATTAGATTGTGGAGAAGGTACTCTTGGGCAAATACAACGATTTTTCGGTTTACGGCAGGCTGAAGAAATCATAAGAAATCTTCACATGATTTACATTTCACACTTGCACGCCGATCATCACATAGGCTTAATTGGTCTACTGAATGAACGGCAGCGCTTAACGAATGGAGTGGAGTTGCAACAGCCACTATTATTACTAGCACCCATACAAATCCAACCTTGGCTTGAGTACTACAACGAGAATATTGCCAATTTGGCTGACACGTACAAATTAATCGGCAATGCCACTTTACTCACCCAACCTCAACCGGGTTCGGGTAAACATGGTATAGACAGCATACAAACATGTTTGGTCAAACATTGTCCCCATTCATACGGTGTTAGTCTGATTTTAAAACAAACTGAACCCAACACCCAGCAACCCTTTAAAATAACGTACAGTGGCGATACAATGCCATGCGAGGACTTAATCAATTTAGGTCGCAATTCCACTATACTTATACATGAGGCCACCATGGAAGATGATTTGTGGCAAGAGGCTGTCATCAAACAGCACAGCACCCTAACGCAAGCCATCCAACAGGGGCAAGCCATGCAAGCGCAACATATTATATTAACACATTTTTCACAACGTTACGCCAAATTACCGCGTTTGCAAATGAATTCAGAAACTGAAGAAGTCAGTTTCGGTACCAATGTGTCGATAGCCTTTGACAATATGCACGTGACCCTGGACGATTTGCAACATTTCCATTTAATGTATCCAGCGATGCGTGCTCTGTTTGCTGAACATGCCGAAGAATTGGAACAAAAAGCATTGAAACGTGAATTAAAATTGGAACGCAAACGGAAACTGATGAGCTAATAACATTATTTAGCTTAAGTAAAAATATTTCTATATGCTACTCTCTAGAATAAACAATTAAATCATTGATATCATTTTGCCATAATGTGTGCGATGCAGCGTCGGAGATCCTACGAAGCATATTATCTGAAACAGCATCGAATATTGAGTCGATGTAGCCAAGTCAGTACGTCCCTGTGCGGGAAGTTTTGGTGCATCAATGATGAGTATTCAAGATTCGGCTTAAGCCAAATGTACTTGTTGTTCTTGATACTAAATATTAAAGTTTGAAACGTATTCTCCAGTAATTCTTTGAAATGAAAACGAATTCGTATAAAACTTTAACATATTCCTGAACAGATCTGGACATGTCCACATCATGCACAGTCTAGCATTCTGTTTAGCTCTTTAAATCTTAAAGAATAGATTTTCTATTATGTACAAGTGTGTGTGGTTGTAATTTGTATGAAGTAACTTTTATTCAAACAATCGATTCAATAAAAAACAAGTAAGAAAACTAAATTTGGCTTAAGCCAAATCTTAAATACCCTCCATATCTACATATAAAAAGTGGGCGTGGTAGGCATATGATTACGCCCTCTAACAGTGTATGTATTAAGCATCAGCTTGCAAATCGAGTTTTAGTTTGAATATGTTTTTTTTTTGTAAATTGTGAGCATGTGAGCGCACCCACTTTTGACACATCGATAAATAGAATAACTATAAATATATGAACTAAATTTCAAGTTTATAGGTAAAATTTTTGTGGCAGATATTAAGATTTTTGCCGATTGCGTCTCTTCTAAGTATTGCAAACGGAAAGATAAACTTAGTATACCTCCCATCTTATCTGGAGGGTATAATAAACAACAAATTTCTGACTGGCTTGAAAATATTGTAGACACAGCTTAGAAAAGATTTCCATTCACTAAAATCTTCAACGTTTAGTTCTGTAGCAGTGGGAACACAACATCATCATCAAACAGAAACCAAACGTTTAGTTCTAGAATTAGTCACATTGCTGAAACTAGGTGAAGTTTTATAATGATTTTCTAAACATTGCTTCATTTCAAAGTAATGACCATTTGAACTCAACTGTTTGCTATTTTTGCTATTGCTATTGAATGAATCTGTTGCTATTGCTGGCTGCTAATATTTTGCTTTGTTAAACAATTTGTTTCTTTTTTGTTTTTATTAAAAAAAGAAAAAAAAACTCCAGCAATTCATAATTAATCTGTAATAAAGATCTTGCATTTATTGAATGGAATTATTTTTGTAATATTTTTTATATCATGTACCCACCATAAGATGGGAGAGTATACTGAGTTTGCCATTCCATTAGCAAGACTACAAAGTATTTTTATTCTTGAGTCGATAATGTATGTCATATATATAATTACCCCAAAAATAGGCGTGGTTTGGATGGGAATAATTTTTAGAAGCCCTTTCCATGTAACGCTTTTTACGAAGTGACTTTTTTTTATGAAAACTGATTATAGCATAAATTATGAAACTTAAGGGTATAGGGTATTAAATTGTAGCTTACAACCGATAAAAATCTGTTTACTTGTTTTAATTGCACTTAAAATCGTGATTGGTTTTTTTCGTTTTTACTAATCATTTAATTTACCGATTTATGTAATGTAGCTCTTTCATCCGTCTTTCCGTCTGTGTTATTGTTCTAATATGTGTATGTATGTTGATTGCTTTTTTAAATCCTTTTTTAATTCACAACTATTATATATTATTTCCAACTTTGAAATAAAATCACTTTACCCCTCAGAATCGATTGAACCATGTCCATCTGTCCACGTAACTTTGTGCGCCAGCTATAGACCACAGGCCATCTCGGCTTAAACTAGTTAAAATTGGTCCACGTTTTGGAGGCCTATTTTCTGCATCTTAGCAAAAGTCTGAAATAAAAATCTAATCTGAATCGATATCTTCGCAGACAATTTTAGTTTCTTTCTTGTTTCATGTAGCTTATCATCTCCCTAAAGATCATATAAACTTTGCATGCAATTAGTTTTCAAAGTAAGAAAGAAAATCCATAATGTAATACAAAAAGAAAAGGAATGTTTAAAATATCTGTGGTTTACATTACTTAACTTTAGTGCTCCCGTATAGAATTTCATTTATTTATGCTTCCAAACCTTCCCTTTTTTGTCTCATTTAAAGGGGGCACTTAAACAAATATATAGGAAATGTCTGATTGCTTTCATAAAGGCTAGTTATGACTTTATTTATGTTAAATAAAAGTGCAAGTATACTTAGTTACTTATAACATTTTAAAGGAATGCTTCATTAAATTTCATTTTACATTAACTAACTCGCACGCTCACAATTTATGAAAAACTTTTATAGTGCAGAATATGTGTAAATTGACAGTTACAGAGCATAATCAGGTACTTGCCACGCCCACTGTTTGATCTAAAAGTGCAGAGCATTTAAGATTTGGCTTAAGCTAAATTTTCTTTTTTGGTTCATTCATATTAATGTCACTCTAATAGTAATTGTGAAACCAGGCTTCTCTCTTATCCATCAATCGGTCTCATATTACCAGGAAAATATATAAAACAATTTCAATTATATAATTTTCATAGAAAAATTTAGGTCATCTTGGTGTGGTAATGTTTACCGGGTATAGTATAACTTTTTTCCGGGAAAACAAAAGTTAACAAGAAATCAATTTCGCGTATACCGAAAAATCTATTAAAGAGTAATAATTATGGAAAGCCATCTCTGATGCCTCCTAAGATGTTGATGATTAAATTTTACAATTCTATTGAAGGTTATATATCTCTTCCACAATTTATTAGTTCAGATGTTAATTATAACGTTCATCAACATTCCACTTCTTCACAACGGCATTTATTTTATTAAGAACTGTTGTGTGATTGCAATTCTAGTATATGTCATTGATATTCACTGAGTTGCCACATATCCGCTATTTTAACATTTCCTGTTTAAATTATTTGCAAAAAACCGAATAGCGGTCAACTTTTCGCAAGAATTCAAATTTCAATCAATGTGCGTAAAAAATTCAATTATGAATTATATAAAAAAAAAATTGTAAATGCAAGGCAAGGGTCTTAACGTTGGCGTATTTTCTAAAAACAACAAAACTAACAATGATAGACAAGTTTCTTATGAGTTATGCTTTGATTTCAAGCTTAAGAGAATGTGATGATTGAATGTAAACAAGGGTACATAACCAGTTGGCACAATCATCTATTCTTCACTTTATTGCGTCAATTGTGTACATTTTAGTATAAATAATGCAGATTTTGAGTTAGTAAGCATCAAACATAATTAAACATTCATCCAAGCTAAGGCTAATAGTTGTGCAGCAATTATCGTTCTTTTTTTTTTAAATCTCAGTGTAAAAATATTCGCAGTATTAAAAAAAATGAAATATTTTGTAAGTGTTAAGATGATAAAATCTTGTGAAGGGTGTGCAAATAATTTATTTTTTGATAGATAACTTTTTGTTTTTTGGTTGTGGTGGCTTTGGAGATGTGTTATGCGGAGGAAATCGCTGTGGAATCGGGCGGTTTGGCTGAAAAGAAAACTGAAAAACGCGGAATTTTCGGTTTCGGTTATGGTGGCCATGGTGGATATTATGGTGGTCACGGCGGCTATGGCGGTTACGGTCACGGAGGTGGCTATTATGGTGGCCATGGCTTTGGTTATCCCTTATATGGCGGTTATCCTGGCTATTTTCCTTATCACGGCGGTTATCATGGTGGTTTCTATCACTGAATACCACAGATTCCAAAGTATAAGAAGAAAGTTGAATATTTCGTTTTAAATTTCAGCCATTCATGTAAATATTTAACAAAATCTCTTTGCCTGTAAAAGAAATATTCTGTAGAAATGTAAGATCATCCATAAATAAAGGATATTTTTTAATAAACCAACCAACCAAATGGCATTTCTTAATAATAACTATTCATGACGAGTAATAATAAAACCAAAAATTTACTCTTAAATGGACTAAAGTGCGTATAAAAAGCCAATAATATTTTTTTATTAAAATATTTTCCATTTTTTCTTAACATACAACCGTTAAGATAAATTTATACCGTTATATAAAGTGATCACTTTTTCACTTTCTTGTAAAATGAGTTTTGATAATCGATTAATTTGTGGGTAAAAAGGTTAATTTTTCATTCAGTTGTAATTGAGTTTTAATTAAATTAGATAAAGTGATGACCATTAAAAGATCGCGTACGTTAGCATTAAACATTTGAGTAAATTGTTCATGACTCATGTGCGGCACTGAATGGATAAGATCCAATAATTGACGACCTACCGCATTATCAGGCGGTTGCTTATGTGCTATTACATCTTCGACATATTTCAAAATTAAATCCAAAAGGCTTTGTAATTTTTGGGCTGCTTCAGCAATTTGTGCCAAATCCAACATGGGTGATACAGTTTTTGAGCGATGCGCCGATGTGACACCGACAGTTTTTTGTAATAGTTTCAAACCCACCGTTTCAGGTTCATAACAAGTCATTTCCACGGGTATGGGGGTAAACATGCAACCGGTTTTACCACCCGGCACACCCAATTGTATACATACATAAGCCTTTAAACCCATGCGACCGCCCTGCAACGAAGTGTCTACAGTTAAATGTACGGGGTTGTTGCATTCACGGGCATAATATTCATGAATAACGGAACTGTGATTCGTCACTTCATTACCCGTAGCCCACCAGCCTATCAAAGGAAAAATATAAAATATCCATTATTCGTAATATGAGGTTATGTATACACCCACCTACAACATTTTCATTAGGATTCACTTTGCGATTTAAATCGTACAAATCCAAAGCGTAACTTAACTCAGCTTCCACCTGATCATCGTGTTCTTTATGAGGTACGCAGAAGCAATTTGTTACTTCTACCACACCCTTATCCACAGAGCCTAAAATACAATATTAATCAATATATTTCTACACTAATAAATAAAAGCACATCTTAAGTTTCTTGTGTACCCAACAAAGTGCCAATAACACGATGAGAATCAGCATTACGACGCTCATATGCATCTACAACTTGGAACAATACCACAGGATGCACTTTTACAGTTAAATTAAGTCCAGACATGACGACGTGTTTGCAATATCTTTAATTGCACGAATAGAAAAGGGATAAAATAGAAAATCAGCAATACAATAAAGAGGTAGACAAATGTCAAAATTAAATGTTAAAGCAGAAGTAGAAGAAATGAAGAGATCAGAGATAAAACTGCAAAAAAACACAACCCTGCACAAGTAAATGTTTAGTTTGTTATACTTTTCTATTTGGGGTTTAAAATTTCGTTTCATTCCGCTTCTATCAATATTATATGGGGAGCGATTTTGACAATTGTATATAAAAATAAACACTTAAAAATTTGAACTTTACTTACCGCACAATTTAGAGTAAAAATAACATATATTATGAATAAAGAATTGTTTACAAAACTTATTGCAGTAAATATGGTTTAAACTTTGAAGAATTACAGGGAACGTGTATTCCAAAGAATACACCCCCTAAAATCAATTTAACAGAAATGATTGAAGATGAAATAATAAATAAGAAAACTAATGATTGGATAGATCAGACAGAGGAACCTCCACAGAAGAGAAGTAAGGTCACAACTGATGCAATCCCCATTACACCAGTCATTAAACAAAATGAGAATGCGAGCATTGGTGCTGTTTCACCACCTTCATTACCTCATCCACTTGTAATTGCCATTGTACATACTGAACATCCGCAAACAATGTTAAGTGTAGAAGATATTGAGGAAATTAAATCATTTCTAATGGAAAAAATTGAAACCGTAGAAAATATCACAGGACATGGCCTCATCTTCTGTGACACACATGATGGATGGCTTACGCTTAAATGCTCTAATATTGAAAGTAAAAATTGGCTAACGAATATAGTTACTAAAATGCAAACATTACTCCGAAGCAGTATTAAAATGTGCATGGAAGATGAAATATCAAAAAGAATTATTTGTACAATATATATTCCATATAAAGATCGCACAACACATGATCGTCTGCTCCTAAGACTATCTAAACAAAATGTTGGCCTAAACACCAAAGATTGGCAAATTGTACGTTCCATGATAGATGGCGGTGGCAGAGAAGTTCTTACTATATGTATAGATGTAGAATCTGCAAATGCAATTATTGAGCGTGATAGAAAATTATTTTTTAATTTTGGTATAATAACTGTAAAGTTTAATAATAATGTAAAAATAAGCAGGCAATAATGAATTGAGAAAAAAAGAATTGCCGGTTAAGTGCCTTTATTTGATGGGATGTGACAACCCTGTTGGGGATATCTACCGTAAAACAAGAAGCAAAAAACTGGGAATGATTAAATAAAGCATTAATCCCCAGCATTTAAAATATTAAAATATGAAATAAAAAATTGCCAAATCTAAGCAGCATATAATGTATTAAAATTCTTAACCATAAAAATCCAAATAGGTATGGAACAGTAGTTGGGCAATAAGCATTGTACATTTTGTACTTTGTTAACTAATCAGGGTATAAATCGCAAAAACGGGGTATAATAATGAAAAAGAAAAGATTTATACAAATCCAATAATTTGGAATATATGAAAACCTCTGCAAATCTCTTAAAATTTATTATAATTAATAGCAATTACACTGAAATTATCCTTGGTAAATGAGTACCCAGTATAAGTATGGAGTGTCAACCTTGCGACTTTATAACGGTTGAAAACGATGCAAGTCTTTTGGGTTCAAGTGCACTTTGTTCCAGAACTTCTTCTCTGGAGTTGGGCATACCATGCTCTTCTCAAAATTTTATAAAAGATACGGAAACAATCAATTTAAAAAACACTGGCACACCTTACATGAAGTTTAAACGATTGTCTCGTGCTGAAGAAAAACGCTTAAAAGCAATGGTTAGAAAAGGTGTAACAAGTTTTATGCCAAGAGTTTCCCAAACTGAGGCTGGGCCAGATTCCTCAGCAGCCAAGAAAACATTTATACCGTTTACACGTCAACAAAAAAGGATTATTAACCGAAAGGTTAGGGGTGGTATGAATCCTGAAATTGCCAAGAAAGTACAGTGTGAACGTTACGACTATTATTTACATAAAATTGCTGAAGAGTATGCTGTTGAAAAAGCAAATAAAAATTCTATTTTGCACAAATCGATTAATGATTCTACTCATTTAAATAAACAAGAATCGCATGGAAGCGATGACCAACCTTGTACGTCGCAAGCTCATGTTTCAAAAGCATCAAATGATTCTCAACGTAAAAGAAATGAAAATGTTCAGGAAAATAATTTATTCAAATTAAAGCGAACTGAAGCAGATGTTAAGAAACTAAATGAAAATGCAAAGTTTTCAGGTCGAAAAGGTGTAAATCGGTGCTGGGGCAAAGAAAAGGAACGCCAACAAATCTCCAAAAACCACTCCAAGAAAGCTAAATCTAATATGAACGAATGCAGATTGTTTCCAAAAACTCCGTTGATTGAATCTCTTCGAAACAAATCAATTGAAACCGCTACTTTTATGCCAACTAAACAGCAATTTCATACTGATAGCAAAACCTATCAGCTAAACATAAAACACATCGAACATCCCAAAATTATGTTTAAAAATGAAGAAATAGAAGCCATCAGACTATGTCTGCTGGAAGAAATTGATAAAAGTGAACATTTTACCACAGACATTGGCTTCAGTGGTACTTTTAAGTATAACGGATGGCTCGTACTTAAGTGCCACAACAAAGAAACAAGAAAATGGGCCATTGAAGCGGTTAGCAAAATAAAGCCATTTCAAGGTGCTAAAATAAAAGCAGAAACGCCTGATGATCAGGGTAAAGAATACATTTGTATTGCCAACATTCCGTCAAAGTTCCACTTTTCTCATAGTAACGTATTAAAAATGCTGTCCAACGAAAATCGGCTGTGCACCTGGGACTGGCGAATTTTAGAAACTGCTAGTGATGACACTGGTAATGGGTTAATTACTTTTGTAGTGGACGAACAATCGAAAAAAATTATTCAAGAGCGAAATGGAATATTAAGATTTAACAGATGTAACATCCATTTGAGAATTATAAATAATGTTTAGAACTAAAACAAGTACTTATCTCAAAGATTACACGCACTACTTAGTTTAGTTTTGCAAATAATGCCATACTTAGCTTAGTATACTAGTCCTTATATCATATTATGCTTTGTGAGAAAAGTACTACATAATGATGCCATTTCTATTCACCATATTTTATAAAAATATATTAAGAATTGAAAGTGTGTCTCTAACGAAATAGCAAAGTAAAATTCTTATTTGGGAGGGTACGAAAATGAAAACGAAAATGCTTGAATTTGATGAAAACCATGTGCACTTATTATTTTCTTTATTAATAAAGAAAAGCAGGGATGTCTTTCATTCAGCAACCCTTACAGTGAAAGAACATTTTTTTTTTTGCAGAAAACACGAAATAAAGTATAAAATAGCAAAATACATAACAAAATCAAAATAAAAAAAATATAATGAAAAAGAAACCAGCTTATGGAAATAAAATATTGGATAAATTGCATCGTGGTATTGTTTGGGCATGCATAGGAATTACAATTTTTGGTACGTGTGCATTAGGTGAAAGAGCTTGGTATTATTTGACCGTAACACGGCCGGAAAGGAAAAAAGCTGAATTAAAAATGCTGGAAGAAGGAGCACATGACAAGTCTAAAGAGTTGCAATATTAAGCAAGAATATGTAATTTAAATAGGTATCGTGCAATAAATGGATTGTATTTATTGTAAAAATGTGTATAATAAAATATAACGAGGAAAACAGCTGATTCTGGCTTAGGCCAAATGTGAATACCATTATCTGTAGGATAAGGGTTACATGAAAGCTTCGCTTGCCAAATCGACTCCACTTTTATTGACTCTTAACTGCTTTTATTCCAAACATCTGTACATATTGAATGTACAATTTAAATTTAATAAATTTTAAGAGATAATGTACAACATTTTGCTTTCTCTACTCTTTGCTATATGGACTTGATCGATTTTACAGGTGAGCCATTCATATATGTGTCAATTTTAATCTTCCCGCCACTTTTACAGTTGAGAATCGATATATTGAGACGGATTTCAATGGAATCAAAATTTTCAATTATTAATTAACTGCTCCGAGGTTCCAATTTAACTTATACGTTTATAAAAAAGCTGCAATTTCGGGTGGTGTAGTAATTTACGGTTTCGTAAATTTCGTTTAAAATTATAAACGGTACAAGCCAACATTATGTAATTTTGAGATTTGAAAAAGTCTTGAGCCTCCTTATCCACGACATCGGATTTTATATGCTAAACAATTATTCAATCAATTAGTATTCTGTTCTGCGAATAGAAAATTTTACATCTTACATTAAAACCTTTGCTTTTGGCGATTTGTTCACAGTGACCCAGTAAATGTTTTGCTATTTTTTTATAATTATAATCATCATCGACTGACAAGAGGCGAACTTCAAAGACTTTCTCTAGATGATCAATAATACCACTATTACGGTTGTGCTGATTTAAAAAATCAAGATTCTGTTTCACAACACCTTGCGGCATTTGGCATAAATGTAAAGATTCGCACTTTAAATGTTGCGATGTTAAAATATTGCTAATGACCGCTGCTATAATCTATAATCAATTTAATTAGGTTTTGTCACGAAGTAGAATGGATTGTACCAACCTTATTATCAGTTGAATTTCTGACCATAACAGCCAAACCATCATGCAATATCATTTTGTACATATAAAATTCCATTAAATCACTGCAGCAATCACCTTTCAAACATGTTTTCAAGGATTTATGAAATGGTTCATTATGACTTTTCGCTCTTGTTAAATAATCAAACAAATCTGAACAATTTCTTTCATTAACATTTTCGTAGCAAAGCTTACTGATATCTAGTGAAGGTTTAATAGATTTCAAAATACGCTTTACAACGTTCATATTAAGTATGAAGAGAAATTGCACGTTGAAATTTGTAAATTTTCTTTAAAATTTAAAATAAACACATGATTTGGTAAAGAAAGTTGAATTCAAAATTTTATATTTGGTGTGAAATGTGTCATTAAAAAAAAAAAGAAGAGTTCATGTGTAGAGTTACCAATGTAATGAATTATTTTACAGTACTTTGTCATGGCAACATTGTTTCGTTATGACAAAAGTAAAGGTTTTGCCAGTATTTTTACAGAGTGGTGTAAACAAAATTGAAACGGAAACGAAAGTTAAATTAAAGTAATAATAAGTATTTTGTCTTTATAATTAAATGTGTATATATTCTTTCACTAATATTTTGTTTTATATACATCAGCTTCACTATTCCAATTTCTTCGCTACTAATTGCACTTTAATATGCGGTACTTCCACTTTAAAAATGGGCTCTTCACATTCATCCTTATAACTATCATAATGTTGTTCATATACCACTTCAAAGTCAAGAGATTTAAATATTTTCTGGATAATATTATTATGTTAAAAAAACTACTGCGGATGATCTAGTTCAACGTACAATATGATTTCTTTATGATGAAATTAATACTTTATTGCAAAAGAATATTTTATAGCATTTATTAGCATACGTGTTATATTTTCTTATTATTGTAATAAAAATGTTATTCTGCACTATTTGGTGGTTCCTGTTCTATCTTATTGTCACATATGAATAAATATGTATATATGTAGAAACATAGAAAAAACACTTAATTATATGTTGCATATAAATATTTAAAGACTTTAAGATTTATACGTAATACTGAACAATATGTTTTTTGCGTGTTGTAACAATTCGGTTAATTGTGTACATTTTTGTAGGTATTTTATTTAATATATATTTAAATTCTTTTGTAGGCATCTGTTTCGCCATTTAGTCCAACGTCTTCACTAACAATTGCATTTTAATATGCGGTGCTTCCACTTTGAAGATGGGCTTTTCAAATTCATCCACATAACGATCATAATATTGTTCCAACAATAATTCAAAGCCTCGAGATTTAATAATTTTTTGTGAAAATATGCTCGTGGCATCGGCTTTCATAAGCTGTATCAAAATTAATTTTTTTTTTTTTTAAATTTTTAATTGATCATAAGATTTAATAGATTACCCGAAATGCGTTAGCTCGTGCCACTTCTTCACTGTGTATAAGCAATTGTTTAGCTATACCTTGGCCTCTGTATTCCTGATCCACCGACAAGATACGCACTTCAAATGCCTTGTCGACATTGAATTGCTGAAACAGGTCCACCTTTAAATTGGTCGTGTATAGAAATTTAAAGATTTTCTTAAATTTCTCATCATCATTGAATTGCAATTTCTTTAAAGCACTCTCCAAATCCTCGGCATGTACAATACCATTTATGCTAACACCAGCAATCTATAAATTTTTTAATAATTGTTTTAATTATTTTTATCTTTTCAATGTAAATCCGTATTTTAATCACCTTATCATTTTCATTTACCGCCATAACACTTAAATGATCTTCTAATGACTCTAAGCTGTGACGTTCTAAATCTTTGTGACCCTCGCCGCGACGACAAAGGCCCACTGCCTTATTAAGCGGCTCATCAGCAAAGAAACTCTGCCGCAAATGTTCTATAACATCGTCATGACGTTCAGGGCTAATTAGTTTGTATTCCATTCTCTCTCTACAGTAATCGTGAGTATTAGATAATTAATTAATTTGTTTTCGGTAAAATTTATGGTTTTCAATTAAGAATAAAAGAAAAATCTAAAAAATGGCGCAATGATATACAAACTGTAAAATAATCTCAAATTAAAACATTTATACTTAGCTGGACGATATTTTAAACTATCCATACCCTACACCCATTTTTTATTTAATCGATCTAATCAAAATAATTCTCATCTAAACAGTCTGTCGATTTGAATTTGTGTTCAACCTGGAATAGCTTTTAAGATATTTCGATCTACAGACAAGCCCTGAAAATTGAAATTGGATCGAATTGAACATAATTTTTGCGTACTTCTTATCAATATGATCAATATTCCCACATACCCCCAGTAATACTTCATCCAAAGTTTTACAATTTCAACTAAAAAAGCAGTTAAGTGTCATTCACTCACTTTGTATAACGTTTGCTACACCCAGAATGAGGAGTTCAAGACCTCACAAAGTATTTTTGATTAGCATGAAATTTTTAGTCGATTTAGCTTTACATGTCTCTACTCTACTCTAGGCGTGAATTATTTTTAAAATGTCGAGCCACTCTTCACTGACTTCAAAGTGTAAATGTTGTCAATAGAGCAAAATAATCATTTCGAACTAGAAAACTATGTGGTTTCAATTCTAGTGCAACAGTGGCCAACAGACAAGGAAAAAGTTCGACTTTATATCCGTTAATATATAGAAGACTTTTTCATAGATATTACCCGTTATTATAATCACCTATTGTGTGTATTCTCTAATAGAGCTGCCGTGGTCTATAGAATATTGTGTTACAGTGTAGAATAATTGTTTTTGTTTATTTTATTTGTTTTCCTTAAATTGAACAACAGTAGTAGTGTTATGTACATATTGCCTATTCTAACAACAATAACAGCTGGATCAATATATAAAAATATTATATTATTCTCAATTGTTCAAAAAAAAAAACGGATGGAATGCATAAATGTTTTCATCTAGAAATAATTCGCTAGCATTTGCATTAATTTGAAAATATTTATGCGTAATATTTGATATTATGAAGGCCTCATATACAATGTGAAAGTATGCGCTACAAAAGGCAAGTTTGAATATATTGAAAAACACAAAACGCGGACTCGTAGATTTATGCAAAATGTTACAACTAGATGTAAAGTTTATACAATCCGCTGTAATGTGTGTGTTAGCTTTAGTATTTATTTTAATGTCAAAGTGTACGAGTGTGACAGAACCATTAAGAGACAGAAGTACGGACAGACATATTTAGATCGCCGCCTCGACGTTGCAAATGTTATGTTAAACTTGGTATACCTTCTACCCTCATCACTAATCATTTTCACATAAAATTGTTTAATCGTCTATAGAATTTATTGCCATTGTTTTAATTATACATTTATTTATTTGTAAACAAAATTTTTACTATTCGATATTTTAATGTTTGCAATTTTTTCTTGTTGTGAGATATGTCATAAATTATCACTAAAACTGAATACTTTGTCGCTCGCGTTCACACACACTCAATTATAATTAAGTAATAAAGACGCAGACACATCAAGTGCATAAATTATTTATTTGGTTTATGGGACATTTATAATTTATTTATAGGACAATGTATACGTACACACGTTTTTACTTTTGTTTTATTAAACGACAAATGTTGCGGCAGTAAAAATAATAATAACAACAACAAATGTATAAACATTTATTAAAATGTGCATTTCAAACTGTTTGAAAACATAAATCGATTGTATTTGTTTTTTTTTTTTTGGGGGACGTTTGTCTAAATCGAGTCAGGTTTTGATGCTAAAAAAAATTGAAAATCGTATTAAAATAAAACAATTTGTGTAAAAATTTTTTGTTTTTTTTGTTTTAACTCGTGTTAAATCAAATTTGTGTTAAATCAAATTCGTGTAAAAAGAGAATTAGGTGTACTTGGTAAGGTCTTCGAGGCTTCTTTCTAAGTGTTGCAAGCGGAATGGTGAACGTAGGTGAAGGGCATACATTGTAGAGGCAAATGAAAAAAGCGCGTAATGCAGGGAAATTTGAGAACTTATCCGAAAGCATAATTGCAATATAATAGAATAATTTGTATTGCGTTCCCTGCCTCTTGATAAAATGCTCTTCGTGCAGCCCGTTCATATGCATACATTTTATATTCTATTAAGCCTCCTCAACTTCTTTCCTTTGAGGTCATTATGGTAGACGTATCTTTCTTCTTAATAATAATATTCATAATTAAGAAATCAATTGTGATTGATAAACATTTAAAACATAAATATGTTGTAAGCGCATCCATGGCTCTCAATTATGACCAAAACCGAATGTAAATGTCACTCATAGTCATGTTGTGAATCATCTTCACAACAATCGGCATAACTTTGGCAATAATATGAATAATAAATAATAAACCTCTAAATAGCTATATACGTGCATTTAACATTGATTAGATCGCATCGTAATGAATTTTATTGTAAATTATTATTATTTTTAAAAAATTTTTACTTAATTTTCTCCCTTTTTTTAAAGCAATGGTGGAATGAAATGAGATTATAGAAAGTAGCAGTTAGAATGCGATAAGTTTAGTATGATTATAATAAATCCAATATGGCGGATTTCTCATTCCTTTACAATCAACTTGATATGGGTGTCAAATGAAAGATATTAACGAATAGAATATAACAGTTTTACAGTGCCGTTGTAATAGATTAATAAATTCAAAATGGTGGGTTATTTATTATATCACCTTGATGAGTTCAATATCAAAAGTTGACCATGATTATTCTAAATCAAATCGGGTTCTTTTCAAAAAATTAATATCTATTAAAATTACTTGCTTATAATGTTTTCCGAATATACCATAAAAAAGAAAATTATTGCACCATTTAATGTATTGGAGTATATAGAGGGGTGTACACAAATCGACAGAGCATATAAGTAATGAGTCAAGAGAGAACCACCTGTAGCAAAGGATATTTACTCTTCCTTTGAAAGTTTTACACATTATACAAAGCACACTCCTTGTCATTGTATATGAGTAGGTCAGCAGTAATTTAAAAATTTTTTTATATTAGTGAAAAAAGTAATAACTTCTCGATAGTATAAGTATAGTATAAAGTATTCTTCTATCCCTCAAATTAATAGAGCACAGATTTTAAAAATCAATATTGATTTGATTAGGTTTTGTTTTTTGTACTTATACGCATTGGCTCCTAAACCACTCACTTAGTATGTACATTATATGACTATATACAGAAATAAGGATATAATAATGTATACAATACACATATATAACAGGCATACATTATTATATATACAGTATACGCGCGCTTCTGACTACATACTTATACATACTTATAGTAAAAGATGGCAGAAAAACACAAAAGAAGTATAAAATCATGTTATACACAATAAATAATAATAATAACAACAACTAAATAAAAACACACACACTCACACACACATTTTTCAACATGTGTACACAACGTATATAGAAATGTTTTGACTGAGGCCAAATCTTAAGTACCCACCATCCATGCACGAAAGCTTCTCCAGCCGTATATATGTTAATATATGTTCTGTAATTTACAAGTAATACGAAAAATTTACTTAAAAAATTCATCCTTTTTCAGTTGTTGTTGCATTGTGGATATGTCGCTTAACGGATTTTGTCCCATTTGAACAGGAACCAGCATATAAATTCTATCAACACTTTTGCCAAATTTGGAATCAATATATACCAAAAGAGTAATTATCACAGACACATATGCACGGACGGACAGACATGGTTAGATCGATTCAATATTTAATGCTTATTCAAAATATATATACTTTGTGGGGTGTCCGACGCCTCCTTTTGGGCGTTGCAAGTATTTTAACAAAGTGATATACACCCCCCTATACATACGATGATGGGTATAAAGACTATAAAAGTAAGATTTAATTGAAAACAATTTTCACTAAATGACACTTACACTTATTTTTGCAAAAAATATTTAAAAAAAAAATACAAAAAAACCATGTAACCCCTATAATAATATTAATAATTTATTTTAATGCTTAGAGAAAAAGCGCAAAGTTTTGAAAATTTATTATTTATTGATTACCGTGAATTTTTGAATATTTTTTGATTTTATTTATTTATTTTGCGTTGAATAACTTTAAAAATAAAATTTCCTTTTTATCAATTTGTTGATTGTTTTCAAACTTTCTTCGTTCAATTTCAATTTAATACTAAAACTGATGAACAAACGAACTCTTAAATGTTCTGCACTAAACAGAGACCTCTAAATATTTAGCAGTCTCTGACTAAATCAGAGATTACATGTATGTATGGCTGTGCTATTGTATAATATGAAAATAAGAGAATCGTGCTGCTGCAGCTGCTGCTTTCAAATGCTGTTTGAGTTTGTGTGCATATAGTGTTGATGTTCCTTAATAGCATTATAATTAAATATTGTATGTATTGTCTATACTTGTTTATTGCGGGTGACATTTACTATCTTAGACGGACCCCTTGCATCCTTATGTTAATAAATACACCAGATTTGCCAATTGTGGGGAGTATTATAATAAAAATTTGTATTAAATTTCTTGCACACAGTTTCGTTTGTATTCATATATGTCCGTCGGTTCTTGTGTACGACTCAAAAATTCCACAATTAACTTAAATCAAATATAATTTTTTCTGTAAACCGTTATACGATTTATAGGTTCTACTTTAGAATATAATATTAAAGAAAAATAATACAAATTATTCAAAATTTCAACTCAATGTTTAAGTTATTGCATTCCGTGGGTACTTAAGTGCTGAATCGTACTAATGGACACGTAATTTAAATGCGTTTATTTTCAGGGATAGGCAAATTCCCAATGAAAGTGAAGTGGAATAGATACATTAAAGATGAAAGGAGATGAAAGAATGTTTAATAAAGCCATAAATACACAAAAAAAAAATTAACATATAACAATTTGTAGTGTGGTTTTTATTGTTGTTGTTATAGAAAATTTCTTAACTTTACGCAATGCAGTATATACTATCCCTTTAATTATTAAAACCCATATCACAAAATATTCTTATCATCAAAATTAGTGGATTTTCCATCGTATTTAGAAATAAAAATAAATAAGGCTTTTGAGATCATCTAATAGTAACTGTAATCGAATATATTTCGCCATTGATTTCTACTTATAATATTAAAATACGTTTGTTAGATGGCGCCACAGAATTCTATAATACAGAGACGATGACGGAATGTCGCTCTTTTAAATTTTTTGAACAAAACCTCAAAACACTATTTGCACAGTTCTCGTATGAAAAAAGAGAAAAATCGTAATAATTTATTTGTTTTAATTAATTTTGTTATCAAAACAATGCAAATATTTAAAATATCAAATCTAATTTAGCTTATGATTATTATTATATTATTATATTGTGATTATTTATTATGGTTTGCGGTGTAAAATCTCGTTCTGTTCCGCTTTTCTAAAGTTTTTTGAAAGTATTTATCGCCAACTGTTTAATTTTGACATTTCTCACAAGACAATTGTCAGCTGACCTTGCACGTATAGCTGAAAATAAAAGTATTCGTTTTGCATTAAATTGTGAAAAATTTGATAATTTTACTTTAGATATACAAAAAAAATTAAATTGAAATATGTCGGGCAAAGAGAGGTTACCGATTTTCCCTTCTCGTGGGTACGTTTTTATATTAAAATTGTATTTTAAATTTAAGTGTTATATGTTGTTAAATAATCAACTTCGGGTTAAATGATTCACACATTTATAGAAGTAACTGAAATATATAAAAATATATAATTTGTTATATATCATTATAGTGCACAAATGTTAATGAAATCCCGTTTGGCTGGTGCACAAAAGGGTCATGGTTTATTAAAGAAGAAAGCTGATGCTCTACAAATGCGTTTTCGTATGATTTTGGGTAAAATTATTGAGGTAATTAAACATATATATTAAATTAAAATAATGAGAAATACAGTTATTAATTCTTAATTCTTTGCTACCAATAGACGAAAACTTTAATGGGTGAGGTAATGAAGGAAGCAGCCTTTTCCCTAGCTGAGGCTAAATTTACTACAGGTGACTTTAATCAGGTGGTGTTACAGAATGTAACCAAAGCACAAATTAAAATACGTACTAAAAAAGATAATGTGGCTGGTGTTACATTGCCGGTATTCGAATCCTATCAGGATGGTACGGATACGTACGAATTGGCTGGTTTGGCACGTGGCGGTCAACAATTAGCTAAATTAAAAAAGAACTATCAAAGTGCTGTTAAACTTTTAGTGGAATTGGCTTCCTTGCAAACGTCATTTGTTACTTTAGATGAGGTGATTAAGATCACCAATCGTAGAGTTAATGCCATAGAACATGGTACTTATAAAAATTATAAAAGTTAGTTATAAAGTTAGTTATAAAATATTTTCTCATTTCAAGTGATAATACCACGTATTGATCGCACTTTGGCTTACATTATTTCCGAACTGGATGAGCTTGAACGGGAGGAGTTCTATCGTTTAAAAAAGATCCAAGATAAGAAACGTCAGGCACGTGCTAAAGCTGATGCACATAAAGCCGAATTGCTGAAGCAAGGTATAGACATTCGCGATACAATCAATATATTGGACGAAGGAGATGACGATGTACTTTTTTAAAAAACTCAACGTTATGGTTTTTTTTTATGTTATTCTAACTCAATGTGTAATGTGCTGTACACGATGTGTACTTTAGCCTTAACAAAAAAGAGTTTCATATAAATTGTTTTCTTTTCCATATCTATATATATAAACACTGTTTCGTTCTACAATATTCCATAATTTTAATGTTTTCTTGTATTAAATATATGCTTTCAAAAAATGTTATTGTGAGGAAAAAAAAAAGAAATTGTAATCAATAAACAATGTTATGATAAAAAGTAATTCGTATTTTTCTGTGATTAAAGAATACATTTTATTTCAAATATATTTTTATTGTGGCGTGGCTTACATAATTTTAATAGATTTGCGAAATTTCAAGTTTTATTGAATAGTCGTAAGTTAGTCTCTAAGAGCCGAAATAGCTCAGTTGGGAGAGCGTTAGACTGAAGATCTAAAGGTCCCCGGTTCAATCCCGGGTTTCGGCAGATAACTTTTTTCCTATTATACACATTTATTGTTTTATATTAAGTATCGAAACTTTACACGTATCAAAAATTGATTTTTTTTAGACATTATTTAAAAAATTAAACATTTATTTAATATTTATAAAATATTTTCTATTTTCTAAATTTTTGTGGAGCTTATCTTATACCGTTTTAGGCAATTTATATTGTTATAACGATACACATTATTAATGTCAAAATAATAATTATGAATACATTTTGGTTTTTATGGTAAATTTAGAGTCACTTCTGCTAAGAAGGAGGAGCATTATTAATGCTCCATATAATATTTTTAGAATACTGGAGGCATATGTATATGGTGGTACTTATCACTTTGTCAAAACGTTTTCAACGCCCAAAAAGGAGGCAAAATCGATCAAGCGATACGCCCACTATGCAACAAAAATTGAAAAAGGATAAGGATATATGCTCCTCGGGAAGCTTTCATGCATCGATGGTGGGTTTTCAAGGTAGTTTTTTTTACTTGTTTTAATATTTTTTCTTATACGCGTAGGGTATTAAACATTTAGTCTAAAATTTAGTTTTCTATGTAACTTGCAATATTTTATAACTACAACACCAACACCCTTACATTGATTATTAATAATGTGCTCAATAAATTATATTTAACTATTTTTTTTTTTAAATTAAAGCATATAGTGCCACAAACACTTTACACTCTTAAACACAAATTATTCATAGATAGGAAACTTCTGCATTGTAGGGTAAATATTTGACAATAGTTCGTATGGATATGTGTTAAATGAATTTTTATTCATTCACAAGAATTCAACTTAACAGAGAACATGAAAATTGGCTTTTTCGCATTTATGTGTAATAAGCTGAGTCTGATTATATAAAAAAAATCTTAATTAAAAGAAGAAGATATTTGAAAGAAAATCGAAAAATACATTTTACAACAAAATATTGGAATAATAATGATAGGAATCATTTTAATTCTTTACAAAATGTTTTCAAAGTTCTTTCCTTTACATTATAATTAACATAAATATTTAACATGATAAAATTAGCGGTACTGTCCTAGTCCAAGAGAATACTACAATTTTAGTGTTAAAGGAATGAATTGGAAGCAAGGTAAGTATGTAAAGTAAACAATATATAAAATCAGTCTTGAGGTCTTGATGAAGAAACAAAAATAAGTGAAAATATTGAACTTTGAAAGAAATTTCGCGTTTTTTCAGTTTTTTTTTTTATATAAATGAAAACTTAGTCCAAACTTATTATACAATCGCCAAGCGAACAAAATAAAAATGTCTCTTTCCCGAGATTCATTTTAATAAACTCGGCCGTATGGCAAAGTATTTGGATAGTAGGGAATAAATAATTTGCTGCCAAAACGGGCCGACTGTGTTGACTCACTACTGCAATGAATAATAAAAAATATATTCAACAATTACGTTAATATAGAGCAACAAAAACAACATTGAATTTACAACGTACCTCGATGAAAACATGGACGTACAAATTTCAGTACGTTGTACACGCCCATTGTTGTTATTGTGCAATGCACCGTCACTGCCGCTGTTCCGATAGCGAATGAAACGCCTGCGCGAGCGTATCAATGAGAAAATAGCCACAATTACAGCCGCAAGAAATATTATGCCCAAGACACAAAACGATATCGCCAACTTGGATACCGACAAACACAGGACGCCATCATTCAAGAGGGGCCTCAAATAAGGCGAATACTCTTCCACTATTTAAGCATAAAACAAATGTTACTCTCTCCACACATAATGCAAGTGCAGTAATTGGTTTTCTGTGGTCTATACCTGTCATATTGTAACGTGGATCGTAACGCAAACGATCCATTTCAATTTGTGGTGCTGTCACCGCCAACGAATTGAAAACGTCAATACGTGCCAAATGTTTGTCCGTGCTTAAGATTAACTTCTCATCTGTGCTACAATTAACCTGTTAACCATAATAAAAACCATAATTATAGGAACAAGAACAAAAACAAATATTTATAAAGAGAAAAAGTTTTATTTCGTTTAAACGACATCTTAAACATCGATCATCTTAGAACAGTAGTCCAAAAACTTCTTAAACCACACATTTTATTTCATTTTCTTTTCATTTATTTAGTGTGCCTCCCACCTCTTCAGCTCAAGGCTTATAACATTATGTGTCATTCGCAGGCAGTGTCACGCCCATTAACTTATCGATCCTCGCAAAGCTACAAAAATTTCTAAACGTTTGCAAAAAATTTGACCAAAATCGGAGCAGTACTTTTCTAGTTATAAGCTAAGCAAGTTCACCTTCTTTTTTGTGGTCGTCATTTTAAAAACCATGCAAATATGAAATTTTTAGCAAAAAATACCAGGCGCCCAGCATGCTCAGCAAGCAAATTTTGATTTTAGGAATTTTTCAAAGTCGTATAACTTTTGAACGGCTGCACGGATTTTGTTCAAATTTTTTGTGCAGGATAGGAAATTAAGTCAGCTTTCAAACAAGGTATAATATGTGGGCGTGGCATTAGCAATTTTGGTAATAAATGTGTACTTTTAAAAGGTCGTTTTGCAAAAAAATGAGCAGTGTCACGCCCATGAATTAGATGTCCCCAAAAAGCTGGAGAAATTTCCAATTTTTGCAAAAAATTTGACCAAAATCGCAGCAGTACTTTTCCAGATATAAGCCCAGCAAGTTCCCCTTCATTCCTGTAGTTGTCAGTTTGAAAATCACGTCTGTATAAAGATTTTAGCAAAAAATACCAGGCGCCCAGCATGCCTCAGCAAGCAAATTTTGATTTTAGGAATTTTTCAAAGTCGTATAACTTTTGAACGGCTGCACGGATTTTGTTCAAATTTTTTGTGCAGGATAGGAAATTAAGTCAGCTTTCAAACAAGCTATAATATGTGGGCGTGGCGTTAGCAATTTTGGTAATAAATGTGTACTTTTAAAAGGTCGTTTTGCAAAAAAATGAGCAGTGTCACGCCCATGAATTAGATATCCCCAAAAAGCTGGATAAATTTCCAATTTTTGCAAAAAATTTGACCAAAATCGCAGTAGTACTTTTCCAGATATAAGCCCAACAAGTTCCCCTTCATTGCTGTAGTTGTCAGTTTGAAAATCACGGCTGTACAAAAATTTTAGCAAAAAATACCAGGCGCCCAGCATGCTCAGCAAGCAAATTTTGATTTTAGGAATTTTTCAAAGTCGTATAACTTTTGAACGGCTGCACGGATTTTGTTCAAATTTTTTGTGCAGGATAGGAAATTAAGTCAGCTTTCAAACAAGGTATAATATGTGGGCGTGGCATTAGCAATTTTGGTAATAAATGTGTACTTTTAAAAGGTCGTTTTGCAAAAAAATGAGCAGTGTCACGCCCATGAATTAGATGTCCCCAAAAAGCTGGAGAAATTTCCAATTTTTGCAAAAAATTTGACCAAAATCGCAGCAGTACTTTTCCAGATATAAGCCCAGCAAGTTCCCTTTCATTCCTGTAGTTGTCAGTTTGAAAATCACGGCTGTACAAAAATTTTAGCAAAAAATACCAGGCGCCCAGCATGCTCAGCAAGCAAATTTTGATTTTAGGAATTTTTCAAAGTCGTATAACTTTTGAACGGCTGCACGGATTTTGTTCAAATTTTTTGTGCAGGATAGGAAATTAAGTCAGCTTTCAAACAAGGTATAATATGTGGGCGTGGCGTTAGCAATTTTGGTAATAAATGTGTACTTTTAAAAGGTCGTTTTGCAAAAAAATGAACAGTGCCACGCCCATGAATTAGATATCCCCAAAAAGCTGGAGAAATTTCCAATTTTTGCAAAAAATTTGACCAAAATCGCAGCAGTACTTTTCCAGATATAAGCCCAGCAAGTTCCCCTTCATTCCTGTAGTTGTCAGTTTGAAAATCACGGCTGTATAAAAATTTTAGCAAAAAATACCAGGCGCCCAGCATGCTCAGCAAGCAAATTTTGATTTTAGGAATTTTTCAAAGTCGTATAACTTTTGAACGGCTGCACGGTTTTTGTTCAAATTTTTTGTGCAGGATAGGAAATTAAGTCAGCTTTCAAACAAGGTATAATATGTGGGTGTGGCGTTAGCAATTTCGGTAATAAATGTGTACTTTTAAAAGGTCGCTTTGCAAAAAAATGAGCAGTGTCACGCCCATGAATTAGATATCCCCAAAAAGTTGGAGAAATTTCCAATTTTTGCAAAAAATTTTACCAAAATCGCAGTAGTACTTTTCCAGATATAAGCCCAGCAAGTTCCCCTTCATTCCTGTAGTTGTCAGTTTGAAAATCACGTCTGTATAAAGATTTTAGCAAAAAATACCAGGCGCCCAGCATGCCTCAGCAAGCAAATTTTGATTTTAGGAATTTTTCAAAGTCGTATAACTTTTGAACGGCTGCACGCATTTTGTTCAAATTTTTTGTGCAGGATAGGAAATTAAGTCAGCTTTCAAACAAGGTATAATATGTGGGCGTGGCGTTAGCAATTTTGGTAATAAATGTGTACTTTTAAAAGGTCGTTTTGCAAAAAAATTAGCAGTGTCACGCCCATGAATTAGATGTCCCCAAAAAGCTGGAGAAATTTCCAATTTTTGCAAAAAATTTGACCAAAATCGCAGCAGTACTTTTCCAGATATAAGCCCAGCAAGTTCCCCTTCATTCCTGTAGTTGTCAGTTTGAAAATCACGTCTGTATAAAGATTTTAGCAAAAAATACCAGGCGCCCAGCATGCTCAGCAAGCAAATTTTGATTTTAGGAATTTTTCAAAGTCGTATAACTTTTGAACGGCTGCACGGATTTTGTTCAAATTTTTTGTGCAGGATAGGAAATTAAGTCAGCTTTCAAACAAGCTATAATATGTGGGCGTGGCATTAGCAATTTTGGTAATAAATGTGTACTTTTAAAAGGTCGTTTTGCAGAAAAATTAGCAGTGTCACGCCCATGAATTAGATGTCCCCAAAAAGCTGGAGAAATTTCCAATTTTTGCAAAAAAATTTGACCTAAATCGCAGCAGTACTTTTCCAGATATAAGCCCAGCAAGTTCCCCTTCATTCCTGTAGTTGTCAGTTTGAAAATCACGGCTGTATAAAAATTTTAGCAAAAAATACCAGGCGCCCAGCATGCTCAGCAAGCAAATTTTGATTTTAGGAATTTTTCAAAGTCGCATAACTTTTGAACGGCTGCACGGATTTTGTTCAAATTTTTTGTGCAGGATAGGAAATTAAGTCAGCTTTCAAACAAGGTATAATATGTGGGCGTGGCATTAGCAATTTTGGTAATAAATGTGTACTTTTAAAAGGTCGTTTTGCAAAAAAATGAGCAGTGTCACGCCCATGAATTAGATGTCCCCAAAAAGCTGGAGAAATTTCCAATTTTTGCAAAAAATTTGACCTAAATCGCAGCAGTACTTTTCCAGATATAAGCCCAGCAAGTTCCCCTTCATTCCTGTAGTTGTCAGTTTGAAAATCACGGCTGTATAAAAATTTTAGCAAAAAATACCAGGCGCCCAGCATGCTCAGCAAGCAAATTTTGATTTTAGGAATTTTTCAAAGTCGCATAACTTTTGAACGGCTGCACGGATTTTGTTCAAATTTTTTGTGCAGGATAGGAAATTAAGTCAGCTTTCAAAAAAGGTATAATATGTGGGCGTGGCATTAGCAATTTTGGTAATAAAAGTGTACTTTTAAAAGGTCGTTTTGCAAAAAAATGAGCAGTGTCACGCCCATGAATTAGATGTCCCCAAAAAGCTGGAGAAATTTCCAATTTTTGCAAAAAATTTGACCAAAATCGCAGCAGTGCTTTTCCAGATATAAGCCCAGCAAGTTCCCTTTCATTCCTGTAGTTGTCAGTTTGAAAATCACGGCTGTACAAAAATTTTAGCAAAAAATACCAGGCGCCCAGCATGCTCAGCAAGCAAATTTTGATTTTAGGAATTTTTCAAAGTCGTATAACTTTTGAACGGCTGCACGGATTTTGTTCAAATTTTTTGTGCAGGATAGGAAATTAAGTCAGCTTTCGAACAAGGATTAAAATGTGGGCGTGGCGTTAGCAATTTTGGTAATAAATGTGTACTTTTAAAAGGTCGTTTTGCAAAAAAATGAGCAGTGTCACGCCCATGAATTAGATATCCCCAAAAAGCTGGAAAAATTTCCAATTTTTGCAAAAAATTTGACCAAAATCGCAGCAGTAATTTTCCAGATATAAGCCCAGCAAGTTCCCCTTCATTCCTGTAGTTGTCAGTTTGAAAATCACGGCTGTATAAAAATTTTAGCAAAAAATACCAGGCGCCCAGCATGCTCAGCAAGCAAATTTTGATTTTAGGAATTTTTCAAAGTCGTATAACTTTTGAACGGCTGCACGGATTTTGTTCAAATTTTTTTTGCAGTATAGGAAATTACGTCAGCTTTCAAACAAGCTATAATATGTGGGCGTGGCGTTAGCAATTTTGGTAATAAATGTGTACTTTTAAAAGGTCGTTTTGCAAAAAAATGAGCAGTGTCACGCCCATGAATTAGATATCCCCAAAAAGCTGGAGAAATTTCCAATTTTTGCAAAAAATTTGACCAAAATCGCAGCAGTACTTTTCCAGATATAAGCCCAGCAAGTTCCCCTTCATTCCTGTAGTTGTCAGTTTGAAAATCACGGCTGTATAAAAATTTTAGCAAAAAATACCAGGCGCCCAGCATGCCTCAGCAAGCAAATTTTGATTTTAGGAATTTTTCAAAGTCGTATAACTTTTGAACGGCTGCACGGATTTTGTTCAAATTTTTTGTGCAGGATAGGAAATTAAGTCAGCTTTCAAACAAGGTATAATATGTGGGCGTGGCGTTAGCAATTTTGGTAATAAATGTGTACTTTGAAAAGGTCGTTTTGCAAAAAAATGAGCAGTGTCACGCCCATGAATTAGATGTCCCCAAAAAGCTGGATAAATTTCCAATTTTTGCAAAAAATTTGACCAAAATCGCAGTAGTACTTTTCCAGATATAAGCCAAGCAAGTTCCCCTTCATTGCTGTAGTTGTCAGTTTGAAAATCACAGCTGTACAAAAATTTTAGCAAAAAATACCAGGCGCCCAGCATGCCTCAGCAAGCAAATTTTGATTTTAGGAATTTTTCAAAGTCGTATAACTTTTGAACGGCTGCACGGATTTTGTTTAAATTTTTTGTGCAGGATAGGAAATTAAGTCAGCTTTCAAACAAGGTATAATATGTGGGCGTGGCATTAGCAATTTTGGTAATAAATGTGTACTTTTAAAAGGTCGTTTTGCAAAAAAATGAGCAGTGTCACGCCCATGAATTAGATGTCCCAAAAAAGCTGGAGAAATTTCCAATTTTTGCAAAAAATTTGACCAAAATCGCAGCAGTACTTTTCCAGATATAAGCCCAGCAAGTTCCCCTTCATTCCTGTAGTTGTCAGTTTGAAAATCACGGCTGTATATAAATTTTAGCAAAAAATACCAGGCGCCCAGCATGCTCAGCAAGCAAATTTTGATTTTAGGAATTTTTCAAAGTCGTATAACTTTTGAACGGCTGCACGGATTTTGTTCAAATTTTTTGTGCAGGATAGGAAATTAAGTCAGCTTTCAAACAAGGTATAATATGTGGGCGTGGCGTTAGCAATTTTGGTAATAAATGTGTACTTTTAAAAGGTCGTTTTGCAAAAAAATGAGCAGTGTCACGCCCATGAATTAGATATCCCCAAAAAGCTGGAGAAATTTCCAATTTTTGCAAAAAATTTGACCAAAATCGCAGCAGTACTTTTCCAGATATAAGCCCAGCAAGTTCCCCTTCATTCCTGTAGTTGTCAGTTTGAAAATCACGGCTGTATAAAAATTTTAGCAAAAAATACCAGGCGCCCAGCATGCTCAGCAAGCAAATTTTGATTTTAGGAATTTTTCAAAGTCGTATAACTTTTGAACAGCTGCACGGATTTTGTTCAAATTTTTTGTGCAGGATAGGAAATTAAGTCAGCTTTCAAACAAGGTATAATATGTGGGCGTGGCGTTAGCAATTTTGGTAATAAA
Source organism: Ornithomya fringillina (assembly GCA_963978525.1). NCBI lineage: Eukaryota > Metazoa > Arthropoda > Insecta > Diptera > Hippoboscidae > Ornithomya > Ornithomya fringillina. Next base: position 23,647,786 of record OZ021693.1, read on the forward strand.
TGTGTACTTTTAAAAGGTCGTTTTGCAAAAAAATGAGCAGTGTCACGCCCATGAATTAGATATCCCCAAAAAGCTGGAGAAATTTCCAATTTTTGTAAAAAATTTGACCAAAATCGCAGCAGTACTTTTCCAGATATAAGCCCAGCAAGTTCCCCTTCATTCCTGTAGTTGTCAGTTTGAAAATCACGTCTGTATAAAGATTTTAGCAAAAAATACCAGGCGCCCAGCATGCCTCAGCAAGCAAATTTTGATTTTAGGAATTTTTCAAAGTCGTATAACTTTTGAACGGCTGCACGGATTTTGTTCAAATTTTTTGTGCAGGATAGGAAATTAAGTCAGCTTTCAAACAAGGTATAATATGTGGGCGTGGCATTAGCAATTTTGGTAATAAATGTGTACTTTTAAAAGGTCGTTTTGCAAAAAAATTAGCAGTGTCACGCCCATGAATTAGATGTCCCCAAAAAGCTGGAGAAATTTCCAATTTTTGCAAAAAATTTGACCAAAATCGCAGCAGTACTTTTCCAGATATAAGCCCAGCAAGTTCCCCTTCATTGCTGTAGTTGTCAGTTTGAAAATCACGGCTGTACAAAAATTTTAGCAAAAAATACCAGGCGCCCAGCATGCCTCAGCAAGCAAATTTTGATTTTAGGAATTTTTCAAAGTCGTATAACTTTTGAACGGCTGCACGGATTTTGTTCAAATTTTTTGTGCAGGATAGGAAATTAAGTCAGCTTTCAAACAAGCTATAATATGTGGGCGTGGCATTAGCAATTTTGGTAATAAATGTGTACTTTTAAAAGGTCGTTTTGCAAAAAAATTAGCAGTGTCACGCCCATGAATTAGATGTCCCCAAAAAGCTGGAGAAATTTCCAATTTTTGCAAAAAATTTGACCAAAATCGCAGCAGTACTTTTCCAGATATAAGCCCAGCAAGTTCCCCTTCATTCCTGTAGTTGTCAGTTTGAAAATCACGTCTGTATAAAGATTTTAGCAAAAAATACCAGGCGCCCAGTATGCCTCAGCAAGCAAATTTTGATTTTAGGAATTTTTCAAAGTCGTATAACTTTTGAACGGCTGCACGGATTTTGTTCAAATTTTTTGTGCAGGATAGGAAATTAAGTCAGCTTTCAAACAAGGTATAATATGTGGGCGTGGCGTTAGCAATTTTGGTAATAAATGTGTACTTTTAAAAGGTCGTTTTGCAAAAAAATGAGCAGTGTCACGCCCATGAATTAGATATCCCCAAAAAGCTGGAGAAATTTCCAATTTTTGCAAAAAATTTGACCAAAATCGCAGCAGTACTTTTCCAGATATAAGCCCAGCAAGTTCCCCTTCATTCCTGTAGTTGTCAGTTTGAAAATCACGGCTGTATAAAAATTTTAGCAAAAAATACCAGGCGCCCAGCATGCTCAGCAAGCAAATTTTGATTTTAGGAATCTTTCAAAGTCGTATAACTTTTGAACAGCTGCACGGATTTTGTTCAAATTTTTTGTGCAGGATAGGAAATTAAGTCAGCTTTCAAACAAGGTATAATATGTGGGCGTGGCGTTAGCAATTTTGGTAATAAATGTGTACTTTTAAAAGGTCGTTTTGCAAAAAAATGAGCAGTGTCACGCCCATAAATTAGATATCCCCAAAAAGCTGAAGAAATTTCCAATTTTTGCAAAAAATTTGACCAAAATCGCAGCAGTACTTTTCCAGATATAAGCCCAGCAAGTTCCCCTTCATTGCTGTAGTTGTCAGTTTGAAAATCACGGCTGTACAAAAATTTTAGCAAAAAATACCAGGCGCCCAGCATGCCTCAGCAAGCAAATTTTGATTTTAGGAATTTTTCAAAGTCGTATAACTTTTGAACGGCTGCACGGATTTTGTTCAAATTTTTTGTGCAGGATAGGAAATTAAGTCAGCTTTCAAACAAGGTATAATATGTGGGCGTGGCATTAGCAATTTTGGTAATAAATGTGTACTTTTAAAAGGTCGTTTTGCAAAAAAATGAGCAGTGTCACGCCCATGAATTAGATGTCCCAAAAAAGCTGGAGAAATTTCCAATTTTTGCAAAAAATTTGACCAAAATCGCAGCAGTACTTTTCCAGATATAAGCCCAGCAAGTTCCCCTTCATTCCTGTAGTTGTCAGTTTGAAAATCACGGCTGTATATAAATTTTAGCAAAAAATACCAGGCGCCCAGCATGCTCAGCAAGCAAATTTTGATTTTAGGAATTTTTCAAAGTCGTATAACTTTTGAACGGCTGCACGGATTTTGTTCAAATTTTTTGTGCAGGATAGGAAATTAAGTCAGCTTTCAAACAAGGTATAATATGTGGGCGTGGCGTTAGCAATTTTGGTAATAAATGTGTACTTTTAAAAGGTCGTTTTGCAAAAAAATGAGCAGTGTCACGCCCATGAATTAGATATCCCCAAAAAGCTGGAGAAATTTCCAATTTTTGCAAAAAATTTGACCAAAATCGCAGCAGTACTTTTCCAGATATAAGCCCAGCAAGTTCCCCTTCATTCCTGTAGTTGTCAGTTTGAAAATCACGGCTGTATAAAAATTTTAGCAAAAAATACCAGGCGCCCAGCATGCTCAGCAAGCAAATTTTGATTTTAGGAATTTTTCAAAGTCGTATAACTTTTGAACAGCTGCACGGATTTTGTTCAAATTTTTTGTGCAGGATAGGAAATTAAGTCAGCTTTCAAACAAGGTATAATATGTGGGCGTGGCGTTAGCAATTTTGGTAATAAATGTGTACTTTTAAAAGGTCGTTTTGCAAAAAAATGAGCAGTGTCACGCCCATGAATTAGATATCCCCAAAAAGCTGGAGAAATTTCCAATTTTTGTAAAAAATTTGACCAAAATCGCAGCAGTACTTTTCCAGATATAAGCCCAGCAAGTTCCCCTTCATTCCTGTAGTTGTCAGTTTGAAAATCACGTCTGTATAAAGATTTTAGCAAAAAATACCAGGCGCCCAGCATGCCTCAGCAAGCAAATTTTGATTTTAGGAATTTTTCAAAGTCGTATAACTTTTGAACGGCTGCACGGATTTTGTTCAAATTTTTTGTGCAGGATAGGAAATTAAGTCAGCTTTCAAACAAGGTATAATATGTGGGCGTGGCATTAGCAATTTTGGTAATAAATGTGTACTTTTAAAAGGTCGTTTTGCAAAAAAATTAGCAGTGTCACGCCCATGAATTAGATGTCCCCAAAAAGCTGGAGAAATTTCCAATTTTTGCAAAAAATTTGACCAAAATCGCAGCAGTACTTTTCCAGATATAAGCCCAGCAAGTTCCCCTTCATTGCTGTAGTTGTCAGTTTGAAAATCACGGCTGTACAAAAATTTTAGCAAAAAATACCAGGCGCCCAGCATGCCTCAGCAAGCAAATTTTGATTTTAGGAATTTTTCAAAGTCGTATAACTTTTGAACGGCTGCACGGATTTTGTTCAAATTTTTTGTGCAGGATAGGAAATTAAGTCAGCTTTCAAACAAGCTATAATATGTGGGCGTGGCATTAGCAATTTTGGTAATAAATGTGTACTTTTAAAAGGTCGTTTTGCAAAAAAATTAGCAGTGTCACGCCCATGAATTAGATGTCCCCAAAAAGCTGGAGAAATTTCCAATTTTTGCAAAAAATTTGACCAAAATCGCAGCAGTACTTTTCCAGATATAAGCCCAGCAAGTTCCCCTTCATTCCTGTAGTTGTCAGTTTGAAAATCACGTCTGTATAAAGATTTTAGCAAAAAATACCAGGCGCCCAGTATGCCTCAGCAAGCAAATTTTGATTTTAGGAATTTTTCAAAGTCGTATAACTTTTGAACGGCTGCACGGATTTTGTTCAAATTTTTTGTGCAGGATAGGAAATTAAGTCAGCTTTCAAACAAGGTATAATATGTGGGCGTGGCGTTAGCAATTTTGGTAATAAATGTGTACTTTTAAAAGGTCGTTTTGCAAAAAAATGAGCAGTGTCACGCCCATGAATTAGATATCCCCAAAAAGCTGGAGAAATTTCCAATTTTTGCAAAAAATTTGACCAAAATCGCAGCAGTACTTTTCCAGATATAAGCCCAGCAAGTTCCCCTTCATTCCTGTAGTTGTCAGTTTGAAAATCACGGCTGTATAAAAATTTTAGCAAAAAATACCAGGCGCCCAGCATGCTCAGCAAGCAAATTTTGATTTTAGGAATCTTTCAAAGTCGTATAACTTTTGAACAGCTGCACGGATTTTGTTCAAATTTTTTGTGCAGGATAGGAAATTAAGTCAGCTTTCAAACAAGGTATAATATGTGGGCGTGGCGTTAGCAATTTTGGTAATAAATGTGTACTTTTAAAAGGTCGTTTTGCAAAAAAATGAGCAGTGTCACGCCCATAAATTAGATATCCCCAAAAAGCTGAAGAAATTTCCAATTTTTGCAAAAAATTTGACCAAAATCGCAGCAGTACTTTTCCAGATATAAGCCCAGCAAGTTCCCCTTCATTGCTGTAGTTGTCAGTTTGAAAATCACGGCTGTACAAAAATTTTAGCAAAAAATACCAGGCGCCCAGCATGCCTCAGCAAGCAAATTTTGATTTTAGGAATTTTTCAAAGTCGTATAACTTTTGAACGGCTGCACGGATTTTGTTCAAATTTTTTGTGCAGGATAGGAAATTAAGTCAGCTTTCAAACAAGGTATAATATGTGGGCGTGGCATTAGCAATTTTGGTAATAAATGTGTACTTTTAAAAGGTCGTTTTGCAAAAAAATGAGCAGTGTCACGCCCATGAATTAGATGTCCCCAAAAAGCTGGAGAAATTTCCAATTTTTGCAAAAAATTTGACCAAAATCGCAGCAGTACTTTTCCAGATATAAGCCAAGCAAGTTCCCCTTCATTGCTGTAGTTGTCAGTTTGAAAATCACGGCTGTACAAAAATTTTAGCAAAAAATACCAGGCGCCCAGCATGCTCAGCAAGCAAATTTTGATTTTAGGAATTTTTCAAAGTCGTATAACTTTTGAACGGCTGCACGGATTTTGTTCAAATTTTTTGTGCAGGATAGGAAATTAAGTCAGCTTTCAAACAAGGTATAATATGTGGGCGTGGCATTAGCAATTTTGGTAATAAATGTGTACTTTTAAAAGGTCGTTTTGCAAAAAAATTAGCAGTGTCACGCCCATGAATTAGATATCCTTAAAAAGCTGGAGAAATTTCCAATTTTTGCAAAAAATTTGACCAAAATCGCAGCAGTACTTTTCCAGATATAAGCCCAGCAAGTTCCCCTTCATTCCTGTAGTTGTCAGTTTGAAAATCACGGCTGTATAAAAATTTTAGCAAAAAATACCAGGCGCCCAGCATGCTCAGCAAGCAAATTTTGATTTTAGGAATTTTTCAAAGTCGTATAACTTTTGAACGGCTGCACAGATTTTGTTCAAATTTTTTGTGCCGGATAGGAAATTAAGTCAGCTTTCAAGCAAGGTATAATATGTGGGCGTGGCATTAGCAATTTTGGTAATAAATGTGTACTTTTAAAAGGTCGTTTTGCAAAAAAATGAGCAGTGCCACACCCATGAATTAGATATCCCCAAAAAGCTGGAGAAATTTCCAATTTTTGCAAAAAATTTAACCAAAATCGCAGCAGTACTTTTCCAGATATAAGCCCAGCAAGTTCCCCTTCATTCCTGTAGTTGTCAGTTTGAAAATCACGGCTTTATAAAAATTTTAGCAAAAAATACCAGGCGCCCAGCATGCTCAGCAAGCAAATTTTGATTTTAGGAATTTTTCAAAGTCGTATAACTTTTGAACGGCTGCACGGATTTTGTTCAATTTTTTTGTGCAGGATAGGAAATTAAGTCAGCTTTCAAACAAGGTATAATATGTGGGCGTGGCGTTAGCAATTTTGGTAATAAATGTGTACTTTTAAAAGGTCGTTTTGCAAAAAAATGAGCAGTGTCACGCCCATGAATTAGATGTCCCCAAAAAGCTGGAGAAATTTCCAATTTTTGCAAAAAATTTGACCAAAATCGCAGCAGTACTTTTCCAGATATAAGCCCAGCAAGTTCCCCTTCATTCCTGTAGTTGTCAGTTTGAAAATCACGGCTGTATAAAAATTTTAGCAAAAAATACCAGGCGCCCAGCATGCTCAGCAAGCAAATTTTGATTTTAGGAATTTTTCAAAGTCGTATAACTTTTGAACGGCTGCACGGATTTTGTTCAAATTTTTTGTGCAGGATAGGAAATTAAGTCAGCTTTCAAACAAGCTATAATATGTGGGCGTGGCATTAGCAATTTTGGTAATAAATGTGTACTTTTAAAAGGTCGTTTTGCAAAAAAATGAGCAGTGTCACGCCCATGAATTAGATGTCCCCAAAAAACTGGAGAAATTTCCAATTTTTGCAAAAAATTTGACCAAAATCGCAGCAGTACTTTTCCAGATATAAGCCAAGCAAGTTCCCCTTCATTGCTGTAGTTGTCAGTTTGAAAATCACGGCTGTACAAAAATTTTAGCAAAAAATACCAGGCGCCCAGCATGCTCAACAAGCAAATTTTGATTTTAGGAATTTTTCAAAGTCGTATAACTTTTGAACGGCTGCACGGATTTTGTTCAAATTTTTTGTGCAGGATAGGAAATTAAGTCAGCTTTCAAACAAGGTATAATATGTGGGCGTGGCATTAGCAATTTTGGTAATAAATGTGTACTTTTAAAAGGTCGTTTTGCAAAAAAATGAGCAGTGTCACGCCCATAAATTAGATATCCCCAAAAAGCTGAAGAAATTTCCAATTTTTGCAAAAAATTTGACCAAAATCGCAGCAGTACTTTTCCAGATATAAGCCCAGCAAGTTCCCCTTCATTGCTGTAGTTGTCAGTTTGAAAATCACGGCTGTACAAAAATTTTAGCAAAAAATACCAGGCGCCCAGCATGCCTCAGCAAGCAAATTTTGATTTTAGGAATTTTTCAAAGTCGTATAACTTTTGAACGGCTGCACGGATTTTGTTCAAATTTTTTGTGCAGGATAGGAAATTAAGTCAGCTTTCAAACAAGGTATAATATGTGGGCGTGGCATTAGCAATTTTGGTAATAAATGTGTACTTTTAAAAGGTCGTTTTGCAAAAAAATGAGCAGTGTCACGCCCATGAATTAGATGTCCCCAAAAAGCTGGAGAAATTTCCAATTTTTGCAAAAAATTTGACCAAAATCGCAGCAGTACTTTTCCAGATATAAGCCAAGCAAGTTCCCCTTCATTGCTGTAGTTGTCAGTTTGAAAATCACGGCTGTACAAAAATTTTAGCAAAAAATACCAGGCGCCCAGCATGCTCAGCAAGCAAATTTTGATTTTAGGAATTTTTCAAAGTCGTATAACTTTTGAACGGCTGCACGGATTTTGTTCAAATTTTTTGTGCAGGATAGGAAATTAAGTCAGCTTTCAAACAAGGTATAATATGTGGGCGTGGCATTAGCAATTTTGGTAATAAATGTGTACTTTTAAAAGGTCGTTTTGCAAAAAAATGAGCAGTGTCACGCCCATGAATTAGATGTCCCCAAAAAGCTGGAGAAATTTCCAATTTTTGCAAAAAATTTGACCAAAATCGCAGCAGTACTTTTCCAGATATAAGCCCAGCAAGTTCCCCTTCATTCCTGTAGTTGTCAGTTTGAAAATCACGGCTGTATAAAAATTTTAGCAAAAAATACCAGGCGCCCAGCATGCTCAGCAAGCAAATTTTGATTTTAGGAATTTTTCAAAGTCGTATAACTTTTGAACGGCTGCACGGATTTTGTTCAAATTTTTTGTGCAGGATAGGAAATTAAGTCAGCTTTCAAACAAGCTATAATATGTGGGCGTGGCATTAGCAATTTTGGTAATAAATGTGTACTTTTAAAAGGTCGTTTTGCAAAAAAATGAGCAGTGTCACGCCCATGAATTAGATGTCCCCAAAAAACTGGAGAAATTTCCAATTTTTGCAAAAAATTTGACCAAAATCGCAGCAGTACTTTTCCAGATATAAGCCAAGCAAGTTCCCCTTCATTGCTGTAGTTGTCAGTTTGAAAATCACGGCTGTACAAAAATTTTAGCAAAAAATACCAGGCGCCCAGCATGCTCAACAAGCAAATTTTGATTTTAGGAATTTTTCAAAGTCGTATAACTTTTGAACGGCTGCACGGATTTTGTTCAAATTTTTTGTGCAGGATAGGAAATTAAGTCAGCTTTCAAACAAGGTATAATATGTGGGCGTGGCATTAGCAATTTTGGTAATAAATGTGTACTTTTAAAAGGTCGTTTTGCAAAAAAATGAGCAGTGTCACGCCCATGAATTAGATATCCCCAAAAAGCTGGAGAAATTTCCAATTTTTGCAAAAAATTTGACCAAAATCGCAGCAGTACTTTTCCAGATATAAGCCCAGCAAGTTCCCCTTCATTCCTGTAGTTGTCAGTTTGAAAATCACGGCTGTATAAAAATTTTAGCAAAAAATACCAGGCGCCCAGCATGCTCAGCAAGCAAATTTTGATTTTAGGAATTTTTCAAAGTCGTATAACTTTTGAACGGCTGCACGGATTTTGTTCAAATTTTTTGTGCAGGATAGGAAATTAAGTCAGCTTTCAAACAAGCTATAATATGTGGGCGTGGCATTAGCAATTTTGGTAATAAATGTGTACTTTTAAAAGGTCGTTTTGCAAAAAAATGAGCAGTGTCACGCCCATGAATTAGATGTCCCCAAAAAGCTGGAGAAATTTCCAATTTTTGCAAAAAATTTGACCAAAATCGCAGCAGTACTTTTCCAGATATAAGCCCAGCAAGTTCCCCTTCATTCCTGTAGTTGTCAGTTTGAAAATCACGGCTGTACAAAAATTTTAGCAAAAAATACCAGGCGCCCAGCATGCTCAGCAAGCAAATTTTGATTTTAGGAATTTTTCAAAGTCGTATAACTTTTGAACGGCTGCACGGATTTTGTTCAAATTTTTTGTGCAGGATAGGAAATTAAGTCAGCTTTCAAACAAGGTATAATATGTGGGCGTGGCATTAGCAATTTTGGTAATAAATGTGTACTTTTAAAAGGTCGTTTTGCAAAAAAATGAGCAGTGTCACGCCCATGAATTAGATGTCCCCAAAAAGCTGGAGAAATTTCCAATTTTTGCAAAAAATTTGACCAAAATCGCAGCAGTACTTTTCCAGATATAAGCCCAGCAAGTTCCCCTTCATTCCTGTAGTTGTCAGTTTGAAAATCACGGCTGTATAAAAATTTTAGCAAAAAATACCAGGCGCCCAGCATGCTCAGCAAGCAAATTTTGATTTTAGGAATTTTTCAAAGTCGTATAACTTTTGAACGGCTGCACGGATTTTGTTCAAATTTTTTGTGCAGGATAGGAAATTAAGTCAGCTTTCAAACAAGGTATAATATGTGGGCGTGGCGTTAGCAATTTTGGTAATAAATGTGTACTTTTAAAAGGTCGTTTTGCAAAAAAATGAACAGTGCCACGCCCATGAATTAGATATCCCCAAAAAGCTGGAGAAATTTCCAATTTTTGCAAAAAATTTGACCAAAATCGCAGCAGTACTTTTCCAGATATAAGCCCAGCAAGTTCCCCTTCATTCCTGTAGTTGTCAGTTTGAAAATCACGGCTGTATAAAAATTTTAGCAAAAAATACCAGGCGCCCAGCATGCTCAGCAAGCAAATTTTGATTTTAGGAATTTTTCAAAGTCGTATAACTTTTGAACGGCTGCACGGATTTTGTTCAAATTTTTTGTGCAGGATAGGAAATTAAGTCAGCTTTCAAACAAGCTATAATATGTGGGCGTGGCGTTAGCAATTTTGGTAATAAATGTGTACTTTTAAAAGGTCGTTTTGCAAAAAAATGAGCAGTGTCACGCCCATGAATTAGATATCCCCAAAAAGCTGGAGAAATTTCCATTTTTGCAAAAAATTTGACCAAAATCGCAGCAGTACTTTTCCAGATATAAGCCCAGCAAGTTCCCCTTCATTCCTGTAGTTGTCAGTTTGAAAATCACGGCTGTACAAAAATTTTAGCAAAAAATACCAGGCGCCCAGCATGCTCAGCAAGCAAATTTTGATTTTAGGAATTTTTCAAAGTCGTATAACTTTTGAACGGCTGCACGGATTTTGTTCAAATTTTTTGTGCAGGATAGGAAATTAAGTCAGCTTTCAAACAAGGTATAATATGTGGGCGTGGCGTTAGCAATTTTGGTAATAAATGTGTACTTTTAAAAGGTCGTTTTGCAAAAAAATGAGCAGTGTCACGCCCATGAATTAGATATCCCCAAAAAGCTGGAGAAATTTCCAATTTTTGCAAAAAATTTGACCAAAATCGCAGCAGTACTTTTCCAGATATAAGCCCAGCAAGTTCCCCTTCATTCCTGTAGTTGTCAGTTTGAAAATCACGGCTGTATAAAAATTTTAGCAAAAAATACCAGGCGCCCAGCATGCCTCAGCAAGCAAATTTTGATTTTAGGAATTTTTCAAAGTCGTATAACTTTTGAACGGCTGCACGGATTTTGTTCAAATTTTTTGTGCAGGATAGGAAATTAAGTCAGCTTTCAAACAAGGTATAATATGTGGGCATGGCGTTAGCAATTTTGGTAATAAATGTGTACTTTTAAAAGGTCGTTTTGCAAAAAAATGAGCAGTGTCACGCCCATAAATTAGATATCCCCAAAAAGCTGGAGAAATTTCCAATTTTTGCAAAAAATTTGACCAAAATCGCAGCAGTACTTTTCCAGATATAAGCCCAGCAAGTTCCCCTTCATTCCTGTAGTTGTCAGTTTGAAAATCACGGCTGTATAAAAATTTTAGCAAAAAATACCAGGCGCCCAGCATGCCTCAGCAAGCAAATTTTGATTTTAGGAATTTTTCAAAGTCGTATAACTTTTGAACGGCTGCACGGATTTTGTTCAAATTTTTTGTGCAGGATAGGAAATTAAGTCAGCTTTCAAACAAGGTATAATATGTGGGCGTGGCGTTAGCAATTTTGGTAATAAATGTGTACTTTTAAAAGGTCGTTTTGCAAAAAAATGAGCAGTGTCACGCCCATGAATTAGATATCCCCAAAAAGCTGGAGAAATTTCCAATTTTTGCAAAAAATTTGACCAAAATCGCAGCAGTACTTTTCCAGATATAAGCCCAGCAAGTTCCCCTTCATTCCTGTAGTTGTCAGTTTGAAAATCACGGCTGTATAAAAATTTTAGCAAAAAATACCAGGCGCCCAGCATGCTCAGCAAGCAAATTTTGATTTTAGGAATTTTTCAAAGTCGTATAACTTTTGAACGGCTGCACGGATTTTGTTCAAATTTTTTGTGCAGGATAGGAAATTAAGTCAGCTTTCAAACAAGCTATAATATGTGGGCGTGGCGTTAGCAATTTTGGTAATAAATGTGTACTTTTAAAAGGTCGTTTTGCAAAAAAATGAGCAGTGTCACGCCCATGAATTAGATATCCCCAAAAAGCTGGAGAAATTTCCAATTTTTGCAAAAAATTTGACCAAAATCGCAACAGTACTTTTCCAGATATAAGCCCAGCAAGTTCCCTTTCATTCCTGTAGTTGTCAGTTTGAAAATCACGTCTGTATAAAGATTTTAGCAAAAAATACCAGGCGCCCAGCATGCCTCAGCAAGCAAATTTTGATTTTAGGAATTTTTCAAAGTCGTATAACTTTTGAACGGCTGCACGGATTTTGTTCAAATTTTTTGTGTAGGATAGGAAATTAAGTCAGCTTTCAAACAAGGTATAATATGTGGGCGTGGCGTTAGCAATTTTGGTAATAAATGTGTACTTTTAAAAGGTCGTTTTGCAAAAAAATGAGGAGTGTCACGCCCATGAATTAGATATCCCCAAAAAGCTGGAGAAATTTCCAATTTTTGCAAAAAATTTGACCAAAATCGCAGCAGTACTTTTCCAGATATAAGCCCAGCAAGTTCCCCTTCATTCCTGTAGTTGTCAGTTTGAAAATCACGGCTGTATAAAAATTTTAGCAAAAAATACCAGGCGCCCAGCATGCTCAGCAAGCAAATTTTGATTTTAGGAATTTTTCAAAGTCGTATAACTTTTGAACGGCTGCACGGATTTTGTTCAAATTTTTTGTGCAGGATAGGAAATTAAGTCAGCTTTCAAACAAGCTATAATATGTGGGCGTGGCGTTAGCAATTTTGGTAATAAATGTGTACTTTTAAAAGGTCGTTTTGCAAAAAAATGAGCAGTGTCACGCCCATGAATTAGATGTCCCCAAAAAGCTGGAGAAATTTCCAATTTTTGCAAAAAATTTGACCAAAATCGCAGCAGTACTTTTCCAGATATAAGCCCAGCAAGTTCCCCTTCATTCCTGTAGTTGTCAGTTTGAAAATCACGGCTGTATAAAAATTTTAGCAAAAAATACCAGGCGCCCAGCATGCTCAGCAAGCAAATTTTGATTTTAGGAATTTTTCAAAGTCGTATAACTTTTGAACGGCTGCACGGATTTTGTTCAAATTTTTTGTGCAGGATAGGAAATTAAGTCAGCTTTCAAACAAGCTATAATATGTGGGCGTGGCGTTAGCAATTTTGGTAATAAATGTGTACTTTTAAAAGGTCGTTTTGCAAAAAAATGAGCAGTGTCACGCCCATGAATTAGATATCCCCAAAAAGCTGGAGAAATTTCCAATTTTTGCAAAAAATTTGACCAAAATCGCAGCAGTACTTTTCCAGATATAAGCCCAGCAAGTTCCCCTTCATTCCTGTAGTTGTCAGTTTGAAAATCACGTCTGTATAAAGATTTTAGCAAAAAATACCAGGCGCCCAGCATGCCTCAGCAAGCAAATTTTGATTTTAGGAATTTTTCAAAGTCGTATAACTTTTGAACGGCTGCACGGATTTTGTTCAAATTTTTTGTGCAGGATAGGAAATTAAGTCAGCTTTCAAACAAGGTATAATATGTGGGCGTGGCGTTACCAATTTTGGTAATAAATGTGTACTTTTAAAAGGTCGTTTTGCAAAAAAATGAGCAGTGTCACGCCCATAAATTAGATATCCCCAAAAAGCTGGAGAAATTTCCAATTTTTGCAAAAAATTTGACCAAAATCGCAGCAGTACTTTTCCAGATATAAGCCCAGCAAGTTCCCCTTCATTCCTGTAGTTGTCAGTTTGAAAATCACGTCTGTATAAAGATTTTAGCAAAAAGTACCAGGCGCCCAGCATGCCTCAGCAAGCAAATTTTGATTTTAGGAATTTTTCAAAGTCGTATAACTTTTGAACGGCTGCACGGATTTTGTTCAAATTTTTTGTGCAGGATGGGAAATTAAGTCAGCTTTCAAACAAGGTATAATATGTGGGCGTGGCGTTAGCAATTTTGGTAATAAATGTGTACTTTTAAAAGGTCGTTTTGCAAAAAAATGAGCAGTGTCACGCCCATGAATTAGATATCCCCAAAAAGCTGGAGAAATTTCCAATTTTTGCAAAAAATTTGACCAAAATTGCAGCAGTAATTTTCCAGATATAAGCCCAGAAAGTTCCCCTTCATTCCTGTAGTTGTCAGTTTGAAAATCACGGCTGTACAAAAATTTTAGCAAAAAATACCAGGCGCCCAGCATGCTCAGCAAGCAAATTTTGATTTTAGGAATTTTTCAAAGTCGTATAACTTTTGAACGGCTGCACGGATTTTGTTCAAATTTTTTGTGCAGGATAGGAAATTAAGTCAGCTTTCAAACAAGGTATAATATGTGGGCGTGGCATTAGCAATTTTGGTAATAAATGTGTACATTTAAAAGGTCGTTTTGCAAAAAAATGAGCAGTGTCACGCCCATGAATTAGATATCCCCAAAAAGCTGGAGAAATTTCCAATTTTTGCAAAAAATTTGACCAAAATCGCAGTAGTACTTTTCCAGATATAAGCCCAGCAAGTTCCCCTTCATTCCTGTAGTTGTCAGTTTGAAAATCACGTCTGTATAAAGATTTTAGCAAAAAATACCAGGCGCCCAGCATGCCTCAGCAAGCAAATTTTGATTTTAGGAATTTTTCAAAGTCGTATAACTTTTGAACGGCTGCACGGATTTTGTTTAAATTTTTTGTGCAGGATAGGAAATTAAGTCAGCTTTCAAACAAGGTATAATATGTGGGCGTGGCGTTAGCAATTTTGGTAATAAATGTGTACTTTTAAAAGGTCGTTTTGCAAAAAAATGAGCAGTGTCACGCCCATAAATTAGATATCCCCAAAAAGCTGGAGAAATTTCCAATTTTTGCAAAAAATTTGACCAAAATCGCAGCAGTACTTTTCCAGATATAAGCCCAGCAAGTTCCCCTTCATTCCTGTAGTTGTCAGTTTGAAAATCACGGCTGTATAAAAATTTTAGCAAAAAATACCAGGCGCCCAGCATGCTCAGCAAGCAAATTTTGATTTTAGGAATTTTTCAAAGTCGTATAACTTTTGAACGGCTGCACGGATTTTGTTCAAATTTTTTGTGCAGGATAGGAAATTAAGTCAGCTTTCAAACAAGCTATAATATGTGGGCGTGGCGTTAGCAATTTTGGTAATAAATGTGTACTTTTAAAAGGTCGTTTTGCAAAAAAATGAGCAGTGTCACGTCCATGAATTAGATATCCCCAAAAAGCTGGAGAAATTTCCAATTTTTGCAAAAAATTTGACCAAAATCGCAACAGTACTTTTCCAGATATAAGCCCAGCAAGTTCCCCTTCATTCCTGTAGTTGTCAGTTTGAAAATCACGTCTGTATAAAGATTTTAGCAAAAAATACCAGGCGCCCAGCATGCCTCAGCAAGCAAATTTTGATTTTAGGAATTTTTCAAAGTCGTATAACTTTTGAACGGCTGCACGGATTTTGTTCAAATTTTTTGTGCAGGATAGGAAATTAAGTCAGCTTTCAAACAAGGTATAATATGTGGGCGTGGCATTAGCAATTTTGGTAATAAATGTGTACTTTTAAAAGGTCGTTTTGCAAAAAAATGAGCAGTGTCACGCCCATGAATTAGATGTCCCCAAAAAGCTGGAGAAATTTCCAATTTTTGCAAAAAATTTGACCTAAATCGCAGCAGTACTTTTCCAGATATAAGCCCAGCAAGTTCCCCTTCATTCCTGTAGTTGTCAGTTTGAAAATCACGGCTGTATAAAAATTTTAGCAAAAAATACCAGGCGCCCAGCATGCTCAGCAAGCAAATTTTGATTTTAGGAATTTTTCAAAGTCGCATAACTTTTGAACGGCTGCACGGATTTTGTTCAAATTTTTTGTGCAGGATAGGAAATTAAGTCAGCTTTCAAACAAGGTATAATATGTGGGCGTGGCATTAGCAATTTTGGTAATAAATGTGTACTTTTAAAAGGTCGTTTTGCAAAAAAATGAGCAGTGTCACGCCCATGAATTAGATATCCCCAAAAAGCTGGAGAAATTTCCAATTTTTGCAAAAAATTTGACCA
Source organism: Ornithomya fringillina (assembly GCA_963978525.1). Lineage (NCBI taxonomy): Eukaryota > Metazoa > Arthropoda > Insecta > Diptera > Hippoboscidae > Ornithomya > Ornithomya fringillina. The sequence goes on from OZ021693.1 coordinate 23,663,160, forward strand.
AAATCGCAGTAGTACTTTTCCAGATATAAGCCCAGCAAGTTCCCCTTCATTCCTGTAGTTGTCAGTTTGAAAATCACGTCTGTATAAAGATTTTAGCAAAAAATACCAGGCGCCCAGCATGCCTCAGCAAGCAAATTTTGATTTTAGGAATTTTTCAAAGTCGTATAACTTTTGAACGGCTGCACGGATTTTGTTCAAATTTTTTGTGCAGGATAGGAAATTAAGTCAGCTTTCAAACAAGGTATAATATGTGGGCGTGGCGTTAGCAATTTTGGTAATAAATGTGTACTTTTAAAAGGTCGTTTTGCAAAAAAATGAGCAGTGTCACGCCCATAAATTAGATATCCCCAAAAAGCTGGAGAAATTTCCAATTTTTGCAAAAAATTTGACCAAAATCGCAGCAGTACTTTTCCAGATATAAGCCCAGCAAGTTCCCCTTCATTCCTGTAGTTGTCAGTTTGAAAATCACGGCTGTATAAAAATTTTAGCAAAAAATACCAGGCGCCCAGCATGCTCAGCAAGCAAATTTTGATTTTAGGAATTTTTCAAAGTCGCATAACTTTTGAACGGCTGCACGGATTTTGTTCAAATTTTTTGTGCAGGATAGGAAATTAAGTCAGCTTTCAAACAAGGTATAATATGTGGGCGTCGCATTAGCAATTTTGGTAATAAATGTGTACTTTTAAAAGGTCGTTTTGCAAAAAAATGAGCAGTGCCACACCCATGAATTAGATATCCCCAAAAAGCTGGAGAAATTTCCAATTTTTGCAAAAAATTTGACCAAAATCGCAGCAGTACTTTTCCAGATATAAGCCAAGCAAGTTCCCCTTCATTACTGTAGTTGTCAGTTTGAAAATCACGGCTGTACAAAAATTTTAGCAAAAAATACCAGGCGCCCAGCATGCTCAGCAAGCAAATTTTGATTTTAGGAATTTTTCAAAGTCGTATAACTTTTGAACGGCTGCACGGATTTTGTTCAAATTTTTTGTGCAGGATAGGAAATTAAGTCAGCTTTCAAACAAGGTATAATATGTGGGCGTGGCATTAGCAATTTTGGTAATAAATGTGTACTTTTAAAAGGTCGTTTTGCAAAAAAATGAGCAGTGTCACGCCCATGAATTAGATGTCCCCAAAAAGCTGGAGAAATTTCCAATTTTTGCAAAAAATTTGACCTAAATCGCAGCAGTACTTTTCCAGATATAAGCCCAGCAAGTTCCCCTTCATTCCTGTAGTTGTCAGTTTGAAAATCACGGCTGTATAAAAATTTTAGCAAAAAATACCAGGCGCCCAGCATGCTCAGCAAGCAAATTTTGATTTTAGGAATTTTTCAAAGTCGCATAACTTTTGAACGGCTGCACGGATTTTGTTCAAATTTTTTGTGCAGGATAGGAAATTAAGTCAGCTTTCAAACAAGGTATAATATGTGGGCGTCGCATTAGCAATTTTGGTAATAAATGTGTACTTTTAAAAGGTCGTTTTGCAAAAAAATGAGCAGTGCCACACCCATGAATTAGATATCCCCAAAAAGCTGGAGAAATTTCCAATTTTTGCAAAAAATTTGACCAAAATCGCAGCAGTACTTTTCCAGATATAAGCCAAGCAAGTTCCCCTTCATTACTGTAGTTGTCAGTTTGAAAATCACGGCTGTACAAAAATTTTAGCAAAAAATACCAGGCGCCCAGCATGCTCAGCAAGCAAATTTTGATTTTAGGAATTTTTCAAAGTCGTATAACTTTTGAACGGCTGCACGGATTTTGTTCAAATTTTTTGTGCAGGATAGGAAATTAAGTCAGCTTTCAAACAAGGTATAATATGTGGGCGTGGCATTAGCAATTTTGGTAATAAATGTGTACTTTTAAAAGGTCGTTTTGCAAAAAAATGAGCAGTGTCACGCCCATGAATTAGATATCCCCAAAAAGCTGGAGAAATTTCCAATTTTTGCAAAAAATTTGACCAAAATCGCAGTAGTACTTTTCCAGATATAAGCCCAGCAAGTTCCCCTTCATTCCTGTAGTTGTCAGTTTGAAAATCACGTCTGTATAAAGATTTTAGCAAAAAATACCAGGCGCCCAGCATGCCTCAGCAAGCAAATTTTGATTTTAGGAATTTTTCAAAGTCGTATAACTTTTGAACGGCTGCACGGATTTTGTTCAAATTTTTTGTGCAGGATAGGAAATTAAGTCAGCTTTCAAACAAGGTATAATATGTGGGCGTGGCGTTAGCAATTTTGGTAATAAATGTGTACTTTTAAAAGGTCGTTTTGCAAAAAAATGAGCAGTGTCACGCCCATAAATTAGATATCCCCAAAAAGCTGGAGAAATTTCCAATTTTTGCAAAAAATTTGACCAAAATCGCAGCAGTACTTTTCCAGATATAAGCCCAGCAAGTTCCCCTTCATTCCTGTAGTTGTCAGTTTGAAAATCACGGCTGTATAAAAATTTTAGCAAAAAATACCAGGCGCCCAGCATGCTCAGCAAGCAAATTTTGATTTTAGGAATTTTTCAAAGTCGTATAACTTTTGAACGGCTGCACGGATTTTGTTCAAATTTTTTGTGCAGGATAGGAAATTAAGTCAGCTTTCAAACAAGCTATAATATGTGGGCGTGGCGTTAGCAATTTTGGTAATAAATGTGTACTTTTAAAAGGTCGTTTTGCAAAAAAATGAGCAGTGTCACGCCCATGAATTAGATATCCCCAAAAAGCTGGAGAAATTTCCAATTTTTGCAAAAAATTTGACCAAAATCGCAACAGTACTTTTCCAGATATAAGCCCAGCAAGTTCCCCTTCATTCCTGTAGTTGTCAGTTTGAAAATCACGTCTGTATAAAGATTTTAGCAAAAAATACCAGGCGCCCAGCATGCCTCAGCAAGCAAATTTTGATTTTAGGAATTTTTCAAAGTCGTATAACTTTTGAACGGCTACACGGATTTTGTTCAAATTTTTTGTGCAGGATAGGAAATTAAGTCAGCTTTCAAACAAGGTATAATATGTGGGCGTGGCATTAGCAATTTTGGTAATAAATGTGTACTTTTAAAAGGTCGTTTTGCAAAAAAATGAGCAGTGTCACGCCCATGAATTAGATGTCCCCAAAAAGCTGGAGAAATTTCCAATTTTTGCAAAAAATTTGACCTAAATCGCAGCAGTACTTTTCCAGATATAAGCCCAGCAAGTTCCCCTTCATTCCTGTAGTTGTCAGTTTGAAAATCACGGCTGTATAAAAATTTTAGCAAAAAATACCAGGCGCCCAGCATGCTCAGCAAGCAAATTTTGATTTTAGGAATTTTTCAAAGTCGCATAACTTTTGAACGGCTGCACGGATTTTGTTCAAATTTTTTGTGCAGGATAGGAAATTAAGTCAGCTTTCAAACAAGGTATAATATGTGGGCGTCGCATTAGCAATTTTGGTAATAAATGTGTACTTTTAAAAGGTCGTTTTGCAAAAAAATGAGCAGTGCCACACCCATGAATTAGATATCCCCAAAAAGCTGGAGAAATTTCCAATTTTTGCAAAAAATTTGACCAAAATCGCAGCAGTACTTTTCCAGATATAAGCCAAGCAAGTTCCCCTTCATTACTGTAGTTGTCAGTTTGAAAATCACGGCTGTACAAAAATTTTAGCAAAAAATACCAGGCGCCCAGCATGCTCAGCAAGCAAATTTTGATTTTAGGAATTTTTCAAAGTCGTATAACTTTTGAACGGCTGCACGGATTTTGTTCAAATTTTTTGTGCAGGATAGGAAATTAAGTCAGCTTTCAAACAAGGTATAATATGTGGGCGTGGCATTAGCAATTTTGGTAATAAATGTGTACTTTTAAAAGGTCGTTTTGCAAAAAAATGAGCAGTGCCACACCCATGAATTAGATATCCCCAAAAAGCTGGAGAAATTTCCAATTTTTGCAAAAAATTTGACCAAAATCGCAGTAGTACTTTTCCAGATATAAGCCCAGCAAGTTCCCCTTCATTCCTGTAGTTGTCAGTTTGAAAATCACGTCTGTATAAAGATTTTAGCAAAAAATACCAGGCGCCCAGCATGCCTCAGCAAGCAAATTTTGATTTTAGGAATTTTTCAAAGTCGTATAACTTTTGAACGGCTGCACGGATTTTGTTCAAATTTTTTGTGCAGGATAGGAAATTAAGTCAGCTTTCAAACAAGCTATAATATGTGGGCGTGGCGTTAGCAATTTTGGTAATAAATGTGTACTTTTAAAAGGTCGTTTTGCAAAAAAATGAGCAGTGTCACGCCCATGAATTAGATATCCCCAAAAAGCTGGAGAAATTTCCAATTTTTGCAAAAAATTTGACCAAAATCGCAACAGTACTTTTCCAGATATAAGCCCAGCAAGTTCCCCTTCATTCCTGTAGTTGTCAGTTTGAAAATCACGTCTGTATAAAGATTTTAGCAAAAAATACCAGGCGCCCAGCATGCCTCAGCAAGCAAATTTTGATTTTAGGAATTTTTCAAAGTCGTATAACTTTTGAACGGCTGCACGGATTTTGTTCAAATTTTTTGTGTAGGATAGGAAATTAAGTCAGCTTTCAAAAAAGCTATAATATGTGGGCGTGGCGTTAGCAATTTTGGTAATAAATGTGTACTTTTAAAAGGTCGTTTTGCAAAAAAATGAGCAGTGTCACGCCCATGAATTAGATATCCCCAAAAAGCTGGAGAAATTTCCAATTTTTGCAAAAAATTTGACCAAAATCGCAGCAGTACTTTTCCAGATATAAGCCCAGCAAGTTCCCCTTCATTCCTGTAGTTGTCAGTTTGAAAATCACGTCTGTATAAAGATTTTAGCAAAAAATACCAGGCGCCCAGCATGCCTCAGCAAGCAAATTTTGATTTTAGGAATTTTTCAAAGTCGTATAACTTTTGAACGGCTGCACGGATTTTGTTCAAATTTTTTGTGCAGGATAGGAAATTAAGTCAGCTTTCAAACAAGGTATAATATGTGGGCGTGGCGTTAGCAATTTTGGTAATAAATGTGTACTTTTAAAAGGTCGTTTTGCAAAAAAATGAGCAGTGTCACGCCCATAAATTAGATATCCCCAAAAAGCTGGAGAAATTTCCAATTTTTGCAAAAAATTTGACCAAAATCGCAGCAGTACTTTTCCAGATATAAGCCCAGCAAGTTCCCCTTCATTCCTGTAGTTGTCAGTTTGAAAATCACGGCTGTATAAAAATTTTAGCAAAAAATACCAGGCGCCCAGCATGCTCAGCAAGCAAATTTTGATTTTAGGAATTTTTCAAAGTCGTATAACTTTTGAACGGCTACACGGATTTTGTTCAAATTTTTTGTGCAGGATAGGAAATTAAGTCAGCTTTCAAACAAGGTATAATATGTGGGCGTGGCGTTACCAATTTTGGTAATAAATGTGTACTTTTAAAAGGTCGTTTTGCAAAAAAATGAGCAGTGTCACGCCCATGAATTAGATATCCCCAAAAAGCTGGAGAAATTTCCAATTTTTGCAAAAAATTTGACCAAAATCGCAGTAGTACTTTTCCAGATATAAGCCCAGCAAGTTCCCCTTCATTCCTGTAGTTGTCAGTTTGAAAATCACGTCTGTATAAAGATTTTAGCAAAAAATACCAGGCGCCCAGCATGCCTCAGCAAGCAAATTTTGATTTTAGGAATTTTTCAAAGTCGTATAACTTTTGAACGGCTGCACGGATTTTGTTCAAATTTTTTGTGCAGGATAGGAAATTAAGTCAGCTTTCAAACAAGGTATAACATGTGGGCGTGGCGTTAGCAATTTTGGTAATAAATGTGTACTTTTAAAAGGTCGTTTTGCAAAAAAATGAGCAGTGTCACGCCCATAAATTAGATATCCCCAAAAAGCTGGAGAAATTTCCAATTTTTGCAAAAAATTTGACCAAAATCGCAGCAGTACTTTTCCAGATATAAGCCCAGCAAGTTCCCCTTCGTTTCTGTAGTTGTCAGTTTGAAAATCACGGCTGTATAAAAATTTTAGCAAAAAATACCAGGCGCCCAGCATGCTCAGCAAGCAAATTTTGATTTTAGGAATTTTTCAAAGTCGTATAACTTTTGAACGGCTGCACGGATTTTGTTCAAATTTTTTGTGCAGGATAGGAAATTAAGTCAGCTTTCAAACAAGGTATAATATGTGGGCGTGGCGTTACCAATTTTGGTAATAAATGTGTACTTTTAAAAGGTCGTTTTGCAAAAAAATGAGCAGTGTCACGCCCATGAATTAGATATCCCCAAAAAGCTGGAGAAATTTCCAATTTTTGCAAAAAATTTGACCAAAATCGCAGCAGTACTTTTCCAGATATAAGCCCAGCAAGTTCCCCTTCATTCCTGTAGTTGTCAGTTTGAAAATCACGTCTGTATAAAGATTTTAGCAAAAAATACCAGGCGCCCAGCATGCCTCAGCAAGCAAATTTTGATTTTAGGAATTTTTCAAAGTCGTATAACTTTTGAACGGCTGCACGGATTTTGTTCAAATTTTTTGTGCAGGATAGGAAATTAAGTCAGCTTTCAAACAAGGTATAATATGTGGGCGTGGCGTTACCAATTTTGGTAATAAATGTGTACTTTTAAAAGGTCGTTTTGCAAAAAAATGAGCAGTGTCACGCCCATGAATTAGATATCCCCAAAAAGCTGGAGAAATTTCCAATTTTTGCAAAAAATTTGACCAAAATCGCAGCAGTACTTTTCCAGATATAAGCCCAGCAAGTTCCCCTTCATTCCTGTAGTTGTCAGTTTGAAAATCACGTCTGTATAAAGATTTTAGCAAAAAATACCAGGCGCCCAGCATGCCTCAGCAAGCAAATTTTGATTTTAGGAATTTTTCAAAGTCGTAAACTTTTGAACGGCTGCACGGATTTTGTTCAAATTTTTTGTGCAGGATAGGAAATTAAGTCAGCTTTCAAACAAGGTATAATATGTGGGCGTGGCGTTACCAATTTTGGTAATAAATGTGTACTTTTAAAAGGTCGTTTTGCAAAAAAATGAGCAGTGTCACGCCCATGAATTAGATATCCCCAAAAAGCTGGAGAAATTTCCAATTTTTGCAAAAAATTTGACCAAAATCGCAGCAGTACTTTTCCAGATATAAGCCCAGCAAGTTCCCCTTCATTCCTGTAGTTGTCAGTTTGAAAATCACGTCTGTATAAAGATTTTAGCAAAAAATACCAGGCGCCCAGCATGCCTCAGCAAGCAAATTTTGATTTTAGGAATTTTTCAAAGTCGTATAACTTTTTAACGGCTGCACGGATTTTGTTCAAATTTTTTGTGCAGGATAGGAAATTAAGTCAGCTTTCAAACAAGGTATAATATGTGGGCGTGGCGTTACCAATTTTGGTAATAAATGTGTACTTTTAAAAGGTCGTTTTGCAAAAAAATGAGCAGTGTCACGCCCATAAATTAGATATCCCCAAAAAGCTGGAGAAATTTCCAATTTTTGCAAAAAATTTGACCAAAATCGCAGCAGTACTTTTCCAGATATAAGCCCAGCAAGTTCCCCTTCATTCCTGTAGTTGTCAGTTTGAAAATCACGGCTGTATAAAAATTTTAGCAAAAAATACCAGGCGCCCAGCATGCCTCAGCAAGCAAATTTTGATTTTAGGAATTTTTCAAAGTCGTATAACTTTTGAACGGCTGCACGGATTTTGTTCAAATTTTTTGTGCAGGATAGGAAATTAAGTCAGCTTTCAAATAAGCTATAATATGTGGGCGTGGCGTTAGCAATTTTGGTAATAAATGTGTACTTTTAAAAGGTCGTTTTGCAAAAAAATGAGCAGTGTCACGCCCATGAATTAGATATCCCCAAAAAGCTGGAGAAATTTCCAATTTTTGCAAAAAATTTGACCAAAATTGCAGCAGTAATTTTCCAGATATAAGCCCAGAAAGTTCCCCTTCATTCCTGTAGTTGTCAGTTTGAAAATCACGGCTGTACAAAAATTTTAGCAAAAAATACCAGGCGCCCAGCATGCTCAGCAAGCAAATTTTGATTTTAGGAATTTTTCAAAGTCGTATAACTTTTGAACGGCTGCACGGATTTTGTTCAAATTTTTTGTGCAGGATAGGAAATTAAGTCAGCTTTCAAACAAGTTATAATATGTGGGCGTGGCGTTAGCAATTTTGGTAATAAATGTGTACTTTTAAAAGGTCGTTTTGCAAAAAAATGAGCAGTGTCACGCCCATAAATTAGATATCCCCAAAAAGCTGGAGAAATTTCCAATTTTTGCAAAAAATTTGACCAAAATCGCAGCAGTACTTTTCCAGATATAAGCCCAGCAAGTTCCCCTTCATTCCTGTAGTTGTCAGTTTGAAAATCACGGCTGTATAAAAATTTTAGCAAAAAATACCAGGCGCCCAGCATGCCTCAGCAAGCAAATTTTGATTTTAGGAATTTTTCAAAGTCGTATAACTTTTGAACGGCTGCACGGATTTTGTTCAAATTTTTTGTGCAGGATAGGAAATTAAGTCAGCTTTCAAATAAGCTATAATATGTGGGCGTGGCGTTAGCAATTTTGGTAATAAATGTGTACTTTTAAAAGGTCGTTTTGCAAAAAAATGAGCAGTGTCACGCCCATGAATTAGATATCCCCAAAAAGCTGGAGAAATTTCCAATTTTTGCAAAAAATTTGACCAAAATCGCAGCAGTACTTTTCCAGATATAAGCCCAGCAAGTTCCCCTTCATTCCTGTAGTTGTCAGTTTGAAAATCACGTCTGTATAAAGATTTTAGCAAAAAATACCAGGCACCCAGCATGCCTCAGCAAGCAAATTTTGATTTTAGGAATTTTTCAAAGTCGTATAACTTTTGAACGGCTGGACGGATTTTGTTCAAATTTTTTGTGCAGGATAGGAAATTAAGTCAGCTTTCAAACAAGGTATAATATGTGGGCGTGGCGTTAGCAATTTTGGTAATAAATGTGTACTTTTAAAAGGTCGTTTTGCAAAAAAATGAGCAGTGTCACGCCCATAAATTAGATATCCCCAAAAAGCTGGAGAAATTTCCAATTTTTGCAAAAAATTTGACCAAAATCGCAGCAGTACTTTTCCAGATATAAGCCCAGCAAGTTCCCCTTCATTCCTGTAGTTGTCAGTTTGAAAATCACGGCTGTATAAAAATTTTAGCAAAAAATACCAGGCGCCCAGCATGCCTCAGCAAGCAAATTTTGATTTTAGGAATTTTTCAAAGTCGTATAACTTTTGAACGGCTGCACGGATTTTGTTCAAATTTTTTGTGCAGGATAGGAAATTAAGTCAGCTTTCAAACAAGGTATAATATGTGGGCATGGCGTTAGCAATTTTGGTAATAAATGTGTACTTTTAAAAGGTCGTTTTGCAAAAAAATGAGCAGTGTCACGCCCATAAATTAGATATCCCCAAAAAGCTGGAGAAATTTCCAATTTTTGCAAAAAATTTGACCAAAATCGCAGCAGTACTTTTCCAGATATAAGCCCAGCAAGTTCCCCTTCATTCCTGTAGTTGTCAGTTTGAAAATCACGGCTGTATAAAAATTTTAGCAAAAAATACCAGGCGCCCAGCATGCCTCAGCAAGCAAATTTTGATTTTAGGAATTTTTCAAAGTCGTATAACTTTTGAACGGCTGCACGGATTTTGTTCAAATTTTTTGTGCAGGATAGGAAATTAAGTCAGCTTTCAAACAAGGTATAATATGTGGGCGTGGCGTTAGCAATTTTGGTAATAAATGTGTACTTTTAAAAGGTCGTTTTGCAAAAAAATGAGCAGTGTCACGCCCATGAATTAGATATCCCCAAAAAGCTGGAGAAATTTCCAATTTTTGCAAAAAATTTGACCAAAATCGCAACAGTACTTTTCCAGATATAAGCCCAGCAAGTTCCCCTTCATTCCTGTAGTTGTCAGTTTGAAAATCACGTCTGTATAAAGATTTTAGCAAAAAATACCAGGCGCCCAGCATGCCTCAGCAAGCAAATTTTGATTTTAGGAATTTTTCAAAGTCGTATAACTTTTGAACGGCTGCACGGATTTTGTTCAAATTTTTTGTGTAGGATAGGAAATTAAGTCAGCTTTCAAACAAGGTATAATATGTGGGCGTGGCGTTAGCAATTTTGGTAATAAATGTGTACTTTTAAAAGGTCGTTTTGCAAAAAAATGAGGAGTGTCACGCCCATGAATTAGATATCCCCAAAAAGCTGGAGAAATTTCCAATTTTTGCAAAAAATTTGACCAAAATCGCAGCAGTACTTTTCCAGATATAAGCCCAGCAAGTTCCCCTTCATTCCTGTAGTTGTCAGTTTGAAAATCACGGCTGTATAAAAATTTTAGCAAAAAATACCAGGCGCCCAGCATGCTCAGCAAGCAAATTTTGATTTTAGGAATTTTTCAAAGTCGTATAACTTTTGAACGGCTGCACGGATTTTGTTCAAATTTTTTGTGCAGGATAGGAAATTAAGTCAGCTTTCAAACAAGCTATAATATGTGGGCGTGGCGTTAGCAATTTTGGTAATAAATGTGTACTTTTAAAAGGTCGTTTTGCAAAAAAATGAGCAGTGTCACGCCCATGAATTAGATGTCCCCAAAAAGCTGGAGAAATTTCCAATTTTTGCAAAAAATTTGACCAAAATCGCAGCAGTACTTTTCCAGATATAAGCCCAGCAAGTTCCCCTTCATTCCTGTAGTTGTCAGTTTGAAAATCACGGCTGTATAAAAATTTTAGCAAAAAATACCAGGCGCCCAGCATGCTCAGCAAGCAAATTTTGATTTTAGGAATTTTTCAAAGTCGTATAACTTTTGAACGGCTGCACGGATTTTGTTCAAATTTTTTGTGCAGGATAGGAAATTAAGTCAGCTTTCAAACAAGGTATAATATGTGGGCGTGGCGTTAGCAATTTTGGTAATAAATGTGTACTTTTAAAAGGTCGTTTTGCAAAAAAATGAGCAGTGTCACGCCCATAAATTAGATATCCCCAAAAAGCTGGAGAAATTTCCAATTTTTGCAAAAAATTTGACCAAAATCGCAGCAGTACTTTTCCAGATATAAGCCCAGCAAGTTCCCCTTCATTCCTGTAGTTGTCAGTTTGAAAATCACGGCTGTATAAAAATTTTAGCAAAAAATACCAGGCGCCCAGCATGCTCAGCAAGCAAATTTTGATTTTAGGAATTTTTCAAAGTCGTATAACTTTTGAACGGCTGCACGGATTTTGTTCAAATTTTTTGTGCAGGATAGGAAATTAAGTCAGCTTTCAAACAAGGTATAATATGTGGGCGTGGCGTTAGCAATTTTGGTAATAAATGTGTACTTTTAAAAGGTCGTTTTGCAAAAAAATGAGCAGTGTCACGCCCATAAATTAGATATCCCCAAAAAGCTGGATAAATTTCCAATTTTTGCAAAAAATTTGACCAAAATCGCAGCAGTACTTTTCCAGATATAAGCCCAGCAAGTTCCCCTTCGTTCCTGTAGTTGTCAGTTTGAAAATCACGGCTGTATAAAAATTTTAGCAAAAAATACCAGGCGCCCAGCATGCTCAGCAAGCAAATTTTGATTTTAGGAATTTTTCAAAGTCGTATAACTTTTGAACGGCTGCACGGATTTTGTTCAAATTTTTTGTGCAGGATAGGAAATTAAGTCAGCTTTCAAACAAGGTATAATATGTGGGCGTGGCGTTACCAATTTTGGTAATAAATGTGTACTTTTAAAAGGTCGTTTTGCAAAAAAATGAGCAGTGTCACGCCCATGAATTAGATATCCCCAAAAAGCTGGAGAAATTTCCAATTTTTGCAAAAAATTTGACCAAAATCGCAGCAGTACTTTTCCAGATATAAGCCCAGCAAGTTCCCCTTCATTCCTGTAGTTGTCAGTTTGAAAATCACGTCTGTATAAAGATTTTAGCAAAAAATACCAGGCGCCCAGCATGCCTCAGCAAGCAAATTTTGATTTTAGGAATTTTTCAAAGTCGTATAACTTTTGAACGGCTGCACGGATTTTGTTCAAATTTTTTGTGCAGGATAGGAAATTAAGTCAGCTTTCAAACAAGGTATAATATGTGGGCGTGGCGTTACCAATTTTGGTAATAAATGTGTACTTTTAAAAGGTCGTTTTGCAAAAAAATGAGCAGTGTCACGCCCATGAATTAGATATCCCCAAAAAGCTGGAGAAATTTCCAATTTTTGCAAAAAATTTGATTAAAATCGCAGCAGTACTTTTCCAGATATAAGCCCAGCAAGTTCCCCTTCATTCCTGTAGTTGTCAGTTTGAAAATCACGTCTGTATAAAGATTTTAGCAAAAAATACCAGGCGCCCAGCATGCCTCAGCAAGCAAATTTTGATTTTAGGAATTTTTCAAAGTCGTATAACTTTTGAACGGCTGCACGGATTTTGTTCAAATTTTTTGTGCAGGATAGGAAATTAAGTCAGCTTTCAAACAAGGTATAATATGTGGGCGTGGCGTTAGCAATTTTGGTAATAAATGTGTACTTTTAAAAGGTCGTTTTGCAAAAAAATGAGCAGTGTCACGCCCATGAATTAGATATCCCCAAAAAGCTGGAGAAATTTCCAATTTTTGCAAAAAATTTGACCAAAATTGCAGCAGTAATTTTCCAGATATAAGCCCAGAAAGTTCCCCTTCATTCCTGTAGTTGTCAGTTTGAAAATCACGGCTGTACAAAAATTTTAGCAAAAAATACCAGGCGCCCAGCATGCTCAGCAAGCAAATTTTGATTTTAGGAATTTTTCAAAGTCGTATAACTTTTGAACGGCTGCACGGATTTTGTTCAAATTTTTTGTGCAGGATAGGAAATTAAGTCAGCTTTCAAACAAGGTATAATATGTGGGCGTGGCATTAGCAATTTTGGTAATAAATGTGTACTTTTAAAAGGTCGTTTTGCAAAAAAATGAGCAGTGGCACGCCCATGAATTAGATATCCCCAAAAAGCTGGAGAAATTTCCAATTTTTGCAAAAAATTTGACCAAAATCGCAGTAGTACTTTTCCAGATATAAGCCCAGCAAGTTCCCCTTCATTCCTGTAGTTGTCAGTTTGAAAATCACGTCTGTATAAAGATTTTAGCAAAAAATACCAGGCGCCCAGCATGCCTCAGCAAGCAAATTTTGATTTTAGGAATTTTTCAAAGTCGTATAACTTTTGAACGGCTGCACGGATTTTGTTCAAATTTTTTGTGCAGGATAGGAAATTAAGTCAGCTTTCAAACAAGGTATAATATGTGGGCGTGGCGTTACCAATTTTGGTAATAAATGTGTACTTTTAAAAGGTCGTTTTGCAAAAAAATGAGCAGTGTCACGCCCATGAATTAGATATCCCCAAAAAGCTGGAGAAATTTCCAATTTTTGCAAAAAATTTGACCAAAATCGCAGCAGTACTTTTCCAGATATAAGCCCAGCAAGTTCCCCTTCATTCCTGTAGTTGTCAGTTTGAAAATCACGTCTGTATAAAGATTTTAGCAAAAAATACCAGGCGCCCAGCATGCCTCAGCAAGCAAATTTTGATTTTAGGAATTTTTCAAAGTCGTATAACTTTTGAACGGCTGCACGGATTTTGTTCAAATTTTTTGTGCAGGATAGGAAATTAAGTCAGCTTTCAAACAAGGTATAATATGTGGGCGTGGCGTTAGCAATTTTGGTAATAAATGTGTACTTTTAAAAGGTCGTTTTGCAAAAAAATGAGCAGTGTCACGCCCATGAATTAGATATCCCCAAAAAGCTGGAGAAATTTCCAATTTTTGCAAAAAATTTGACCAAAATTGCAGCAGTAATTTTCCAGATATAAGCCCAGAAAGTTCCCCTTCATTCCTGTAGTTGTCAGTTTGAAAATCACGGCTGTACAAAAATTTTAGCAAAAAATACCAGGCGCCCAGCATGCTCAGCAAGCAAATTTTGATTTTAGGAATTTTTCAAAGTCGTATAACTTTTGAACGGCTGCACGGATTTTGTTCAAATTTTTTGTGCAGGATAGGAAATTAAGTCAGCTTTCAAACAAGGTATAATATGTGGGCGTGGCATTAGCAATTTTGGTAATAAATGTGTACTTTTAAAAGGTCGTTTTGCAAAAAAATGAGCAGTGTCACGCCCATGAATTAGATATCCCCAAAAAGCTGGAGAAATTTCCAATTTTTGCAAAAAATTTGACCAAAATCGCAGCAGTAATTTTCCAGATATAAGCCCAGCAAGTTCCCCTTCATTCCTGTAGTTGTCAGTTTGAAAATCACGGCTGTATAAAAATTTTAGCAAAAAATACCAGGCGCCCAGCATGCTCAGCAAGCAAATTTTGATTTTAGGAATTTTTCAAAGTCGTATAACTTTTGAACGGCTGCACGGATTTTGTTCAAATTTTTTGTGCAGGATAGGAAATTAAGTCAGCTTTCAAACAAGGTATAATATGTGGGCGTGGCTTTATCAGTTTAGTTATGAAAAGGTAAAATATGATTTAGAAAATCATTTTCTAAGAAAATGGGCAGTGCCACGCCAATTAATTTTTTGATCTCTGCATAGCTACAGAAATTTCCAAACGTGTTCTAAAATTTTACCAAAAAACTAAATGGTGTAACCATTAAATGGTTTGGGCCTGACTTAATAAAACATTTTTACTAGTTACCATTGCTATTATACGTACATCGGGACAGTCACCTTTACACAGTTGTACACCACAACTGACATGTAAACGTTCACGATCGGGAAATTTGAAGGCGGGAAATATGGCTGTATACGTTCTTTCTAATAAGTCATCAGCATTTTGTTTAGACCAGCCTTCCTCAGCCGGTCGATAACGCTTTTGCAAAGCGGGCATGACCTAAACAACAAATAAAAAATTAAAATTTAATCTTATATGTATATATAATTTTAATGGGCATGTCTGTTATTCGACTACGCCGATTTTGGGTAAATTGATGGATCTACTAAAAATGAATATGTTTTCAACTTTATAAATGAATGTTGTAGCCATGATTGTGATCGTAATTTTGTGGATTGTGAGAGTGGAACTTGACTAAACGGGTATGGGTTATTAAATGGTCTGGCTTGACCGTCTATAACATTTTCACCTGTTTTAAATGTAGATAAAATCGACACACGGTTTTGTGAACATATTATAAACCTCTGATCTAAGGAAAAAAATATAAAAACTTCTCGATTACTTACATTTGTACTACAATTAACAAGAGAATATTATAATAAAATAGAATAAGCGTAATCTCATGTGTGCGGTTGCCTTGTTATTAATAATTTACCACCGACCGGCAGATTGTTTGCACTTTCGCTTTCGTTTGCATTAATTTTCTACTTCAGTGATAAAATGAAAAAAAAATAAAACGTGCAATATGTTTGCTTTTATTATAACACCCCAGCATAGCATTTCACTTCGTTTTCTTTTATACATACGTATACGCCGACGTAAGTAAGCAGGCGAACTTATTGAGCGTATTAAATAATAACTCAGTTTTCATGTGAAGCGTGAAACTTATCACAAAAATGTTAACGAAATATAAATTAATAAAATTACATATGTTGTTAATGTGGATACAGAAAAAAAAAAGTTGAATGAACGCAGAAAAAATTCATCTGAATGCGATGTTTAACTAGACAACAGCACTAAATGAGCTTGTAGTTATTGTTTTATTACATTATTTTACACGGTATTCACTCTCATGTATCTGACCTGTACGCAAGTGCAAACGGTTGTCTGATTGTACATTTTTTCTTACATGTCAATATTGTATAAAATTACATCATAATCGTGCAAAGCTAGCAAGTCATGAAACGGTTTTAATTACACATACACATACATACACAAATGGATTTTATCTAAAGAAACTAAAAAAGGAACGCCTGTGATAAGTACATGCCAACTAAAGCATGCACGGAAGTACAAAAGAAAAAAAACAATACTTATTGTCATCATATGTCAAGTTCAATGTTCCTTCACACACATTTTCACACACATTAAAACAATAGATGTTTGGTTGACAGTTACACACGATGCTGTTATTAAATTACGTCGCACATTATAAAACAATGAATGTGAAAGACTGAAGCAACAAACTGCATAAAACCAATGTAATAAATCAAACAAATATTCAGTTATGTGCACAACATAACAAAAAATGTTTGGGAAATATTTGGAAACTACGTCTTTTCTGTGTACCTTTACAGAATGTGTTTGTTTTAAAGGCATGGCTCCGCCCACATTTAGGGAACAAAAAGAGGGTTCTAATTAATTATTAAAGTAAGGCACCATATTGCCATATTAAACATTCCATAGCCCCGTTTACAGACAACTGCTATGAAACTGTTTAAAAGTCTCATTTAATGTCCCACACTAGTTAGCTCCATAAATTATGGTACAATTAATTTAGTTGTGTCAGTAAACACGAATACCTCGTGTTTCGTCTTTTCGGGAATAGATTTGAAAAGGGGTTCTAAAAAAAGGCCAATCTTTATTATTTATCTAATTAAATATTTTTCATTAAGAATTGCGACTTTTTGTCATATAAAAGCTTCCATTAAAATGGGGAGGAGCTCTAAAAATGGAATTAGAATTTCCATTTTCAACAGGGTTCCTATTTAGGCCAATACATTCTCTTGTACCAAACATCCGCATAAACTTAATACCACAAGAGATGTAGAGTATAAACACTAGCAGAACCACAAACATTTCCAAAATTTCTCAAAAGAAAAAACAAGCTGTATTAGGATAAAACCGAATCCTTAATACCCTATAAATTTTTTGATGAACCTGAAGCGTGGCTCTTCAATGTATTTTATTCTATTTTACTTTTACAACCGAATTTTCTAGTAATTATGTTTTGGTGGGCGTGTCTGATATATCACCACCTAAAGGTTTACTTCTTATATCAATTTGCCTTAATATTCGATGCAGATGCATAATATACTAAAACATTGTTGGATCTCCATAAGCTTCTTTCTTCAAAATGTTGCAAACGTTTTGTCAAAGTGACCTTTACCTCTACCCGTGGGATGGTGGGTATAAGAAAAATTTAATAATAATCAATTACAAAAATCACACAAAAGAATAAGCACATGGGAGAGAAGTTCAATTGCCGCAAATCTGGGTGAGAAATTTGCATTGCCACAAGATTTTGGAAAGAAAAAAGAAAGGAGCAACAATAACATTAGCAACAGCACTCAGTATGTGTTTGGCCATATTATCTAAAGACAGGTGCATGGGAATGAATGAATAGATGGATGGATGGATGGACGTATGACTGAATGAATGGCAGAAGACGGAGCAGATGAAGCATTAGTAAGTAAAGTGATGGCACAGGTTCGAAATAAGTCAAGCGTCAAATGCCGCTAAACATTAATGTAATGATGATGATGACGATGATGGTTATGGTTATGGTTGGTGATGGTTAAAAGATTATTAAAAGCATGTATACGCATACACGCAAAAACACATTTTGTGCATTTGTTCTTTGCGGTTGTTAATGGTGGTTATTAAGTGAGACGTTAAGTGCAACCAAAGATGCTTTAAATTCTTTTTTCTTTTTCCAGAATGTTGCATCAAATGTTGATGAACAAAAGCTCTTGCAAAGAGTAGAAATATAAATAAATCATGTATCTGTGTATACTGGGTATGGGCGTGGTACACTTGTTACACTTTCTTTTTCGTAATCTACATCAAATTAGGATTGAATGAGACTTTTATGCTGGGCTAAAGGTTAATATATCCAAATATGCTCTTTAAGGATTTTCAAAACATAAATCCTTGGATGAGGTGAATTGGTCACGCTCCCCACAACATGTTTAGATGATTTCACTTATTTTTCGTCATGATTTTAATAATTTTCGTTTTAAGATGGTAAGTATTCCATGTGTCGCTATATATTACAAATGTTTTGAGGAAATGAATATACCTTCGTTTGTGTACAAACAACAAAAGCAACATTACGAAAAGAACAGTTTTATGTTAAACAATTAAATGAATGAATTTGCTGCTGTTACTGATTGCCCATGCTTATGAGTCAGTGGAGTACCGTAATTTTCCAAGTACAATGCAACAACTGCACTTGTATGTGATGGCAGCACAATTTGTGCTATTATTGTTGTTGGTTGGTTGACTAGATTATGAGGTCACAACAATTAGCCAAGCAAAGAAGAAGAAGAAGAAGAAAAATACTTAAGCAATAATACATTGAGCACCTCGGCCATGTTGGGCATAATGCCCAAAGTACCGATGCAGGAATGCTTTTGTATTAAGTCATGTCCGTCCGTCCGTTTGTCTATTATAAAAAACTCATGATAGCATATACTTGTGTGTGTGAATACTTCTATCGCTTTTAATTTGTGAAAACATTTTTAGTGCTTGTGGGCAAGTTTATAATTAAATTCATTGACATTGCTCAAGAACCGCGCCCACAAGTGACAAAAATCTATCTCGTTTAACAAAATGGGAGGTATGCAGTTGAAATCATAATGAGTCACCTATTTATATTCTGAAAAAGGCGTATCCTCATAATAGACACGCCCACACATTTTATAAAAAAAAAAACTTCTGTAAGTCCGTCTTCAATCGGTAGTGCATCCAGCCCCCTCTAATGCCAAGTTCCTAGATGGCAAACAAATCAAAGTCTAAAACGCCAAACAAAACAAAATCATTTGCATTTTGACCCAGATTTTATAACAAAC
Source organism: Ornithomya fringillina (assembly GCA_963978525.1). NCBI lineage: Eukaryota > Metazoa > Arthropoda > Insecta > Diptera > Hippoboscidae > Ornithomya > Ornithomya fringillina. Next base: position 23,681,767 of record OZ021693.1, read on the forward strand.
AAACAACAAAAAATACAACAACACCACCATTGGAGATTCTTTCTACAATCTCCTCTACTTGTCTCTAAAACTTTACGGTTTATGCTTTAAAATATAGGTTAGAAATTTGTGTATGTGTGAGTACATTCTTCGTCAGTTGTTAGTATTTTGCTACATCTATCACCCCTTTATGATTCTATTATTGTTACGTTTTTTTTGCATCTTCAAAACCAAACATCAAGATAATGATCCGTGAATATGTAAATTAAACGGAATTAAATACCAAGTACATAATATATATGTATACATAGATGGATACACTATTCTATACCAGTTCGTTTCCCTTTCACTAAATGGCAAGTTGATGGAAATTAAAATTAGAATCAGAAGTGTTTAGAATGCAGTCGCATGGACTACAAATGGAAGTTAGCAAAACAAAATGTGAAACCAGAGAAGAATGTAGGTCAGCTTTAAAAAATGAATAAGAAGAAAAAGAAGAAGAAATACATATCACCCACGGTGAGGTTAATTACAAATTTTACTTCAACGTCTAAGACAAAAAAAAACTATCACACGTGAGATGTATTTATAATCATATAAAAAAAAAACAAGTAAAAATCTTACAGGTACTCAAGCAAGCTTAGAGCCCGAGCCAAAAACCTGCACCACTTATTTCGGGGGGCGTATCTCTGAAATGATTTGTCCTGCGTTTGTAGAGAGTGTCCCAAAGCTCAACGTCAAGCGAATACAAAAATTCTTATTGTTGCCAGTACTTGTATAACCACCAGGCCTCTCTCCCGGTATTCGCTTGACATGTATATTTCATGGTCTACAGATGCAGTTTATTTTATTTATTATGCGCAAATAATTTCAGAGATACGCCCACAGAACTAAGAATCTTCCTTGCTGATTCTTCTGATATTTGCAAATGGAATAACAAACTTAGTATACCTTCCATCTAATAAGGAGAGCACTATGAAATCTTTTTCTTTTTCACTTACTTGCTCATCAATGGGACAGCCTCTTTCGTCGAGCAGCTGTTGTGTCGATTCACCCAAACCATCTAAAGCAGCACAGTCTACAATACGAACACCCATACTGCCCGGCACAATGGCACGAACAGTTAATGTTGTGGCTTGCCCGACCGTAACTGAACCGGAACCGCCAGGACCGCCCAATTCAAGCCAAATGCGTACACGAGGTGTTGATGAACTAAGATATTGTGAATTAACGCCAAACTGCTGCTTCTGCTGCTGCTGTTGCTTCTCTGGCTGTTTATCTGTTACAGTGGGTGTTGTACTTTTCGTTGCCATGTTTAAATCATTTGTTGTTATTGTTATTGTAGACGTTTTAACATTATTATTACTGTTGGGTTTTTGTTGTGTGCGCCCATTTCTAAAGAGGACAAGAAAGAAAAGAAGACAGAGTAAAAATATAAATTACTTTAAATGTTGTGGGCGTGCCACGTACACAATTTTAACCTCCATCTCAGAATGGATTACACATCAAAAAGTGAATTTTTGAAGATATGTAAGCGTATCTCTTCGTAAATATCGCCTATTTTCATAATATAGTTGAGCAGACCAACAGTAAATTTGTTAAATAATTTCAGTTTTATGGGCTTGAGATTTTTCTCAATTGTAATCGTGTGAAGGGTAACTATTAATAAGTCCTGCCAATTTTTAAAAAATAAATGTTTATTTAGAATTTCAACATGACATCTGAATGAAATTCTAAATAACAACTCGGACATACGGACATGACTCAAAGGTTTTAAAAGGCGTCCACATATAAGGCCGTTTTTTTTCATGATTGAAATATTCGTACCTAAATCCTGTACGCATTTTTGAAGCCCTCGATGTAGTCGCTGCTGTTGTTGTTGTTGTTGTTGTTGTTGTTGTTGTTGTTGTTGCGGCAACTGGAGCCAATATCAAGCCCATTGCATTTTGCGGCAACACACAATGTATGGTTTTCAAAATATCTGTCGATTGTCGCAATTTCTCTTCAATTTGTAACATAACCTGAACCGTTAATTCCATATCGTTGTTAGGACGTGGTTCCACTCTTACACCGCAACCCGACGTTGGCAAGCGTAATGTAATATTCGTGCCACTGGTACCACGAGATCTACACTCTGAATTGAAATCCTTTGCATACATTACCCCATGAAAAGGTCGATTCAAAACCATGCGCATTTCAAACACATCACGTGTACAGTTGGTTGAAATGTTAATAATTTTCATTGTATTGGATGGAGACGATTTGGGGCCTTTAGCATCGTTTGTACTACTCTTAGGATCCAATTCAATATCTGAGTGAATGTCATTGATGCGTTCTTGTTGTTGATGGTACATGTGATTAGATGCTGTTAGTAAAGTAGCTTCCGAAGCAGACACTACAACTTGATCCGTTTGAGCTGGCAAATGACTCGCCGCGACCTTTGCCGAATTCTCGCCCTGCTGTACCACAACTAATAGCATTAACAGCAACGAATGCATATTAATTTCGATATTTGACGAGTATTATTATTAAACCAGGATTGAATTTCCATTAATGGACGATGTGAAATTCTTTAAATGCTTCAATTATTCGTTTCTATAATCATCCACACTATTCAATGATTTTTTTTTCTTTTATTACTTTGCTTGAGTGCTTCAGATTGACATGCAAAGCAACCTTTGAAATGGATTTTCCAGTTGACGTTACTTTGTGACGGTCGTTAAACTTTACCACCACCTGTTGTGGGTTTAGGTTATTATTTTATAGATTTTGTGGTCACAATTGTTGTCAGCTATGTTGCATTATTCATCTTAATACGATACACACATAAATACTATCTAAAGGAAAACAACAAGTAAAAATCTTAAAATACCGACCATTAAATACCCTACACGACTTACTTGCAATTATACAAAAATCCCTTTTTGAAAATCCACTGTGGAGACGAATGTTTTGAAAATAGTTAAATACGATCCCTATATACAGCATATATACCTGCTGCGTTTTGTTATTAAAAATTATGGCCTATGGTGTGTATTGAAAGTAAATATGACTTTGGCCAAATCTTAAACACCCTTCAAGTGGGTGTGGCTGGCCCCAAAATATATGTATTGTGTTATAACTTACGAGTCGGATTCTCCGCCAAGGGTGTTTTTTTGCGAATTGTAGTCGTGTCTGTTATTCGAACACGCCCATTTCGGTAAAATTGATTAATTAAATGGGAAGGGTTTAAAAATTCCTTAAAAAGTCTTTTTTTGAGTTGTTTTTTAACAATAGGCGTGTCCTATCTGACCACTTTGCAGAGACGCAGACGAGCTAGAGCAGCACAGTATATAATGGGAATTCAGAATTTATATACTTTGTATACAAAGCCTCCTTCTTGGTGTGGCAACAAATTACAACCGTGGTATGGCAGGTATAAAAGTGTTTTTGAGGTGAGTTGAGACTTTCTTTACCTCCTTAGAAGCTGAAAAACCCCAAAACACAATCACTGTATTATTTACCACAACTGATGTAGGGTAGGAAAATTCCAACTACTGTTTGAAAAATTGCCTTAGTTAGTACTTGATTTTTACGTTCAGTTGTTTCTCTCTTATTCCCCAACACTATTATCAACATATTAGCCATCTGCTCAGGATTAGTGTTGCCATACAAGTGACAGTGGGTAGTGATCATTTAACGCTGGGAAATGTGTTGCATGCAACGCACATACACAAATACAACATAACAGGTTCGCACATATATACATATGTAAAATTTGTCCCCATAAGCTCAACAACAACAACAAGTGCAAACCAGTTACTTAAAGCTGCAATCCATTAAATTTCCTGTACCTGTCGATAATAAGTGTGCAAACAAAATCAAGGTCACTAGATTAGATTTCATCGGAAAAGGGGATTTTTTATATTCTTCGTTGCTGCTCTTGCAGAAAAACGAGTTGGAATATTTGTTAGTCTCCACTGAAAGAATGGCCCCCTTCTGATAAATAAACATTAGAAATATAGGCCATGTTTCTTCGTATGTATCTATACATACATAATGTGTGCATAAGCTTCAAGTGAATGGTAACGAATTTAGTGGAAATGGTTGCGCTGCCATCCAATCAATCGTTTTATTATCTATTTATACGAATGTGCACGCACACAAATACGCATGTGGTTGCCCCAAAACAGATTTTCGTTTCTTTTTTTCATACAATTTTAAAGGAAGTTGAAATGACAGGCTGCTGATGTGACCTTGATTTTCCATAATAAATATTCAAAAAATTATTCTTGCTTTTGCTGTTGTTGTCCTAATTATAATACTACACATAAAATAAATATATATATTTTTTTGCAATTATTATGATTTTAAACCAGCAGCGTATGCATGCAAAAGGCGGTTCCTTAAACTGGTGCCTTAAGTTCTTTTTTACGGCCTCTTATAAAATTGCTAATATACGTATACATACATAATCATCTTTAGTTAATTATATAGCCACCGGCAATATTGTATTTTATTACAACAATAGCATAAAAAACAAGTGAAAATGCTATAGTCGATCAAGCTTTATTTAGTATATAGATAAACGCCGGTACAATTTATTTTGTTAAAAAGTATTACATGGAAGGGGATTCTAAAATTGGTCCGATCGAGTCACAATTTGGCGCAGTCTTAATATTTAAGTTAATTAATCATTCTTCACCAAGGTTTGTTAAAATATTTTCAGAATTGTGCATTTAAGGGCGTAGTATGGGAAAGGGTTTTAAAAATCGTCCAATTTGAAACATTTCTTATACATGTTTGATTCAAAATACGCCATTGTGCTAAATATTATCGAAACATCTTAAAAACTTGGACAGACGGATGGACAAAGTCAAATGGGGTCAGATTTTGATACTGGGTGGGTCTATATTTAGTCTTTTATTAGTCACAAACTTAATATACACCGTACACCAAGTAACATAATTTATGGAATAATTTTTTCAGTGGTATTAACAATAACGAGTTTTTATATTGTATTAACTTGTACCCAAATTTCTCTAGATTAAAAAAAAAACCGCCCCTTAAGTTGATGACAGATTTATAAAAAGAGTGTCTGTTTTCATCACTAAAACTGTTTAATAAATTATTCTGAATCGATGAGTATGAGAGAAGCTACATTTCTCCTTAACCATTTCACATTTATAAGTTAATAAACTTAATGTATCCTCTAGTGGTGTAGGGTATAAATATCCAGGAAAAATTTACTCCTTTTCGTAAACAAATTACACGTGCTTGTGTAAACATTTTCAGAAGATGGACGTGGCAATATTATATTATATACTGTGCACTATGTGATTACATGCCATTCCCACCCGTACCATACGTAAACACATGAATATATGGCTTGAGGCAGAAATAAATTATTCACTTTTTATAGCTCGATCCGTTCATATTTTTAGTGTTTATTAAGTTTACAAAATAACTTTTTTTCTCGTTGCTACACATTTAGCATACCGCCCTCGCATGCAGAGTTTATAAAATCATAATTTTGTCCAAAATTTCAGAATTCTCGTAATTTAATTAAAAAACATTACATAAGATCGCGTCTGACGCAAACATCTGAAGTTTCGATTGCAAAATAATTCAAGTGTAATGTATTTTATTTATGTTAAAAAGAAATTGTTTGTTTTTTGACGGTGTCATTTTTAGCACAATATCTTTTCTTGCACAAATATTTGCAACAACAACACCAACACCAACCGTTAACTGGACAAATAAATAAAAAAAAAAGTCACGGTTGAATTTTGAAATTGTTTCGGTGGTGAAGAAATCACGTTTTGGAGGGCGACTCCCAAAAGTGAGTATTTCGCGCAACATTTACAAGGAAGTGAAATAGCAAAAATAGAAAATCGGCACACACCTCAATTACGAAATGTGGATCATATTATAGAAGAACTGGACAACAACCTGTTGCAATAACCATACAACGGAGCAACATGTTCGTTCTACTTGGAATTGACACAATTTTTATTAAACCGGCACTGACACCATAAGCTCACACAAATAAAAATGAATTCTTAAACGTCTGTGTACTTGTATTTGTGTGCATGGTATGTGTGCTTAAAAAAATGTTTATAATATTGTTTTAAAGAAATCGATTATAGCGTAATACTGCATACATTATATATATAATGAGAGAAAAAAAAACACACACACACTCATATGTGAAGAAACGCAAAGACCACCAAAACATTTTGCAAACGTGACGATGATTATTACTTAATGGGTGAAGGTGCTGTTGCTACTTTTACCACATGCACACACACACTCACATAACCAAAACACACATAGCACATATCTGAGGCAGTAACACTAACACAAGGCGCACGTCGCTTTGTACGGAACGTTAAGTTTATTTAAAACCGCTCTCGACCGTATGCTAGACAATAATAAAACACTTTTATCATGGGGCCGTCACAAGAAGCTAAAACTTTGTGGTAAAGAATTATCACACAATCGTACACTCATGGCAACAACAATTATTGTTGTTACACATGAAAGAAAGAAAAACCGAACAAATGTACATGAAACCTGCACTGCGTAGTACAACAACAAAGCCGTATAGAAAAAACCAACTGAAATATAAATGGTTAACAAATGTGGATGGGTAAAGTAAAAAAAGAGTTAAAAGAAAGTAAAAAAATATAGAAGAACCGTAATTACCACTACTGCCGTCATACGGTAAGAAACGAGATGTTAAGGTTCTTGAGCTTCCCAATGTATTTAACAAATTGTACCAACGTACCTCTTCCCTCGCACGGTTAAAATAAAGCGTGAAATTTATCAAAGTTAAAAATGTAATCTTATTATATTAAAAAGTAAACATAATAATAAAATAAAAGTACTACTAACAATGTAATTTGTTTTGAACAGGTGCTCTCTTTATAATTTGTGATTAATACATATAACATTTATATAATATATATGCAATAAGGCGTTCATTTCAAAAAAGTGAACTACATGACTTTTCAACATCCGAAACAGAATTCAGAAATTCATCAAATATATGTGTCAGCAAGGGCATCCCATGATGCCGTGGATTATATTCTGCTATATATAGTCAAGATTTCCAGTTAATATTATTATTTTTATTTCCATTTCATTATTTTAATATTCGTAGCTATTAAATGTTCACTTTCTTTGTAATATACAAATTTTTTACATACAAATTTATAAAAATAACGGCAACAATTATAAACATTGATTAAAGGTGGAAGCTAAAGTTATCGATAAGGTAACTTAAACAGAGTTGCTCAAATTCTATTTTACAAGTACTAAAATTTTATGTAAAGGTTTGGATATATTTGAAATTTTAAAATTATTATTAATTAAAATGCATATCACATATAAATTATGGTGAATTTTTATGTAAAAATTTTACGTTTATGTGTAAATTAAAGTAAAGTTCGATCCTTAAAACATTCACGAAATAAATATAAATTCATTAATAGAATGTTTGTTCTTTTATAAATTTGTTTCATTATCAATTTATTTATTCATTTATTAATTCATCAATTAGGTTATTATATTACTATCGCTAACTTTTCTCACATCACTAATCTATCACGTAAGCAGCGTTGGTAAAATTTTTCGGTTGCTGCAAAATTTTTCCTGAATAATCAACCAATCTATTATTATATTTTCAAAATCATTTATAAATATGAGTGAAACTGCATCCCTTAACGAAGAAGAAACTGGAGAGTTCATTGGCATTAACTCGGATTATGTGGTATTGACTAATAGTGAAGATAATCAAGATTCAGGACAAGAGAGCAACGTCATTGTTCTTAGTGAAGGCCAGAACGAATTAGTGGCACATAGTAAAAATGAAAATGTTTTGGTTACAAATGATGGGCAGGTAGTTGTTGTGGAAGAGATATGTGATGACGAGTCTAATGATCACTTAATTTTTCAACGTGAAGAAGTGGTAATAGATGAACCAGAACAAAAGCAATCTATTCAGTTGACAGTTGAGTTGGAAGCGAAACGTAAACGGTTAAATTTGCCCAAGGTACCAAAAAAATTTCTTCTTTTCGATGGTATATGTGCGGAAATTGTAGATTACGACGAAGACGATGGTGCACCTTACGTGGAATTTTCTATGGTAGTAGATGATCGAGAACTTGAGCGGTTGCCAGTGGAGTGTGGTATTTGTCCCGATATAATGCATCGTTCAAAACTAGAAGCTCACCTAAAAACTCACATCAAACCAGGAAAAAAACGTTTCACATGCATATATTGTGAGGAAGATTTCGTCACTAGGGCATATGCGGCTGGTCATGCACGCAGGCACAAAGGCATTCGGCCATATGTATGTGTACCATGTAAATTATATTACTGCACCAAACAGGATTTAAAAGTTCATGAGCAACGGCGTCATTTGGCCAAAGAGCACGTATGTGAGCTGTGCGGCAAAACGTTTGCTCAAAACACTTCGTTGAAACATCACCGTATGTTAGTGCATGAACAAAAACGGAATTGGGAGTGCGAATTATGCGGCAAGCGATTTCTTCGCAAGTACGCTATGAACGAGCATGTTCGTAATGTTCATTATGGAGATCGTCGCCTATTAGATTGCCCTTTCTGTGACATGAATTTTAAAGACACCCACAAATTGGCGCAACATCGCAAAGATATGCACTTAAGTCAAGACTCATTCGAATGTCGCATTTGTGGTATGGAGTTCAGTCATATAGACTTTTTCGATGCACATCGGCGGTCACTGCAGTGTCGTGAAAAGCTTAAGCGTCATATAGAACAGCAACAATATTTAGAACACTATCGTATCGATGAGGACCACTTACTTGAAGAATATGAACAAGAAATACAAAATGCTAATCAACAAATAGACCAGCAACAAGAACATTTGGAGCAAGAAGTTGTGGTCGAGGAAATCACTCATGAAATGAACGACGAAGAAGAAGACGTAGAAAATACTGAAGAAGACATGGATGTGAATGATAGAGAAAAGGCGAAGGCTGAACAACAATTATTATATGAAATTGCCGCCATGGATCAAGATGTTTGAGTAATTTAGGTTTTGAGCACTGTGTTATACCTAAAATATTATTGTAAATAAAAACTTACTACACATTTGAAATGTTCTTAAAGAGAAAAGACAGAAATATGCATTCCACTTCAAAAATTAAAGTTGGAAAGGATGTTAAATAAAAAGATAAATCATATTTATATGGAATAAATATTCATTAATAAGTTTAGCAACCTAATCAGCTGATTAAAAAAATCACTTGACTAATTAAAAATATAATCTTTTAGAGGCATTTACATGCATTTATTAGTCACTAACTAAACTGCTAATAAGAAAATCAATCTGATAAATAAAACATTCCTGTGCATATTTACTTCCCCCCAAATATCAAAATTAGTAAATGTTTAAAGTAATTGTGAAAACATCCCCGCTTTAGTTTAAGTGACGATTGTTTTGTATAAGTAGAAACGCGCAGTCTTTTTAACAATTACATTTTTCTAAAATTTATAAATAAAAGCAAATATTTAATATATTTAATCGAATTAAACGGCAAAGAAATGTGTGACGCTTCCTCTGAAGATATAGAAGAATTGATTGAATATGAGTTACGCGATTGCATTGAAATTGAAGAGGCCCATAGCAACGATATATTTTATCAGCAAAATGAGGAAGATTATGAGATAGTGGAACATCTAGAAGAGGAGGAAGATGAAAATGTTCAATTGGATGATTATAAAAATTCAATGGATTTAGATGTTAAAAGTGCTACACCTACAAATGACAACCTGCCCACAATAGAACCATATGAAATAAAAAGTGAGACAGAAGACACTTCGGACGAAACAACGGTGCAAGATGAACAGCAGGGAGTAGAAAATCAAAATGAATTCGTGATACCAGATAAAGATGTAGTTAGTTGTAGCAGTAATAGCAATAGTCCGTCACATTTATCAATAGAAAGTAAAAAAGTGTCGGTTGATGGTCCACTTCGTTATATGTTATTCGATGAATTGGTGGCCTGTGTGGTGGATCATGATGCGGATGGTGCACCAATCGTGGAATTTTCTATATCTGGTTCAGATGCTGATGAAAAGTTACCTGTTGAGTGCGGGATTTGTCCCGATGTAATGCATAAATCCAAGTTAGCTAACCATTTAAAAACTCATCTTGTTCCCGGCACCAAACGTTACCAATGCATTTATTGCGAGGAGACCTATAAAGATTGCAAATACTTGGCTGGTCACGCTCGCCGGCATATGGGAATTCGGCCTTATGTTTGTGAACTGTGCAAATTGTATTTTTCTACCAAACAAGACTTACGTGTGCATAACCAACGACGCCATCAGGAAAAGGAGCACATTTGCGAAATGTGTGGTAAAACGTTTGCCCAGAATACTCAATTGAAAAGACACCGCGAATCTACGCATGAAAAGAAACGACGTTTCAAATGTGAACATTGTCCCAAATCGTATTATAAGAATTTCTCACTTCAAGAACATATTAGAGCCGTACATATGGGTAAACGTCGAATGATTGTGTGCCCGTTTTGTGGCATGCAATGCCGTGATGCACATAAGATGGCTCGACATCGTAAGCAAATGCATCTAAATCAATCACACTACGAATGTCACATATGCCACGAAGAGTTCACCGATATTAATTACTTTGATGCACATAAGCGCTCCATCCAATGTCGAAATAATACGAGACGTAAAATCGAAGAAGAAGCTCTGATGCTGCAGCAACAACTGGAACAAGAAGGACAAGAGCAGTACGACGATTTAATAATGGTACCCGAAGAGCAAGAACATGAACAAGTACAATTATTGGAAGAAAGGGAAGATGTAAAACCTATTCTGATAGAAGCGGTCGGACAAGAGGATTTCATCAATCAGAAGATTATCCAAATGTTACCGCCGCCTGAAGAACATGATGTCGGTGAACAGCAAGAAGAGTTGGTATATGAAATAACCATAGATAGCAGCAATGGCAACTGAGAGCTTTTGTAAATCTTCATAAACCCGCTAGTTTTGGACTTTTACTATCTTCTTCTAATTGGTTAAAAATTATATTAAGCCAATAAATATTGGAAGATGGTATATGCTTATTAAACAGTTATGATTAATTAGAAGAGAAAACGTCGCAATCATTAATTTTTTTTTTTTTTTGTTACATAATCTCAGCTATTTTATTATGAAATAGTGAGTTTATTGTAGATTTCCAATTTATCACGTAATCACTTAAAATTAATCTCGTAATTATTTTAATAAAATATGTCCAGAAAGAAAAAAGAAACACTGACTCAAAGGGTTTTAATAAAAGGTAAAGAAGTGTAATCAAGAACCATTCTGTCAACTAATCAGTATAAATATAATAATATATAACGGTTGTTTTGGTAGTTGGTTTTATTCAAGTTGTTCTTACTTAATTTATTGATAAATTATACACAATATAAATTTGATAAATTTCTCTCTTTACCCTTTGCCCTCATAAACTTTTTTTTTGTATATATTTTGTATTTTGTGTTGCTTTTGTTTCGTTATGAATTACTTAGCGTTGTATATTGAATTTTTTCTATTTTATAAAATTTTATTTCATTTCCCCAGAAAATCATCGTTTTATTGATTTTTGTATAAGAGAGAGCTCATCTTTTTATTTCCAATTTTTTTTTTTTTTTTAAATGACGTTTTCAAACCTTTTCTTTTTTTATGCATATGTATTTTTTACAAAAATGTATATGCATGTATACGTGCATATATATGTATTTATAAAAAATATTTTTTATAACTTCTACTTTATAAATATTTTTAATTAATTTTTGTTATTGTATAAAGTTTTGTGAATGTGTTTGTTCTTTTGAAGAATTAATATATACAAGCGAAACGAGGGGTACTGTTTTTTTTATTTTAATTTTCACTTCTGTGTTGGTAGGGATTAACACTAAACCTACGGATACTTCATTTATACCTATTTCTACCAAAGCCGGGTCAAGTGACCCTTCTTTAATAATTGTCTTATATATCCAACCAGATAAATAACAAAGATTGACCAATGTCCAGCAATTTTTTTCTTTCGCAATGAAAAAATTCTTTAATTAATATAATTATGTAAAGAGAATTAAAGTTGTTTGGCATCAAACTTAATGTTATTAAATTCTAACCGCTTCTAAAAGGTTTTTATATGACAAAAAATTTAAGAAAAGTTTGTTAAAATTTTTTAATTAATTTAATAATTAACTGTGCCAAATGCGGGCCAATTTCAAAACTTTGATGACAAACACAAACTGTTTGAACCTAAGTGCAAACCGATTTACTTTAAAAACCATAATTTAAACGAAATGGTGTCAGGCATTAAATAGTCGGGCTTTACCGATGATGATGACCATTGATGACGAACATGCTTACAATTAGAACTCAGGGTCGTGCGGTATAAAATCCCTTTCAAATCTTTAAAAAAAAAGAAAATTTTGTTACCTTACTCGTCGTTTCGCTTTTATATCTATTTCACGAGACTGGATATAAATAGCGGTTAAATGTGAAAATCATGCTTAATGATTAAGTTTATAAATCAAGAATAACGATTAAAAAAATCTCTATATTGAAAATCTTCTTAAACGAACTAAAATTTTATCAAACGGCCTTTATGGCCTTGTGCATGTTCTTAACTTTAGCGCTATGTGTGCCAAACTTTGAACTAAGCAGCTCTATAATTTGGCTTCTAGCCTCATTTTTCATTTTACGGACGTACGGGCAATATTACTTTATAAAAACATGGCAAATCTGCCCAAGAGCATCTTCAACTACCTGACCTATCTTATAAGCTTATATATAGAAGCGGACGTGTCAAATTTGAAATGAATGTGTCCACGGAAAGTTCTTACATTTAGATTTGATCGAATAATTTTTACAATTTTCTCTTCATAAATTTTTCTAATCGCTATTAATTTAATTCATTTTCGTCTTGTAATCGTTATTCATGATTTTTACACTTTATATAATAACGATTTCGATCGTTTCTTCTATCGATCTTTTATCGCTTCATCTTGTCTCCAGTACATATACAGATCTTGACTTGGACTATATGTCTAAAGAATTATACATGTATTCATATTTCTGTGTATTTCTGGGCAATTATGTTCAATTATAAATTTTTTACGAATTACTTTCGTACAGATATTTTTTTTGTGTTTAAACCACAATTCACATTTCATTTCAGTTAAAATAAACATTAAGACAATAATGGCACACTTTTCAAGTGCACGTACATGTAACTTATAAGCAAATCTTACATAAAGAGTAAAGTCTTCAACTCACACTTTTACAAAATGTTGTTGATAAGAAATGATAATGGGGCTGGCCCAATGGAAGCAGAATGCACATTGGATACCTTCCACCTTCTATATTACACTGTATAAACGAAGCATTACTTTAAAGTGCACCAAAAATTCGGTTTCTCTCTCTACGACTCTACGTTAAGTTTCAAGTTGCTACACACAGTTTATTCCAAACTTTCAAATGAAAAATACAAGTCTGGACCTTACTTGGAGGACTTCTCTTCTCAAGTTATTGGATGAACATTGATACGAAAGGTAAGATCAATACACCTAATTCTCTTTTTGCACGAATTGTTATGCTTTAACACGATTTTCAATTTTTTTTTAGGTCTGGACCAATCTACTATTCTTCCATTTCGTCAATATCTTTTTTTAGACGAATTTTTTGGGAACGTATCTATCGTGTAAAAAGAGGATTTGGTGTATTTTTAAAACTCCTCATGAAAATCTCCCAACGATGTGCTGCTTATGGGCCAGGTCGCTCACTATTTATAAAAAAACTTACTGTAAAATTCGATCGTTAAGGTAGAATGCCACAGTTAACTTAATAAGCGTTAAATGAGAGCGCTTTCTACACTTTATGAAATATCGTTTACGCATAATGTGGAGGGTATCCATGGTGTGGCTTAAGCTTAATATGGTTTTTTATTTGTTGTTTTTGGTATCATTGAAATTGTAAATCTAATCTAAGGGAAAAAGTGTTGAATCTTTATCACTCACTCTCTCTCTCTCTCTCTTTAAAGGTCTTTCTCTATGGGTTAAATAATTTTCTCTACTAAAAATCTTGTACTGTAGAGAAAAGGAAAAGAATTTTTACAAATTTTTTATGTATATAACACCACCAAGGAACGATAAAAAGAACCAGGGAAAATGGAACTTGGTTCCACAAATTACGTTAAGATGAAAAGGGTTCTAAAAATGGTCCGATTAGGTCCACATTTGAATTGAGCCAATTAACTATTCTGCACCAAATTACGTCAAAAAATATTTTGAATTTTCGCTATAAAAAGGGACTATATTGGGAGGGGTCCAATTCGGTGTTTTTACAATGGGGGTCTTTTTTGGGCCAAAACAAGACATACAAACGGACATGGTTAAATCTATTCAAATGGTGGGTGTGGCATTTGCTAATTATACTCTTTGCCACATGTGTCACAATGGTGATGCAGTGTATCATTCGTCAGATAAGTCCAAGTTAAAAAAATCAGTTGTTTTTTTTTTTTTTTTGTTTGTTGTTCCTACTCATACATTACATGCTAGGCGACTTTTCCATTTTTAGGACATTGAACTACAGGGTAAGCGCGGTGAACCCATTTGGGTGAGCACACGATCTAACCATTGCAACGGACCATTCAAGTGCAATTCTATCCAACATGGGGTTGAGGTGACAGTTTGACGTCGATACTCTGCGCCCCAACCTTTAACGAATGACATGCGTATGGTACACATGCGAGTCAACTGATAAACGGCTTCGAAACCCTGCGAAACCGATTGCGACAACAGAGCGGCAAATTCCTGATTATTAAAGATTTTCAAATTGCAACCGGGTGGTATTTTGCATACAGTGGCCGGATGCCAGCCGTACCGTTGATTGCAATTGGGACTCTGAACGAATATTGACGAGTCACTAAGACATTCGGCAAACACTTCTCCTCCAATGTAATATAAACGGACGCCCTTGCCAATGTGACGTCGCGTTTGTTCGACCACCTCGTTACGATTAACGTTGGACAATAAGCCCAAACAGAATCGCTCCGAATTGGAGGGATCGGTGAATCCATCTACCGTTATTGAGGGCTGGGAGGCGTGAAATGTTTCACCAACACGTGTATTTAGTTCATAGTATGATATGGAGCACCAGAATGCTGGCTCATGGTACATAACGGGAGCGGCATCAGAGGGTGGTGTTAGGCGCGACATGTTCATATTATCATTGGGATCTACGGGATCACCATCTTCGCTCATATAACCAGGCGGTGGTGTGCTGGTGTTTGGTATGCTATTACTACCCACACTCAATACACTCGATTGTGAATCCATATTACAGGCACCTGGCGGCAAATTGTTTGTGGTCATTTGTTGCTGCTGCGCGGTTGGCTGTTGTGCGGTAGTGCTCATATTGTTTGTGTTGAAGTAACTGGGCGAGTGTTGCTGCTGCTGTTGTGGTTGCTGACCTTGACTGTACTGACTTGGTGTACCCGACAAGTCCATATACTGCGGAGGACTTATAGATGCGCTGCGTATCGTTGCAGCGTTATATTCTGTATTATTTGGTATTTGATGAGTGTGATTATCCAACGGATAGTCGATAATGCTGTCGGGAGGTGTTGGCAATGACTTGGGTACCAATATGGACAATTCCAATTTCTTATAATGGTATGGATTAATACATATATCGTCCTTGCGCAAATGAAAGGCGTACTCGCAATGATCCAACGCTTTCAATTCGTTTTGCGACTGCAATTCGGGCCAACGCCACAACCGACAGTAGATGACATGGGGCAAACCTTTGCGTAAATTCTCCCCCGAGGCGGAGGGTTTATTGCGTGGTACTGTTACACACCTGGTATTACAGTTTTGCGTGGAAATGGCACGTTCCAATTCTTCGAGAGTAGATGTCTTCTTCACCTTTTTGACTAGACTCTTAACTGCCTTTTCCGACCACTTCCCTTCGACACTGTCTTCGTTGCACTTTTTCAATGCCAATAAACGTTTAACGACTTGCGGTGTGAAGGGCAACATTTCCTAATTGGCACCACGGCTAGTGCACAATGAAAACGCACACAACTCCAAACAAAATCGAAAGCGAGTACAGATACCGCCGCCAACTAAACAGCACACAAAGTCTTTGTCACACAATACGTAAGTCCTTCGTAAAGCTGCTGTTCTCTTAATTAGCTTGGAGTAGGTGCATATATTTAAATAACAAAGATTCGAAAGTTCTATAAAAAATATGCAAAATTTTATTCACAATAATTATTCCGTAAATATTTATATATAACGCAATTGGTAATAATAGAAAGATCAACCGGCGTTTTATATTGTGCGTATAGTCGGGGTTTCAGGAATGCAACGTCAAGCGGTTACCGGGCGACAGTCTTGATTATACTTCTGGAAAAAATAAAAAAAAATCCCTGTCCCATAGAAGTCCCTTTTTTCTAATCTTTTCTGACCAGTTGTGTGTATATGGATAAAGGCTCTGCTTCTTACAGCAAACAACAATTGCTTTATATTTTTAAGGCAATATTTTTAAATTTTAACATTACTGGAAATATTTATGCCAAATTCTTTGCTGTTAGGTTGGTATAGACTTTGGTAGTTTCAGTCGAAATCAATTATCCTAGACCTCGGCTAAAACGCAGCTAATAAAAGAATCGACGCGGGGTGCGCATTTTTGTTCTTGTTTTTAGTGTATTTTTATATGTCAAATGTTATCTCGTAGCTAGATTAACCCTAAAAAATCCCAATCAACACATTTACTGCTTAAATTTAGAAAGAAAACCCCCCAAAGTGATTCTTCTGTCACTTGACGTTGATGTTCGAGATGTATAAACTTGAGCGATGACTTGTTATTGAGCGCCAAACCGGATCACAAAATTTTTAAATTTCCGCACATTATTATTCTATTTTTACATATATTATATTATATTTCCTATAAAGTTTCTCATAAATGAAAATTAAAACGCGTTCGTAGATTAATGGTCAATATTACGCTGATGCAGCAACAAAAACTACGTGAAAGACCAACGAATTCATTAAAAAAAAATCCATGTTCAACAATTTCATTTTACGTCTTTGTTATTGCGCTGTTTCATTTGATTCAAACACATCGATAACACTCCATAGCCTCTAGAGCGTAGATTTTTTTGTTTGTTGTTTCGAAAGGGTATGAATACAATTATATGGTCAATCTTATACAAATTCCAATCCCCCTAAATAACATCTACTACCAGTTTATGTTCTTTTTTCGTATGTCCTTTTGTTTTATTATAACTGAACCAATATATACTTCAATACAATACTTACTTAACCATACGTCAATTTTAATGGGTTTTTTTTTTCTCTTCTATGCAGACAAAAAGTGCAACACATACATTCACTGAATTCTTATTTTTTTTCAATTACGTTTTTTAATATTGTTTAATTATTGTTTCATATATTATACACACGCTTTAATTACGAACGCATTTAGACATTTTAAATTATTTAAATAATCAATAAATTAAATATAGCAAATTAGATTTGGTTAAAAAAAATTAAAACTGAAAATAATTGATGCTTCGTGTATCAGATACAGTAAGACTATTACGAACGAAATGTTAGAGATGTTAGTTGAGTAATATTCTTAATAAATAGTAGATAATATATCTAACTAATCAAGCAAGTGAAAGATAGAAGCTAGTTTGCTTTGTAACCCAGACATATACTTTGCAGTGAATACCTAAGTTTTGAATGTATGCAGAGTATATGTTTGCTTTACTTGGCGTTATTTAATTCATCTCATTTTAATTCAATCTGTTTATTGTGTTCACTTTTAAAAAAAGTGAGGTTACTTCCAATGAACCGCTTCCTGTGCAATTTTTAACAATTTAAAAGTTATGATACGTTTAATATGGAAAGAATATGTAAAATTTCATGAAACGTTTAATTAAAAAAAAAACATAACATTTATTACGATATTTTTCATTTCACAATGAACAAATTAAACTCGGTGCGTTTTTCACATAACCGTGCATATTAAAAAAAAAAAACAAAATTCGTTTTACTTCAGTTAATAATAATTTCTATGTGGGTGATTCCGCTTTTAGTAATTAACATCATAATGATGTGGGAGTATATCAGTTTTGTGCAAAAGTTTGTTATATTCAGAAGAAGGCATGTCACAATTTAAAATATATATATCTTCTTCCTCAGCATCGAATTCTAAATCAATTTAGCCCTCTCAGGCGGCACCTTTCCATATATAAAATCAGCTCACGTGTGAGTGGTTATTCACTATATGTTTATTCTAAATTATGTAATAATTTGGAAGGTTCCTTCAAATATATTTGAGGTATTCTTTGTGTCGCTGTATTTTGCGAGGGTAATGGTGGTTGGTATTCTAGTTTTGGCGTCCGCCTTATATAGCACTTTTTTACTTGTTTTAATTTGCATATTTTTAACGAGCTCACTCCGTGCTTTTCATTTAATTTTACATTTTATATAATGAGATAATGAAAATATGTGATACTTATTTTCAAAAAAAGTGGAATATTATTTATTTATAGATATGTTTTGTAAAATTAAATGTTTTTTGTTTTTATTTTGAAGCGTGCGGAATTATATTTTATGTGTTGTATAATTTCCAAAATTCTGGATGCTTTTGGCGTATGTGATAATTGAGAGCACTTGTATGCGTATAGGTGCGTGGGCAATATTTACAGGGCACTCGCGGCTTACCTTTAGAGTTCAAACCTAACGGCAGTCTACTCGCCATCGGTGCATTATCCTCAAAGTAATTATCTGTGGTGTGTAAATATGCAAGTTGGGTATTTTCATATAATCCCAATGGATAAACGTCTTCCTTAGTGTCCTTTAGAGCATCTCGTTGACTTTGTATGGTTTCTTGTATTTTGGGAGATATCTCACACGAGGGACAAGCATACGGACGAGATGCTGTCTTTGCTGTTGAGAATTCCACTTTACAAAATTCACAATAGTATTGCCTATGTAATCGTAAATGTTGCTCCAAATGATGCTGCTGCACAAAGCGCTTCTCACAGAAGTCACATTTAAACGGCAAATCTTTAACGTGCTGAATTTTCAAGTGCATATCTTTTTCTGCCACTGTATCAAACACTTTGCCGCACAAATGACAGGGATACGTACTTTCGTGTGTGGACATATGCGATAGAAGGGCATTTTTGGTGCTACATTCAAGCGAACACAATTGACATTTGTATTGGTTTTCACGGAAATGTGTTTTCTTGTGATAGCTTAGGGACTGTTTAGACTTGAATCCTCTTTTGCACATGGGACATAGAAATGGCGATTGATTTGTATGCTTTACCATATGATACCGATAAAGAGAGTAGAATGGAAAGGTTTTATTGCAAATGCTGCAGTGTACAGAATTTCTTTGTTTTTTACGCTTATGTTTCGAGGTTGAAACTGTTGAACCATCTTCGCTGTCATCGCTCTCATCATCGTCATCATCATCATCTAGATAATCATTTTCTGCGAGTTGTTTATCTGGATCCACTTTAATTTGTAAGCTTTCCTCCAATGCATCATCATCATTATCATAGTCATAGTCGTCACCAATAGAATGTTGTTTTCCCCATTTACTGCTATTTTCATCATCACCATCAGCATTGTCATTATCCTCATTAGCCAAAAAATTAATGACAAAGTCATCTTTCGTAATTGTAGATTTCACTTCTCTCCTCTCCGACGACTGTGTTAAAAATTTATGACGATTTCCCTGTGTACTAATGCCTCCGGTTAACTCATCATTTTCCACTTGAACATTGACATCCAAATAACTGCCGCAATCGAAATACTGTTATCGAATATACATAAAAAAAATTTTATTATAATCTCTATAAAAAATCATAAATCATGTAATTCAAAAAACTGTTTGCTTGCTCATTATTGATTTTCCTGTTATTCCCAACCCTTACTTCTTGATCCTGCCCACTAATATTACGTTCATTGTAATCTTTTTCGGCTTCAGTTATCTGACCGCCACCACCCATATGTTCCAGTGTAATATGACAAACGAATTCTCCAATATCCCAGGTAGCTTTATTGCAATATGTGCACACAAAAGTCCACTTACGTGCATTATCCATTACATATACCTCACCGCACAGAGATCCCTCTATTGGCTTATTTGTCATACGATTTTTATACTCTACTCCAGACGTGGAACATAAATTATTGTCAAGTTGATTATGTGAATTTATATTTTTCCTCATATATGCATTCGTACATTGTGCATTTTCTATATGTGTGTTGGGTGTGTTAGTAGTAACAGTAGTTGCTCCTATAAAGATCGAAGATTCTATTGATTCATCTTTTTCCTTTTTAATTATTATATCTTCCATTTTGTTTATTTATTTTTAGGGACTATTTACATTTAAATAAAATAACTAATTAATTTCCTTTAAAATTTTGAGCTTGACTTGATTAATAATGTCAATGTTTTTCTTTTCTTCTTCTTCTTCTTACTTTTTATATAAACCAGTGACGCTAATCAATTTTTAGAATTTTAGCATTAGAGTTTATATGGTTCGTTGGTGTAACGTAATTGTTTAAACCCGGTTCTTTGGTGCACTTTAATTATTTAAACCAAACCCGAATCAAATACTAGGATGTTCGTATGTTACTTCCTGTTTTGTGGGGGCTTACTGTGGGGAGTCTAAGTTTTAATACTAAGCTGAACATATAAGCCCAGTTCTCGGTTCAACTTTTTAACAACCAAATTAATTCTTGGTCTCCCAATGTGACCCAATGTGTAGAAGCACTGAAAATTATATCTAATGACATCTCTGTAATAACACATAAAACAAGAGTATATAAAACACATCACCGAATTAAAAAAAAAACGGTGAAAAATCAGCTGATTTTGCAATTGACATGTGAAATTCATATTTAGATAGAGAAGCACACACAACAATTTGACATTTTACTTATGTAAACAACAATAATAGAAGATATGTAAATATAGTCTAATACCCATTTTGTCTTCTTTTCCGTACAGCTGAACAAGGATAAGTATAGAAGCATGAGGGAGAATTGCATTAGCTTAGCGAACTTTTTCATTTGTAGTGGTGTGATAAGCGTAATACACGACTGTGTATGCCACAGTGTAATGCGTCATTTAAGGTTTTGTGTTTTATAGAAAATTAAAAAAAATATATAAAATATTTAAAAATTTTTAATTGCTAATTAAATTAACAACGACTCCGTATTAGTAATAAATTCGTTTCAAATGAACCAAATGCCTATGTTGAATAATCAAGAAAATAATAAATTTTTATTAAATTTGATTAAAGACAAATTTGCCAAACAAGGCTCAAAGGACAATATGCCTTGTACAATAACTTCAGCAAATAAGCTGAAGGCTAACGGTAATATAACACAAATGCCATCCGTCAAAGAACTTAACCGAATTAACGTGAAAGGAGACGATAATTGTGATTCCAGAAAACAGTTAAATGAATTTCTTTTGCAACAGCTAAAAGCAAAACAAGTAAATGGAGAGTTATGCATTGGTAATTGTAATGGCATACAATTGCCTGAATTACGAGCAGGATGTTGGAAAACAGAGAAATCAATTGAGAAATCCCAGCTAAATATACCCTTGCTGCAAAAAGACAAATCACCAATGAATATTAGCAGTAGTGTTGGCAGTTTAAATTCAGCTTTTAGTAGATTAACGTGTGCGAAACAGCATTGTTCCCGAACCCCAAGTCCTATTGATCTGACAAAAGCTTTGGCGAACAGTTCCAAAAAAACGCTTAATGCGCCATCCAACGCACTTAGTACAAGTGTAAGAACGTTAAAAGGTGAAATGGATTTTGAAATACCTTTTATCGAATGCGACCGAACTAATTCAAACACATCTTGGCTGAAGAAACGAGCTAATGAATATTGTACAATAGATTTGACATCCAATACAATGGGACGACCACACTTCAAGCAGCCCTCTGGTATGGGACGTATTCTTACCACACGCTATAAGCCTTATGAACCTTTGTGTGGACATGCAATACTAACAACAACCAAGTACCACCTAATACCTTTCCAATTTAATACCAAATCTCCGGATGACATAGTTTTGTCTAATTTTAATAAGATTTTGTAAATTGATCTTATAAAATTTAGTTTAAGCATCTTTACCGATTGAGACTCCGAACTATAAATACAAAAATCATTCTTAAGTAATTATTTTACAGCTAAAGTATTATGGGTTTCATTGCGGATAACTGAAAACTTGGGTTCAAGGACGATCCAATCGACAAATGGGACCTTCTTCTACCATTTTTAAATCTACTTTGGGTCCCACCAAATCTCTAATATTATTGAAGCCATATTTAATCATGGTGGGACGTTCGAGGCTCAGACCCCATGCTATAACATTCACATCTTCAGGCACTCCCATAGGCAGCAGCATTTCTGGACGAAACACCCCAGAGTTGCCCACTTCGATCCATTTATTTAAGCCAGGATGAAAGCAAAATATTTCCATGCTGGGCTCGGTATATGGATTATATGCTGGTTTAAACTCCAACTGTGTTATACCCAGTTTGCGAAAAAATTCATGTAACGTGCCAATCAGATCGCCTAAGGTAAGACCCACATCAGCCACAACACCCTCTACTTGATGGAACTCAGCCAGATGAGTAGCATCCAAAGTCTCGTTTCGGAATACTTTGTCAATGCTAAAATATTTTGCAGGCTTGAAGCCCTCCGGCTGATTAGCTAATTTGTACAACATACGAGCGCTTACTGCTGTGGTATGAGTGCGTAACAAATTTTTTTGAGCCTCTTCCACTTTCCAATCGTACCCATAACCTTCCGAACCATAACCTCCTTTCGAATGCACTCTCTTTACCCGTTCCATATATTGCTGAGGAAATTTATGACTTTTCGCTGGATGATTAATGAAAAAGGTGTCATGAGCATCTCGTGCGGGATGTTGTTGTGGTTGAAAGAGGGCATCGAAATTCCAAAAAGATGATTCTACATAATTGTTTGTGGGCATTTCCGAAAAACCCATTTCCAAAAAAATCTGCCTGAACTCGGAGCGTACTTTAAGCAAAGGATGCAAGTGACCGCGTACTGGGGGAGCTCCCAAAGCATCAAAATTGTACGCTTTAAATTTCAAATCTTTCCACAATCCATTGGCCAACATATCCACCGTAAGGTCAGTTTCCAACCTGGCCAAAGTTGTACAAAATTCGTCTCCTTTGCTTAACAAAAAACTTTTAATGGTAATCTCCTGCAACAGTTTCCGTTTTTTATATTCGTTTAATAAATTAGGCGACAAATTATGTGTACCCTTGCTCACATCCTCCAAATGATCCTTAACTGTATCCTTAACATTATCCATTTTTCGTTTTACCAACGGTGGATTTACTGATTTATCCACCATAATCCAACCGTGAGACATTGCTTTGCTAAAGCCTACTTTTCCATTTGCGGCAGCAGCTTTCATCAATTCAACTTGAGTTATTCCTTCTGCTGGTATCAACTCGTATACGACAGCTTCGTGACTACCATTTTCCAATACTAACTGACCTTCAGCAGTTAGCTCTAGAGATTTATGGGTTATAGTTTCAACCCTTAAGAGTTCACCATGGGCCTGTATACTTTTAATAGCACCCACAACTTTCTGATGATCTATTTCGAAACTTTGCGCCAAGTCAAGGGTATCAATTTTATCCACAGACTCCATATATTGGAGTATTCTCTCTGTTATATCAGGATGCATTTTATCTTCGATTAATATGCACGGCCTTATAATTGAATGAAAAGTGTTGATGTGGTAAAATATTATGAGACAGAAAATAACAAATCGCGTGATAACAAATGTAAATGAGTACACGGATCTTTAAAAAAAATTATCCACCAAATTATGAAGACAGGGTTATCAAATGCTATAAATATAATATATTAATATTGACAGATATGTATATAAGACATATGAAAACTTTTTTTGTGTATGGCATTGCTCTTTGCTCAGATTGCTTTTTTTTTGTGATCAAAATGATGTAGAAGGCGATGTTTTAAATGGTATAAAACTAAAAAAAAACTGCTAATTCACTCTTGAAATATTTAAATTATTTTGCATTATACTTCTGTAAAGAGATAGTTCAAAAAAAAGTTGGTAGTGTTTGTGTGCTTTAACAATGGCGTTTTTTACTTAAATATTCGTGCGGAAAATTAATAAATAATGGAAACAATAAATACTCAAGAATCGAATTTCTTCGAACCTTTGGACAATTATTTTTACACGGGGAAATCAAATTGTGTATTTGAAGAACATTATACGCAATGTGGCCAAATATTTTATAGTGAAAACACTCGCCAATTAAAATTTAATTGCACCTTCTGTGAGGAAACATACGAAAGCATAAATTATTTTTATCAACACTTAAGCGCACACATTGTTTTAGAGAAGGATTCGATTAAGGATGCTTCGGAATGTGGCATCTCTGGAGAAGATAACTGCACTCTTAACGTGTATGGTGAACAAGACGCACTGGTTGTCGATAATTACAGTTTCATAAATCACATAAAATCTAGTGATATTAATACTTCCTCAATTGTGGAAAATGAGTTTATTCAACTAGAAGATGATTTGATCATTGAGGAATTGGACAATGTAGAAGAAATTTATGATAATTGTAACGTGGAGAGCTTAGTTACAAGTCCAAGAATTACTAATATGGATAAATTGAAAACAAATCAAGACCAAAGCCAACAGCCAGTGGCTCTAAACTGTCTAAGCAGAACAAAAAGTTTTGAGGAATGTTTTTTGCAAGAAATGAATGAAGAAAAATTACGCAATGATCGAATATGTATTGTACAGGATCGTAAACGCCAGGGTCGGGCAAAAAAGAGGAAGAAGGTACGTCATTATATTTTGAAAGTCATATTGTAAACTCTAAAAAATTTATGTACATTTTAGCCTACCATGCAGGAATTGCTGCGACTGAAAGGTAAACGGAAAAAAATTACAACCGTAAAGGTTATCGCCGTTAAAAATCGCATTGCGGAACTATACGAACGCATTAAGATTGAAGAAGAAAAGCGCTCTCTCAGAATATCGGATGCAGATAATAATGACGACAATAGTATAAAAATGGCAATAGAAACTGAAGTTAGCAACAGGAGTAAAGAAGAAGAGGTAAAATCTCAAATTATAGGTGAAACGGTTATAACTTTAATACCGGAGAGTTGCAACATACCCAATGCATTACCTAGTCCCAAGGATAACGAGGTTGATGGTACAGATTTAAAAAACAAAATATCTTCGGTTGTGGACTCTAATCAGTGTCGCGCTAATGTGGATAACACTGTATGTCCCGCTTGCGGTAAACGCTTCCGCAGCTCCTTCAGTTTAACTATACACAAGCGAATCCACTATTTAGAGTCGGACAGTTCGGTGAAGTTGGCACATAAATGTTCCGACTGCGATCTGTTGTTTAATAAAATTAGCCAATTAAAGGATCACGTTGAAGCTGTACACTATCCGGAAGGATTTGTTTGTAAAATTTGTACGCGCAAGTTTACTAGTTTATCATTGCTGGAACGGCATATGAGAAAGGTGCACTTAAATCGTCCCTTCAACTGCAAACAATGTGGCAAAAATTTTGCAAATCGTTTAACCTACGATGAACACTTGATGTCCCATATATCTGGTGAAGTATACAAGTGTCACATTTGTGGACGCAAATATCCCACCGAATACTTTCTAATGGAGCATTTACGTAATCACAAGGAGCAAATACCACAAACGTGCGTGGTATGCGGTAAAGTGACGCTACGCATAACGCAGCACATGAAAATACATACGCCTCGTCCGAAACGTTTGCTCCTTTGTTCGGTATGCGGCAAAGTATTTAACTGCAGTTCCGGTCTAAGTCATCATTTTAAAATCAAGCATATATCCTCAACGAAGCCAATGAAACGTAAAAAGGCTTTGCCTAATCATGATATAGAAAAACGTCCAAGAAAACCTCGCAGTAGAAATGATCACTCTGCTGTTGGTACTCGTGAAGATCACGCTGAATATAATACAAAAGATGAATCAATGGGATTGCAGTCACCTTTAGAGTCTCACTCCTTTCAAGAGGATTTAACTAATCATACGAAAGAAGAAGAGAAACGGGTTATTGTAGAACTTATAGATAATTCTAATTATGCAACAACAACATTTTTCCCCGATGATCTAAGCAGTACTTTTGAAGTTCCACCAATTGCAAGAGAGGAAACAATAACCGCAGTAAATAGTATTATGAATGATTGGTAATGGAATACAATAGAATTTACAATTTCGATTTGGAAAGACCTATATAGAGTAATATTTGCAACCACAATCATTCTCCAATCAATCCAAATCGGACCTATCCGTCCGAGTAAGTTGTAATTTGAGTTGTAAGTTTTAAGATCGGGCTGTAATTTTGTACAAAAATTTCTAGTAACGTACCTGGGTTCCTATATAAGTAGGATAAAATCGGCCATTGTCGCGGCCCCAATCGACATTAGTTCAAAATTGATGAATTTATGTACCAAAGAATCCAACTTGATAAAAATTTTAAAAGACGTAATCGGGTACGTGGAGATGGAGCTTATTTAAAACTTGGCCTAAGCCCCAAATTTAGTTTTTTACTTGTTTTCACTTTTACTGTCACTAGTTTTATTAATAGAATTTAAAATAAAATGTGATTAAATTGAATTAATTGAAAATAGACATGTAACGAAAAGTATTTTTGTAACCGAAATAATAATGAAGAAGAAACTGGCATTCATACGAATGCAGCTTAGATTTCATCTCTAACGTGCTCCTATTGTGCAGTGCATAGCACAACAAGAAAAGAAGAAGCATAATAACATTATAGTTTAGGTGTAAAAAAACCGAAATTTAACTTAAAAATAATTACAATTAAAATTGTTCCAATATGTTGAAAACTATTCCAAAAATAAACTTAAATAACAGCCAAACCAAGGCCAAGTGTGGCGAGATATTTTGCCACAGTCCTACCGAATTTAGCATATATTGCGTATTTTGTGAATTGAAATGTTTCGATTTTTGTGATTTCTTGTTGCATATGCAAAATGTACACTTTGAGGATGACACACTGGAACGTAAAAACATTGGTTGTACACAATTTGTGGAAGTGGATATTAAAAATGAAAACCGCTCGAAAGAAAACGATGAAATTTCAATAGAAGGTATGATTTGGGAAGATGTGACTGGCCATGATCACAGTCCATTTAGGGACAATGTAAGTGATGACAAGCAAAAGGTCGAGTACAAAAAAGTTAAGGGTCGTCCGAAAGAAGGAAGAAAAAACAAATTTCATAATCAAGAACTAACGGTTGTTAAGGATGATAGCTCCTCTCTGGCCAAGGTATGTCCGAATAAGTTTATTAATTGAATAACATCTGGTAGTATGCGCTTTTCCCCATTACATTTATTTTCTCAGCTAGACACCAACATTAAAACAAATAATGGTAAAAGTGCCCACTTTAAAACAAATAATATGAAAAAAAGTGCTTATACTTGTGAATATTGTGGCAAATTGCTAAAAAATGCCGGCCTTATGAAAATACATATCTCACGGGTACACGGAATGAAAAAAACCAATGACGTGGCAGAAGAGGAAAATTATCAAAACAAAGGGAATGTGGAGAAAAAGAAAGACCAAAATATAGAAATTGCTTGCAGTGAGTGTCAAAAAATATTTCCCAACCGACGAGTTCACGACCATCATTGTATCACAGAACATAACGGCTTCAAATGTTCACAGTGTGAAAAAAGATTTCAAGCATTCTACAAACGAACACGTCATGAGTTTACTCATGGTGAAAAAAAGTTCACGTGCAGTGTAGAAGGATGCAACAAAAGTTTTGCAGACAAACTCTATTTGAGGCGTCACTTTGATGTGCACATCAGAGAGCTTAATTTTATATGTGATTTTGAAAATTGTGGCAAAGCATTTAAGAGCAAACGCCGCCTGTCCAGCCATAAACAAGTGCACACCAAACCAAAAAATCTTATCTGCGACAGCTGTGGGTACACGTGTCGTATGTATGAAACACTGCGAGTCCACTTACGAATTCATACAGGTGAAAAGCCCTACTCGTGCAGAGTATGCAAAAAAGGCTTCATATCCAATTCAGCCCTAAATGAGCATATGGCTTCCCACACAAATGCTCGACCACATGTGTGCAAAGTATGTAATGCCACCTTTGCACGCCAGAAAGCTCTCTATCACCATCGCTTTTTGCATTTGGATCATAAGAAATTCAAATGCAAAATTTGTGGCAATGCGTATAAACAAGCAGCCGGTCTGGCTGGGCATATGCGTAAGCATCGAGAGGAAGGCATGTTGTCCCTAATACCCGAAAGTCGTACCCCCCCATCAGTATTTCCCAATTATTTTGTTTAAAACAACGGTTTTTTATTTTATTTTAATAATCATGTAAATAAGTTAAAATCTGTTTAGGCCAATAATTACAATTAATTATTACGATTTTATGACAATTTGTTCAATTCTAATATTTTTCTTTTCTTTTTTTTTTTTGACGAATTTAATGTCATTCTTGAGTGGGAAAAGCACTTGTCAAAAATGATTTGAATTTTAAAAAATTGAAAAACTCCGCGTACACATTTGTTTTTTAAATACAATAAATTAAAGGAAGAAATGTCGCTTGAAAAAGAATTCGAGGAAGCTATTAATATAGTTCAAGGATTGGTTGAAGCCAAAAGAGCTCCATGCACGCTAGAACAAATATTATTAGAATATTTGCAGGTGAAAGGAAAGAAAATACCGTTCCAAAAATTGGGCTATACAAACGAACAAGAGTTAATACAAGAGACTGAACTTTTTACATTCAAAGATCGTAAGGGTAAATTGTACATAGAATTGAAAAAATTGCCACCAAAAAAAACAATTAAAAAAACCAAATCCTCTGGAAAAGTAGTAAATGATGGAAAACATAGTCACAAAATATCCACCAGTACTAAAAGTCGCAACCTGTTAAAGGAATTTGAAAAATTGAATTTAGACAAAGGTGTTGAGCAGAACAAAGAACAATTAAAAGGAAACAAAATGCAGACAAATCCGCCAAATAATAATTATGCACTAGTCAAGTCCAGCTCGTCCAAAAAACGAATAACGGTGAAAGAAAGAGTGTGCCCAAGAGCTACTAAATCGGACAGTAATATAATTGTAAAGAAAAAAAATAAAACGCCATTCACCAAATCTCATCAACACAATACAAACGAATTGAATGAACGTCAAACTGGTGGAGAGACGCAGCCGATTGGAGATGGCAATAGCGGTTCCACTCCTTTAACTCAAATTAAGTCCCTTCCTCATTACATATCGGCCGGTAATTGCACTGAATCAAATCTAAATTTTTTGGAACTACATCTAGTAAACATTCTCCATACGAAAATTATGGCACATCCCAACGGTTTTTATGCACACGAATTGCCCGAATGGTATCAACGCACTTTCGATCGATGCATTGATAAAAATTGGTTTGATGTGGTAATGAAATCGAAAATGTTTGTACAGGAAAAATTAAAGGATAACAAAATTCTGCTATATGCAAAATGTGTGTCAAATGATGAAAACAGTGAAAAGGACTCTGAAGATGAGGCAATATTTTAAGGTTGTTGAGGACACTGAATATAACAAAAATTTTAAGTGCAAATACACACAATTTTTTATTTGTTATTAAAGATTTGTTGTATATATTAGAGAGCGCTTATGTATAGATTGATTTTTTGTATTTTAAAGGATTTCAGACACCTGCTTGAGTAAATGATTTAAAATGAAACGGTATTAAAATCGTTCTAAATTGTACACATTTAAGAGTAATGTTGTTTTAATTTTCGTCGTACCTATTTGTTATTTTTACTTGAGCAATGACAACTGCACCTGTTGGTTTATCGATAATTAAATACTGTAAATTTTTTGTAATATACCAAATACATGAGAAGGAACAACATTAACAACGAATATGTTAAAAAACTGCATTTTGCCCGTTAATTATGATACAAATTATAATGAATGTTGTGGAGAAATAATTTGTCATAGTGCTGAACAATTTTCCATTACTTGTAAATTGTGTAAATTGATTTTGTTTGAATTTGGTGAATTTCTGGAACACTATAAGGATCTGCATCTGAACGAATTGCGCGAAAGCTTTGTTGAAAGGAGAAGAAAGAAGGAAACTGAAACAGATGATGACATAGAAATTCTGCGATGTTTCAAACCTTTAGATTTAAAAAATATGAAAGATGAAATTGTTGAATTCAGTGATATTAATAATTCGATTGAGAAGAACGTTGAGGAAGTGATTTTTAAACAAGAAAACAGTTGGCCAGATAGCGATCACGATAATGTAAGTGATGGAAGTGATAAATCAAAGGAAAAATTCAAACCGGATTTAGTGCAAGACAGTGATGATGAAGATAAACCACTTCGAATACTTCAGAAGGTAACATAAATTGACTTCTTTAAAAAAAGACTTAACGCTAATACTACAAAAGTATTTCACCTAACCGTAGTCTGCTGAAGAAAAACTTCGGAAAGTGTCGTGTGACCAATGCAATAAAAAGTTCACCAGTGACAAAAGACTTCACATTCATGTCAAGTTAACCCATTTACGTGAAAAGCCTTACACGTGTAACTATTGCCCCCAGAGCTTTGCTGAGGAGCGTTGGCTGCAAGCGCATATACTCACACATACGGGCTATGTGTGTTCGTATTGCCAAAAGTCGTTCAAAACAAAAAAAGGTCTGAAATATCACCAGCCAATACATCTGGATCAAAAGAAAGAGTTTATGTGTCCATATGAAAATTGTGACAGAGGTTTTACGAATGCGTGGAGCTTAAAAAATCACATGGTATATCACGGAACCAAACGTTACGTATGTGAGGAGTGTGGTCATAGCTTTTATAAAGAGGCCTCCTTTATTGTACACAAACGCGGTCACACGGGAGAGAAGCCATTTGCTTGCAAGCAATGTAAAAGTCGTTTCGCTTCGAAATCTTTACTCTGTGAACATATGGGGTCACATGCCCCTGAACGACGACATGTATGCGACGTGTGCGGAAAGAGTTTTAATAGACATAAAGCACTGTATCATCACAAACATTTGCATCTGGGAGTGAAAAAGTTTGTTTGCAAGATATGTGGGGCTGCGTACGCTCAAGCGGCTGGGCTGTCAGCACATACGCGTAAACATAAGCAAAATGTTTTGGGCATAAGTCAAAGTGAAGATCTCGATACTTCTTGGTCTGAAATTTTTCATAATAAAAATGTTCGATTTTAAGCGAATTTTATTTACTACCATAATATAACACATAACACAACGGTTCCTTCTTTATCTTTCTTACAACACAATTTACATAACGATTATTGGACTAATATGCATGTGAATGTAGTCGGAATTTGTTTAATACTGATAAAGTGGGTATACCCCCTACATTGGCACTTAAGCCCACACACGTATAGTGTAATCCCAACTGCCCGTAGATAGAGCTGTACCGTCGGGTGAGACTTGCACACAAGACACCTTGTTCTCATGGCCGTATAACAAACATATCCTTTCGGATTTAAGTGTATCCCACAAATTGACGGTGTAATCATTGTAACCGGCAAACAGGAGACGACCACTTACTGAAAAATCAACAGAATTTACTCCAAATATAATACTTTCCTTGGAGAAAACAGCCACTTCACGATCAGCCCGCATATCGAATAAACGGCAGCTACTATCATCTGAACCAGTAGCGATTGCATCACCGCAGGGATGAAATTTAACACTATTTATATCCGACTGATGTCCTTCGAATGATTGCACCACTTGGCCAGATCGCATATCCCAAATGAATGCCATACGATCACAACTACCAGAAACGAATGTGTTACCTGTTTCATTGGGTGCTAAATCAATAGCCATAACGTCACCTGAGTGACCATGAAAACTTTGTAACAGTTGTCCAGATTCGACATCCCACAACGCACAAGTGGAATCTCCACTACCAGTTAATATTTGCTGATCAGAATTGGGATATGTACAGCAAGACATGTAGCTGGTGTGAGTGCCTACCGTACGCTTTTTTGCTGCCATATCCTCATCGGATGTAATCGGATACACCGTGACTTTATTATCTAAACCACCACAAGCTACATAGTTGCCCGAAGGAGCATAAGCACATGCCATAATCCATGTGGTAGGCATGGTGACTGCATGCTCTTTATTGGTAGTGAAGGCATCCCATATAATTAAACGACCATCTTGAGATGATGAAATAATATGGCGTTTGTCAGGACTCCAATCTGTACATAACACTTTGGCCTGATGACCCTTTAGAACTTTACGTGGTTTAATATTAACAAATGCAATTTGTTCCAAACGTTCAGCTACAGCAGATAAGCTCACATCATTCAATTTCTGACGTTCCTCTTCAAGTTTGCTCTTAAGATTTTCAGCTTCTTTTAACAAATCGCTCATTTTATCAGTGGTAGCAGAGGAATGTGAAGATTCCGTCATAATTGATTCTTTTCTATTTTTGGCAAGCACACTAATTACCTTGAGGATTTTTTAGATGAAGAACAAAATTATTATGTATAATATAGAATTCTTGGATACATATAATAGATAAACATTAGCTACGTAAATGTTTAGTGAAATTGTTCTTTGTATATTAGTACTTTATTTTCTCTTTAGCGATGCTAATTTTCGCACTTAATTGGTTGTATTAGATGTGCATAAAAAAAGATTCATAACATAATTCATAACAATATTTCGATGTTAATTTTCTTTCACACTCAGTGAAAATATAAAAATCAGTATTTATTAGAAAGTTCATAACATACATTCCACCACTAGTTCATCAATTCTGACGTTTTCATCAGCAAAGTCTATTTAATCTTGTTTTAACGAAAAAGTTTGAAAACTAAGTTTAAATTGTTGCAGGTACATGAAGAATGCTTTGTTATGGTTTGTATTTAATTTTATCGCCAAAAATTTCTAAAAAATTTGTTTAAATGTTTTAAATAACGCACCCCAGAATAATTAACAAATTTTCTTAGCTGAATTTTAAATAAAATTTAAAAAAATACCTACGTTATTGAGTTTGGTTTAACTTTTAACTACGCCATATACAAAATGTTCACCACCACGCATATATCAACTTCTTCCTTAATATATGTACTATATGCATATTTATGTGAATTTGATATAAAATTCATAACTTTTGCACTTATAGACTACTTTTCAGGCGGTTTAGGTAGAATCCCATGTTTGGATTTGAGATGAGACGTTAGGCCGGATCTTTGATTGAACGAAGCATCGCATACATGACAAAGATATTCGCGTTTATTTAAATGAATTTTCATATGTCTCTGGAGGGATTTTCTCGTTTTGAAGCGGGTTGGACATTGGGGGCAATGCACTGAACGCTCATCACGATGTGAAATTTTATGGGTTTGCAAGTAACAATTACTAAAGAAGCCCTTACCACAATCGTCACAAATGTAGTTACGTGTTTTCTCATGTTTACGTTTAGTGTGTGTACTTAAACCAGCCGATGTATAAAACGTTTCACCACAGGTGGGGCATAGATATGGTTGTTCACCGGTATGGTGTCGTTCATGGGCATTCAATTCAGTGCGCGTGTAAAACTCTTTTGAGCAAAAAGAGCACGCATATTCTTTGACGCCACTGTGGCGGCGCACATGATTTGCTAAATTACTAGAATCCTTAAAGGCAAATCCACAATACTGGCATTTATGCTTTCGCACAGCACCGTCATATATGCGTCGATACTTTCGATGTGGTACCATTTCGATTTGACTAATAAATAACTTGTGTTTAAAATCTTTACTTTCCTCGTTTTTATCAACAGTGCGCTTATTTTTTAAAAGAATACTCTTCAATTAAATTAAATAAATTAAATATCTATGTAGTAATGAATAGTTTTTTGTGTTAATTACCTTTTCAGAAGAATTAATTTCGTGCTTGGCTTCGAGGATCATTTGTGTCTTAGAACTCTCTAGTGAAGTGTCCTCTTTTCTTAATTCATCTTCAGCATCATCAATTTCTATTTCAACTTTGTACTCATTGTCAACATCAAGCATTATTGGATTGGCTTCCAAACTTTCTTCTATGTAACACTCCGTTAAAATGTCATCATCCAGCACCGATTCCATCTGGTTTAAATCTCTTTCTATTTGAACAGCATTATTGTCCAACTCTTTCGATACTAGACTTGTATCAGTAACGGAATAATTTCTCGCATAATCTTTTTTATAGGTTTTACTTTTGACTGTTTGAAAATGTTTGATGAGGTGGTTTTGTAAAGCTTTCCCTGTGTCAAAGATATCTTCACATCGTGTACAAGAATATACAAGATAGTGGTTTTCTTTCAAAAGGACAGCGCCACACAATTGCATTTCTTTACTTTTATCATTTTTGGCCATTTTATCTAATTATTATTATATAGTTTGTATTTTATATATTTTATGCTATGATTGAGACCAACCATATGTAGTTATACAATGTCAGGGTTGGCACAAGTAGCCACATAGCATAGAATAGGAATAGAAATAATTAACAAACCTTAACAACACACCCAACAAACTATAAACTAATAGTTCAAACAAGTTACGACCACAAAAATGAAGGTCAACTTGCTTAGCTTATAACTAGAAAACTACTGCTCCGATTTTGGTCAAATTTTTTGCAAAAATTGGAAATTTCTCCAGCTTTTTGGGGATATCTAATTCATGGGTGTGGCACTTCTCATTTTTTTGCAAAACGACCTTTTAAAAGTACACATTTATTACCAAAATTGCTAATGCCACGCCCACATATTATACCTTGCTTGAAAGCTGACTTAATTTCCTATCCGGCACAAAAAATTTGAATAAAATCCGTGCAGCCGTTCAAAAGTTATACGACTTTGAAATATTCCTAAAATCAAAATTTGCCTGCTGAGCATGCTGGGCGCCTGGTATTTTTTGCTAAAAATTTTGTACAGAAATGATTTTCAAAATCACAACTACAAGAATGAAGGTCAAACTTGCTTAGCTTATAACTAGAAAAGTACTGCTCCGATTTTGGTCAAATTTTTTGCAAACGTTTGGAAATTTCTTTAGCTTTGTGGGGGTCGATAAATTAATGGGCGTGGCACTGCCCATTTTCTTATAAAATGACTTTTTAAATCATATTTCTCGTTTAATAAGTAAATGGGTGGTGCCACGCCCACATATTATACTTCGTTCGCAAGCTGAATAAATTTCCAACATTCCACAAAAAGTTTGAACAAAATCGGTGCAGCCGTTCAAAAGTTATACGACTTTGAAATATTCCTAAAAACAAGATTTGCTTGCTGAGTAATTCTATAAGGTTTTTGGTCTCTTTTACTTAATTACCAGACTAGATCAAAATAGCATGTAGCATCATAGATAGAATAGTAATAATAATTAGAGTTTCTGAATTTATTTAAACGTTTTCATATATAATTTTCCATTTGATAATTTAAGTATTTTTCGGCGCTTTACTCTCAGCAATGAGATGCGTTGATTTCAAGTGAGATATTAATCCGGGGCGCTGATTAAAGGAGGCTCCACACAAATGACAAGAATGTTCACGTTTATTTAAGTGGATTTTCATATGAGCACTTAAAGTTTTCTTTAATTTGAAGGCCGATGGACACATCGGACACTGGACATTTCTTTCATTACGATGACTCGCTTTATGCTCTTGTAAACCTCGCTCCTCAAAGAAACTTTTATCACATTCGTCACATTTATAAGGGCGCTTATTTTCATGCCTCTTTGTATGTATGTAGAGACCACCCGAATTTATAAATCTTCTGCCACATATGGTACAGAGAAAAGGACGTTCCCCTGTATGGTATCGTTCATGTGCTTTCAACTCACTACTGGTGTAAAATTCTTTTGAACAAAACGGACACGAATATTCTTTGATACCACTGTGACGGCGAACATGATTTGCTAAATTGCTAGAATCCTTAAAGGCGAATCCACAATATCGGCATTTATACTTTCGCACTGAATTATCATACAGTTCACTATATTTTTTAGTCAGACGACTCCGAACAGTTTGAATTTCAGGTTCTTCCAACACATACATTGTTTCGTCCTCCTTCTCATTTGTCATTCCCTTTAATTAAAGGGAAACTTGTAAGTTTCTCATATAATTATTTTTGTTTAATACTTTAAACTTACCTCTTCAAAGTCGGGTGTTTTTGATGAAGGATTTTCTACTGATACAAAACTTTCTTGTGCATTGTTGTCTAATTGTACTTCAATTTTGATTTCATCCCAAGGATGTTGCTCCTCATTGGAACCTGAAGGCATTTCTTCGGTGTATATTTCTTCTATTCCTTCCTCTCCAATTGCATGCACATTTTCTACCGATTTGGCATAATCATCAGAATCTTCCATTGAGTTACTTTGAGTATTTGCTTTATCAAAGGCATTTTGCTCCAGTTTTTCTTCTTCATTTGGTTCAACGTTTTCTTCTATTTTATCGTAATCATCAGTTTCTTCTATGTTGTCAGTTTTAATATTTATTTTATCAAAGTGATTAGTAAGATGCTCCTGGAGTGCTTCATATGTGTCAAAAACTTCCTCACAAAGTGTACAATGGAAAACCAAAAACTGGTGTTCATTTATAAATATAACACCGCATAATTTTATTCTTTTACTTGTACGATTTTTGCCCATTTTCCTTTGCTTTTCCACAGGATACCAAGTTACTTATAAATTTATTATATCGGTGAAGTTATCAAAGAAGTTAGGTGAGTTATAAAGAGAAAATTCTATTTCCATTTGTTCCAAAGGAGAAAGATGAACGTAGAGTACGGGTAAATTGTTTAAACACAATTTAATGTAATATAAAAATAAATCAAATCATAATATAAAGAAAATACATGTACACGTACGACTATTTATAATAAAGAACGCAAACAAGGCAATAATTATTTATTAATGTACTATTTATTTATTACGTGTTCAATGCTTTATATTAATATTAACAGTTATCTATTTTCATATAGAATTAAATTTTTCTTCTTGATAAGAGTTTACCAAACCCTCTCTTTGATAACTTCACTTGCATAAATTTATTTCGGATTAATTTTGACGAATAATTATGTGCCTTTGAAAATATAAATAAAAGTTAAATGTTGATAATTATAAACATAGTAATAAATTAGTTCAATTTTATTTTAAATTCATTGAAAAAATAACAATATTTATTAAAAGTTCATACTATATAGCGCACCCTATAAAAAACTAACTACTGCGCGGATTATGTAAATATTTATCTTCTTAATTTAAATCGTATTTTTTTAAGTAAAAGTGTGCCTCTGTTTTTCTACAGAATATATTTAACAACTTTATAAGTAGTACTTTAATAAATTTTACAAATTCTTGGTGATTTGTATTTTCCCAAAAAGCGCCTTTTTTGCAAATTAGTATAGCATATTATTGTATAATTCGAATAGCGGTATTGACAGGGATGCATAATGTAATAAAAACACTCCTGAGTTAATAGAAAACGATGAATTCATTTTTCACAATTTAACTACCCCGATTTACATACAATTCCTTGATATGGAACTGTTTTTTCTATTTGTAATTTATAATTATATGTGGAGATTTTTACATATATATCAAACATTTGGAATATCAAATTTGATATAGTCACAAAAAGTATAACGATGAGTCACTAGATTTTGTCACAGAATAAGACACTGCTAATTTAATTTTAATATGCTATATACAAAATTAATAAAAAATAGTAATTTCTAATTTAACGAATAATACTTTTAATTTTAAAAATATATTTTACGAAGTCATTAATCTGCTCCATATTGCAGTTTATTAAA
This sequence comes from Ornithomya fringillina, assembly GCA_963978525.1. NCBI lineage: Eukaryota > Metazoa > Arthropoda > Insecta > Diptera > Hippoboscidae > Ornithomya > Ornithomya fringillina. Next base: position 23,719,754 of record OZ021693.1, read on the forward strand.
GTTATTGAAGTAGTCTCGAAAATCATTTCGTGTTGCTTTTGCAATGCCCGAAGGAGTGCTGCTTTTGTCATCGGCGCTTAACGAAACTGGCGTTTTTGCATTTGAGTTCAAAATATTTTCCACATGTATACCTGGAAGGTATGATGCTCGACTTCTTTTCATTAGAAAATTGTGTAAATAACAAATTGCTAATACTACTTGTGTGGTTTTTTCCGGATTTAAAAGAATCACAGACAACAGAACCTTAAAACGTGAACTCATAATATTAAAGGTGTTTTCCGCGATTTGGCGCACCTTGTCCATACGATAATTGAAATATGTCTCCTCTTTAGTTAAAACATTTTTCTTGTACGGCTTTAAAACATTTTCCGTCATTCCAAATGCTTCAATTGCAGCAAAAACAAAGGGTAATTTTTTATGGAAGTTGGGGAGGCTTCGAGGCATTGGTATTTCAAGTTGATCTTGTTCATACATATGATAAAATGTAGTTGCAGGAAAGACAGCACTATCAGAAACACGGGCATTAGCTTCGACGTCCACCATTGTAAATTCACAGTTGGCATTAACAAGTGCTGTAAGCACAATGCTATACGTTTTCTCATGATTCATATAATGTGGTGCTGATTCGCGCGGTTTAATTATACGTATATGTTTCCCATCCATAGCGCCCATGCAATTCGGGAAATTGCATTTTTCCTCAAATGCGTCTGATATCATGAGCCATTCGTTACTGTTTTTCGGTAACTGCAAGTACATATTGTTTTAAGCAATTGCTTTTTTTTAGTTCATATTTTTTATATTCACTTACTTCAATGTAATCTTTTAGCACTTTTATTATAACTCCGCACGTTTCAATAACAATTTGAGACACAGTTGATGTGCCCAAATAAGCATCAAGTTTTATAGCTGAAAATGGTTGACCAGTGGCGAGATATTTTAGTGTAACAAAAAGTCGTTCGTTTGGTGTAATTGAGCTTCTCATTATAGTATCTTGCCTTTTAATATAGGGTGACACTTTTTCCAATAATTCTTCATATAACAACGGTTCCATTCCCAAATCAATCATATAATCTTCAATATAATCCAATTCCAGCCTTTTCGCCAAACGACAATCTTCCCTTTTTGAACGATCCTCTGAGCGTACTTTTTTTCTTTTCCGTTTAAGTTTTCTTTCCGCTCTTTTTTTCACCTCATCTTGTGCTTCGGACAATTCCATCTCCCATGTGATCTCTTCATGAGGAGTTTCAATAGATATTATATCATTATCGTTGTCAGGTAAAAGATATTGCATTTCGTGTTCATTATTTACACCATAATGTTGGGGGAGGTGCTCTCGAAATACTTCGAATGTATCAAACACTTCTACGCACTTTGTGCACTGAAAGACGAAAATATATGCATTGTCTTGCATAAAAATAGAGCCGCAAAGTTTTATAGTTTTTTCAGGTTCATTCATTATTTGTTTTTTAAACTTTTTTTAGAAACTGTTCCCCTTGAAAACAATAAAGTACAGCTGAATACAACATTAGATATGTCAATTTATCGATAAAACCTGGGTACTACATTCGTGCTTTGTATATCCATGGATTATTCGATATAGGAACGAATCAGCTGACAATTTATTTCGATTGTTTACTATTGTATTTATTTTTCTAAAGGCGCATTGAACTACTGTACAACCAGACTATGAACATTAGTGAATTCCCCTCTTCCATGCCTCGCTTTTAAATGTGACATTAAACCAGAACGTTGATTAAAGGAAGCCTCACATAAATGGCAACGATATTCTTTTTTATTCAGATGAATTTTCATATGAACATGTAACGTTTTCTTTGATTTAAATTTGACTGGACATTGTGGGCAGAGTACATTGCGCTCATCGCTATGACTGACTTTGTGATCTTGCAATCCTTTTTGATCAAAAAAGCTTTTATCGCATATTTCACATTTATATGGCCGCTTATTTTCGTGGCGTTTCGTATGTGCAATCAAACCACTCGAAGTGAAATATGTTTTACCACAAATTGTACAAAGAAACGGTTGTTCACCGGTATGACGTCGTTGATGTACCTCCAACTCTTTGCGTGTAGAAAACTTTTTGGAGCATACAGTGCAGTCATGATTCTTCAGTCCTTTATGACGGCGTATATGACTGTTTAAATTGTAAGAATCTTTAAATGCGAAACCACATAAATAACATTTATGTTTACGTACAGCATCAACATACGTGGTGCGATATCTTTTACGTGGAAATACTTGTTCTGCAGTAAAATCTGTTTTTTCATCCATACAATCATCTTTCGTTGGGTTATTTTCTGTGTTCTCATCGATTACCAGTTCAACCGAATCGAGTGAGCTGTTGCTTGTTTCCAAATATACTTCATCTTTCAAATTATCCTCGGGTAGTGTATTTTTCACATTTATATCCTTTTTTACTTCATCAAAATGTTGAATGAGATGTGTTTGGAATTCATTAAAACTGTTCATAACGTCTTCACATTGTGTGCAATGGAATACCAGGAAATGTTTTTCATTTATAAATACAGCACCACACAATTTTATACTTTTTCTTTTATTATTCATTTTTTCCCAATTTTCCTTTTTTAATTAATTATTTTAGCAAAAAAATTAATTACATAAACTTGTATTCATTAGTGGCAATAAAATGCATGCCAGATCGTTGTTTACTTTGGTTCTATGTTTTTTAAAATTTTCTAAAAAGGTGGCATTTTTTAAAGTACTCACGCAGGCGCTAGGTGTCGTTTAGTAACCCACATTATGACTGTCACAATCTACTTTTAAAGTTGTATTCGAAGATGAATAGGAATGATGATCCTTGAAATTCTTTAATATCAACTTTAATCCATATGTGTGTGCTCTTCGATGCGATGTTTAGATTTTAAATGTGATCTTAAGCCGGGACCCTGATTAAAAGAAGCGCCGCACAATTTACAGCGATATTCCCGTTTATTAAGATGAATCTTCATATGGGCCTGTAAGCTCTTCTGTTGTTTAAATGTAGCTGGACACTTGTTACAACAAAAAGCCCGTACATCACTGTGAATGGGAAGATGATGCCACAAGTCAGGCTTATCATGAAAGCCTTTGCCACAGATGTCGCATTTATGTGGTCGCGTTGTGTTGTGGCGTTTCATGTGCTTAAACATATTACTGGTTGTGACAAAGGTTTTACCGCAAAACGTGCACAAATACGGCCGTTCGTTATTGTGGCAGCGTTCATGCAATTTTACCTCAGTTCGTGTATAAAACTTCTTTGGGCACTGAGAGCAGGGAAAGTCTTTTTTACCAGTATGACGCAGAACATGATTACCCAAAATGTACTTATCCTTAAAAACAGAACCACACACTGTGCACTGAAAGGGATTTAACATTTCATCGTCATCAGCAACTTTTTCGTTGCAATCTAATAATGGATATTCCTTGAAGAAGGAAATTAATTTTGAAATCTCGTTATTTCTAAGCACTCAAATATATTACCTTAGTTTGGATAGAATCTTCGGCAATTTCAGGATGCTCTTCTTCTGCATTAATGACATCGTAAAAGTTTTCATGTTCGCTCCTCTCCTCACCTTCCACATTTTTTGAGCAGCTTTCCATATCAACATTGCCTTCAAGAGTATAATCCTCTTTTTGACTAAAACTTTCCCATGATTCCATACATTCTAAGGTCATCATTTCTGAGCTGCTTGTTCGCGTGTCTTCTTGTTCTATATCACAATCTTTTCCAATTCTAACTTCCTTGTAGTGATCAGTCAAGTGCGTTGTCAAATTTTCAAAAGAATCTATAATATACTCGCAATTTGAGCATTGAAAGGAGAGGTAATGTTTTTCATTTATGTATATAATACCGCACGTCTCGTTATTTTCAGTGTTAAACATTTTTTGTTGAATTTATTAAATTTGCGATATTAGTTGTGTATGAATTAAAGTTTTTGTAAGCAGGGTTACCGTAGCACCGTACTTTTACGTAAGAAGAAGAAAATAATCCGAGTAACAGGTGCGACCTAATGATGAAGATGATCACGAGAACCAAAGAAGGATGAAAGTGAGGGAGTTAACAAGTTAGCAAGTTAATATACCCGTTTTACATGAGGGTGCGTTACCAGACGAATTGAAAACTTTCACATTTTGGTACAATGCCACGCCTTGTACTCTCTGGTTTTTGAGTAAATAAAGAACAAAACCAAAAATCATACTTTATGTTTTGTAATACATATGTAGATTATTTGTATTAAATTTCAGATAAATGTCCCAACTTTTGCAGTCGCGAGAGTTTACATCAGAAATTCACACGGCCATAAAACGTCTCGTAATTCAATGCTAATCAAGAATGTATAAACTTTTTTTTGCATGACACGCCTCCTTGTATGCGTTAGAAACGTTTGCATAAAACTGAATCATTATGGTGATGATTAGGAAAAGTATGCCATTTCGTTTCGGATCAAAGAACAATTGCACCATGTAGATTTTAATTTGTAAAGGTAAAGCGTAAAAAAGAGTAAAATAAAAGAAAATAAACGTGTTTTTCTAATAGCTGCCGGCCACCTTCATATCTTTTTATTTAATGTTTTTGAAAAACCTGATTTAACTTGAAAGAAATGCTTATATTGATTCTTAGTTTTTACAGGTAATGGCCATACGAAGAAAATGTAGCGCCAATTAGTTCACCACGAAAATATATTTCGTTTCTATGTTGTTTCCAGCAATTTTTTACTTCATTTTAACTTAAGTCTAATTTTTTTAGTCACTTGCATTCTGATCATTACGATGCTTTGTTTTTTGATGCGATTTAAGAGCGGGACCTTGATTAAATGAAGCACCACACAATTTACAGCGATATTGCCGTTTATTTAGATGGATTTTCATATGGGCTTGTAGGCTTTTTTGTTGCTTAAAAGTTGATGGACATTTTTCACAAGCAAAGGCACGCTCATCACTATGCACTGGACGATGATGTGACAATTCAGCTTTGTCATGGAAACCTTTGCCACATATATCACATTTATGCGGACGTACGCTTTCATGTCGTTTTATATGTTCATCCAAGTTACTAGTCGTAACAAATGTTTTGCCGCAGAATATACACAAGTAGGGTCGTTCATTGTTATGACGCCGTTCATGCAGTTTCACCTCAGTACGTGTGTAAAATTTTTTAGAACATTGAGAACAGGAAAAGTCCTTTTTTCCAGTATGCCGAAGGCTATGTTTTGCCAAAACATATTTATCCTTGAAGCTGGAACCACACACTTTACATTGAAATTCATTGGACCACCTTTTCGAACTTGGTCTCCCCTTGTTTTTTACAGCTTTAGGCTCTGTCACTAAAGATGATTCCTATTGAAGTAATGATTTATTAATTAGTTTAGTTTTGTAATAAATACACACACCTTTGGTTCTGAAGAACATTCTGAATATTCAATAGGCTTTTCCGAAGATTCTTCATATTCGACAATTTCTATACATTCGTCAGGTTCTATAATTGTTGTAATCGTTTCGCTATCAAAGTTGTCTTCAATTGGAATTTCTTCTATATCGCTTTCCAATAATTCAGTTTCCTCCACTCCACTGTATTCTAGGCCCAGTGTGTCTTGTTGTTCTTCTTCTGTAAAGGCTCCTATTTTTATTTCTTCATAATGATTTGTTAAATGCGTCGCCAAATTTTCAAACGAATCGAAGCAGTATTTACAATGTGTGCATTGAAATTTGAGAAAATGCTTCTCATTTATGTACAATATGGCACACATTTGATCATTTTCCATATTATCTAGTTCAAACATATTTTTGCAAAACTTTTTCCCAAATTACTTATAATTAAAAATTTTATTAATGAGCTGCTTAGTACTTTATGCAGTGTTACCATATTGAAAACAGATGCTGTTAATATATTAACTCTTGAATGCAACCTTGTGTCATTTAATTTGATCGATATGTAGCACACTTGACATATAATTAACTTTATTTACTTTACTTTGATTATTTAACCAATTTGAACAGCTTTTTTAAACTTTTATCTTAATCCCAGTACCATGTTTCGATTTGAGATGTGATTTTAGAGCAGGTCGTTGATTAAATGAAGCATCACATAAATGGCAACGATGTTCACGTTTATTTAAATGGATTTGCATGTGAGCTCTTAGAATTCTTCTCAATTTAAATGCAGCTGAACACTTGGGACAAGGAAATAGACGCTCATCGCTGTGACTTGGCATATGATCGCGTAAATGTGCCCTCTCATAAAAGGACTTACCGCACACTTCACATTTATAAGGTCGTATATTTTTATGGCGCTTCATATGTTCAAACATATTGCTGGTTGTAACAAACGTTTTACCACAAAATGTACACAAGTACGGTCGTTCTCCACTATGATGGCGTTCGTGAAGTTTCACCTCAGTCCGTGTATAAAACATTTTCGGACACTGAGAACAGGAAAATTCCTTTCGACCCGAATGACGCAGCATATGTTTTCTCAAAATGTATTTATCCTTATAAGCATAGCCGCACATTTTACATTTATATGCAGTGGACGTCTCTTCTTTAGAATGTGGTTTCTTTTTGCGCCTGGAAGTGTTATGTTCCAATAAATGCGCATCCTATTGAAAAGTAATTCAGTTTCATTGAAATATTCGTCTCGAAAAGGTTTTTAGTAAAGTAGTTTGCACGATACCATGAAGAGTATTGAAATTGAAATGATTTTTAATGATTCCATTGTGATATTTTGACTGATTGATAAAAGAAGTTACACCAGAGACATCTAATATAGAGACCAAGTATGATGCTCTTTATTTTACATGAAATTATATATTTTTGTTTATATTAGTGCGATGTTTTAGTCCACAAATCCATATAAATTTCAAATAAAATCATTGCATTTATTGATAAATATATGAATTTAGAAAATGGAGACACACACGGGAATCTTGGGGCAAAATTTTTAGGCCCAAAAATTAAAAAACAAAACACTCCATGTCCACATTAGAGATCTCTGGTTATATTCTACATCATTTCTATAGTTCTCAATAATTTTTTTGACTAAGCTACGCTACCTTTTGAAGAGTGGTTGCATCATGTACTGTAGGAATATTATTGTTTTCACTAAAATCAAATTGTGCGGAGTTATCTGTATTTAAAAACGTTGCATTTATTTCTTCACAGCTATGTTCAGGTTCCATACATTCTATAATGGTGTCTTGTTCTTCTATAAATTGCAATTTCAAAGGCATCTCTTTACAACGGCTCTGAGATTCATTCAATTCGGAAAACTCCAGATATGTCTCACCTTCCACCAAGTCAACACATTTCTCTACTCTTACTTCGTCGTAATGAATGGTTAAGTGGGTGGTCAAAGCGTCAAATGAATCTATGGCATGGTTACAATGATTGCATCGAAACACGAGATAATTTTTCTCATTTATACATATAATGCCGCACACTTTATTATTTTCAACATTAAACATATTTTTGTGAGATTTTATATCAATTTTTATTAAAGAAACTTTCGCGGTGGGCTCAGTAGTGATGCTTCTCATACACAGGAATACATGAGCAATAATAATTACAGTTTTAGTGTTGACACTTTCATTTGGAAAATCAGGAATGAATATATATTTAAATGTTTTATATTCCTTTGTGCTTTTTACAGAATTTAAATAAATTTGGGTAAATAATTAATGACGTACAAATCCACATGAGTTTGTTTATTTATTGAAGACCTCAAGAACACTTTTTTCAGACAAAATTTTTTAAGTATTATAAAAACACTTTCGCACACACACACAATTCATATTAACATATAACAATATGGGCATTTCCAAAAAACGCTTTTTTGCTGAGTAATGAGTGAGTTTGATTACTTTCGTAGACATATTTAAACGGATTCGACGATCTACATATTTTCAACGGTTTCTTTTTACCAAATATCTCTTAAGCGATAGATTGCACTTTATTGTTTTATATAGTACTGTTTGAATTCAAATTTTTGCATCAAAAATCTTATAAATTCATTCCGTGTAAAAAGCGTTTTTTTTTTGGATATACGCTATATTGATTCACTTTTTACTGTTACTGTTATACAAATGTTGGAGGGAAATATGAATATTAGCACACATTTTATGTATTAGTGAAGATCGTGTTTAATGGAAATTAGAATTGCGCCAATTTTCGATTAACAAAAGCGTTTGTTCTACACATTGTAATTTATAGATTATTGAGAAATTTCTTCTAAATTTTTATAAAAGATGTTTAATCCGAAATCCAAAAAATTATACGTGGTGAAACGGGATGGCCGCAAAGAAGAGGTACATTTTGATAAAATCACTTCGCGCATTGAGAAGCTATGCTATCGTTTAAATATGGATTTTGTTGATCCGGCTGCTATAACCCTTAAAGTGGTGAGTGGCCTGTATTGTGGTGTGACTACACAAGAACTAGATAATTTAGCAGCTGAGACCGCTGCCTGTATGACCACCACACATGCCGATTACGCTATATTGGCAGCACGCATTGCTGTTTCCAATCTGCATAAAGAAACGAAAAAGGTATTTTCAGAGGTGATCAGTGATTTGTATAATCACGTGAATTCAACAACTGGTGTACCCACACCTATTATAACGGAGTTCCATTATAACGTTATTAAAAAGAATGCCGACCGTTTAAATTCTGCCATCATTTATGATCGTGATTTCGATTATAATTTTTTCGGTTTCAAAACGTTAGAGCGCTCATATTTGTTGAAGTTAAATGGCAAGGTGGTTGAGCGGCCGCAACACATGTTGATGCGTGTAGCCATTGGTATTCATGGTGAGGATATAGATGCAGCTATTAATACGTACGAATTATTGTCGGAACGTTATTTCACACATGCCTCGCCAACATTGTTTGCGGCAGCCACTATACGCCCCCAATTATCTTCTTGCTTTTTGTTAACAATGAAAGAAGATTCGATTGATGGCATTTTTGATACAGTTGGACAGTGTGCGAAAATTTCAAAGGCTGCTGGCGGTATTGGTTTAAATGTGCACTGTATACGAGCCAAGGATACAGCCATAGCTGGCACGAATGGCATCTCAAATGGTTTGGTTCCCATGTTGAGAGTGTTCAATAATGTAGCCCGTTACGTAGATCAGGGAGGTGGCAAACGACCCGGCGCATTTGCCATTTACTTGGAGCCTTGGCATGCGGATATATTTGAATTTCTAGATTTGAAAAAGAACACGGGCAAAGAAGAACATCGTGCCAGGGATTTGTTTTACGCTCTATGGATACCAGACCTGTTTATGAAACGTGTAGAAGCCAATGGGGAGTGGTCGTTAATGTGCCCTCACAATTGTCCTGGCTTGCACGATGTCTGGGGTGATGAATTCGAGCAATTATATGAAATATACGAATCCGAGGGAAAATATAATAGAAAAATACCAGCCAGAGATCTGTGGTTCGCTATAATTACGGCACAGGTAGAGACGGGCACTCCATATATGGTGTATAAGGATGCCTGCAATCGTAAAAGTAATCAACAAAATGTGGGCACTATTAAGTGCAGTAACTTGTGCACGGAAATTGTGCAGTATTCTGATGCCAATGAAATAGCTGTTTGTAATTTGGCCTCCATAGCCCTGAATCGATTTGTAACCGCGGAAAGGGCATTCGATTTTGCTAAACTTAAAGAAATTACAAAGGTGGTGACCAGAAATCTGAATAAAATTATTGACGTCAATTATTATCCGCTACCGGAAGCAAAACTATCTAATTTACGACATCGCCCAATTGGTATAGGTGTACAGGGTCTGGCTGACGCCTTTTTATTGATGCGGCTTCCCTATGAGAGTAAAGAAGCACAATTATTGAATCAACAGATTTTCGAAACTATTTATTATGGAGCTTTAGAGGCCAGTTGTGATTTGGCGAAAGCTGACGGGCCTTACGACACCTATCAAGGTAGCCCGGTCAGTAAGGGTATTCTGCAGTATGATATGTGGATGAAGCAACCCACCGATTTGTGGGATTGGTCTGCTCTTAAAGAGAAAATTCAATGCCATGGTGTTCGCAATTCTTTACTAGTAGCGCCTATGCCTACTGCCTCAACCGCACAAATTCTGGGTAACAATGAATCCTTTGAACCTTACACCTCCAACATATATACACGTCGTGTCCTGTCGGGGGAGTTCATTGTCGTGAATCATCATTTATTGAAAGACTTAACCGATCTTAATCTATGGGACGATGATATGAAAAATTTGATTATCTATCATCGTGGCTCAATACAGAATATTGACATTATACCACAAAATATTAAGGATTTGTATAAAACTGTTTGGGAAATATCGGTCAAGTCGACTATACAGATGGCAGCTGATCGGGGTGCTTTCATAGATCAAAGTCAATCGTTTAATATACATGTGGCCGAACCGAATTATGGCAAACTGACTTCAATACATTTTTATGGTTGGAAAGCGGGTCTTAAAACTGGCATGTACTACTTACGCACTAAGCCAGCTGCTAATCCTATACAGTTTACGGTTGATAAGCAAAAAATACTGGCGGCCAAGTATTCTGTAAACACTGCCGAGTCTGACAGTAAATTAACAAACGACAGTGAAGCGATCGGGAAAAATGAAAGTGATGATAATATGGCGGATATGCTGTGCTCTTTACAGAATAAGGACGCTTGCATATCCTGCGGTTCTTAACTAAAGACCAATTATGTGTTTTGCGCTTTTCTTTATTCTTTTTCATTCATTTATTATTACATCCACAATAAAGTGAATTTTCTTTCTTCAATGTTCATTACTACGATTCATCCGAGTTATCACTTTCTGAATACGTTACTAAAGATAATTTATTTTCTTGAGTTTTATTTTCAACACCTTCTAATAATGACTTTGCCTTATTATTACACGTTTTTGCTTTAACTCTCACTAAGGATTGCTGCAAATGTTTTCTGTTAGCCAAAGATTGCTTCGATAAAGAATTTGTTTGTGTAAGAGTTTTTTGCATTTTAGCAGGTGGTTCCTTTAACGGTGTATCTAATAGCTCTTCAGTTATTTCTTCCACCACTATACGTTTTTCTTGTTTTACTTTACTTTTGAAACGAACAGCCTGTATAAGTTCATCATCCTCTTTTTCTTGCTTTTCCAAATCATTGGCGTTTTCCTGTATGGGATTGTATTGTTTAAGCATTAAATCATAATTCACTGTTGCCTGCCGATTATTTAAATCGCGCAACTCTTCTAAAGACTCCAACAGTTCAATTTCATTCCTTGATTGTTTGGTGCGATTCTCTAATAATTTCATTGGATTGTTAGCCTCTTCCTCACGTTGTTCTTCTTCTTCGCGTCGTGCTTGCTCCTCCGCTAATTTAAGTGCCATAAAATTACGTGTAGCGCCCGCTTCAATCTCATAGTCAGTGTTTTTGGGGTCCGTTTTAAATGAGATTTCTTGCAAACATCTGGTGCACTTAATATAGAATCTATAGATTCGTATACCCAAATAAGTTTCATTCTCAACATCCTCCTTACGTGCATTAAATTTCTTGCCTTTGTATATATATTCGCCGCAGGTTTTGCATTTCATATTGAAGGGAGCCATTAAACGAACTGTATATTGTCGATTTTTGGCTAATTTCATGCGGGGTATTTTGGAGGGATCAAAATCCGGAGGGTAATATTTATTTAAAACTTTGCGTTCCGACATTTTTTCTTAAATAATAATTTTATACGAGTTGAAAATATTAAATGTTTAAATTTCAATTTGCTTGATTTTTCTTTTGTACCATATTATTCACTGTAACTGTTGTAACTGTTATAATTAGAAAATATGTGACCGTCCTTTTTTTGAACAATATTTCGTCTCTGTCACACTGTCTATATTTCAATTTCACCATTGTTACCACTTATTCAGTCTTAAAATACTATATTATGCAAAAAAATTTCAATTCAACTTGTTCTTCTTATAACAACCATTGCTATTAATGATTTTACCAAAAAGTATGTGTACACAAAATTTATGTTAAACAAATATTTTTAAAAAGTTTATCTTAAAATCAAATTCTAGAAATCGTTTAATGATGGTTTTTTCTTTAAAAAAGGGCATCAACAAATTGATATTTATATATAGAAATGTGTAAAAAAGAAATGCAAGAGAAAAGTGAAACTTTCACACATTACTTATTCTGTAGGGTAGTAGTATAGTTAAATGCATTCTTCTGTATTTGGTAAAAAGGTGGCATATTCATTACAACAATATTTAGTGAATAAACGCAATAAAAATTCTGAATAATGAGCGATATTTATATGAAAGAACTACTGCGCATTGCGGTAGCTCAAATATGCCAAACTATCGGTTACAATTCCACTCAGGCTGCATCGCTGGAATTGATGCAAGATGTTTTAGACAAGTTTCTAAAGGAATTTACTCGAGATTTGCACAGACAAGTTGAACATTGTAAGTATATAAATATATTACATATAATTGTGTATGTGTGTGAAAAAGATGATTTATTTTATTTGCGTTCCAGATAATCGCACAGAAGCTAATCTAAATGACGTAACCTTGACTTTATCCAGTATAAACGTTAACCTAAATGAGTTAGTGGATTATATTAATAATGTGGAACCGGTGCCGTTCGTTATCGATGTACCAAAATTTCCAGCCCGTAAAGATTCATATTTGAATTTTCTAAAGCCGGGCAGTAAGGAAGTTCTAACTAGACCAGTTCATGTTCACGATCATTTACCGCCTATGTTACCGCCTGACATTACCGCTTCACCACCTGACAATGTTAATGGGTTAACAGCTGGAGTAGAGTTGAAGGCCCATGAAAAGTTGGCCTTAGACTCTAGCAACATTTCTTTGGCGGATGCTAACATGTATACAGGTTTGTAATATTTTTCTTCTCTTGTCGTCTTTATTTATAATAAAGAATTTCGTTTTTTTATGTCAGATACCAATGGAAAAATTCCTAGCACTGTTGGTCTCGATAGTAATGCCCTGCAATCGTTTTTCAAGTCTACCGCCCATTTGAGTGAAGATGGCGAGAGGGTAATTAATAATACCAGAGAAATAAGCAGTGTAGTGATGACCACAGGCGGTTATATATCACCTGCTATTGAGGGCAAAATGGCTGAAGCCATCATACCAGATATAATTGGTAATTAAAGACTTCACATTCATTTCAAAAAAAAAGTGTAAATAAAATACGAAAGAACTTTTTTAAATTAATTTAGAAGAATTAATTGGCTTGGACGCACCGCCACCCCCAGCACCGCCTGCACCACCTCCGCCACCACCACCCTCACCGCTACAACAATCGACAACAACGTCGACATCGGTTGCATCAGGTGCCCAATCGAATATACGGTCAAGTTCACGGATTGCTCTAACATCCTTATGTGGTTCAAATAGCGAGAATTCAGATTCAATTAATGACAAAACTCAAAAATCTTTAGCAAACGGAAGCAATTCAAATAGTTCCATCGCTTCAGGTAATAAAAGTAAATCTCATTTACTTAAAACATTGGATATGCTTGCGTCGAGAAAGATTGAGATGCAGAATGATTTTTCTAACATTGTGACAAAAAAAAATGATAAAATGATGTTTGGCCAGGTAATGACAAGCGGCTCTCAAAACAAGAAACCATTTCTTATACCCCATGGAGCGAATAATTTGCATAATTCAGCTCAAGCTTCATTTGCTAACATGCTGTTGAAAAAAGCTAAAAAACAAAAGGCACCGCCGCAGTTGCACAGTGGCATGTTAATGCCCGATATTAAACCAGCCTTAATGGAGAAGAAGTCTGGTCGATTGGATGTGGGTGAAAAGGCTCAACGTAAATATATGAAGATGCTTCAGAAAATGGCCAAACAAGGTAAATTACCACCCGACATTCTGCAAACGTTATTGGGGCCGGATAACAAGTTAAAGCCGACCATTAGCCCGGCCATAGTGGCAGCTATGCCACCGGGCCCGGAGAAATTACAATTGGAAAAGTTAATGCGCAAACAAGCTAAACAACGTCAAAAATTACTAAAACAACAACAACAGGAGGCACAAAAGTCTAAAAAAATGCAACAGTCAACGGCTGCAGCATTATTAAGCCATCATTTGACAATACCAACATTTCCACCACTACTAACACCCAACAGCACCAGTATGCAAGCGGGGAGTGCCAACATTCATTTAGAATCCAATGAAATGTCCAAGGATCATCCTTTAGAGAACATGCCGAATTCGGCATTGTTAAAGGCGACCAATTTATTAAGTCCAGCAAAGCAACAACAGCAATTCTTAAATCAACCAGGAGGAAATTTTGCACCTGGCATCCCTGTCGGAACAGAAGCGCTGACAGTAGATAATTTCAGTGTAGCAGAAAATGCTGCACAGCAGTCTGTGTCAGCGGGTGTGGAAATGAAATTATCTAATGAGCCGGATCGTCAAAAATTGAATATTTTTAAGAAAATACCAAAACAGAAGAATCCTAAAGGCAGCTCTCCAACTCCCAACGCACGACTTGGCATCAGTCTGGCAGATACCCCGTTAATTAATTTACCATCCGGCACCACGATTACCCCAGCACCAGCTGGGCCATTATCAACAACTGACAACAGAGCTGTCGGCGACATGAATTTAATCACCAGCACGACCGGCATTAGTAATGATAATGTTATAAATGTTAGTGAAGCGATGACAGGTATTGGGAAAATGGGGAGTGCGGCGGCAGTGCTGAATCCAAATAAAGCTAATGATCTCAGCATGTTTAATCGCGTATTTGGGGAGAAGACGGCTGAGAATGTAGCCACAACGGATGGTGTCGCTGCTATTACCACGGATTTGATTAATAAACCGAAGAAACGGGGTCGCAAACCGGGCAGTAAAAATGCTCCGAAAATACCGGGAGTTTATCCAACAAATGCTGCTGCCCTGAAGAAAAGCAAAAAACTCAAAATGGATGCAAATATGTTCCCGGCAAATTTTCCAAACAACATCATCAATCCTCTGGTTAATCCGGCTGCTGCCATTTTGCAAACAGCTGGTGGCCATGGCTTCCCCAATTTCGCCATGTTCTCGCTGGAGGAGAAACAATTGCAACAACAAATGATGGCCATGGCAGCAAGCAAAGAACGTAAAGAACGAAAAAAGAATAAAATGATGAAAAATCTACCCGATTCCATGCTGACGAATGATGCTGTGATGCGGAACAGTGCAAGTGGAAGTTATGGCAGTGGCGGGGCCGGTTCAAATATACCCACATCGGAGGAGGTGCAATCAATTAATAAAAAGTTAATGCGTATGGATACAATACTGAAACCAGCTCCAGCACACAATAATCTGAGTGACATGAATATGAATAGTTTACTAACCGGGCAGCAACAACAACAGTCCTTCCCTGGAATAGGGGGAACACCACTGGCCGCCTCTCCTACGTCTCCACTGAAGGCGGCCAACTCGAAACGTTTACCATCTGCGGCCAACGATTTGAATATGCCAGCCGCTGCCCTTGCATCTCCATTCATATTACCCAATCGGTCTGGCTTTCCCAATTTATCAGCCAATATGCTGTCCATGTTACAATTTCCATTTCCACCACGTCCCGGTTTAATACCTACACCGGGTCTATTCCCTACGCCCAGTGGTTTAGCGAATTTCCCCAATCAGGGCAAAATGTTACCAGGCATCTTCCCATTTCCTAACCTTAAGCAAAACTCATCAACAGGTAAGTAAAACTTTTAAGAATTTGAGTGAAGTATGGGAAGTACGGTCAATTGAAAGATGGGTCGGACAGTTTAGGCAACAGTAGGACACTAAATAAAAGAATTTATCAGTTATCTGGAAGCTGGTTCAAGGTTTTGTCTTAGTAAACTCTGCTGAATCAAATTTTCAGTTTTTTCAGTTCGTTTTTGAACTCTTCCGTTGGATCGATAGTTAAGAAGATGAACGGCGGGAAGGTTGGTTGTGGAGTTAACGAATGAAACAGGTTCTGTTCACACTTTATCGATTCTTATTATTCACACTGAAGAGTAGACTTCTGTTTCCATATAAAAAGAACCCAATTGTTTATTAAGGGTAAGGTCGGCATTAGTAGCGCGGAAACCAAGCCTTGTCCACCTAAAAATCATTACAAGTCACCTATCATATAATGTTTATTCTTATTTCTCTTATTCTACTAGAATCCGTTGATCTGACGGTAGAAGGTGGCAATAAAAAAATGGCTGCATCGCCAACGCCAACGAATAATGAACGCATGTACTGCAATGTAGCACCATTGGTGCCAGAATTTCTAAAGCTGACGAACCCCGAAGCATTACCCGGTAAATCTTTAGATCCGGCCAACATACACTCCAATATTGGCGACAGTGATGCACCGAAAACACCACGTTCACGACAAGAAAAAAAGATAACCGAACCGCGTACACCCGAAACTGCCGGTTTATCGAATAAAACACTACCCACAACACAAGGCGGCATATCATTGCATACGTTTGAGCAGCTAATTAAAAAAAGTGACAGTCCCTTAGAGTTGGTGCCGTTGGGGAAGAGTTCTTTCGGCAAAACGAATTTGCCGCTGTCACAAGACCTTCATCACCACACCGCAGAAGCTCTTGCTAATTCAAATAAATCTGGCTTGGACTTTAGTCTGCATAAAAAACTAACAATGCCTCTAAACAAAGCAACGCCTATAACATTAAATGCCGACGAACCCATTGAAGTGTCAGATGATTCAGATGAAACAACGACAACGGGAGCGGGGGTAACAAAATCGACCTTAATAAATACCAGCAGTACAACGAATCTAGCATCGGTTGTTCCTGCTACACCTACACCACCCAACAACCAGCAACTGTTTAATGTTGGAGACTTGCTTATGGCTAACAAGGGTTCATCCCCCATTACACCAACCGGTTCATTAACAATACCAACAATGGAAAGTGATTTGAGTGCTAAGGAGTTGAAAAAATTGAAAAAACAAGTCCGTAAAACACCGGCAGCATATCAAACCACCACCTCCACACCGTTGAACCTTATTGGTACGGATAAATCCATGGAAAATGGTGGTGTTGGTAAATTGGCTGGAGGTGCTGATTTGATACCATTATCGTCTACAGGTATGGCATACTCGGCCAAGAGTATACCACTCAACAGTTTAACCGGCAATGTTACACCAACATTTGGCTCTCATAATAAAGATTTAATAGCGGGTGTTTCGACGTGTAAGAATGTATTCGATAATGTCACTATAACGCCGGCCCTGAATAGTATCAGTTCCAGTTATGAATTGCAAAGGAAACGTAAAGAGCATAAAAAGTTGAAAAAACTCAAAGAGATTAAAGAGGGGAAAATCAAAAAGAAAAAGGACAAAAAGGACAAAACAAAGAATAAAGAGAAATCCGAAAAGTATTTAGTGGAATTACAATCGATACAACATCAAGGAGCAGTGCCGCAATTGCCGGCATCGTCATTGTCATTGTCATTGTCATCGCAACCGAAAGAGAGTCGGGACGCGACGGATGGTGCTGCACTTATTGTTACTAGTACGAGTAGTTGTGAGAAATTGTTGAGAGAAAAAGAACAATTGAAGAGACATAAAAAGGATAAGAAAAAAGAGAAACAGGTTTGCACGCTAATTAGTTATTTTAAAGATATTTTATTACATCTTCTTAACCACGCGGTTTATGTGGGCACGGATTCTGAATAGTAGACTTTTTAAATCATGACTACTACACATTGCCGGCCCTTCGCAGCCGCTTAGTTAGCGTACCGTTTAATCCGTTACCGGCTTAGGGGTGCATTTTGCTTATAAAGACCGTTTCTAACACCCGCAAGCAGGCTTCAAAGATCACACAAATTAGTTTTTTTTTTAAAACTCTTAAAAAAAATAAAATTGCATACAAATTCAATGCACTAAAACGTACACAAATTTGAAAATCCCGAGTAAGGCAATTTCCTCCAGAAGAAAAAGCATGCTACGGTCGGTCCTGATCATCAAATACCCTACACCACTTGATGTATAAAGACCTCATAAGAAATAGGGTTCCCATTTGGTTCCCATTACATGTCCTTGTACCAAATTTCATCAAAATATCTCAAAAAATGCGACCTGTAGCTTGGGCACAAATTTACATGGACAGACCGACGGACATAGGTAAATCGATTCAGATTTTGATTCTGAATCAATCGGTATAACCGAAGGTGGGTGTGGCATTTGCCGTTTAGGAGTTACAAACATCCACACAAACTTAACATCCCCTTTTCCATAGGGCGGTGAAACATCATTATTAAAGAAAAATTTAATTTTAATGCTCACATGTGAAGGGTATTCGAGATTGGTTTAAAGCTAAATAAAACTTTTTTATTTATTTAAATATTGCAGCGTTTGCCAGAAGGTGTAGTAAACTCATCTAAAGATTCTATGGTATGTGGCGACTCCACAGTGGAAGCAAGTGATGGGAAAAGACTTAAAGCATCGGCCATCACTTCAGTGCCCAAGTCTAGTGAATTGGATGCATCTAGTATCAACAGTTCCATTATAGCAACAAGCAATGGCAATGGCAGTGGCAGCAGTACAGTGGTACCAAAATTGACTTTAAAATTGGGGGGCGCTCTACAATCACCAACACTACCCCCAGACGATACAACAGTTAAGCAGCATTCGCCGGCTATTAAAGAGAAAGATACAAGAGAACCATCACCAGAATTGGCGCGAATATCTCCATTGGTTACTAGACCGCCCAAACAAAAACTTAATGCAGGTTTGTTAGTAAAATCGAAATGATCGCAAATGTAAATGATATATAAATAGAATTTCCACTTTCACAGGCGCCGAATTGGGTGGTGGTTCAACAACGGCGGGTAATAATAAATTAGTAAATACTTCCAGTACTTTGGAGGGAACATTTGGGGAGGTTAATAAAAATAATGCGAGCAGTAATGTTGGCATGTTAGTACCGCCGCCCAGTCCTTGGGTGGCTGGCGGCACTATATCAGCCAGTTCTGTGTTGTTGCCGCATCAACTGTTACAAACCTCTAAAACACATGATTCGGTGGGAGGAAGTGCTACGAATGCAAGCAATACTAGCACAGATACTAACAATCGTCATAACATCAGTAGCACCAATGATCGACAAAGTCCCCTAACACTTATTACAGAAGCCAGTCGGCCCTCTTCATATATTGTTAGTAAAAAAAAAATCAATCAAAAAATGTAAAAAAAAAGAGAAATAATGACTTTTTTTTTTTTAAATATTTTATGAAAACAGGATGCAGAAGGCAATCGTGTATGGATTTGTCCAGCTTGTGGTAAAGTGGATGATGGTTCACCAATGATTGGTTGTGATGGTTGCGATGCTTGGTATCATTGGTAAGTTCATTAAAACTGTATATGGAATACTCTCAATATTATATTGAAATATATTTTTTAGGGTATGTGTGGGTATATTTGTGGCACCGAAAGACAACGAAGATTGGTTCTGTCGTGTGTGCATTACGAAAAAGAAAGGCCTTCATGGTTCTGATAAAAAACGCAAACGAACTAAAAAGAAGTAAAACGTGTAACGCAATATTATTATTTTTTCGTTTTTAATAGTTTTTAAGAGAGAAATTATAAAAAAAAAAAAAACATTAATAAATTTATTATAACTTTAATAAATACATCCTCTATACGCTGAAGGCCAAAAGTCTGGAAACAAAAGAAAGCGTTTTTTTATTTTTGAAAAATATTATAGTCGCTCAAGCCTGACTTTATATAAATAATTTTTATGCTACAATTTGTTATAAAAGTCACTGCGAAATACTTTTGTACGCAGATAGGTTATAAAACTGGTTCGATCCGGTTCACATTTTGGACATATATGCACATACTAACAATCAACAGAAATCTACCTAAATTGTGCTACGAATTTGAAATTTACAATATCGAACTGTACGCACTGGTTTCAGCTTTATGTTGAGAGTGGTAAAAACGAAATATTTTAAGCACTCGAATGGTCAGAGGGGCTGATTAACAACACATATAGTTTCAGAGGCTCCTTTCTGCCACTTACAAACGTTTTAACAAAACCAATATACCCCCATATCATTATGATGGTGGATATAATAATTAGAGATAACATCATAATGTGATAAATTGAAGATTTCTGTTTATAAGGCTTAGTTTTTCAATTCGCCTGTGTTTTGCTATCATTAATATGAAAACTTGGCACCACCTCTCAAATCCTATTTTTACACGATAGATACGTTCCCAAAATATTCGTGTAAAATAAGATATTAGCTAAATTAAAGAATAGCAGTTTGGTTCTAGAACTAAAAAAAATTCAAAATCGTGTTAAAACAAAACAATTCGTGTAAAAAGAGATTTTTTTCATTTTAACTCGTGTTAAATGAAATACGTGTAAAAACAAATTCGTGCAAAAAGAGAATTAGGTGTATATGTGTTCATTTGTGTGGGAATAAAAAGATTTCAACAAAAAAAAAAATCGCTACTACTATAAACGTATGAAAAATGTTAAAATTAATGCAATCGGAAAGTCCTTCCCATAGTTTTAAATGTGCTGAAATATTTTGCATAACTCCTGTGGTTTATAATGTTGCTTGCCACTTGTGTGGTGAGAAAATGCAGTTACAGCAATTTATTGGCCACTTCCAGGAGCATCACTTAAAGTTGAAAGAAGTGGACTTGCTAGAAAACAATTCCATAGAAGCGGAACATTTACATTCAGAAGGAACTGAATTAACTGAGGAAGTGGTTAATATAAGCGAAGAAAAAGAGGAAAAGGAGGAGGAGGGAAAAAATGATGAGAGCAAAAAGAGGCAAAATAGTGTACCAGACGACGGGCACAACCAGTTAGTTAATGACATTGTTGAGGATAATCATGAGTGGCTGGAAGGTCAAAGTTTGTCAAGCGATCATATCGGTGATGTTAATAAGGTACCAGTGCAGTATAATGTTGAAAATTAATAATTAATCACTTTATGTTTTATTGAAATTTTTACCTAACAAGGAATGTAAGGAAAAATTCAATTATTCTTGCCCCGAGTGCAATCGTCATTATCGTTCAAAGCATAGCCTGCGCAAACATAAACACAATGTACACAGTAGTGTTGGGGAATTGCAACAGCAACAGGAGAGATTAAAGAAAATGAAAAGTTCCAAGTATACATGTGAGGAGTGTCATGAAATGTTCCGATCGGCCCGTGACTTAAGGGGTCACAAATGGAAGCACACGGGCATTTTTTGTGATATTTGTGGTAAACAGTTTACTCAACCTGGCAATATGATGCGTCACAAAATTCGACATACTGGCATCAAGGCGCATCAATGCAAGGAATGCGATCGTAACTTTTTTACCGAAAAAGAGCTAAACTCGCACATGATTTCACATACGGGCGTTATGCCGGTCATTTGCGAAATTTGTGGCAGACGGTGTAGAGATCGTGGCGTATTAACTGCTCATATGCGTCGGCATACAGGTGAACGGCCAGCCAAGTGTGACGTATGCAGTAAAAGTTTTTATTCTTTTCATGATCTTAATATACATGCGATTACGCACACAAGCGAAAGGCCATTTAAATGTGATATTTGTGCGGCCACATTTCAACGGAAGAAAGCCTTAAGAGTTCATAAATTGTTACACACCGAGGATCGCAAACATGTATGCAAAATATGTGGAAAGAAATTTGCTCAATCGGGTGGTCTCAGTGCTCACATGCGTACGCACAATGCTGCCATTGAGAAGTCAGCAGCAAATGAACCACAAGTAAAGGCGATTGTTATTGAAAATGTTAAAGGTTTCAATATAGCAATTAATTCACATAT
Organism: Ornithomya fringillina; assembly: GCA_963978525.1. NCBI lineage: Eukaryota > Metazoa > Arthropoda > Insecta > Diptera > Hippoboscidae > Ornithomya > Ornithomya fringillina. Next base: position 23,741,578 of record OZ021693.1, read on the forward strand.
GGATGATGATGACATTTAAGTTGACAGGATTTTATGTGAACATGTCGTCGTTCTTCTTGAGAGGTAAAAATTATTTTGAGGCTACTTCATGTACTTTTTTTTTACCTTCCACATAAGCTGGTGGATGTAGAGGTCTGAGACCTCAGGAAATTTATAATATTCTTATACATTAAAATTTCAGTCGAGTCAGCCAGGTCCGTCTATTGTTGAAATGCTCGCGTACCTGATATTTTGTACAAACATTTAATGATCAATATGGAATGAAATCAGAAATAAGTGTCACAGCCACTAAAATTGAGCTTTGCGGTCGTAGTATACATGGCCAGGTTGTCTTGTATTTCAGGTTTGCTTACCCCTGTGAAAAGCATAAAAACATTTGTTCTACTCTCGGTGCGTTACTTGTTCAAAAAGTGAAATTTCACTTCATTTCCCATCAATTAAATACGATTCAGAACATCGTTACAATAGTTTTGTTTACGTATACTTTTTTGAATGATATTTTATTGCAATAAATAATTCGTATAAAGTTTAATTTTCTACCATCATAAACTTTAGAATCCTTACAGAGTTTCCGTATGCGTCTGACAATGGTACAAATACATATAAGTTATAATTCTAATTCATTTGCTTATGTAAAAATATGTTACATTCTATTTATCCTGTATATATATGTATATATTATTGTTTTTTGGTACATATATATATGTATGTGTATATTTTTATAACCGCCACCTTAGTGATAAATCGATCAAGTCTGGTTCTTAATAAAAAAAAAAAACAAACAAACAATGACCAAGCAAACAAAATTTTAATACCTGAAAATCAAAACCGTACAAGTTAAAATATATAGATACCCTACAGATAACAACAAAATTTGTTATTCGGAATCAATAATAAAAAAAGAATATTATATTTGGCTTTGGCCAATTTCAGCTCAATTCCAAACTCAATCTCAATTTCAGTACAATCACCTAACGTGGAGAGTATAATAAAGTTGGGTTCAATAAATGTTTGTTGCTTATAATTACTAAAAAGAATACATAATTAAAAAATTAAATAAAGCTGGAAGTGATGTTGGGTGTTGGTATAAATCCTAATGTGTGCGATGTAAGATTTTCATAATGTTGATGTTAGATTAAGAGTTGGGTTTAGATTAAGAGTACACCTAATTCTCTTTTTACACGATAGATACGCTCCCCAAAAAATCGTGTAAAAAAGAGATTGGCTAAATGGAAGAATAGTAGAATCGTGTTAAAACAAAACGATTCGTGTAAAAAGAGAATTTTTTTTTTCATTTTAACTCGTAATAAATGAAATTCGTATAAAAAGAGAATTAGGTGTACAATATTTAATTACTACTACGTTTGTATTGTTATACGCAATCAATAATTCCGTCGAGCGGATGCGCGTGTATACAATATTTATTAAAAATATAAATTAAGAAGAAATTCCTGTAATGTTGCTTTTGTTTAATGTGGACGTTACGATGCGCCCACTTTGGATTCGATTGAAATTCACTATGACGGGTGGAAGACTTTATCTAAACGAAGCGGTTTCTACTGGTAAAACCCTTGCTTTTGTGAAATGTTTATAAAATGTTATGTCGCCCCTTTCTTTCTGTAAACCTTTATAGAATTTAAACAATGTTGATTTGTATCTTGATGATTAAACGATCATCTTCACAAAAGCCTTTCCTAATGATATCCGCTATGTTGGCATATTCAACAAAACCAAATCCTCGAGTACTGATGCGTTCTCGCGGCTGATGAAATGCCAATATTTCTGGTTTGGTCATAATGGTGTCATGTTGTGAAAGTTTAACATCCCGTGGATGTACCATGCAGAGTTTGATGCGTCCATTAAATGGCCAATCCAAATGGTAATCATTTTCCGATTGCATCAAGTGTACATGGAGACTCAGCAAGTGGGAATGTTTCGGTTGTATGTTTAGGCGGGCGCAAAACTTGTAGCCGTACGGAGAGGTGTAGCATTCGCGTGAATACTCCAAGTGGTTGGCATTCAGACGCAAATGTTCGGTTAGTTGGCGAAAATTATTAATCTCCCACAGAATGGTGCCATTACTGTAACGGGGATCGATTTCTGGCCGTTGTACGGTCAACTGTTTGGTAAGATTTTCAATTCTGGCCGCCTGTTCGCAACCTCTTTGCTCTAAAATTACTATCCGCTGATACATCATCTGCAATAAGTGTTCCCCACCTTCATTGGCATATTGGGGCGGCGGCGGTGGTAATTGTACGCTGCCATCACCCGCATTTGCCGCCGCACCAGCACTATCACAGCCATTTGTTTGCGTGATGTGTTGGCTCTTTTGAGGGTTCCATGTATTTATGGCCATTGTTTGTACCGCCTTCAACATGAGCTGCATATGTAAAGCAATGTCTTCTTTTAAATGCACTTCTAAAGCATTGGTTTCGGGACGACCCACAAAATCACATTTTATAGTAGCAAATGGACATTTTTCTTCGTGAGTGTCGGTCACTTCATTATCACTGCGATATGGGCAATTGTAGCGATGACGTTCCACCTCTATGGGGGATGCCACTAGTTCACAACCCAAGTTGGCATGCGGACATTTAAGTTTGATTTGTCCAATTTCACGACGTGTATAATTATCAGGAAATATGTCCTGTTCACCGGATAAGGTTTTATTATCCATGGGACACCGGCGACATCCATTGCATAGCCAGGTTGTTAGGCATGATTTGCAAAAGCGATGACCGCACGGAGTCAACACTGGTTCATTTAACCAATTCATGCAAATGGCGCATTCGTAACGCGCCTCGGGATTAAGCTCCTCCATAGAATTGGATCTAGTTGGGGCATTTGGTAAAGATAAACTGTTTGGTGGTTGTTGCTTACCACCGTTCATTATTACGGCGTTTTGCTGTTGTTCGAGTTTGGATGACTGCTGTTGTTGTTGCTCTGAGATGGGAGTTTGTTGTTGACGAGTTTTTCCTGTACTTTGCATTTTTTTCCCTTTCCACAAAGTAGTTTAGTTTTTATTTTTATATATCTACACAAATATCACACACACACGCCCGATAAAAATTCTAGAAAAATTTTATTCAATTATTATTCATACAAAAGTTTTCCTTGTTACTAAAAAAATATTTAATATCGATTAAAAACTGCTGTTGACTCTTCTTTTTCTTCAAAAGCAATTAGCGATATCAACACTGTCTCATATAATACAAAAGAGCAGCGTGTACGCGAAGTATTTTTTTCTCTGCTTTCAGACGTTAAATGTTTTTGTTTTTCTCTCAGTAAAGTCCATTTGATTGCGGAAAATATTTATTTTGTTTTTTTATAATTGTTTTTGATGATGCATTAATATAAACATTTTTTTTAAATATTAATGAAAGAGGTAAATGTAAGAAAAAACATTTCGCAATTATTGCGAAACATCAAAAAACAAAATGCCGTTTTTCACAGATTGAGCGAAATGACAATTCACATACACGCGCACACAAACGCATAAGTAATGTACTCTATATATAAAAATAGACAATCGAATGATAACCACCGAACAGTTAAAGAAAAGTAGTGAGCCTGTGTGCACTCTCCTCTACTGTTTTGTCTTTTGAAAGCGCATAAATTAATTAAAAACGAAAGCATATTTAAACAAATAAATTATTTTAATAAGTTTTAGTTTATATTAAGTGTAAAAAATTTTAAAAGCAATAAAATGCGAATACTTTTAAACTGGATAATAATAAATTGTTTGTTGTTGGCATTTATACATTTTGCATTATGCGAATTTGTGCATGCCATAGAATTGCCGAATAAATTAAGGCAGGTAGAAAAATACGACACTAGCAACGGTAACAAAAACGAAATATTTGTGAACAAAAATAACAATAACAATAACAAATACTATAATAAACAACGCAAAAATATATTTAACGGCGGCATCAGCAAAAACGTAAATGGTCAGACCAGAGTGAATCTTTACAACAGCAACAAAAACATTGCTATTACGAATTACACGCATAACATTCTAGATTATACATCGAACGATAAATATAATAATGATGTGTTGGCTCATTACATATATAATAATAACAACAACAAGAATGAAAATAATCGCAATACTATTTCGTTGAGAGCTCCACCCAAGCAACAACCGGTGCACACTGATGATGGTGATATACACACCACAGGGCAGGGACGACCACGGAGAGCCTTGGCCGAATGGCTGATTGCCCCCAATACACGGTGGTGTGGACGCGGCAACATTGCCAACAATACCTACAATCATTTGGGTGGCGCCTTAGCAGCCGATAAATGTTGTCGCAAACATGACTATTGTCGTATATTTATTCCTCCACATCATACCCGTTATGAAATTTTCAATTATCGCCTCTATACTCTGTCACATTGCAGTTGTGATCGACGTTTTCGTACCTGCTTAAAAATGGCCAATGACGAGGATGCCAAAATGATTGGAAAATTCTATTTCAATTTCATGCACATGCAATGCTTTGTGTTACACAAAGAACATGTATGTGAACAGAGATCGAATAATGGTACATGTGTTAAGGAGCATATCAAACAGAGGGCCCATCTAAAGGAAAATAAAAAATTTTAAACACACTGGCTGTTATTTGTAACTGATACAGAGAGTACAGCGGTGATACGGACAACTATCTCAGCTAAAACAACAACATCAACTATTAGTAGCAAAGTTTTTTTTTTAGTTTAGTTAAAGGTGAAGCATTCCCAATAAGAGGCTCGAGATTGAGTTAATATGTGCTCTTGTACAAAATCTTATCTATATCTTAAAAACGTAGACTGTGCAGCTCGATCGATATAATAACATTTGAGAATTGTAAACATTCAAACAAACTTAATATACCACCAGCGGTATAGAATGATTATGTGTTCGTTTATTTACATACCCAATATTTAAACACTCACGTGTGAGTAACACACACACACACACTGTAATTTATGATGTTGATATAATTTGTTCCCACACAACACAACAACAGCAACAATAAGAAAAATAATTGGTAAAGAACTATTAATAATAATGTGGAGCATGTACACAAAACAACAAAAACTATTTGCAAACAACAACAACGATTATGTATGTGGCACAGGATGTTTAATTTATTCTGATTGATTGATTTGTTTATGACTTAATTGGATGCTTTTTTAAAGTGATCGAATATCGAAGACTGGTGTCTGAAGTCTTTCGATGGTAATCAAAAATATTGTTAAATATGCAATTTTTTTTCGATTTGAGTAATATTGCAACCCTTTAGTGGTTGGGTATCGCCCTTACACTAATTTCAGTACAAAACAAGAGGTAATGGTCTGGGGAAGTTGTCTTATCAATTAAAAATTGACAAATTGTGAAAGCAAAAGTCATAATTCTAAACTAATTTGTAGTACCTTAAACTTATTGGAATTTATTGATAATTGACTTTGACGTATTGAGGCACAGAATGAACATTTAATCAACGAATTTAATTTCTTATAAACTTTAGTATTAGAAACAAATCCTTGCATACAATAATATAAAAGACTAATGAACTATTGTGAGAGATTTTATAGTTTTTTAAATTTATTGTTTTTATATGAAATTAATAAAATGTAAATTTGAAAAAGAAAAAATTCGTAAAATATTTTTGAGAAATTTGTTTTGTGATAAGAACGCTGACTTATGGCCCATACATCATGTAATTTGTGTAAAAAGTGTCACTGTCAGCGATTAGAAAAACAACGTATAGGTGTCTGGTTATCAAACAAGCGTTTCAATTAAAGATTAATTGAATTTATTTATGCAGCTTAGTCATAAAGTCAAACATTGTAAATGTTTGGTAAAATAGTATGTAAGAGCTGAACGACTTCTACATTTGTCGATGCGTAACACTCTGCTTTCTAATGCTAGAAGTTGTAGGACCGGTAACCGTACAGTGTAAAATTGCGGGACTTGCAATTATAGTTTTAAGGGAATATGATTAGCACGGTATTCATTTAATACCCATAATATTTCTTAAAATTGGTCCATAACTATATGTACGTACGCATTTACTTTAATGTTCTAACATGGCGCACATTCAATATAATCGTATCAAGATATTTGCAATATAAATAATATTAAGAATATATGTTTAATTAATGTTTAATACTCACAATTTGATATATATACATTTATCGAAGCGTTTATTTTCTTACAAAAGCCGGATGTATTAATTTCATCAGATTTAATAACGGAATTTGTTTTAATTTTTATTTCACCACATAGCACACTTCTTTATAATATAATTGAATTATATTGCACTTTGCCTTTTTACATTAACTTGAGATAAAATTAAAGCAATTTTTCTTTGACACACTTTATTAGCAAACGATTTAATAAAATTTTACAGAAATCTTTTAACACCAAAGAAATATTTTTTAATTAGTACAACAGCGGAAAGGTGTTCATTTACTCTTACTCTGGCAATACTTTTATAATTAACAGCTGTTTTTAACAACTCTGATTTAGATAGAACATATAAGTTGTTTACTTTTTATGAATAACAGAATTTTATAAATTGTACTTTCTAGTTATTTATATTAATATTCTTAAAAAAAAAAACAAAGCCTCGAGTTTTAATCATATTGAAGTTGGAAGTTAAACTGAGCTAAACGCTAAAGTCTCTAAATAAAAATTAAATTAAGAAAATGGGGCGAGCCGAAGTAGGTACACCAAAATATTTGGCCAACAAGATGAAAGCCAAAGGCCTACAAAAATTACGTTGGTATTGTCAAATGTGTGAGAAACAGTGTCGTGATGAAAATGGTTTTAAATGTCACACGATGAGTGAATCTCATCAGCGTCAATTATTACTCTTTGCCGATTCACCTGGAAAATTTTTATACAGTTTCTCTAAAGAATTCTCTGATGGTTACATGGAACTGTTAAGAAGACGTTTTGGCACGAAACGGGTTAATGCTAATAAAGTTTATCAGGAATATATAGCGGATAAGAATCACATCCATATGAATTCAACCAGATGGTTAACTTTATCAGACTATGTCAAATGGCTGGGTCGGACTGGTCAAGTAGTTGCCGATGAGACCGAAAAAGGTTGGTTTGTTACGTATATAGATCGTAGTCCGGAAGCATTAGAACGCCAGGCAAAGGCAGAACGTAATGAAAAAATGGAAAAAGATGATGAAGAACGTATGATGGAGTTTATAGAAAAACAAATCGAAAAAGAAAAAGTCAAAGAACAGCAGAAAAAACAAATCGATGGAGAGGAAGAAATGGAAGAAAAGTTTACCGAACTACAACGAGACGAAGATCAACCTTTAAAATTGGATATACGCTTGGAAAAGAAATTTCATCCTGAGACGATACTTAAAACATCCGCTTTACTTAAAAGACGAGATAAAGATGACCTTGCTAGTGACGATGAGGAAAAATATTTCAAGAAACCGAAAATTACGAAAACAAAAAAAGGAAGTCATTTTTCAATAAATACCTGCTCGGCCCTAGATGATATTATGAAAATGGAGGAAGAGAACAGAGAGCGTAAGAATCGCAAGGATTATTGGCTGCACGAAGGGATTGTAGTAAAATTTATTAGTAAATCTTTAGGAGACAAATACTACAAACAAAAGGCTGTGGTTCAAAGCGTTATAGATAAATATCAGGCTAAAGTTAAATTTCTGGAAACAGGCGAAAAAGTAAAAGTAGATCAAGTGAGTAAAATACCTACATATAAGCACCATAGAGTAATATAAATTTTTCCCCATTACAGGCTCATTTGGAAACTGTTATACCCGCACTGGACAAAATGGTACTAGTAGTTAATGGTGCCTACCGCTGTTCGGAGGCTTTTTTACGCAAATTAGATGAGAAGAATTTTTGTGTTACTATTGAAATATCCGGAGGGCCGTTAAAAGGCCGCATTGTGGAAAAAGTACAATATGAAGATATTTGTAAAATATATTAAAAACTTTAATTAAACGCCATCTTTCTTATATGTTAATGAAAAATAAAATGTCGTTATTTTATAGTGAATTACAAATTTGATTTCACAATATACGCAACACAGAAATGAAATTTTTTTCTTTATAACACTGCAAAATGATTGAAGTTTAGGAAAAATATTTGATATACTGCGCAAATTATTTAATATTTGATATTTGATATTTGAAATATAATTTTCATTTTCTTTTCAATTAATTTTTTATGAAATTATATTCTTTTATATATTAATTTGATCACTTCACTATTACAACGTGCTAATGCCACGGTTAAACTGAATTTTAAATCATATATTATGTGAAAACTACAGGACGATTCAAAGATTATTAATATTTGTACCGACTATTTAAAGTAAAACGGTGACAAATAATCTATCATTGTTAGTTTAGTTATACATATAATATTGAAACTAAACAGTTATAAATTTTGCTTTGTGTGTTTTCGGAAATTAAAATATATAATATAAGCACGTTTTTGTGCGCGTTTTTATACTCTACATTACAAAATGGTACAACAGCATGCTGTAGTGATATAAAATTGTGGCTAAAATGGTAAAGTGAATGGAAAAAATTGAAATATGAATCCATAAAATAAAAAAAAAAGGAAAATGTAAGAGGCATAAGTGCGGTATGTGTATTTACGATATAAGTAATGTCTTTTTTTTTTTAATGTGAAAACCGAGTATGGCAAGCTTAAGAGTGTTCGTTAAAATGAAATAAGTTTTAAAAAATGATGAGAAAAAATTCTGAGGTGGCAATAAAACAAAGTTAATATTTGCAAGTCCCATTTAAGTGTTACAATTTATAGATTTGTTTAATTAACTTAAACCGAAGCGTTCCTTAATGTTCATCTCCTTGATAAACGTGTAGAGAGAAAATGAAAATTTTGCAATCTAAAGAGAAACAATGAAATTTTGTTAAATAATTTCTGAAATTATAAGCATTCACTACGTACGCTAAGAAAACTATTTAAGGTTATGGGAAATAATTTTCCAGCCGTAAATTCCATGGGACATTGAGTACGTTGTATAAAGAAAATCAATAGCTGGCGATAATTGCGTTTTTGCTCCACCCAACCGGAATGGAATATGGCATCGGCTGTAAGAATACTTTCGTCCATTAAACATTGTGCATAATAACACAAAGGAAATATTTCCACCACTACAGCCAACACATAAAAACAGGAGGCCACCACGGAGGCCAAATTGCTGGGAAATAGTAAAATATTAATTAGCGTGGTACTTAAAATGGTGGCCGTTATGGTGAATTGTACGAAAATGGTCACCGATATAACCGACGATACAATATTGTAAAGCCTGGAAAGTGGTTTAAAATCTTTATCATTGCTTTTCGAATGTTCAGGCAAGTGACATACTTACTCAATTATATTTTTATGATCAATAATGCAAAGTTTTAATTCCTTCAAATGTTCTTCATCACTTAGGGCTTTGTTGGAACCGATCTTTTGCAAACGTTTCAACAGTAAATCGTTATGTAATCTTAAAATGCTCACGTAGATGACAGCATATGAATCATCCACCACCTGTTGAAAGCAGGCTATATTCAAAAATGTCATCTCTATTGTTAGGGCCAATATGAAATGATACCACGATCGGCGATAATCCACCAAAGGATTATAAATATTGTAAGGTAAGCGTTTAAATATTACCGCACTTATACACGTACTAGTCGAATAAGTCCAATAAGCTATAGAAAATAAAACTACATAACGATTCCCACGCTTACAAAATTCACTTATGGCAGCCAATTCGTGCTTAGTGTGACAGCGTTCATCCAATCTATTAATCACTTGTTCAGTGCTGCGTAGGTGTGGCAGTAGAAAAGCCATTAAAATGATTTTTATTGAACAACCCACAACATTTATGGATACTTGGGCCGATGTTAACAATTGACCCAAATCAGTTAAATCTTCATCACTGAGTTTTAAGAAACTCACTATAAAAGCTGCGGGCAAATACACTGTTACGCTTAAATTTACTGCCAATGACCATAAAATATAAATCCAGCGATTCTTGTCAGGCATGTAGATACCTAAGAAGCGAAAACCATTATACAAATAACGAGTACCTTCCAAAGTACGAATGCCTGTGTGAAAGAAGAAAAAGAGAAAATTTCATGACGTTCATGAAACATTTCTGAAATCCTATGATTCTTCACAAACTATTTTATTTGGATCAAATAAGTAAATCATAGATAGGCTTAGGCCAAGTACCGCAATTCATGATTAAATCGAAGAGATCGAAGAGATTTAAAGTTGCAAAATAGTTTCTTTATCTAAGAGGCTTGCAAGTAAATGTATTGGCGGCCACCCCGGGTTGACCCATTGCTTTATTTTTCCTTTATCTACTCACCATTTTTCCCAACTAAAGGTTTGAAATGTTGCTTTGCGTTCAGCATTGTCAAACGACTTGTATCTAATCTGACTGATTGCTTTCTTTTATAGTTTTCTCAGAAAGATTTCTAATAATGGGGTTCGCATGAATTATTTGCTTTTTAATGCATTTTCTATTAGCCTATCACTTATTAACGTTGATCAATTATTAACGAATTTTTTACACTTTTAAAGCAGCCTGTTTTGGCTTTGCTTTGGAAGAAGTGTTGAATTAAATTGTGACCAGCACATGGCACATAGATATCTGAGTCATAGATACCTTTCCATTAATCATTACAGTGCTTCTCTAAATAAAGAAACGGATTTATTTTTTTTATTATTTTTGTTGATTTCTTTTTATATAAAAAATATGTTTTATATTTATTTTGAAATGTGTTTAATTAATATTTTGTTTTTTGTATTTGTTATTGTTTCTTGTTAATGGATTTTTCACAATTTCATAATTTCTCTCACATGCAACTTAATTTTTAATATAAAATTAATGTTTTACCATAATTTTTTTTTTGCAAGTTTGTACATATTTTTTAAAGAAAATTGTGGTTAAAAAGCCAAATAATTAAATGATAAAAAGCGACTAGACTAGAAAACACTTAAAAAGAGAATTTAGTTTTTCTACCCTACACCACGAAGTAATACAAATATATAGTGATTGAATCATGTCCGTCTGTCTGTATGTACACCCGTTAGTTTCTTGTATTCGACCCGAACATAAAGGTTTATAATATTTGAGGATGAAATTTGGCACGAAAACTTCTTGAACCGAAGACGTCCGTTAATCTATTTTAAATAAAATATTTTTATGGCAAATTTCCATCTTTTTTAAATACAATTTCGTCGGAGAGTTATTAATTAGTTTAATAATTAATTGTGACGAATTTAGACCCGATTGCACCATTTTTATTACATATCTTTAATGGTTTTCCTGAAGAAACTACATTTGTGGTGGCTCTCTGCGTTTATCTTGGTTAGAATTTTGAGGAGCAATTGACCGATTCTAATTCTAAGAAGACTCCCGAAATACTTCATTTTGACACATTTTCTTTGTAATCAATAATTTTCATTAAACGCATTCTGTTGGGACTATGAAACTTGTTGAGATGATTACTTTCCAGTTCTAGATGCGTACTAAGGAGAATTTTTTGAAAATTTCATTCCTACATGGTTGGAGTGATCACTTTTTGATTTCATAGTAGACCCCAATTAAAGGTTTAATTAATTCCCAAATATGTGCCCATTTCCAAACGCTCAAGAACATTTTTAAATATTCTCAAACAGCGGCCTTAATTAGAATGAGACCATGAAAAGGGCAGTCCTCTCCTTTTTACATTTCAGTGCCTTTCATTTAGAAAAGTTATTTATTTTATAAAATTGTATCAATTTTTCATGAAATCATTTTCAAATTAAAGCATAAATTGTGCAACTAAGTGGTGAAGGGTGTCAATTGGTCGTATAGAACAGACTGTAATGCTTTCTGACTTGATTTTATTTCATTTCATTTAAAACTTTTCTACTTTCGCATCTGTTAGTGGAAAGCTTCTTCATTTATTTATTTAAAAAATATCCTTCCACTTAAGGAAAATTATAATCATGTTGAAATGATGCGTGAAATGCTAATATCCAACCTTCTCTATATTTTGGTTTTTGAGGCATCAATTTTTCATCTTTCATTTGAAGTGATTGGTTTAAATAATTTAACAGCTTTGTTATAAATTTTGTATTTATATATAATTCAAGAACATTTTTAGTTTTGTTAGTTTTTCTGTTTATGCAAAGAAAAAAATTCAACAATTTCGCTAGAGGATACAGAACTTAAAGAATGGGTGGGAAAATTCAATACTTTTTATACAAGTAGTAACATTTTCATACATATAGAATATAAGCAAAGAACAAGCAAAATGCAAGCAATTGTATAATGTAATTAGATACCGGAGCATAACAAGCTAATAAATATTGCTTAATATAATAATCCAGCTACTGTCAAAAACAGAAAGAAATGTACTTAGAAACTAACGCAACCTCGGGATCGTTATATTACAGCGACATGTGTTCAGCGACTGCTTCCAATAATTGTTCCCTTCAATAATTCTTTACCTTTTATTTTTACGTTCATCAAGATTTTTCATCTGGTCGTATTTTAAATTACTTTTTCTGCACTATTTGTGGCAAAGGGTATATTAAGTTTGTGCGGGGATGTCAAATTCCACAACCAATCGATCGATTTAGAATCACTTTGTGCATCGATTTAACCATGTCCGTCTGTCCATGTAAATTTGTGCTTAAGCTACAGGTCACATTTTTTAAAATATTTTAATGGAATTTGGTACAAGGAAATGTATTAACCTAAACAATAACCCGGTTGTATATAAGTTGAATTGAATACTTTTTGGAACCCCTCTTCATATGAGGTTCAATTAGGGACGAAAGTTTTTATATGACAAAAAATTGTAATTGTTCCAATTTTTCGACAAAATTTGTTGAGAAATATAATAATTAGTTTAATAATTGACTGTTTTAAATTTAGACCCGATCGGACCATTTTTACAACCCCTTTCCATATAACATTTTTCAACGACAAAGACTCCCGTTTACTGACACAACTAATTATGATATAAATTATGAAATTAAGTGATGTAGGGTATTAAATGGTCGAATGGAACCGACTTTACATATTTTCATTTGTTTTTTTAATATGTTCTCAAGTAATTCTATATTCTGTTATTTTGCCAGTAGCTGTTATTTTATGTAAATATGATTTTAAATATTTAGAACGTCAATATATTATATATATATGTATATATATATATATATATGTATTACATGTATAAGACAATTTATGATAATGTTTCTTGTTTTTGTTTTATTTTATACGTTTTCTTTAGTTTCTAAATATTTTTCAAAACAAACACTTGACCTATTAGGAAACTTTCTTTTGAACAGCATTATCAATTTTGCTTTGTTTCTTATGCGAAGCTTGAATAATACATTTGTATAATACTTATTTTCAATATATAAATTTCCACTGGGTGGTTATATGGCATCTGAGTATATAAGGTGGAGCAAAACGAACGGTATAAGAGAGTATCTGAGGGAGAATATTTGGTATAAGGGGGATCTCGCATAAAATTCATTTAAAACTATTTATTTAAATTGTTGTAACTTTTATTGTTGTTGTTATTATTGTTGTTTATAATCTATTTATTATGAAAACCCGAAATGCATCAGCCTTAGAGAGATAGATATAGAAGAGAGAGAGGGGGTTTATATTGCACTTCTAATGGCAGACTCTTTTTATGTAAGCGCTTAAGGTACAGATGATATATGTAAATACGTGGATTAAAATATTTTGCATTAATACAAACAAATAAAAAAAAATTTATTTGGCTGAGGCCAAATCTTCGATACCCGCCACCTTAGGGCACTTGACTTATGACTTTTGTAATGAAAATCTCAAAATATTGCCTTATATGGCTAGGAGTTTTAAAAATGGCCTGATTCGGTTCATTCCTTATAAAGGTTTGCAGCAAAATTTATATAAAATGTTTCTGAATCAATCGTTACAATGAAAAGCATGCCCCGTTATCCATTTCGAACGCTATTCACATAAAGTCAATGCATTCTGGCATCCCAGGTGGCTTAGGGTATATGTTTCAAGTAATAAACACTAATATTATGAAGCTGCTTATGTTATAGAGAACCGAAAAGTCTAAAAATGTACGAAATTTACTAAAAAAAAATCCGTTATAATAAAGTCGATGCTATGCTTCCAAACCTAGACATTGGTTTCATTTGTTTTCACATAGAAAACGCCCCCTTTTGCGTACATATTTACATATTCATGTGATGTTCATATTGAGCTGAACGTGATCGTCTAGCTCCTGAATACCAACGATAGGGAAATTGGTGTTGTTGTTGTTGCTGTTGGTACTGTTGTATACCTGGTAATTGGTTAAGAGAGGAAGGTGATATTAATGATTGCTGCAGCTGTAAATGATGAGAAGATAACGTTAGCGACGAAGTGGATCCAGAATTTAATGACAGACTACTGCAAGGAGCACCCGGACTTCGAGCCAATTGTACGCGCAAGCCACTTGAACTGATAATGTTGGCCAAAGCCTGCTAGGAGGATGATGGAGACGGCGACGTCTTGTCACCAACTGTTGTGTGATGATGGCGTCGTGCTGATATTCGATTCTGATATAAAGCTAATTTTTGTGCACTCGTTATACCTGTTGGCCCACCTGTTGTGGTAGTGGCTCCACTGATGGTGTTATTTGGTGTGTGTATAGATTTCGTGCCAGTACCGGGGCTAGCGTCTAAAAAGGCCTCCGGACTGAAACGTACCCGCGAATGTGATGAAAGCGATCCCTCTTTGGCACTAACATAAGAGCTGTCATCACTGGTTAGAGATTCGGGAGGTGTAGGGTTGGTAGGAGTACTGCCTGCTGTACCAGCTGTACCCCCAATCAAATTGGTTGGTGCGGCGCCATTCGGAGTTTTATAGTTATTGTACTTTTTTATGGAAGAACGCCACTTTGTTCCATTTCCACTACCGCCTAATTTGAAAGATAACATGGCTGCATCGAATGGCAGACTATCGGGTCTTTCAGGCAGTATTAAGGGAGTGGGAACTTTTAGGGGATCCATGGGAGCTGGTGAGGGAGGTGAAGAGGTGTTGCGTACATTTATTGGACTCATGGGCGTGGAACGTGAACGATTGTAAACTGTGCGTCGTGCTGTACCATGCATTGAAGGTGTCGGAGGACCAGCAGCAGCCAATTGAAGCTGAGTTAAAGTTGGGGGCAGACAGTCTTCTATGAATTTTCCACGACGCGGAGGGTACAGAGGCTTATGTAGGGGGCTCACAATAAACGGTAAATTTTCATAATCACGACGAGACCACTCTGTACGCTGTTGACCCATGTACCGTTTGACCTTCATTTGAGGAGAATTTTTATAAAAATCTTGCTTGGTGGGAGATGGTGCTATACTGCTGGGCAAGGCGGTTTCCCTATATGCACCACATTCCCCTCCCCCTCCCCTATAATTCGTATGGTATTCGTACAACATTAAAGACTCATCATAGTCCGGAGCCAAGGACTGATTGTAATTGGAATTATTTGAAACGCTGGATGGAGTGCGGCGGTGACCAGCAGCTGTAACACCCATTTGTGGTACGCGGGGAGGTGGCGTACGAACTACCTGGGCTGCAGACGGTGGAGCTGTCTCATAATTGTAATCATAGTAATTAGGCAGTCGGTGACTGCAGTCATATGAATAATCTGGATAAGATTTGCAATCACGCTCATAAGGCAATAGATGATCCGGTCGGTAAGGAAAATAATTCGAACCTAAAACAATAATATTAACAGTACTACTAAGGTTGCTAAGTGGACGAGATTAGAAAATTTTTACCAAAATAACCAGTTCGTTGACCAGCCACACCATAAGCACCACCGTCATTGGAAAAACTGGGACCATGACGGAAATTGTATACAGGTCCATAGAAATTCGATTGACCTCCATTACCAATTGCGTTTATAGACAATGGCATGCCGTTTAAGCCGCACCCCTCTTCAGCACTTGTGTCCAAATGAAAGGGTTTTAAAACGGCCCTGTTAAATTCTTGTTCGGAATATTCCAAATTTTCAGTAAATGACGAAGTACTAGTTTTGCGACGCGGTGATGGTGTCGGCGGCTGAGTTTGACTACCCAACGATGAGCTCAACAGACCTGAAGTGTTGTTGGTTAGATTGGAACCACCCAAACCACTAGTAGTAGTGGTAGAAATGGTGGAAGGTAACTTTTTTATACCACCAGTCATACAAGGCCCCGTTGGAAAGTGTTCTTTTTGTGTGAGGGGGGCCTTTTGCGGTTGTAACTGCAGCTTTGGTAATTTGCTGTAATACTCACTGGGAGTATCGTTGATGATTTGAGTTTCCATTGTTAGAGCCGCAGCTGGAGAATCACTACGACGTGGCGGTGCAGGCTGCTCGTTGGGTTGATAAGTTGAAGAATTTATAGCACCTCTGCAAAAAGATTAATAATTCTTATTCGGATAACCCTGAGAATATTGTCCCTCTTACCTATTATGTTTACCCGGTCCATGGTACGTATTGGCAGCAAAGCGGCGCTGTTCATCTGGCAGTACATTGGGAAATTCCATATCGAGAGGACCCTTTAAAGCCGTCACCTCACTTAGAAGTGTGGGATGAAAGGGTGAGACATTAGACATGCGCACATCGTAGCCAGCCGCTACACCCGCCAACAAAGCGGCCATATTATACAGTAACACTTCAACAACCGACAATTTGGGCTTGCGTGCCGCATCACCCGCATACAGCGTGGGCATAGGTATATTGGAAGTGAAGCGACTTAATAAATAAGGATTTGGCGACATAATGGGCAGGTTAGATCCAATACCGGGCAGGTTGGAATGTAAAGGTGAACACCAGTCATCTTTGGAATTATACCCTATAGTCCATAAACCCCAGAAGAATGCAGGGGGAGTAGAGAGCATATGGTAAGAGTAGAGCAGCATGCCAGAGAAGATAAATTTTCGTAATAATTTTTTTCTTTTTTTAGTACACTATGAGTTGAAAATAGGGACCCACACCATTATTAATTTTTATATAAGGAAAAAGGAGTTTTTTTTTAAATAAAAATCAATATTGGTTAATTTTTTAAAGGGGTTTTTCTATATATTTTTTATTTTTTAGTACTTTGTTTAATTTTTTCTCGTTTCTCGTAATAAAAATGCTGTTTCTTAATTTTCTTTTTTTGTAAAGTTATTCTAACGTGGAATTATTTTAAATATTTGCACAATTATACTTAATTTAAAAAATATTTTACTTAAATTAAAAAATTAAAATTATTTTACTTTTAAAATTAATGCTAACAAAATCGAACAGTTTTGCTAAAAAAAAATTACATCGGACTTAATACGTGCCTAAGCATAGAGAATATTTATAATTACAAATTATAACGGTAACAAAAATTTAAAATAAAAAAAAAAATTTAAAATAAAAAAAAAAATTTAAAAGGCAAAAAAAATGTCTTTTTATGTCACTTTTTTGTTTGCGAAATCACAGTTTCTTATACGAAATTTACAGGAATAAAATAATAAAAAACAAAACAAAAACAATAAATACATGTGACATAATTAAAGGTTTACAACTATTGATTTCAATCTTGATCATTGCCATTTATCGTTAGAAAAAATATGTATAAAAAAAACAAATGAATATTTATCTACACAGTACAACATCATTTACATTTGAATTATAATTTATTGAAAGGTGTCTTGTATAAATAAAAATAATAGAATTATAAATGATTTATAATTGAGATAAATGAGCGAATGATGAGGGCTTAGATTTTTATTAATGTACACCATGCTTACACCCTATCACCACAGTTTATGATTTGTAATTATGTCTTATCGAACGATCGATACTTAATAAAATGATAGATAGAGTAATTCGAAAATAAAGTAAGCCGTGTCTCTAAACCCATAGTTTCGATTTCTGCAGAGTATAAAGCTGGGGGGATAGTCTGCCAGTGCAACTTTAATGCAATATTTCACGCAAGCTACTGATCCCTTATAGCAATCCCATTGAAAAAGAAGAGGTAAAAAGAGCCCTTAGGTCTTATCCTAGATCTAGGATACCCATTATCGTTAACCTCTACCAAATAGTCTGGCAATAATATCTCAAATTTCTTAGAATGCTAGTAAAAGGTACGATCAAGTTTGATTTCTCTAGTTTGGTTCCGGTAAGGTCACTGTAAATTTTATATTTACATAGGTCACCCACTCCAAATATTTTATAAAAATCTAAGCCCATTGTAATGCTATAAAAATTGCTTTTAGATTATTGTCTATGAAATAAAAATATTAAAGGAAGTGGACATCAAATAATGGATTTCATTGAATTACAGCAAAATTTGCAACAAATGACACATAAGTTTATAAATGACACTTGACAAAGCTAAATGCAACTATTAAAAACAAAATTGGCTTGGGCCAAATTTTCGATACCAACCACCTTAGGGCATTAAAATAAAAGTTATGACTGGCAATGATGCTTAAGTATTATGAGCGGGGTGATTGAACGATTTTTGAGTTAAAATCCCCTTGAAACTGGATAGTTTTCCAATTTTTTTCTTCGGCCAACTTTGCCCAATCTCTTTAGCTTACAAGAATAACCAATACGTCTGTCAAATTTTGATTCAATATCTCAATTTTGCGGCCAAGAGAATGTTTACCATAGAGGACAGACGGACAAAGTTGAATCGGTTTAGAATTTCACACAAATCACAGAATTAATTTACTTTGTTGGGTTTCCAAGCTTTTTTCTCAAGGTGGTGGCTTTAAAACTGAATACTAATAATAATAATGATAATAATAATAATAAAAAATGAATATTGTTTTTTTTTTTCAAAAGTATTGTCGTTACATAGTCCGTTTAGCCTGCTAAGATAATGAAAATCAACCAAAACTCACAGTGTTTGGAAAAAGGACTTTCGTACTTTGGAAAGTACAATGGAAAAGTTTTTTAGCACCAAACCATATGGCAGTAAATGTTAATTTAGAAGCTTTCCAATTGATCACAAGATTTGGTACGTTGAGCGTGATGTCGTATGGAAGATCGTTGTCCATCGTCGACACCATTCTCGAATAATTTGTACGAACTTTTCGATTTTTGATATTTTTTAGCCTTTGTTCCCCTTAGAGAACTGAAGGCGAAAAAGTTGAAAAAAGTCTTCAATTTTGTTGTGCCACCACCACTGCCGGTAGCAGAGCAAAATTGCTGTTCGGGACTGCTCGCTATTGACGTTACTGATAATTGAGAGGCATAGGTGGATTTTATCTTAGATTTTCGGTTTTTCTCCTGACGCTGTAAAGCTTGTTGTTGTTGCTTTTGTTGGCGTTTTAAAAGATCTTCTTTCATTTGTATTACCTCGGGATGGGGTTGTACATCTTGCAATTTACGCGTGGCCAAAATTGAATTTTGTGATAAAAACATTTGACTTCGGGGAATGGCACATAGTTGCGATGAGGATTGACTGTATGTCGTTTGGGAAAAATAGGAATCGCTATTGCAGGGTTGCGATGACAATGACTCTTCGTCTTCTTCAAAAGAATTTTGTACTGAAGAGACATTACTGTGGGCATTAAAGTGGGCATTGGTCAACTGAAAAGTCACCATTGAAGATTTACGACTTGAATTTTGTTGGGTGTTATCCAGAGAAGAGGAACGCTGGGTACTAAAGGACAAGGTGCTTTTCTGTACATTAATGGGCGAATGGTCTAAAGAAGACTTACGAAAAGTTTTCGTCAAAGTTTGTTTTTCTTCGGCATTCGAAGGTTGACGAAAGAAACAATGTCGCGGAAATTGAGAGCCCGATCCATTACGCTGAAAGGGATAACAAGATTCATAATTTTTCCTTATATGCTGTTCCCCACTTAAATTGGAAGTGGACGAATACATGGTTAAATTTCCGCTCGATTTAGAGCTTAAAGGCTCGCAACGTTGCCAATAAGTGTCGCGTTTACAGTCTCCATTCTCGTGATTGGGTTTTGTGTGGCTGCTGCCAGCGCTTGTGGGATTGGAAGAGGAGAATATTTCGTCTAAAGATTTTTGCATGGAAGTGTAAAAGACACGATCATAGGTGGCACAATCGGGATCGGTGCTAATCACCATTAATGAACCTCCATTGGGATTTAAGGAAAGTAATGGATTATCTAAACCTCCCGCAGTCATTGGACTGGCCAAAGGACTAATGGCTGGCGCATTTAATAGAAAGTGTTGTCGCTTTGTTAAAGGTGACAAACGACTATCCAGTGATAGTTTTTTGCGACCTATGGCCGGACTGCTGGCCAAACTATTGGTAACCCAAACTCCTTGATCTGACACCGGACTCCGATCATGTAGGGGCTGTTGTGAAGTATTGCGACGAAAAGGAAAACATCCTGTAGGAGGGGAGAAGGTGTCATCCTCAGAATCAGTGATCGCATAAACTGTGTCGCTAAAGCCCAACGGATTACGATGAAAATTTAATAATTTTAAACGTTGTTGCTCCGCTTTAGATGGGGAAGTTGTGAGTGAGTCTAAGCCCCCATCATGACTTTTGGCTATCACTTGTTTACATTTCTTCTTCTTTTTTTTCTCACAACTTAAACGTGATTTCGCCAAATTACCGGAGCTAGTTGTATGATTTGAATTTATTTGGGTCAGTATAGAATTATTCCCAACTAAAGGACCATGACTGTGATTAATATTATTGTTGTTATTATTAATTTTGTTGTTGTTGCTGTTACTATCGTTATTATTTTTATTATTATTATTATTGTGATATTGATGTGGGGTTAAAGTATTGTTGTTGTTGTTATTATTATTATTATTGCTATTGTTGTTGCTTAACAATGTTTGCAAAATCACAGATGATTTTGCTGTGGTTGCGGATGACGATGAAGATGATGATGATGAAGATGGGGATTGATGAGCTGGATTCATATTCTTGCCACCACCAGTACAATTAGTATGAATACCTGAAGATAATGATGGTGATGATGATGGAAGTGGTGGTGGTGGTCGTCTAAAGCCGCCACTATCACTAATCGGATGCTGTTGCTGTTGGATAGTTGGTGATAAAATAGGTGCGGGTGTTGCAGGCTGTGAAGTCGAATTAAGGTCGTATTGCGGTGGTGGTCGTACGGCTCTTTTATCCAAATTCGGAGCACTCTTACTAATTGAAGAGTGCGTATTATTGGTGTGCCATTCGGTTGATTGCAGGGTAGTCTGCAAATGAGTACGTTCGCGTTGATGCACTGTCGATGGACCCCAAGTTTTACCCTTAAAACCATCGGGGGGTACTTTGCAATAATAGAAATTAGAAGGTAAAAAAAAAAATATAAGAAAAACAAAATAAATCAATAAAATAATAGAAACAAATGAATTAAGAAAAAATCCAAGAATTAAAAAAAAAATTACTACTAAGAAGCGATTTCATCAGACGGTAAAAAAGCTTTAACTTTAACTTTCTTAAGGGAATTTGACAAAAACATATATATCTGTAAAATTACTGTCTTCGAATTGACACATTTTGCTTACTTACGTGCTACTATTCTTAAACCAGATATAGCTGGTGAACCAGGCGGCGTGTCTGTGCGACCACACGCCTGATCCCTTATGGTGGTGATTGTATGCCGGAAACCGGTTGGTAATGAAATTTGTACCGGCTCCTTTTTCAACACTTTCAAACGTACTTTACTAAATTTGCCTCTACGCTTATTGGGTATGGGAGTGTTTTGTGCCATAATCAGTTCACGACCCATTAATTCCAGTTCACGGGCTCGTAATTGTTGTTCGAATATCTTTAAATTGTTCGCCTGTTCATGCTGTTGCATTTGAATGCGTCGAAGCTGTTCTTCCTTGTTGCGCAATTCCTGCAAAACATAAACAAAATAATATATCAATAAATATATTATATACTAAGGGATAATAAAAAATAAGCATTATAATTAAAACTTGTCAAGTCATGCAATAAATCATTACTATAAATAAGGAAATGGTTATAAGAGTTAAAAAAGTTTTATTTTCTGTCCATTAGAGTGGAACTAGTTAATTGACTATGCCAACGCTTTCACAATCTATGTAAATGGGCATTGATAGAAAGGACTGTGTCGTCATTCTATATTTATTGTACCAAGGGGTACTAAGGGAAAGGGCTTGTCGAGTACAAAAAGAATCCCTAGTGTCGTTCGTTTCTTACAATTTATTTAAGGTACCGATACTAAGAGTTTTGTAAAAATACAATATATGAAAGCTTACGGTAAATTTGCTATAAAAGTATAACAATGCAGCTGTAGATTATTACAGGGACGTTAGTGCATTTTGTAAAGATTTGCATGCGTTTTCGAAAATCATAATATTTTCACATAACTTTACAAATAAAAGACAAACAGAAATTATTGAAATGCATTTAAAATCAAAGTGAAGTGTTGAGTCTTTGTTTATAGTTTATTTAATTAGTTTTGGGAAATTTTAATAGAAATAGGAAACCATGTTTCTTACCTTTTCAATGGATTGAAAATGCTGTATATGGTTTTAAAACAATTTCCATTTCAATTCAGATATTGTATAAGAAAAACAAAAACATAAACAAATAATTCTTCCAAATATTACCGGGGAATTATAAAAAATTATTTCACCAAACTCAGACAACCGACAGGGATATAAACAAAAAAAATTACAAACAGTAACGGAACAAAGAAAAAGAGAAAGAAAGGGAAACGGAAACGCGGAGACACATTTAATGAATGAAATGTAAAAAAATAAAACAAAAAAGAAGAATAAGAATAGACATTTGAAACTGGTTTAAAGGTACTGCTACACCACTTAAAAAATCCAATAGTTCCCTAAAACTTAGTTTACGTACTTTTTCTTTTAAACGCAGCTCATGCAAAACTTCAGCTATTTCCTTCTTCCAACCATCTTGCATGGTATGAAAAGACTCTTGCGGCGTCGATATGAAACCAGATCGTGCTATATCTTCCAAATTCATTAAAATATCCTTAAATCCTGGGCGATGATGTGGATCACTTGCCCAACAACCTAATTAAATAAACAGAATGCCAAAAATATTACAATTCTGACACTGTACAGCTTCCCACTTACTTTTCATAAGCTTTCCCCAGGCTTCCGGGCAGGTTTTAGGTATGGGTAGGGTTAGCGTATTCACAGCCACTCCGTACGCTACAGATAAAGAATCGAAACCTTTATAGGGCGTCTCACCAGTGATCAATTCCCACAATAAAACTCCATAACTCCAAACATCAGACGATCTTAAACGAAATTCTGCATCAACAAAACAAAACGAAACGATTTAAAGACTGGCAGGGTTCTCGCTTACTTGGAGTAGGTGCCACGACTTATAACTTCGGGAGGCATCCAGGCATATGTGCCAGCGGCTGACATGCGTGTGGTATTATATAATTCTCGGGCCAAACCAAAATCTGTGATTTTCAACGTTTTCTTATGCAAATTATCGCCTTCAATAGCTTCAAATATTAACACTTTAAAAATAAAAAAATAAAAATTAAATCGAATGGATCTTTAGTAAATATGAGCAGCATGTGAGGGCATACCATTTGAACTTTTCAAATCGCGATGTATTACCGAAATAGGCGCTTCATTGTGCAAGTAGTTCATACCCCGACCAATCTGTATTGCCCAGTTAACCAACACATCGGGTGGTATTTTGCGGCCGGCTAATATCCGATTTAAACTACCACCTCTGGCATACTCCATAACCAGGCATAGTTTGGGTGGCTTCAGACAAACACCACGCAATGCTACAATATTGTCATGTTTTAATGCCCAAAACAATTTCGCCTCCTGTAACACATTGTCACGCATTGTGGGCACATCTTCTTCGGCAGTTTGACGCGCCGCTTTAATGGCCACCTCTTCATTGTGATAAAAGCCGCGATGCACTTTACAAAAGCCACCAACACCTATCACTTCTTGTATGTCCAATTCTTCGTATTCGATTTCATGCGGTTGTATGTCACCAATCGCTGATGGCACATTAATCAGCATGGGATCTTGATTTGTGACAAAATTACTAGGAAAGATGCCCACCTTTTTGTAAGACAAGAAAAGCGAAATAAGTGAAAACGTTAGCAGTTAAATGGAAAAAAGCAGCGCTTCCCAATAAATACAGAATAGTTCTTCAGCGTAATAAATAAAAATATTTTATAACAAAAACAAAGCTAACCTTATCACCGATTTTACCAATCCACCAGCCTTCATCCCCGGATATATTTGGATCCATGGATAAAACCAGGACAACTTGACCGCGTTGCAATGACAACTCATCTTCACCTTGGGCTTCATAGTCGTATAAAGCCGTCCATAAACTATCTTCGGGTATGCTGCTGGTGCTGGTTGTATTTGTTGTTGTTGTTGTTGCTGTTCCTGTTCCCCCCAGATCAGACTGTATGTTGTTGGAATTATTAGCACTTGAATTCTGATTATTATTATTATTATTGTTGTTGTTCGTATTATTATTATTATTATTGCTAGTGCTAGTGCTAGCAATGGATTTGTTTACACTAACTCCTCCTCCTCCTCCTCCTCCTCCATAAGCACCATTTTTTATTGCTGATGCAGCACCATTTGTATGCGCTATCATAGCTGTAATATTTGTTGTATTACGAGCCAACAGAGCATTATTGTCTTGATAATGCTGTTGATCTTGGTGTTGTTGTTGTTGTTGCTCTTGTTGTTGGTGGTGTTGGTATTGGTGGTAATGATTATAACCATTAGAAGTTGCGGCTGTTTGTATCGTTGTTGTTGTTAGTATTGTTGCCGCTGTTGTTGTTGTTGCTGCTGCATTAGAATGCGTTGTAATACATTTTATATTGTTTTTCACTTTACAGGCGTTTGTAAGATTTGACGTTATTGTTGTTGTTGTTGTTACAAAATTCCCAGAATTATTACTATTGTTATCAATTTGTTGCTCTTCGGTGATAGCATTCATTTGTGCAATGACGTTATAATGACGTGCCGGCATTAAAATATTTCTATAAAATGATTGAAACACACAGCAAATGCAAAAGAAGGTAGTGAGCAAGAGAAAGAGCGCAAGAGAGAGAGGGAGGGGAGAAAATATTTGAAACACACTTAAAAATAGCTATAAATTCTCATTTCAACAACAAGACGGTTTGTGTGTATGCATGTGAGCACCATTATTTATTTGGTCATGTTTAGTTACATACACATCAGGTCATCATCTCATGTTAATAAATAAACAATTATGTATACATTCTGTGCTTTTCATTTATTTTATATTATTTTCTTTACTTTTTTTTTTTTTTTGGTTAATTGAATGTACTAATAAGTTTGGGCTGTGTGCGTTTGTTTGTGTTGATTAGGCGCGTGAGTGTAATGTGTCTAGACTTTAAACAAAAACATTATAATATGAAATTGCTATTGTTGTTGTTGTTGTTTCATTTTTAAATACATATTTATATTTTTATATTATGTTTGTTGTTATTTTTGTTGTATACGAAATTAATAATGTATGTTACAATTCATAGGAAAGCGCCCCCATCTCAGTGATGAGTTAGCTATTCCAGAATAAAGATATATTCAAAAATCACAGCATCAACATCTAAATCGATTTAGACATGACAGAAGTACCATTTTCATGCGAATCGACCAGATCATGTTATAAACAATTTTCAGCTTGAGGGCTTAATTTCGTACAAACATTTCTGGTTTATTGAATAGCCCAACGTTTATAAAATATATCACTTTTAGCAAAATCCGACTCCTAAGTTCATATATAACACACACTCTTAAATGTTTTAATGAGGTTTTTGCATCGTCCACAGTTTGTATATGGATGTGGAAGGTATTTAAGATTAAGGTCTAAGCCAAACGTTTTAACGTTTAATTCTTTAATTTTAAACTAAAAATGATGTAGTAAACAATGAAACATGTTATGGCAAAATCATCATTAACTAGTATGATCAATAATAATCATTAACGGCAACGACAACTAAAGCAGCAATAACAACAAATAATTAATGTGCAAGCTTAAGCACTTTATGCTTGTTCTTGCTTATTCTTTTTTTACAACTCATATATAAAATTGTTGTTGTTGTTGTTTGTGTGGTTTTCTTTTAATGGTTTTTATGTGTGTTTTCTATTAATGTGCAACTGCGGCTGGGGGTGCATTTTACTTGTCATATATTTACACATACAAAATAACAGAACAACAGCATAGCACACACTGTTACCAAAGACGAGAAAATGAGATTATGTTTGCCGTTGTTTTTATTATTATTACATTACAAGTATTGTTCAAGCAATACTGTGTGTGTATGTGAGATTTTTTCCATCACTAGAGTTTCGTATTTTTTGTTTTTTTTTTTTGTTTTATTGTAGGTATGCTTGTATATATGTGCGTATTTATGATTTTGGACAAAACTGAAGCTAGCTGAACTTGACACCAAATTTATTGAGTGAAAAAATAAACACCAACTAACATAAACATGAAAAAACCAAAATTTACTTAAAAAAACTTTTTAATTATTATGAAAAAAGTAAAAAAAAATTTACACCACATTTGTTATTAACAATACATTTATTTGGGGGCGACATTTGTTTATCAAACATTATTTTGTTGGATAATATATCACCATGCCCACATAATTATTCATTACATTTTCTTTTTGTACACAAGCGTCACCTTACTTTACATTCTCTTCTTTTTCTTAGGTAATTGTTCTTTTGCTTTAAAACGTAATTGTTTTCTTATCACTTGTCTTTGTTGCTGCTGTTGTTAATTATATCCGTATTATATATGCATTTAAAGTGTTTTGTTTTATTTATGGTGGATATCTCAAACAGATATTTTTACTGTAAGTGGATTCCTTTTATTTGTGCGAGTTATTTGCAGCTGCGTTGCATAGTTTATACCCACATAAACGTACATGTATGTATAATGTAAAATCCAGACTGTATAATCTGTGCGTTTATGTGTGGTTTAAAGATATACCGATTATACACTTCGTGCGTGTCAACTTTTGCACGAGACGGACGTTTGATTGGAACCGCGCGCACTCTCTTTTTTTCATATAACCGGACCAACAAAAAATTTTCAATAGTAACACGTGTCCTAAAAATTTTAACAAAATTAATCTCGTATTAGGAACTTAATTAAAATCGTTTTCAAAATGGATTTCGAAAGATGGAAATAGATACTACAGTTAAGATTTCATTAGTAACTGGACTGAACTCCCCCTCGCCAAAAAAAAAAACAAGTTATACATACTTTTTTATATACACTTCACTATTGAAACAATATTTTAAAATTCATGTATTCAACTTTTCTATTCGCCTATTTATCACCTTTAGTTTTATTTTTTAGAAATAATAGATAAAATCCATCTATGAAGTGTTTTTTCCAATTTTCCAGCACAAAAAAAATCAGTTTCCTTTTACATTTTTCTCTTCACCCAAATTTTTTTTTAGTTAGCCAACCATTATAACAATGCCTTTGTTACTCTGTAATATAATTTTCACTTTTCTTATCATAATTTTTATTCGTAGTTTATATTGTATATTATTAAACTTTTTAATGTTTAATAATACATTATATTATTTTTAGTAAAAATTTTGCAAAATGAAAATCACTTTCGTCGTTTTTGCACATTTAATGTGTGTGTTGTGTTCTGCTAACCCCACTTATCCAATTCTGATTTTGTTCTTTAGCTTTTGCATACATTTTCGGTCTGTTAAAAACAACTCTGTCTTATAAGGTGACATCAAATCTCGTACCATTTCAGTTCGATTAAAATAATTTAGCATGTGCTACCAGCCAACAACGTCTTGTTATAGTTAATAAAGTGTTAAAATTATCTCAAGGAATTAAAAATAATATATTATTTATTGATTTAACCTATTTCCACTATATAATATAATATAATATAATATAATAATAACATATAATATATAGTAGCGGAAACTAACGAAACTATTTCGTCATCCTATATAGAATGTTGAAGAAGAAAGTGATACATGTGATAATATAAATTATAGCGAGAGGGTGATCGTTTCCGCTCTGTTAGTGAGGAATATAATACCGCTTTGCATCATAAAAAACAGTGGAAGTATAAGAAAAATGTTATGGCATAAAAATATATATTGAAAGGTCTTCAATAACAGTAAATTTTATATATGAAAGAAAATAATATATGTGGTAGTGAGACAGAATGATGAAATTATATGAATATACACACACATATATATTCTTAGCAAAAGTGATTTGAATATGCAGCAGATTAACGAGTGCCGTTATAATTGTTTTTATACCCTGATTATCTTATAATATAAAAACGGGATCGTTGCTGTTTCAGTTGTGTTTTACGCGTTTGTTCAATCAGTTGTGTGCGGAGAATAATTTTATATAAATGTGAAAGTTGATGCGATTTATTAAATTATTATTATATTTTAAGAAATAGCAGTAAATTAAATAAATTAAATAGATTTTTGAACATGAGGGTGGTGTAGCAAGTGTAACAAGTGTAATTAAATGTATTTTTACAGCTACTACTAAAAAATTCTTATATTCTGGCGACGACGCCATTTTAATTAACATACATGTGACAACGCTTAAATAAACGGTTAACTATATAAAAATTAAAATTATTATACAGCGGTACTCTGTCTGCCTCCTTCATTGCCAATCTTTTAAAATAATAAACGTGGTAAATAAGTGTGTTGCGCAATAAGTATTTCTTATTAGAGGTATTCATTAAATAAATTAGTAAAAAGGTGGATAAAAAAAAAAAACATAATGTACAGTGAAAGACTTGTTTGTTCAGGATTCTTAATATTAAAATGTGTAGAAGGAAACAAGCGGAGCCAATTCTTTCCGTAACGGTATGTAAATGTTTTTTTCTTTTATCTGTTACTGTATGTTTTCGCGCCTCCAGTGGCCACTTTTTCTTTTATTTCTATTCAATTTAAGAGTGACCAACATTGTTGCAACGTCTCTATATTTCTTTGCGAACACAGCATCACATGCTCTGTTCTATTCTCCCTCTTTATAGTACTCTTTTTCCATTTTACTTTTTCTGTGTATCCTAAAAGCATCTTAAATGAAAAATTTGTTCAGTTACGCGCAGACCATTGACCATCGCTTATATTTGATGTGAAAACATTTACGGCGAGAAAAAAAATTTTGTAGAAAAGAAGGTGATTAAAAATAAAATATTAATAAAAAAAGTAATAAATAAAGAAAAAATTTAGAAAAACATATAAAACAACAAAGTGAAAAATTGAAGTATTTAAAAAAATATTCCTAATGAATTAATTTAGAAAAAAAAAAAAAATTTAAGTAAAGAAACAATAATTAAATTGTGCATTAGACTCGCAAGGAGAGACATTGTTGTATAAGCAATAATAGGAAAAGAAAAAAAAGTAAAAATAAAAAAATACCCTAAAAGATAAATGATGAAGAAGGAGCATTAAAACATTAAATTACAATTTTTCTACATTTTTTTTTTTAAATTGCATTTTTTTTAAACATTATTTTACTGTTTCATTGTTGAAAGAAAATTACGCCCTTAAGATATATGAAGAGTTGTTGTTGGGATGTTGTGCTGTTGTGCATGTGGGTGTTCATTTAATAGATTCTCCTTCATTCACTCTCCACATTTTAACAGCCATGTTGCCTTGACACTAATATCATATAAGCTTCTGCTTCCTACATACTTGCACATATTGTGAATGAAGGAATGCTGGCAGTACCACAAACTTATTTCACTCTAAACGGCAACCGCTTAATAAAGTTTTTCTATTGAAAAAAAAATAAAAATGTAAAATAAATGCAAAAAAATGTTAAACAAATATTTACTTAAATAAACAATGTTTGCATGTATGTAGTTGTGTGTATCCTTGCATATATGCTCTGCTTTTTTAAGATGGGTGTGAGTGGGTGTGTGTGTCTGTGTGTTACTTTCTAGTGTCATTGATTGCTTTGCACAAAATATTTCTCCCTGACCATGCGAGACAATCTCTGTTTTTTCTTTTTATTGTATTGTATGTATGTGTGCTGTGTATAGGGCAAATGGTTGAGGTGAGACTGAGACCCGCAGAGTGTGCAGGAGAGTTTTGTTTTGAGTACTTTCACTTCAAGTACATAATTAATTACTGTAATAATTGCTTGGCGCTGGCCACTATATTGGCATCCTATGCCAAAACATGTTTACACTTGTCAAAGTGTACCGTTAGAAGCAGTGTGTGTTAGGCACTCATGCTTGCATGCTTTGTTCATATATTGCACAACATTTCCGTGAAAGCGAGAAGACCTGCATGCATCCAATGCAAATATAAAGTAATTTCCATGTGTACGTGTGTGTATTAATTGTTATTTCGTTTAGTGGTTTGCTTCGCCTGGTAAATTATGAATTTTGGTCGTTTGCTTTGGATTGGATGGGTTGAGAAGGGTTACTTCAATCTGGATTAGTAATTTTTTTCTTCATATCTCTCCCTTTCTCTCCTTCTTTCTCTCCTCATGTGTATGTACAATATAAGAGTTGGTTAGGTGTGGTGTCCATAAACATATTTCACTTTCTAAGAAGATGTAGTTTTTTAAAATGCATTCATTTTATGAATTATGAATATTTATGGGCAAGGGCCTAAGAGTGGTACAGTTGATTCATATTCAATATTCTTGACATTTGACATTGTGTCCAAGTTATCTTTAAAGGAATTTAAAATCCACATTTACAGGTTGTACATATTGTAAGAGTGTAAGGACAGACCGACTGGTTTGGATTGATTGACAATTTGTTATACTTTTACTAACAATCCTGGTTTGGCCAATTTTCTCTTCTAATTCCAATGTATTGTAATTATGCACAGCTTTTGCGAAATATTTGAATCAATTTGAAACTTGTCATCTCTTCCAGTTCGCGAGCAGTACCAAATGGTATTTGAAAAAAAAAAAAAACCTTAAAAAATTGTCTCCTTTTTAGTTTTCGTTTTCATTGTGGACACGTTTGTTGGATCGAATTGTGGATTTTAAAATTTTATACTTTCCATAGCTAGTAAACGTGTGGGAATATAACTCATACGCCTACTGGTTTATTTTATATTTCATCCGCCACATTGCATTGGAAGTGTACCGAGTTGATTTTTTTCATTTTCAACTATCAGAAGCTGGCTTCAAACACCCTATGAAGTATATTTTTTTGATAAGCATTAAAATTAGAGTCCATCTAGATATGTTCCTATGTCCAAGTAGACGAACGTCTTTCAAATTTTTGCTTAAATGTCGTTACGTAATCATGTTATAAATAAAACCAAGTAAGAAAAGTAAATTTATCTTAGATAAAATCTTAAATATTCTTCATATCTATAAAAATGGGAGTGGCTGGTATATGATTACGCCTTTAATGGTCCAGTTTACAAGTCTAAAAGTTCAATTTTATGTAGAGTAGGGTTTTTTTTTGCAAATTGTGGGCGCGCCTGTTATTCGACTACGCCCATTTTATCCATACTAACTATAGATATTCAAAGATTGATAGATAACGATATTGAAATTTTGTACCAATACTTCCAATTATTATTTAAATTGTATAAAACTGACTAAATGCCACGCCCACATATGACAAAAATCTCTTTATCTGCCATAAAAATGTAGCTAAGAAGTTGAAATTCACTATACATGGTTACAGCAGTCATCAATGTACCAAAAAATGGGCATGGTTGGATAAGGGACACGCCCAAAATTTATAAAAAACATTTTTTTTGCGCAGAATTTGATGAGATATGTATTATCTATATCTATACAGTTAAAAGGCATAATCATCTACTTGCTAAAGCCACTGCTGGTGTATGAAGGTGGAGGGTTTTTAAGATTTGGCCCAAAACAAATGTACTGCTCTTACTTGTTTTTTCTCATAATAACATAAACATACTGCTGTTTTAACATTAACGATAACATTTGCAATTAAAATTCTCTATTTACAAAAAAAAAAAAAAAAAAGGAATATTTTGTTTGTTTTGTTTTAATTTCTTTATATGCATTACACTCTAAATAGCAAATAATTAATTTCTCAAGTAGCTTGTTGTTCTCAATTCCATAAAAGGCAAATAATTGGAGTTATTTCTTTTGTTTCTTTTTTGTACTCTGTGTTAAATGTTCCTTCATCATCATCATCTCCATCTTCTGTCTATTTATTGATGGTGATGTTCAAGCAATTGCATTTGCTCTGCTACACAAACAATGTCACAACATTTACTATGCGAGTTAAGCTAATATACATAAATGTCAACGATATGTTTACGTGTGTGTGTGCATAATGTTTATATAGAAATAAAATAATAATTGTGTGCGTTTGTCGTTTGTGAATGTGTTCGTTGATGGCGTTTTACGCCGTTCGTATGGCGTACACAAGCATAAGAATTTTATGTTTTTGTTGTTGTTGCAATTTCATGTAATTGTTTTCGGTGTTTGCGTATGCAAGTGTTTTCATAAGTTTCTAACAAAACGGACGTGTGTGAGTGTTCCTGTCTGCACGACAATCAGGCATTTTTAATAGTTGAATAAAAACACCAGAACACTAAAGGAAGAAAAGAGAGAGAGAGAGAATATTTTTCGCTATTTTTTATAATATTTTACATTTTATCACATATACATACATGTTATATGAAATAATCCGTTATGGAGGTGACAGTGATTGTTATCGCGCCATTTAAATTGTGCTTAAGAGAAAGCGAGAAGGCAGACTAATACTGCTTTTCTTCTTCTTCTTCTTCTTCATTAAAAACAAATATAACAGTTCACATTGTGTGTATGTGTGTTGTTGGTTGTATGATGCTGTGTTGAAGCAGCAATGCAGGCAAACACAAACACGAACAGTAGTCGCGCTACATTGAGTGCACAATCATCGGGCACACCATCAGCCTCAACCATCTCATCATCCGGCAAGGTAAGCAAGTATGTAGTTGGGCATATAAAGAATATATGTAAAAGTCAAGAACTTGCGAATTTTAGTCATGTAAAGATTTATTTCAAATAAGGGCGTTATAGCAGGAGATGTCCTAAAAATTGTACAATTTAAACCATTTTCAATTGGATTAAGACACGTCTTTAGACTAAATTTTATTCTAAAAACTGTTTGTTTAAAATAAACTAAAACGACATTAACAATTACATGCATATATACATACACACATACATACATATCTGTATGTTATTATTGTACAAAAGCACACGGAACGTGTTTAGTTTTGTTTACAAAAGGAAATGTTTATGAGGAAAGTTGTAAAAAACAGAATTATGAATTTTGTAGGGAAAACAAGCTCGTACTCTAGCCATTATATGCACAAGTTTCCTCTCAAGCTCGCTGTTAGGTTATAGTGTTTATTATTATTGTTATTACTACTACAATATTATATTATATAGTATGACATACATACAAACTGAGTGCTTTAATGAAAAGCGGAAATTTTTTTTCTATTTTTTTAAATGAAACTGTTCCTTCTGCTCTTGCCATTCTCCTCGTTTATAAAGGTATTTATAGTAGAGAATACCTTTCTATGAGTGACTGCTTCCTATAATTATGCGTATAATTGCGTTATATATAAAATAAAAACAAAAACAAAATATAGAATAACAGTCACGTTGAATAGAAAAAGGGCTTAAGTAGCTTAGGTGGGCGTCTCACTGATTTTGGTAAAATTTTTACCCCTTTCATAAGCTCAATATAAACATAAGTAGATCCTTTTTGTGTTGGAAAGTTGTCGCTTCTACGAGGGAGGGATTCGAAATTTCGACAGAAATATAGACCTTAGATGTTGCGTAGTTTCAACAATAACCACAAACTCTACGCGTTCTGTAGAAATAATCATTCATTTTGTAAAATCAGTCACACGTTTAAGCATTCACACACACATACGTACAAATGAATGTCAGAGCACACTTGAAGCACAATTGAAACTTGTAGGTAACGTGTCCCGTTAGAATAAAGCTAAATAACTGACTAACTGACTGAATGACGATGTAGCATAAAATGTGATGGAAGGACATTAAAGAAGAGGCAAATAGAATGTTAAGTGAAAACATTTAATGCGACACAAAAAAAAGTGAAAGCAATGAAAAGAAAAACATTTCTGACATTGCAAGTTGGGTGAACCGTACGGGCAGAATAGTGTTAATGTCAAAAAATTAATCAAATGTTTGACATTGAAGAGAGATGAGGCTGAGGTCACCGTTACACATATAGTCATAATTATGCTAGAGAGAGAGCGTAATACACATATTAAGCGTGTATAAGTAGCTAAATAATTGAAAAAAAAAGTAGAAATTTACAATATTTACAGTATAGACGAAGAGAACATTTTAGCAAAATTGTATTCAACTTAATTAAATGAATTAAAATCGAAATAAATAGTCAAAATAATAAATAAATTTAAACACCCTACACATCTAGCCCTTCGATTTTAGACACGCCTATAATTTACAAAAAAACAAACTTTGCAGTGGAATATAAAGCGCGTCCTCTCTCAATTAAAGTGTAAATGTTAAGAATAATCAAAATTTAAGCGAAATATACTTTTTTTCTTGTTAATAATTTATTATTAAAGTGTGTAGGTGTGTTAATGTTTGTGTATATTTACAATTCCTATGAAAATGTCGTTTCATGTATCTTTACTTAGAAAAAGTTGTATCCACTAAATGTCATTAACGGAAAATTCCAATGTAGGCAATTCCAGTGCAATACAACGGTGTCGCCAACATCATCACATTGCCCAAGTACACTTGTATAAAAGGTTTTATACTTTTGGTGCATTTATGTTGAATATTTTCCATTTATCCGGCACAAAAACTTTATCAATAACAAGAACGATTGTTGTCAAATGACATAACATGGCATGTCACGTGCTGTTATATAATACGGTTTCCTTTTCCTCTTTTCACTCTCTGTCCACTGTGTGCTGTGTTCTGACCACATCATTATGGTTATACTCTTAGTCAAAATCAGATGCCAACATATTCAACATTTAAAATCTATATCAGCTCTGTCGAGTGGCATTTCTCGCTTATACCCACAGTATCTATGCCAACTGCAATCAACTCTTTGCACATATATGCACATAATAAATGAATAGAAATCCTTCATAATATTAAGCCTTTATGTGTGAGATGAATGAAATTGTGAAAGGTTTTGCATTCAGAAATCAAATACACACAAATTTCTATATAACAATAAATGCTGAATGTGACACAGCGGGAAAATGATAAAATAATTTTGTGAAAAATTTCAGATTAAGAATATGTATGCATTGTTAAAAAGGAGTGAAGAAAATGAAATTTAGATAAGGTAGTAAAAGTCGCAATAAAAAATTGAAATATTTTTAAGATATTTCAATACAAAGTTTCAAAACTGTAATTATGAGCCTCTTTGTCATTATTTTATAATTTCATCTCATGTTATGTCTGCCTCTAGACTTTCATTAAAGCATTAAAGTCTCGGTATGTATATCTTTACTCTTCCTACTCTCAACCGTTATTTATTTCTTATGTATTCGTTTCTCGGCATTAAGCATGTGTACTTAATTCTTGTCTTGGTAAAACACTCACACATATACGAACCCCGTTAAAGCTTCCACCAACTGTTAAATTTGTGGATTTTTCTCTTTCGTTTACTTTTTTCTTATTTATTATTATTCACTCGGTTTATTTTGTTTTACTTTTTCTGCATATATAATGCAATGCCTCTCTATAGTGTGTGATGGTGTTGTTGATGCTGCTCATACAGTCGTTGGGTTGTGTTGTGTGTATGAAATTTACATATTGTTGCAATTTATCATTGTGTTGTATAGCTAGCGTAGTGTGAATGAGGATTGCTTTTGATTTTTCACTTTATATGTGCGATTCTATCTCTATCTCTTCTTCTCTCTCTGTCTCATCAGAGATAGGAAATATGTTGCAGTATACTTCAGGGAGTAGTTTTTTTTTTTTTTTTTGTTAAACTAATAATAATAATATGGATTAAGGCATGTTAAGTTGATGATAATGTTTGTAGCTATTAAAAAGTGACGAATATAAGAGAAGAGGATGACTTTAATGTTTCATTGTTCACTCTTTTTACTTTGTTTAATTATGCAGTACTATCATATAATTCACTGTATATGTAAGAAAGAAAAGTGCCTGATATGTGTTTTAATATTATATTAAAATAATTCATAACGAAAAGCTTAGATTTTTGCTTAGGTTAGGTAAAAGTATTTTTTTTTTAACATATCTGTCTGTCCGTTTGTCCGTCCGTGTGCTCATGTAAATTTGTATGCAAGGTATAAGTTTATTTTAGATATTTCGATCAAATTAAGCACAAGAACAAGGTATTGGCCCAGAACAGGAATCCTTTTGAAAATTCACCCGATCTCACGCTTCTTAGAAACCCTCTCCATAATGGCAACTTTTATATAACAAAACTTTGCATTTGTCCCATATAATTATATATCACGAAGTAACATATGTGACAGTTCCTCGCATACTAATACTAATTGTAGCATAATTTAAGGGGCTAAGTGGTGGGGAGATTAAATTGTTGTGTTTGAACGACTATAATATTTTAACTAGTTTTGTTGTTGTTTTGTTGTTGTTGTTGTTATGATATTTTTCAATTTCACTTAATTTTTTATTTAAATTTATTTACGCAATCATTTTACGTTGTTTAGTTTAGTTTATGATTTTTAAGCGATAACTTTATATAAAATAATTGAATTTCTAAACTGACTTTGTACTGATTTCAATTTGTTGCTGAAAAAATAAAAGTAAATAAATAAAAAAGCAATGAAAATAAATAAAAATAGAATATAATGGAAGTAGTAATTGTAATAACAACAACAACAATAATAGTAAGCATCAAGTGCTATGAACATTACATGACAATCTTTTAGCGCCCCATCAACAACACCTCACATAAAAACATAAAAAATGAACGCATTATAAGCCTACTCAATCTCAAGCTCCCCCTAAAGCATTCGTGTTTTCTGTCATTTCTTGATCCCTCTCCATCGTTTTGTTCTCCGTTGCTCCTTTTCGCAAAGAATAATTCGTACAGTCTACAGGGCGAAGGTGAATATGTATGAGCCTGAATGCTGTAAGGCTTCAAAATTATTGTATTGTGTGATAAAGAAAATACATTTGTATGAAGTGTGTCTGCCAGTATAACTCGGCACGAGTTGGAAAATTGCCAGCTAATGTAATTTGGGGCCAGATTTTACAATTCTTCTTTTTATTCAGTGACTGGGTAGACACATTATAAAGAGGATGATGTTGATGATACTTAAAGAGATGCAAGGGCTGGTATTTTTCTAGAGAATTGTACAGTTTTTTGTAACTTTGTTGATGAATTTTTTATATTTATTGAGTGAATACAAGTGGTTATGTGTTGCCTTTCGGTGATACGAAATATTATTGTTTTGAAATATAAAGATAAAGACACAAATAAAGGGAAATCGTTAGAATGTGGTTTCAAAGAAAGGGTGATTGTATGATTCACAGACCAGTTGCTTTTATAGTATACTTTCCTGTTAAATTTTTATACCTTGCGCCACTGGTGGCAAAGGGTACATAAAGTTTGTGGGTATGTTTGTAACTCCCAAACGATAAATGACGCATTCACATTCAAGAATCAAAATCTGAATTGATTTAACCCTGTCCGTCTGTCCAGAAATTTATTGGAAAGCTACAAATCGAATTTTTTTAAGATATTTCAATGAATTCTTAATATTTTTTGACAAAATTTAATGAAGAATAGTATATAATAGCTGCATAATTGGCTGTGCGAAATTTGAACACGATTGAAGCATTTTTAGGAACGCTTCCCATATAATGATATTTAGTGGCTTGATCAAC
Source organism: Ornithomya fringillina (assembly GCA_963978525.1). Lineage (NCBI taxonomy): Eukaryota > Metazoa > Arthropoda > Insecta > Diptera > Hippoboscidae > Ornithomya > Ornithomya fringillina. The sequence continues at coordinate 23,779,448 of OZ021693.1, forward strand.
TATAATATTTTCCTAATATTTTATATGTTGAGTATAGAATTCTTCTTCTTACCCCCAAAACTAGGCAATGAAGGCACTAAATCACTAAAATTCTCAATTGTTAGTCCATTAATTTAATATCAAAATAAAAACAATACTAAACTTTACAAAAAATGTATACCGTTACTACTAAAGTAAGACAAATTTCGGCTTTAAAAACATTTTAGTAATAAAAAGTACTTAATTTTATTTTATATCATCAAGTATGGCTTTATTTCGCATTCTCTATCATGTTCTAAATTTTTTTCAATAAATGTTTATAAACATTTTAATTTCGTTACAGCAACAAGTTGTCGAACTATCGGGTTATGTTATAATACTAGTGGAGAATGTTGATGGTAAAATTAAACTATATGGCTCCCCACCGGATCGTGATAATTTGGAAGTGGGCGATGAGATACTCGAAGTGAATGGTCTCACTCTAGATAATATATCACGTACAGAGATCATACGACATATACACGACGTAAGTACAATAGTTCGTACACATACAATTGTTAAAACATTTTTATATTATTTCTAGTAGTTTCTATATTTTCTGTTTTTCTTTCCATTTCTAGTGCATTAAAACGTGTACCATTTGTTTAAGAGTACGCAAGAAAAATGATACAAGACTGGGTAAGTGTTTAACTATGAATTGTTTTAATAAACTATTATTGCAATTGGGTCATTAGGGGGACAATTGTGTATGTTTGTTTGTGTCAGTTTGTAACAAAAAATTCCCACATTCAACTATGCCTGACCAAAAAAAAAGTGTTTAACAAAACACAAAAAAAATGGGTGTGGAACCCTCTCTCCATCACCGTGTGAACACTTGGCTTCCACAAAACATTGTCACTGAATTACACAAAAACAAAACAAAACAAAAAAGATAACACACCCGCAAAACTCAAATGATTGAATTGAAATGTTTAAATGTTCATATGCATGCACGTAGATTTTGTCATGTTAGGAGCTGAAGCTTCGGAATACGGAAATGTTTTATGAAAAGAGCAAGAAGAAGATTTTTTTTTTTTTGGGAGAAAGTGAGTTTGATTAGATTGTGCTGCTGTTTCCTACTAAATTTTTTTCACTACTAAGGTTTTATAACAACTTCAAACTATAATTTATTGAAAATGTTCAAAATCGATTTATTCAGAATCATTTGTTTTTGAAAAATCATTTTATTATTTTCAAATTCTTTTGTATACCAAATAATGTTGAAATTATGGATACACCTACCATTGGTTCCCATGATAATACAAAAACTCTACTAAGTTAAGTAATACTTGACCTACAAAACTTTCATTGGTAGTCTTTATGGCCGTTTTTTGCGATGCGCCCTTCCTCACCAAATCTTGAACAGAGCTTGGAGCGGCTAATATTGTTTTTACAAGATCACGCTATATGCCCTTTTTTAATGCTCTTTTTTAATGCTTCTTACTCTCTTATACGGTAGATTACGCACTCAATTCTAATTTTTCCCAAGTTCAGCAGTTTTTTTGTATGTATAAGTTGGTAGATGCGTGTATGTGCTTATATGTTTATATATTCATGTTGTTACGGTAATTATTTCGTAGTATAAATTGTTCTCTTATAGAGAATCCATGCATACTATATATGATATGAAAAGTATGCACTTTTTACATTTGTGTACTGCTCGTAACTTTATAATCTTAAAAAAATACAATAAATTTTAAATTATCTCTCATAAATACTGTATCAGGATAAAAAGGATATAACTTTATATATCAATGAAAAGGTCCGTTTATGTGTGTTTTTTTTTTTGTAAATTATAAATAATTTAAATCGGATAATCTTTTAAATCTTTATTTTAATTTTGAATTCGAAAGTTCCTGATATCGTTGTAGTACCTATACCGTACTTATTCCCGTTATCCTTAGTACATTTTTGGTATAACTCTCATATATATTGCATATAATTTATTGCATACAAGACGAAATTATTTTTGTACTTCTATGTCCTCTTAAGCTTGCGAAGCGCATGTTCTGCATATTACGCACTGACTATAAATATTGTAGAAAAGAAGCCTCATTGCGCCTCTTTTGCTTTCATTCATTCTTTATTGTAAAGAGTCCACATGGATACCACCCCCACACACACACACTTTTACAATACCACGCATATATTTTTTTTTTACAAAATTTATTGCATTTGCAGCTGATGTTGATGACGACAACGATAGCGATGATGTTAATGAAAACTATATGAATACATACAAAAAGGGACAACAACAATAACAACGTTTGTATACCCTAAACTACATGTGATAAGAGGGTACATGAAGTTTGTGCGGATGTTTTTAACTCTTAATTAGCAAATGTTACACCCACCGTCAAGTATACCGATCGATTCAACATCAAAGTCTGCCTCGATTTAATCATATCCGTCTGTCTGTACCTCACAACTAAATTAATTGTAGCATAAATTGTAGAGCAAAGTGATGTAGGGTATTGAATGATACATGACTATAACATTTTCACTTGTTTTTAAATATTATGGTAGTAAACACTTATTAAAGATTTGACTTATATTGGCTCACTGCACAGTGCTTGTGACTGTGTGTATATATGTGTATGTGTAGCAATGTCGTTTAGCCATAATTTGAGGTTAAATCTAACTCAACAAAGCATCAGTATACGCCACTTACGTCCATTTACTTTTTGGTTATATAATAATCGTATATACTATACATGAATAGATAAATGTAAACGCTTATTAGCCATTATTTAACTAATAATGAATTTGTTGTTGTTATTGTTGTTATAACAACAATTATAATATGCACACTTGATAATTGTTTATATAATTTACAACACATACATATATCCGTACATGAATCTTTACCTTGATTAGCTTTAATTACCAATCGGGCCAGTGTAATCTTACTTGTCTTGAAATTAAATCTCATATGATGAAAAGTATCCAACACTTTTTTACAAACAAAATTTAGAAAATATTTGGAATAATAATCTCTTATGAGACAATTGTAAGAATAGTGGGCACAAGGTCAATCAAGTGTGTCTGTCTTATAATTGTATTCTCCAACATTTCGTCGTTCCTTAGGGAGTAATTATTTCCAATTTATTTAATTATCATTTTACACTTAATTTAGCATTATTTTAATAATTAATTTACAAAAAAAATTTACTCACAAAACACAAATTGAGTCAAATGACGAAGTAAGACTTTCATCGACTTTATGGACGCGGTCGGAACATTAAGAAACTGTTGAGTAACGTCATAGGATGAAATATTTCGAAAGAAAATCATATATAAAAGTTTTCGGATTAGCAGAGGGTAGACCAAGGTCAACTCTTTTAACCCAAAAACTTTTATATATGAAGTTTTTTGGATTGAAAAATATCATCCTATGATGTTACTCAATAGATTCCATCTTTTTTCCTTGCCCTGTATTTGTTTTAACAATATTGATAATTCTTTTGCTTTAACCTCGAATACTACAGAATACATGCGCTATGGAAAAGGGGCGTTTTTTTAAAATATAGATAACATTTAATATTAATAAAAGTATCTAACTTTCTTTCTTCTATTAATGTCCACGATAAGATAATAGGTTTGTCATTCCCTTACCAACAACCAGAAGTAGGCGTCAGATATCTTACAAAGTATATATATTCTTGATCAGCATCAAAAACTGAGTCGATTTAGACATGTATGTCCGTGTGTCCGTATATCTGTCTGTTGTTGACATTCTCACAAGAGTAAATTTTGAGTTATTAAGCTGAAATTTTGTATAGACAGCATAGTCAGTAGAGTTTTTGCACCTAGATCGCTATTTAAAAAAGGCAAAATCGGTCAAGATCTACGCCCATAATCGACAAATATCTATTTCTATGGACATTCAAGGTGATACGTAATACGTACACTATTAGAAGGCCTAATCACATACACGCTACGTCCACTATTTGGCCTAAGCCAATTTTCGTTTTCTTACTTCTTTTGATTAGATTAACAAGTATTCGAATTAGACTTACACGTTCTACAATGAAAGCTTAAAATAATTTTAATCTTTTAAAAAAAACCTGGCAATCCTCTGAAAATGAAATAACGAATGAGATCTAAAAAAAAAAAGCACAGCAGAAAAATATGTATAAGAAATACTATCTCACGCTCAACGTTTAGCTTTTAAAGCGTGAGTAAGGTAAATATTTAGTTTTTTAAGTTGCAGTCCATTGAAAGAAGAAAATTCTTAGGAGAATAAGAAGATAAGAAAATATAAATATTCTTCTTGTAAAGTTAAAAAGAAGCTTGAAGTTAGAAATGAATTCTAAGTTAATACGGGTAGAAAAGATATATTTGGCTTAAGTCAAATCGTGGACACCTTTCCTTACTTAACGTATTGTTGCGACAGATAAACAATAGCGCTAAAATGTGTTGTACGAACGATTGATGTGTTGTGCATTAAACCTTGAAGTCCGAGTTCTGCATCAAATTGTAAATTGTGGGCGTTTCTGTTACTTGATTTACCCAATTTTTAGTGCATTGCTGTGCAAAATTTTATTAATGAAATAATATTTTTAATTTTTAAGCTTTATATTTGTTGTAGTTAGAGATCTTTGTTAAGACCCTGGTTGTTTACCCGATATCACAAAATTTGCGAGTAAAAGCATTAAAGAAGGGACGGACATGTCTAGATAGACTCAGATTTTGGCACTGACCATGAAAATATAAAATACAAAGGGTTGCAAGGGAAATTACAAACTTGTTATACTCTCAACTGTAATCGGAAGGGTTCTATATTACAAAAAATCTCAAAAACCTTAAACAAACTCTATTTAGTAATAAGAAAGATAAACTTTAAAAAGAAATTGCCAGATAAGAATGTAATGTAGAAAGGAATGAATAATGCTAATATACAACAGAAACAAAAAACAAAAGTTTTTCTCTAAAAGATCTTAAAACATATATACACGTACACCTTGATAGATTTTGCAAAGAGCATAAGCTTAAAGAGCACAGGTAACAACTGAGGCCACACAACGTTTGAATTGAAAGCATGTTTGGAGAGTGAGCAGTAATAGATAAATACGTGTTTTGCTCTTACTCGTATGGGTATAGGTAAGCATTTGTGTATTGTTGTGTACTTGTGGTTATGAGCATGCAATGGATACAAAATTTGCTTAATTTACACACAAACGCAATTTTCATACATTAGTTGGTTAGTTTATATATTATGTATATGTGAGCATAAGCCGCTAAGGCTGCAGAAAATGATATTAAGTGACTGGCTGAACTGGACTGGGCCGTCTCTTCTTTCTCTCCATACATTTTTCTCTTGGGCTTTGTACTCTTTTTGTATAAGCAACAAAGTAAAAAATTCCATTGACTTAGTTAGTTAGTCTTTGGCTATGGCAGCTTAAACCCGTTGTATGTTTAGAAATAATCAACTATTATTATATGCAAGCGTTTTCGTTTTTTCCATTTTTTTCTTTTGCATATTTGTGAGGATTTTTCTTTTTTTTTTTTTGCTGTACCCCTCTACACGCAATACTACGTGTAGTTATGTTGGAATATAAAAAGTATTAAATACTCATAATGTTGTGCTAGAAAAGATACGAAACGATACAAGTGTGAAGTGGAAAATAAAAGTTTTATTGAGAAATTTTATACAATAAAGAAAAATTTACAAGGAATTTAATGAATTTAAAGCACGCCTCACATTTCGTACACGTAACAAGTTTTCAATCGTGTGCGTATGCGTAACTTGATTTTTCTTCATTTGTGGTGTATGTATGTATTAGTAAGTTTGCCAAAGAAGTGAAAATGAAGAAGAATAGTAAAAATAAATGAGAAGAGAAGGGAGTTTTTTTTTCTAATAAAAACCAAGAAAAATGTTTAAAATAAAAAATAAATAAATTTATGAACAAAATAAAAATACAAAAGGTTTAAAAAGGCCTAAAAATATGAAATATATATTTATTACAAAAAAAAAATTGTATACTAAATTGATCATTCCATGTGTAACATTCCAAATACTTAGTTTGCTAAATTCTTCTTTTATATGAAAATCTAAATCGATTCAGCCATGTCCGTCCGTATGAATGTAGCAAAATTAAAGCTGAAATTTCATAAAATCAAAGTTCTCTTTAAATTGAGTCACGCCCACATGGAATGATAAACTTACTATACTCTCCCTCTGTAGTGTGTAGAGTAAAATAAAAAGAACTTTTACAAATTTATAAATCAATAAAAAATCTTGTCCTTTATTTTTTAGTGAATCTTTTATTATGAAATGAAAAATTTAAAAAAAAAAGTAAAATAAGTTTTTTAAAGAAACACAAGCAAAATTATTATTAAAAGTAAATAAGAGAAAAGTTTTGTGTATAAAAACGAATTGATTTTAATAAATCAATCAAAAAGTTAAGTTTCTTGGAAATAAGCGAAAAATTATTAAGTCGCACATATAACACAAATAAATATCTAGCCAGAAAAGAAGAAGAAAGAGAGAGTAAGTAGAGCAAAAAAGAATAACAAGTAAAAAAAATAAATTTGGCTTAAGCCAAATCTTAAATACCCTCACTCTCCATTTACAAACAGTAGCTGATTATGTTCTTCAACATATAAGCACAAAAAACGGTAAATTGTTGGCGTGTCCGCTATCCAAACGCGCCAATTTTAGGTACATTTATAATTGCGCTCTCTTTACAATGAATGAAGTTTTTATCAAATGAAATTTTGTTTTTTAAATCATAGACGTGTCCGATATATAAACCCGCCCACACAATAGACAAACAAAATTTTTATATGTGGGTGGTTAGATTGATTGATCAATTGTTGACGCTGCTCAAATACTTTGACGCCTTTTTTAGATGTTGCCAACGCAAAGACGTATTTAGTGTACCTTCCATCTTTCTTAGAGAGTATAAAAATTATCTTTTCTTACTTGTGCAACGCATAAAGTAGAGTGGGTATTAAATTACTGTTTACTATTTTTATTCCAATTAATTAATACAAGTCGAAAGACAAAACGATTATTATATGATGGAAATGGTTTCAAGTGTTTTTCAAAAGATTTAAGTACATGGACGTTCAATTAAATATCTTATAAAATTCTCCGTGTGTGTGTGTGTGTGTGCGTAGTTTTTCTATTTGTTTTGGTCTTTAATTCTTTGTTTTAATGTTATTGTTGTTGTTGAAACAATTGTTGTTGTCGTTTGTTAATTGGATTTTAACAATTTTCCTGAACAAAAGTCATGCGAGTTGCATGTTGATTGTTGTTGTTGTTGGTATTGCTGCTGCTACTGTTACTGCTATTTTCATTAAATGTGCTAAAGCGAACGCAGAGTTTTTTTTTGTGTGACCCTCTAAGCAAATGGTTATGTATAGATATTGTTGCTATTGTTGCTATTGTTGCTATTGTTTTTGTTGTTGTTATGGTATATATCCACACATGTACACGAGGTTCGTTATGTCAAAGATTTTGTTAGGTGGGTGGCAAATATTGGCATGAAAACGTTGTCTCTCTTGTCGCTTTGGAGATTAGAGAATTTGCCCACACATACGCAACATATGCACACTTACACATAGAAATAGACCACATGTCATATACATTTGACAGTCTCTCTGTAGGTGCTTTAGTTCAATGATAATGAGTTTTTAAGTTTTGTTTTTTTCAAACATTTTTTCTCTTTTTAAGTGGACGAAATTGTTTAAGTGGCCCGCCTATATTCAGGATATAAGTTGCAAATTTTACACTTATTTTTATTTTACCCATTCATAAATGTGCTAAATGGAGATGGTGTCGGATTTAGGCAATTTACAAAACAACTTTTTCGCCGCAAAATTCGAACTGAATGCTGACACATACCACTTCCAAACACCAATCACGCCTTCGGCGGAAGGTATTACAGCTTAGGCCTGGACAAAGGTGCCTCTTCTTATTTGTTCATATATATTTTTTTTCTTTTCGGGTCTGGGTATCACGTTTTATACATCTTGTCTATGGGTCAGACATATAAGAGTACAAGTATAGGTATGTCTGTCTGTTTAGGTGTAATTTTATAAAAAAAAAATCATTGGATTGGAACTGTTGAAAGTATCATAAAACACCGTCAGTATATAGTGTATATACAAACACAAACTTTTAGCAATTGAAACGAAAACAAAAACAAAAACATTTAGCGCACCCATATTTATGGGGAACCAATGTACTATAGTATCAACAAATATGTGTACAATCGTGCACAATCAAACATGAATGCAAACCACAATGTAATATAATCTGAGAGAGCTTTAATAGAAACAAATAGTAACAACAAAAATAACAGACAGAAGAATGTCGTCAACTATGATGTAGAGTAGCAGGGCTCACCTATTGATTGTAAGACTCCGCAATCGTTTATTTAAATTTAAAACTTCGATTCCGTTTCGATTCGAATACTGGAAAGAAAACAATTTTTATAATAATTTTTTAAAATAAAACTTGATAAAATATGACGTCTGCATAGATTTTACACATTCCACAAAAGATGCGACAGCTACCCTTCAGAGACGTACGTTATCGCTCACAATCGACACAAAACACTCATTGCTATAAAGATAACGCTACTATTCTATATTTGATATCGTTTTGATAATTAATCAAACGATTAGTCCATGTGGTAGGCGGTGAATGTATAACAAACACGCCCAAAAACTGAACAACAAATTTAGTTTACTCGCATCACTAAGGTAGAGGGTATAAATATTATACTAAATCTTTGTTGTTGTTGTTATCATTGGTTGCCGCTGCAGTGACTGACCATTCTAACAAAATATGCACGTATACCTGATTATTTTGCGGAAGACCATCTATGTAGAATATATGTTTATGTTTGAGAGTATATGTGCGAATGTGTGTTAATACATGTAATGTTAAAGAATTGGAGTAAAAAAAGTAGACATATACAACAAATGAGAAAGAGGGATACAATCTCTCTTTGTTTTATAAAGTTTTCAAGTATGTGTTTATTTAAGTGTATGTGTGTGTAGAACATGCATTGTCAAAAAAGTTAAAGAGTATGAAAAAACACAAAAAATACATATATGGGAAAAAAAAAACGATATTGTTAGACATGAGAAATCATGACTTTTCCAAAAAGTAATTTACTCGGATGAAAATGGATTTTTAATAACCGGTTCGGAAATTGACTTTTAATCACACTTTGACGAAATGTTTGCTATAGCAGGAAGGAGACGTTGGACATGCCGCTCCGTTTATATATATTTGTTTTGAATTAGTCAAGTCCAACTGTCCGTCTGTTTGGCTGCGTGTTATAAATGTTCCCTCTAGTGGTAAAAATGAATGAATTATATGTTTTTTTTGCACTGCTGTACATTTAAAATTTATAGTAGCACATATACATCCATATACACACCTGCAGGCATTCATATTTGCATGCGTGTGCATTAAGCATGAAAAGTAAGAAAAGAAATCTAATAGAATTGATTGTATTTGGTATTGCACCCCAAACCTCTTAGAATGTAAAAAAAAACAGTAAAATAGAATTGTTTATGTCATGCCCAACAAACACCTTAGGGGGAATGAACAAATGTGTGCGTGTGTATATAGATAAAATGTAAGAGGAGCAGACCCTATAACTTAAACAACAAAGTCTTAAATCCCGCGAATGTATTTATATATGAGCTGTTCTCTTTTTAAGAGACCCAAGACCATCTTTCGAAAATTTATAGAAATTTTATAGATTAAGGAGATAAAAATATCGATATTTTTTAAGTATTGACTTGGTTTTAGAATAGTATGACGGATTCTAAGGAAAACCTTTTCAAAAACTGAAATTTATCTAAAGACCAGCTTATCATAGTTTTACTCATTTATCCCCAATCTGTTTAATGCGGGTGGGTCTAAAATGAAAAAGCTTTAATTTCATAATAAAATAAACAAAAAACTAAACAAATTTTTATATAATTATACCCTCCACCTAAGATGGAAGGTATACTAAGTTTGTAATTCTATTTGATCAGATTAAAACCTAACACGATATTTTTTGTATGTCCGTGCGTCTGTCTATTGTTGGCACTGTTAAGGTTGTAAATGTTGATATATTGAGATGAAATTTTGTACAGCCACATTTATCTAATCATTATCTAATCCATAAATGCCCCTAAAATAGGCGTGGTCGTATAACACACACGCTTACAATTTACTGTACTCAGCTTAAAACTGAACGTAATACATAGTAGAGGGTGGAATCATGTATCAGCCACGCCTACTGTTCATATGTAAATGTGTAGGGTATTTAAGATTTGATCTAAAGCCAAATTTAGGTTTTTTTTTTCTAGTTTCTTATTGTTGTTGTCAAAGTGAATTGAATATTTTTAAAACATAACAAGTAAACCACAGCACAAGTATGAAAACTAAATTTAAATACTAACAAACTAAAATTAAATAAATTTGGTCAACTTATGTGCAAAGGTGGCAACAGTTGTGCCAGGTTTGAAATCAATTTTTTAAACCAGCAGAGGGAATACCATAGAATATACAACGGAAAGACGGACAGACAGACAGACATTTTTAGATAGACTAAGTATTCGATGCTGTTTCTAAATATATAAACTTTGTGAAGTCTTCTCTGATATATAGTGATTATCATATGATGGTGGGAATAAATATATTGTTTGTAATAACTAAAAGATATAATAAATGAAAAGGAAAGCAAATCAAATTTTATGGCTGGATTAACACTTTTCTTTGCTGAATTTGTTGAATATCTAAAATAATTACAGAAAATTGATATTTAAAGAAATATTTGGAAAATTCTTTTTAATGAAAGTTTTTTTTTTTTTAATTTTTTGTTAACGCTGCAAAGCTTAAAACTCTTTTAAAACAAATGTTAAATAGTTGCTTACGACTTCTTTGGTGTCATAATTTCATTAGAAGGAAACGTTTTATATGAGCCAGTCATCACAAGTTATAGTCTTTTGAACTTTGGCCAGCTATACCATTAACATCATTTCTCTGCCAATGATCATTAATGCTGTTAATATGGTTAGAACATGTGTTATAATAATTATTTCAAGAATTTTTTTTCCATTTCTTTTTGTTTCGCTGCTTAATTTTATTACTTGAATAAACTCAAAAAAAAAAAAACATCAGAACACCGTACACTACTATAAACTTAACAATGATAAAAAAAAAAAGTTTAACTACAATGTAGAGACTTGAGTAAAAAGCGAATGAAACACAAGAGATAAATAAACGTAAAAGCAAAGCACATTGAATTGTTCAGCACACAACACATACACATACGTATATGTGTAGAGGTAAAGAAATAAAATAAAAAAAAATAAAAACTCCGTTTGAAACTTAAAACTCTTTGAGGCAGAATAAAAAGCAGAAGAAGTGGAAAACAAAACTGGTATTACTGGATTCTCTACAGATGATGCTGTATGTGTGGTGTTGTTATGATTGCCGCTACCGTTCGTTTTGTTGTTATTTTCTTGTTCATCATATTAAAAAAAAAAAACAACAACAACAACAACAACAAAAAACAAGTGAAAAGTCAGTTCCATAAAAAAACATTGTCAATGAACAACAAGATCATGTAAAGAGTTTAGACAAGTATGTGTACATGCTATCGGATAGGAAAACAATAGCTAACAAATAACACCACCAACAACAACATAAAATATTATAGCTTTGCATTATTCTCTTCTTACTTGTAATGACACAGAACACAGACTTTATTTAAAGTTGAGAATTTTTTTTAATATTTTACTTTTTTTTTTTGTAGAAATATTTAATTGTGTGTTTTGTTGTATCATGTTTATGTGCCACATGAAAATTTCTTTCATCCAGTGAAAACTAAATATTTGATTAAATGATAAAGCGGATAAGCAGCCGGAGTGTAGTAGTGCTTAAAACAGAAACAGTTAGTTGCTTGTATTTGTTTACATATTGATTTTATCTAAGTACGTAATAAAATTTCAACAAGTTTGCGGAATTCGTTGTTCAGTTGATTGTTGTTATTGCTGCCGTTTGCTGTTGCTGTTGACCTAAATACTTTAACACCTTACAAAGCTCGTTTTGTTTATTACGCTTTATCTGCCTCGCTCTCACTTCCTATTAATTCTAAATAAATAATAATAATATTTTTAAAGTCTCCGCCTAAGATGAAAATATAATAAGTTTGTCATTCTATATGCAGCTACCGGCAGTTAATTAGTTCAGGTAGTTAAAAACGGATACATGGACGGACAGTTGAGCTAAATCATCTTAAAATTCTATGCTGTTTAAGAATATATATCCCTTTGGGGATGTGGCCCGCTCCCTTCTGGTACTTAGAAAATTTTTGATGAAATTTGGCACAAAAAGTCTTTTGGATCATGAACCGTTACCCGCGTTGAACCATCTTTAGAGTCTCTCCCCATATAATGCACACTTTTTAATTAGAATTTTTGAATATTCATGAACCAACATGACTCATAACTCATTCATAGTTAAAAAATTCGATATATTTAAAAAATGGTTTCGCTACAAGCTACGGCTTTGAATATATTTGAAAAAACAATGTTGGTGCACACATATGTAGAAATTCCATATTCTTACCTGTGAGGGTATTAAAAAGTCGTGCTTGGCCAACCATAACATTTTCACCTGCTTTCATTGATACTTATATTAAAACTCATTTATTCAACAGAAGATTAATAACAAGTAATTTTTATCATACTATGAATTTTATTTATTATCTGAATTTTTAAAAGGGGATGAATCACAGAACATGAGCTTAGTGTATGGTAGTACATTAAAATTTTATAAAAACAAGTAAAAAAAACGTTGTTTTGCATGGAATGGTATCTAGAAATTGTTTCAGAATTTCATACCAAACAAGATGTTGTGTAAAGAGTCTGATGTTCTTTTCCAAGTGTTTTTTGATAAAAAGGTTTTGTGAAAAACCTCATAAATAAATGACATAACATAACAATTTTTATTTCTTATACAATTACAAAAATAATTAATGAATATAATTGATTGATTTGAAAAAAAAACCGATACTTAAAAATTTAAACTTTTTTTAAAAATTAAACATTTCTGTAGTATGTATGATAAACAAATGAATAATAATGGGAAATACACTAATTAGCTCAGCTGCAACCTTACAATGGGGAGAAACCCGAAAAAATTTAGTTTAAAATATTTAAAAACATTTAAAAATGGATCAAGACCGAATATTTAATACTCTACACCACTTAGTTCCGTAAATTATGCTTTAATAAGTGTAATAGAAAAATCCATTCTGCATTAAATTTTGAGAAATATATTAAGAACACGGGAAGGGGTTGTAAAAATGGTCCAAATCGGTCTATTTTCAAATCGGATCTTTTTCAGCCAATACAGGTTTTAGTATGAAAACTCATCCGTTAATGTAGTAGATTCTGAATTGATGAATATAAATGAGGGTGGGTGTGACATTTTCTATATAAGGGGGAATATAAAAATTAAATAATCCCCCCGGTTAACAAAAAGAGTAATATTTTAAAAAAAGTCTCACTCATATAATTTTTGTGAAATTTTTCATTGTTTTTATTGTTGTTGTGCTTGTTTTATTTACAATACCTGGCAAATAATCAATTGTTCAATGCTACGTTGAAGTGGAAAAATGTAAATAATCAAATAATTCCATAGACGTTTAAAATTTCACAATAAATTTTTATAAACAATTGTTAATGGTGCACATACAATCATACATAGGTACGTAAACAACAGAATTCTTATAAAAATTTTTTTTGATATTGACACTGAGGTATATAATATAAACAATAAGAGAATGCACAATGAATAATTACTAAATAGTTTTCGTGTTGAGATGGTTTCATAGAGGAAGAATGTCTGACAAAAATTTATTTTTAATTAGTAAAAAAAATTAAATTTAAATTTAAATTTTACACCAAGTTTTAAATACCCTCTATATCTACATATAAGAAATGGGCGTGGCAGGTATATGAATATATTGTCGAATAGTGTATAAATTAGATATGAGCTAGTAAAAAGGTCGCATTTTTATTAATATCTTCTTTATCGAAGAAAAACTGTAAAATATGGCGTATTTTCTCTTTGCTAGTATTCATCTTTGATGTGCGCGAAAACAAAATTGAGTCAACTAATAACAAAACTGTTAAAACAGTGTTTTTGGCATGAAATCTCATCTTTTAAATGCCATCTAATGAAACCCGATCGGACTTTTACAATGCGAGATATAGATAACTAAAACCATATATTGGAAAAATAAGGGGAACTATACTAAAAATGGACAGATCGGACTTTTTTTTTAGCATCCCCCTAACATTTTTACTTGTTTTGTAAATGCGAACGCATCTGTTATCCGAATGCGGCCATTTTTTATCACATTGATGAAAACAATTGAGCTCAATTTTTGTAGCAAATAATTAGATTTTTTGCGATTGTAGCTCTTGATTAATTTCACCCTTTTTAAATAGCGATCTGCATGCAGAAACTAAAAGTGTTTGTATAAAATTTTAGAGACATTTCAGCAGATGTCTAGATGGACTCAGTTTTTGTGATGTTGACATACTTTGCAGGGCCTATGGCCCCTATTTCTGGGTAATTCAAATGGAATATAGTAGATAACAGACACGCCTCCAATTGAAAAAAACGTTGTAGATTTAGTCAAAGTCAAGTTTAGTTTCTTTACTTGTTTGTTCTAAATCAATCAATTTAGATCAATTTGGGGAAAAAGTTTTATATGGAAAAGGGTTCCAAACATGCTTAGATCGGGTCGGGGGTATATATGTAGTTGGCACAGTAACTAACTATTCTTTACCAACTCTTATAAACAAATAAGCCATAAAAAGCTTTATAAAAACTTTCTTGAAAATGAAAAGTTATATGGTCCGATCGGTTCCATTTTAAGTATTGTCATCTATTATGTAAAATTTTAGTCTGTTACCAACTTTCGTTACAATATAAAGAATTGTGAATTTTCTTTCTTAATAATAACACGCTACATGAGTAGGGATTCTAAAAATGGTTCGATTCAGTCCATTCACCTTTTTTTCCGGTTTAAAACACTTCACCTTGTACCAAATTTCATCGAAAAAGACAGACGAACATGATTAAACCCATTCATAATATGATTCTGAATCGATCGATACAAAAAAAGGCTTTACAAAGCAGTTTAGGAGTTATAAACATATATAAAAGCTAAGTCCATCTATCGTGATGAATGTAGTTTTATTTAATATATCAACAAATCGAAATTAAAACAAAAAATCATAAAGTAAATAAATTTTTTTTTAAATGAACGATTGTATGTAAATTTTCACCAACTAATTATATTTGTTTTATATGCGAACAATAGTACGCCTTTGCTAGGCGGAATTGTTACATTTTTCACCAACTTTTAGTTGTCGAAAACAACACCAAAATATCATTAAATGATAGAAACCCATATTTTATGGATGCGTGTGACTGAAAGTTTTCAATCTCATAACGCAACAAACTAATGGCTTGGGAAATTCTTTTGTTTTCTATCATCTCTTTTTCTTTGTTAAATATTCATTTACCATTTACTTTACTCTTGGAATGTTTGGTATATAAGTACGAGTATATGAATGTCTATCAAAGGCAAAAACAAGAGTTATACTGCGTCAGTAACTGTCATCAACATTATTACCATAAAGTTGATGATGATAGTGTTTGTTGTTAGTGTTTATTATTATTATTATTATTATTATTATTATTATCTGAGAAATATAAAGAAAGATAATAAGTAATATTTTCAGTTGTCGCGCTTTTAAGGTTTTTACTTTTTTTTGTTGATTATATATGATGCAGATTTTTTTTATATCTCACACTTGCTTATATTTGTCGCATATTGTACATATATGTTACTTGCTGATATAGAGTTTCTTATCCTTTAACTTATTATACTGGCATTAAATCCTTTCGTATTCAGGCGTTCTGGGGTATTGCTGTAGTAGATTTTTAATTTTTTATAATTTTTTTTCTTACAAAACAAGTAAAAATATTATATAACCAGAGTAGGCTATTAAATGGTCGGTTAAATCCGACCTGATACCACATATTATGTAAACAATTCCTTTAGTTGTGTCAGTAATCTCTTCGTTAAATATCCTTATATAGGAAAAGGTTTTAAAGTGGAGTCCGATCGGGTCCAAATTTGGCACAGCTTAATAATTAAGCTAATTAGCTCTTCTACATTAAATTTTTCCAGAAAATATTAAGAATTGCAGTTTTTTGCTATATAAAGACTTTCTCTATAATGGGACCTTATATGGGGAGATGTTTTAAAAATGGTTCCATTTGATCCATTTTCATTAGGGCTCCTATTTCTACATGTCTTTACACCAAATTTTATCGTAATATCTCAAAAAAAGGGACCAGGAGCTTGCTTTCATATATACATGGAGAGACAAACATATGAACGTACAGACGGACATGGTTAAATAGATTCAGATTTTGATTCTAAATCGATCGTTATAATTAAAGGTGGGTTTAGTAGTTACACAAACTTAATATACCCTCTGCCACAAGTGGTGGTGCAGACTTTTTACCCTAAAATTCCTATTTTTGCAAAGACTAAAGCACCGTACCGTCTGGGAGATTAGGTTTGTTTCCTTTTGCACACAGTTTATGTTGCCCTGTGGCCGTGTGTTACCAAGTTTGAAAACCGAATATCGATTGAGAGTTTAGTATTGATTAAGAATATACCCATAAAAGCATGTTAATCTGGATGTGATGGGTATAAAAATCACTTACAAAACTAACATTTTCAGTGGAAGTTGTGATTTTACTAGAATTTCCCCTAAACTAATACTAAAGCATTTTTCCAATTGGATAATCACATGTTTGTTGTTGATTTTTAATTACAGTGGAACATTTTGTTTGTGCTCTACACGTATACGTTTGTGGGTTATCCATGTACTTCAATTAAACTTTTTTTTCAATATATTAAATTACACATGTAAGTGAAGGTTTGCGTGTGTGTTTTGTATACCGCATTACTTTGAAATGTGGTTTCAACACATACATACTCGGATAGTCGGATATAATGAATTTAAAATTGTACATGTGTTGTACAAATGTGTGCATGTGTGAGAATGTGATTATCTAAGAATAAAAATTAAAGTGAACAAACATTACGTACATTATGTGTAGACAGTTTGGTAACAGGTTGTTGGCATTCTTAACCACATTTATTGTACCTGACTTTGAGGCTTCCACTGTGATATCACAAAAAAATTCTTTCTAATCCTCTCTCTGTTATATTTGCCTCTTTATACTCTATCATACCATGTGTGGTGAGAAAGCATATTAAGTTTGTGCAGTTGTTTGTAACACCACAATGGCAATTGTTAGACCTATGAATCGATTTAACAATGTCTGTCTGTCTGTCCATGTTAATTTGTTGCATTTTTTGAGATATTTCAATGAAATTTGGTATAAGAACATGTATTGGTTCAAAGAAGACCTCTGTTGAAAATGGACTGAATTGTACCATTTTTAGAACCCCCCCCCCCCCCCCCCCATGTAGGGTCCCATTATAATGAAAGCCTTTATATGGCAAAAAATCACAATTCTTAATATTTTCTAGCAAAATTTAGTTTAATAATTAGCTGCGCCAAATTTGGATCCGATTAGACCATTATTAGAACCCCTACGCATATAATTATACATCATGATGTGACTTATATGGTAATGACTTGCCTTTACTGATACTAATTAATCTGTGGAACAAAGCCTTGTAGGGTATTAAATGATCGAGTTTGACCAACTATAACATTTGTACTTGCAGTGATTCAAAGTAAACAGATTGCGTATAGAATATTACACGATAAGACAATTAATCAGTAATTTTAACCTTTTCAAGTCACTGATTTTCATCAGTTTCTCTGTTGAACAATAATTTTTTTGTAAAATATTTAACTTGAATGTTGTTCGATTAAAGTTTCAGCTTATTGCCGTTAAATCGGTTTTTGTTGAGGATTTTTTGTAAAAAAACTGACCTTTAATACCCGCCATATAAGATGGGGTTATACTATGTTTGTCATTCCATGTGCAACACTTAGAACGAGGTGTCAGAGACCCTACCAAATGATCAGCATTATATACTGAGTCCCTCTAGACCTGTCTGTGTCTCCACCTCTTGTTGAGACTCTCACGATTTTAAATTTTAAGATATTTAATTAAAATTTTATACAGATACTGTTTCTGCGTAAAAATCGATAATTAAATAAAGAAAAATCGGTTAATAGCCACGCCCACAATTGACAAAAATCTATTTATCTGCCACAAAAATTGAATTATTAAGTTAAAATATTGAATTCATTGATGTACCAAAAATGGGTGTGGTCGAATACGTCCACAATTTACAAAAAAAATCTTAATTCATAGTAAAACTCGTCTAAGAAGTTGTTACGTAATATATACACTATTACAGGGTGTAATTATGTACCTGCCACGCCCACTATTTGTATGTAGATGTGGAGAGCATTTGGCTAAAGCTAAATTTAGTTTTTTTTTGTATTTGTTATAAACTCAGCATTACGAGCTGAATGGACTTTTGTTAAGGAATTTTTTGAAGAAGAAAAAACTGTTGAAAAAAACTATATTTCAATGAATTAAATATTGGCTCAAGGCTTATTTAATAATATAATTAGTATTTCTTTTCTGTTTTCTATTTTTTAGCTTGGGACATTGGTAATTCGGTGCAAGACGCTTTCGTTATAGCAGTAGAAGAACATGCCAGAGAACGTTTACAACGTTTGGCGGCCTTAAATCGTGTAACACCTGTTGATATCACACAGCTCTCGAAAAAGGTAAATATGATTAATATATGTATTTATATTGTCACCATGTACAAACCATTTGAGTGAATAGACATCAAAGTAAACTTAAATGCCAAAGAAACTTTTCCTTGTTTTTTTTTTATGATGTTGAAGTTTTGTTCTTTTACATAATTTGTGTCAATTTATATTCGAAAAATTTAATTTAGTGTGTCCTTTGGTATTCTACAATATTACACTTTACAAGAAACTTTTAATGGGTTCGAGGAATGAAATAGAATTTCTATGTCGAATAGAAAAGTGCGCCCATCGACATTAAAACTTTAACTTTTCTTTTATTCTGTCAAATATTGTAAACAAAAAAACTTCAGACAAACTGCGCTAATTATGAAAAAAGTTATATATCTGGTGATAAAGTTTTGACGAAGCTTCAAAGCAAAGAAAAAGAAAAAACAAAATTATAACTTTTGATACAAAGTTCTCAACTATCATAAATATGTTATCCATTCTTGTGAGTGGGTGTTTATTTATAACTTTCTACTCGAGCACATATTTTTTACACCCTTTACATAAGGTGGCATATACTAAATTTATTCTTACCTTTGAAATGATTAAAAAAACATTTAAGGACTCTGTTAGATATTCTGGTTAATGAATGGCAGCTATATTTATGTTTGTCCTAAAAAATAGGCGGGATAATATGGTAAACAGGCTCATAATTCATAAAAAATACTCTTTGCTGGAATGTGACATTATAAAGAAATAGGTTCTAAAAATGGTCTGATCCGGTCTATTTTCAATAGAGTTCCTTTTTAATTAAAAACATGTTCTTGAACCAAATTTTATCAAAATATCTTAAAAAGGGAGACTTGTAGCTTGCGCACAAACTTATATGGACAGACAGACGGACATGGTTTCGATTCGATTCGTGTTTCTATTCTGATCGGATCGGTATGATTAAATGTAGGTGTGGCATTTGCTATCCGCACAATCTTTACTACATGGTTCAGGGTATAAAAATCTATTCAAAATGAAAATATTTGGAAAAATTTCGGGGGCTTTGTTATTTCTTTTTAGTTCGACATAAATACAGAAGAAATCTTTGTTGATTTATTCATGAAGAAGGCTAAAAATTGGCTAAAAATTATTCCTTTTTCGGAGTTGTTACATTGTGGGCGTGTCTCTTAATCAATTATTATTAACTTTTCTTTTCAAAACGATAATTTTCGGAGAGGATTTTCATATTTTATAAGGTGGATGTGAATATTAGTGAACACTTCTTGTTTGAAAGAAGAATTTCCACAAGTTTTTATAATTTAGGAAAAATGTTAAAATATTTATTTTTCAAAGGAATTGATTTTTTTTTTAATGAAAAAATACTTTTTTTTACTTTGAATTGAAAGTTTTTAACTATTAGCAGCATAGGTATTAGTTTTCTTTCGTCATGAAAACAAATTTGCAAACAAATAAAGTGAAAGTCAGAGGAATTCATTTTTTAAATATTTATGGCATGTATTGGCAACAGTCCGATGAAACACAAACAAAAGACTAATAAAAAGTAGACAATGATTGCATTTCTGCTTGCACTTGGATAATAATATTTAGCAAAAGCTTCACCATGTATATGACTTACATTTACAGCGGCATATGTCCATACGTCCATAAGCATAAGTGATGAAGTAATTTATTCACGTTTTTTAATTTTTATAACTCTTTTTTCGTTGCTGTTGTGTTTAGTAAGGCTGCATGATCAACAAACAAACAAATGTTGCTTTTTAAGTTGGATAATTTTACGGGGTCACCATTTCTAGTGTCCTTATCTATGAGTTATCTTATCTAACTATCTATCTTTAATAAGTATTCAACACAATATGTCAACCTAGTTGATTATAGTAGATAGCTTGCCTCGTTACTTTCAACGTTGCAACCTTACTTTTTTACTTTTGTAATTTCCCATATATCCTGCAGATGAGACTTTAATGTTATTTAAATGAATTTTATATTATACAGAAAGACAGAGAAAGAGAGAGAGGAAGAAAGAATGTATGTGTGTGTGTGTAGATGTACACAAACCACATGGAAGCACTTTTAAATCCTTTAGAAATATTTTTCAGGCAAATGTTGTTGTTTTTAATTGTGCTTAAAATGTATTCAGTTGGAAGAAAGTTTAGTTAGTACAGAAATTGACAAAACATTCTATTAACCCGTGTGAACTGACTTTTGTCAAATATGAGTAAAATAAAGGGGAAATGAAATGCATGTTTCTACGATTCTATTATTACGTCCGCATTGCCCTTTTTCTTATAAAAATCGTGATCAAAATGGAAAATTTTGATAAATTTGAAACTTAAGAAAATTTGTAAATTTGTAAAATGTTTTGGCAACTCCCTTACTTAATCTGGTATAAATCTGTATTACTTTTTGCATTCTACTCGTTAAGGCCTTTCATTTGAGGCCCATGTAGAATAGATTGTGGGAAGAAGAAATTTAAAATTTTTTGGGCGGACGCCATATTGGATTAGATGTAAGATTTACTTAGCTTATAACATTCTACTCATCCAGCCCTTTCATTTAATTATATATATATTATATAGATTGTAAGGGTATTGTTTAAACACGATTTTGTAATGATTGCCATTTTATCCTGAGAGTACTGCATTAAATTATCCTCCGTAACAAAGATGTGTGTAAAATTTTGAGCAATCAATGGCAGGATTTCATTCTGTCAAAAAAGACAGACTGACAGACATACTTTTTTTATACCCATCATTATAATTAAATTATTGTTTTTGTAAGCATTTAGAAAAGTTTCATGAATTTTAAACAATTTTTCTATATAAAATGTTTTACTTTCAATGAAACACATTTAACACTGCCGCAGTTGAATACTTTTTTTTACAAGACAGCCTGACAGACATGTATTTTTAAGAAACAGTTATATAAGAATATAATTAATAAGTTTAATAAAAAGTTTTCATGACAAGTGTATACTGGATGACAAAGAAAAATAATGGTACGGAAATTGTTCGCCCCAGTTTGGAATGTAGAGTCAGTTGTGTTGTACAGCTCTAACACTTTATGGTATGCCAACACCAAAGAAAGAAAGAAAGAAAGAAAGAAAAAGAAAGAGAGAGAGAGAGAAGGAAAGATTTGTCGTACAATTTAGTTTACAATTTACTGTCATTTTTTTTCATTTATGCGATAGTTGCAGCAGACAAAAAGTGGGTCAACGACAACGAGCGCAACAACAGCGACAACAATAATAACAACAACAACAGCCGGCACATTAAAACAACAACCGAAACAAGATTTAAGTTTTCTACATGAAGCCTCACCGATCTATGTGACCTCGTTCAATAGCAATCAATCAATAGCGTGCCAAAGTGGCAGCACACCAACAACAGCATCCACAGCTACCTCGGGCTTGATTACAGCCACAACAATAACACCAACACCGGCAGCTGTAGTTGTAGCGACAGCGGCAGGAACAGCAACAGCAGGTAAATCGTTAACAACCACTATAACAGCAACAACAATTGTTGGCAGCAGCAGTAACAATTCTATTGCAAATGATTCTAAAACGCCAGCCACCTCGTTATTGACAAATCATAGTATTTATCAACAACAACAACAACAACTGAAATTGGCCAGCAGTGTACAACATTTGGCATTAGCTGAAGAGGATTATGATGATGATGATGATGATGAAGATGCGGCTATTGGCGCTAATTATTGTAGTATAAATTTCATAAATTATAAAAACAAACATGCAGAAATACCAACACCCACCACAACTATCAGCGGCATCAACAATTGTTTAGCAACAATAACATCAACCAATAAAGATACACAAGCATTGGCAGCTGGTGTTTTAAATACGTTCAGTGCCACAGCAACAGTACATCATTATCAACAAGAGCAACAACAGCAGCAACAGCAGCAACAAAACTATCGTGATCATATACCGCCACCTTTACAAATATCGCCTTTCATTAATAAACCAAAATATGTGGATGCCCAAACTTTGACATCGCCACGTTTGACTAAGGACGTAAGCGGTTTAACAGTTAAAAGGCAACAACAACAACAACAACAACAACAATTGTACAATAATTATAAAAATAATAATAATATTAATAATAATTTAACGACAAAATTATCAACTGAAGTAGAAATAATAACAACAACAGCAACAACAGCAGCAACTAAGCTTAGTAACAATAATAATAGCACAAGTTTTAATAATCTAGCAACTAACAATTTTATATTGGGACTAGAGAAAGCGGTGGCGACAACAGCAACAACAACAACTATAACTTGTACTCTTAACAATTTCATTAAGACGACCATCAGCAACATTAACACAACAACATTGAATAGTTCAGGCTTGATTGTTAATTCAATAATACCTGAAACAACAACTGTACTAACAACAAAAAAACCAACTCATATTAGCAACAATTATGATTTGTATTTAACTAATAATATTCAAGCACCGAGACAAGAGGTAAGGATAGTAAATGATAAAACATTAATTAATAAAATATTAAGTATTAAATAAAAAACTCAATACAATAAATGATACTATCCGATCATTCAATACCCTACCCCACTTGGGTTCACAATATATAGATTTTAGTCGATTGTGGGCGTGGATTTTGATCAATTTTTCTTATTTTCAACAATAACCAAAAGTGTCTGTCCAAAATTCCAATTCAGTATCTCAAAATTTACGCCAGTGAGCGGACATACACGTTTAAATAGACCCAGTTTATATATATACGAGTATGTACTGTGTAGAGTATAAAAAAATAAAAAATTTCTTCATTCTATCCAATTTAGTTACTAAACCAACTAAATCAAGATTCTGCGCATCATTATTTGGTCGATGAATTGGAGGATGAGGATGATGTGGATGATGATAAACAATTGTCTAGTTTGTCATATAACAATTCACAGCAACAGCAGCAGCAACAACAATTTCTATACGATAATAAGCAATTGAATTATAGTCCAAATCATAGCATATCAAAAGGCCGCACCGAATTATTATTGGGTGATCCCAGCTTACGACAAGAGATCAGGTGAGTGAAAGAAAAAAAAAAAAATTTATGGGAAAATTATAAAATTTTTCGCTTTATATAAATGCTGTACATATAAAAAAGTTGTTGCAGAGTTTTAGGATAAATTTAAATGCGGAAATTTTTTATGTGGATACTACTCTGCTTAGCATTTAACACTGAATGGTGTCTAAAAACATTTAAAACATTTCATATAAATTGTAAAACTTTCGAAAAAAATTTAAGCAAAAATTCAAAAAATTAAAACTTTAAAAAATTCAAAATTTTAATCTGCAATCACGCAACTAAAACCACTTGACGAGTAGAATATAATGAAGAAACAAACAATTCTAAATTTATCAAAGTTTGAGGACAGTAAAGAAATCAAGCAAGACACTCAGTGCTCAAAACTAAATACAAAGTTAAGTTGCAATAAATCTATGCAGTGTTGCTGCTTCCATTTTGTTTTAGCACTTCTTCAAAAGGACACTAAAGCTAACCAAATTAAACCACAAAATACATGAATGCCATCAAGAGAGAAACAAATAGTAAAATTTCGTTACACTTCCCTTAAGCAAAAAAATAGAAAAAACAATAAACAATAAGTGAAGTTGGTGGTTAGTGTTGGTCGTTTATAATGCAATGTGTTCCACTTTTCAATCTCAAGTCTGAGTAAATAAGAGGGTTGTCAGAAAATCCTTGGTTGTCCTCTAAATTGTTGCTTATGTAGTTTGTGTGTGTGTGTGTGGGTGTAGTAAAAGAAGGCCACAATGATACTTCTTTCTATAGTTGATGTGAAATTAAATATTTATGTATAATATTATAAAGTGGAAAAGCGCCGTAAAATTATAATAAAAGAGAGGGGAGGCCCTTAAACTGCACTGAACTGCATGGAATTTTAAGCTATTCTAAAAGTTTTCTATTAAAATGCTATTTGATGATGCGTACTTATATTAGAGAGCATGAATCGAAGGCCAAAATAGGCGTGGCCATTTTACAAGCATATATATCCACGAAATTTATATAAACGTAAAATTCGTCCAATTAGACTACGCATTAAATGCGCATAAATGTGAAGGCTGTTTAAGCATTAGTTTCACTTTTAAAGTCTTGCTTATAATTCAATAATAAAATGATCCTCTTATGTACTTCTCTCCACTTTGCATATAATTTCCATTTGATTTAACATTTTGCTCTATATTCTATATTTTCTGTCATTAGTAATAAAAAATAAAACAAGAGGAGAAGAAAAGTTTAAAGAAAATGCAAAAATGTGTGACCATCTGGAAAATATTTCTCAGACTGAATTCATGTTTAATTCATTTCCTCATATTTTTTTTCTTATTACTCCAAGAATGTTCTACCGTTTCTTCTTTTTCTACTTTTTATGGATTAAAATTCATTTATTAAAGCATTGGATGCTCATTTTCCGTTTCGTCCTTTATTGCCTTTCGATAATATTAATTATCCGTGATACTTATTTTACAAAATATTTTCAGGTCCTTTTCCTTTAAACTGATCTTGTGTGACGTTATGTTGTGTGACTAATTACATGTTTAATTAAATAAAATTGTTGTTGTTGTTATTGTTGTTAATTTTATAAAAAAAATTTGTTATACATTTAGTTGGTTTTTCTGCTTCTCATAATTAGTCCAATTAGTGTGTCGCCCTAAAAACCAGAAACAACAACATTTTCTGCAGTAAATGAGATAAAAAAAAATAGAAAACCATTTAAATATGTCATTAGGTGGAATGTGTTTTTATTTTTTTTTTTTTTGAAACTTAGTCATAGTTGAAGTATTTTGTGTAAGCGTAGGTGTTGTTGTTGTGTTAATAACGTTTATATAAACATAAATCATGTACCTGTCAACTGCCTGCTTAGTTAGTTTGCTTGAGTGTCCTTTGGCAATTACAAGGTTTTAGACTCTTGACTAATTATGCAGAATAAAGTGCATTACATGTGTACCCGCTTGTCAAAGAATTTCCCAGTCGCACTTTCTCTCTCTCTCTCTCTCTTTTTTTTCATTTAAAAGTTATTAAAAATTAATTATCTTTGAACACTGTGTCAATAATAATAAATGATTTGGATTAATTTGTAATTATTATAAATTACTATATATAAGAAGGAGTCCTCAGAGACTCTACAAAATGTATATATTCTTGATTAGCATTAAAAATTGAATCGATCTAGATATATATGTCTGTATGTCCGTGTGTCTGTCTGTTGTTGGCATTCTCACGGTTGTAAATTTTGAGATATTGAGTTGAATTTTTTTACAGACATTTTTACTTTTTGTATGCAGATCCTTTAAATTAGAAAAAAATGGGGTAAAAGCCACGCCCACATCGAAAAAAAGTTATAAATATGCTACAAAAGCTGTAATATTAAGTTGAAATTTGACACACATTACCTACACATTATTATCCTTTCTATAAATGAGCGAAAAATAGGCGTGGTCGAATAACAGACATGCTTGCAATCGACAAAAATCTATATATCTGCCACAAAAAATTTACCTATGATCCAGAAATTTTGGTATTTATATTCACAGTTATTCTATCCATCGATGTGATAAAAAAATGGGCGTGCTCAGATAACAAAGACGGGCACAATATACAAAAAACTTCACGTAAAACTGGACTTGCAAGCTGTTACGTAATACATACACTGTTAGAGGACATAATATATATATTTGCTATATGCCTACCGTGTTGTAGATGTGTGTAGGGTATTTAAGAATTGACCTAAGCCAAATTTAAAATTCATTTTTATTTCCTTCTCATTCCATTGTCATAATATATATAAAAGCAGCGCTAGTACTAATGTTGCATATAAATCGGTATATATACATATATATATATATGTAATGTATGCTAGTGCAAGCAATTTTCAGTTGAATATTTTACGCATATTGTTTGTGTGTATAAAATATTTATTCATGAAAAAAAAAATTTTCAATAAATAACGATGACAATTTTTAAGTAAATAAAGTAAGAATATATTTATACACGTGTGTACAAGAAACGTTCATGGCAATATTTGTCGCTTCACTTTACAGAACATACAGCCAGAGAAACGCGTCTTGCCTTAATAATTATTAACATTATTTTTGTGCTATACTGTGTGTATGTGTGTGTATGTGTGTTAAGTGATGCGGTGTGGCGTGGTATAATGCGTGGCGTTACTTTAATGTTGGTGTTGGTATTTCTCTCCTCCTCTTTCTTTACACATTTTTATACAACTATTTATGTAGGCAAACAGTGTGAGTTTATTTTTTATTATTTTTATTATTTTATCTTTTGCTTGCCAACCGTTTAAGTTTTTATATTTAAGCTGAAACCCGAAACAGTTGAGGTAGGTTGATTGAATTCAATATTGTCGTATTTTTTTTATATGTATGTCTGTCAGCTTGTCTCTCCGTCTGTCTTGTTTGTCTGCTTGAAACCAACCGTCTACTGGCAACACATACAAAATAATATTTTTAATGTTTTTTTATTCTTCTGATGCTTTTAGCGGATTTTCTGCCAAACTTACGGAAACCACAACATAAACGTATAAAATATTATAATAGAAAAATAATTTTAATAAAAAAAAGAGTGCCTAACCAAAGAATATGATGCAAGAAATTTCAACAAAATTTTAAGCAGCTCTTTAACGGGGAATTTTATATATTTTCAAGGTTCTCAAACAAATTTAAAAAGAGTGTTATGAAACAAACATTGAGTACTTAACGGTGTACTTGTTTATTTTTTCTCTCCCCTTTATTTTACTTTTTATTATTAAAACGAATTGGGAACTTTGTCATAGGGAAAGATTTATTTTAAGCAAAGAGAGAAAATTTTGGCTTAGGCCCAACCTTTCATACCCTCTACAACTGTGCTCACGTGTTAACACCCGAACGGTAAAAATTTTATGATAAAATAAATCGCATAGTGTGTAAGAAGAGTAAAGTGAGCGAGGCAGCAATAAATGCATAAATTGTGTTATAAAATCAAATTTTATTAGAGAGACAAAGATTTATGTTGACATAAATTTTATGAGATGAAGATATTCTTATGACACAACAGTATATATATATACAGAAGCTGAGATAGATAACCATTTAGCTGGCCAGGTGTGTTGGTTACAGAGAGTGAAAGAAATGTAATAAAAAATATTATTAAATACTCTGTTTTATCTGTAAACTAATAAAAAAACCTTAATTGCCATAATTGCTGGGAAAGAATTGTGGGAAAAAATAAATCACAATCATTCTAGAGAATTTGTAATAACTTCGTTATTTCTGATATCCTTCTTATGAGAGCATAACTCTCTATGGAAATAGGTTCAATTCTTCGATATGCTTCCCTACACAACTAAATGCTTGATGCTACTTCTTTATACACGTTACATCAAATGTATAAAGCATTATGTATTATGTGCGTCTCTGGGGATTTGAATTTTCTTTCAGTTTTGTTTATAGATTTTGTAAAAAAAATATCTTTTAACATAATGTGTGTAATAGTATCATAGAAAAGAACATAATAGGAATATGTACTCACACCAACACCACCAACAACAATTTGTTTATGTGTTTTATTTACGATAAATGATAACTGTGAGTTATTTAAGATATATGAAGAGAAATAGAGGTAAAGATAAAAGGTAGAAGTAAACTGAAGAAACGAAATTTTGTGTTGGTTACATAGACGGGGAGTGAGAGATGGAGTCTCAGACATATGTTTGCCTGTTGGTTATGCCTTTTTTTTATTATTTCGTCCATATTTTATAAGTAAACCTTCTCTCTCCCACGCTTAGTAACTCTTCTCTTTACACAACAACCTTTTCATGTGCTATTCATGGGTATTTTGTTTTTGTTTTTATTTTCTTTTAACACATCACCTTATGTCACCTCAGCTCTTTTCTTTGCTTCGTTATTCTTATTTTCGTTTAATTCGTTGTTTTTTTTTTAAATCCTCTACATAAGATGGCGGGTATACTAAGTTTGCTAATCCATTTGCAATAGCCAGAAAGAGGCCCTATAAAGGATATATATTTTTAATCAGCATAATAATGTCCAGATTTTCTGTTCTCACGTTTGTGAATGTGATGGTGTCATGCTGGAATGTTGAAACGACATTTCAAGTGTCATTAGGCAGGTTGCTATATAAATTGAGCGAAATAGGTCAAGTACCACGCCCAGAAATCAAAAAAACCTTTACATCTGTATTAAAAATTGAGCTATAAACGTGAAATTTGCGATACGAATCAAAGGCACAGAACCATGTCGGTCCATCCGCCCGTTTATTGCCGGTCTATGTAAATTTGTGCTCAAGCTGCAGGTCGCATTTTTCATCTAATTCGATGAGAAGTGTAGGCCTAAAGAGAAACTCCTTTTGTTTGCTTCTCACTATTGAACTAATTGTAGCATAATTATGGTGCAGGGTATTAAATGTTTAGCTTTGACCGACTAAAAACATTTTCACTTGTTTTTACTTGCTTTGTAAAGTTCAAACAGTTTGTTTATTCCTCCTAAGTAATCTCTACATGGGTTCACTTTCTTTTTCCGCCTTACCTTCCAACATAAGTATAGATGGTGTGCTTACAAGCAAATTCTCGATTCTCTTCTAAAAGGTTATCACTAGTCAGTCAGTCAGACAGTTCATGTATATGTGTGTTGCTAATTTTCTACTTCAGAGTGTTCTCTGTGTCTCTTTTTTGAGTTTATTATGTGTTGCACATACTAAATTTATTATTTCGTTTGCAACTATTGCAATAAAACTGCAGAGGCTTCTCCAAATATATATTTTCTGGACATTGACATCAAATTTAGAACAATCTGTGAGCAATGTTAGTAAAACAAGCTACAAAACCCTTTGACAGTCAAGCCCATAATTGATGAAAATTTCTAATAACCACAAATACAAAGCTTCAAAGTTAAAATTTGTTAAAAATAGGTGGCAGGGCACTATAGATACACCCTTTTGTCAATAGATCTCGATGGTTGATGTGAAAAAATTCAATTTTAATAATCGTTAAAAGAAGGCCACACAGTTGCATTTAAAAATGAAGGGTACTGTAGATTTGTGACTTAAACACACTAAAAAATTGCTTCATTACTTTGTATTGTTGTTCATGTTGATTCTTCTTTCATGCTTTCTTACAGCAAGTATCTGCACTCACTCGTGTTTTATATAATACATACATATAAGAATTGTCGTGGGTGTGTGTATGTATCTAAAATAATACCTTGAAATTTTCGAAAAATAAGTGCCTTTGCCCGCTACTTGAACTTAATAATGTAAGGATTTTTTTATTTTATTTTATGCTCTATGTTCTCGTATCATTCAATTTTTTAGATGAATTTTATTTTTTATTTCCTGTAGAGTTGTTCTATATACGAGCATATATCCATTCTTTTTCAATAAGAAGAATAAATGTTAACGGACAATTTGTTTAGTATTGGAGGGCTATCACGCTTCTTCTGAGATCCTTCTAAATTCTACTTAAAGATTAATTTCGTATAACTCCTGAACCGTAAGACCCGTAGACCTTAAATTTTGGTTAAGTAATTCCTTTGTATTGAAGATGGATCCATGGACCTCCTTTTCACAATTTTTTATTTATAAAATATACGGTAACAGGTTTTTGAGAGATTTTCTTTCTTAACATAAATGAGAGTAAGATTTTGCCAGAATATTAATGAAAAATTTCATAAATTTAGATTATATACCACACTCATCTATATTTAACATATTATTAGTGGTTTAGGGGCTTAGTCAGTATCAGATGTATCCATATAGGTCTGAAACTTAGAATGAGTACTCCTTCTTTATGTCCAGGACAAACTTGGACACACACTGTGTATAGGTAAAATAGTTAAAAATATTGCCACGTCAAAAATGGCATGTTTAGTATTATACCCACCATCCAAATTTAGTATTTCTACTTTTTTTTTATATAATTATTTCTTTATTATATTTTTAACTAATACTTTATTAATAGAAAAAATTCGAAGCTTATATGTTTAGATATATACACATTTAATATCAATCGGCGCAGTCTTAGTCTTCTAAACGTATCTATCACGTTTAAAACGTATTTCCCTGGAAAGTCCCATATGTTGAAGCCGCACTTATATAAATACTTATATGCACTTGGCTATATAAATACATAGCCTTATATACATATTCAAGAAAGAGAGAGAGAGAGATAAAGAGAGCGTAACATAAACAAGTGTATAATTTACAGTATTTGTTTGAGTTAGTTTAGTTACCTGTTCACTTATACATGAACGATGAGTTTTGCATTGGCTTGTTTTTTTAAGCTGAGGCCCGTCTACACCTCGAGCCATAAGTAAATAACAGAAAAAACATTGAAAAAATCCAACATCGGCTTACGAAGCTGAGCCTGACTAGACGCAACGTCAGTACCAAAATGAACGTGCTACATAAATGTAAGACTTAAGTGTAAGTTAGTCAAAAACAAGTTAAAGTGAAAAATAATTTTAAAAAAAATAACGACAAAAATTGTAGAAATATACAAAAAAAAAAACATAAAAACGAAACTACAACAGAAATACCGGTTAATGAATTGTTTAAACAATTAAATAATGGAAATATTTTTCAGCAAATTTTTGACATTTTGCAAGTTACACCCAACCGAGTCATTAAAGATTACTACAATTGGCGCTTGTTTTAAACCCCAAATACATGCAGTTTTAAAGGCTTTAAATGCTTTAATTGATAATTTAATGAAATGAAAGTGTAGTGTGTGTGTGTGTGTGTGTGTGTGTGTGTGTGTGTTCATAAAAACAAGTTAAAGGAGAAATTTTATATATATATATAAAAAAGAAATAATAAAACTGAAATACCAAAGAAAAATCAAGTGGAGATTTTTTTCTCTCTTTAAAAAATTTTTCAAATCGTTTTCAATTTGTTGCCATTAACGGCTATTTTTTTGCTAGCTGTTGTCTGTTGTTGCCACTCGCTTGAATTGCATGTCTCACGTATGGTAATTATGCTGCCTGTTGCATATATTTGTAAAAGCAGAAAAAAATTAATAAAAAAAAATTCAATCTGAACGGTGTGTTACCATTAAGCTAAGCATGCGTAACATACTGTTACATGCTGAGTAAAACAATTTCTACAAAACCGTTAATCAAGTAGAAAGATTGAAGTTAAAGAAAACATAAAAAAAAAACTGAAAACAAGTGCTTTTCTATTGAAAATGTTTTTAAACAAGCGAAAAAAATAAAAAAAAAAAAATTTCCAAAAATTTCCAACATTCTATACAACTCTCCGTTCTAAGCTGTTGTTGAAGTTTTCATTTGAAATTGTACAAATTCATATCATTCCTTCAGTTTCACAGACCTAGAACAAGAAAATGCGTCTTTTAAAGCATTGGTAAGTTGTTGAGTTGTTTGAAAATCCACTTTTTGTAAACTTTTCCAATGACTTGTTATTAAGTAAGAACAAGAAAAATATGTTTTTTTGTTGTTAATTTAAAAAAAACAAAACAATAAAATATTTCCAAAAAAACCTGTTTTCCTTTTTTGCTTTAAATATGTTTTATTGTATGTTTGTTGTTAAGGTGGGAAAGAACATTAATGTGCAGTTCTATGATGATTTTTTTAAGACTTAAGAACAGACTGACCTTTTCTAGTTCTTCACATAAGAGTGGCAAACTTAGTATAACCTCATAGTTTGCTATAATCCATTAACCAGGAGGAAGCTTCCACAAAGTATGGCAGTTTTTATGATTTATTTTGAAAATCTGATACGATTTAAGGAACTTCTCGTTGACATATTCTTGGTCAAGGCATTCTTAGTGTTTACGAATAGTTTTCTATTTGAAAAAAGTCTAAATTCAAAACTCTCAACTGATAAAAATCAAGCATTTTTGTTATATATGTTTACTCTGAATTCAGAATAGGTCGATTCGGATAACAGACAAGCCCACAATTTCCAAAAAGCAATATATGAGCTTTAAAGTAATACTTCAGAGGTTCTTAAAAGAAGGCTTATCTGAATATACTCGTATATCTAAGTACTACTATAACTTTTTACTTTTTATTTTATAAACTAATTGCCGAAGACCTAATATTCGCGAAAGGTTGTGGGTTCGATTCCGCAAAGCTACTGCAGACGCAAATTTTTTAAGCAGAGAAATCATGCGCCTACAGTTTTAAGCGACAATTCTTACAATATCTCTATTTTGTCAGAATTCATATTAATCTGAGACGTGTAGTAGGACAGACAGACATTGTTTCAGTTTCTGCTAATGATTTAATACATTTTTACTACCTTGTATCAACATTTCCATTAAAGTGAAAATAATTGATTACTTTTTAAAGACAATACGGTCACAGACGCAATGTATTATTTTCTATTTCACTTTCTAAAAATGTGTGTTATTGGTATAGATATCTATTTGTTAATTTTTCATTACCAATATATTAAGTATTTGTACGAAAAGAAAAGTTGCAACGAAGATGATTAGTATACTCATGGACAGAAGAGATAAGGTGTGGTGGTATATAAAGATGAAGGCATTTGCTACGTTGTGTGATGCATTCCAAGCTGATGCGTTTTTGTTGTTGTTGTTGTTGTTGAAACATGCATATAGGACAGAAATGAAATAAATAAATAAATAAAATGATGCTGAAGAAGAAGAAAAGAAACCTTTAACCACACAGTCTACGGGTGTAATAAATTACAAATAACAACAACAATGAGTTAAAACCAAATCTGAAACACCCTTTACAATATATACA
The DNA here is from genome assembly GCA_963978525.1 of Ornithomya fringillina. Classification (NCBI taxonomy): domain Eukaryota; kingdom Metazoa; phylum Arthropoda; class Insecta; order Diptera; family Hippoboscidae; genus Ornithomya; species Ornithomya fringillina. The sequence continues at coordinate 23,813,091 of OZ021693.1, forward strand.
AATTATAGGTGCAGCAGGTATCTAATTATGTTCACGGATAGTATAAGTTTTCCAATCAAATCCCATCATTTACAAAATAAGGCTTTTTATGGGCGTGTCCTTGTAAAAATCCGTCAATTTTTGAAACATAGTTAAAAAAATTATAAATTTTGACTTTTTAGCTCATTATTTGTAACAGTTGGATAGATTGTGGGTGTGAACCTTAACCGATTTCGGCCACTTAGGAACTTAAGTAAGGAAAGGAAAACTGTTTGAGAAACGAACACAGGGGTGAACATGCTTTGATTAAAGCATGCTTTGATGTTGATTAAGAATATAAATAATTTGTGGACTTTGAATGTTGCAAGCGGTATAACAAACTCAGCATACATTCTATTTTAAACGGAGTATATATAAAAATATTAATAATCCTTGTTTACATTTACACAAAACTCCATTTTGGCCTCTGCTCAGCTCGTTTTGTTGTTTACACCCAAGATTACAAGAACGCATTTCTTTGACTCATCGTTGTTGTTTAAAAAAAAAGAAACAATAAAAGTCCATTTGTGTTGTGTGGTGTCTGCTTTAATGGTAGTACCCAGTTTTTAAGCTAAGTAAATCTTGCTGCTTGTAATGTATGCGCGTTGCAGTTGCTTTTTATTACATTTACATTCATGTCGAAGTAGATGCATTTGTCTCAAGCTTTTGCCATCAAGTGATTATCATTATATAGCATGAATTTATTTTCATTTCATTTTGTTATGTTCACCTTTCCTCCCCCCCCTCTCACTTCACTCATGCATTCATTATGGCCCCATTTAAAGGATTTCAAGAACATCAGAAACAGCACATCATACATGTAAATGAAAGTAAATGAAATTTATTAAAAAGTTTGTTTAACATGATAATAACAACAACAATAACAAGAAAAATATATTAAATATTAAGAAAGGAAGCGAACATTGAAAAATGCTAACAAACATCTTAAAAGTTTCATTGAACTTATCTCATTATAAACGAATTTAATATATATATATATATATATATATATATATATGTATATATAATATATAAGAATACATTTATCTCGTAAATAATCCAAAATCACTCTTCCAATAACATCAAAGCTTGATCAAGTACGAAAAGTAAATTTGGCTTTGAGGCTAAATCTTAAATACCCTTCAGATCTGCAACAGTGGGCGTGGCAGATATATACATATATTGCGCCTTCTAATAGTAAATGCATGAGAATATATGATTATGAAATGGGCTAAATCGATGCTTTTGAAAAACGGCCTTAAATCATTTAGGGGGTAAAAAAAACCATTTAGTAAAACTTTCATGTTGACTTTGATGTATTGTTTTAAATTTTATGCTTATTATTCATGTATGTTGTTTGTATATATTTATATATATATAATATATAAATTTATATATACCCATACACACACATAGACGTATGCTTTTTTATAAAGCGGTTTATACGAGCAAATCAAATATTCATGACACGTTAAGTTATGTAAATTGTTATTTCATAAGTGTTTGCATGTATGTTTACGTTGCATACACTCCCTAACATTATGCCTATATATGTACAGTACTGTACATTAAACAACAACAACAACAAAAACTAACCTATCCCTGTATTCTAAGTGCAATGAAGTTTATTTATGTTTTGTATCATGATTATTATCCACCTACTGTTACAAAACTGCTACAATACAGCAATCAAGCTGTACTTTATAAAATTGTACGTCTTCCTGAACCTTTTTCCTACAGCATTCAATATCTTTTTATAAAGAATTTATACAGATTTACTACAAATTTGTCATTTGTTGGGCATAACTCTCGGGTGTGTCAAATATCTTTTAAAAATGGGCCACTTTGCCACATTGCATCTATGGTGTTGAAATAGATGAATCATTTATATAAATCAATTAAGCATTAAATTGCACAAGTAGATTTGGCTCAACTGGTAAACACCTGCTGGTGCGAACTCTATGATATCGAGTTCGAAACCGGTCCAGGTTCAATCCCCCTCCAGCCGCCAAATGTCAATTTTTCACAATTTTCTAATTCATTACAATCTTAAAATCTAGGGTTGTTTAGGGTTCTTTCCTAATAGGAGCTGTATTTTAAAATAGGTCCTTATATGAAAAGTATTTGCAAAGTTTACTTCTTCACAATTATTTAAATTAGGAAGAAATGTATTCGTTGAAATAACTGAATCGATATGTAAGGAAAATGGAACTAAGCTACTTTTAAAAAATGTTACTCCTCAAATCGAAATCGGGAAATTTTTTTAATAAAAATTAGTGTTAATGAACATGGAAAGTGAAGTTTGGACCATTTTTTGAAGCTTGAAATTCTCAATATTTGCTTTAAACCATTGATTTAATTATTTGTTTAGCATAAATTTTGAACATAACCATAACGGCCCATTTTTAGATCATTTTGTCTTATAAAGATTTGTCAAAAAGTGCCTTTTATCATGATAAAGTATAGGGTATAATGGCACAGATTAATTTCTGTACAATTGAACCTAAGCAAACATTTTCACTTCTTTAAATGATGACGTTTTCAGGCTGGCAGTGTTAATTTTTTTTGATAAATATTAAATAAGATGATAAATGGTTACTCATAGCTTCCCTCCCCTTTATGGCTTCATTCACTAAACAATGAAAAATCAATTATCTTTGCTTTGAAGCATTATATTCATCACATCTTTGGGGAGTATCCGAAATTATATGTAAGCTGAGTAGACATAAAGTTTAAGCAAGACTTTTTGTGTTATTTGTATGTGTGCCTGTCTTTCTTTCTTTTCTTTTATTGCTTGTTTTAACCAAAAATCATAATTTATGCTTATCTAACAATAGTTTCAATATTGTCAAGAGACGGGCGAGAGTCTCAATGGAGTCTAAAGCTTAGCTTGACTGATTGTTTGCTTTTCAAGTACTTTTCGTTGTTTTTCTTTCATTTTTTCAATATATAATTGGCCATTGAACTTGAAAGAAAATATTTCAATTCAACTGGGATTAAGTTGTTATATTGGGTATAAAAAAAAAAACCAAATCATAAAAACGTTTCATTAAAACATTGCAAGTGCAAGTGGGAAGATATAAGAAAGATATAAAAAAAGTTTTGGTAATGAGTTGATGACTGTGTGGGTGGAAATGAAAATGATGGGATAGGATGTCATATTATTAATTTTAATTAAAACAGTAAAAGTTGTAAAAAGTTTATTAACAACATTGTAGAGAAATTTTATACACTAATTACAATAATGACATATGCACGAAAGAAACTTTTTTTTACTAATTAAAATAATTACATATTGGAAACATAGATAAATGAAGTTTTTTTTTTTTTTTGTATTTGCTGGGCAATGTATTGCCCCAAACAAGTGTCATTCTGTCTGTAACATAAAGTAGGAAGGCGTCAAACACCCTAACGGGCATTAAAATTCATTTGTAAACTTGAAATATGCTACACACAATAAACCTGAATATCGATGTGCCAAAAATGGGCGGATTTGTATAAAAAATATGCTTACAATTTAAGAAAAAACCCTATTTGGCGTAGAGTGGAAATGTAATACATTGGGCGAGTACTCAAGTACTTGCCACGCCCACTGAAAGATTTGCTTTATGCCAAGTTTAGCGCTTTTACTTGTTATACCCTCCAAATAAGGTGCAGGGTATACTAAGTTTGTCATCCCGTTTATAACACCCAAAAAAAGACCCTACAAAGTCATCATCAAAAACAAAGTCATTCTAAACGTGTATGTCCGTGATAAACCTGCCACGCCCACCGTTTGTTTGTATATATAAAAAGTATTTAAAATTTGGCTTAAGCTAAATTTAGTTTTCTTACTTGTTTCTAAGTGAACTTTGTTGTTAAATAATTTGTCACAAACAATAATATTTTTGCATATAAATTGAAATAAATTTTCCTTTAGAACATTTTACATTGTTTGCCCACCAAAAAAAAAAAAAACAAAAACATTGTAATTGTGTTTGTGAGTGTATCCCATAATTATATAAAACCTGAGAATTTTTAAAATATTTGTTTTTTCCAGAAATTTTTTCGTTTCCACACCTTTATTTTGTCTTCAAACAAACAAAACTAACTAAACAGCGAGTTTGTGAAAAATCGCACAGTCATATAATATGTCTGTCTGTCGGTGGATACGAATATATGTTTATACATAGGTAATATATATAAATAAATACATATTTGTTGTTGTCACGTTATGCCTGAATACATTTCAATAAAGACACAAAAGAACTGGACACCACCGACAGTGTAACTAAATACACTTTTTTTATATACATTTCAATTCCAGTCTCCCAGTCTCAGCTGTATATATGTATAAGGAAGGTATTTGTGTTTGGTTTTTTGTGTTGTTTCATTGGAAAATATTGCAATATGCTCAAGTGTAGCAATTTTCTTTCTGCAGAAATGTGTAATAAATTTTTACGGAAATATCAAGAAATCAAGAAATTCAATATTTTATAATTTATATAAATTAATGAGTTTTTTTTTTCATTTAAAAACCTTTGCAAAGTTTTGGGTTGGTACCAATATTGGCTTCTATAAGCTTTATTATTGTTAAAACATAAATTTTTTGTTAAAAGTTGTTCATTGAAAAGGTATTGAGTTAGATTAATGTTAAGGGTTTCAAGTTTATCAGAAAGTTGAGAAGAAAACTTAATTTTTTTTACTTTTCTTTGTTCCATCCAATAGGCAGATAGTGGTTTCCTATTAAAAGGCATTTTTTAGCTAATTTTTTAAGCATTTTCAAGTTTAATTGCCTTAAGTCAGATTCGTTCTACAATTCTGCTCTTTATGTATACACCGAATTCTCTTTTTACATGAATTTTTTTTACACGAATTTGATTTAACACGAGTTAAAACGAAAAGAAAATTCTCTTTTTATACGAATTGTTTTGTTTTAGCACGATTTTCAACTTTTTTTTTAGGTCTAGAATCAATCTATTCCTTCATTTAGCCAAAATCCTTTTTTACATGATTTTTTTTTGAGAATTTTATATTATATAAATATTATTACAATCTGAGTTAACTTTGCCATGTTTATGACTTTGACTTTGCCTTAGCATTATTACAAAGTTCTAACTAAAGGAGGGGTCCGTCCCTCTTTTAATGATACATCTTTACAACCCTTAGCTAGGATTTTGCAAGGCATTCTTAGTTCACATACTTAGTCCATTTCAAATATAATAAATCGTTTAATAGTAAAGCTTACAATTGATAAAATTTTTCCATTTTATATATAAAGTATAAATAAATTTTTGGACAATTCTTTTAAACGTAAAATTCAGTACTTTTGAAATTGTTTTGTAAAATTTTAAAGATGGCGGAATTATTTCATTTGCAAGGCTTCTAAGCGTGAGGAGAATCCAAAGTTTGGCTTTCAAGCTAAGTGTAGCTTTTTAAGTTGTTGTATAAATAAAAATTCTACACACATATGGCAACAGCAGGTGTTTGATGTGATACAGTTTAAAAACAGAGCACAAGTGACGAGGTAACCCTATACTTTAAATCACACATTCAATTGAAAATTAACAATATTTTTAACAATTATTTTTATCATCAATTGCATACATTTATAAATATACGATATATGGAACAGCAACTGAAGAATACAAAATTGATTTAATTTTTAAACCTGTTTCCATTTTCCACACCTGATGTTAAAATTATCAACGGAAGTTGAATATCTGAACTTAACATCAGTCTACGTCTACCTCTACCTCACCCTAACTTTCATTATATACTTTATATATATATTCGGTTGCTTTTAACCCCATTTTATTAAATTTTACTGCAACACAAATTTATGCTTCAGTTAAAGTGGAAATTACACTCCCTTAACTTATGATTTGACTTTGGCTTGTACAATTTAAACACAATAATGAAGAACGTGATGATGATGATGATGATGATAGCGGCGGTTATAATGTTGGCAACAGGTTGTACAATAAATAGTTCATGAGTTGCAATAGCGTTCCTTTGTTATGAATGAATGACGCGTTGGCACAGGTCACCAATTCACACAAATTCTCAAACAATATTCTCAGTTTATTTTCCTTTATATACTTTTCAGCTATTCAGGTAAAGAGGGAATAAAAAATAGGCACTTGTTTTTTCTGTTGTTGTTGCTATATTTACATTGCAGATGATTTCCATTTAAATAACTCTTGTGCAATGTGATGGGATTACTATTTAGTGGAATGGTGGGAGAGCACTTGTAAGTTTAATAACAAACTTTAATAAATCGTTCTCATACCAAGTAATTATATCCTCCATTACTTGTGCATGCATTTAGTTTGTAAGGGTGTTATTATTTTATAATTATACCGATGTATGTCCGTACGTCTGTCCTTTATCTGGCTATGTAGTTTTGAGCGTTAATTACAGAGATTGGTTTTTGAGGCATTTTGATCTAAAGAGGAACCTTATTGAAAATGAACCGAATTGAACCTTTTTATTGTACAACTATTTATTCAATCTTTTTAGAATTGCTGCCTAAATAATCTTCTTTTATAAAGAAAGACGTTATATAGGGAAAGTTTGCAACTCTTAATTAAGTTCATTAATTGACTTATTCATTAACTTTTCATATGCGTATAACCAAGTTTCATAAAATATCTAACTTTTACATCACCTGAGACTTGTTTTCTATGAGCTATTTCACTCTATCGAAACTATCGTTCTCTAGTGTATAACACCAAGCAAATGTTTCAAATAACGGCTTCATATTCTTCAACATAATCAGCAGTGGTTTTCCTAAGGATTACTTTTTCTTCCACCTGATGAATCGTAAACTATTTTAGTGTGAAGTTATCATAAAAAAATGAATCGATTTAGGTTGCTTTTCTTTCTACTTTTAGAAAGTTGGAAAAACGTTTGCTAAAATTTTGTGTATTCGTTAATATTTTGTGAATAATTTCATTTAAAAAACTATAATCAATAACAAATCAATGTGTCGTGCTATTATGGAATTGCTTTACTATCATTAGTTTTCACTCTTCTTTTCATTTATGATGCTGCCCAAGTCATCTATTCTACTATGTCTGCCTGAATGATTGTTTATTACTAAAAAATCAATCTAAATAATATGAATTTTATAATCAAATTTTTCTTTTCTTAACGTTATCCTGTTAAAAGAAGAGATTACACACAATGTGTAACTTGTTAGTGGTTGAAACCGTGCTTTAACAATCCATCCATCCATCCATCCATCCTTCTTGTACTATACGTAACGTGGGTTGTTTGTATTGTATTTTTATGAGTTATGAAATTCTTTTTAATCTTGTCCCAGTGCAACATATTTTTGTTGAGTCATAACATAAAATTATCGTGTGGCGCGGGTATTAACCGCATTGAACAGCGTAGCCCAACCATACTAGCGAAATTGCTACCATAGTGGTGTATAGTCAAAGTTAATAATATTGTATGTGTTTGTGTTTGTGTGTTTGTATGCTTTTCATATAAAAATTTCTTAGCAATTTCTTCTCTACTTTTATTCCCTCTTGCAAACAATTTATAACAAATTCCTTTAAAGTTGTTTTTTTTTTTAATATTTAAAAAACTCTCTTGCTAGATGTAGATAATAACAACAACAATGTTTTTTTTTTTTATTTATTTGCAACCAACATTTAAATAACATTGTCTCTTATATTAGAAAACTTTACAGCTGCTTAACACTGCTGACACGTTAAACAATATAAAAATTGTTAAAGACATACACACACAAACATAAACATATATGGTAAACCCAAATGCATTTGAAATTTATTTCACTCGCATACAGATTTATGGTACGTTTTGTGCATCAATGACAAGTTTTCTATAAGAACTTCCATTATGAGGATGGATGGACGTACATACAATATTTACTTTTGCTATATATTATACAAAAAAATTGTTTTTATTATAATAAGGAATAATTTTCTGAATCAGTTTATGTCAAAACATTCCTAGGAACGTCTGTCTTCTTAAGTTCGTCTTTGTCTTTGGAAAAGAATTAAAAAATCTAAATTTTTTTTACTTTTCTATCTATGAACTTGAAATTGAAAGTACTTGAAAGTATTTCGTCCATCAATAACACGAAGTATTGTATATGTACACCAGGGAATTACTTGGACGGACATTGTTTTTCATTACAACAAACAATAACAAAGTATCACCGCGTTTCACCTTATGAGGACAATTGTGTGTCTATTCTAATATTTTCTACATTCTCAGATGTATCGTACACTTGGTTAGTTTTATATTTACTAGCAATTTGTTATCATTAAATACGTTCATGTGTGTATTGCTTGGTTACCTTCTGTTATAGTTTACCTGACATTTTTTTTTTGCGATCTATTCACCTAAAGTCAAGTTTCATGAAAAGTTTTTCCAGCTCGGGTTTGATTGTTGTGCAGAATGTAAGCCCTTGCCACACACATAATTCACCTCGTCTCCATTTCTCATGACAATTTACTTTTCCTCTTGCTGTTGCTATTGTTACCATTCATATTCTGCTGCAGAACAACTTACAACTGAATTGTAACCAGAGGGACTTTCCATGGACATCCTGAATCATTTATATGCGTGTTTGTATATATTGTGTGCAGACGTATATAAGGTTTCTTTATATGGGAGTGCATTGGTAAAGTCTCGTTAGATCTTGGTTGTTTCGGAGCAAAAGTACAAGCGGGTGTAACAGCAAGACTTGATCATTTTACATCAACTGACATTTGACAGGTGCAACCAGAAGTTTTCCACTGCTACAAAGAAGCCCTTAGGATAAGAGCCTTTAAGAAAACACCCACATACCAGCGCATGAAATTTTATTAGTAGAGGGTATACGTTCGAGTCTTATCTACTTGAGAACTTATTCCTTGTATAAATTCGGGATTAAGGATGTAGTTAATAAGGAAAGTATTTTCATCTAACTTCAGAGTAGATTTCTAGCCAAATAATTTTAGAATAATTTGAGTAAATGTTGTTGTATGTGCCTGATTCCGAAGTAAAATCGGTTTAAATTCGTTGCGATCTTAAGGTTAATTAAGTGTAACTGAGCCAATTACATCCAATCTATTCAGTAGCCCTTTTTTTATTGATTTAACCATGCCTGTCTGTCTATCCGTCCCTTCAAGCAAATTTGTGCTCAAGCTACAGATCGCTTCTTTGGAGATATTTTGATGAAATTTGGTACAAAGACATGTTTTAGTGTAGAAAGAAAACCTGTTGAAAATGAGCCGAATAGAAGGACTTTTAGAACCCCTTTCTCCATATAATGATATTTAACGAAGTGATTTGAAATGAAGCTCTTATGCATTTATTGCTACAACTAAATTAATTGTAGCATAATTTAAGGGGCTACATATACAACTAAACTATTTTAAAGTATAATATGTGGAACCAAGTAGTGTAGAGAATTAAGTGGTCGGGTTGAACCGACTTTTTCTTTAATTTTTGAGAAGATTTAAAATAAATGCCATCAGATGGCCACTTTAACTAGACTGCAAAGTAATTTTGAAGTTAATTTAAAATTAATTAAGAGTCACAAATTGCCGGTCATGACATTGTTTTAATTTTTGTTGTTATTCCTTTAATTATAGGCCACGGCGTCGTTCCGGTTCCAGCATTGTGGTCATTGATGGTGATGATTTAAAACCGTGTTTACCCGATGATTATATCAGTGGCCAACATTATCGAACGCATACCGATGACAGCAAAGATATTGATCAAGAAATGTTGACTATGTTGTCATTAAATCAAGATAAAGGTACAAAATAGTATAAATTTTAATCGCATTACAAATTAACAAAAAAGAAATTCCTTCTTTTTTTAAAGCAGGACCTCATCGTGAGATGGCAGTTGATTGTCCTGACAATTTTATAGCACGCAATAAGACACCGCCACGTTATCCGCCACCCCGTCCACCACAGGTAATTGCTGAATACAATCGCAATAAGAACACTAGAACATGCACCACCACACAACATCAACCACAATCACCACCACAACAACAACAACAACAACAACAACACAAAAACACTACAAATTTACAAATTGAAAGCATTCACACTACATCATCCACTAAGTGTGCGTTAAAGGTGTTGGGTACACTCCAACCACCATTATCCCCGCCAACGACATTACCATCAACACTCACATTACCCGCTTACACTTTAAATACGAATTCTTATTATGAGTTATTAAATCCTTTATCCCATCAATATCACCATTGTCATTATCAACCCAACACATGTTCCTCCCCGTATAAGCAATTGATTCGTAGCAATCAATCTCAGCATTTTAGTAGTAGACGACACACTTTGCCTAAATCTAAAAAATTAAACCAATATTGTTACTTTACAAATTCATTACAACAAACAACACGGCGACAACAACAATTGCAACAACATTACCAACAACCACGTCGTCAATGCAATTCATTGTCATTATTAAATGATTATGCGAACGGTGACCAACACCACCATCATCATCATCATCATCATCAATATGATTGTTGGCGCTTACAAAATCTCTACAATAAACAACAACAAATGAAATTGGCTCTAATCGAAAATTATGAAAACTGTTATTCCCCAATCACAAATGCCAACTATATCGATAATGATGGTGGCGATGCATGCACTAATGGTTGTCATTTGAAATATCAGACGCAAACAAAGAATACAACAACATCAACATCAACAAAAACAATAACAAAAACAGCCGCATCGGTGCCAACGAAATTTAAACGGCCACAGAAATTAAATTCTCTTAATTTGAGTGAAGAGAGAGAATTGAATTCTATGCTAGACGATCCAAAACTATACTACAAGGACTCATCGTCACAGAGGTCTTCCTTTGAAAGTGAAGTTTTTAGTAAAACATCATCAAACTCGTACAATTCATTTAATGTAATGACTCCGGCTCAACACAATAGTAATCTAATGAATGGGGGCACTAAGCATCTTCATCATTATCATGCATCTTCCTCAACTACACCATCATCAAGTAATAATTCATCACCAAATACATCGTCCACAATATCAGCGGGAGCAGTAGTAGTACAAGGAGGAGGGGGGAGGAGGAAAAGCTACCACCTTGAATAACAAATTACATTTAACTACAGCTTTACCGCATGGTAGTGCTTACGGTGGCATTATGGCTGTTGATTCTATGCCCAGCTTAAACAGTACCACGTCTACACCGCCGCCCGAATATGAGCTACGCGAGTTTAGATCTAAATCTAGTACACTTTTAGTGCCACATCTTATAACCAATAACAATAAACATCGTGAGGTGCCGGTAGATGTACCAGAAAGTTTTATGGAAATAATAAAAACGGCTCCACGCTACCCGCCACCAACACACTTGGCTTCGCTTACCTCTCAACAATCATCCTGTTCATCTAATTCAACAACAAATACAACACTAACACGCATTAATTCCGATACCCCAACGCAACAAGATCATCATTGCCATCATCATCATCATCCGCAACATCATGAACAAGAACAACCAGCATTTTCAAGAAACTTCATTAATATCAACCACATCATTAAATGGTTCATTTGAGTGATTGGCAGCATCAGGATCTTTTCAATAGTCAGCAGCAGCAGCAGCAGCAACAACAATTACTATTACAAAATGGCAAGCCACAGTCTCAACAACAGACCCAAGTGACCGTTTTGAACGGTCTAAATGGTCAGATTTTGGTGACCAATTTAAAACCTACAACTGAGGTTTGTCCCCTTATTTGGCACAAGAAAAAGAAGCAATTTCTTGAGCTTTTATACCCTGTTCCGCTCTTTCTCTCTCTAACTTGTTCTTGTAAAAAGTAGTTTTGTAGAAATAGATGCTATTTTCTCTAACTTTTATGCCTTCCTTCCTTATCTAAAAAACTTCTAGGAATTAGTGATTGAAAGATTATCAATTTTGCTATTTAGTTAATTATTTTTTTTAAAGATAAAAATGTGAAATATTCTTGAGTGTAAAAGATTTTTGTGAACTTAAGGAAACTACCCACAATTTACAGTTTTTGATTATATACTAAGTTTGCCACATCATCAGAAACCCCTACAAAGTATATACATTCTTGTCCATCATGTAAAACTAAGTCGATCTAGATATATACGTCTTACGAGGTCCATATGGACCTGGTAGGATGACAAACACGCTTACAATAGACAAAATCTATATAACTGCCATTAACCTATGAACTTGAATTTTGATACGTACATCTACAGTTATCTCCTTCATTAATATGCCAAAAATGGGCATGGTTGGTTAATAAACTAGCCCACAATTTATAAAAAACTTAACTTGTCAGTTGGTACTCAATACAATACACTATTAGAGGGCGTAATCACGCCCACCATTGCAGATATGGAGAATATTTAAGATTTGGTTTAAGTCAAATTTAGTTTTCTTTCCTTCATAATCTTTCAAATTGTTATAATGTTCGAAAAGTTAAGATTTATGCTCAACTTTTACGATTCCGCCTTTTTTTTAACAATCAATAACTCAGAGATAATATATGTGTTAACGGGGGGTTAAATTCCATAAAGCTAGAAAACAATTTTTGTAAATTTCATAAATTTTGTGTGAGACAATTTATGATTATAAATATATAAATATTTTCCATATATCCTAAATGTGTATGTAAAAATTTTTCTACAAAAGTTTTCAAAAAAGTTTCTTGTGTCTGTTAACTTAAATGGCGTCTTCGGCAATAAGACTAAAATAAGTTTTCCTAACAAATAAGAGCAAAAAAACGAAGAAAGGCCATTTGGTAATCTTAGAGAAAAACCAGACAAAACAAATTATAAAAGCAATACCAAAGAAAATGTGATTTTGATACACTCTAACAAGAAGTTGTCCCAATCTTTTTTTATTCATATATATCATATATTTTCCATTAATTTTCATTTTTATTACTAACACTTAAAAATAACATTAAACACTATTTTACCTAAAAAAAAAAAATTATAAATTATAAATGACATGAGTTTCATAGTAATTAAATCATTATTATAATTTCCATTTAGTTAAATGGTTCTGTTAAACCAATTCCGCCACCACGTGACGTTGCTACATTGCCGCGAGGGGGTGATATTGTGGATAGTGGTAGTGGGGGAGGTCGTTTCGTAAGAAACCGTTTAACATCCGGTCCACCATCACCTCCACCACCTCAATTGCCCGATCGTAAAATAATATTGAATAATAATAATAATAATAATACCACGATAGTGGCACCAATCGTTGGACAACAGCAACAGCAAATAGCACAGATTGTAGAACCCACCTTAGAGCAATTGGATAGTATCAAGAAGTATCAGGTGAGAAGAAGTTTTATTTAAATTATTAAATTTTATGTATAATGTTTATAAATTTCAAGTGTTTAAGATAAAAATTACAATTAGTCATTATTAAAAGGGTCTCTAAAGTAGGCTCCGTCTTCTTCTTCTTCTAGTAAGTGAAGGGGTATTAAAATCTTTTCATTTCATTTCATTGGTTAAGATGGTTTACACTGAGTTGAAGTATTTTTAGGCATTAAGTGCGTGTACTTGGACAGATAAAAAGACTAAAGCTACATAGACTACGTTTTGGAATGTAAGACGTCTCCTTATCGATAATAAAAACGTTTCCACAAAATCAATATACCCCCATATCATTATTATAGGAGTTTTAAAAATAATTTTGGTTGCATTATGGGCGTGTTTTTTGGACGATTTTACCTAATCTTACTACCTTACTACCAACTACAGGATACAAAGACTGTTACAGAGATGAAGACGACAGACAAACATATCGAGAGGTCGGGAATAGTAATTTTCTGCGCTGTTTAAAATTCTCTCGTGTTTTTTTCATTACTGTTTCGCTTATTTGTGGGCTGTAAGTTCATTATCAGAGAGAAGGAATTGTTGGAAAGTGTTGGAAATGTGTTCACTTTATTATTCATGTTCTACAGGTAATAGTTGTTGCTTGTTATATATTTTACCATTGTTAGTGGTGTTGTTGTTGTTGTTAAATGTATGCAGATGTTGCAAACATGGACATTTATGCACCCATGTACACAATATGACGTGTTAACATCCAATACATGGATTTCAAGTAAATCATTTAGTTGTAGTTGACGCCAATAATGAAGAAAAGAAATGCACAATAGGCGAAAAAAAAATGAAAGCAAAAAATTTTACAAAATTCAAATAAAGTGTAGACTTCGAAAAGAGAGAGAGAGAAAGACAGAGACGCTTCAATAGATTTGAAATGGGTTAAGTAAGCACCTACCTCTACATCAGAGTTGCCAAGTGTAATAGTTTTATAATAGATTTGAAAGCGAAAACTGTGCCGCGTCCACAAAATAGGAAGTACAGACAAATTTCTATACTTAGGAAAATTTTTTATAATAGAAGTTCTTAACGTATCAATAAAATGAATTGACGGCAACGTATTTTATTAAGAAGCGAATTAAATTGATTTCGTTTAGTGTTTCACACATAATTGATACAATATTTTATAAATCCCTTAAACCACGCTGATGCGATTAATTCTGATTGAATTTTTTTCCATTTAATTGAATCATAATACAATTCATAATACAATAATAATAATAATTAGATTTATTATTTAGTAGCTTAACGTATTAGTCATGCGAGAAACTGATCATTTAAAAAGTATTGCGAAAGATTTAACAGACAATTAATGTGAAGGTTGTTGCTTAAGTTCATAACATAATTTAATGCAGCGGTTTAATTCAATTAATAAGCACGTGCTTGGATATCCTTAACAGTTGAGCAAGTTTTGCAAACACTTTTCCGCATAAGATGGGATTATGTATGAGTTTGTTATACTGTTTGCAATATTTAGAAAAAGGCGTCAGAAGCAAAGTATACAAAATATTTACATTTTTGATTAGCATCAAAAACTAAGTCCATTAAGACACGTATTTCCGTACGTCCGTGTGTCCATGTATCTGTTTTGGTATTCTCACCGGCATTAAGCTAAAATTTCGTACAGACACTCTTTAGTTTTTGCACGCAGTTGGTTTTTTTAAAGGGAAAAAAAATCGGTTAAGAGCCACGCCCACAAATTTGTCGTAGATCTTGATGGATATTGCCCATTTTAAATAGCGATCTGTCTGAACAGTACAATTTTAGTTCAATATCTAAAAAATTTACGTGAGACGGACACACGGACACATGTCTAAATCGTTTCAGTTTTCGACGCTGATCAAAAATATATATACTTTGCAGCATCTCAGACGCCTCCTTCTGGGTGTTGGTAAGGGAATGACAAACTTAGCTTACTTCCCATTTTCTGTGAAGGTTATAATAATTAAATTTTAAATTTGCAACAAGCGTTATAAAATGCAATATAATAATTATAAATACAATAACAACAACAACAACCGCAAAACACTAAACGAAGAAAGGATAATACAGCCGGATAAACTTAAAATTGTGCATTAACAGAGTATATATGAACCTTTCAGTGCACACATCGATTAATTCCATAAGAAGAAAAGTTGAGAATTGCGATGAAATAATAAAGTTATGACTATACCAAGTGCTTTGATACTTAAATTTAAGATTTTTCAAAAAGTAGAGTTAATCAATGTGTACACTGAGCGGTTCATATGTGTCTGCCTTATTAGTTCGGCAGTAGTATTAGTTCTAAATTGTTTTGGACTAAAGAAATGAAGAGTATTTGCATAATTGTTTATGTGTTAAATTTTTATCTTTATTAAGAGATAATAGTATACGCGGGTATGGTTAGTTAGTTAACACTCTTAATTCTCATTATATTTTGGTATTAAGAGGTATTTGGCATGAAACGATATTGTCGCCGTTGTAATTATTCTTACATACATTAGAGCGGTTGTTTGTCTGTGTCGCGTTTTTGTTATTTTTAATTAATTCACAACCAAAATACATTGTACAACATACAGCATAAAGAAAATACAAAATCGCCTACGACTCCAGCTAACCAACGAATGAATGTATATTAAATATAACCGAAATGTAAAAAAAACAAAAAAAAAAAAAGTCAAACAAAAGCCACACCACTAAATATACAATGCAGTCTGTCAGGCAGCAGCTATACCTACAGATAACAAATAACAAAAAAACAAAATAACGAGAGCTTTAACTAACTGGTGTGAGTACAATAACTAACCAACCAACCAAGCAGTCAACCAAGCAACCGACCGGGCTCAAAAGTTAGTGTATACAGAACAGTCAGTACGGTAACTAGACATTTACACAAATCAGTTAACATTTATTTTAGATAAAAAAAAAAAAAATAAATTAAAATGATAATCAAACAATATCAGTAAATAATAATAATAAAAAAACAATAACAATAACAAATGTGTCATAAAAAATAATGAAATCAAATAAAATTCAAATTAAAAACTTTTTTTTTTTAAAAATATTGCATTTGGTTTGTTTTTAATTACAAAACAAAATCCAACAAAAACGTTTTCCTCCCTTAAAAATAACCCCTTAAATAAAAATAATTTTGCTAAACTGGAAACTAAACTCAATAAGCAAATAAATCAAATTACATCAACATTAGAAAATTATTAAACACGTTCCTCTTGTTTTTTTTTTTTGCTACAAATATTTTTCAATTTAATAACTTTTGAACTTAAACACGTAATTGTGTCAGTTGTTAGATATTTTTATGACGTGAAATGTATATAAAAATAAAAAAATAAAAAAAAAAAAATGTTAAGGAGACAAAAGTCAATTGCCATCATGTGTAGAGTTGGGGAATCGAGTGTTTGTATATACAGTAGTATAGAGTAATAAAGTTATTCATTTAGGATTATTTTTTATTGTTGTTGTAATGCTTGCTGCTGTAAACAGTGGTATCTGTTTTTAGAAATACCTCACAAATACCTCTACAGCGTTCACGAAACTCTCTCAAGATAAAAAAAAAATATATTGTAAATATATAAACAAACAGAAAAACAAAAAACAGTAAATAAATTATATACGGCTTAGGTTAAATGTTAAGCACCCTCCACATCTAAACACAAAAAGTGGACGCTAAAGGTAACCTGATTACTCCCTCTATAGATAACAAATTACATACCAACTGAGGAGACATTTTCCAATCACCAACTCTATTTCTGGCTAATTACAAATATATGTTTAAAATCTCGATAACATAATTTATTTATTGTTAATTATAAGGGAGGCTCTAAAACCGGTTTTACTTAATCTAAATAGGAATTTGGTTCGATGTACAAATATTCTGTTTAACATCATTTGCAAAAACAGATGGACTGACGGACACACTTTCTAGTAGTGGTTTCAATTAAAATGACAAACTTGATAAACTTGGTATGTTATGTAGAGTGTATTAAAAAAACAACAATAACAACAACAACAACAACAAAATCAAAGATAAGAAGCTAATAAAAGTGAAATCATCAATCGAGATAATAAAAGAAAATATGTTCAAGTCTGTTTTTTTTTTTTTATTATATACGAAAAAAATAATATATAAGGTAATTTTTTTTTAAAGCAGACAACAGCAAGAAATATGTGTTTATGTAAAAATAAAATAATAATGAATTTGTCTGCAGCCAAAATCTTAAATGCTTTCCAAAACGGGGGCTTAACAAACGAACGTTTTTTATAGTTTTTGTACATTTTGTAAATTGTGCCAATTATAATATTTGTGACAGATAAATAGATTTTTTAGATTTTAAGTGTGTCTCTCAATCGATTTCTCGATCAAGTCATTCATATATCAGTCGGTAGGTGTAGAAAGTCAGTTTTAGTTGCACTGTAAATGTAAAGTTTGATCAAAGCATAGAGAAGGGCTTGTTATCTCAATTTTTCGTTACAGCAATTATACAGACAGACAGATAAACTCTTTATTTGATTGTAATTGAAAAATATTTACTTTATTGGTTCAATTCATAAATAATAGAAAATATATCTTCACGACAGTTCTGCCATCAATGATTAATATTAAAAAAAGTCTTCTCTCATACCATCAAAGTTGTATAAAGAAAATAATAGAAAATTGTACAATAGCACCAATAAACTGTTTTTTTTTTCCACCATTCCTTCATTTATATGCATCCTGTCCCCAATGACTCATTCCGAAAAATATTTAAACAGAAAACCATACATATTGCCAATGTATAGAAAAAATATGTAAAACGGCAAAAATTTAAAAAAAACAACAATTGAGTTCTTTTTTGTTTTTGTTTTTTTGGTTCTGTTAATAATGCGCAACACGTACGTGTCATTTGTAGGCAGTAAAACGTAAACACAAAACAATTGTTAAGTACAACACAAAAAAGAATAAAATGCACTCCACTATAATAATAAAGAAGGAAATGAACACATTTCATAAACCATACACACACACACAATATGAAACATAAAGCAACCCAACCACACATGAAAAAGTAACAATAAAATAAAAAAGGGATGAAAGTTGATAAATAAGCAGAAAAAAAAAACCTAAAAATATATTTCAACAACAAAACATATTTATTAAATAAATAAGTCGCAGAATATTCAAGATAACAGTCAGTCCGTCAGTCCATTGCAGTGTTTGTTGCTTTTCATTTATGCAATAAAGTTCAAAGACATTGAATTTTTTAATTAAATGATTAATCTTTTCTATATTTAATGAATTTTTTTCAATATTGATTGCAAGTCATTAGCACTTGATTAAAAAGTGAAGGTGAGTAATTGAAAAAGTCAACCGCAACATGTAGCACATTTGACTTGAGCCAAATCCTAAATACGCTCTACATTAATTACTGGGTTACCCCCCCTTTTTAACGACCACTAAAGCGTTATGTTGTCTGATATAAGCAAACAACCAAGAAATGGATGCATTAGCAACATGCTCTATTCGATAAGGGGTTTAAGCCTTTTCCACAGCAATCTTTTAAGATTTTAAAGAGTGTTTCAATATCTTTGTTGAGGAAGTAATCCCAGGTTTATCATTTTACCTCATAAAATGTATGTATTTTAGATCAATTTCAAAATCTGTGTCAATTCAAACACGCCCTTAAAATTTTGTAAAGCAATTCTTAGTTTCCTTAATTTCATATATAAAGCGGGGCGAAATCGATAAACAATCACGACTCTATACTATATAATAATAGTACAGCTAAATAGTTAACATTTTAAATAAAAATTTATGTGCATTCTATGCAGCAATATGATAAAAATGAGCGAAATGGAATGGAAGTTAAGCCTACAACTTACAGCACTTGTGAAAAAGTTTATGCGGGTGTTACTCTTAAATGATGTCACGCCCATCTTCAATTCTATCGCATCAAAAACCCTTTTCTGAATCGATTTAGGACCATTTTTAGACTCCCTCCGGAAGGTTTTTTTATTCCGGAAATTCTTCTTCAATCCTTGATAGTTTTTTTTTTTTTTTGACAACATTGCAATATTTTGTTTCTTTAAAGTGACTTTAATTGAATTAAATGCAGTGTAAAGGCTAAACTAAACTAAACTATGAAAAATGGTAGTTTCTATATTAAATATAACACTCGACAATGTGTCGGCAGCTGAAGCTAATGCAATAACAACAACAGCACCAACTCCTGTATTAGCAGCAGCAACAGCAGCAGCATTAGCTGTAAACAGTAATGGCTCCACAATAAATTATGTTAATGCATCACCCAAAACAATAGATGTGGCATTAGCAAATGGTGAACCGTTAATAAAAGCCACGACAACACAAACAAAACAAAAATTATACAATAACAGCAATAATAATAATAACAATAATAGTAATAATAATAATAATAATGTAAATATGATTTTTAAAAATGAGAAAAGTGCCAAACAAAAGTCAAAATTCAATTTCAATTCAAATTTGAACAATAATTGCACTGCAGCTATAGCAACAGCAACAACAGCGACAATAACAACACCAAACTGTTTTACATTAAATGGTTTTAATGATAGAAACCAATTGACTACTACATCAATGTCATTGCTGCTATCCACGCCTCACAATATAAAATGTGATTTGCAAGCAGCATCTGATAAACAAACAAGCCCCACCACTACCATAACAACCGCTGCCAAAGGCTTAGTGGATGATGATGCAATGCCAAGTGGTGTCTATGTAAGACGGAATTCGTCATCATTGAAACGCACTATACCAATAACACGTTCGCAACAATTGAAATTGCAACAGGCAAGTTTCACGCACAAATCAAGCAACATTCTGTCTATCAAAAAAGTCTATCGCTTGAAGAAAAGAAATCACCAAATAAACAATTGTTAAAGAAAACAGCTGTGAGGGGATCTTTAAAATTGTTTTTTTTTTTTAATTTTTAAAACAAAAGTATGATCTTTGGAGTCTCACAGATGTTTTGTTAAATATTTAATGGCAGGCGGGGCTTATCATCTTCATTTTAGGGACATAGTATAATCATTATCTCTATATTTGAGTAATACTTCAACAAAAGTGACTCTTCTTCAAATGTGGGCGTATTCTTTAATCGATTTTGCCCATTTTCAATACCAACCTAAGAAAAAGAAAAATTTAAATAATTCTGTAATGTTTTAAATTGATTTTTAGCTACCGGGAAAAAATATACTACAGACAGACATGTAGGAACATATGCCCAAGACAGAAGAATATGTAGGGATTGGAAAATGTTAGCTTTTTTTGCGGTCGTAAGAGTGCCAGCGGACATACAGACAGACATAGAACGATTCAAATTTTGCTGCTGATCAAGTCTCTGATAAAGTCTCTAAGGCCTCGTTTTGCACGGTGCAGGTGGACCTATAAACGTAGTACTCATCCTTATAGACATACTACTTAGAATATTCAAATGTTCTCTGTTTTGTTTTGTAAATAAATGTGAAAATGAAATGGAAACAATTTAAGATTATTTGTTAAGCTAAAGAGAATTAAAATCATTTTGCAGGTTTTAGTATGAAATGTTTGAATATTGTTTGTTTTTGAGCATGGGTGTGCAAATGATTAAAAAAAAAAACGAAAAGAAAAGACACTTGACAGGTTTCCAAAAAATTATTAACACAACATAAACAAAAACGGTTGAATCTGTTGAAATAGGTGCGCCTCGGTTAGTGCATACGTATAAGTAACACATGATATGTTAAATAAATCAAAACACTCGTATGTGTTGCATTCTGATGTAGGTGGGCCTACACTTGAAACGATGTATGAATACCATACCATATATATAATTGACATATTTCAAATACGTTGGCATCACATTAAGAGAATAATAATATAAAGCAAACAATAGTGATAAATATTATATAACAAAGGCCTACAGAGGGGCTTCTAATTTCTTTCTGGCAATATCAATAACAACACTAATAATGTTGTTTTAGAAAACTATGTCGTTAATAAGTGTTTGAAGCTTAAAAGAACTGAAGTGATTACTTAAATAAAAAAGTCTACAATAAGCTTGGTTTCTGTATCATTCTTTTCAATAATTGGTATTCTACTGAAATTGAAAGCTTCAACTTTTAACTCTCTAAACATTCGCTTGTCTAAAACAAGAGAAAATTTAATACCCTACACTACTTCGCTCCACAAAATGATGCTACAAAAGTTGTGTGAGGTATTGCCTTTCGTGAAATATCATTATATGGATAGGGGTTCAAAATTTCAGTACAGCCAATTCTGAATTTATGAAAAATATTAAGAATTTCGAGATTTTTTGTCATATAAAAACTTCCGTTATATGGGGAGGGGTTCTAAAAATGGTCACATTCGGTTCACATTTTCAATAGAGTTCCTTTCTGTACCAAATTTCATCGAAATAAATCAAAAATTGTGACCAGTAACTTGAGCATAAATGTACATAGACGGACAGATGGACATGGTTAAATTGTTTTAGATTTTGATTCTGAATCGATTGATATAATTGACGATGGGTGTGTCATTTGCCGTTTTGGAGTTACAAACATCTACACAAACTTAATATACCCTTTAGAACAAGTGGTGCAGGGTATAAATATGCTCAGATTTTACGTTCAGTTGTAAACAATTGAAAATGCTTTCAGGGCAGCTAGACATAAGAATTTCTAATGCTCAGAACTTTCTGATCAAAATATTTACATTTCGTAATAAAATAACTTAAATTCAGATAAGATGTTAAAAGTTAAATTATACCCAAGTATAGGTTAATCTGTAATTAAGGCCAAGGTGTCATGTGTCCTACATTTTTCTTAAGTCTTTTAGGATTTTTGCACTTGTTTTCCCAATCTCTGTAGATTTTCCTGTTGTTTGAGTCTCTTTCATTTTAAGCCTTTCCTTCTTATCCGCCGTCAAGGTAAAACGAACAGTTTTTGTATTGAGCATATATTTTAAAAGGTAAACAGCAACAACAATAACAACAAATACAAAAAAAAAAGCCGACTTTAGAAAAGTTATCGAATTGTTTTTAGCACAAAACAACTGTTTTTATAGTTTATTGTTGTTATTGTTGTTAGTGTGGAAAACGATTTCAACAGTTCTTTCATACACCACTTTCACGTACTAATTAAATTAAGAAACAGACACCATGAAACGCACCGCTAGAGGATTTGGAATAAAAAAGTTTAAGGGAGGTGAAGAAGAAACCGTGTTGTCTTAAGCAAAAATTGAATTGTAATAAAAGTTAGAGATTTCGTTCAATTAAAAACTTATCAAAAGTTTTACCGTTTATATTTTTATTATGTTGTAGGAACAATTGAGGCGCCGACGCGAAGAGGAGGAACGTATAGCTCAACAAAATGAATTTTTGCGGGCCAGTTTACGTAGCTCGCGTAAACTTAAAGCTTTACAGGATACAAAATCTATTCAACATCATCAACAACAAGCTCCACCAGTGCCTGCTGAACGGACGCATGGTGTGGAAAATGAGGCTTATGTGGAAGATGAGAATTTGGAAAGACTGGCTGGTGAGTGGTTTATAAATTACTTTGAATTACATTTTCTTCACTTATAAGAGGACGCATCGTTTAAACTTTAACTTTATTCTAATCCAGGCTATGGAGACTTGATGGGCGCTCTAACTCATCTTCAGAATCAACTAACGAAAAGTGGCATGTCAACACTTGCGGGTCGAGTGTCAGCCGCTCACAATGTACTCTCAAATGCGGGAGTGGCGCACGCCTTGGCGGCGCGAGTTGCGGTACTGCAGCGACGCCAACCCAAAGTTACAAATCCCGTGCACATAAATTCCATGCAATTGCAGCGAGACATTGTCGAATTGTTGGCCAAATCGAATGCGGCTTCGTCCATTGAATTGGGGAATCTGTTGACGTCACACGAAATGGAGGGATTATTATTGGCTCATGATCGGGTAGCTACTCATACGGATCTTACGCCTTCACCCTTATTAAGTGGAGCGGCCAGTCCACATACCTCACATCCCTTGTCACCAGTGTCGGTAGCAGCAGCACCATCACTACCCTCCGCTGTACCGATGGTACCGCCACTGTCTATACCACCCAAAACGACTTCGCTACGTGCTGTACCTTCACCCGTGGTACCACAACGGGACGCTATGCCTCTGCCACCAAATATTACTCCGCATCACACCCAGCTCTCACAAACGGCCATTTATCCAGGGACAATTTCCATGCATGCTGTCGACTCACCACCACCTCTAAGTGCTTGCTTTGGCACTCTAAACGATCAAAACGACAATATACGTATTATAAAAATTGAAAAATCGACTGAACCGTTAGGTGCTACGGTGCGCAATGAGGGTGAGGCTGTCGTGATTGGCCGCATAGTTCGTGGAGGGGCAGCTGAGAAATCTGGTCTTTTGCATGAAGGCGATGAGATTTTAGAAGTTAATGGTCAAGAGCTACGGGGCAAGACCGTTAATGAAGTTTGCGCTCTGTTAGGTACCATGCAGGGCACTTTAACTTTTCTTATAGTGCCCGCTGGCAGTCCACCTTCCGGTGGCGGTCTGCGTGAGAATGCCGTTTTGCATGTGCGCGCCCATTTCGATTATGATCCTGAAGAGGATTTGTACATACCATGTCGAGAGTTGGGTATAAGTTTCCAAAAAGGTGACGTCTTACATGTGATATCGCGTGAAGACCCTAACTGGTGGCAGGCGTATAGGGAGGGTGAAGAAGATCAGACCTTGGCTGGTTTGATACCTAGTCAGTCGTTCCAGCATCAACGGGAAACCATGAAGTTGGCCATTGCCGAAGAGGCGGGTTTGGCGCGACGCAGTAAAGATGGCAATAATAAGGGAGCAACACTGCTGTGTGCCCGGAAAGGACGCAAAAAGAAAAAGAAGGCCAGCTCAGAAGCAGGGTAATTTCTATATTATGCAAATCCAAAGAACATAAACAAATAAATCTTGCTTGCAATATATTTCAGTTATCCCTTGTATGCTACCACAGCCCCAGATGAAACTGAACCTGAGGAAATACTCACATATGAAGAGGTCGCCTTATATTATCCCCGAGCAACCCATAAACGTCCCATAGTATTAATAGGTCCACCAAATATAGGACGGCATGAATTGCGTCAACGTTTAATGGCCGATTCGGAGAGATTCTCTGCCGCAGTACCGCGTAAGTTGTTCGATTTGCAATTAGAAACATAAACCATTCAGGTTTTAATAACGGTTTCTCTATATATGCATGAAATAGTTTTCTATTTACTTGAACTAAAAGATAAGAAGAAGATAAAGAAGATGGGTAAGAAACAAGAAGGCTTCTTAAAATTAATGAAATTGTAAACGAATTGGTTTAGAGTAGGTGTGTTTTTCCTTAGAGGTGTAGATTGTGAAACACATTTTGTAGTTGGAAAACTTTAAAATATTCATTTTATGAAACTGTTGATTTGATTTTATATTTGCAGATACGTCCAGGGCACGGCGTGAGGGTGAGGTGCCTGGTGTCGACTATCATTTTATAACACGTCAAGCTTTCGAATCGGATATTTTGGCCAGACGATTTGTGGAGCATGGTGAATACGAGAAAGCTTACTATGGTGAGTTTTTTTGCATAGTTTTTTACATGGAAAGACTGAAAGAGATAAAGAGAGATTTCCATAATATGTTTTAGGCACTTCATTGGAAGCTATACGTGCTGTGGTAGCTAGTGGTAAAATTTGTGTCCTCAACCTACATCCACAAAGTTTGAAATTATTAAGAGCCTCCGATTTGAAACCCTACGTAGTGCTGGTGGCTCCACCTAGTCTCGATAAGTTAAGACAAAAGAAGTTACGTAATGGCGAACCATTTAAGGTAAATAGTTTTTTATTAATAGGTAGCAACATAAAGTATATAAATTAAACACATTGCTATAATAATAGGAAGAAGAACTTAAAGATATAATAGCAACCGCCCGTGATATGGAGGCCCGTTGGGGTCATCTGTTCGATATGATTATTATTAATAATGATACCGAACGAGCTTATCATCAACTGTTGGCTGAAATCAATTCATTGGAACGCGAACCGCAATGGGTACCGGCCAGTTGGGTGCATAACAATCGGGACGATTGAAATTGAGTTTAAAGTTCACAAATTAAGGCATTATTTAATATAAAATTTGAATAAACAAAAACAACAATGGGTTAGAAAACAGGCGAAAACAGGTTGTCAAGAAAAAGAATTTTGAAAAGTAACCCAAACACTTTTGTAAACGTTTTTAAGTTTATATTTAATTTAATACTAATAGTATAAGTTACTACTACAAAGAGTTTGTTTTAGGCATTAGTGAAAAGAGAAAATGTATAATAATAGCGTTTTGTTTTGTTTTCGTTCAGTTCACATTTTTTTCATTTTTATACACAATTTGTTCCGAGTTGAAGTGTAACTTTTTCTTTATGTGACTTTCTATGTAGGCTTTGTCAGTGTTAAAGAACTGGTTTTAACACAACATCATTGGCTCAGCCAATGAGAGTACATTTCAAAAGTTAAATAAAAAATTCAATGATTTCAAAAGGTCCTACAAAATCAAAACAAACAATCGTTAGAAAAAACAAAACAAAACAAAAGCGAAACGAAAACATCAACTAATTATATAAAAAACAATAAATATTAAAAATAAAAAATAAATGTTAACAAAATATTTAAAAAAAAAAATTAACAAAAATATACACAAAATTAAAAAATAAATTTATAAATAATTATATATATGGTTTTATAGATAAAAAATACTAAATACAATTTAATTGATATTTTGATTTAAAAAACGTATCTAGTAATATTTTCATATTAAATTGTTGTTAAATTTTATATTAAAAACAATTTATTAAAATGAAAAACAAAAAAAAAAACACAATTGCAATGTCTTGTTAAATGAAAGTACTGTTATATAATTTATTTTATTAATTTTCATTACACAACTTTATGCGCATATATAATAACATATACACACACAACAAATCCATATATATATTTTTTAACAATATATTATTCTACAGCAAACATTGCAATCACATCAAATGAATTCCTTTTTTCAAATACAAACAAAAAAGAAACATCTACAAAATCAAAAACATTGAATTGTTAAAATTGGTTAAAGTATCCCAACATATAACTCCTTGCGAACAGACCGAATTACAATATAACAATTGCAAATAAATGTAATAAGAAAACATACACCTTAAGTGTGGTAGGATCAAACAAATAAAACTTGTATCTAAACTGAATCAATAACAACAAGAAAAAGGTTTAAGATTAAGTCATTATTACGAAAATCATTATAGAGGTAAAGATCGACTACATATGAAAAATAAATCAAATATATATTATGTTAAATTATTTTTAGTTGTATTAAATAATAAACATCCAAATAACATGGCAAACTAAATTAATAACAAAATAAATATTATATTTGCATGAATTTCACAATGACGATCACAAAAATGAAGGTGAACTTGTTTAGCTTATAACTAGAAAAGTACTGCTCCGATTTTGGTCAAATTTTTTGCAAACGTTTGGAAATTTCTTTAGCTTTGCGGAGATCGATAAATTAATGGGCGTGGCAGTGCCCATTTTCTTAGAAAATGACTTTTTAAATCATATTTCTCGTTTATTAACTAAATGGGTGGTGCCACGCCCACATAATATACTTCGTTCGAAAGCTGAGTAAATTTCCAACATTCCACAAAAAGTTTGAACAAAATCGGTGTAGCCGTTTCCAAGTTATAAGGCTTTAAACATTTCCTAAAATCAAGATTTGCTTGCTGAGGTTTCTGGGCGCCTGGTATTTTGCTAACATTTTTATATTGGCATGAATTTCACAATGACGACCACAAAAATGAAGGTGAACTTGTTTAGCTTATAACTAGAAAAGTACTGCTCCGATTTTGGTCAAATTTTTTTCAAACGTTTGGAAATTTCTTTAGCTTTGCGGAGATCGATAAATTAATGGGCGTGGCAGTGCCCATTTTCTTAGAAAATGACTTTTTAAATCATATTTGTCGTTTAATAACTAAATGGGAGGTGCCACGCCCACATATTATACTTCGTTCGAAAGCTGAATAAATTTCCAACATTCCACAAAAAGTTTGAACAAAATCGGTGCAGCCGTTCCCAAGTTATAAGGCTTTAAACATTTCCTAAAATCAAGATTTGCTTGCTGAGATTTCTGGGCGCCTGGTATTTTGCTAACATTTTTATATTGGCATGAATTTCACAATGACGACCACAAAAATGAAGGTGAACTTGTTTAGCTTATAACTAGAAAAGTACTGCTCCGATTTTGGTCAAATTTTTTTCAAACGTTTGGAAATTTCTTTAGCTTTGCGGAGATCGATAAATTAATGGGCGTGGCAGTGCCCATTTTCTTAGAAAATGACTTTTAAAATCATATTTGTCGTTTAATAACTAAATGGGAGGTGCCACGCCCACATATTATACTTCGTTCGAAAGCTGAATAAATTTCCAACATTCCACAAAAAGTTTGAACAAAATCGGTGCAGCCGTTCCCAAGTTATAAGGCTTTAAACATTTCCTAAAATCAAGATTTGCTTGCTGAGATTTCTGGGCGCCTGGTATTTTGCTAACAATTTTATATTGGCATGAATTTCACAATGACGACCACAAAAATGAAGGTGAACTTGTTTAGCTTATAACTAGAAAAGTACTGCTCCGATTTTGGTCAAATTTTTTTCAAACGTTTGGAAATTTCTTTAGCTTTGCGGAGATCGATAAATTAATGGGCGTGGCAGTGCCCATTTTCTTAGAAAATGACTTTTTAAATCATATTTGTCGTTTAATAACTAAATGGGAGGTGCCACGCCCACATATTATACTTCGTTCGAAAGCTGAATAAATTTCCAACATTCCACAAAAAGTTTGAACAAAATCGGTGCAGCCGTTCCCAAGTTATAAGGCTTTAAACATTTCCTAAAATCAAGATTTGCTTGCTGAGATTTCTGGGCGCCTGGTATTTTGCTAACATTTTTATATTGGCATGAATTTCACAAAGACGACCACAAAAATGAAGGTGAACTTGTTTAGCTTATAACTAGAAAAGTACTGCTCCGATTTTGGTCAAATTTTTTTCAAACGTTTGGAAATTTCTTTAGCTTTGCGGAGATCGATAAATTAATGGGCGTGGCAGTGCCCATTTTCTTAGAAAATGACTTTTTAAATCATATTTGTCGTTTAATAACTAAATGGGAGGTGCCACGCCCACATATTATACTTCGTTCGAAAGCTGAATAAATTTCCAACATTCCACAAAAAGTTTGAACAAAATCGGTGCAGCCGTTCCCAAGTTATAAGGCTTTAAACATTTCCTAAAATCAAGATTTGCTTGCTGAGATTTCTGGGCGCCTGGTATTTTGCTAACATTTTTATATTGGCATGAATTTCACAATGACGACCACAAAAATGAAGGTGAACTTGTTTAGCTTATAACTAGAAAAGTACTGCTCCGATTTTGGTCAAATTTTTTTCAAACGTTTGGAAATTTCTTTAGCTTTGCGGAGATCGATAAATTAATGGGCGTGGCAGTGCCCATTTTCTTAGAAAATGACTTTTTAAATCATATTTGTCGTTTAATAACTAAATGGGAGGTGCCACGCCCACATATTATACTTCGTTCGAAAGCTGAATAAATTTCCAACATTCCACAAAAAGTTTGAACAAAATCGGTGCAGCCGTTCCCAAGTTATAAGGCTTTAAACATTTCCTAAAATCAAGATTTGCTTGCTGAGATTTCTGGGCGCCTGGTATTTTGCTAACATTTTTATATTGGCATGAATTTCACAAAGACGACCACAAAAATGAAGGTGAACTTGTTTAGCTTATAACTAGAAAAGTACTGCTCCGATTTTGGTCAAATTTTTTTCAAACGTTTGGAAATTTCTTTAGCTTTGCGGAGATCGATAAATTAATGGGCGTGGCAGTGCCCATTTTCTTAGAAAATGACTTTTTAAATCATATTTGTCGTTTAATAACTAAATGGGAGGTGCCACGCCCACATATTATACTTCGTTCGAAAGCTGAATAAATTTCCAACATTCCACAAAAAGTTTGAACAAAATCGGTGCAGCCGTTCCCAAGTTATAAGGCTTTAAACATTTCCTAAAATCAAGATTTGCTTGCTGAGATTTCTGGGCGCCTGGTATTTTGCTAACATTTTTATATTGGCATGAATTTCACAATGACGACCACAAAAATGAAGGTGAACTTGTTTAGCTTATAACTAGAAAAGTACTGCTCCGATTTTGGTCAAATTTTTTTCAAACGTTTGGAAATTTCTTTAGCTTTGTGGAGATCGATAAATTAATGGGCGTGGCAGTGCCCATTTTCTTAGAAAATGACTTTTTAAATCATATTTGTCGTTTAATAACTAAATGGGAGGTGCCACGCCCACATATTATACTTCGTTCGAAAGCTGAATAAATTTCCAACATTCCACAAAAAGTTTGAACAAAATCGGTGTAGCCGTTTCCAAGTTATAAGGCTTTAAACATTTCCTAAAATCGAGATTTGCTTGCTGAGGTTTCTGGGCGCCTGGTATTTTGCTAACATTTTTATATTGGCATGAATTTCACAATGACGACCACAAAAATGAAGGTGAACTTGTTTAGCTTATAACTAGAAAAGTGCTGCTCCGATTTTGGTCAAATTTTTTGCAAACGTTTGGAAATTTCTTTAGCTTTGTGGGGGTCGATAAATTAATGGGCGTGGCAGTGCCCATTTTCTTAGAAAATGACTTTTTAAATCATATTTGTCGTTTAATAACTAAATGGGTGGTGCCACGCCCACATGGATGTGCTGGAAATGTTTGGGGTCCGAATCGTATTTTACAAAAGTGTCTCTAAACCAAATTTAAACCAAATATAACACGTTTAGCGTTTTTACTTATTTTATTTACATTTTAATTTATTAAAAAAGTTTAATTTCATATGTTACACAAGTTATACTTAACTAAAAATATGTTGCTAAATCATCTTAGCTCATAAATGCTAAATAGTTTAACTAGCATATTTTTCTCTCAATACTCGTCTTAATATTTTTCCCGTAGGATTTTTCGGTATCTCATCGACAAATTTAACACCACCATCTAGTCTCTTATAGTGAGCTACTCGATCGCTCACATAATTATAAATCTCCTCTTCAGTGGCTTCCGCTTTAGGTTTTAAAACGACTAGAGCTTTAGGGGCTTCGCCGTTGCTTGCATGCGGTATACCAAAAACTGCAGCATCCATAATTTTCGGATGATGACGTAAAATAGCTTCTAATTCAGCGGGTGGTACTTGGAATGCTTTTACTTTAATCAATTCTTTCATGCGATCGGTTATATAAAAGTATCCATCATCATCATAATGAGCTACATCTCCAGTACGCAGCCAACATCCTTCGTAAAAACTTTCCTTGGTGGCTGTCTCATTGTTTAGATAACCGGACATTACTTGAGGGCCACGTACACATAATTCACCAGATTGATTAGGAGGTAATCCTTTCGTTTCGCCATTATCGATTGAGACAATTTTCGCTTCTGTATTGCTTACTGGGAAACCAGTGGAAGCATAACGGGTATTGCTATATGGTGTAAGTAAAACTACTGGGCTTGTTTCAGTCATACCGAAGCCTTGAAGAAACTTGGCCTGAGGGAATCTATGAAAGACGATTTTTGATAAATTCTTTTTCACATAAAAATATTTTTCGATTATTTACTTCTTTAAGAAACGTTCTACATCCGTAAGACCCAAGGGAGCGGCACCCGAGAATACCGTATGCATGCTGGAGGCCATTTCTGTGGTTAATTTTGCACTATTGATCATAAATAATACTAAAAAATATTTGCTTACATCAGTCACACGTTTGATGCAAATTTATATTTCAAAATATTTTTACTTAGGGGAGGCACCAAATTCATAATTGTCGCCTTATAATCCGTAAAACATTTAATTAAATCGTCCGGTTTAAATTGTGGCATTGTTACCAGTTTACAACCTAAACTTAAACGGGCCATCATTACCACCGTCAAACCATAGATGTGGAAGAAAGGTAGTATGGCTGGTATCACCTCTTGTTCTACAGAGTCGATCGGTAAAACTGTTTGAATTTGTTCCGAGTTCATTGTAATGCATTTATGGGGCAACATTACGCCTTTGGGTAGACCCGTCGTGCCCGATGAAAACGGCAAAAACACCAAATCATCCGGTTTAATATCGTATTGTTTTAATTGACTGTAGTCGAAAGCGTCACCCGGTGTAAATAGTTCATTAAAGTCTACAGCATTATCTGGCATACGATCAGTAGACTTAAGCCGCAAGCAAGCTATAGGTATGGATTTTTGGGATAATTTACAGGCTTCCAAAAGAACGGGGTACCCATCACAAGTACCGATTAAAAACTTGGCATTACTAAATGACAACTGGCGGGAAATTTCCTCTGAAAAGAGAAATAATATAAATAAAGAATAAATAAATTAAGCAAGTAAGTGTTTAATAATTAGTAATTATGTAAAAAAGTAAGTCTTGGTTTTTGGCATAACTTGTGCTGCTAAGTGGCCAAGTGGTGTAGGGTATAAAATTGTCGACTATTTCATTTTTACTTGTTTTTGATTAAAGTGATACAAATTAAAAAGAAATACAACAACAACAACAATTTACATCTACAGTTGATAGCGTATAATAACAACAACCAATCAACCAACCTCCCAACCAACACTCACAAAAATGTAAACAGAAAAATTGTTACAGCTTCTCAATGAGATGAATTGCGTTTTTTTTTTTTTTTTTTTTTTTTTTAAGTATATTACATGTTTGTTCCATATTGTGATTCATGTGATTGTGGGATTTTATTGTAAATCTTCTCATAACCTTGACCAAAGTTCAGTTGGGTTTAAAAAATTGTACAAAATAATGAATAGTTTCAACTTGTGCTAAGATTTACTACTCTTACCGGCTGTATAGATGGGATTGATGGTGGTGACGGTAAGACCAGCTTCTATAGCGCCCAATACAGCTCCTGGATATTCAGGAGTATTAGGCATACATATGGCTACAACATCACCCTGTTGCAAGCGGAATTGTTTCTGTAAACGTACCGCCAGAGCGGCACTACAATCGCGTAATTCAGCATATGTGTACTGGCGACCGGTGATCACATCCACCTGATAACAAGTGAAAATAAAAAGTTTAATAAAATTTACAATTGTTTGTTAAATGAGGCAATGACGTATTGTATCATTTTCTCTTCTTCTCTACAGTTGAATGTTTATTTATTTATTTATTCAATAGGAGAATTTCGCTTAATCTTAATTTAGCAGTATTTTCACTCATTCTGTGACACAGTTTATGAGTTTAATTAAATATTTTATATTTTTTCTAAAGCATTTAAGCTATAAATACTTGAATATATTTTTAGAAATTATTTAAAATTAAACGTAAATCATTAAATTTGATTTACGTGTAAAATTGTTGTAATTCAATGAGACTTTAGGATCCTGCACAGTATTCTTAATATTCTGGTTTCTAAATATGAAACCATCTAAATTTGTCTGTCTGCTGTTCCTAATTGTACAATATCTCTAAATTGCCACGCCCATAATCGATAAACATCTTTCTAGCAACCACCAAAACTAAGTTACGAAGTTGAATGTTATTTATAAATAGCCCAAAATCGTTGCAACATGAATGGGCTTCGAATTTTTAAAAGTACTCTATTTGGTACAGAATCTGACTTGTTAGTTGGTACGCAATACATAAATTATAGAGAGAACTACCATGCCCACTTTTTGTAAATTTCTTAAATTTAGTTCTTTTTCCTAGTATATGGGGGTATGTATCAATTTGCTTACAAGGTTATGTATTTTGATGAATTGAACCATGATATGTCTGTCTGTCCATTCTTGTGTATGGTCGTACAAATTGAGATTTCCCTTTCAAACTTGGTTGGAGGTAGTTGCTATTGAAAGTGGGAAAAGTGACACACCCACAATACAACATAAAGTACAAAATGAAAAATTTTCTTAAGAATTTTCTTCATAATACTCGTATAGTATAAATATTGGTACAAATACTCCATCGAAAACTGGATATTTAAGATTGAAAGTTAGCCAAATAAAAAGTTTTTACTTGTTACACTCAAACTGGTTTTTAATGCAATTTTCAATTTGTGCGATTTTTTATCAAATTCAAATTAAAACATAATTAACGAAGTTATCAATAAATCATCGCTGCTTTTAAGAAACACTACGTAAAGTTAACTTTTAGATATATTTTGAAAAACTTGAAAATAATGCAAAAACCTTGATTGAAATTGGCAAAAAGTTTTCGATATTGGATTGCTACAGCAATTAAGTGCAATCATGCGGTCCCCCCCATCCACCAAAATAGGTTTAGCAGTATACTTGTTTAACTTTTTTTGAGACTTAACAATAACATTTATACACGATTTTATTTAATTGGTTTACGATTTTTAGATAATTGCAATCTCCGCCAACAATTTTTATCAATTTTACATATTTTCACCTGCACAATAAACGATAATTATTATCACTTTTTGCAACATTGTTCTCTTGCGAAAATTTCTTGAAAATACTTGGACAAGGTGTGCAATCAAGGTGCGATTGTTAACTTTATTGTTTTATTAGCGTTATATGTACAAGCGTCACTTACTGTGGCGACTTTATGTTGCCATTTATGTATGCCTTGCCAAACATATTTATCCACCGTTATGTTGGGCACTGCAATGTCTTCGAAAGGTGAAGATCTGTAGTAGCCATTTTTCTCATCATATTGTAAATATTTGTCTTTTTGTTTCTTGATGTTTGGCTCTGTGGTGGTGGTGCTGCTGACACTTGAAGGATTTGCAGCAAAAGATATGTACCGTTTTAAGCATAAATTAATTAATAAATTTTGATAATCATTGCGCGCTATACGTTGACATTGAGCCGCTAAACATTTATAAATAGAAGGCATCCCTCTTATGCTTTTTATTGCAGTTTATTTAAAATTATTTAAATTAAATGATTATAATTTAAAAAACCAGTTATTAAATTATTTTGAAATTTAAAAAATCGAAAAAAAAACCAAAACAAATTTGTGTTCACCCGCTTAGCATGACTTTTTTCACACAACAACGATAAACAACTAAAACCAGCGCCATGCTGCTGTGAGGCATTAAACTTGCCCCCTGCCTTTCCTTAAACTCAGTCAAATATATTCACATGAACACTTGAAAATTGAGATTTTTTCTTTTTTATCTCTAAGGAGAGTTTGTGGTCTTTGCGTTATTCTCAATTTTATTTATAAATAAATATTTTTCTTGTTCTACTTGTAAGGTTTTTTTCTCTCTTGTTGTTATATTTGTTTTAGTGTGTAGGGTACAAGGTAGTTATAAAAATATAAATTTAAAACACAATAATTCCATTCTATAATAAAAAAAAAAAAGGCCACTGTTAGGAATGCTGTTCACTTATCGTTCATTGATGCATATCAAAGTCCAGATGACTTTATGAAATAGACAATAGAAGAATCTTTTGTTTGTGAATCTATTGCCATCAGTTTAAATGATGTTTGTGAAATTTATTCCATGAAATAACCACTCACAGTGTGATGCTGGAGACCTCTAAACATTGACGTCGTGTATCTGTTTATTCTTGACACCCTGACAATTGCAAAAATTGAGATAATGAGCTGAAATTGTGGAGAAACATTTTTAGTTTTTGTGACCTGGTTTCCATTCACATTGTCAAGTGACAAGAATCGACAAAAATCTGTTGCAGTAACAAAAATAATTATTAAATAATTGATTGCAATTAAAAAATTACAGTCACGCAAACAAATTCTATTTAATTTATATTTAATATGACTGTTGAGGTAAATTGCATTTCGTACCTTAGTGGTCGTTAAAAGGGGACGCAACTAATTATGGTATATGTCACGTGGTTATCCAAAAATTTGGTCCAAGCCAAACATAGTTTTTCTTCTTATTATTTTTATTATTATTATTATTGTTGTTGTTGTTAATTATTTTAGATGATATTTACGCAAAAAACAATGAAACACTATCACATTTCTATATAGAATGCAACAATTAATTTGTGTTGCTGTTGATTTCTTTAATTTCTTTAATCAAAAATATTTATATGAAAACGTTTTGGACTTTGTGCCACATAAATTAAAGTCAATGTAGAGAGACTTGCTATACATTGATAGAATATATATAAAAAGAAATGTTTGCACGTGTTTATACTTTACGTTTTATATACTCTTGATATAAAATATACTAAACGCGTGTCCGTACGTCTGTCTGATGCTGGTAATAAGCTTAAATTTTGTAGAGAGACTTTGAGAGTTTGCACACAGATTTGTATATAAAATAGGTACAATCGTGCCACACCCACAATTGATAAAAATCTATTTATCGGCTGCGAATTTAAAAATTTTGTATACACATCTACATGTATACTATACATCAATGTGCCACAGATGGGCACCATCTTTTAACAAATACGCTTACAATCGTCACAAAAATTGACCTATGAACTTGAAGTTTGGTACACATATGTATTCATAGTTATTCCATCCATCGATGTGTTAAAAATTTAGCTATTTGGATAACAGACACGGTCATAATATATAAAAATAGAACCAAACTCAACGTAAAACTGATACGTAATCCATATACTATCAGATAAATATATGATATATATATATGCCACCTATTAGTTGTGGAGCGTATTCAAGGTTTTCCCTAATCCAATTTTAGGTTTTTTACTTGTTTAATCCACAATAAAAACGTTTCTTTTAGACAAGAAGAGAATATAGTTAAAAAATGTTCCTATTTAATGTTTGAAAAATGCTTCTTATGCAGAATTTATCAATTTTGTATCAAATAATGCTAAATAAACTCATAAACTCGCGGGTGTAAGTGACATTTATTCTCTTGATTGTATATCGTCAATGTTATGATAAGTTTTATTTTGAACAATGTGTTGCCAATACGTACGCCAATGGGGATGATCTTAGATTGATAACTTTGTTGTAACCAATAAAACTGGTTGCGTCCAACATAGCTATCGATTGTGGAGTGGCATACAGTAGGTACTGGATTAGGTTAGGTTAGGTAACCTGCCTAGCAGAACTTTATGATAATCATCAATTTCTCCCATTTGAATTGACTCATTTTACACATTAAATTGTTTTGGCTCGGAACTCCCCTTTAATTTCATTTTGATTCATATTAAAGGCGACAAATTGAATTATATTGTATATGGATGTTCTGTTTGAGTTTCAATTCAGTAAAAGTTTGTTTTTAGATTAAAGAAAAGCTTTAGTATAAAAATAAATAAAGGAAGATGTCATTGCCACACAGTTAAGCAAATGTTTAACTTTTTATTACTTCAAGTGAAAGGCTTTTAAAGCTTTTTTTTTGTCTATTAACTGCGAAAGCAGAAAAGTTGTGAGCAAAGCTTAAAAAGTTTCATATCAAAACACTTTCGACTATTCGTACCAATAAAGAAAATATTTTTCCATTTAAAAAAAAAACAGTAAGATAAATGTTAAGAAATAATATACATACAAAGATAAACGTCAACTTACACGATATCTTCAATAAATCATATTGCTTGTTACCTATAACTTTTAACCATATGCTCCGATTGTACTAAGCAACGGTAATAAGTGAAGTAGGGCTCACATCGAATGCTGTATAAATGTGAAGACTAACTGGGCTTGTGTTAATAAATGGTGAATTTTTAATCTAAAGCTAAAAATTAAAAACAAATGAAGCCCCTACACCACTTAGTTCCTTAAATTATGTTACAATAGTATCGTTGGTTAGCTATATATGTGCGAGGCAATACCATATAAAATTCTTCGTGATATATCATTATATGAGATAGGGTTCTAAAAATGGTCCAAATCGGTCTATTCTCAATGGGGTTCCCTTCATGTTCTTATCCAAACTTGACAGAAATGTTGGTAGACTCAAATTTTTGCTTAGTTTTGAAATTGGGCAAAATCGGTCAACGGTTGAGTTTTCAGAAAAATATAGATTTTTTCTCTGTTCTTTATTATTTAAATGATCTGAGGAGACCAATATAATTGTACGGGGCTCGGGGTTGTGCTCATACTTTTAAAACTTTAAAAAAACACCCAGGAAGAGGCTTCAGACATGTTACCTTGATCAGCATCAAATTCCGAACCAACTTTTCATTTATGTCTGTCTCTTAGTCTGTGGCTCTGCTGCTCCAAAAGTTGGGATATCTCTCTAATTTCTAATACTTCATAATACAATTGATAAACTAAATACGTTGGTATTAAAAAAATCGGTCAAAAGGAACGCTTGTAGTACAATGAAAACTGAAAAGAAGAAATTTCTTCAGAATATTTTTCATAATAATGAAAATTGGAACACATGTCACATATTAATGGATGGGATTAATAGAGGTTTTCTACTTGTTTCCTTGTACGCAAATATTTCAGGTAATCAAAGGACTGGGTCAGCTGTTTCACTTGATAATATTCACCACATTTCTGTCAAAACTCTAACCACTGTTGCTTCTAAGCATCTGCGCTGTAAGGCATTAACGAACAAGTTTTATTTTGGTGGCAAAACAAGGCCACCGTTAAACCGGCTTGTAGTCTATGGACGGTACTGAAGAGACACCAGGCAACAACAAACTGTGGTGAGTTTATTAGAAATTGAGAGGACATGTTGAGTTTGTGTTGAATTAAAGTAAAAAGAGTAAAGGAATAGTTGTAGTCTACTTTTAGGTGCGTATCGGAGCATAACGTAGAACGCGTGACGGAAGTTATTATTATTTTTTTTTTGTTTAAAAAAAAAAAATAGAATTTCAATGAAATAAAAATAAATAATTTATTGAAAAAAATATATAGAATATAAATAGAAGAAGAAATAGAAAAGTTCTAAGGAAAAAAAATTGGATAAAAGAAGAACCTTTCTAAACGGAATTGTGTGTTCCTAAAGGGAAAAAAGAAAATTTGATTTTGTGTTTGTTTCGATTGGAAAATATTGTGTAATGGTAACAGAAAAGTGGAGCAGCACATATTTTTTTTGGTGAAGTAAGAAAAAAATAAAATAAAAAGAAAAGGAAAAACTTTTGTTTTTATAGAGTTGTTGGAATAACACACATACGCATTCCTAAAGAAATTCATTTGGAGTTAAATCGGAAGGTATGTGAAATATTTGTTAAATAAAAATTTTTTGGTGAAAGATTTATTTTTAGAAAAATTTATTCTAAAGGAATTCTACTCCTTTGTTCCATTTCAGATTGTTATTATTATTCTTTGTGAAAAGTTTTCTGTGCCGTTTCTTGTTTCATAATAGCCGAAAAAAAAAAAATGCTCAAAATAATTGCATTGGTGGTAGCTTTACTAGGATTCTATATGTGACGCCTTTTATATGTTTCTTTTTATATTTTTTATGTGTTTGGATGTGTTTTTTAAAGAAGCACATATGTGAAGACACAAAGTTCATACATGTGTAATGAATGGAACTTTATTTTATAACTTTCTCAACATAACGGAGTTCATTACTTGGTTATTCATGGTCGTTGAGAAAGACTCACACACCATCGCGATGCAGCATGCTTTCTCCATTAAAATTTTTCATCTTCTTTTAATGTATTCGCATACGTGTCATTGACGTTCATCTCTTTTTATCATTTAATGATGAATTTTTAAAAACTTTTAATGAAAACATGAAAAATAAATCGGATTCATGGGATGTTTCTTTTCATTTAGAAAAGCGGGTTAGATCTCATTTTAATTATCTTCCAGGTACAAATAGTGGACATGGCAGGTACTCTCTACACTTCAAAAAAATCAAATTCTACGCCATAAATGTTTTTTTTTTTTGGATATTGCGGGTGAGCGCCTACTTTTGGCATATCGTTGAGTGGACTGAATATAAATGCATTTGAGAAAATTTAATTCATAGTCAAATATTTAAGGACAATAAATATATTTTTGCAAAATTGTGGGCGTGGCCTTTTATGGATTGCGTTCAATTTCAATAACACCTGCCTACAGAAACGAGAAATGTTTGTACAAAGCTTTCCCTTCATATCTAAATACGGAAGCATTCTAATAATAATAGGTAGACACATGGACTTAT
This sequence comes from Ornithomya fringillina, assembly GCA_963978525.1. NCBI lineage: Eukaryota > Metazoa > Arthropoda > Insecta > Diptera > Hippoboscidae > Ornithomya > Ornithomya fringillina. The sequence continues at coordinate 23,852,658 of OZ021693.1, forward strand.
GGAAGCATTGGCCTAGATCAATACAGATTTTGATATTGATAAGGAATATATATATATTTGAATAGTTTGTGAAGTCTTTAACATCTCCTCTTAGATCTTCTAAACGGAATGACAAACTTAGAGAGTATAAATCATGTTAGGTTTTGAAATTAAAATAACATTTGAACCGTGGTCTTACGTTTCCCAATCACATTATCAACTGAAGTGTAAGAAAGTATTGGAAAAAAATCATATTTGATTGAAATTTAAGCTTGAATAACTACAACTGATGCACTGCATTTCTTTGAGTCGTTTATATAATAATTGGCATGCAGAAGAATAGAAAAAAAAAAGGGAAAGAAGTTTTTAATTTTCGCAATGATTGGTTTCAAAAAAATGTTTTCACTCAGACGGACATTTGGATATTACTAGATAAAGTCGCCAATTTATGACAATCTAAAATGTCTTTGTACGCTAAAAACGTGAAGCACTAAGAACCAGTTGTCTTTTCCGAAAAGTCTAACTCCACTAAATTAGTATTAAAAGTGAAAAATTATATATAAAAAAAATGGTCCATATGAACGAATTTTCTCGTTCTTCACAGAGTTGTAACAATTGCAACACAAAACTTCAAACAGCTAAAATTTATAATTTTCCATATTTTTTTAAGGAATTTTATATTCTAAGCTTAGCGTTTTATTTATTTTTCTCATTTCTGTAACAAATTTCAATTCAATAAGTCAATGTCAGTTCTGAGTAATAGAGTCACGGATTCGTTTAGCTGTATCGATTTGAATAGAGTCTGTAAAGCCTACCCGTATTAATATACTCTCTTCCCCGCTTCTTTGTTTTGATTCGTTTTTTCAAGTGTGAGTGTTTTGCAAAAGTCTTACGGTGTCAATAAAACGTAAAATAATTCAATTGCTTATCGCATGAGTGTGCATATGTATATATGTATGTGTATGTGTGTGTGTATAACAAAAAGTATTCATCTTGCAGTTGATCTATTAATTATTTAAAAGCTTTACATGTCCTTACAAGCTTATGCATGCAAAACTACCCCATAAATATAGACCATCTATGTGTATGTGTATGTATGTATTCATATGTGAAAGAGTGCCAGTTGGTTGGCTTACACACATGCATATACTTCTTCTTTTCATTATATAAATTAATGCAATGAAGTCAACTGTAGCGTAGTATCGAGTGAAAAACCTGACAAAAAAACCTTTTTACTGTTATGTACACACACATATACTTGACGCTATTCAAACATGTCTATAATCGTGTTTGTAGGGAATAGAATGCGTATCCTTTTTACTATTTTTATACTCTGGAGTGGTTTACTAAGTTTGTCATTCCATTTGCAACAAGCAGAAGGTGGCGTCAGAGACCCTACAAAGTATATTCTTGATCAGCATTAAAAACTAAGTCGATCTAGACATATATGTCCGTGTGTCTGTCTCTTGATGGCATTCTAACGGTCGTAAATTTTATGCAGACACTTTTTTTTTTAAATTCTAAATTTGCTATAATTATCTTATCAATCGATGTGCTAAAAATGGGCATGGTGGCGAATAGCAAACACGTCCATAATTGATACTATTAGAGGTCGTAGTCATATACAAGCCACGCCCTCTTTTCGTATGTAGACGATTTAAGATTTGGTTTAAGCTAAATTTAGTTTTCAAACTTGTTTTACTTAGGCACGGGTGGAAGGGTATGAGTGTGCTTATAATATAAACAAAAGGGAACATTTGTCGTCCTTTATCTACAAGACAGTCTTAGTCAACATAGTCTTAGTTGTTTTTGTTGTTAGTGTTTATTTTTTTGTTTTATTTGACATTTAATAAACGTTCTTAACATTTTGTTCTTTAACGCACATACGTAGTATTCCTATTGTTGCACTTTCTATGTTATTTTGTACAGGCAACTGCCTGTACGTACATTATATAAATGTGTTTGTTATGCATAATATAATAATGGTTATAAATCGTAGCTACAATTTACAAACAAATAAAAAAATCTATACAAGTTTATGCAACTTGATTTAAAACTGGAACATCCTGTATATTTATATATATAAACTTTGTAAACTTTAAACATTGCGTGCCTATGTCCGATTACAACTGTGAGGGAGTGGCTGTTATCAGATCTGGCTCATTTCCAGCTCATTAATGACTAAAGTAAATATTAATACGTTTATAAAATTTCTATTTTCATATCTACCGCATCAAATGAATGCTAAGTTTGTTATACCGTTTGCATTGCCAAGAGAGAGGGTTTAAAGATCAGGGATCAGTATCAAAATCGAAGTCGGACGTTTTTAGAACCGTAAGGGTCATCAACTATGAGATATTGGACTGTAATTGTATACAAACATTTATTTTAAATTTTAAAATAATTTAAAATGGGCGAAATCGTTTACTAGTCTGTCTGTCTGTCTGTCTATGTAAATTTTTGCCCATGGGTCGTATTTTATGAGATATTTGGATGAATTTTAGCCCAAAGAGAAGCTCTATTGAAAATGAATTAAATTATTTTTAGAATCCTTTCTATTCTATACTCTAATATTACGAAACTAATTGTAACATAATTTAAGAAACTAAGTAGTGAGGGGTATTAAATGGTCGGGCTGGACCGACTTCTTTAATTTAATTTTAGTTTTATTTTACTATGGAAACACGCACCTAAAGAGGAGTCAAATATTTAATAATTAAACCTTCTGGGGTCCCTTACGGGTACAGACTAGATCGACTCGACTATTGATGCTGATTAATAATATATATTTTTGGGGGTATGCCGCCCTCTTCTGACACTTACAAACGCGTTTGAAAAACACGCATATACCTTCAAAATAATTTTGATGATTATAAAAAATGTTTCGAATTTTTAATACTTTGCGATATTAAGGAAGAAGGAACAATATTCGACTGATCATGTTTATAACGGTATTATATATACTAAAAACATTTGATAAAAGAAAAGCATTCATCTAGGATGATTTTTCTAAAGACTTTTGATAATTTTGCAAAAAAATTATATGAAAATTTCAATCATAAATCTTGGAAAATGCAACCTAGATGCATTACTTATGATTTTATATTCCTTAAATGTCATATTAACTATCTAACATAAAAGTGATTTGGAAAATAACATTTCTATCCAGAAGCCATAGAAATACGTTTTTCTTATAGATGAAAATAAAAAATTAAATGAAATTAAATCAAAAGCCTCTTAAAAATATTTATCGTTAATACACATAAATGTGATTTCCTTTATAATTAAGAGTGACAACGCTTAAGCAAGTGCGCTTAATCGAACGTCTTTTTTTAAGTTAATTATAAAGATGAAAATTAAAACCAGAATATGGAAAAAGGAAATTGAAAAAGCAAGTAAATGCCATCATTACTCACTTATGAAATAGAGAGTAGCAGTATTTTATTTCTTTAATTAAAGCAAGAAATGCGAGAAATTCATTTTTACAACTGATTGTTATATTTTTGTCGATTGTGAGCATAATGCTTGATCGATTTTCATTAAATTAACAGCAATTTCTGTTCAGAAATTTAATTTTGTAAACAAATATCAGCTCACAATATCTAAAAATATACGATTGCGATAGTTTCAACAACAAACGGACGTATGGACACAATTTTTCTCAAATTAAGAAAATTTTCAAACGTCCAGTTTTTTATTTCTTCATTTACCATATCAAAGTACATGTACGTGTATATTACAGTATATTTTCTATAAGTAAGGAAAAGTTTTAAACATTTGAATGTGTCATGTCCTTTTCTTACTTTGCTTCCTTTCTGCTTCACCCCAACGTGAGAAAACGTCGTGTCTAGTGGGAAAATCGATTTTTTTCCTTCAACTTGTCGTGTTGTAGAGAGAGTTTATTGTGTAACGTGTGTGTTTTTATTATGTGCAATTAACTACTTCAGGCTGTGTATAGGCTGTGTGTAGTTTTCATAACAAAAACTTGAAATTGTTTAAATAAAACATGAAGCAAAAGTAGAGAGAAAAGAAAACTTTTGTGTTTTTTTTTTCGTAATCATTTAAACCATTTGACCACTTGTCTTGAAAATAATTGTACTTTGTAATTTTTATTTAAACATTTATAATTACATACCATTCATATGGTTGTGGAAGAATTTTGTAGCAAAAACTTTTGTTATAACTTAAGCCGGCCCTTTGAGATATAAAAAAAAAAAGTTATTTCCTATATGCTGTTGTTGTTGTTGTTGTTGTTGTTTAGAAAACTTTTAAATATTTTATTAGTTATAAAGCAAATCTTTTGTTTATTTTTCTTTTAAAGAAAAACTTCATGAAAAAAGCATCAAATGTGATTTTGTCACACAAAAAACAAAACTGTGGACGACCAAGGGACACATTGTTTTTTTTTTATAATCTTCATACATCATACGTACATAATAAAGTTTTAAATGGCTTTAGTTATTATAAAGTTTTCTGTTTTCATTTCATAAAGCACATTTTTATTGGGATTACATGGTTTTAAGGTTTTTGTGTAAAACCCTTTGTTGTTCACTAATGATGACTTTAAATTAAATTTTGATAAAATCACTTTAATACAAACAAATAAAAGTGTTATAATGGGTCAGGCCCGACCATTTAATACCCTACATTATTTAAATTACTCTACAATTATTTTAGTTGTATCGGTAAACGCAAGACACTGCCATGTAAGTCACTTTGTGATATAAAAATATATGGGAAGGGGTTCTAAAAATGTTTCGATTGGGTTCAAATTTAGTCCAGCCAAATATGAAACTGATCTTCATCAAAATTTTATAACAAAATTTTAAGAAATTCGATTTTTTGCTATGTAAAGACTTCTATTATAAAAGGGTTCTAAAAATGGGTACAAAAATAGAGAAAATTCTTTCAGTAGCTGAGTGAACAAGGTTTTGTCTTAGTAAACTCTCTGCTCGCTGTAGAACACAGTTTCAAATTCAGTTGAGGAAAAAAGTAAAAGAGTTTTTTCAGCTGGAATCCGGAACTCCTGTGCTGCGATGAATTGGTAACCCACCGCCAGTTTAAAATATTACGATGAAGATCGATGTTGATTCGACAAGCTAATGAGCATTTAAGCCATACATTATTATTATAATAAAAATAGAGCAAAGAATCTTAAAAAAATGAACCAATCACGATGGACATACGGACATGATTAAATTTTTTATGATTTTGATTCCAAGTCAATCAATGTAATTAAAGATGGGTGTGGCATTTGTTATTTAGAAGTTACAAACAAAGGCATCAATACGATGTCCTTCTAAACCACTTTATGTTACAGGCTATAAAGTCTATTAAAAAATTAAAAAGACCTTGAGTTGAGTTATTTTCGTATATGTACATAAAATTTTGCTTTTTACACTTCTTAAATTCAAGGCAAACTTAAAGATTTTTGTATTAAACTATTTTACAATTTTACCCAAAAGAATGCATTTTACCCTCTGAAGAAAAAAACCATCCAAAGTAAAACTAAACTAAACTGAATTTATGAACATTTTATTGTTTCATTTCTCTTTCATTTAACAGCATTTTTTACGATATCTACACTACTAATAACAAGTATAAAAAACTCATTTTAGTTTAAGGCAAATCTTAAACATCCTCTACATGTACATACAAACAGTGGGCGTGGCACGTACATGATTAAGCCTTCTAATCATCAGCTGGCACGTTGAGCATTACGTTGAGTACGGTTTTTTTGCAAAATTATAGGCGTGTCGATTATCTGAGTACGCCCATTTTTGGCACATAGATGGATAGAGTAATTTTACAAATGAATACAAAAGTTCAACTTAAATAAATTTTGGTTGATTCATCTTTTCTACCCAATGGAAACAGAGCTCAGAAACCAGATGTCTATGTATAAACTTTCAGCTGAATATCTTAAAATTTACAACTGTAAGGCAGACGCACGGACATACACGTCTAAAACGACTCAGTTTTAGATACTGATCAAGAATATATATGCTTTGACGCCTTCTCCTGGATGTTGCCAAAGGAAAGATAAACTTTGTACACCCCCCATCCTAGGTAGAGTGTATTAAAAACACTCCATCCATTCACTTGGATGGATATGCGCGATATTGCGTTCTTATACTCTAAAGAAATATTTTTATTTCATACGAATATAAACACTTACATAAAAAGAAGAATAAGAAGAAGAAGAAAGTAGAAAGAATGCAGTATTAACATCCTCCACACTGTACACATACATACAAATGCAACACTTTGGTGCCATAAAGTTGCACAATAATATTTGTGGCGCCAATACATAAGTACAACGCATACACACTCATACAGTCACAATGGCAAAAAAGGATTTTTCCATTTATCTATTTGTTTATAAATATTTTTTGGTGCTCAGTGTTTCTACGTAGTATTTATACGTACATCTACAATGACCGAACAAAGTCCTAATTTTTCACTGTTCACATAAAAGGCACAAAAGCGAAGTCAAGTGTTTGGCATAGTTCTTCGCATCACATCGCAAAATAAATCATTTACAAAAATAAATAAATAATAAACAAGCAACAACAATATAGACAAATTTATGTTGTAGATTTTTGACATGACTTTATTGTTTTAAAACTGCATGAAGTAACAAGAAAACAAGAAATTAAACAATCGTGCAAGAACGATAGTGATGATGTTTCAAAAAAAGTCAGTGCGAACTGTAAGATTGTTGGCTTCTAAGTGGTGCAATAGTTTTCACCTCTACTTCCCTTTCTTCAGGGTGTGACAACAGTTCAAATTTGTTTCGAAAACCACCTTTTAGGGAATCATTAGTTCCCAGCATTGGCCTGAGTCTCTAACCCGTGATTACGACAGAATTTTAAGCTGTGTGCATGTAAAAATGAAAAATGGATCTCTGGGAATAAATTCTATCTATCTAAGGAGAGGACGTTCCAGATAGGCGTGGCCCATTTCAACTGACAACGAATCTTAATAGTGAAACGTTTTCTTTTACACGAATTTTAGGCATCAACGCAAAATCTGCTAGCGGAACATTCGGGTAAAGCATTAAATACCGTTAAGCGGCATTTTAATATAAGTAAAATGTCACTGCAGAGCGCTTCTTATATACTTTACTATGAATATGGAATGAGTCAGTCATCAGAACATTGGATTGCACTTAGTTTTGGTTAAAACAAATTAAATTCTTTCACCATATTTCAGTTCAAAATAATGAAACATTATATGAACTACAACTAATGTTAGTTTGAAGGTCAATTGTTTTATTACTCTTCTCAATATTACAAAACAAGCAAAACAATGTTAGTAACGTACCATTGAAGGATAACAGGAGAAATGATAGCAAATAAAAAAACTCCATTAATGTTTTGGCACCACATCCTTGTGTGTCACTTAATGAATTTCGTTTTCGTTTTCGTCTTCTTTTTTTTTGCTTTTTCTTTTCGACTCTTAAAATGCTTACTTGTGTTGCACATTGATGTGTGAAAGTAATAATTCATACCCGATATATCTTCTTACGCATAATTCACATCACGTGTGAGTTGGCATAGAATGCTCAACAATTTTTATTCAATTGTTGTTAATAGAAAAACCATTTATAGCTAGAAGATTCAATTATAAGATTGACATAAATTATAAGCAAAATTCAACAGATTGTATTGGTATGTGTTACAAAGAATTTTGATGGCAGCAATATTACAAAGAAAGTTATCGCCTTAAAGCATTTTTGCGAAATCAGTTGAAATATTGAATTTCCAATTTTTCAAATCGAAATTTCAATATTTATACTTTGCACCACTTGAGGCAAAGGAAATATTAAGTTATACACAAATTTTTATATATTTGCATGATTTTTACAATGACGACCACAAAAATGAAGGTGAACTTGTTTAGCTTATAACTAGAAAACTACTGCTCCGATTTTGGTCAATTTTTTTGCAAAAGTTTGGAAATTTCTTTAGCTTTGCGGGGATCGATAAATTAATGGGCGTGGCAGTGCCCATTTGCTTAGAAAATGACTTTTTAAATCACATTTGTCGTTTATTAACTAAATGGGTGGTGCCACGGCCACATATTATACTTCGTTCGAAAGCTGAATAAATTTCCAACATTCCACAAAAAGTTTGAACAAAATCGGTGCAGCCGTTCCCAAGTTATAAGGCTTTAAACATTTCCTAAAATCAAGAGTTGCTTGCTGAGGTTTCTGGGCGCCTGGTATTTTGCTAACATTTTCATATTGGCATGAATTTTCACAATGACGACCACAAAAATGAAGGTGAACTTGTTTAGCTTATAACTAGAAAAGTACTGCTCCGATTTTGGTCAAATTTTTTGCAAACTTTTGGAAATTTCTTTAGCTTTGTGGGGATCGATAAATTAATGGGCGTGGCAGTGCCCATTTGCTTAGAAAATGACTTTTTAAATCATATTTGTCGTTTACTAACTAAATGGGTGGTGCCACGCCCACATATTATACTTCGTTCGAAAGCTGAATTAATTTACAAGAATAATATCGAGGAAAAGTAATAATTTTTGCTCTTAATGACTTCATAAAATATTAAGAGTTTCCTTCATTTCAAACCTGTTATTAATAACTTTCCCCTACTTACACACAATTCTGTCTCATTCCCACCACCACTACCACCACCACCATTACCATACTTTGATTTTTGTGGTATTTAACGAGTTAAACAAATAAATGCGTGTGTGTAACATATTTCTGTTAACCCAGATGGTAAGTATAACGGTTATGCAGCAACCGTACACTTCCTACTGCGTCATCAGTTTCTACCCATTCGCTTGAGTTTTTATTATTATACACACACACACACACACAAACATACATATGGCAAGAATTGAAGTGAAAATACGGCCAGTGGCGGTAAATGGTGTTAAAGTAAATATTTATGGTAACCGCAAGATCATTTACATATTAACACAACAACAACAACATATGTGCGAACTCAATTTAAGAGTGATTTTAGGTCATTTGGTTTTAAGCATTCTCAGTCATTTATCTTGTCCATGAATGAATATGATGAAGTGCTACACGTTCTCAATATGGAGGGTATTCATGATATGGCCTAAGTCAACGTTTTTCGTATTTTTTACTTGTTTCACTTATTTGAACCAACACAGAAAAGTACTAAAGTAGTTCTCTAAAAAGAATTTAGCTAATAAAGAAGAATTCTTAACAAATTTTTTTTAGATTTTATACAAACTGAGTAGAATGAAATAAGAACGCAATTATGCTTGGTTTTTATATCATTTTCCTAAAAAATGTAAGTTTAACCACTTGAATGTCCTTTTGCTTTTATAAATACATAATAGTTATTGTACGCGGGTGTGTCAGCGTGCAACGAAATTTTTATTGTACAAAGTATGACTGGCTAGCCCGCTTGGCTGACTCTGCCTTTGGCTGTTCTGTACTGTGTTCTGTCATTTCATTCAAAACCCTTCAACGCACAATACACAAATGCTGAGTATTCATTGTGTTTGTTCCAGTTGTAGTCGCTTTTTTCTCGTCTTCTTTATTGTTGTCGTTGTCGTCGTCGTCGTCGTCGTCATTGTCCGTCGGTTGTTTGCATTGTTGTTTTTTGGTTTTGTTTCCTTTTCTGTGTGCTGTATTGTTGTTTTGTAATTCGTCGTGCATTTAATTAAATTTATTGTGGGTTGGTTAAATTCAGCTGGCATTAGGAAATTGTTGTTGAATGTGTGTGTTTTGAAAAAATTGCTCTAAATACAAAACACAAGCCCTTCGTTTGTTAAATAACAATCTCAAGCATATAACACACACACATACACACATAGACACTTACTTAGTATAGCACAATGCATGTAAAACATTAATTGCACTCTAAAACACATATATACACACACACCATACACACAAGTGTATAAAACTATAAGAGCACTTAACACAAACGTGTGTTTAAATTGTGGAAAACTACTCCTGCAATAAAAACTATGTATAAGAAAGAAAAAAAAAGGGAAACAAATACAAAAAAAATATTTCATGTATTCCCGTTCTTTGCTCATTTATTTAGTTTCTTCTTCTTCTTCTTCTCCGCTATGTAATTAAACAATCAGAGTTAATAGCGAAGCATTTTCTAAGTACCCATCTCTCCAGTATCCTAGAAGAAATCTTTCTTTGACATGATTTCATATGTGAGTTTTTAATCATCACAAATAATGTCACAGTGAGTTGGTGCAGATAAAATCTGTACTATTTGATCTTCACACTCGAAATGGTTCGAAATTTTGATGGAAATTTTTTTCAAAAACTTTACCAAATAATGCGAAAAAGTAAAAATGAACTCAAATCTGATATAATTGAGCTCCATTATATCATAAATAAAATGTATGTGTTTAAGTTTCATTGAAAAAGTCAACAATTGTGAATTTTTTCCATACAAGTTGAATTTTCTGTTCCATTACACGCCTGTAGAAAGTGTTATAAACTAATTTTGTTGACTATTAAGTAATTTGCTGTGTGTTATTTGAACGTACACACACCTTATAGGCTTATGTACATTAATCACCTGATGTCCGAAGAAAATGTCTCTGAAAAATCTTTACAATTACAATAAAAAAAACACTTGAGCTAATGGTTAAAATTCATTTTCTAGTCAATGCAAAAACTACCATCATCGTACTTTGATTTACAGAGTGTTTGGATACCTGGATAAATAACGAGAAAATTTATGTCAGTTGGGTTTATAGGCTGACCAACCGACCGACCATACGCACCAGTAAACGGATGTCTACACACACGCAATTCATCATGTTGCTATGTTCGTATATGTGTGCTTATGTGTGTATATATGTACAAAGGATAGCAATTATGAGATGTGGATACGAATGCTTAGCATGTACATAAACATATGCATGTATGTGTGTATGCGTGTGAACTGGAATTTACATTCATTGTATTGTGTGTAAAACGATATCGACAGAATGGTGCCAACCACCGCATAACCAGTGTTTTATATCCTATAACATCCATTTCAATTTCAATTGTTTTTTTTTAGGTATGTGTGGTTTTAGGGGTATGTGTGATATCAGTGCGTTTCGCTCTGATAATTATATGATTTGCTGTTTATATCCCTCACATATAAGCTGACAATTTACAAAAAAGCATAAACTCAGCTTGCAAGCTGACAAATAATACATACAAAATAGGTACCTGCCACGCCTACTGTTTGTATGTACATGTAGAGGATATTGAAGATTTGAGCTAAAACAAATTTAATTTTTTTATTTGTTTTTTCTAATTTTCACAACCATTTAAATACGTAATTACAACAATAACAACAAATGTATAAGCGTGTAATGCATACTACATTGTACTTAAAGTTAATGAGCTGCAAACACATGTACACGAATAAAAAAAAAATATGGTAAAATTGTCGATTAGAATAAATGATTGGCATTCATTATGACCAACCAAACTTTAAATGCAAAATTTCATTCACGTGGAATGAATTCTGAGTAAAAATATCGCAAAATTTGTTGCATAACATCATGACGTCCAAGTTTTGACATTTTGTGCGTATGATTTATAGCGGTAAATTTTCATATGAATCATTCACGTTTTGAAAATGAAATCTAATCAAAAAAAAATTGTCAAAGTGAGTGTTGACAGTTTTGTTGAACATATGTCATTGTTTCTAAAAGAAATTTCTGTAAAATGTTGCCATATCAAGCATTTTGTTCATATGGCAAGAGACGCGACATAGAAATGGACGAAAGAGTAGTGTTCTGAAAAATCAATGGGAAATGTTTTGTGGTTCAAAATATCTCTTTTTCAGTTCAAAAATATTACAAGCGACCAGAAGTTTGCATAGAAACTCACATGGTTAGATGTTTGCTTTAGAAAGTGTTTCATTCACTTTTGTAGATGTGGCAAACGTACAGTTGAATTGTTTTTTTTAAGACTAATGAGTCACATTCTGTAGAAAATAGAGCATCTGAGATGAACCTGTTATAAGAAGCGGCTTATTTTTGCACATATTTGGAGAGACTCGAGAGTAATTTTAACTTTATAGCAATATTTTTCTCAATGTAAGCTTGGCCTTGAGTATTATTAATGGATCGACTAAATAGTGAGTACAGATTTGGTCCTGATTACATAGCAACCTGTTCAATAACAACAAACTTTTTACCTCTATTTCTGAATTTTTGTGAGTGTTCTAACTAAAGACAACGACTGGTTTAGAAAAGATTTTCTTTATAAAGTCCTAAAAGCCCACTTCTGATAGATATTAAAAAGGAATGGCAAACTTGTTATATCACGCGTTTTATATGAAGCATTTTTCAAATCTGAAAAGTACTTAAATCATTAAAGTCGAAAAAGCAGATGATACAGTAGAATTCAACATTCTATAGCAAGCGTCTTCTTATCCCCTAGAACAAAATTTGACAATCGTGGTCTATGTGCAGACACTGCAATATGCCCGAGTTTGCTTGAGCTGCATTAATACTCAAAGTCAGGGAAAGGGAAAACCAGCATTAGTAGTATATGAACAGTGACTTTAACAGCAAAATTCATTTATTCCTTTTATTATCAGCAACAGTATCAGCTCTACTAGCTGTAGCTCCCTAGCGAAGGCTTAGTGTACTTACCACCACCACCACAACAACACAAATGTTATAAAAATAGCAACATTACAAAGTGATTATACAATGTACAAGTGTGCGTGTTATATATATATATATATACACTTGTATATATATGTGACACTGTATGGTATATAAACAGATGTACTTACCATACCATACATACGAGTAAAGTTATATTCGTGTGCAGCATATGTTGGGGTTGAACTGAACGGAAGCAGTGCTGCCACTGTTTCCGTTGCTTTTATTACTTACTATTACTGCCCCTACCGCCACGAGCACTGCTCTACTTTTATGTTTAAACTTATGATACAAACATTGTTGCAACAATTTCTGTGACTGCCACTGCTACTGTTGTCATTCACTAAAGGTCGCTGTTTATTGATTTTTTAATTAAAAATGCAAAACTGCATTATAAAAAGCAAACAAACTAAGCAGCGGCGCATATAAAACGGCAGCATATACTTTGTTTGGGAGCAGAAAAAGAAAGAAAGAAAGAACAAGAGGGAAACTTAAATTTGGCTTTGGGGCCAAATCTTAAATGTTTTCCACATCTACATAGAAAAAGGGGGCTTGGCATATGATTACGCCCTTTTATGATAATTGAAAGTGGGTGTGGCATTGGCTATTTAGTAGTTTAATATGCTCCAGGTGGCGTAGGGTGTAAAAACAAATTCAGTGGAGTTAGATGAAGCTTGATTGGCCTTCCGGGGCGTCTTCTACAATGATTGAAACCTTTTATAATATATTTGACAACAATCACGCCTACTTTAGAAATTCTACTAACTTCCCGAGTTTATTATTTTTCTTACCAAGACAAGTGATTTTAGCGAGAAAAGACTTCGCAGACCTTACTCTAGAAATTTTTCCTCATTTTTCAAAACTAAAATTTTATTTATTAATAGGCGTGGCTTTAAGAAGGAAAAATTAGGTTTTCGCCACTTTAAAAATTTAACTCATTTGCTCAGCTCATCATTTTTTACATCGTATAAGTGTCTCTTTGGGAAGGGAAGACTAAATCGCTCCAACTAGAAATGCGGTTGAGCAAAATCTCAGCAACAACTCTCAAGTTATAAGCAAAAAGGAGAAGTTCATTATTAATTTATATTATTGTGTATAAAGTCAATCTTGTGCAATCCACAAAAATGTCTTGCGAGTTGCGTACGTTTCGTTAAAGGTATCGAGTCAAAAGGAACAAATGTTCAAGACCTTAAGAAACCGTATTAGTGAAACAATAATAAAAAAAAAAGCAGCAATGCCAACAATAACACAACAACAACACATACAATTAAATTTTATTGCAAACGAACCTTTTTCGGTAAACAACATAATAATCGGGTATAAAGTTTTTCTGTCAGCGTCATCATCAAACATAACAGGACGGCACAAATCACTGCAGCAAGGACATGACAAGAAAATTACCTGACCGTTGTTTACCAAAGACAAACAACACCAATAACAATAATTATGATTACAAAATAGCATGTGCTGCTACTTTTCTCTATCCTTTCCAACATTTTCGTAACATTTGTTGTGACTTTGTGTTGGTTGCACGCTCTTGTTTGTTTACAGTTGGTTTTTCGTCTCTCTCTCTTCGATAATCTTTACAACAGTTATCTCAACTTTTTCTCATTCTAACTAAGGGTGAGTAGATGTTAGTGTTTGTGTGGGTGTGTGTGTATTATTCCAAGTATTTAACTTTTCTCATTTATATGTTAGATGCTCATAACTCTGAGGTCTTAGTTGTTTTTTGTTTTTTATTTTCCTTTAATATTTATAATTATCTCAGTGCAGAAACAAAAAAAACTGATACTGGTTGGCTGGCAAGATTAAATACTTTTTATTTATAAGATGTTTTGTTTTGTTTTGCTTTTTTGTGATAATGGGCAATTATTTTTATTATTTTTAAAGAAAACAAAAAAATATGTACAAACGTTTTTTTTTTTGTTAAATTAATTTGATGTTGTATTGTGTTTAAGAAGAGCTCGTTGTTTAAAAATGCAGATAAGACAAGATGTGAAAGGTTGCAGATACTACAATATACAGGGTATCCCAAACTTGACTAAATCAAAAATATCATTTTTTTTTCGTATATTTTCCAAAACTAGTATAACTAGACCTATCTATTGATACTCCCTTGATGTTAAGGTGTACGACACCCCATACTTAGTCCAGTTGGCAATTTATAAATTTTATTTATGTGTGATATGAAACAAAAATATGCGAAAAATTTGTCAATTTAAAAAGAATATTAAAATATAATGTTTTGTAAAAATATATAACATTTCAACACTATACAGCTTCCTTTCATGAATTTCACATGCACAGTCCAGCAATGTTTACTTGTTTTATTAAAAAGGAAATAAAAAAATAAGTAAATTTGGTTTGATCGAACTCCTAAATACCCTCCACGTCTGTATATAAGTAGTAAGCGTGGCAGGTATGTGATTACTCTTGACTGATTTTGTTCAATTTAAGTAGTAATGTGCGGCCAGAAACTAGAATTGTTAGAAGCAAATTTTAGCTCAATATCTTAAAACTAATCCAACAATGACAACAACAACAACAACAACAACAACAACATTAAACATATGGACCTATATGTCTAGAAGATTCAGTTTTTTAAACTGATCAAGGAATTATATATGCTGTGGTATCCACTGTGGGTGTTGCAAACGCAATAACAAACTTAATATGCCCCTATTTTATCTGGTGGAAAAGGGAAATAACTAAAAAATAATTGTTGCAAAAAAGAAAAACCAAAATAGTTGATGAAAATTTATGGTAAATTTTTAATCACTTGTGCGCGTATCATACAAGAAAGAGATAGAAGGGGGAAGGGGGAGGGAAGGACATACATATGTGTCAAGCACTATGAAGTTACATAAAATAAACATTAAAGCAGAAAGCATACACCACATATAAAATGAATATATAGAAGTGCTATATATATATATATTCTAATATATATATACGGGATATTTATATATTTGTTTATAGATTGTTCCAGCTCACTGAATTAAACATATGCCCACTCTTTACAATAATCGACCATATTTCAAAACATCCATTCAAAGCTGCCATGCAACTGCACAGTATTTGTTTGAAGCCGTAGGGCATTCATTAACATACTTTATGCATGAATGCAGTACTGTACTGCAGTATAGGCTTCCTAATGAAACGAACGTTTTCTGTAATCTTTAAAAGTTCTGAAAATTACGAAATTACTTTAAAATATACTTTACGCTACTTAGCGTTTGCTTTAAAACCGTTGCAGAATAATAAAGTTACACATACACACGCACGCACACACTTTTATATCAATATATATATTCTTAGAAAGATGTCCGTTATAAGCTTACTCTACGTCACTGGGAATATTAAATGTACGAATAAACAACGCTGACCGACATATATTTTACTCATATGAAAAAAATGTAATCTAAGAGTATGCAATTTGGTTCGTGTCCTTTTTTAAATGAAAAGAAAATCTTTGTCCTTACGTCCATCTTAACTCTTGTGTAATTTTTAATACAATTTTTGCTTTTAATGAAACGTTGGTTAATTTAAAACGTACCTTCAGTGCAACAAACTGACATTAACTATCTAATCGCAAAATTTTTGCATCTATTCATACGTACTTGATATCTTAACAGACGAAAACATAACAATGTCCTCCTTTTGTTTAAGTTTTATATAAAGAAAGTAATTATGACAAAGGTGGGGGTGAAATGAAGGCTTATTCATGTACAGAAGCTATGGACATTGATCCTTGTTCTTGTTGTTGTTCTCATTGTCACATCGTTGCTGCTGTTAATGCTGGTTTATAGTGTCAAACAAACTAAAAAAACGCGTACCAATGCTAAGCCGCACATGTACACATACCTACATACACATAATTATAAATGTCATATCACAAGTCATTGTAGCTTTCGTCGCGAATGCTCTATACCAGCGTACTCTACCTACTTGAATGTTTGACGGCCCCTGTCTGCTGGCATAAACGTACATTGCATGTTAAATGTTAATGGTTGACACAGTGTATGTTTATAACAAATACTCATACACACACACAGACTCATGTGTATATGCACTCCAGCATTTACATTTGAAAACCAAATGAATTCATGTAAGTGTAATCCCCAAATGCGTCATGAGCTGCAGCTAACCGACTCATACAGTGGCTGACTAACACACTGTGACTGTAACTGTGACTTTGTTGTTAGTTTAACTGTTGGTGATGTTATACGATGGAGAGGTAGAGAGAAAGAGAGAGAGAAGTTGGTGTTTTTTTTTTTGTTTTCATTAAATGACGTCAGATGATAAAGCATAAAACAACAACAACAATAGCAATAATTGTTCACAGTTTGAAAAATAGCATAAAATAAAAAAGACGAAGAAGAAGAATAATAAAAAATGGAACACTTTTTATATTGCACGTGCTTTGTGTGCTTGCTCTGTATTTTATTGTTAAATGTTTGTACGGTACGTGCAACCATGCTTAAATATGTATTTAGAGTTACTCATACGACACGTTGTCTGTCATCCCCTCTACAACTAAAACCTCCCTTCCATCAACCACCGTTTTACTGCTTTACTGCCAACTTGTTTAAGTTTTTATAAAGAAAAATGAAAAAATAAAAATAAAAAATTGTGTCACTTGCTTTTTCATGTAATCATATGTGTTAAATAAAACTTTATACTCTCGTGTATGATGGTATGTGTACGTTAACGAAACATTTACAAGTAATGCCGTCACAGCGCTCTGTATGTACATTTCAAAAATCCCTTGAACTGTACAACAACAAATATTTTCACAATCTTTGGTTTTTAAATAGAAATAAAAGAAAAGCAACAACAACAACATAAACAACAAGCAAAAGAACAATTTTAACGATAAAGCGTCATTTGAAGTAAAAATAATGAGAAAAGCGAAATTTGCTTTAGGATAAATTTGAAATGGAGGGCGTGGCCAAATAAAAAGATATAAGTGTGAATAGTGAACGTGAGTTTTTGATGCTGATCAAGAATATGTAAACTTTGTACGGTCCCTGATGCCTCAGTCTCTATGTGGCAAATGAAAAGACACACTTAATATGCTTCTTTTCTTATACAGAGATTATAATAATAAAATACTTTATAAAATGAAATCATTGCTATTTTATGGGTCCTTGCTAGCAACTGCATCTTTTTATTTGAAATTACAAATACTTTAAAGTATATCATGCATTAACGGTAAGAGCAGCAAATAGTTTCAATGACGCAACGTCACAAGCATTATAAGTAATTTTTCGTATAAAAACAAAGGGTTTGAATATTTATGTGTATCGCTATGTGGAACCTAACCGTGCTTTTTTGTGGAAAACGTGATTTAAATGTAAAATATTTAATTTATAGTTCATCGTAAAATATTCATATTATATAATAATTTATCAAAACTTAATAATATTTAAAAATAGAGAAAAACATTAAAAATCACGTTTACATATACTTTGCATGGCTCTTAAGGCTGTGGAGAGACGTACCTTAGAAAAAAACCGAATCGACATCTCTGTAATTAGCACAACCTACAGTAAACAAGAATTTGTCGGTGTAAATGTTTGTTCTCTCTGTCCACCCGTATATATATGCACATAACAGTTCATATAATATGTGTTTAATGGCTGGCCCTTAATAAAACAAATGTTGTCATACATAGTCACTTAAAAGTGTGAATGTGTTTGTTTACTGTTACAATGTATACAATGGAGACTTTGTTTATTTGAGCGCGTTTTTTATAAGCTCCACCTTAAAGATGGTGTTTTATCATGTTTGTCATTTCGTTTATAACGTTACACATATTGTGTGTACCGTTATATTTGTGTACATAAGAGTTGAGTTTCTCTCTTATTCTCTTTTTATTATATAAAATTGATTGCTTTATATAAATCAAATGAAAAACAAGTAAATATGTTTTAGTCGGTCAGGCCCGACTATTTAATACCCCTACACTACTTAGCTTCATAAATAATGCTACAAATAAATGATTTAAAATTTTTCCGTCTTTCTTTTTAGATTTCTCAACAACTTCTGAAAATATGCATTAAGTTCGCATAACAGTAAAAGGCAACAATAACAACAATGTTTTTTATACCAATCAGCATAATAATACACATGGCAACATGTTTAACATTGATTATCATGTTGCTGCAGATGGCTTCGCTCAGTTAACAGCCAGTTAAACCAAAAGAAGAAATATTTAAATATAAAAGAAGAACAAGACATTTGTTAATAAACTTTAAATAAAATTGTAGTCAAATTTAGAGTTAAAGTGCTTCATTTAGTAAAATTATAATAAAAATTAGAAAAAAATAATTTATAGAAAATAATCGTCAGACACACACAACATGCCGGGTGGTAGGAGAGGCTTAGTGGCCCCACAGAATACTTTTCTGGAGAATATTATACGCAGATCCAATTCACAACGTAAGTGCCAGTATTTACATTTTAAAGATAAGCATTAACGAACATTTAACATTGAAAAAGGACACGTCTCCACAATTGACTGCAAGTCATTGACAATGACAATGACAAGGAACAATGCCAAATAAACAAATCTTTAGCCAATTGGCCAATTCATCTAACCAACCATCCATCTTTGCTTTTTTATAATATATTTTCATTGTGATTAATTTGTGTTTTATCACTCTTGCGCTTACAGTATAGCTTTATATTTACTGAACAATTTCGTACAGGTTTTGGTATTAGATAAATTACTGCAACAAATTTTAAACAAGGACACATTTTATATATGTGCAAGTGATAGATTTATATACGTTTATCATTTTTCAACCCCCAAACAGGAGGATGGTGTTTTTTTTTTAACCCCCATTGACATTATTTTCATTTTTTGTCAAAATTTTTCAAACTAGCTCTAAGGATACTACAAAAGGTAAAGGAAGGACTAACACATTCAATAAATCTAATAAAGAAAGCAAGCAACAGCATCAAGTTAAAGGAATTTGAATAAAAATGTGAATAAAAACTCATTGTCCATCCTCTTATGAATAAATTTGAATTTGTACTTAAACACGATTTCAATACTACTCTACTATACCCATCACAATAATGGTATGGGGGTACATTGGTTTTGTTCAAATGTTTATAAGTATCACAAGGTGGCGAGCCACACCCCAAAAAGTATATATAATTTTTAACAGCATCAATATGCGAGTCAATTTAGCTTTAATGTCCGTCCGTGTGATAATAATTTTTATCTCTCTCATGGCCACAAAACTTGATATATGTATCTAGTTAAAAAAAAAAGGTGATAAATTTGGCCAAGGACACGCCCACAATGATGGAAATTGCTGGCCTTGTCATGTTCGTAAAAGTTAAGAAATTTAGCTGAAATTTTAAACGTAAACTTCTAGTTTCTGCACGTAGACAAAATCGGTCAAGAGCCAGGCCCAAGAAGTCTATTTATCTCTCACAAAAATTGAATTATAAAGTTGGAATTGGGGAATTGGGGAATTTTTATATTGTAAAATGGGCATAATCGAATAACAGACATGCCCACAATTTAGAAAAAATCAAACTAGGCATGAAATTTGATTGACAACCTAAGCCATTATATATACATTTTTCGAGGGCAAAATCATATTTACCTGCTACGCCCACTGTGGAGGATATTTAAAGATTAATTTCAACCAAGTATAGTTTTTTTTTAAATTGTTTTATATATTGCATAAATTGTGTTACGTATATGCTCCTTCACTCTGCATTATACACGTATGTACATTTATAGAGAAAGCCCCGTAGAGACACTTTCTTACCGTATGACAAATGATTTCAAATGTCAATTATAAATTTACAAAGTCCTATAAAACTATTGTATTATTAATGTCAAATGTATATATATATATATATATATGTGTGTGTGTTAAACGTACTTATAATTAGGCTACTCAATCAAAGCTTTGAGATTGAGTTTCCGTTCGTCAATTGTTTTCGTTTTGTATACTTTTGTCTCTTACGGTATTTCTCTTGGCAGAAAATATATTTTATTATTTGTATCTCTGTGACTGTGCGGGAATGAAAACGTTTGTTCAATGTAGCTTGGTAATCAATAGTTCAATCATTGTTTATGCAATTTGACCTGAATAAATGAATATTTACAAGACTGATTTGTTATAAATATATTTATGTGCATACGAGTATATCTTCAAATTACAATTTACAATAATTCAAATGAATTGTCCGAATTGTTAGCTTTCTACCATAACAATTTTGCTTAAAGAAAAATCAAAATTTTTCGAAATATGTTTTTTTCGATTCCAAATAAAAATTGATGACAAAATCTGAAATTTTTATTTCGATTATCCAGAACCCGTTGTTCAGAGTATCACTCTCTTTTATTTTTTCACCTCTTTATTACAGAACTTTACCTTCGTCAAAGAGTAATGTTTGAAAGCTTATAGATGCTATGGCAGATGTGTAATGCTAACGCATAATAAAGTTATAAAATATTTATGGAAGGGTTAACAAATAATAAATTATTATAGTTGAGAAAATAATCCTCTTCATTTACGACCTCTCTTTATATCATTTATGTCTACGACAGATGTAAAAAAAATATTTTAAAATGCTTATTAAAGAACCTCCCCCAAAAAAAGAGATAAAATGGAAACACCAAGACTCTACAAAAATATAAAGTTTACAGGCTGCAGCGTAATAAAATTTTTGGTTTCTATAAAAATTTCTATTTATCTTAATAATTATAGAGCGATGGTTATTGTCAAGCCTTTTTTTTATATACGTAGTCCATTATATGAGTCCTTCTATGAATGTCCTTAATATTGTATTATTGTGCTTTTTCTTTTATTTTTAGCGGACAGTAGTTTCCTGCTGGCCAATGCTCAAATTGTGGACTTTCCCATTGTCTATTGCAATGAATCGTTTTGTAAAATTAGCGGCTACAACCGTGCTGAAGTTATGCAAAAATCGTGCAGGTAAGAATAATAAAATTCATATTCGTAAACTCAGAACCGTCTCTTGGGTTCTTTGAAATACTTTCGTAAATTTTCCATATGTGTTCTCATGTTTAAATTATTCACGGAAGACAGTGTAACACAGTAAGCATGTCGACATAGATATCAAATGAAAGAGTTTATCGAGTATAATACTCCAAGTGTTTTATTTTCCCTCCATATCATTGAAGTAAATGTTGTTAATAGCTTAAAAAAATTCATTGTTGTCATAAAAAATACCTCACTATTGACATTGTAGTGACCTAGTTGGTTGCTGTTGCACTTGTTTTAGGTAGATGTTAAATCTCATTTGTTTTGAATTTGTTATTATTTGTTACTTGTAGTTGGCTGTGGGGGGCTTTTGCTTCATTTTCCGCATGAACATGTTTTTTTATTTTTTTATTTAAACACTTTTTATATAAAAGACTTTCGAGTTGTGAGCTGTTTAAGCGGATTATGAAACAAAGGCTTTTAAAACAACTTTTAACTAAACACCATTAATACAAAAAGGTTTTCCAGATTACTTCATTATATAGAGAAGTGTTAATTATAATTAGAAATTGGAAGCACACACTAGAAAAAAGAGTTTTCTTTGAACTTCATTAATATTGTTATGAAAAAATACATTTCGAGTGAAGTTAAATTACAAAAATTATAAAATTATGAAGTTTTCTTATACTCTAAACATTTTCAAGGAGGCTTCAGCAACCTCACCTGTTGTAGATTAATTCTCTTTGTCAGTAATTTATAGTTTATGGTTAAAGTTTATTTTGTTTAGAGTTCGATCTTATCTGACTTGATTTGATTGATTCTCTTTTCATACATTCATTCATTCATTGCTTCAATATTTATTCAATTGTTGCCAATTTGTAAAACCAGCTTCCATACGAACCAATTTATTCTTGTTTGTACATAAAAGGTTTGGATGGTATTAGCATTGCAGTGAATAACACTTGAAGTGATTTGCTTGTAAATTATTATCATGTACGCAAGTGTTTCAAGTAATGTAAGTAATCACTCCCCCATATATGAAACATCTTCTACCTCTTAAGCTTAGTTACTACTATTTATAAAAAAGATACCAATTTAAGGACATTTCATGGTAGAAAAGGTGTTTTTTTCAAGTGGAAAATTTTATTGATTAAAAGTATTTTATGAAATTGTACAAAGGAAAATCGGTAATTAATGAGAAAGAAAGGAATTATGAAGTATGAATACAACAAACCTTAGGGAACGTTTGGTTACAAAAGACCAAGTACGATAAAGCTTTACTTGGTTTGAACAAAACTTACATTTAATCGCAGATATACGCAAGCATGGCATACGTACAATAGTGCTATTGTTTAATAACTGTAAAGGAGTACATGTTACATATCACTTCAATGGTCGAATTATTGATTAAAAAAGGTTTTTTGTTAGTTGTTTCGACCCAGCCCATATTAACAATACAGCTGTGAAACCCCCAAACAGATAAATGAAGATCTTTGTTGTGTTTGTGAGAGAATTTTGTCAACTGGAAGCGTGGTTGTTGGAGCAATTCAACCATTTAAAAGAACAACGTAACATCTATACCGGATTTCAACTCAATTTTGATATTTTACGATTTCAAGTATATGAACCCAGGCACACGGTTATTGTTAAATCGATCTGCTGATATACTGATCAAGAATACATATGCTAGCGACCTTTGTAGTACCCTTCGAAATTATAAACATACCTCCATTACAGGTAGAGGTTATATATAAATGAATTTGTAACAGGTTAAATACATACAACACACATATATGATATTAATACTGTTATATGGTTATACACACTGCTACACCATAAACATCGTATCGAATTAAAACAAAACATTCTATTACCCTCGTATCACACGGAATCCAAGACAATAGAAAAACAAAACAGAAGATTGAGGGAGGTTGTAAGAGAGAGAAGGACAGATGTGGAGACGAAGAAAGAGATAGAGGAAGGAAAACCGCAAATACATTGTGTTTATCATTGAAACCTCTGTGGAATCAAATAATAATAATAATAACAACAACAACAATAACAATAACAATGTCAATACCACTTACGAATCGTACAAATAAAACAACAACAAACATAGTGAGGCACTTGAATTGAAATGAAATTAAAACAAACACATATTTATGTTTACTGTATATGAACGCAAATATATGTGTACAGGAATAACGGCATACCATATATTATATGTAGATAGCAGATATTCATACTAGAGTGAGAAATAACTGAAAATAAATTGTGTACATATGTAGATCAATTGGCTTCGTTTACTTATTCAGGCATTTGTATAAACTCACACACACATACACACTCATGTTATATTATCATTTGTTTGTTTGTTTCTTTATCGAAATTAATTTTTATTTATAACATTTTACATATTTTTTGCAATTCGTTACAATCTGTATACGCAAGTTAAGTTAAAAGTTATTTCGTGATATACCATTATATGGGGCCGGGTTCTAAAAATGGTCCGATAGAATGCAAATTTAGCGCAGCCAATTATAGAGATAATTAACTATTTTTCATCGAATTTTTCAAATAAATATTAAGAATTATATATTTTAAAAGAGACTTTAAATGTTTTGATTGGCTACCATGACGTATGAGTGTTACTTGAAATTCAAATTGTACCACAGATCATATTAAACAAACAAAACGTGACAAATACGATTTGTTCAAGATATAATTATTTGGCAGATAGAACCATTTCTCTCTTTCCCATCAAGATTTATATTTATGCTTTATATTATTTTCAGGTGTGGCTTTATGTATGGTGAACTAACCGATAAGGAAACGGTGGCACGTTTGGAGTACACTTTGGAAAACCAGCAACAGGATCAATTTGAGATATTGCTGTACAAAAAGAATAGTAAGTGACCAATAACCGTAAATATATTTGTATTGTAATTGTGATCGCCCGTAATCTTTGGTTTAAAAAACAATTAAAATCATCTTCATGCAGTAAACGTTAGTTTGCGCAAAAGTGAATAAAACGTGTACGCTATACTTGGTTTATTTACATAAATTCTGAACGCTCGCTTGTTATCCAAAGCAACACAGCAGAGACAATCTAATCTTAACCCCTTTACCTATACATGCCCTGTAAAGGACACATTTGATCCATTTGTGAGTTTACCACTTTGTTGTAACAGTAAATCCCAAGTATTTACATAAGCGCTTCTTTACTTATTCAAAGTTGTTTGATATAAAACAAATGAACTATGCAGGTGGTATACAATGGCGCTCACTCATCCCTCGATTGCCATCACCTTAATCCCGAACCCTATCTGTATACGCTCATAAAGATTTACGAGCGCAAATGCATATAAATGGTATTTCATTCATTTCATTGTAAAAGCGAAAAAAAAAAATCCCATTTATTCGTTTCATGCATTTCATTGAATCGTTTGTATGGGGAAAAATTAGTTTAACCAACGGGTGTAATGAACCTGAAGCAGAGCAACGTATACATACACACAAACACAAATATATTGATACCATCACACCGGCACGTTCCTGTTATAGTTCACTAAAGTAAATTGTTCTTGTGTGGCAACAATCATGCTTTGTTGTTACAGGTGAAAGTTGGTTATACATGGATTTATATTTTATACAGTTACACAACAACAACAAATGTGTTGTCTTTCTGTATATACTTTATTACATAAAACATAGTTTCCCAACAATTGGATCGAGACACAAATTATTGAAAATGGACCAATCCGGTTTATTAGAATCCCTTCCAATATAAGGTTCTAGTATTTTTTTTTTTTTGAGATATTGCGATGAAATCTGGTACAAGAACTAAAGAGGAGCCCTACTGAAAATGGGCCGCATTGGTTACTTTTTTAGAACCCTATGGGGTAGGGATGCTGATCAAGAATATGAGAATGAGAAAATTTGATATTCCCTCATCTTATATGGAAGGCATAATTAAGAATAATAATGTTTTTGAGATATAAAGTTCGGTAAAATTGCCAATTGATGGACGTAAGGACAAAAAATATTATACGAATCACATAATTATCTAAAATGGTCTCAAGACTCCAACAAACGTGAAACTAAATAAACTACTTTGCGTGGCTGGCAGCGGAAGACAATTGCGCTTTTCACAGCATGCAGAATGTATTAAGAAATGCCTTCACCAACACGACCAACGGAAAGATTTTACTCACATACCTTGCAATGTTTATAAAATTTAATATTTTATGACATTTTGTCCATGCCATTAAATAATTAATTAAATTGAAATCCTACTCACGCGCATTATGATTTAAATTTATGGTTGATAATAATATCCATCAACTCATAAATTATTATTGTAATATAACAAAATGTATATAAAATGTATGGTTAAGTGCTATTGTTGTTATTGTTGTTGTTGTTAGAAAGTTTACTAATTCATTTCATTGTTTTCATCATCATGTATAAATTGTAGCTAATAGCGTTTTACAATTGCCAATTATTGTACACAAGGTATATTGTTGTTGTTGTTATTATTGCTACATTTACCCGAATCTCATAGAGATTATAAATTTGATTTCTCTCTATTAAAGCAATTTTCAAAACAACAACAAACACGTTTATTTCACATACATTTTCAGGCTTACAATGCGGCTGTGCGTACGGACAGGGGTCACCAGGTATTATATGCAAATATACTCTATAGTGATCACACACGGAGAAAATATTTATTTACAATATAACAAAAATATTAAAAATTATCATAAAATGGAGAAAACTTCATTCACCGTAAAGTAGATGCTTCCAGAGACTAGATATTGAGTTGTGTGGATTTTGGTATCTCTTCAATGGCTACAGAAAAACAAATATTTTATTATGCGCATCGAATTCAAAATGTTTTCGATTTTCCATAAAATTTTTTGAAATTATTCAAATATGTTCATCTGTCCGTCCGTTTTGATGTTATATTTATATGTATATAAACAGTTGTTAGTTGACAATGCGGCTAATCTTGCATTAATCGATACGCTAGATTTTCTTTACTATACCCTTTATATTATTATTGTTGTTGTTGTTGTTGTACATTTTGTATAAGATAATGTTATTTTCAAGTGTTGTCTCGTAAACAATAACGACAACGTCAACAGCAACAGCTTCCCACCAGATTTCCCGTTAGACCTTCATTTGGCGCAGTTATTTATGTGTTTGCCTATGTGTGTCTTTTATATCTTTTTAACATACATAGATATGATCAGAAAAGGAAACCTTTTGCCAGACACTTGTTTCAGTCTGCATAGGGATTTGCGCTGGCCCCGTGGTTTATATATGTTACAAGAAAATTCTTATTTTTCATCCACTTTAGAAAGAAGCTGTGTATTGGACCCCACAAAGTAACCATATCTGTTTCCTTTTGGTTGAAATTTTTAAGATATTCTGCTTAAATTGCGTACAAACATTTCTAATATCTTTACAAAAATTAGTCAAGTGCCACGCCCACTATCAAGAAAACTTTCTTATACTCTCAAAAAAAAGTATACATGAAGTAGAAATTTTGTACAAATATTTAAAATTATGGGATCTAGCGAGATACCAAGAACGGGCGCGGCCACATAAAGGAGAAGCTCATTAAAAAAAAAAAAAACTTATTAAACTAAGCTTAATAATGTACATGCCACGCCCACTGTTCGTATACAGAGTTGGGAAATATTTCAGATGTAAATTTTTACTTGTTTTGCAATTCTGTCATGAATATATTGTAGCTTCCACCACTTACTCGGTGCTTGCGTAATACATGGTAATTTGATTCTCGCATATTGCGTTGATTTTTATTTAAAAAAAGGAACAACATTTGTATGCGAAATTGTGTATATTTATGTAAATAAATATGTTTTAAATTCAACATCAATAGTTACGAAATAAATTTGTCGCTATTATGATTGGTTTATACATGAGTGTGTACGGATAATATTTTTTTTTTTTTATTTGTTCAGAATTTTGACACATTGCCAATAAAAGTCACATAATATTAGAGAAATTACTAAGCTCTGAGAGAATTAGCATACATACATACATACATACATACAATATTCTATTTATAAATCTATATGTGTTTGTTTGTGCATTTGCCAGCATTGAGTTGAATTGAAAAAGATAAAAAACCAGCCTAATGAGTTTATTTCATTATTCTCAACGCTCAATTGCATTTGAATGGTAAAAATATCCTGATTGAATTATGTATTACAATAAAAACAACAACAATAACAATAACAATAATATTTTCTATGACCAAAACAAGTATGAAAAATGTACAAAATCATGATGATACCATTTTGATGTTGAGAGCAATCGGTAATATTATCTATTCTATGTTTTATATAAAGTATTGGATTTTTCTTTTTTTGGAACATCAAGGAATGAGATAAATATAGATATGTTAACTAAATTTCAAGTTTATAGGTCAATTTTTGTCTATTGTGGGCATGGTTATTGAACAATTTTACCCTTTTTAAATAGCAATCTGTGCATAAAATTTCAGCTCAATATCTCAAAATTTACACCCATGAAAATGCAACTAATGCCTTGTTCAAGGTGTTGCAAACGGAATAATAAAATTAGTATACCTTCCAACTTATGTGAAGGGTATAAAGGAATTGCCTTAAGAATGACATTAATATTCCACATTTGCAGCATCTGTTATTTTACTCTCGTAACCAATTCTTGTTGTAAATTTTTGTACATATTTACATAAATTTATACTCAAACACAACTATTCGAAAATTTAAAAAAAAATCTGTTCTAGACATAAATTTAATGACATTATGAAAAAGTTTTCCCAATCTCTCGGTCAGCAAATTGCATTATGTAACAGTATGTGTGCTTCAATACTCTGTCAATTATTTTTATAAACCTCAGGAAGTCACTTACCTTTTACCTTTTCTTTATAAACTATATAAAAATAAAGGAAATTCTATTAAAACTGTTGCCCTTTCAGAAAAAAACCTCTACACCATTTACAAAACGAACACAACCAACGTTACAAATCAGCTGTTGTGCTTAATAAAACTTCTCTGTGAGAAAAAAAACATGTTTTGTTTATTTTACGCTATGTTGACATTCAGTGGTGGAGTGATACAGTAGATGATATATAAAAATTTGCTTGTGTGTGGATGAGAGAGAGAGAGAATGTATGCATGTGTGTTTAAAATATAAATTGTGCATGTGGGCAGTAAGCTTCCGTTTGAACAGAATTTATTTGTTATGTTGACTAAAAAGTTACGTCACGTTGTTACTCGAGTACTGACTGTATGCACCCAACCATGTAACGGATTGTATGTGAAATTGTACACCCAATAGACTTTATACAAATACATATTGTACCTACATGTACAAACAAAAAATGTTATTTGAGCAATTCAATTATTGTGAAACATGTTGAATTTTAATCGATCTCTCTTACTCCGCTTCTGTCCATTTGAATATTTTTACATTATTTTTGTGTTTTTTTTGTGTTTTTTTTTTCTTTTTTTGACCATATTGTTTGTGTTGGGTCATCAATATTGTTCACCAAAGCAAATGTTATCATCAGGGTTGTTTGGTAATATACTTGCTTTTACAGATTGGGTGGGAATGTAAAAAAAATTGTCATCTTTTTTAAACTAAATTTTGTGTGTAGGAATTAAAAGAAATTATTTTTTATTCTACTAGAGTTTCTGCTACAACTCTTCAAACAATAATAAAAATATATGTTATACAATATTAATCATCTTTAGTTGTTTTTGAACACGCAGAAGGAAACATTAGGAAGCTCAAAAATATAAATAGTCTGGATTAGCATTAAAATCAAACTTAATCTAGATTTATGTCTATAAATGTTGTTGTTGTTATTGGCATTTTTATTATGTTGTTGTCTTTTCCTTAGAAACACCACTATGGCTACTGTTACAGGTAGCACCCATACGAAACGAAAGGGATTTGGTTGTATTATTTTTGCTCACATTTCGCGACATTACCGCCTTAAAACAACCCATCGACAGCGAAGACACCAAAGGAGGTAAATTTCATATTTTTTTTCAAATCTTTTCTTCTAGAGTAACACTAACTAAATCTACCTTTTCATGGTTTTGCTCTATCTCTCTCTTTCTCTCTTATTTTTCCAATTTTATTTTATATTTTTGGTATGTAATGTATCATGTGTACAGTTTTAGGTTTATCAAAATTTGCCAAATTGGCCCGATCGGTAACCAGAAGTCGTCAATTCAGCGCACATCTGCCAACACTAAAAGATCCAACAAAACAATCAAATTTGGCACATGTAAGTATAGGTTGAATGGGCATAAATAACAATAATTCCCAGCAGGTTATTATTATGAAAGTGAAAAAATTGGCAAAAATACGCACAATAATCGACTGAAGTCTCTTTAAAATTACATTAAATTAATATATGATCGGACATAATGATCTGGAGCCATTTCCTTTTCTTAGCGCGTCAATTAAATAATTATAAAAACAATTCATTTCAGATGATGTCTCTCAGTGCCGATATAATGCCGCAATATCGCCAAGAAGCACCTAAAACACCGCCACACATACTATTACATTATTGTGCATTTAAAGCAATTTGGGATTGGGTGATATTGTGCTTAACCTTTTATACAGCGATTATGGTATGTACACGTTTTCCTCTTCTTCCAAATGCACCCACAATTTAATCCTAAGCTTTATGATAAATTATTCACAACAACAATTGAGTGCTGTTTGTATTATATTGTTTATGTTAAATATGTATGAATACTTATTGAAATTTCCTTTGATTTGTTTGTTTTATTGTTTACACACAGTAAACACACAAGTTAAAGTTAATAGAATTATAATATTCTCCGTTTTAAGGCGCATATATATTTTACAGTAAATTGCTTTGTGTGTGACCTCCTCTCCTTCACATGCAAATTTATCCTGATTTTTAATATTTCTGTTCTTTCTGTTTCCCTCTTAAGTATTTATTTGTGTCTCAACATACACTTGATATGATTTTGTACTCTTCACCTATGTAGGTGATGAGGGTATATTAAGTTTGTCCTTTTATATGAACAGCAAGCAAGCTTTATTAAGTACAGTTTTTTAATCAGCAACAGATTCTGGGTCACTTTAACAATCCTATGATAGCAAAAATTAAAATATTGAGCTGGAAATATTCTCAGTTCAAGCAAACAGTAAAAAAGCAAAGTTAAAATTTAGTACCATAGTACTCTCAATATAAATTAGGCATGGTCGAGTAAGAAAAAAAAATTCCCTTTTTTTTGTAAATTTTTATTTTATTTGCATTAAAGCAAGTGTCATGCCCCCTGATTACATTTAGTTATATGTAGAGGGTATCCCGTGTTTGACTTTAGCCAAACGTAATACTTTTTTCCTAGCTTAAGTTTCCATCTGAATAATTCCATACAAAGTGAAGTGCTGCGAGAAGATGAGATCATAAAAAATGGTAAACATGTGTACTGTGTAGGCTTTTGCTGGCATAATGAGCCTATTATATATTTTATTAAGGTGAAGAGTGCAGTTATTCAGTCAGCTGGTGAGAGTGCTTATGTATAATTACAGTATTTTTTTAAGAAGCTTAAACAAATCAGATACAAGCTCAAGCATGTCTACAAAATTTTGTTGAACATAAAAAGAGACAGAGAAAGAAAGATTCTTCTTAAGCAGTTTTCATAATTCATTAAAATTTATTAGAATGAATATTTTAATAACTACACGATATTGATAAGTATGCGGTTTTTTATAGCAGACCTTTGCGCTGACAATTATTATTAAATCTACATCCTTAATCCTGATGTTATGTGGGCGTGACATTTAAAAAATTCATTAGAATTTAATGATTTTTTTTTTTTTTTTTTAATTGAATGCATAGCCACTCAGAACAATCTAGATTAGTTAAGTACCAATTATTTGTCACATTTGTTTGGATTTATCGAATTGGGATTGAAAAATGTTTTAATTGTTATGAAATACTTCTATAATTAGGCCACTACATGCATACATACAATTTGATCGCTCTTATTATGCCGTGCTTGCCCTGTACTTTATTTCTTATCCTCTTTCCAGGTGCCATATAATGTAGCGTTTAAAAATAAGACCTCTGAAGATGTTTCTTTATTGGTAGTCGACTCCATTGTAGATGTAATATTCTTTATTGATATTGGTAAGTCAACTTGTGTAAATATATATAATGAAGAACTGTTAGGTTTGCAACGTTTATGTTTGTCCTATATGAATAAACATAACAGTTTTATCAAATCTCTACATACTTAATTGTCTCTTTAATTCTTATCCTATAGTTTTAAATTTCCACACGACATTTGTGGGGCCGGGCGGTGAGGTGGTCAGCGATCCTAAAGTGATACGTATGAATTATTTGAAATCGTGGTTTATCATTGATTTGCTCAGTTGCCTGCCATACGATGTGTTCAATGCCTTCGATCGTGACGAGGATGGTATTGGTTCACTTTTCAGTGCTTTAAAAGTGGTGCGTCTGTTACGTTTAGGTCGAGTTGTACGCAAACTTGATCGCTATCTGGAATATGGTGCCGCCATGTTAATACTATTACTATGTTTCTATATGCTGGTGGCGCATTGGTTAGCGTGCATTTGGTATTCAATAGGACGTACAGATGCCGATAATGGGGTATGTTGTTACTTGCAATACATTGTCTTTGCTTCAAATCACTTTTCTTTTTGTTGTTTTTCTTATTTTTAGATCCAATATAGTTGGCTTTGGAAATTGGCCAATGTCACACAATCACCGTATACGTATGTTTATAATAATGATTCTAGCGCTGAATTGATTAACGGTCCCTCACGCAAGAGTATGTATGTAACGGCCTTATACTTTACCATGACCTGTATGACTTCGGTAAGTGTTGGTTTTCTTTCTTCTGTTTATTATTTTCTTTGTCTATAATGGACATTCTTTTTTTATAATTAAAATACAAATAAAAACAAATAAGGGAAAATTGCAGTAGAAATGATTTATTGCATTATATTTTGTTAAATGGTTTTCTATCTTGTTTTTTTTTTACAGGTGGGCTTTGGCAATGTGGCCGCTGAGACGGACAACGAGAAGGTGTTCACCATCTGCATGATGATAATTGCAGGTGCTGTGTTTTGACACGTTCCGTTGCCACGTCATATATATTCTGTAAACTTGGAAACTAACCGCAAATGGCTAGTAGTGGTGTTGTGTGTGGTAGTAGTTGAACTATTATCCATTCTCAAATA
Organism: Ornithomya fringillina; assembly: GCA_963978525.1. Taxonomy (NCBI): domain Eukaryota; kingdom Metazoa; phylum Arthropoda; class Insecta; order Diptera; family Hippoboscidae; genus Ornithomya; species Ornithomya fringillina. The sequence continues at coordinate 23,885,543 of OZ021693.1, forward strand.
ATGGAAATGTGCGCGTTTCTCCATTAAAAATATTCTATTATTTATTATTATAATTTATTATTATTATTTGTTGTTGTTGTTGTTGTTGCATCATCATCTAATAGATGAAAGTTAATATCGTTAGAAGCGGCTTATTTGAGGCAAGCACGGGTGATCATTATAACCAAAGCAAGTTTTTTTTTTTTTTAATTTCGATATAATCACGCTTGGTTCAAGCTCAAATTGTGAAAAATTAACATTCGGTGACTGGGAGGATTGAACCTGGACCGTTATTTTACAAGAAATTTTACAACTACACAACTTTTAATAACTATTTATAAGCTGTACAATTTTATACAAGAAACTCATTCTAAATTTATCCAAATTTTTTTGGAAAAAATGTTAAAACTTTTTAATCGACTAAATATTACAGTCGGTCAAGCCCGACCTTTCAATAACAAATTCGAAAAATACCATATTCCGTCTTTTTTTCTTCATTGAGAAACTTTTTGAAGTATAATGTTTTTATTATTTAAAATCTTATTTGATTAAGAAACGCGCATATTACATTATGAACGTGGCTAGAACTAATAATTGCTACTTTGTTGTAGGTTTTCCTTCATTTAGAAAAGCCTATTTTTATCTTTTTTGTTCATTTATTTTATAATTTCAATCATTCCATAAACGACACATGGTTTCTTTACTTGGCGTTTTCTGTGCTAAAGTTTTTGTTATTTAAATAAATAACTTTTATAAACTCATGCGCTATTGACAGACACACCTTGTTTAGGCTGTGAGTTATGAAATTTGAAAGTAAGAGGATCATGAAAGAGGGATTTTTGGAATCTTTATTCCTAGGAAGCAAAAGCGAAAGGTTACGAAGGCTACTAAAAATAAAAGACAACGGCCATGATGGCTCTCACAACAATGCTGAATATTTTTATTAAGAGAGACCTAGCTGGGTGGGACTACGAAATGAAAACTACTCTTTTACGGTTATGTCAATTACTCATTACAGAATGTTTTGCTACAACACAGTTACAGCTCTTGTTAATGTTCTAGCTAACGTTGTTGTTATTATTATATGCATACCACTAATACATACATTTGTGTATTTCAAAATGGAGACTAAAGCCTAATAAAATAATAAGAATTCAATAAAAAAAAAAAATTTAAAAATAATTTTAATTTTTTCTTCTATGTTTTTTTTTTTTTTTTTGTATCTCATCTCTACTTTTCCCTCATCACCTACAGCTCTTTTGTATGCCACCATATTTGGTCATGTGACAACCATTATACAACAAATGACTTCGGCTACGGCCAAGTATCACGACATGTTGAATAATGTGCGTGAGTTTATGAAGTTGCATGAGGTGCCGAAAGCACTAAGTGAACGGGTCATGGATTATGTGGTGTCCACTTGGGCCATGACCAAAGGTTTGGATACAGAAAAGGTAAGTTGTTTTCTTCTTCTTATTCTTTTCGATAATCTTATTAGAAATTTTTTTTTCAATGTTTGGCTACTTTTAAGCATTAACTCGCTATGATATCGATTTTTTATACTAATAACGCCTAAAGTAAACACGCCTTTGTCTTAACTAACGCCTTATGTAACTTTTTCGTAGTACTTGTACAAATTTTAAGCGTTTCTTGTTAAATCTTTGCCAATTTTTTTCTAAATGCTTTTCTTTCTTTTTAATAAACTTTTTAAATATTATTCCTTATTTAATATATTTTCAATACTCTACTAATGATTTTCTTGCAATTTCTTTTTTTTTTCGTTTCTTTTCTTCACTTTCTTTTCTATTGTCACTTGAAAGGTAATTCACATGATTTTATATTTAAAAAAAGTGTAAAATTTTCTGTCCCTGACAATACGAAAGGCGTCCGTCAAATGTTTGCTTTTAGATGAAATTCCCTCAATTACATTTCAATCATTTCATTTCATTTCAATCATTTTCATTAATCAACTAAAAAGAATATCATTTAAATAATTTTGTAATATATCAGAGTATGGTGGTAACGAGTGTTGATAAGCAATAAAATCAACACTGCCTTTATACCATTTTCGTAGACTATAGTTTGTGCCTTACCCGCTCATTTCAAACAACTTTACTACATATATAGAGAGTAGGAGATTATCTAAAGAAACTTTAACTTTAGTTGTATGTATCCACAGTTTTATAATAGAGAGATGGGATTATATCTACAGGGGATGAACAAAATAATACAAACAGTAGGCATATTTTTGCATGTCGTCAACACTGAAAACAAGCGATCGGTGATATGTGTGATCTCTCACACTTCAAAAGAGAGCGAGAGCGTCTGTGACGAAAACAACGGTATTATTTAACCTTTTACAAGAGAGAGTGTCCACGGTAATGACAACATATTTGATTCATCCCCTGAACGTAAAAGTCTTTAACAGTTTAAAAGAAAAAAAATAAACTAGATCACTTCGTAGTGGAGGCCATTTTGTAATAAAAACATCAGGCAAGACACTTTCTACACTATTTTAAGTTTAAAATAAAAAAATCTAAATTTAAAATTTATAAATGTATGTACGCCGTGTATGTTTTTGCATTTTATTATAATTTTAGAATTTTTCATTTTGAACGGAAAATGATGTAGTCGGGAGTAAAAGTCTTTTTTTATCGTAGCCCCTAATTTATCTCGTTTAAATCTTGGTCCTTAAACAATTTTCAACATTTGTTTTTCTTTGTTCTACGAATATTTCTTAAGGAAATTTTAACCTGGACTCAGAAAGAAGTTTTTGCAAAGTGCAGAGAGTGTCTCGAGAACTGTAAGAAATTTATTTAAAAGTGACAGCTAGAGCAAAAGCATTGTGGAAAAAGAAAGGAGTGGCAATAAGATTTTAAAGTGCCCCAACGTGATTTTTCACGAATTATTAAAGTCCCCAAAACAACTGCTTGAAATGTGAAACAATTTAGAAGCAAAAAGTCCAAGTGGTCAGAACGGAGAAGCTTGCTAAGAAGTGTTGGTTTAGCAAGCAAAATAAGTGATATCGCGATATCGATAATAGACAGTAACAATCTGAGCGTATGTGTAGAAATTCGAAGGTCCCCACTATATATAATTTATCTAAAAACATTTAGAAGTTATCATAAAAAATCAATGCTGAACATTTATGTTTCCTGTATATTGTATGTTATTAAGATGTGTAGTAGTTGTAGAATCTAAGGTGAACAATCTCTGGGTCCGTCCATTTGTTTATTACCTCAAATATACTAAACAACATAAGGATTCTAGTAATGTTTCTTAGCGTTAAATTGATCTGAAACAAAGGCGTGTTTCATTTAGTTGAGGAGGAGTAGGATATTTATGTTTGAAAAAACCTTCTCTAGAACCTACAATTTTATACTACTACTACTACTGCTATTGCTACTACTTGCATAATGTGTTTAGGTACTAAACTATTGTCCGAAAGATATGAAGGCTGATATATGTGTTCATCTAAATCGCAAAGTATTTAACGAGCATCCAGCATTTCGTCTTGCCTCGGATGGCTGCCTCAGGGCATTGGCCATGCACTTTATGATGTCGCATTCAGCACCCGGTGATTTATTGTATCATACTGGTGAGAGTATCGATAGTTTATGTTTTATAGTAACTGGTAGTCTGGAAGTAATACAAGATGATGAAGTTGTGGCAATATTGGGTAAGTTTTCTTTCTCTATACATTATTATTATTATTAAATAAATTGTAGCGATGAAAATGGAAAAATCAAAGAAAGTTTTATTATGTTGTTGTTGTGTATATATGTAAACAGGTAAGGGTGACGTCTTTGGCGACCAATTCTGGAAGGATTCCGCGGTTGGCCAGAGTGCGGCCAATGTGCGTGCGTTGACCTATTGTGATTTACATGCCATCAAACGTGATAAATTGCTCGAAGTTTTGGATTTCTATTCAGCATTTGCAAATAGTTTTGCACGCAATTTGGTGCTCACCTATAATTTAAGACATCGATTAATTTTTCGCAAGGTGGCTGATGTGAAACGCGAAAAAGAATTGGCCGAAAGGCGCAAAAACGAACCACAATTGCCTCAAAATCAGGATCATTTGGTCCGTAAGATATTTTCCAAGTTTCGGCGTACGCCACAAATACAAGCCGCTGCAGCTGCGGGCGCTAATAAAGATTCTCTACCCATTGGGTCGCAAAGTGATGTTGAGAAGGGTGGTGGTGGTGGTGGTGGTGGAGGTTTGGGTGGTGTTGGCCTTGGTGGTGGTAGTATTACCAATGTTGGCAATGCAGTTACTTCTACTTCTGATATAGATGCCTCCGGCAACAAGGTACTATTTTTGTTTCCATTACTTTTCTGTTTTTAATTGTTTGTTTTCTGTTGTTTGTACTTTGACGTCTTTGTGTTGTGTATAGTTTTGAGATTGTTTGTTGTTATTTTACTGAATGTGTTAACTGTTGCTTTATATTAAACTTGATAAACTTATTGATTAAAACGAGTTTAATTGAAAATATAAAAAAGATCAATAAATCTAAAACGTTTCCCATTACCAACGAACTTGACCTTGTGAGACATGTCAGCATTATATGTTTAACAATTATATGAAAAAGTAGTTGAAGGTTTATGTAACTTAGTCAGAAGGGATACATTGAATAGTGAGTTGATCTAGACGTGTCAGTCCGTCTGTCGTATGTGTAAAATCATTCTTCTGGTTGCAAAACTCAAAGAGAATGGACTTTGACTTTTTAAAAAAGGTTTTTTTTGAATTCTAAGGCAGATTTCTTAGAGAATTTAAAGGGATAGAGAATATATAGAAAAAGAAAAGGTAAGGATAATACTTTGACTGCCCAAATATAGATAAATAAATGTTGTCCCGTCCATGCAAATTTATGCGCAAGAACAGTTATTAGCTTAAAGAGGAACGCTATAGAAAATGGACCATTTTTAAAACCCCTCTCCGTATAAGGTCTTATTATGTAATGGAAGTCTTTGTAAGGTAAAAACTGATAATTCTTAAACATTTTTGAAGACAATTAACTTAAAATTAACATTTTCATATAATTTTCCAAATAATACATTTAGTAGAAATATCGGAGCAAGTCCGATATTCTTCTTATTTTAAATATATATGGATCATGGTAGTTCTTTTTTTAAGTAAATCCGATTACAAAGTTACATCTCACGGTATAATTTTTTCAGAATGTTTAATAAAAATAAATATTTTTTGCATTTCAAAGCTCTTGCTTGTAAAAAGCAGATTATGTAACGGTAAAAATAGGAATTAATTTTGTAGGAAGCCCCTCTAAGGGACTTGAGCCGAAATATTGATTGTGATGCATTGGATTTTAATCTCTAATGAAAATTTCAAGCCTTTCCTCAGTGAAACAAAACTTCACCGACCAAATAATAGATTATAACGGAATAACGGAAAATGTAGCATTTACTTGGTCCTTATATTTAAGAAAAGAAAACGTACCACCTGCCTAACTTAAATTACCTAATATAACGTATCAAACGTACTTGCTGATGGATATGTAAGAAATATTTTGTTGCAATTAATAATAAATTATATTTTCATTCAAAATGATTACATTTTGATATAACAGTAATAAGTTTATTATGCGTACTGAGTGTTGTCATTAATGTTGTTGTTATTGTTGCTTATAAACTAACAAGTAAAAGAGTTTTTTGTTTGGCTTGGGCCAAATTTTAAATGCCCTCCACATGTAACGGCAACTAGCTTAGGTGATGCATTCGTTTTCCGACCCCGCTTATTTTTGGTACACCTCTGAACGAATTCATTATTAATGCGTTTACCAACATTTCAGTCTTGTTAAAAAAAGGGCGTGACCTTTGACTTATGCTGCCCATTTTTAATAACAGCCTTCGTGCAAAAACTAAGCATGTTCGTGCTTTGTAGAGTGACTTTGGAATACGGAACGACAAACTGAGTGTACTAGCCAGGTTATGTGGAGGGTGTGAAAACAGCTTTTTAGGCTGTTGTTTTAAGCAACTCTTATATTCTGTTAATATTTCTTTTATAAAAATATACAGTATGTGTATTTAGGTGCTGTATGGTTTGTGTCTTAACTGGATTGAATTTGTTTTTGGTGTTGTTTGTGCATATATGTATAGTTTGAAAGTATTTTAAGTAAAAACAAATATGAAATTTAAACAATAATAATAAGAACAACACTTATGCTCGTTTTTTTTTTTTTTTGTTTTTTTTTTTTTGTTTTGTTTCATTTACTCTTCTCCATTTTCCTTTGTAATGCTACTAAACTGCTACATAATGTTAAACGAAATGATGGCTTAAATCATAAACACTAATAATTGAAATGATTTTAAACAACAACAATTTAATGCTTGCCTAAATAAAACAACAACAACAACAACAACAACAACAACCAAATAAAATTATTAACTTTTATTCCCGTACCCCCTGAACTACCCGTACTAACCATACCAAAAACACACATCACACCCCGCCTACTGTATTGCTCTATTTCTATATTTCTGTGACGTTGTTTATAAAAAAGAAGTTACCCGCTAAATTAACCCTATCAGAGGATCCTCGCATTTTATCAACGGCCGTAGCGGCTGTTGCCGCCTCCTCACCTACACCCTCCCCGTCCCCATCATCGACGGGTCCACCAGCTGCGCGTAGTACGCGTGCCAGCAAATGGGGACGTCTTCTGGGTAGTTCAAGTGTCGATTCGGCTAGCGATACAAGCGCCAAGGTAGCAGTCTCGAGAAGTTTGAGTGCCCGCGAAAGTCTGCGTGAGAGCACCGCCCAAGCGCGGCAAAGCAGTACTTCGAGTAGCAATGGTGGACAAGGCAATAAAGTAATTTCGTCTATACCGTTCCGCATATATTATAAAAATCATTCCCATTACCAATCGATCGAACTTTCTTGATTTTTTACTATTTTTGTTTCTAATGTATTGGAAATGTAAAGTAAAAAATAATAAAAAATGTGTTTTTTTTAACATGATTTTTCGGTTCTTAGTGAAAGTAAAATTTGGAAAAGTTTTTGTTGATTTTGGTAACATTTTCTATAATTATCATCTAATTAAGCATATAACCTCACTCGTCCTCTAACATATTTCTTCTATTCATATTTTTTTTGCCTACTTTGTCTTCCTCATTTAATCAATCTGAAAATTGGATGAAACAATGAACACAAAACGCTCCCTACAATAAAAAAAAATCGACTCAACCAATGTGGACGCAATAATTCAAATATCTCAATCCTTTCACCTGGTAACCAACTAAATGCGTGGCCTTAATTTGATGATAAAATAAAAATCAACACTTGTGAACATTGTTATGAATGGAACGGTTGAAAAATATTTGTCAACTACACAATTTATTCTGGCACAAAACTTGTTTCTATCTCTCTCTCTCTCTCTCTCTCTCTCTCTCTCTCTTTCAACCTGATTACTTATCTTTTTGGCTGTTGCATGGTGTTTTTGTGTGTTCTTAATGTATTCCGAATTTAGGTGTTTCCCAAAGCCCCCAAATTACAGGCCAGCCAGGCCACTTTGGCACGCCAGGACACTATCGATGAGGGCGGTGAAGTGGAGTCTTCGCCACCAAGCCGTGAGAGTAGAATAGCAATGGAGAGCAGCAGTGGTACGCCAACGAGCAGTAATGTACCTAAAGATCGTACATTGGCTTTAGAGAGGGAGCGTCAAATCGAAATGGCTTCTTCTCGCGCCACTACTTCCGATACCTACGATACAGGCTTAAGAGAACAACCGCCAACTTTGGCTCAACGTGATTTAATCGCTACTGTGTTGGACTTGAAAGTGGATGTACGCTTAGAATTGCAGCGCATGCAACAGCGCATTGGACGCATTGAAGATATGTTGAGCGAAGTGGTGAAACGTTTGCAGCCAGATTCTTCCGGACAAACAACGCCGGGTGATGAAAATGCTTGTGGTGTTTGCGGCAGTATATTGTCAACAATGACAAGCTCGACAGCGGCGGCTAGCAGCAGCAGTGGCGGTGGCTTAGTTGGTAGACGCTCCGAAGGGTCCGCCATTACTCATTCGAACGCCCCTGTCCCGGCTGCCGATACTGTGATAACCATTTCCACGGCTGGCAGCACTGCAACGTCGGCTACCGCAACGTCGCTTGTGACAGGCTCACAAGCGGCAGTCGCTCAGCAAAGCTCTACGGGTCTGTTGAACCCGGTGCAGATGGTCACCAGTTCGGGTGGTAACGGCCTTGGGCCTCTACTGCTGAAAAAGAGACGTTCGAAGAGCAGAAAGGCACCCGCGCCTCCCAAGCAGGCCCATCCGCAAACTGCTGCAACGGCCGCCACTTCTGCCCAAAGCCCCGAGCAACAACGTCTCCTCGAAGAGGATCTCTCCGCGTCATCACCAGCAACACCTGTTACTCTGGCCGCAGCAGCGGTAACAACCGCCGCATCGGGATCCGGAGGCATTAATCCAACAACGACCGCAACCGCTAGCACAACATCTGGCTCCAGCAGTGGTGGTGGTGGTGGTGGTGGTGGTCGCACGAAACGTGAATTTCTCTAGCCTAAAATTTTGGTGCGCCATCAGTCCGACACAAGCAGTTTTGAACAGTAACAATAACAACAACAATTACTATTGCAACTGTTGGCGTGCTTACAAACAACAACAACAACAATGACAACTATAACTACAACTGTTATTAAAGGGAAAAATGATAATTCAAACACATCTAATAATTTAAAGCATATTGCTTGCCTACAACTTAGACAAAAACAAAACAAAAAAAAATAGCAATAGTGAAAAAATAAACTGTACATTATTGAAAAAAACTAATTAATTAAACTCATTAAGTAAATAATTCATTCATTATACATGATTTATGTGATATATAGAAAAATTTCATTAAAGTACTTAAAAACATTCAACCACACGCAAACGTGAGTATGCGATTATGCCACACTGTACATTCAGTGTTTAAAGCAAATCAATATTTTATATATGTTAAAATTAGTAAATTTAAAATCGAAACATTATACGGATGACATATACGAGTATGTGCTCCTAGCAAGAAATAGCAACAATAATTCCATACAAAAATATAAATGAAATCCTTAATCCTCCTTTCTAGTCTCATTCAAAAGGTTCATTTTGAACTTTTCACACCTTTTCGAATGTTGCCTAACATAATAAATACAGGGGATGAACAAAATAATATGAACACCATGCAGTAAAGTCAAATAAAGCATGTTGGCAATATTGCACAATTTGGATGCCAAGTCTTGTGGTTTATATTTCAGTGTATTATACGCTTTGTTCTGCGACAAGCGACTTCGAAAGAAGGCAAATCCTTGGTGCTCGGTTAATGGGAGCTTCTGTAAATTGTTGCCAGACAACATAAAACTATAGCTGCAAAAGTGACAGCAGAACTCAACACTCACTTGAGTGATACTGTATCGACAAAAACTATACGGCGGCAGCTCTACAAAGCTAACATTTACGGAAAGGGTGCAATTGCGAAACCCTTAATGTCAAGTGTTCATATTATTTTGTCCATCTTTTGAGAATAAAATTATTTTTTTGTGTAAGAGTGAATTATTGTTTACCCATTTGTTAACTAAAAATTTAAAATAATAAATAAAACATTGAATACAAACAACTTGAACAGTTACAACTGCCACAACACAACAACAAAGAACAACAACAACAAAAACAAAACAAAACGAAGAAAACAAATAAGAAAGAGATATTATTATAAATACAAAATAACGGAAATAATCAAGCACACGCATACAACATTGTTTTAAACCCGTCCTTGTCACTCACTCATACATTGTACTACTACTTGTGTGTAAATATATTCCTCTTTGAATTAAAAAAAATTATTGCTCTCGTATTAACCCCATCAATGACTTAAAAAAAAAAAGAAGCAATACTAAAATAATATATACAATATAAAAAAATATTTCATCATTCGTCTAAAGTATAGAAATCATTAACAAATTATGTAAAATAATTAAGCTTCAGAATATTAAAAAATAAGCAAACAAAATACATATGCTGGGCAAATTAGCTAAAAAAATATATTATAATTATTATAATAAAAACCAAAAAATAATGTAAAACTTTAAACCGACAATCGTTGCAATTGCTAAATGAAAAAAAATGTATATTTTTTATTAATTTTTTTAACTTGTGTTAATATTTTTCATAAGCATTATTATTAGTTTATGCCCAACATCGACATCGACATTGATTTTAAACTAACTGTAACCATTTTATCCATTTGAAACAAATTATTGGTTGTAGTAATAGATGTTTTTTAAGTAATCTGGTTACATTTTATTTTCAAAAATTACTATTTCATAACGAAACAACGTACCCTGACTATTACTATAAGTGAAAATGTTATAGTCGGTCAAGCCCGACCATTTAATACCTTACCCTTATGCAAGGCACATGGAAATGGGCTCTAAAAATGGTACGATCGGGTGCAAATTGATACCGGCCAATTATTTAATTAATTAATTATTTTTCATGAATTTTTGTCGTCGAATTATTGCAAAAAATTCGACCTGCAACTTGCACACAAATTTACATAGACAGACAGATGGACATAGTTGAACAAATATATTCAGATTTTGGTTCTGATTCTTAATAATTGAAGGTGGGAGTGGTATTTGCCGTTTAGGAGTTACAAACATTCGCATAAATTTAATATACTCTTTGCCACAAAAGGTGCAAAGTGTGGTGGCTCAGACTAAATATATACTTTGTCGGGCCTCTGAAGTCTTTTTCTGTGTGTTACAAACGGATTGACAAACTTAGTATACTTCTATTTTATGTGGTAGGTATAGTAATTGAACTCATATTCATAAACTTCATTAATTTCATTACAATTAAATTAAATTATGTGAAGTTTTTAATAAATTTAATATTTTTTTATTATAATCTACTGAACAAGGTTTCATTATAGTATAACTTAAGCTGTACTGAAAACTTTCTGATGTTATTTTTTTTCGTACATAAAACATGGGGAGACAACATATAAAATACAAAATGAAACCTTAAATGCTTATAAAGCTTTATTACTGATCCCGCCTTTCTGTAGCCTTATCATCTTAGCGAAATTTGCAACTAACAGAATGGTGCTTTAAATAAACTTCCTTTAAAGCTTCTTCTTCTAGATTTCCAACTAAATCTAAGATAATCTAGATATACCGGGTCCATATGTAGAATTTTTTGCCGATTTTTTGCAATAACAAAAATTTGGTTAATAATTTTCTGGCACACAAAATGAACTTAGATTGCTTAGAAGTTACAGCTACAATTAAAAAAAATCCCTTAATCCTTCAAAAAAGATAATTTTTTAAAGTTTTTTTAACAAAAAATTTTCCCGCCGCAGCTTTAAAAATCTAAAAGCTTTCGAAAACCATCATATTTTTTAAAAAGATGACAAATATTCAATAACTTGGCCTAAGCTATATATAACTTTGCGATTTTTTATTTGAGAAGTTATTGGTAAAAATCTCCCAGCAACAGCAATATAAGCAATTTTAGAAAAATTATTAACAACTTAACAAATTCATAATCATTTATTTAATAAAATTAATTGTAAATTTTTGTTGTAAATATTGTACATTTTTTATTAAACTCCAAAATTTAAAAAAAAAAAAACAGTAAAAATGCTTTGGTCGGTCTTACCCGACCATTTAATACCCTATATCACTTAGTTTTACAATTAGTTTCGTTGCATCAGTGATCCTTTCTCATTGGCCAGATAAAAGTTACTCTGAAAAAAAGCTCTAAATGGATCCATTTCAAAATTTATGCCACCGAGAATGCCAACAACAGAAAGACAAACTTAGTATACCCCCTCAAACTTATGTGTAGGGTATAAAATATTTTTGAAATCTTTGTCATATAATACCGCTTTTTTTTAAAATATGGCGCCATAAGGGGAGTGGTTATAAAAGTTGACCCATCAGGTTTATATTCAATAACAACCATTTTGATCTAAAAAGAAACTACGTTCCAAACTTTCTCAATAAACAATATATCAAGAATTAGGTGAATGGACATATGGACAGATGGACATGGTTAGTTCGATTCAGGTTTAAATTTTGAGTTGTTCGATATAATTAAAGTTAGGTGTCGCATTTGAACTTTGGGAATTACGAACATTCGCAAAAATATAATTTAATCGTGTTCTGTTAGTGGTGTGGGGTATGAAATCAAGTAAAGTGAATATGATAAGACCGGATACACTCCATCAGTTAATATCCTGTACCACTGAATTACAATCGTTCAGTTATATTTTTAACTACCAGCGGGTTTCTGCGGGTTTTTATCGTTTCAAAGTGAAAAACTTTTACAAATCCTTCAGCTTTGTCTAACATTAGAATTTTTTTTTATAATTTTCATGTTAAAGTTAATGTTCTTGTGTAGTGGATTAATTTGTAAAAAAGGGAAGGCATCTATGGTTGGAAGAGGTTTCACAATATTATAATACGTTATGTTTATGATTGATTAGTAGGCCGAACACCTAACGCTCAACAATACATTTCATAGAAGCTTTCCTTCCCATTTTGTACTTTTAAAAATTGTGTTATTCGGTCCATTTTGAAACGTATCGTTTTAAATTTTACCTGATGTGTGGTATAGAGTATAACGAGCTAGAACAAATACTGCAGCTAACCGTAAAATAATATTTATTCACAAGAAAGCCTTAAAAACAAAAACTTAAACGCATTCCTAAGTAAATAAAAAAATAAAAATTAATTCAATAATACAACAATAAACTAAACAAAAACAGTAAGCAATTAAATAACAACAACAAAAAATATTTCACCACACACACACACACACACCACAACAAAGCCTATAAAATAAAAACACAAATTTAGGAATTATTAAAAAATTTGCTATCCTTACAAAATACTGAAATAATGATTTGTGTATAATGATATTAAAAAAGAAAAAGAGAAAAAATTGTTACAAAAACTATAAATTGCCTATAATTTGCTTAAAAAGCTGAAACAAATCAAAACCACAAAAAAAAACAAAAAAACAAAAAACTCAAACAAAATATTCTCTAAACTACCAACCAAACAGCTTTTATACGCCATTTTAATTATTAAATTAAACAAAAATTAATAAAACTTAATAAAAAAAATATGTGAACACCAATTCTCAAAACAATAAAATATATTAAAATAACAAAATATGTACAAAAATAAATAAAAAAACAACAATAAAAACAAAACAAAGTATAAGACAAGTGGAAAATAGTTTAGTCGGTTGCATCCGATCATTTAATATCCTACACCACATGGTTCCACAACACTAAGCGCTAGTCGTAATCACTACGTGTATATATATAAAATACGAGAGAGAGGGTTATAAGTTAGAGGGTTATAAGAGAGAGGGTTCCACAAATACTTCTATTAGCTACAAATTTGTCACAATTAAATGTTATATAAGGTAATAATGAATTTTAAATTTCGAAATGGAAATTTTTCTCATTTAATGCAACATTTCATCAATAAATAATAAAAATTTTATTCAATAGGTATATATATACTCTTGTAACACTTTGTGGTGTAGGGTATAAAAAGAACCAATAATTAGTTAATCTTGGCATTTTTTTTAATAAGAAAACAACATAAACAATGACAACAGCTGTTCATTGATTTAATTTTTTTTTTTTTGAGAATTTTTAAGTTTTATAATCTATAAAAAGATAGCTAAAAAAAAATTAGGCAAACATTTCTTTTTAATTAATATATTATATAAAATACTACAAAGAAGAAATTATTATTAATTAATTATAAAGAAAACTTGAATAAAATGATATAAATGCAAAGAAAAAAAATTAAATAAAACCCGTTTTCTAAAAATAAATACAAGAGGAGTTTGATTTATGTAGCCCTTGATACGGCGCAATTATCTTCTTACGAAAGATATTCTGCCTAGAGGCAAAAACTTTAAGAGTCTTTTTCGTAAAAGAGGTGAGCGAAACTGAAATTTCAATGATTAGGGATAGATTCCCCATAAAAAAGTAAAAATTATATTTAAGCTGATATATTTACACTCTTCATATAGGACCCAATGGGCGTAGAGAGTATAAAAATAGTATACAAAGTATTCTGAAACCGCCTTTGTGGCCGACAGTCTTGTGATAAATAAGCAGGAAGTGCTTTTCATTTTTTTATGTCTGGCAATACTTTTTATTTTTTTCATGTTCTACATAAACATAACACACATGTTACCGGTATTTTTTCTTCCTTCAACAACAATGAAAAAGAAGAAGAAAAAAATCAGAGCACCATCAAATACAAACTGGTTTTGGAAGGTTCTTAAGTTCTCCGTCTTTTTCTCTCTCTATTGATTCAAAACTATAAATCATAATGAAGTACGGAGAATGGAGAAGACAAATTTCTTAAGTAATTTGAGATAAAGTGAGAGAGAGAGATAGAGAGAGAGAGAAAGTGTGAGTATTAATGCTTCATTAAATGTTGAATGAAATATTTGCGATCATTTAACAACAAAACATTTAAAGAGAGCACATAACGAACACTTATAAGAAATATAACAACATAAGGTTAATAAGTAATGTACTAATAAAACAATAGCAACAACAACATTAATGCAATAAATGTATTTAGTTGTTTAACTACAAAAGAGAGGCATATAAAATAAAGCAGCCAGCCCTCAAACAATGCATATACTCACACAGTCACATATTCACATAACAAACTAAGTGAAGCATCTGCAAAAGGAAAATAACATAAAAAACACAAACAAAACTAAAGCGACAACTAAATATTGTGCACATACAATATTCATGTTTATGTGGTGGCAGGCTGTCTTTTATGTGCCTAATGATACAGAAAAACTCATAAAATTTCAAAGCACGAGAACAGCACACACATGTATGACCGTCTCATTTTTTTACAAGAGCACGATTGATCAGTTTTTCTTAAACCCATAACGAAGTAAGTTGTGTGTGCGCACTGTTAACTATTTAACTGCAAAGGAAGCCCACTTTGCCATAATATGTAACAGTTTCTTTCTCATGAAAATGTTACCAATAAAAAACGAAATATTTTAAAATAATTTAGAAAACAATGCAAAACTTTGTGACGAATAATTAAGAAGAAAAAATTTAAGAGAAATTGTGTAATATGTACTCAAATGAAATCGTCACCGAAAAAATGCGCACATAAGAATTTGTCCGGTCGGTGCATTCCGTTATATATAGAAATCTGTGTGTTTTAATGTTGTAAGTGCACAGTTAGCTTCTTTTGCTATGTTTTTGTTATACACACATACAAATGGACATTTTGAAAAACCGGTATATTAAATTCAATGGTCCGGTTGCACTACCCAAAACGGGACGTCAGAGATTTTACAAACTATAAACATATTCATGATTAGCATCAAAATCTGAATCGATCAACGAATGCAAAAATAAAAGGATTTGTTGGCCTGTTTGCCCGCAAACTTCTATTAAGTTTGAAGGAATCTGACCCGAGCCAAACCCACAACGGACTGAAATCTCTCTATCAGACATACAAACTTATTAAAACAGTGAAGTGAAAATTTGGTTTCAATATGAATAACTAGCCCCCCGTATATGGGCCAAAGCGCGCTTATAATTCACGAAATTCATTCTGTGCATAGTCCGACTTGAAACTTGATGTGTAAGACATACTTAAACCATTAGCGAGTATAACGAGGTACTTGCAGTGACCACGTTTCCTATATAGATGAGGAGGGTACTTAAGATTTAGCCTAATCCCAAATTTACTTTTCTCACTTGTTTCCTTTTTTTTTTTTTATATTTCAAAATAGAAGGTTTTGTTGTTATTTTTAGTTACATATTGCTTGAAAATAGAGACAAAGAAAAAATAGAAAGAAAGGTGAACAACGGCACAGATTGACAAAAACAAAATCTGTCGCACTAAAATTTTGGTTAGAAACACATTAGAAAAGATTATGGGGTGAAAATGTAAAGAAGAAATAGAAAAAATATTGACTAAATTTTGAGTACAAAGTAAAACAAGTGGAAAAAATTTCAAACAAATCAAGTCAAAATCAAAATAAAACACTTCTAGACGGGTTTATAGATATGCGAACCAGACGGCCGGAAGAAGCTCATTCATGTGTACGGGTCCTAAATTGTAAAAAAACTGGTGTATCACGGGATTCCTTAAATATCATTATAACGCGATAATATTTTTTATTAATCTCTATGAAACCCGGCTTAGAGTTCCAAAGATTTGCGCTGTTGAATCTGAATAGGAAATCGGTCTTCATTAGTTTTATGCTATGCTTTAATTTTGGATCCGATCGAGCTATTTTTATAACCTCTCTTCCTATAAAGTTTTTTTACGAAGTAACTTTAATTTAGTTACTTAACGTATGAATAGTTGTACATTTGCAACTAAGAGGTGTAGGGTGTAACATTTTCATTCTTCTTGAACTTAAAAAGGTGTCGAGCATAGAATATTTTCAAACATTTTAATGATTATTAAAATGAGTAACGCATCATGATTACCATCATCAACAACCTTGAGGGAGAAGAGAAGACATAAACTAGTATTAAGAAGTTAATAAAAAACAAAAAAAATACAAACATTGTAGTGGATTATTAAAGAGGATAAGATTACCTGGCTTCTACATAGACGTGGGTGTTTTCTTGTTCAAATATTTATGGGGGCATGGCCAGAAGGACAGTTTTTCTTAATATAAAAATATTGTTGACCCTTCTAACCTTTTTCTAATAGTTGTAAATGGACTGATAAACTTAATATGAGAAATTTATACTGACACACAGAAGGGCTAAATCTAATCAGAATTTGATACTGAGTATATTTTTTGGTTTGTGTCACATCTCCTTCTGGGTGTAACGAACATTCAAACAACATCAATATACCCCCACATTATTATAATAGAAACTATAAAAAATCATTTATATGTAAACAGAGTGATAAACTTCAATAAAAAGCATAAATGTAAACGTGAAGGCGTATAAATGATGATAAAAAATTAAATCGTCAGCATATTTAAACAAAATTATTATTACAACTAACTGATGATGATGATTACAACAGCGTTTAAATGAAATTATAACGTGAAAAATTACTTTGGGGTAGATTTCACGTTTTTGCATTTGCCTTAAACACCCACAACAATATCATGCACAAGTCATTAAGCTAACTAAGCTTTTAAATCTGTCCGCTTGCTTGCTTGCAATGTTTGTGTCCATAAGAAGTTTTCTGATTAATAGAGATTAGCCAACGCTGTCATACACATATTTATACACATATAAATATGTATGAGTAATTCGCAGAATGTGACCTTGCTGGTTTATGACATCTCTTAAGCTGATGCATTTCTTTATTTGTATGCCAGTTGTAGTTGCTTTTAATGGCAAACTTGACATAATGCTTAAATAACCATATAAGGACTAAATTGCGATTTCTATGGACGGTGAAAAAAGAATAGCATATGATGGCACACTTTTTTCTTATGAATTTCGGGAACATCTCTTTACTTAAGTAACCATTTTCCATTATGTAGAAAAATGTTACAAGTTTTAATTTAAATGATAAGCAAATCAAGACATAATATATTGTTCAACAACTTCAAAGAATGAGCCACAATAAACTACTAAATGAACTAAAATCGATACACATACTTTTTGACCCATCAACTTTTCAAGCTTCAAAGAAGGGTATAATCTTGAGAAACATATAATTCTGCATGGATTAAATAATGTCCGTCTGTCCGTATATGGTAAGCATTCTTGCAGACGTTGTAAAACTATTGGTGTCTCAATAAGGTTTGTGGATGTACTAATAGGAGTGCAGTTGAAACTTTTCCACATGTGCCATCATATGCTACTCATACTAACCGAATAAATTTGTAATCGAATTTGTAATGTTAAAATTATGCCCAATCCTTGTTGGCATTCGTCGTACTTTTAAAAAAAGTATTTAAAAAAATTTAATTTATGTCCTTCTTTCGTTTATATGTATATGCAAGTTTTTTTAAACAAATGAAATTAAAATAGAAAAGTCTGCGCTACACAGAGGCATGTGATGCTGATCAAGTTAAATATTAATGAAATCTAAGACGTTTTCAAAGTAATTGAGTATATGTACTTACAGCAGTTTACAGGAGTATTTCGGGTTGAAAGTGATCGAAGAATTAGTCAATGTTTTGCTGTAAATAAAAAATAAAAAAAAAATTATATTAAATAAATTATTAAATAAAATTTAAAATATTAAATCAAATTTATTTTTTTTTCTTTTTTAATAAAACTTAACCCAAAAACCTTTATTTTTAATAAATAAGATGTAATGAAAAGTGATTTCGAAAGAATATAAATTGAAATATTAACAATACTTTGTAGCACAATTATTGAAAAAAAAACAAACAAAATAAAAATAAAGAAAAACACTTCTGAGGATAATTTATGAATTGTTAACTTCAATAAATGTACACATGTGAAATATATATAGAAATATATATAAAAGCATATACACATGTATGAGTGCATCAACTAATTCACTTCAGCTATAAAGTAACGGTAAGTTGTTAGCTGCACCATGTGCTGAAAACCATTCTAAATATAACTGAACATCATTACATATTAATATATGATGATGAAAATAATGATGATGATGATGATGATGATGATGCTGGTTATGGGGATTATTGTGACCATTATTATTTTATATATTTTAGTTTTTTAACCTCAACTGAGTATAACATGTGTAACAATAAAAAACGTATTATCATACTTGACTTGCAGGCGTAGTGTTAATTTTTTTCTAATGTTAAGAAAAGTTAAGTTTAATCTGTGAAATGTCCTTTATTATGCCAGGTATGTGATATCAAATGACCTTCACTGTATGTATTTATATTATCTATCTTGGCAGAATAAAAATTCTCCATAAAATTTTAAACTTATATGTTTAAATTAAATAAATTTTTTTTGATTCATTTGAGCTTTTCACATCTGTATGTCCGTGCGTCCGTCTGTTATGGGCAATCTATTACATTTAGTTATACTTGTCTTTATCCATTTACTCAATTGACCATTCTTGGTTAGTATCTCTTAAATGTTGTTGTTGTTGTGGTTGTTATTATTATTGTTGTAGACCTACATTTTTAATGTACACATTATTTAAACGTGGTTGACATACCTATTATATAGAAACATGTTGTAAAAGCTGCTCACTACTATGAACACAAAGATGTGTGCGTGTGTGTACGCGTTGAAAAAGCAGAAGAAGACATTACCATAATTGTCAACTTGTTGTGACCGAATTAGTTGTATGAAGTAATGAAACTTTTCCCGAGTACCACGAGATCGATTCATTAACTGAATCAACTGCAGTAGAGTGTGGTTTGACACACAATAAACAAGATCAATAAACCGTTTGTCTCTGAACTGAACTGCATTGAACTGAAACAAGCGAAACATTTACTTTTAAGTGAATCATGTTCCGATCATTCTACTTTGAACGTTTTGTGTCTTCTTTTTTTCTGCTTTTAAATCGTTTTTTACGTTATTATCAAAATTATTTTCCACTAAATTTTTCTTTAATTGTGTAGAAATGTTTATATTTTTTGTTGTAGTAAAGCAGACATAAAAAAACTGCTTCTTCTTCTTCTTTTATGCAATCTAGATAATTGCAACAATTTTAATTATTGTTATTCCTCTTCTTGTACCGTTTAATTTTCCTCTCTTTTTTTTCTGTTTGTGCAGCCATTTAGTTAACTGGGTGAAGTTTATTAAGTAAAGACCGCCAAATGAACGAACGCACAATCAACTACACTGATAGAACTAGCAGTAGCAGCAGCAACAACATAATTTTCAAGTTGCAAGATTTTAATGTAAAGAACATAACGTTAATGTTGTTTTTTGTTTTCCTCTCTTTGGTGAGGCCGTCTGCGGCAGTCTGTCGGTTGGTCAGTTAGTCTGACCGTCACAGTCATGACTTTAATCACTTAGCTTGGAATTGTGTAGAAAAAATGTGTGAAAATATTTACCATTTTTTCTTGTTGTTGTTGTTGCTATTATTATTTTTTTCATCAGCTTTTTCTCATTCATTGCATATTAATGGGGTAAGTGGGCTGAAATGCAATGCAGCCTTCAAAGTTCATTTCATCTCTACCAACAATAACAACATTAACAAAAAAAAATTCCCATTTTATACATCGTTACAGGGTTTCCATTTATACACAAGTTTACATATAGGTTCGCTGAAATCATTGAATTGGTTACAACAACCAAGAAATTTACAGTTAAGAAGGTCTAACGTAATATTAAGCATGTTATGTATGTAAGAATAAAAGTTGCGTTAAATAATTACATCTATTACGACAACTAATAACTCTAGAGTTAAAATAATAGTTTAGACTCATTGCGGTGACATAAAAAAGTTGTACAAGATAGTTTTTTTCAAGTTGATTTGTTATCCACATTATATTGTAAAGTAGATATAATGTGGGTGTGGCTTGTATAGACAAGTACACTTTTTGGAACGACTAAACTTGTGGAAGATATAGAAATTTTATTATAATTCTATTTTAATATTATAATCAAGTCTACCCGCCTAAAAATAGTTATTTAATCATGTCCATCTATCTGTCCATGAAAATTTGTGCTCAACCTACGGGTCGCATTTTTTTGAGATATTTCGATGAAATTTGGTACAAATATATGTATTGGTCCAAAAAGAAACCGTTTCGAATCAATATTGACTTGTTTTCATGAAATTTTACTAAGAAATTATTCTTCTTCGTTGAGAAATTACAAACATTCGAACAAATATCGTACAACATACACTTGAACCACTTTGTGGTGTAGGGTATAATTACAGTATGCGGTGTAGGGTATAATTACGGAACAATTATCTTAAGAGAACAGGAAAAACATGCTGCTAAGATTCCGAAAATTTTATTTTATTTGTAAACATTTTATGGTTAGAAACACGGTTTGGTTTGGTGGTGTGGTTATCTTTTAAACAGATTAACAAATATTCCGCGTTCATGTTTATTTAAGCAAAAAAAAAAAAATCTTAATGAACACGCAAATATTTCCAAAAGCAAATCAACGACAAATATTAACGTTAACTAATTAATGGGCATTTGGCCATAAATTAGAAGAAAATAAAAATTCACACGTTTTTTTTTGTTTTGTTTTAAATTATTTATAATTTTGTGAAAGAATTCATTTTTAATTAGGCTGCATTTTTATATTTTTATAGAGAATAATAAAATTTTGAAATCGATTTTCATTCTTTATCAGAGTTTTGATCTTAAGAAAAAGAAATGGAAAAAAATAAAATAAAGTATCGCCTGAAATACATACATTTCAAGGGTGACATTTGTATAATGACTTGAAACATAAAATAATCATTTAACATTCTTTGAGGTTCTTTATGGTATCAAACAATAAAAGCAAATAAAGCCGGAGCTGGTGCCGCCGCTACATGAATGATGAATCATTGTTTTGTTATTGTTGCTGAGTATACTGAGTATTTCATTACGAATGCTACGTTTTCTTATAAAATGATAAAAACAATGTTTCAGTCTATCTGTGTATTGTTCATATGCTCAAGGCCGCACAAATTGTGTTTTTGAGCAGAAATTTAGTACAGACAGTGTCAGTGTTTGTAGGTGGTGGTGGTGGTAGTTTATTTACTACAAAAATGAGCATGCCTGCCATGCCTGTGTGGGATCGTCTCATTTGTTATGTTAATAAATTTGCACAAAGTTTGTTGTCTAAGTCGTTTGTATTCGCTCAGAGATTCTCTCAAAGCGATTGTGTGCTAAAAAGAAATTAAAATTTAAATAAAAACTAAAATATCCTTATAAACCACGCCCACAATTGGAAAAATCTTTCATAGCCAAAACTCTTTTCGTCCTCCACGTTCATAATATTCTGTTATTCTAAGTGCGGGTCATGCTTGTAAAGCCAAAAAAAGTCACATTTAGCTCGTCCATCGAAAAGTTGAAAATTGGTGCAGTGGGATAACATGCACAAGTGTAAGTTTACTTGTAGTTAATAAATTAATTATTATTAGCTACCACGCCCATATTTTTTATAAAGATGTAAAGAGTATATAAGATTTGTCTTAAGCCAAACCTAATACATTGGATTCATTTCTTAAAATTTTCACAATTTTTATCTAACTACGCCTTCTAGTACAATAAAACTTTTTGTTTAATTAACAATAACATTAAAACGTTGATAAGGTCATTTAAAGTTACTAAAAACAAGACCGAAACGAAGGGTCACAGTATACGAGTACATGAAACCACCTGCAGTGAGAACTGTAACTTGTCTACGTGTTTCAAAATAGATCAACGCACCGACGAAACGGAAAACAAACAGAAGATAATAAATAAATGGTAAATAATAAATGTAAGCATACATTCACACACATAGGCATAGGTGTACATAAATAATATGTAAGAGAAGATGAATTTTTACCTGCAGCACCTCACTATTATATACGGAAGAGATTCTATACACACATATAAATACAAAGGCAAGCGTAGCGGTTATAAAGAATGGAAAAGGAAAACATGTTGCACCAGTATCGTGAAAGCATTTTAAACAGCTCTAAAATGCATAAGAAAACACAACAACAACAACAACATCTCAAATAATACAATGCAACTCTTGGACATATTTTGTTGTTGTTGTTTTCTTTTATGTAACAACAATATGTGAACAACAGGTCTACGGAATGCTATAGAATACTTTTATACCCTTCTTTATAAGGTGGGAAGTACTTTAGGTTGGTCATTCTATTTGCAACACTCAGGCGAAGATATTAGTGATTTTTTGATTGTATATGTGTATTATTTATTTATATTAAGGAACGGTTACGAATTTTAGCTTATTTAGAGTAACACTTGCAATACTTCCTACTTCATCCTGAAAATATGTTTTATAGCGTATCCTATATACATTGCTTAAGTCAAGTGTATATCTTTACTTTTTACATGTTTGTCTTGTTTTAAGCTGCATGAGTCTTTATCTCAACCTAAAGAAACTGAAATGAACTGGAATGAACTGAAAAGTGTCTTAAGACAATTATTATTCGATTTCTTGTGATGCCTTTTTTTCTTTCTATCGTTGCCATAATACTATAACAAATAATCAGAATGAGTTTTTTTCTTCATGATCAACTCTTCAGTAATGGCCAGTAATGGTTTAACTTGTTTCGTTGTCCATCATGTGCATGCATATAGCATATCGTGTGATATATAAAAGTTTCATTTAGACATGATTTTCATCGTGAACAAACACATTTTGAAATGTACGATGATGATAAGTAGGAAATGTGAAAAAAGTGAAGTGAAAATAAGAGAAAATTACAAGAAAATTCAATAAGAAAAAAAGGGGCAAAGCAAAGAAAAACATAAAACGTACATGAGTGTAAAGCGTACCCTGCTGCATTTTATAATCAAGAAAATTCCTGAGAATATTAATGTTCTGCTGGGCTATTTAGCAAAAGAAATTTATTGTCATCTATACATGAAAACAATTTAGTGCTGATATGTTTATAACGTACATTACAGGAGGAGGGTGTATTTAGTTAATGTGGATGTATGTAACACGTAAACTGAGTGACATGGCTGGACTGACTTGGATTTTAATGCTAAACAAAGAAACTTTAATTTTTGGGTTCTTCAATGCCTGCCTCTGGATGACCAACCAAATTATCCTCCATTTTATGTAGATAAGACTTAAAAAAGTCTAAAAATTAAAATGTTTTAATTTGGGATGGTAGTGAACAAAGTTTAGAACCAACCTCCCTATAAAGATATTCCACATGGTGACTTATACGACAAAAACTCGTCTTAATTTATTGATACAACTAAATAATATACATTTTGGGACTAAGTTTTGTAGGGTATTACATGATTATGCTTGACCGACTACAACATTTTCACTTGTTTTTAGATGAAAAGATCTAGTATTTATTCACATGATAACACACGTACAAAATGAACTTGCTTCTATTGTTAAGTTTACAACCTTACAATATGATCGTTTATACAACGTTGGAAATTCTTTGCATTTCCTGTTAGCAGTTCTTTTTAAATTCTTCTTTCTTTAAAAATCAATCTAGATTTTATTATAATAAATGGTAAACGTGTTAGATGTTGTGAACTATGGATTATAAATAAAAGGCCATAAAAAAAAATCACAAAAAAAATTTATATAAGAAAAATAATTTTTTAATTTTTTAAAATTTTGTTAATTTTTATCTGAAAATAATTATATTGAATAAGATTAAAATTTAGTAAAAAAAATTAAAATTTTTTTTGAAATAATTTTTAAAGTTTAAACTATTTTAGAAGAAACTTTTCCTTATAACTTCACTACTTCATGGTAACAATTACAAAATAGTCAGTAATTGTAAATCAAAAATGTGCCTAAATTTAGTATATTTAGTGCTTTCGTTGACGCGATAGTTAAATTCTATATTCTCTTCTAATTCTCATACACTTCATACTTAATAATCACTTAATGATAAAGCATTGTTTCCAGAAGCATAAGTACAGTGTCGAAAAAACCACGCGTCCTTTGGTAAACAAATCGAAATCATGCAATCATCACTTTTGTGATATCTTTTATAAAAAATTTAAAGACAGCTTATATAGGTGACCTGGTTGAGTGATCAATACAAGAAACTGTGGCTGCAACTTCCATTTTTAACTCTTCCAAGTGTACAAGCCTTGTCAGTCACTTTGCCATTATACTCGGTTGCGATACCACGTAATAGTTTTGTCAATTTTTAAGTTGGAAATAGTTTCCTAAACAAATTACCTGTAATTGATATTTATTGGATTTCGAAATATATTCTTTTTTTTTTTTTTACTTCATTCATTGATGGCGTGATCTCATAGCGCCTTATTTTTATTTCATAAGCAGTTAATTAAGATTTTGTGTAGATTTGTGAGCAAAATGCAAAAATTAAAAAACAAAACAAAACAAAAAAAAAATCATTTTGTATTTTAGCCAAAGTCACGTTTCTTTTGATTTCCAATTTTCATAAAAACAACAAATGTATTGTTTTTGTTTTTGTTGCTTTGATAATCTCATCTATGTACAGGGGAGGAGGAGTATGTGTTGCCTATGAATCCATATAAACCGTTAATATAAAAATACAAAAATATAGGCTAAACATGACCTGCTTTGAGTAGTAGACAGTAGACACACATGCACATACACTTGCACACATAATTACACATATGTAAAATTTCGATTATTTGTTTGTGAATTGTTTTGATTTCAGCAACAACACCGTCAACCACCACCTGCTGGCTGTAATTGTTGTTATTGCTGTTATTGTTACCAATTTGCCAAGTATGGTGTTTTACCGTTTTGGTATTTTCCTTCGCATGCAGTAAAGGCGGACTTCCTAAACGAAAATTTCTGCTGTTTTCTGTTTTTCTTTCTTTTTTCATTTTATGAATGAAATCGCGCTCTGTTCTGTCCCCTTTTTACCAAGTTTTATTGTATACGTTGAGTGAACGCTTGATATTGAACGTTCGTTATGTTATGTATCAACTGTACTTTGTTGTGGTGGTGGTAGTGGTGGTGGTGATTGTGGTTGTATCACCATTCCGTTGAATGTTTAGTTGTTAACAAGTTTTGTGCTATTTTTACAAGTTTAACACAAATATAACACTCAACACATACACATGCTTAAACAGTCTATATTTGTAGCTATTATTGTTTGTTGTTTTTGTTGCTGCTATTATACTGTTACTATTATTTATACTCTGTAACGTTTCTTGGTGGCCCGTAATAGATTTTTGAGGTTTTACTTGATTTTTTCAGTTATTTGATAAAGATTTATGGTTTAGTATTTCGTTAATTATGTGTTATGAACACATTGAGTGATTAATCATGATAATTACCCACACAACAGACTGTGCCTGTGAATACACACGAACTTCCTTTAAGCGTTGAAATGTTAACTTTTCATGTGAAACGCAGAAATTCTGCATAAATGTTTGAAACATGAAACGATACCGATTCGTATGATAAGTATTAAACGAGTGTTTAGTAGAAAAGGAATGTTTAAAAATGTGTGTTAATTTATTGATAAACTTAACTATAAACACACGTGAGGTGAACGACTTTACACGTTTTTAAACATTTCGTGTTGATAACATTATCAATAAATTTACTGATCATGTGTGTCATGACAAAATTTTAATCCCAAATTACAATACAATTCATTTTAATATATTTGGACTAAGATTGTTGATGCTTAGAAATTTTTATTTGCATAAATATATATGAAACGATTATCATAGAATTTAGGGAGCATCCACCATACATATAAGAGAGCATTGACCTTATATTCATTTGTTCTTTTTCTGTAAACTTCTTTTTATTTTCATTAAAGTCTTTCCACCCAGCAACGCCTTCGTCAAATATTTACTCATAAGTTTATGCCACAAAAGTTTGGTGGTGCTGAGATATTGTTATTATTGTTATTTATACTTAATTGGCGGCGCATTTTAACAACGAAGAACATTAACAATTATTATCAGTTCAATAAGTTTTCTGTTTAGATAATTGATGTAAAGTTAATGTGAGCTGTAGTTTAAAACATTGTGTGCTCACATGAACATTGGGTGTATATGGAGAGGTTCTCACGTTATCGTTTCGAATTTTTAAATGTATCAATAATCAAAGAAAATAGTTCACATATTAAAGAAAACAATAACAAAAACAAGTAAGAAACTCTTTCTGGGTGTTACAAACGGAATGACAAACTTAGTATACCTCCCATCTTATCTAGAAGGTATAATTAAATACAATTCAACTTAATTTAGTAAGACTTCTATTCATTATTGTTCAAAATTTAGTGGAATCCAGGCTTAGAAATCTTAAATACCCGCCACCTCTGTATAAAAACAATGGGCGTAGCATGTACCTGATTACGCCGTTTATATTATATAAAGTAAGGATCAACTAATACGTCAGATTCTGCGCCGAAAAATTTTTTATGGCCACGCCCATTATTTCCAAATCGATGGATACCCTAATGTAGATTAAATTTCAATATTTTTATGGCTGTGAGATATTTTTGTCGATTATAGGCATGGCACGCGACAGACTTTGCCCAATTTTAAGTTCAGTTCAATATACTCACTAAACACTAGAATTAATGTTCTAATAATTTTCATAAAAATTGTTATTATTTAGTACTAAAATTAACTGAATTGTTGTACTATAAAATAAATATATTCTTCAGCACGTTTTGAAAGATCTCACCTTCAATACTTGATATAAAATTTTTGAAATAATTGTAATTCGATTATAAGATCACTCAAAAAATGTCTGCCTTTCAACTATTTAAAAAGTTTTTAATGACCTCTTTAAAAATTCGGAAAAATTTCAAACCAAAAAATTTCCACGAAAAACAATCACTTAATGAATGAAAACTATTTTATATAGCAAGTAAACGCATTCATTATAAAGACACCTTATCACCCACAATTAACAAGTATTGTATTTGTAATGAATGTGAAATTTGTTATTTTTTCATATAGAGTTGAACCAGACAACAATTGGAAAACAAAAAACGAAACCTTTTTAATTGACTTTGTGTTGCAAGTGTGACTATGGGACTGTAATAGAAATAATGATAGATTTATATGCTTAAATGAAAAAAAAAAAAAAAAAAAAAAACAATTTTATGCGTGTACTTGGTCAAGTGCTTTGTATTGTTGCTATTTATAAATGTAATTACCTGCTGCCAGTAGGTATGAGGTAATAGCGTGGGTGTTTAAAGCGTCTCCCATATGGTGGCGTCTAACACTGTGACGCCATGCAAGCAGTTGATAAGTTATTGTGTATGTCAAGGCATAGATTTGTCAGATATATAAATAGACGCGTGTATATTAATTTTCTAATCATTTAGTTAGATTGATTGTTAGTTATATGACATCTCAACAACACACATACATCGCTACATTTCTCAAAGTAATTTTTTGGCATACACTTAAATGTTATATGAAATAAAAATTCATCTACTTTTCTGAACAAATATTGAACTTAGACTTGATCTCTTATTTATCTTAAGTAAAAAAGTCAGCAATTTTTTTTCTAATTTAAAAGGAAACTTATAGTCCTAGACAATGAAATATTTTCACTGGTTTCTTAATTCTTCAGAAAAGTTCTTTACAAAGTTAGACGAAGGTACTGACTGTTCGATTTTTGTAACATACGATAAGTCTCTCTCTTTAGCATTTGAGGGGTTGTACTCATATCTACAAATTTAACATAGACTGTAAAACAATTGGTGTTGGTTATAAAAAAATCTCTAAACATTTGCTTTTTGTTCCTTTCAAGGGTTTCTATAACTATTTAGAAATAAAATTATCAACTTTTTTAGATTAACGTTTACATTAAGTTTTTATTTGTTTTTTATTCTTCACTCACTATTCATCCAACATCAAATAAGACAAACAAAATATGCTCTAATTCCTTAATCTAAAACGTTTTATTTATTTTATTAATTTTTATTTTCCAGTTTCGATTTCTTAGAAATTAATCTTAACGCTTCAAAGTGAAAAAATTACAGGCGATTCTTTTCGACTATTTAATACCCTATACTACTCACATCCTTAATTTATTGTTGTTGAGTGGTATCAGTAAACGCGGGTCATTGTTACATAAGGGCTACTTCATTATGGAAGTGGTTTCCAAAAAATGGTTCAATCAGGCCCACTTAATTGTTCATTAAACTAACATTTAACACATATATGTGCGGGGGATTCTGGACCCAACTTGTGTTAAATTTTATTAAAAAATATTAAAAATGGCGGCCTGTAGGTTGACTATAAGAAGTACATGGACAGACGGATATGGTTAAATCGATTCAGATTTAAATTCGAGCTCATTCGTGGTATAAATAACAGTTTAGGAGTTACAAACATCTGCATAAATCCTACCTATATACTTTTCTAAAACTTTGCGGTGTAGAGTTTAATAAACCATCAAGTTTTTTTAGGCCAATAAACGAATGATTGGATGAGACCGTAAAAAACAATAACAATTCATTCTAATAAAAAACTAATGAAATAATAAAAAAAGACCGGTAATTGGGATTAATAACAAGGGTCTCATTTAAAAATCATTCAGGCGCTCACTTACTCACACCATACAACACAACATTTTATGGAAGTTTTAAGAAAACGTAGAAAAAAGAAGAAAAAATGAAATCTTACTTAAGAAAAAAAGTGAATTGAGTACTAAAACGAAACACTCCAGACACACACTTTTCACTGTTGTGTGTTTTTTATTTGTTTGTTTGTTGTTCTCTTTCTTTTTCTCTCCTTTAACGACATGAATTATTGGCTTATTCCAAAAAAAAAAAAAAAAAACCAAAAACTGATGATGATCAACTTCCTGTTGGAAGGGTCGTCTTCGGTTGAAGAGCATAATTTTATAATTTGTTTAAGCAAGGACGATAATAGATTAGCGCTAAATTAAAGACAAGCTGTGCTTTAACATAATGACTCTAACACGTATCACATGTCGAAATAATTTGGTACTGTGAAGATGCAGGAAAATATTCTATGATAATAATTTTAAGCTTGTTTTTTAGGATTCTTCTTTCAAGTTAGTTTTTAATATAATGCAGGATTATAAAACAGAGAGACGTGGATTATTTATTCATTTTATATAATAATTATTGTGTTAAGCCCACATTACAACGTTTTAAGATTGTGAATAAATACAAACGCATCATAACCTAAAAGCTAACTCTTTTAAAAATGGATCAAATTTCTCTCCACATTTTAAACTTAACTTGACGAACATTCAAAATTCTTCATATTTATACTTGTGTTTGTGAATGTCTGTAACTCCTAAACGGTAAATGCCATGCCCATCTTTAATTATACCATAATTCAGAATAAGAATCGATTTGATCATGTCAACTAAATTATTTGTAGCATAATTTATTAAGCTAAGTGGTGTAAGGTATTCATTGGACAAGCAGCTTCAACTTTATATAACATTTTCAATTGTTTTTAATAAAACTTGGTTCATTTTAAACAGATTTTATATAATTATACATATTTCTACTTGATTGACTTGAATTATTTCATAAAATTTGTAATTAGTTGGACTAGAATCTTAAACATTTTCCGAATAGTTTCGGAAATTTATTCGTTGTTAAATTGGACTCAAATAAAAGTATCTGAACTGAAAAAGTATCATTGAAATGATGTAGATCAGCACTATTATTAATTTCTGAGTAAAAATTGGAGTCAGTTGGTAGTATAGGAACTATTTTTAAGGTAGACTAGGAATTACAGTGATCAGGTAATTTACACCTCTTCTGTTCAACACTATTTAACATCGTTTCAATCATTTCTCTCAGTGATCGATTGTTTTTACAGCTCATATAAATTTTCTTTCTGCCTTGAAACGACTTTTTTCTTTTTATATATTATATGATATAAAAACCCGTACCCATGCAAACTTTCAATATATGCAAACTCACTCTTAAGTTAAGTGTAATAATTTAACTGGAAAAGATATATAGGCCTCTTTCCCACATCTGATATGATCACAATAAATTCAAACGGTAATGCATGACATTTATATAACTGTTGTTGTTATTGTTATTGTTGTTATTATTGTGGCTGTTCAACCATTATACACACATCCAGCG
The DNA here is from genome assembly GCA_963978525.1 of Ornithomya fringillina. Lineage (NCBI taxonomy): Eukaryota > Metazoa > Arthropoda > Insecta > Diptera > Hippoboscidae > Ornithomya > Ornithomya fringillina. Next base: position 23,916,234 of record OZ021693.1, read on the forward strand.
CATTATACAACTTCAACACACCGGAAATTGACAAATCAACGCAAATGTAGAAAAACGCGGGTATACATACAAAATAGACTTTTAAGCAAATGCAAGATATTTACATACACCAGGTACACCCCATCACATACACATACATATACATAAGTCGTGCATACTCAATAATGATTTTTTGTACAAAAATTAAACTCATCTAAAATTATATGCCAGATTTTTGTCTTTCTTTTTTTTTAAGTTTATTTTTTGTCGTATGACAACGCGCGCAGAAGTCTCAACAAGTAAAGAATAAAGAAATGAATGTCAGAGATGGGGAGACGAAGATAGCGATAGCGAAAGTAAAATAAACATTATTTGGCTCAGAGCAAATCTTGAAGACCCTTTAACGTCAAAATTAAACAAAGGGCGTGGCAGGTGTATGGAAATAGAAATCAGTTTCAACTGCTAAATAAATTGTTCGATTTTGTGCATGGATTTCAACCGATTTTGTTCATTTTAAAGAGATTACATAATGTCCCATAATTCGTCTCAAGTTATGGTCAGACAGATGGTCTCATAAATGAACCTCACCATTCAAGTATCAAAATTCGCCTTCTTCTCGGTGTAGCTAATGAATGACAAACTTCGTATACCACCACCCTTATGTGGAGGCTATGAGGAGACCCCAAATTGTAAATCTTGTTTTGAATTTTCAAGAAAAACATAGTAACAGCAGCAACAGAATGTGTCTCTTACAATTTTTGCATAACATTTCCTGTATATGTATGTGCATGTGTTCCGTACATCATATGTGCGTTTTTGTATAAAAAAAAAACAAAAAAAAAAACAGTTTTTAGTTGAGAGAGGGGGGCCTTCGCTGTGCAAATATCATACGTACGTGAAATGAATATGTATCAACAATGTAAATATTTCTGTGTATCTCCAAAAGACACAAGATAAATTGATATGTTATGATTTGTATTTATACATAACAACAACAACAACAACAATATTTGAGTTATATATGAATTTGTCAACTTGTTGGCAACGCCCTAAAGGAAGCATCAGTCGATCATGTCTTTCTGCATAGAAATCATTGAGACATTGTGTGCAAACTTAATAGAAGTGCGTACTAGTTGATTTTGAAAATAGTCACCGATTTAATAAAAAAACCGAATTTTTTATTACTTTTTTTCTTATTTTTCATAAAGAATGTTGAAAATTTTCATACTTCATTATATATGCAACGAACATAGAAGTGATGAGTATTCAACATTCGACCTTAATCACATTTATCTTCTTTTCATGTTTTGTATATTATTTGTATATGAAGAATCGTACAAAATTAGATAAAGCAGCAAGTAAGAAAGAGATAATGTTACCCAAAGGGAGTCGGGCAAATATTTAATAATACACTTTCAATTACGAGGCAATACAAGGCAGACCTCTGTTAACATATGTTATGTATGTACCTAGGTATTATATATACGCAAATATATATTGTGAGTGGCAGAGAAAATTGGCACACAATGCTTAATATAAACCCAAATGTGTTGACAGTGTCAGTAAATTGAAAACTTTGATATTTAAAAATCATTTTCTTAAAAAATTCGTTAAAACAAGAAACGTTCATTCTAAGTTGTCTAATCCGGTACAAGTTTGCAACAATTACATATTCTTAGACAGACATAGAGAAAAACGATTCAGATTTTGATTCCGAAACGATCGGTATAATTGAAGGTGGGTGTGGCATTTTCCATTTAAGTTACACAAACTCAATGTACCCTTGATCACAAGTGGTGTAGAGTATAAAAAATCGTTTGCAAACAATTATAATGGGCGGGGCTTTCATATAAACCATTTCTTTATTAAAATATTTCAACATAACTTTGGTACTAAAATCATATAACTGGTAAAACTTCCTATTATACCGAAGAGCGTGACGCTTGATAGCGTCATATAAACGATGGTCGCCACTCTTGTAATTCATGATACTTTCAGTTGGAAGAATCGTCTTTTATTACGAATTAAGAAGATTGCTTTTTTTTGTTGTTTTTGTTGTTTTTGTTGTTTTTGTTGATATTAAGAAATTCCGATTTTATATTCAAATGATTGCCGTACATTTTTAGAAAGTGTTAACGTAAAAAGGAAGGGCATGAAAATGTTGTTGTTGTGTATTTGTAGGACAATTTTTTTTTTTTTCGTTCAAGATGTGTGGGGCGGCTTACCTTTAAAAACAAAAACAAAATAAATGAAAAATTAAAGCTAACCCACGCTTTTACATAAAAAGGGGAACAAAACAAAAAAAACAAAAACAAAAACAAAACAAACAAAAAAACAATTAACAAAATAAATGAAAAGACAACAAAACTTTGTGTTAGTTAGAGTGTCCGCTCTTGTAATTTATGATGGCGAAAAAAATCTGAGTTTGACACTATCTTAAGTGTGGTGCCTCTACATCTTGAGTACATTAACAAAAAAATAAAACAACAACAACAACAACAACAAATAAAATGAAACAAAACTCCTTAATGCGTTTTTAAAGCCTCGACAGAACCTACGTGTAGACACATGCATGTTTGGAAAAAAAAAGCGTCGACTTTGTAAAGTAATAAGAGGTTGAAAAACAACGAAAAGGAATGTGTCTGCATTGGTTGCCAAGGCAGCACCCATGGGAATCTTTTTTCCAACCACAACATATAGATGACAGTGCGCATATAATTGAAGGTGAAAAAAACTAAATTTGGCTCAGGCCATATGCTAAATATCCTACACATCTCTACACAAACAGTGATCGTTGCAAACCTCTGTGGTTTACTTACACATCAACAATTTTTATGACTGATAGAGAGATTTTGGTCGATTGTGGGCAAGGCTGTTAAGTTGTTTCTCCCAAACGTCTATAAAATCCAGCTCAACTTTAAATCTCAAAATTTGCGATCGTAAAGCATTTCAACAATAGACAGACACACAGACGAACATGGCTAGATCTATTCAGATTTTAATGCTGATCAAGAATATATATACTCTGTAGGGTCTCTTGGTAAACACATGCTCCCTGCTTATGTCGCGTGTATAGAAAGGATGCTACACTGCATCATTGCCCCCAAACATTTATGTAACTGGGTGTGAATCAAGCAATTTCCTACATAAGAAATTACAAAAAGTCAAAACAAAATTTAGAACAAAATCGAAAGGATGAAAAGAAAAAGGCAAAAATTAAAGACCGCCCGTGCAAATCAAGTAGAAACTAAAATAATAGAAATTATTGCCAAGTGTAGAGGTAACAATCATAAAAATGTCTGCACAGAGATATTGCTTACAATACAAAAAACATTCCCTGTTGTGTGTGTGTGCCATCAAAAGGAAGAAGATGCTAAGCCCATGAACAAATATTAAACGTAAACCCAACAATAACAACGATAACAACCGTAATAACATTTGTGGTCATTGCCAAGAAAAAATTATAAACCATTTATACAAACACTCATTTTTATTGTTATATCCTACATTTTAGTACAAAGGATGTGCAGAATTTAAGAAGAAAAAGGTTCCATTTTTTTAATCTCCACATAAGATGGGGGGTAAACTGAGTTTTTCATTCCACTTGCAACACTTAGAAGGAGGCCTCAGACACCTTAAAAAGTATATTCTTTATCAACATCAAAAACTAAGCCGATCTAGACACACAACTAACAAAAAAATTTTCCCTATGAACTTGAAATTCGATAAGCATATCTGTAGTTATCCCATTTATCCAAAAATGAGCATAGTCAAATAACTGACACGCCCACAATTTACAAAAAACCATAACCAGCATCCAATCTGACTTTCAAGCTGATACGTACGTACACATACTATTATTAGGCGCAATACTATACCTGCCACGCCCACCATTGTAGATGTGAAGGATATTTAAGGTGTGGCCTAAGTCAAATTTAGTTTTCTTACTTGTTTCAAATTAACACTACGGTATAAAAGGTGGTCATGGCTCAGCTAATGGGTTATTATTCATTTTTAGTACTCCCAAGACAATACTTAGTACTTGTTTACAATTTTCGCATCTCATTATACTTCGTGAAAATGTAATCATGGAATTTTAGCATTTTTAAGACTAAATTAATTAATATTTTTGCTTAGCAATTCAATTTTATTAGAAATTCTAAACAAAATATTTCAGAAAAAATGTAACATTTGTTGAATGATTATATGAATGGATGGATCGCTGGATATATTGTAGAATTGCACAAGATTACCATGAGATGAGTGTACGTTTAACTTTAACGTACAGAGACGTGTCGAATGTGGAATAACCTGAGGTGCTATTTTTAAATCATCTCTTTGCACACATAAGGTTTCCATTTGTAAGTGAGTAACACCCACAACTTTATGTAAACTGGAGACAATTTGAACTTCATGAGGATTTGAGAATTCTACACAAAACTGGTTTAATGTGTTTAATAAAATAGAGGTGGAAAATGTGTGCTATGCTGCCTGCCCATAGTTTGCTTTGTCTTGCGGCAAAAACTTGATCACAAATTATACAGAATTTTAAGACTCTTCGTAAATCTATCAAACTAATCCATTTTGTTGATATACATTCTATTTTAAAAACGATGAATTATCCTTTTTTGTGATGCTTGTTGGAATTAAAATTGTTTAAATTTGCTTAACAAATAAATCATGCCATTTCCAATTTCTTTTTTATGTCAAATTTTCCGCTCTCTGTCTAATTTCCATAAAAATCATTTGATTTCGTATGCATAGACTACTTACGTACACACACCCGTTTCCATCCACCTAAGTGCAGTTTCTCTCTATTCGTAAATATTTTATTTTAAATTATGCGTCTTTGACTTTGATGCTGATGCTGCCGTGTGCCTGTGACTGTGACTGTGGCTGCTGTTTTTCACTCTATTTGCAAATTTTAATTCGCCCAAAGCTTGTAAAAGACTACCATACGGTTTGCGATTGTTTTGCCAAAAAAGGTCCTTTTGCATAAGTGTTTGTTATTGTTTGTTGTAGTTATTGTTGCCGCCTTTGTATTCAACAGACAGACATCATGATTACTTGTTTTGCGATTATAAATAACTTAACTGCGATAATACCCGCCTGGCCCGCTTTTTATTTGCCACAGATTGTTTCAGTTTGGATAGCAATGAATGCTGAATACTGCATGCTTAGCAGCTTCAGATTTCAAACATTTCAAACGTATTTGTTTTGCTTTGCTTTTTGTTTTAATTTTTTTGTATTTCAACGACATCACTGTTTTTGTTTGTTTTTGTTTTATGTTTTTTGTCGGGATAATTGCATGAAACCTTTTCATCTTTTCGAAGGTAGTTAACAGTTCATTGATTGTGATTGTTTTCCATTTTTCAAATGAATTTATTATTCCATGCCATTGTGTCTGTCTGTCTTTTTGTCTCTAACACCCAAATATTTAAACGGGAAATTCACACATCAATGCAATCAATTTCTCTAACTCGAATTTTAATTGGACGTAAGGAAACTTAATCACAACTATTTCTAGCGTCTAACTTTAAAAAGAATTTTTATTATTAATAAGCTTCCTTTCTTTCTTCGTTGGGTTGATTTTTCGAACTTTTTTTTTACCATATTACCCAGTGTTTAGATTGTGAAGACAACATAGATTACACTAAACTATATCTACTTACATTTTAATGCTAATGTATGCAGCTATTGTACATCGTTCTATGTCTTCCTCTAAGTAATCCACAAAAAAACAGCCAGGATTTATGAATGACTGTGAGCGTGAGTGTGTCCATTTATTTTACACTAAGCCGGAAATAATGAATAGCTTTTATGGCCAAATTTGTTGGTATTCGGTTGGTAAAAACTTAATTTCATTTACACTTTTTCATTGGAGTTCATGCACATAGTTGAGTGCAGTTCATACAACTTGAATCAAATGTTTGTAAAAAATTCTACGAAAATCATTTAATATTTACTCCGAGATGTGTGTTTGTTAAGCTGCTCTGCTCAGTTCAGCTCAGCTCAGCTATTACACATGTTTTGCATTGCACCAAAAACAACAACAACAATAATAATAATAATAATTTACAAGGAATTAAAATTAATTTATCACAAGGGACCCAACGAAGCACACGCTACCAAAATTGTTACCAAAATTGCTAATGCCACGCCCCATATTATACCTTGTTTGAAAGCTGACTTAATTTCCTATCCCGCACAAAAAGTTTGAACAAAATCCGTGCAGCCGTTCAAAAGTTATACGACTTTGAAAAATTCCTAAAATCAAAATTTGCTTGCTGAGCATGCTGGGCGCCTGGTATTTTTTGCTAAAATTTTTATACAGCCGTGATTTTCAAACTGACAACTACAGGAATGAAGGGGAACTTGCTGGGCTTATATCTGGAAAAGTACTGCTGCGATTTTGGTCAAATTTTTTGCAAAAATTGGAAATTTCTCCAGCTTTTTGGGGATATCTCATTCATGGGCGTGACACTGCTCATTTTTTTGTAAAACGACCTTTTAAAAGTACACATTTATTACCAAAATTGCTAATGCCACGCCCACATATTATACCTTGTATGAAAGCTGACTTAATTTCCTATCCTGCACAAAAAGTTTGAACAAAATCCGTGCAGCCGTTCAAAAGTTATACGACTTTGAAAAATTCCTAAAATCAAAATTTGCTTGCTGAGCATGCTGGGCGCCTGGTATTTTTTGCTAAAATTTTTATACAGCCGTGATTTTCAAACTGACAACTACAGGAATGAAGGGGAACTTGCTGGGCTTATATCTGGAAAAGTACTGCTGCGATTTTGGTCAAATTTTTTGCAAAAATTGGAAATTTCTCCAGCTTTTTGGGGATATCTCATTCATGGGCGTGACACTGCTCATTTTTTTGCAAAACGACCTTTTAAAAGTACACATTTATTACCAAAATTGCTAATGCCACGCCCACATATTATACTTTGAAAGCTGACTTAATTTCCTATCCTGCACAAAAAGTTTGAACAAAATCCGTGCAGCCGTTCAAAAGTTATACGACTTTGAAAAATTCCTAAAATCAAAATTTGCTTGCTGAGCATGCTGGGCGCCTGGTATTTTTTGCTAAAATTTTTGTACAGACGTGATTTTCAAAATCACAACTGCAAGAATGATGGTGAACTTGCTTGGCTTATAACTGGAAAACTACTGCTGCGATTTTGGTCAAATTTTTTGCAAAAATTGGAAATTTCTCCAGCTTTTTGGGGATATCTCATTCATGGGCGTGACACTGCTCATTTTTTTGTAAAACGACCTTTTAAAAGTACACATTTATTACCAAAATTGCTAATGCCACGCCCACATATTATACCTTGTTTGAAAGCTGACTTAATTTCCTATCCTGCACAAAAAGTTTGAACAAAATCCGTGCAGCCGTTCAAAAGTTATACGACTTTGAAAAATTCCTAAAATCAAAATTTGCTTGCTGAGCATGCTGGGCGCCTGGTATTTTTTGCTATAATTTTTGTACAGACGTGATTTTCAAAATCACAACTGCAAGAATGATGGTGAACTTGCTTGGCTTATAACTGGAAAACTACTGCTGCGATTTTGGTCAAATTTTTTGCAAAAATTGGAAATTTCTTCAACTTTTTGGGGATATCTCATTCATGGGCGTGATAAAATATAATAAAAATAACAACAACCAGCTATAAAGGGCTATATTTGGTGTATGCCAAATCTAGGATACCAACTTGCAAAATAGACGATCGCTATAATATTTCTTCAAATCCGTTTAAAACCCATTCAAATAGCATCCAGTGCATTGAAACTAGAAAATTTCAGCTCAACACCTAAAAAATTTGCGACCGTCAGCATACTAAAAACACGAACGGATCTCTGACGTTTCAAAGTTTTGCAAATAAAATGATAAACTTAGTATTTTATGTCAATGGTATGAACAGATCTCCAGATGGTTCAACATAGAGTGAAGTAGTGTGGAAAGAAGGAGAAGGAAAATAATGAAAATACTTACAATTAAAAATTTTTAAAGTGTTTGACAAGTGTTTACACAGATCAGTAGCACTACTGCTATACAATGCAAACTACATACATGAGTGTAAGATTTTTGAAGGGTAGGAGGAACAGGAACCACAGTACATACATGTGCATACAATAAAACCGATTCTGTGATACGCGATGATGGCAAGCTAAAGCTATCAAGCTACAAATTATACGATCAGCATTATGAAGATGTTTACTTTGCATGCATGCATGCATGAGTGCGTGTGTTTGTAAGGTATTGTGGGTGTATAAATATTATCTGCTTGAGTGTGTGTTATTATGTGGTTTGTGTCAGTCGCTGTTGATTTTGTTGTTCTTATGGTTTTTAATTGTTTAATTTATATGCTTTTTAATGCATTTTGATTAATTCAAGACACAGACACATGACACAAAACAACTTGAAAAATTTCATTACGAAAATATTCGCAGAATTCTTAAAAAACAAGTAAATATGCTTAGACCAAGTCTTGCATATAATGTGGGCGTAGCCTCCTCTTTTAACGACAGAAAAAGTACGTGTTTTATTTTACCTTAACTGTCCAACCAAATATAGTTTTTTTTTTTGTTTTGCAAATTACAAGCGTGTCTTAACAGCCCACATTCATTTTTACCACTTCATTGTGTGGCCTCATTATAAAAATGTAGTTATATCAAACTTCATCCCATAGCAACAAACTAGAATTGTTTGTACTCATTTCAGTTTAATATCTAAATTTTTGCAGCCATTAACAGACTGACGTGGCTTGGAATTGATTCAGATTTTTACAAAGATTAAGAATATACCGCAGTGAGGTATCTGACGCTTTCCTTGGATGTTGCATATGTCATAACAAACTCAGTATTCTATTTGAATTTTATGTAAAAGGTTACAAAAATTTATATAAATTTATGTTAAAGTAAAGCGGATGTAAAGTGGGCTGAAATTTTTGCAGAAAATTATTCCAAAAAAAAAATATTGTAAATCGAATTTTTTTGGTATTAAAATATTGTTTTTATTGTTGTTATTATTGTCTTTAGCCCACAACATTAGTGAAATAGCCAAACAAATAACATTACAATGAACGACTGCAACCGACTTGAAAGTGCCGTTTTTCTCCTTTTGAATATTTTTCATTCATTTTATTCAATTTTGTTCGAGAAGATTTATGGGGAAATGACAAATATCTCTTGCAATTATTACATTTTATTATATAACATGGAATTAAACAAACAAGACGGTTACAAATCGTTTTAAACAATTTGTTGACTTTATACTTAAAACTACATCACTTAGACTTGTATTAATAGTCTGAAAAGTTTATAACAAAAATGTTAGACATGTGTGTGGGGGTATCCGTCTAAGCTTTTATCACTTTTTCATACTCTTACACACATGGGAGGAGATTTACATGAATTTTGACACCTGAACTATGATAAAATGGAAAAAAAAAATATTACAAAACGGAGACAAACGGAAATTATAGTAAATTTTCGGGTTTTTGTTGTTAGTTTTTCTTTATAAAATATTTTCAAAACATTATGCACAACGTAATGGCAAAACATTTATGTGTCGCATAAATTATTTGTATAAATGGAAAATGAACAATTTTGTGTTGTAGCTGCTGCAGCGACACTGTGAAACACTTTTAGCTAAAAGCACATGTTTATGTAACGCATCCGAGATTTTCTTTGAGGCGCTTCATACACAGAGAAGACCCAAAGACAAAAAAGTTAAAAAAAGTTTCGTATTTACTGCAAGAAAGAAAACAAAAATTTGAAAGAAAAAAAATTTGGGTTGAGATGAGTAAATGAATAGACAACCGGGTGGTTAAATATAAAGCATCATGTGTAATAAAAAAATATGCCATTGTCGGCTAAACAGTTGGTGGTTATTTTTCCGGTTGTTGTTGTTATTATTTTTGACTAAATGTTTCATGCCAATATTGTACATTGTCTGTCTGTCCCTAATGAGTGTTTATGTTGAAAAATTCATTTTTGTTTATTGCGTTAATTATTCATAGTCTTTTTCTTCTTCTTCATCTTCCATAAACTCATTAAATTTGACATAGTTTTCACATTTTAATATTTGTAGCATCCGTAGGAGACGATCTTTTTTTAAAAAAACTGTACAGAAATCTGAATTTTTTTTTTTCATTATAGAAAAAAAAACAAACGGTTCTCCGTTTTCATTTCATTTTCATTTCAATTCACTTCACTTATTAAGACATACATACATGTCGAAGTTTTCATTGCATCGTAATTTGATAAATTTTACGTTTATTTTTTTGTTTTTTTGTTTTTTTTTTTTGATTCTGTTTTGTAATTTAATATTTTTTATTAGTCACCACCATTGAAGAAAATATAAGTCTATTAACTTTGCCATATAGTTTGTGCCATGTCTTCCATGACAATTATTGAAATGAAAACATATTTAGTAAAAATAAAAGATTTTTCAAATTTGATCTAAAATGTGTATTTTTCATGCAACATCACTTAACTTAACGACTTAGTGGCTTTAAAAGATAACCCAGTGCCACACCCACCGTTTTTATATATAGGAAATATAGCCAAAATCATATGTAGCCTTTTTTCTTGATTTTATTTCATTTATGCCGGTACTTTTTCTTTTTCTTCTTCTTCTTCTTCTTCAACAACAATCATGTGTTGACTTCAGTTTTTATTAAATTGGTTTCCTATATAATTTGTTTTGTTGTTGTTATGTTTGAAATAAACTAAATTTGACTTAGGCCAACTCTTAAATACTTTACACATCTATATACAAACAGTGGGCGTGGCAGATACATGATTAATAATAGTGTACGTAAAACATATCAGCTTGCAAGTCGGGTTTTACACTGAATATGGTTTTTTGTAAATTTTGGGCGTTTTTAATCCAATCGCGTTCATTTTTGGTTTATCGATGAATAGGTTAATTGGAAATAGCTTAATTTTTGTGGCAAATAAATCGATTTTACTTCATTGTGGGCGTGGCTCTTGACAAATTCTGTGATTTAGCGAAATTTCAACTCAATATCTCAAAATTTAGGACCATGCCAACAACAGGCAGACATATGGAAGGACTTTTCTAGATCTACTCAGTTTTTGATGCTTTTCAAAAATATTTATACTCTCTACAGTCACATCCACTTCCATCAGCATGTTGCAAATGATTGACAAACTTAGTACACCCATCAAGTAGAAAATATAAAACGTACCAGCCGAAACGTTCCTTCATACACGTTTCATATGAAGCTGAACTGAAGGCGGCCATATATTCATAACATATAATATTTCACATATAAGTATACATACTTTTATGTGATGTATGTGGGTGTAAATGTGTGTATGTAGCCTTTTTATATTAAAGTATATTAGAAACCTTAAATGTCAAGCAAATTTAACAACGATTTTCCACAACGATAAACATCTTTAGTTAACTAAAAAAAAACACAACACAAAAAAGAAGTTGAAAGAAATGGAAAAGAAACTTCAATATTTTGTAAAAATTTGACCAAAAAAAAAAGAGAAAAAAGTGTGAATAAGCAACACAGCAGTGCTACCGCATTAAAGCTGAACATAAGGAAATGAATTCACGCTACTTGTATCGGTTTGATTAACTGACAGGTCCTACAATAGCCACAACATTAGACCGCCCCCTTCGCTTTATAAATATTCATCAAAAGAGTTACAATTATTTTATGCATTAAGTACAACTATCGGTCGGTTTGATGCCTCTCTATATATTCTAATGTTTACTTGAAGTTTGACTCCCAATTGAACGATCTAAACCTTACCACAAAGAAAGCAAAAATCCACACAATCACTTTCAAAGAAGATGTTAAAAAAGAGTGAATACGTAACTTCTGAATTCCACCTCCAGCTTCCGTCCCAATTTGTCGTGTATAAGCAATAACATTGTCTTAGTCTAATGCACTTGCCAGCTTATTAGCAGCTATAGCGGGCGTTTGATTGTTTCGTGGTTCGTTCACTAAAGCAGTAGTGCACACCGTCTATGGCAGTTTATTCATAAAGCATGAAAACGTTTTTGCAAATTGCATTAAATTCTTTTTCCTCCCTTTGTTTTACATTATATAGAATTATTATTAATGTTGTTGTTGTTGTTGTTAATAATTTTTTGGTAAACTGATACTTGAGACTGCAACTCAAGCATTTATGTAGAAGTAAAGCACGTACTTAAAGTAAATTCAATGCATTGAACATGAAACGTTTCAACTCAACCGAATCTTCACTAACGAACAAAACCTGAAGAGCAGACGGACGCATAGAAAAGAAGATATAGAATTGAAACTGTGTAGCAAAAAACTGTTGTAAATGAATGCAAAATTATTTGTGCTCCTACACCCAGCTGTGCAGAAATTGTGTTTTTTTCATTTTTATACGCTGCACATAATGAGGAGGCATACTAAGTTTGTCAAATTTTTAAGTCTATGTCGTTTAAAATGGATAAATCGATTGACAATCAGGCACACAAGTTACAAAAAACTTTCTTTGATGCAATAAAAAGGTAAAAATGTAAAGGGTAGGTTACAGTTGAACTGAGTCAAATAAAACCCATTTACTTGTTTGTTATTGTTGTTATTAATATAATTGTGGAAGCAATGTATTTGTAGTTTAATAAAAAGAATGCGCTTAGTGTTAAATCTACGACAAATTAGACTCTGCCATACCCATCGTTTTGCATGTAGGTGTGTAGGGTACTTAAGGTATTTCTTAAGGGAAATTTGCTTTTCTTATATGTTTTAAAAACACAAAGAGTGAAAAAAGATTCTGTGAAAACTAAAGGTAGCTGTTTCTACTGTTTTTCGAAAGAAATATTATGCGCGCCCGTGCTCATTCATCCATTCATCTATTTAAAATATTGCTTTTTGCTAAATGCTTTAAATAAAACTTATCCATAAACAAATTAATTTCATATGTCAAAAATGTTGTCGCCACAAAAAACGTATACACCTCCCAACAGCCCGTCTAATCTGTTTCGAAACCGTCAACCAACAGTTACGACACATTCCACTCATTACTAAAAATAGTTTCACTTTACTTTTGTTGTTGTTGTTATTGGTACAAGTGGAGAAGTGCGTTACACATTATCATATAATGCATGCGTAGATTTGTGGGTAGGTTGGCGAATAGTATTTCGAAATGTTACGCAACAAGTGTGTACACGTTCCAGAGAACGGATAAACTATGCGTTGGAATTCGTGTCAACAAACTTTTTATTTAAATGTAAAAAAAAAAAATATTTGTGTTTTTCTTATGATTGATGTGTGTTTATATACAGTTACGTGTACATAGTGAAATTGTGACCACAAGAAATACAAGGAAGGACAGACGGACATGGTTAAATGGATTAGATTTTCAGTCTGAACTGTATAATTGGGAGTCGAATTTCGTACCTTACGGTACGTCAAGATATGTATGGACCAGAATATTGTCAAAATATAAATCTACGTAATCGGACCATTTTTAGAACCCATCTCCATATAGCGGCCCATTATAATCAAAGTCTTTATTAACAAAAATGAAAGTCGGTTAAGGTGGACTTGTACCCCTATCTTTGCCACGCCCGCAAATTAATCTATTTAGATTTTATTCATTTCGACACATTTCCGCGTTTCTTTTTTCTTCACTCTTAAGAAAAAAAAATCATCTCGATTTGTTGTTGTTGTTGTTGTAACATGCCTGAGTTTTACTAAAAATAAAACTCATTCTAGATGTTGGATAGTTTCCATACACTAAAGATTGATAGACCAATAATGTTGCAGCAAACAGTCGTGTGGGTGGAATGGTTATGAAATCCATCCATCGATTATTTATTGACTCATCAACTTCATTATCATCTTGCTTCATAATTAATTGTTTTGTTTTGTTTCATTGTGAATATTTCCTTTTTTTTTTTTTTGCTTAGTCATAATAATAACAATTTAGATTATCTTTCAGTTCAATAAAAAAAAAAAAATAAATTTCAAGAAATAAATTTACGAAAAATTATTAAAATGAGCGAGAGCTAGAGAGAGAGGAAAGGTATAGGTTGGAAATCTACAATCGATGCCATTAAATCACAAAACGAGGCGTTTTTTAATGATCTCTCCTGTCTATGGTGGCGGGAATTTGTTTTTCAGTGTTTGTGTGCGAAATCGAATGCTAATAACTGGTGTGTGGCATAAAAAATTGATACATTTACTTGGTACTGGACCGACTAACATGTAAAAATATCTATGACGTATCTCACAAATTATATTTTATTAACAATATAAATAAAAAGCGATGAGATAAACTTTTCTTCAACACATTCATTATTTATTCAAGTTATTCTTGAACAAATGCCAACTGGACCAAAAGAGTATATTTTCGTTGGCAAGTGTAAAAGTGGCAAAAATGGAAATGCATTTACATACAACGCTAGAAGAACCTTTCTTACTTTTCGACGATGAAAATATGCACTAAAATAAGAAAAATAAATTTGACTTAGGCCAAATCTTAAATACCCTCCTCATCTACAAAAGTGGGAGGAGCAGGTATATGACTACGTATGTATGCATAAATTGTGTATCAGCTTACAAAAGTCCAGCTTAAAGGATAGTACGGGTTTTTGTAAATTGTCAAATCGGTCTCTGAACCTACTCATAATATTACAAAATGTAGAGATTGTCCTAAAACTATTATATGATACTGTTAGTGATAATAATAATGAAGTCAAAATTTTGCCAGAATATTAAGCACGCCTCTTCCTAGATTTGGCATACCCCTAATACAGTTGTTTTTATATATTTATTCATTCAGTTAATGTATTTTTGTTAAGAGCGATACTACTTCCTTTAGTGCTCTCATTAATGTGCGCAGTGTGTCGTTCTGTTACAAATTAAATTCCAATTAAAGCTGAGCAAACGGAAAATGTGTTTGTCGTTTTTAATTTTTAAACACTCTTCGTCTTGCATGCAGTGTTACGTGTTATTATTTCAAAGGTACGCGAACCCAACAAATCATAATAACAGATTATGCGGCTACTGCCACAAAAAAAAAAAAAAAAACACTTTCTGATGATGATGATGATGATGGCTAACCTGGCGTCAAACTTCTTAACAACGGAGAAATATATTTAACAGCAACGTTACTAAAAATACGCAAAAAAAAACAACAAATTTTTAAAACAGTTAACAATACAGACACATTGAATACCCTTGTCAAGTAACCGTATGTCCTGATGAAAGCATAAAAAGACAGAAAATCATGTAATTTGAATTTTTAAGAGACAAGAGAATATTCTACTAAACCATCATTAGTTGTGATCATTTTCATAAATATTTAAAAATCTATTTTTATACTACAAATTTATGCATTCGATTTTAATTTATTAAATTTTTTGCAAAAATTAGTAAAAAGTAGTAGTAAAATGCTGCCAAGTTTTGGTAGGTACTTTTTTTTTTATTATTATGTAAGACAAAGCTTTAGTTGTTGCGATAATAACCATAAAAATCCATTCGGCAGCTAAAGTATGAAAACAAACAACTATAACAACAACAATAACACAGAAAACAAAACAAAACCAAAAACAAATAAAAAAAAAAGAACATTAACAACCACACGCGGCAGACGTGCTCAAGATCATTGCCATTTATAGAAATCTTCATATATGTTAAGTTGTTGTTGTTGTTATTATTATTATTATTATTTTTATGTTAGTATGTAACCTGATGATGGTCTCCAATAACACAAAATGTATTATTAAAATGTGTGAGTGTGTGTATGCGATCTTGAACAAACTTGTTTGGAATGATGCACAGATATGAAGACGATGATAAAGATGATGATGATGATGATGATGATAATGCGCTTACTGCAACATTTATCCCCGTATACAGTATATATTATATTGTAGTTTGCATTATCTATCTCTTTTTTTTTTTTTTGTTCTTCCTACATTTCTTATTCATGTTGTTCTTCTTCTGGCGTTACCCAAATTAAAGAACAAGTGTCTTTGCTTGCCAGAGTTAAAGTCCAAAAACCATGCTGTACCGGTTTAAAATGGGAGAGAGAGAGAGAGAGAGCGAGAGAGACAAAGAATGTTTTTTTCCATAAAAAGTGTACGCACTGTACAGCCAGGCTCCTAATTTAAGTGGAATTGTTGCAAATGGCTGCAATGGTTAACAATTTTGTAAATAGAAGTGTTGGCAAGTTAAATGTATTAGCTCATACCTACCCAGACACTATGTAGGTGTTGTATTGGTTAGTATGCGTGTTGCATTTTTAGCATTAGCAGTGCGCCTGATAACTACAAATACATTATGTTTGATTTTATATTCCTAGCTAAGTAATTACATTAGCCAACACATAAACCTACCTCTGGCTACTGAATATATATGTGTGTGTGCATCTGCATGTATAATTCTAACCGCATAACATAAAAGTTGAGCCAAACCATTAGTGTTACACACTGTGGCAAAAGAGCGAGTGAATGAGTTAACGTACAATACTCACATGAGGTGAACATAAAATTTTCGATTTTGTCTGGCGGCATATTTTATGCAAGCAGTGCACCACCACCACCGTCACTGTTGTCTCGTTTGTGCTCTAACACAATATAACATAAAACCAATGACTCATGCTTGTGCATTCATTTTTTTAAAATATATAAATATGTGTGTGTGTGTGTGTTTGAGTGCTTTCCTACCTGCCCTCATGCTACTTGTTTTGAATTTTTTCTTTTTTTTTTTTGTCGTCATTCGGTATTTTTGGTTTTAATCACAACAAGAAGCAATTAAGTTCAAAAAATTCTTGGAACGAAAATGTTTTTTTCGTAAAACTCGAACGAAAAATTTCAATTTATATGAAATTCATCTTGAACTTGAATTTTTCGTTGATATCTTTATTTCGAGAACACAATGACAGTAAACAGACAGGCTGCACACAGACAGATATTGCATAAGGACAAAGAGACCACCAACTATAGCCAGCCAGCCAGCTAGCCAGCCGTGCGGTGGGGCTAAGCGTGCTTAAGTAAACGTTTTACCTTGAGAGCGATTTTTTTCTTTGTAGATAAAATAATAAAAATAAATAAATAAAAATCTTATTTTGCTTCTATCCGCCCTCCCACTTAACAACTACAGCAACAACTACAACAACAATGCCAGCACACGCACGCATATTCATTTCTTTTCCTATGTTCTGCTAAATATGTTAACTGAAGAAATCCATCCAGCATTAAGTAAAAAAAATATTTAAAGGTACTTAAAATCGTCTGCCCGTCTAAGCGTGTCTGTTTACTTGACTGTGCGGCTGGCTGGCTGACTGGTTGGCTGCCTGCCACACACACACATGGATCACAAAATAAAAAGTAAGTTGCTCGACACGATAACAACGAAACAAAAACAACACTAACAATAATAATAATAACGAGAACAACAACAACAACAACAACAAACAAACAAAAAACAAATTCCTCAACCTTAACAATAAACAATTTAAAGCATACCCCGAGATAAAGAGTAACATACGTTCAGAGCTCCAGTAAACTTCAGATTCTGGGCAAACTAAAAATTTCCCATTGTAAGCGACGGACAGACAGACGGACTTGGCTAAATTGATTTAGATTTTAATGCTAATTGAAATTGTATATTCTTTGTGAATCCTCTACGACCTTCTTCTGGGTTAATAAACTTTATAAATTTCCATCCACATAATTGTTATAAACACCAAACTAATCCAAGCATACCTAACATTAGTCATAGTGTACGTCAATCTGAAAAAGTTTTACTTAATAAAATGCTTCGAACTCTTTGTTTAACCATAACTGATGTATAAATTCTTATTGCATAGCAAATATTATTGTTGTGCGAGTGTTTATGATATGTGCTATTTATACACGCTTACATTTGTACAAACAGGTAAGAGAAGTAAACTAAATTTGGCTTAGGCCAAAATTTAAACACTCTCCACCTTCTCCTACAAAAAGTGGGAGTGCCAGGTACCCATGATTACGCCCTCTAACAGTTTACGTATAACAAGTCACTTTAAAAGTCGAGTTTTACGCTGAATGTGGTGTTTTGTAAATTGTATGCATCCGGGAGAATGTTTACCCCAAACAGACAGACATAAAGTTATAATGTTTTGACAAAGTTACCTTACCATCAATCTCATGCTGGTGGTGGATATAAAATTTTCTTGCCACGGCAAAGATTAACAAATTTCAAGAGCGCGCTAATTGAATATAAAAATGTTTGGCATAAATTTGTGAAATTCTTAGATACAACCATTCTCGGCTCATGCATACGTACGTGAGAGTGCATATTAACATAAACTTTTTATAGCTGGAGCTTTACGTATGTCTCATAATAAGAAAATAGAGACATAAATTTTTTTTTAAAAAAAACCTTTTCTTTTATAACTTTACGCAGTATTTTATTGCATTGCTTTGTAAATTTTTATTACATTCATATTACATTACACACAGCAGGTGTCTCCACCTTTAGATACTTTGACTTTCGAGCCTGTTTCTGGTGTTTTTATATTAAGCTTGTAGAAAAGTATTTCCACGGAGCCTCTAAAAATAGTACAAACTGGCCGAAACTGTAATAATTCGAGAAATTGTTCGAAAAATCAAAATATCGTAAATCGGGTTTTTCTATAAAAGAAAATCTTTATCTATTGAAACGCTTATCATGCCCAAAACAATCAGTGTGGCAAGTTAATCACATTAATAGAATCCAAAGGTGCATTAAGAAAAAGAGAAAATTAACATTATTTGGAAAAGAATTTCTGGCATATTCGAGAGCGTTAGTTTTTTGAACCCGTTGCAGTTTATTTTGAAGCCAAAATTTCACAAAAACTTTATACCTGTAAGTTGAATATAAATTCCTAGACGATAGACAGACAATTTGACAAATGGTATAAGGAGAGCTGCGCGTCTACTTTTATATTTAATATTAAAATTTACTTCTTTAGAATAATTTTTATGAATTTTTCCCACATAAACAAAAACCTTAGAGAAGAGGAATGCATACTGAGTACCGCGGGAGTACTTTTCATTTGCCATGAAAAGGGTGCAGTTTCCTGGAATCTCTTTAGCTTTTTCTTTGTAAAGGTTTAGAACTTGACTAAAAACCAACACCAAACACTTGCGCATACCCTGCCCTTAATAATTTTAAAACATACCCAACTCTTGATCAGTTGGTAGAAAGACTTAAAATACACTT
Organism: Ornithomya fringillina; assembly: GCA_963978525.1. Classification (NCBI taxonomy): domain Eukaryota; kingdom Metazoa; phylum Arthropoda; class Insecta; order Diptera; family Hippoboscidae; genus Ornithomya; species Ornithomya fringillina. The sequence continues at coordinate 23,935,436 of OZ021693.1, forward strand.
TCGAAATATGATGTGAACGTGTTTAAATTGTACGCACAAGATATTGATTGTTCTCAAAGTATATGTAATAAAATTTAATGTTAAGTTGAAGTGAAATGAAAAGATGGGAACCGAATAATTGTTCATGTTGTTGTTGTTGTTGTTTAACGCTCAGCGTTCGTGTTATCTTATCTGATCTCATTAAACGGTGCCTACAAGCTACAACCACAACCATAACCCTGGCCACAGCAACAAAACATTTAAAAATACAAATAAGACAAGGATCGGTTGTGTGAGTGTGTGTGTGTGTGTGAGGAGAGCTTAAATACTGAAATCAATTGCAAACAGCAAAGACGTGTACAGCGGTGTACAAAATTAAATTTGCAGAAATTGTTTGCGTTGCCGTTGCCAACATCTGTCAAAGGAGCTCGATTTATACAGCATCGCACAAATCGTCAGTTGTTGATATAAAGCTTAATTTGGGTGCGGAGAAGGTACACTTACTTGTAAACGTTTCTCGAATGAGGAAAATTTCAGAAACAGAAAAACTTGCAAAACAAAAAACAAAAGAGTGAGAAGACCTAACAAAATATTATGTTAAAACCCAAAAATCTTGGACACCGTCACCTCAATATCTCAATAACGCTATTGAGCATCCTTTATAAGGTCTCTTAAGCATCCACTGCTGAGTTGCAAGCACCATGACAAACTCAATGGACGTTTCAGCAGTACGGATATAATAAGTGTGGAAGAAAAAGAAAGCACCACAATGCAGCGGTCATACAGAACGGAAGAGAGTGAAGAGACAAGAGAGGTGGAGACCATAAGCCGCAAACGCAACAAACGAAGGTATCACGTCTTTGTTATGCATTTTTATAAAATTACGGCGTTTGGCGTTTATTTTCTACTTTGTGGTTGTTATTGTTGTTGTTAATTCATTGTGCAAGAAAAAAAAAAGAAAATCACTTAAAACGAAACGGACGCATGGACCAGAGTACCGTAGGCGACTCAATATAAAAGTTGCAGTTGAAAGCGAGGAGTCGGGCACTGCGAGTTATTGCAAAATTGTTCTTATTGTACTCTCATTGTTATTGTTGTTGTTGTTGAAAGATACAAATGCAATGCACAAGCCCAAGCATCAAGCAACCCAGTCAACATTGGCTGTTAGGTGGTCAAATATGCTGGGAGAGTTTCTATTGTTTTTGTTGTTGTTATTATTATTGTCCTTTATAAAAAACAAAAAACAAAAAATCTGTTACTTTAATGTTTCGTGAGCTTACTCGCTCGCTTTCTTTTCTTTTCTTAAGTCTGAGTATGTTTTGGGTTTTGTTTAATTTTTGTTTTTGTTTTTTTGGGTTGATTGTAAGTCACTGTAACTTGTTGTTATCGTCATTATCGTATTACCATTTGTTGCAATTGTTAATGTTGCTGTTGTCATTTTTGTTGTTATTGTTGAGCATTCTGTAACAATTTGAAATTTGCTGAGTTTTTCGGACTTGACTTGAATTGAATTCAGTTTTATGCAAGTGTTTAGATGGAATGGAATGGCAAGGCATGGGTAGAGATGCAAAGCGATGGAAGTCAATGTAAAAGTGTGGAATGCCGTTTGACCAGCTCTACCCAAAGCACACACATGCACATGCATTTATTTTGGCAGCAACAAGAAAATCACTTCTTTTTTTTTAATCTCTTTTTTCTTTCTTCCAAAGTATAGCCAAAGAAATTGTTGTTATTATTGTTGTTGTTATTGTAGTGCTCCCAGTTAGAAATGTGGTGCATTTTGTTTTAAAAGTTGAACAAAGTTCTTTGACCCAAATAAAAGGAAATTGCTCGTAAATTTAAAAATTTAATACACTTGTTAGAGTTTGAAAACTTTCTAGATGAATAGGAAAATAATTTGGATAATATCGAACATTGATCAACTTGAAATTGTTACGTGGGGTTGAAGATTGTTGCGTAGACAACTTAAGGCCATCGCGGGATTATATTTAGCTTTTTTAACAGCCATCAAAAGTTTGTGACTTTTATAAACATGAGAAGTTTGAAAGATTTCAGTTGCGTCCATTTCAATACCGCACTAGTTTCTATTATTTCATATAATTACAAAAATTCAGCTAAAAAAAAAAAGAATTAAGTAATAACTGTAATGAATTTTAACGACAGCAACAATAACTACAATTGCCATCTTTCTATAACGAGCCTACCAGCCCTCTTCCCATAAAAAATTCCAATAACATTAATTTCACAACTATGCCAACTAAAGGTTTGTTTGGCTGGTGAAGTGGAGAGATGGCTGCATTCGCATTTATGCGAATTAATGAATAGACGCCAAATTTCAGGAAAATAAATGCAATGTTTGTAAGCAGTACCATAATCGAGTTTGAAAACCTGAACTCTGTGAGAATATGAAATCACACAAACACACACACACACACACACTGCATGGTACATACATACTTGCATTCATATAGTGAGTGTTAAGCATCACCTTGTATTGTGTAGTATATTACTATCTTTGTTGTATTTGTTTATGAAAGCTTCACCGATTGCAAATGAGGCGTATGCTCGTACACTATACTAGTATTTATATACGAATGCATATTCATTTGTATAGATATTTATAACTTCTTTCATACAAGCCAGTGGTACGTCTGTGACGTTAATCACTGCAGTAAAAGGAAAACAACGACAACAATAAAACAAGCAATATATGTATGAAAAGAAAAGATCCTTTCGCGTGCTTAATTTAAATGCGTACCACTACGTTGTTGTTATTATTGCTTATGTCAATGCTGCCACACTCTTGTCTCTTGTATGCAGCAAATGTCTACATTGTAAATTTTGTTTTCAACAATTTTCTTATAAGGAAACGCGATACCTGGTGAGTGCGTTGTGATTGTTGTTGCCGTTGCTGTTGCTGTTACTGTTACTGTTGCTATGATGTTTGAGACGACATAATGTAGGCCGATAACGTTTTACAACAATCGTTGTACGGCAGAGTTTTTATATTTTTTTTTTTTTTTTTTTGGGGACTGATATATGGAAAGCGTGTAAATATCTGAACATATTGGACTGACTGACATATGAACCAATTAAAATGTAACAAACAAGAAAACATAATAATGATAGTATAAATAATAATAAAAAAAATATGCAATATGTGCACACAAAAAAAAAAAATAAATCAAAAACAACAACAACTCACAGCAGTTTGTTTCTGTGCGATATTTAAAACCAGAAAGCACCAAAAAAAAAAAATTATACAAATATTGATAAAAAAAAAATGTATAAAATAAAACAAGAAAAATATGTTTAATTGCTTATAAAAAGTAAGAGTTTAAATAATTTTCAAGGTGTTTAGTACTACAAAAACTATAAGCATCCGTTTCAGTTTCGGCTTAATATCTGAAAATTTATGCCCGTGATAATGCCAACAACAGACAGACATACGGACACACGGATATATACGTTTAGATTGACTTAGTTTTTGACGCTGATCAAGAATATATAAACATTGTAGAATCTTTGACGCCTCCTTCTGGGAATAACAAACTTAGTATGCCTCCCATCTTATGTGAATCGTCTCCGAATCCTCTTTCGGGACTTACTCTTTATCCCTACGTGAAACATATAAAAATATTTTACATCTACACACATAAGCGGCACGCCAAGGCACACAAGCGCAATATTTTTTTATAATTTTTACATTTTTTTCTTTGTTTTTCCCATCAAGAATTCACACAAGTCGGATATTTTTCAAAATATTTATAAACACACACACACATTTATCCGTAATACATACGGAGGCATTCTTTTGAAGCATCTGCAACTCTTATACCAACCACCTGATCGGTTGGGATTCTTGTGGACGGGCTGTGTAGTTCATTAAATAACTAACTAACCTCAACATATGTGCGAAGACTGCACAAGCACTTAGACGTATCAATATGTATTTATTATCAACATTTGTTCATCACATGTATTCTTAATGTTTTTTTTTTCTTTCTGTTATTAACAACTCGTCAAGGTAGAATTATTACGTTTGTGTACGCTAGTTGTAGACGAAAGTAATGGACTGCGAATCGATCGTTGTGTTGATTGGAAAACAATAAAAGGGAAATATTTGATTTTTTTGTAAGGTAGAGCAAACAAGCACACGTAACACTGAATGTCTGCATGTCTGTTTGTCTCTCCGGGCGAGTATTTAAGGTGTGAACAATTACATTTTGTATGCAATTGTAAAACAAATTTTATACAACATTGCCAAAGCAATGCCCGGAGAGCCCTCCGAGCAGTATGTGTTTGTGAATTTTCAATTATGAATTTTTTGCAAGGATTTATATAACCTTAGGTTTTATATTAATTTACACCTTTGGTGTCGATGACAATACAATGCATAATACTTCTATTCAAAATGGAAGATCACCAGAATTCTTGCATCTTGTTCTCTGATTACTTTAACTGAAAGCCCTTCTGTGTCAAATTTCATCAAGTTTGTATAACGAAGCAAACAGTTGCATTCATTTCCGCAGTAACAAAAACAATTAACATTTTAAAATAATAAACAAAACTCATTAGCTGATGAAGTGCTGCTGTGTACAACAGGCCAACAATTCATACCACATGAATATGGTGCACAACTTATAACCATCATCAGCTTCAGTTAATATTAGCATCATTGTTCTGTAGCTTTCATAGAGAGTTTCAACCGCAGTATAAGTATTAGTTGCAGTATATGGAGCATCGGCGAAGCAGCAGCAATGTTATAATCTAAACAATAATACGAGTGTGGCCAGGAGATTGTTATGAAAGGCTGGATAACTGACTGACTGACTAAGTTGGTTGGTTTGCCAAGACTTTGGTCTAGCTGAGCTGATCTTAACTACACTGCCTTTAGTTGGTTGGTTGCTTGGTTGGTTGACTGAATCAAGTCACTGCCACTTGTTATTATTGAATTCTTTTACTCTGGTTTTTGTTGCTTTTGCTTTACTTTTATGTTCTGTTGCAATCCAGTTTAAAATATGTTTAATTTTCATTCTTCCAGCGCATGTTTTTAAATATTCCCCAGTATCCAAGAAAAATATTATGAACTTGACTCTCTCTCTTTCTCTCTCTCCCTGTCTCCTTGACCAATTACCCTTGCCACTGCTTTGCAATATTTTTTTAGTGCGATTGAGATTTATTATACCACCTCTAATTCCTTAACATACAACACGTGTGTGAGTGTGTGTGCATTTATGCAACATTCCTTTTTCTAACCTGTTGATGATGCCTCTTCTTCTTTTTTTTTTTTTTTTGTCTTCTGCTCTGGTGTCTGCCAACATTTTTAAAAACGCGTTAAAAACAGTGATTATGTTTCCTTAATGTGTGTTGTTGTTGCTTATAGTAGCAACTTCAGGCGAGTGGCATTTAATTTACATTTTTGTTGTTATTGTTATTCTATAACTTATATTCAGTGCTGTCAAAAGTCTACCATAAAAATGTGTTCTTTGCTCATCTTCTTAATTTTTTTCAAACCATTTTCTCCCAGACTCCGGCTGGCGATTTACTTTTCAGTTGGTTTGCAGCTAAATCGCTCTAAACGTTCTGTAGCCTGTCAATTAATATGAATGCGTTTTTTCGTTATTTTGTGAGAAAAGCAATTAAAATGTTCTACTGCTGCCATCTTGCTTATAAGCGTGCCGACGATAGTCTGCGAAACTTCTCTTTCGCTACCAAACTATTCCGAAGCTATACAAGTTAATTGAATTTTTTAAATCAGTATATATGTAGATTTTTTCGTCCTGCTTTGTTTTTTATTGCATTATATTGTATGTATAATAAATGCTTGTGGCGTTTTGGTTTTAATGAGAGTCCAATCAATGGAAACAAGACGCCGCTCTATATAAATTCTTTGAATTAAAATTTAAAAAAGATTTCAAACTAAAGTTCATAAAACCAAATATTTGTTTAACAATAAAGACATTGGTAGGAGTGGTAAGGGACGATGGGTCGGAAGATTCCACATCCCACACATGCCAACTGAAGGTAGATGTGTGAAAAATTTTAGAAATTATCCCAAAATTTGTAGATGCGGTGGCGTTAATACTTAAGTACCGTAGATGTTAAACTTATGTTTCTACATTCTCATAATTAGTTATGATTTTTAAAAAAATCCAAAAAATCTCTCATTAATCTTAATAAACGCTTATGATTACAAAAAAAAGGAAGATAAAAATAAGGTTATGTAAAATTTTATATATAACGTATAACACAGACACTTACCGGCCATTTTTAAACATTTGCGTACAAGGCCACCACTGCTCCGATTTTGTAAAACATTACAACGTTCTAATTAATTGCTTTATCGTAAAAAAGCCTGTATTAAACCAGGTCTTCAAAATCAATTCTTTGCAAGCACTTACTTATGTTTCTACATTCACATAATTAGTTATGGTTTAAAAAAAAAATCCACAAAATGTCTCATTACACTTAATAAACACATGATTATAAAAAAGGAAGCTGAAAATAAAGAAATGTAAAATTTTATATAAGAAAATATATATTTCCGTTTAATACACACACACACACTTACCGGCCATTTTAAAACACTTGAATACAAGGCCACCACCGCCGCCGCCGTAAGCAACAGCAGCAACACCCCACTACACATTAGCAATAAGAAATTTCATAACAGAGTTTTCTTATTCCTTTTAAGTGATCTTGAAAAAATCCTGCCGCCCTTTCTTAAAACCCATCTCAAAATTCTCCGTCATAATATTAAATGAACATACATAATTTCATTAAATTTTTATATTTTCCACTAACACTTTATGTAAAAACACATGACGAACACATATTTAATATATATGGAAGTATTTTTTATTATATTTTTAATTTAAAGTTTTATTTCTTAGAGACTAGCACTTTTTCCACGCCATTGTTAAAATCCGCCAAAAACTAATGAGAATTGCACAATTTTTTTTTATTTCATTATGGCGCATTACAGTAGTAAAGAATTGTACTTTTTTACATATATATTTTGCAAATATCAATCATAGTAGTGATCACAACGTGAACATAGCAATATATTAGAGAAAGAATGTATAAAAAGTTAACAGTGAGAGTAACATTACTCAAATTAAACGTTAAAAAAAAATTAATATGTATTGAGAATTGCCTAACATCCCATCATTAGTACTTTTTCTATAAAATGTTACTCTCACTTTTCACTTTTTATACATTCTTTCTATATTATATTGCTATGTTCACGTTGTGATCACTACTATGATATTTTCAAAATATATATGTAATAAAGTACAATTCTATACTACTGTAATGCGCCATATTGAAATAAGAAAAAATTTTCATTAGTTTTGGCGGATTTTAACAATGACGTGGAAAAAGTGCTAGTCTCTAAGAAAAAAATCTTTAAATTAAATATATAATAAAAAATACTTTAATATATATTAAATAAGTATTCTTTAAGTGTTTTTATATAAAGTTTTAGTGGAAAATATAAAAATTTTATGAAATTATGAATATATGATATTTCTTATTGCTAATGTGTAATGATGGTGTTACTTACGGCGGCGGCGGCGGTGGTGGCCTTGTATGCAAGTGTTTTAAAATGGCCGGTAAGTTTGTGTGTGTGTGTATTAAACGGAAATATATATTTTCTTATATAAAATTTTACATTTCTTTATTTTCAGCTTCCTTTTTTTTTTTATAATCACGTGTTTATTAAGTGTAATGAGATATTTTGTGGATTTTTTTAAAAATCAATTAATTATGTGAATGTAGAAACAAAACTAAGTGCTTATAAAAAATTGATTTTGAAGACCTGGTTTAATACTCCATGTAGGGGATGTCGCAGGCTTTTTTACGATAAAGCAATTAATTAGAACGTTGTAATGTTGTACAAAATCGGAGCAGTGGTGGCCTTGTACGCAAATGTTTAAAAATGGCCGGTAAGTGTCTGTGTTATACGAAAGTATATTTTCTTATATAAAATTTTACATAACCTTATTTTTAGCTTCATTTTTTTTGTAATCATAAGTGTTTATTAAGATTAATGAGACATTTTGTGGATTTTTTAAAAAAATCATAACTAATTGTGTGAATGTAGAAACATAAACGTAGGGCTTGCAAAAAATTTATCTTGACGACCTGGTTTAATACTCTATGTAAAGGATGTCGCAGGCTTTTTTACGATAAAACAATTAAGCAATGTGGTATTGCCCTCCCTCTATCTTTTTTTTTGAAAATGTGTATGTGAGATTACCCACCGTGTGATCTTTAGCTTAATATACCCTCCACCTTAATAATAAAGGTATACTAAGTTTGAGAAGAATGCTGATACGTAATACATACGCTATTAGAGGGTGCAATATATATATTTGCCACACCCACCCTTGTGGAGTTAGAGGGTATTTAAGATTTGGCCTAAGCCAAATTTAGTTTTGTTTAAATTGGTTCGTTAAAAAATTGAAGATTTTTTTCTTTTCCTTAGAAAAACGAACGTTCTGCACACACACACATACAAGAGTTTCTGACAATTTAAATCGCCCTTAGTTATTATTACACTTTATGCGTATAATTTTTCTGTTCTCTTCATAACTTGCGGGTATATTTTGCAATCTGTTATGGTGTATTTTTTCGTTTCTTTCCTCTCTCCCTCGGTTTCATGTGCAGATTTGGAAGTTATTAGTTTTCTGCATTTAAGATTTATTTGTATTTATGTGTGGTATGCGTGCATAGGATATTGTGTGGCAAGAGGAAGGGGAATAGAGACAGACAGAGTGAAATCTTGAAGCAAACAACATTTCAATGTTTTTCAACTGAAAATCGCAATATAATGGCACTCCATTAATGTTATGTTTGAATGACTACAAACATGCATATATAACAACGATAAAAAAAAAAAGCTATAGATTGCCGCCGTCACCGTTGTCGCAATGGGCACAGAACTCGAAAATTGGAATTCAATGTCTGGGATTCTTACTGTTCTTTTTTCTAGTTGGCAGTGAAACTTATGAAATATTCAACAGTTCAGTTAAACTGTGCGCGAACAGATGCTTAAATAGGCACATGGACCAACGTGCGTATATGAATTGAGTATCGCAATCCATCGCCCATCATCAGTGAGCATCATTGCCCTCATCATCATTTTCAATTTTTGATCATGAGTTTTGAAAGTCAAACACAAACGCATCCTCATTGATTGTCACCACCATCCTTAGCTTAAGCTGGCGTTTTACTTTTTTTTTTTTTTTCGTCTTTTGCTAAAAACAGTAATAACAACAATGCGAAAATAACTCGCTGAACTGAATTATCTTAATTATGATAATGGTTGATCATCATTATCAGTGTATTGGGCTGGTTGAGGTTAATCATCATTGAAAACGAATTGATCTTGATGGCAATCAAGAGTCATTGAAATTGGAATGTTTTCTGGTTTTGTTGTTATTGTTAGTGTTGTTGTTGTTGTTTTTACTTATAGTGGTGTTGAATACAAGCTAGTTATTATTCCCAGTTGCTGTTGCAGCTGTTGGTGTTGTTGTTGTTATTGTTGGGCCGATGACAATTCAAAGATGTGTATGTGTGTGTGTGCGTGTGTGTGTTTTGTTTGAACCCCTCAATCTTTGATCAAGCATATAAATAACTTGTATGTGAGCGAATAAGTGAGTACGACGTGTAGCCGTCCATTGCAGCTCCAGTTTAAATGGAATTTCTTTCAAGTTTGATTGCAGGCCGCATATGTTTTGTAAGCTCAGGGGCAGCAAGATAGGCCGTGGTTGCTCCTCCTTACCCTTGTTCTCTTACTTACTTATGTGTTATCAATATCGATACCAGAATGTGTGTGCACACACAGACACACTTATGAGAAATTTACATTTATTTACGTTTTCATACCTGTTGTGTCGTTTTATGTTGTGTGTAAAAAAATGCATGCTTCATGTCTTCTTCTTTTTCTCCTTCTTCTTTCCCCTTTCAGCAATTTTCTTAAAGCGTCTGCTCAAGAACTAAACATTCACTTGAATTCAATACGCATTGAGCTTGCGTGGTGCTACGGTGTGATTAATTTTGGTTTGTTTTAGTTTCGTTTTGTTTGTTAAAGTATTTGTACACTCTGATAGCCTTAAGAGACACTAAAAATTAAATCAAAAATCCGTTGTAAAATAAATTGCAGAGAAGAGAAATTCTCAACTTTAACTAAAGTTTGGGTGCTTATTAAAAAAATTACATTAATAATGATAATACTGAAAATATTTAAGTACTAAGTACCACAGATAAGTACTAAAGATAACTTTAGTACTAAAATACTTTAAAAATCAACCGGAACTATGTAGAAGTAAGCAGTAAACCAAGTTTCAATACCATAGAACACTAGGCGATAAAGTAATTTTGAACTTAAAGATATTTTTGTATCCTCTACATGAAATGGGGAGTATACCAAGTTTGTTTTTCCGTTTGCAACGCTCAAAAGAAAGCTTCAGAGTCCTTAGGCATGTGTGTCCGTGTGTTGCCAGTTGATATTTACATTTTTTAAGGGAGTCACCATGTACCTGGCACGCCCACAGTTGTAGATATGGAGGATATTTAAGCTACAACCTAGGGGCCTTAAAAAAACAAAAACAAAAGTATATGATACAAAATGTTTCCTTTAGCCAATGGACCCCAACAATTATTTCTGCTGAAGGGCTCTAAGTAACTGTTCTCGCCGCTGACCTATATCGAATAATCATCTCTAAATGTTCTCTATTATCATCATGTGATTAATCTTAAATCCTTTGCTACACTTTTGTGAAAACAACTCGTGTACAATGCCAAAAAGAAAAATTTTGCCTCTTTCACAAAGTACCCAAGGCGTCTAACAGTCAAAGAGGCTTGAAGCTGGCCATAGGGACCGTTTAGATAATTTTAAGTTTCGTAATAAATTATGTTCTACACTAAGAACACATACTGTGCCCGGGCATGTTGCAATTGCCATAGACGTTAAGTGATCTATATAAATTTTGTTGTGCAGAGCACTTTACAACAACATGAAGAAACAATACCTAGAATTACAAAGACAACGTACCCGTTTATATATGTATTTATCGGTTCTCTATAAATTGTTTACAAGGCACGTTGTTACTATTCTATATTCTGCTTTCGCCTGCAGTACATAAAGCCTGACTTGTGTGGAACCATAGCTGTTGACTATGGAAACCTTGAAAACTATTAACGTTTAAAAGCTCAGCCTAACTTAAATTATTGTTGGTAATAAAGAATTTAATATTTATTGATTTAATGCCCCTCATACCCCCCTCCACCCTTCTCACGTGCACAAAACACATCATCAATGTCCTCAGTGTAGAGTGTGTAGGTCCGTGTGTTCATCTGGGTTTTGTTTTTATTTTTCTACATTACTGTGCCTTCAATAAATTATGCGTTCTCCCAGTTCTTAAAGCGAAGCAAAAAAAGAAGAAGAAAAAGGTATGCTGTTGTACAGCCCACTGTACTGCATTCCAATTAATATGCAATGCTCTTGTCAACCAATAGATTGAACGTTCACTTGGGCGATTTATTTATTTAATTTTTTTTTCTTTTTATTTAATGACAATTATTGCCGCCCAGTTTTTTTCTTTGATTTACGTACAACACTGTAAACTTTGTCAAACTGCGTACAGTGTAAGGTATTTGTAAAAATGCAATAATAGCTCATGGATCAGTTTAGCTGGAATAAAGTGAAAGGATAGCTACAGCAACGTTATAAAATTTTATATATATTCCGAATGGGCGCCAAATACTTTACAGCTTCTTCCAACATGCACAACCTCATATTCTGTTTGCAATTCGATTCTTTGTTCTGCAAGTTTAGATCAATTTTTCTGAAACAAATTTGTGTCGCTCCATTGATAGTCGTCTCAAAATTCATGCGAATGTTTGAATTTATTGATTATTGCAGTTCTAGCTTTGAAGGTTAAGTTTAAGCAAATATTTAGGTGCAAGATTACTGACCAAGTAGGTGCCTGAAACGCTCTTTTGATTTCTGGGTTATCAGTTTTCTTTACTACCTCCTTTCTCAGATTCTCTCGTTCGCATTTGAGCCCTTCAATCAATTGCTTCTATAATTGGTTTGTATTTTCTGAAACCAAACGGCTACATTTCCTTCCACTGCCGCAAGGAGTCCATTTTATGTCATTTTACCCACGATTGTACCCATAGTATCTAGCAAAAGTATTGTGCGATAAGTTTGCGGGGATACAGACTCTTGTTTGCCTTTGGTAAGAGTAGAGTCTGCCGCTTCCAACACTTCGGCAAAATACCTATTTCCTTTAGATGTGGTCTACCTCATATCGTAACCTTCAAGGCCGTCTTTGGTTTGGCATTCGGTCCTGGAATTTTTCCGTATTCCTCATAAACTGTACAGAATAGTTTCATGCTTGTTATTTAGTGGATCAGTGGAGGGTATTCAAGATTCGTCCTAAATCAATAATGATTTTTTTTTTAATTTAACTATTGTTGTTGTTGTAAATATCATAATTATTTTACTTTTTTAATATTGTATTTAAAGTGTGAAGATTCCTTTTAGAATGGAATTGTAGGTTATGTCATTTAATTTTGCTGCTTAAATATATATGAAAATAAATAATTAAATCTCTTCAATACTTGGCCAGAGATCATCACCATGACATGAATTAAAATGGATTATTAAAATAATTATCCTATTTTTTCTCTCTTTGTCTCTTTCTAGCTTCCATTACGCTCTTTTTTGACTGATTGATGAATGTTAATGGGGACAGACAGACAGAAATTCCCTCTTCAACGCACAGCATAAAAAAGCGTCTGTGAATCACTTACAAAAAGCGCCGCCATGTTTTCCATTGAAATTTATTACAACACCTGCTCATCGTTCGCATCAAAATCATCATCATCATCATCATCATCATCAGCATCAACATCATCAGCAACAACATTGAAGTCATTAATGGCAACAACATTAACAACCATGATAACGAGAATGAGCAAATCAACACCAGCAACCACAGTGAAAACAACAAGACAGATCTCATCTGTAATGACATCAGTGTTAACATCCATAACAGTTTCGTTTTTGGTATTTCTCATCATACCAAGTGGTCGGTCGTACGGTGTTACAGCTATAACACAATCATCATTAGCGTCATCGAGCAGTTTGGGTGTACATATAATACGTTCACCGGAATCGGCGGTAGCGCCCAAGGGTGACGAAGTTATATTCGAATGTGAATTGAATTTATCGCCAGAGCAATTAAAATGGCGTTTTCGTCATGCCAGCAAACGTACAATTGATGGCAGTAATTTTGACTTTTTACCAACAGAGGTGAGTGAAGCTCAATAACGGTACATATACTGAACTGAAATTGCAAAGAATAAAGTTTATAGTCTATATATAAATTTTGAGGGGTTCAAAGAAAAAAACTTTTAATTCGTATTTAAATTACTACAAACTATGTGCATCTAACCCGTTAAGTTCAAGCAAGTGTACATGGATGCCCTCTGCTAATTTTTCATAATAATCAATAGTGTGAAATATGGACCCCTCCCCATTTATTTTATAACAAAATTTAGACCCGATCGGATCATTTTTAGAACTTCTTTACAAATAATGATATTTCACGAAGTGACTTTTATGTGACATTAACAAAATGGCGGGCCTTCACAGCCTTTTTCACTTGTTTCAACTTGTTGCTATAAGAGTTTAGCTCTGCATGGACTCTGGACACTTAATCTTTATTTAAAATATTGTACACAGATTGGACAGTTAAACCTTCGTGTTGTAATCGCTCTTCCATCTCAAAGCTTAGTATACTGCTTGTAATGACCCTAATCGTAGCGATAAGAACTTTTTCAATAATATGTTGTTTGCGTCCGTATAAAATATATATAGTAGCACCTTTGCGAAATTTGTTTTCACCCATTAGAGGTGACAACTCATTCACAAGAGCGCTAGCTATTGCTTATGGCGGATGTATGGTGATCGTGGTTTTTGTGTACGTGCAACAGTTTGAGGCTCATCCTCTTTTTTCTTATAGCCTACTCTAAACCTATTATTTATTTTTTTGGGTCAATTTAGGGCCTATTTTTCTCTTAATAATCTCTATATAACTATGTTTCTCTTTATATTGATTCAAGTTCATTCCCGGAATACATTTTATGTTGTGTTTTTTTTTTTACTTTCTCTTTATAGGAAGGCTTTAACGTGACCAGTGAAGAGCGCACATCTAAATTGCATGTGGTCGTTCAGCCTGAAACACTGGGCGACTATCAATGTGTGGCCTGGTTTGGTTCAGCCGCTATAGCTTCCACTATCGCCACCCTGACTCTCGTTTCCATTAGCATAGACAATTCAAATGGTTATTCCCGGAGTGCTATACGCTGGAATGTGGCCCCGAAAAATTGTGTTTTGATACGTTGCGGTACGGTGACATCATATCCATCACCTATCTGGAGTTTTTATCGTAATGGAGAGAAAATACCTCAAACTGATATAATATCGACAGCCAATGGAGCGTTGGTGTTAAATACGGTGAGCGCTAAAGATTCGGGTAATTATAGCTGCTCCGCCATGAATCCAATAACGGCTGAAGAAGTACAGATGCCACAACGCATTGATTTGAGGGTTGATTACAGTGATCGTACACCGCCGTATTTTCTACAACAGCCCAGCACACAGGTAACAGCCCGTCCCGGTGAGACAGTGGCTTTAGAATGTCCAGGAGTGGGATCGCCGCCGCCCATTGCTGTTTGGAGTTCGCCCAATGTTATGAATATCAACAATAATCGCACTCGCATGCTGCCCTATGGCTTACAGATAACTGATGTAATATTAGAGGATCAGGGCTCCTATGTATGCCGGTTAGACAATGGCATAGCACCGGCCTTGGTGCATATTATAAAACTGACTGTTTACGAAAAACCAACAATACTTCGTGGGCCGGCTCGTACTTCCGCTAATGAAAGTGACACTTTAGAGTTGGAATGTTCTGTGAAGGGCAATCCTTATCCGGATATATATTGGCTGATTAATGGTGTGGATACATCTCGTGATGCCGATTTGTTGCACGATGGCCGCCGTTTGGTTATACAGCATGTACAGAAACGCCACGCAGGCATTGTGCAGTGTTTTGCCAAAAATGTGGTGGGTGAGGTGAGTGTAAATAATATAAAAATGTTTATTAAATCATTGCTATAATTTAATTAATATTTAAAACGCGGAATGAAATTCTGTAAAAGATTAATTTTATGTTTGGTACGTACCACTATCCTTAATGATCTTAAGAAAACAGAAAAGTTGCACTAATTAGGGGGGGAAAACACACACAGGTTTATCACATTATTCACTGATTAGAAAAATTTGTACTTGAATCGATTTGTAATTCAATAGCTTCTAATGGCCATGTCAATATAGTATTGTGGGCGTTAAGCTCTTTCATTTGGCATCCATATCACATAGATTGCAAACAAATTGTTATTTCACCAGCTTGACGCTATTTTGTATATAATGTAAGATTACAAACGTTTGAATAAAACCAATATACCCCCCTATCATTTTAATAAACACTAATAAATTTAAACATCCGTTTGTGACCGTATCAGAAAGATACGTTAAATATTTTTATTAAAAAATAGGAAAAAACTGAAATTTTGAAAAAAATAAACTACAGATCAACTGCCTGAAAATACCGTAATTTATATAGAAAATATTTCATTTCTTTCCATTCTACCAGATTAGTGAAGCAAATCGTTTGACCGTAAACCCTAAACAAATACATGGTAACTCTAATGCTGGCATGAACGGTAGCACTCAACGTTCGAATCATGAGCATAGCGGTGGCAAAAGTAAGGGCAAGAAGAAGCATAGAACCGGTAAGTTTCCACAATTTCGGAATCATTTTTTAATCAAATCATATATTTTTCTAAATAAATTAGCAGTTATTATACACATAGAGTAAAAGTGGGAGCCAATCCGTCTTTGACATATCTTCCTATTTTTCGTTCATATACAAATACTTTATTTGTGTATTGAACTATAATAGTATAATACTTAGGGGGTAAGGGATAGTGATGATAATCTTGATATGTAAAGACAGATGCACACGCAGTCCTTAACTAGGTAATGATGGCATCGTTTTCTTTAATCGTATCTCCTCCTCCTGTATGATGCGTATTTTCACTTTAAACTCCTCCACCTGCAGCCTGTGCACCTCTCTCAAGTGCTTTAATTGATGTTCCGCGTAAGCCAATTCCATTTTTTTCCTTTCCAATGTCACCTGTTGTTCCTTGACGCGCAATTCAGCCTCTTTTAATCGGAAATAGTTCATTTTCTCCATGAAGAGGCTCGGCTCTTGCGGTTGCTGTTCGAGTGCAGTGGTCACATTATTATTATTACTAAGCGGACTGCTGTTAACCAGGGTAGCTGTGGTGGTAATTGTGGCTACAGTGGGTATAGGTGTTACATTGGACACCGTCATATTATTACTAGGAATGGTTGCAGCTGCGGCGGAGGCGGCGGCGACGGTTGGCAATGCGCTAAATGTTGTGCAGGTAAAGGTCGGTGTGGCGGTAGCAAATTGAGAGGTTCCAATAATGGGTGCACTTTGCAATTGCATTTTGACTGCAGCCGCTTGTCGCTGTTGCTGCTGCTGCTGCTGCTGATCCTGCTGTATAACCGCTAATTGGGCCTGTTGAGCCACTAATTGCTGTTGCTGCTGTTGGGCCAATTGTTGCTGTTGCAACTGCTGTTGAGCCTGATATTGTGCCAAAGTTATTTGTTGCGGTTTTATTTCACTGATTATCTGTTGATTGTAACCGTTTGTAGTGATGGTGGCCATTGTTGGTTGAGCTTGATGGTGCGGCGGTATGGTTATGCGTGTAGGGGCCGGTGGGGGTAACGTTATTTGGGATCCTAAAGAATTAAAAAAAATATTTACAGTCAATATATTGATTGATTGATTGATACTTCGAGACTTATCACCTGTAGGGTCGCCTGCATGCTTTATCTGCAATATAATCTCCTCACGCGGCCTGTTCGTTTTAAATTGTAATAAATCCGTGAGTGTTATTTTATTTGTGGATATCTGGTCAACGTGTATGGTACTGGTCGGTACCACTTGTTGTAGCTGTGTATGTTGCTGTTGTTGTTGTGCCTGCTCTTGTTGCTGGTTCTGCTGTTGTGCCTCCAATGGATCATCATCTAAATCCTCCGTGACCGTACTACCATCCATTTCAATCTCTTCGTACGATTCACTCTGATCGTTGTGATCGTTGTGATCGTTGGTGTCACTGCTGCCCATTTGAAATTCTGGCTCCGTTTTAATAGCATGATTTATTAGTTGTTGTTGCTGCTGTGCCTGTTGTTGTTGTTGTTGTTGTACAACGGTTTGAGGAATTCTACTTCGATTAGCGGCGTTGTGCTGCTTTTGGTTACCAAACGGATATTGTTTGCGTAGCCTGAAATTCAACAATCACCGTTAATTTATGTAACTTTTTAGCGCAATAATTATATGAACCCCAAAATTTGGTCGTGAGGACCGAAATTTTTTCCTAACAGATTTAATTCCTGCGCGTTTCCATACAATTTGGGCAAAATTAATCATGAGCTACGCCCACAAATGAAAAAATTTCTCACAAGCTATAATTTGAAAGTGGGCGTGGGCTTACGCATGTCGGAGCAAAGCCAAAAAAATTATCGGGGCCGAATAGTAGAAGAGTTTTATTTTTTTATAACTCGCGGGCGTGTTTGTTATAATATTTGTACAAAATTTCAACTTAATAGCATAATTTTTGTGGCAGATAGAATGTGGGCGGGGCTCCCAACAGATCTTTTCCATTTTAAACTAAATTAAAAGTGCATGTATATTATGGCTTCTATTTAGTATAAAACATTATTGTACCAATATTTTTCAGTTGACTTGTATCACTTTCAATGTAACGGCTCATATAGAGGACCGTGTTCAATATATTTAGCGTTAGAAATACTTTGCACTACAAACAGTTGGACACAAACGAAGAAAAAAGTACGTCGTTGAAAAATCTGTTAGTTTGCTCGTTTTATGGGGAAAAGTTATATTAGAAACTATAACTACATATACTTTGTTTTGTAAAAATTATTTTTTCGTCAATTTTCACTCCTGGCAACCCCCGCTTTCTTGCTCATTACATTACTGTTTTTTGTTTATTTTATGCAAATGACTGAATATCTCAAACAACTATACAATGGTCTCTTTCTGACCAACGACAAATGAATGAACGTCTCACAACTGTACTCATTTCGTATTCTGGTTTTGTTTTAGTTCATTATACATAAAGATGAGAAGTTTCTTTTTTCGTATTGTTTGTAATTTGTAGAAATATATAGTTTAAAAATATTTCTTCAAAGATCAATAATTTAATTATTTAAAATAAAAAATGACTTTTCCGTAACTATTCATCAGTATGTATCAGTTAACAGTTTAGTTATTGATTAAAGCAATTTTTACTTATAGTAATTTGTGGTTGGTTTGCCTATCCCTACACTTTCCCGTTGGGGTTGGCGTTGTTGTATTGTAAATGTAACAGGTGCATTTTATGTGCACAAGGCTTGGCTGTATATGCGGGAGACGTTCGACTCATTACACGTACCTTGAATTTAGCCAAAACTTTTGTATTTGTTTGCAACTTCTTATGGCATTTACGTTGGGATGGGAATTAAAATCGCTCACTATTTGCTCCCAGGCATCTCTTACGGAATATTTGTTGCGGCTTTTTTTACGAAACTTAATATCGATGACTTCCTCGTGCTCTTGGAATAGACTGTACAAGATTTGTTTCTCCTCCTGCGTGAAACGCGGTGTTTGTGATCCTTTAGTTTTAATGATTTCCCCATCAATTGCGTTTTGCTGATTACTGGCCACCGAGCTGCCATCATCCAAAACGCTGCCATTGCCATTGCCATCGGTAGACATTTTATCTCTAACTAATCCAAATTAAATTAATCGTTTGTTTTGTTTTGCTCTTGTGATTTGTTTTGTTGAACTGTTTTTTTTTTTACAACAAAAATATTGTTTACTGGTTAAAATCAATTTATTTCACTCTAAAATTTTATCTCACTCCGTACGTATTTTTCATTGCCGGATTCTACCCCACTCTCTTTTCTTTTTTCGTCTCGTGTCTTAGGTAGTATTTCCACTTAATTATGGGGTTAATTTAAAGTTTTCGTTTCGCTTAGAATTGAATAATTTTCATTAATCTACACAGCCTTTACATAATGTTAATTGTTGTTGCTTTTTTAATTTTTTTTTTTCATTAAGTGCCTATCTAGTATTTATTTTTCTTTTGGCTTTTTTTGGGGTTCTCATTTATACGCGCCAAATACGATACTTTATGTAGTAAAATGTTTCAACTCCACTCAGTTGGCCTTTTCATGAGCAACTGAAGTAATTTTTTTAAATCTATTATACTCACAAACGAGTCAGCCATTTTTGTTAGTCTCTCAACACGGGGAATATACTGCAGCGGTATTGCCATATGTATTTTTGAAAAGTATTACCATTTAAGCATATTTTGTGTCGGAATGCTTAAGACAAATTTCTAAATGGTTTTCATTTTTAATATTATTATATGTAAAATATTTATTTATACAAATTCACTAGTTTCAATTATTATTAAAATTATTTCTAAATAGCAAATACATTAATATTGAAGCTAACTACAAAGACTCAGAAATGTATTCACATGAAAAGTTGTTACAAAGTTATTGAAAACATAAGGGGTGTTAAGGTTAGTGATTTTGTTGATAAGTAGGCGTGATAATATCCAAGGATATATCAAAAGAAAATAATTATAATCATTTCTTTCTAATAAACAACTGTCTAGGGATTGTTTGATTAATCAAGGTGTAAATACCTCCACAGATCTTGATAAATCCATATGAAATTGTGCAAATATTTTTACCTCGTTTTAATGTACATTGCACATATTGCATCCTTAAGATCGGTAAACCTTAAAATTGTACATACGGCTGAGAAAATTAATTTTAATTATAAATAATTTATTATAATTAAATAACGGGTGAAACAGTTTATAATTAAAGCTTGTTTGGCTCGTAGTACAAATATCCTTAATTAGGGAAATTTCATAGCAGAAGCAGTTACAATTTGCTATTGGCAGTGCTGCTGGGTATATTTTCTTCTGAAAAGTGTAATTAATTGGAAAACAATGAAATAGTTAATAAAGTATTGAGTTTATTAAAATTTAAACGTGTATTATGAGCGAATAATTTTGATCTTGTAAAACAGGCTATTTTGTGATTGAATTCATCCAAAATTAAATAAATACAAATACCACTTGGGATAAATTTTGTTCCAATTTGTGTACAACTTTGCGGGCAGCATCCGTCATTCAGTATTTGGCTATATTCGTTACATTATCCAGGAAGAGTGTAAAAAGTGACCAAAAATAATACTATAAAGGATGATTTCACTTATACCATCTAAACAACTCGGCTCAATCTTCGTCGTCCATTATATCATCCTCAACATTGACTACGACATCTGGATAGAATTTCTTCAGCACCTTTTGCACTTCTGGCAGCAAATCATCAAAATTGGGAAATTTATCGCGACGCGGTGGCCCTTTATCCAAACCTGACCATAAATTGTAACGGGAAGTTTTGGCATTTTGCGAGAATTCTATTTCGAATGCACCATCGCGTGGCTGCTGTTTACCGAATTGGTTGCGTATTAAAACAAATTGCCGGTCGGGGATCTTTTCTTGTAAATACCAGAGAAATTCATCGGCTTTAATTTGATAAATGGGACATTCTTGGGTATGTTCGATGTAGATAATGGCACGATTTTTATCAAATATACCGTCGGCCGTATAGTCGACCTCTTTATTCTTTTTCTTCTTTTTTGCATTTTGTCTTTTCATTGTGTATGAAATTTGACAATTTTGAAAATTCTCGTATTAGTAATAAGTTATGTGAGATTTAGAAAAAGTCATAAATTTTTTTGTGTTTTATATTTTCAGCTACCATGGTACCCCCCTCTCGGCCAAATGTTACCAGATTGTCTGATGATTCGGTAATGTTGCGCTGGTATGTGTCTAAAAATGATGGCCTGCCCATACAATTCTTCAAGGTTCAGTATCGTATGCTGGGCGGTAGCTCCCACAAAATACCCCGCGAAAATTGGCAAACCACCAACGATGACATACCATTTGGCAAGCGCAATCGTAATGCGGAAATGTTGAAAAATTTCACCTCTTCGGTGACGGGCTTAAAACCGGATCGTTTTTATAAGTTTCGCATAATAGCGGTTTATTCTAACAATGACAATCGGGAGGGTAATACGTCAGCGAAATTCTTTTTGCGTAAAGGTAATGCTTTAGAATTGGCCAAATCCAATCTACCCACACCCACATTGAATCGAGTAGAATCCCTCTCGCCATCCGCGGTTATGTTACATTGGTCTTTGCCTTCTTACACGGCGTCTGCAGAAGACAAAGTGCATGGTTTCTATGCCTATTATCGGCCCACCACATCAGCGGAGGAATACCTCAAGGCCACTGTGGACGGTGTTGATGCGCGTAAATTTAAAATTGATGCCTTGGAAGCGGGTACATCCTATGAATTTAAATTACAATCATTTAATGAATTGGCTGCTTCAGAATTTTCAGCCATTGTCAAAGGGATGACGAAAAGTACGTACTCTTCACTCTCTTACAAATTGTATTTTTTTATCAATTTTTTTAATAACATTTCAATAGAACTGCCCAACACCACTCCCACATTAAGTGAGGTTATAGTACCTTCCACCAAAACCTCTGAGGAATATACTTCTATATATCCGGTAATAGCTGGGGCTGTTGGAGGAGGAGTCTTACTACTAATAGCTTCTATAGCTGCCTGTTTATGTTTAAAAAAGCGAAAAAATTCCACAGCGGAAGGTGAGCCTTTTACTTTTTTTTCTTATTTTAATAATAAAGAAAATAATTTTATTGAACTTGTTGTTTGTAGAGGAGAACAAACCTCAATTAGATCACATACAAGCGGATTTTGTT
Organism: Ornithomya fringillina; assembly: GCA_963978525.1. Taxonomy (NCBI): domain Eukaryota; kingdom Metazoa; phylum Arthropoda; class Insecta; order Diptera; family Hippoboscidae; genus Ornithomya; species Ornithomya fringillina. The sequence continues at coordinate 23,957,465 of OZ021693.1, forward strand.
ACCACTCCCCAAGTTTTGGGCATATCATCTCATCATCATCACCCACAAAAGAATGGCCACCGATTAAATGGTGTGTTACCCCGCATGAATATAACACCGAATCCATTAGCGCAGGAAGCCGATAAGGTATGTCAATATATGTGTGTACGTATAATCTCTACTACTGTTTCTACAATATGTTTTCTTTTCCTACGCTTGTAGTTGGGGTTGTATGTTGTTTACATCCTGTACCATTTGTATAGTTTTTAAAATGTCATGCGTCTATGTATGATATGTTGTATGGTTAAGATGTAAATTTTGTTTACTTGAAATGAAAATGTTTGTCCGTGTATTAATTGTGCTTTGAAAGTAACATTAAAATCACTTACATGTCGTTTATCTAATAAAATCGCATGTATTGATTTAGCCAGATTATGTGATTAATAGATGTAGAGTTCTCCTAAAGAAAATAATTTATCTTGTTAAATCTGTTGAAACTCGTTTGGGTAACAACACCCTAAACTAAGTAACATCTTACTGGGATCTTGAAAAGTTTTCGTGAAAATTAAAGTTTAGACCACATTCTTAATATCTTCCCTATCTACGTATAAACAGTGGGCGCGGCAGATACATATATATATTACGCCTTCTAATAGTGTATGCAATACGTAGCAGTTTGTAAATTGAGTTTTATGCTGAGAATGGTTTTTTGTTAATTGTGGGCGTTTCCATTATCCGACCATTTATAGCACTTCGGTGGATGAGATGCCACATGCCATGTGTTTTAATTTTAAATTGAACATAACATGAAGAAAAAGGTTTTTTTTAATCACTCGAGGTTTTTTTTTTCATATTACTCAAATTGAAAGAGAGACAGTTATTAGATATTTATGTAATAAATAATAATGACACAGCGGTGGTGGGGCGCAAGCCAAACACATTTATGTACATTTTCCTTTTTTTTTTTGGGGGGATTCGTTACTTAGTTGAAAACTTGGTGCAATTTTTTAGCTTCTTAATAGCTTAATAATCCTGCTTTAATTCCCCTCTTTCTTCTTCTTATTGACCATTTATCAAAGGTTAAGGGTTATTTCTCAGACTTGTCTGTAAGGGACACCTCTCCTTCCCTGACTCATACACCTTATGTTAGTTTAGATATTTTATATGTGGAAAGAATGAGAGAAAGACACTATCCAGCCTCATCTATTTTAGAATCGTAATGTTATGGAATTACGTTTTATGGCCAATAAGAGCAGTAGCAACAGTAACATCTCTAACAGTGACAGTAATAATATAAGCAGTGGCCTTATAAGTAAAGTGTGCAATGGTGGTAATACAACCTTGAAAAATCTCAGTATTGCGTCATCGGCCGAGTCCATAGAAAATACACGGGGTCAGGGTGGTGAAATGCTAAATGTACCTCCGGCACAACGTGTATCTTCGTCTTCGTGCGAGACCTTGCAGGCTGGTGAGGGTTGTATTTTGCAATCAACGGATCAGTCACCGTTGTCTAAACCATTGCCACCGTTGCCGGGGAAAAGTAATAATAATAATAATATAATGTTACAACAACAACAACAACAACAACATACAACCCCACAAGCTATTAAAACATTATTATCAACATCATCATCAGCTTCTGCATCTTTATCATCATCATCACCAACACAATCACAATCATCAACCATCTCAGCAATGACAACAACATCCACAACTAATTTGGTAAATAATTATTTTCATACTTCACAGGGTCAAGGGTTAGGTGGTGGCGGCATTGGTACAATGCATCACGCTCAACCGTACTATCAATCACCCGGAACGCCATCAGCTCTAATGCAAAAGAAAACTGATTATCAGCAGCAGCCACCGCCAGTGCCACCACATCAAAACAACAATCATCATCAACAGCATCATCATCTTCCGCCGCACCCCTCACATCAGGCGCCATTGACACCAATGTTGGAACAGCAGAGACGAACTTTGGATAGAAATGCACGAAATTTGCCACCCTATACACCCAATGATAATACAGCCTTGGAAGGCATGCCAACACGTATACCATCTCTACGACGTACCAGACGAACATCGGGCGGCAATACTGGTGGTGGTGCAGCCGTCATTTCGAATAATGTTAATGGCAGTTTGGGCATACCCATCAGTGGCAGCCCGAGAGTGCAGCGCTCACCCATGCCAGGTAGGGCGGCATTAATAAAACAACGCTCTCGCTTGGGCAGCCACAATGACAACATATCATCGGGCAGTTTAAACAGTATTGAGGTGTGAGTATAAAACGTTTAGAAATAATTTAGTGATAATATTAAAAAGAAGAAGAAGAAGAAGAATCATATATTAATCGTTAAGAGAATATAAATTAGATAAATTTCTTTAAAATTATTGCAAAATATTGTAGAAGGCCACACAGAAATTGCTATAAACAATGACTTTATTAATTAGTATATATTTTGGTGGATTTAGAGCAGACGGTCGTAATTGCTAAATGCGTCCAGATGCAGAAGTCAACTACTTTGGTGGAACTTATATGAAACATTTTTTATACCCTCCACCTTAGTGATGAGGGTATACTAAGTTTGTTCTTCCGTTTATAACATCAAAAAGAAGGCGTCAGAGATCTTACAAAGTACATATATTAATGATCAGCATTAAAAACTGAGTCGATTTATAGACATGTATGTCCGTGTGTCTGTCTGTTGTTGGCATTCTCACGGGTGTAAATTTTGGGATATTGCACACAGATCGCCATTTAAAATGGCCACAATCGTACGACATACACTGTAACTATAATTGATATAGACGGAGCTCGCACCTTATACGTATATGGGACATTAAAAAGGGGCTCTTTTGGTCGTTTGTCTATGGCTCAATGGTTGCAATATTACGCAATGTGGTCTTAGGGGTGGCAATATATTGTTTAAATGAGAAAAGTTTTGTCCAAAAATTATTCAAAACATTTGATTTTCACATAAAACTCAAGTCATCATAAAGTTTTAAAGTTTTCCTACAAAAGCTATTTAAAGATATATTTGTCGAATTTAAGAATTAATAAATAATTAATATATAGAATTAATATAATATTTAAAATAAATAATATTTAATTATTTAAATAATAATAATGTATATTTATATTATATATATATACCAAATTCTCTTTTTACACGATAGATACGTTCTCAAAAAATTCGTATAAAAAAAAATTGAAAATCGTGTTAAAACAAAACATTTCGTGCAAAAAGGGATTTTTTTTCGTTTTAACTCGTGTTAAATCAAATTCGTGCAAAAAGAGAATTCGGTGTACATATATATGGTATTTCCGTCCTGTGTATTATATTAGTTTAGTATTTAAAAAAAAAATGCAAATCTTATTTTTATATACTACATATAAATATAAAATTGTCCTCTTCTGTGCCTAACTTAACTGACTGACTAACTTGTTATTTATTTATCACATAAAACATTATATAATTTAATTATTTATATCCATATAATATATTCGTCTATGTGCTTTCTATCTATCACCAAAAAATATCTTCATATTTATTGTTTTCTTTTATCATTCACTTGATTTTTATGTTTCGTGATGTTCATTAAAGTATTTTTATTCTTTTTTTTTTTTTTTTTTCGTTACTATATCATAAGTCTCCAACTAAGTATATAATTAATTATGCTTCCTATGATTAAAATGCTGATTCTGCTTTCAAATTTATTTTCTATTACAATATTAAATAATTGGTAATTTGTTAAGAAAGGGTTGGTTTGCTTATGAAAAATAAAAAGGGCAAAAATCAAATTAAAAAGAAAACAAAGTGAGCGTTTTTTCTGTAAACATAGAAAACCTAAAAATGGTAAGAACTTGCACACCATTTAAACTATTCAGGGCACACTCTGATTAACTTCTTCAAAAAAAAAACAAAATCTGTACAAAGAAAAAGAAAGGGCGTTTACATGTAGAAAGTTGCCGTGAATGGTTTGAGTTCAAAATTGTAGAATATCTCTTAAATATGTGTGAATTTAAAAAGTGAGGGACTGGAATCTCAAAGCATAGTTAAATTTAAGAGCTTGTCATTCCGTCTCTATATATTAAAAGTCTCGGGCGTTGCATAAGCATATATACCCGAAAAATTCTTTATTGTTAAGCAGCAGGAAAGACATTCCAATGATAAAATATTTATTACGCATTAGGCAGGATTTTTCCTGTACAAATGGAAATGTTGGATTTACATCTAATCCATCTAGAGTAATAATGCGATAATGTGAGGTTGAAGAGGAAGGAAAGATGTAGGAAGGCGCGCTATTCGCAAATCAAAATCAAGTCTGACAGTTTTTTTATATAAAAATATTTTTCCATTTATTAAAAAAAATTTCATTGAAATTGTTGCGTCAAAATTCAATAAATCAGGCAAATAAAATAAAATACACAAAGGTTTAATTTTATTTAAAAAAAAAAAAGAACAAAAACAAATTTATTTAGATATTAAGTACGAAAGTAAATCTTTATCCTTTATTAACGGGTAATAAAATAGTGTCTCTGAGTAAACGGGGAGAGCCGTGTCCATCTTGTAGTTTCTTAAGCAGTTATGTAATGAATGCCTACACTACACCTAATGCCCAATGAAATCTTTTTAAGAAAAATATGCCTTGAAAAATACAAAATTCAAGTTTTTTGTTGCCAGCAATATAACTGTGATAGTTTTTATTATGTGAGTTTATTTTACAGTTATAATACACACACATATGGCTATGCAAGCAAAGCAAAGCAAAGCCTACTACAAAAAAAAAAAAAGCAACTTTATTGTTGGAAATATATTCAAACACTGCACACACAAAAATCAATTCGTTTTTGTTGTTTTTTGTTTATACTCTTTTACTTGTGTTAATCAATATTAAAAAATTAATGCTCACTTCAATGTTATCGTTCAAGGAGAGAAGTCGTGTCTGTTTTATATGATTATAAAAAGCAAACTGCAATGCGAAATGAATGCAGATTTGTGGTTACTTTGAAATGAATTGATATTCATTTGGGAATAGCGGTCGTATCATGTATCATAATTGAGTTTTCTTTTCTTAACTCATTATCCCTGAAATTTCGGCAAGCTCACGGTCACATTGCATTGGATTAATATTTATATACAAATAAATCAAAAAAATATAACGATTCGATCTTGGAAATAGACGAACGAGGCGTGCACTTCAGACATATTTTATTGTATTATTTCCGAACACGCATTGCAAGCGCACAAGAAGTTATGTGCTGTATGCGGAAATGAAGTCTTAAATGAACAGCAATGTCAAAATTAATTTGAAACTTTTCGTTCGAATTATTTAAATTGTTTAACGTGTAGCTTTATTTAAATAAAAATAAAAAAAGGCCAATTTATATTAATAGGGTTAGAGGCAATTGAGGAGTCGGCCACCTCCTCAAAAATCGTGTCGTTTACATCGGAAGCAGCTAATGTGAATCCACGAGTAATTAATGGGTGGCGTACGATCCGGTTTCATCCGGAAAAAGTCAATCGCCGTTTATAAAACAAAAAATATTGCCAGTATCTATCCATTTGAGACAAAATAGGTATCCAGGTGTTGATAATCGGCTTCCTACAGAGGAAAAATGGAAAATATTCCAATTTTCCAATTCAATATGTGGGCGAAAAAGCTGCCCTCAACGATGAGCACGCTGAAGAAGAACAAGGCAGCGAAAAAGATAACGCCTTGCATTTGTATAATTGTATAAATAAAAGTCTTGTGACATTGGATAAAGTTATTGCGTCACTTTCCGATAGCAACAGTTGCACGCCAGTGTTCTAACATGGCTTCTAAAGGAAAACTTCTAAAGGCAATTCCAAAACAGTTATGCTGGCAACCATAGCCAACGTTATGCTTATCAACCTAGTAAAATAGTTAATCGGCTAAAAGTTTACGAGTCTGCACAGGACAAAATCATACAAGAATTACGTTACGAAGAATTAAAATTGTTACACGAGCAAAGTATAAATCAATCACTTGAAAAGGATAATAACAACGATATCCAAATAATTGACAACCGCAGTGAAATAGAAAGTCTACGGGAGCAATTAGCGGAACGCGAATAGGAGCTAAAACATACTCAAAAAACGCTTAAAAGAGGTTGAAAATTTAAGCTTTCATCGTTACGTCTCATTGATACTATGACTTGGCGGGGACTTCCCACCACCAACCAATTCCTTAATGCTTGGCAAGAGTGTACTGGATGAACACTGAGACTCACTACAAACGGTCACCAAATAGGTAATTTTTGCATTTTAAATGACATACGCTTCTCATTCTCATCATACAAATGGCCACTAAAGGACAATAAATTAATATTAATTAATATTTTCTTATTATATACATATATTACAAATCTCAACTTGTATATTCTTTTCTTTAATAATAATTGAAATAATTGATTACAAAATCATGATATTATGCGTTCTTATCTTTTCGAAAATAATACAATAAAATATGACTGAAGTGCACGCCTCGTTCTTCAATTTTTAAATTGGGATAAAAAACAAAACCAAAGGTCTAATCGTTAGCTTAAGAGCTTTGAGAAAGTGAAAAATGCATCTGCCGACAAGATTCGCAATCACATACGATTCTTAAACACATTTTCTCATATTCAATTTTGTTGATTTATTTGTATATAAATATTAATCCAATGCAATGTGACCGTGAGCTTGCCGAAATTTCAGGGATGATGAGTTAAGAAAAGAAAACTCATTTATGATACGACCGCTATTCCCAAATGAATATCAATTCGTTTCAAAGTAACCACAAATCTGCATTCATTTCGCATTGCAGTTTGCTTTTTATAATCATATAAAACAGACACGACTTCTCTCCTTGAACGATAACATTGAAGGGAACATAAATTTTTTCATTTTGATTAAGTTCGAATAAAATCAATTGATATTTTTTTGTAGTAGGCTTTGCTTTGCCTTGCATGCATAGCCACATGTGTGTGTGTTATAACTGTAAAATAAACTCACATAATAAAAACTATCACAGTTATATTGCTGGCAACAAAAAACTTGAATTTTGTATTTTTCAAGGCATACTTTTCTTAAAAAGATTTCATTGGGCATTAGGTATATTTATGAAGTTTTCTATAAAAAATTGTAAATAAATTATTAAATTAATGAAATTAAAACATATAGCGATCCTGCCAGGATTTATGGACATTACTCTCCCTGTTTACTCAGAAAAATTTTGTTTTTGCTCTTTTTTTTTTTCTTAATCAAAATTTATAATGTACATGATTTGTTGTTAATATCGTTGCTTAGTCCATAAAAATTTTTAAATTACTTAATATTTTTTAACAGTTCATGTACAGTTCTTATTATGTGTGTAAAGTGATTACAATAATAGATCGGTTTTAAGACTTTTTCATACAAATTGTTATAACATTGACAAAATCTATATTTCTTATCAAAGAAAATTGCAAAATAAAATGAAGGACAGGGGTACACTTGTACTGGTACAATGCATGTACTGCCTAGGTATTTAATTTAATGCACATACTTTCATCATAGACATAAAAATGGAATGACATTCGTATGTAGTAATAGTTACCAAGAACACCACTGACTAGTTTGAGTTCAAAGTTGCAGAAGATTGTTGGTGGAATATGTAGTTGGTTTCCGTATTGGCTGAGACTGGCGTTCTAGTGTTTATTAAATGTCAATTTTATATATTTTGGACTATGTTTTTTGTTATTGCGTTTAACTCTATATTATAGGCCAACAAAAATACGGTACGTAGTTCTATTATATGTAATGGATGCATCTCAGTTGGTCACAAATAGATTCTTGTGTCATCCTAAATACTATTATGGAGGGTTTTTTTGAGATAATTAAGTTTGTTTGAAACAATTTTAAAATTTATTATAATTTTTTTTGTGATTTACCGAAAGCCCATGAAATAATAAAGATATTGTTATAGCATATATAGACGATATGAAGGGCTTTTGAATAGCTTTGGGGGGAGACAGATTATTCGTATTCAAAATTTCTTCAACGTAAAGTATTTTGAAGTCAATTCTTTTCACTTGTAGGTAAAGGTTTAAATTTTGTATAAGAAATATTAAATCATCACAACTGGAATACAAGAGAGATACAATAGCACAGTACACAGCAAGTTAATTTAAGTCATGGATTAAACATAGATTTTCCTTTCCTTGTATATATGAAGATATATGTTAAATACCCTTTGGCCCATGGCAATTGTCCTAATCCTAATTATAAACACTCTAAACATTAATTTCGATCTGCTGTGGTTTTTGTTAACAGAAGTCATAGACTATAGTTGAACACGTAAACATAAATATATACAAATATATAAAAGTACTTTTGTGTGTAATTAAATCACAATTAATTTCAATTTCTTACGGCCTAAAATAGTGCAGAGGGGGGCACCATCTTAGATGTGTTTAAGCCGTGGTATGGATTAAAAACCATAAGGTTGTGCCATCCCCGTAGACAGATCTAATATTGTAGTTCTTAACAACATATATATAATAGCCACACAGAATATAGTAGAGCACACATTGAATTGACATAAAATGTTAAAATATTGAAAAAATGTTTAAGCAAAAGTGTGCTTATAAATGCTGTAGCAATACATTGATGAGACAAGAACACGACATTGTTGATGAATTCTTAAGTATGTTGAAACTTATAATTATGCTGAGTAGAGTAGTGGTGTAGAAATGTTTATCAACCATTTACGTTTAGCAGCCTTAAAAATGTTTTATAATATATATTTTATGGAAACTTCCTCTCCTCCCTCTGTTCTATCTTAGCTTTGTGTTTCGTTAATTAGTGTAGTTAAGGTGTCCGTATTAGTTGTCACATATATATCAGGAATTGGATATATTTTGCAATCATCGGTGGACATCACACATTCGTTCTGCAATGACAAACATACAGAAAATGATGATGAATGAATATAATACATACATGTATTAAAGAAAAGCATATTTTAGGAAAAAAATGTTAAGTTTTGTTTTCGATAATTCGTGTGCATATAGGTGAGATTGAGAATTTTGAGTAGGTAATGTAAGAAGAAACAATCCTTCGCCAGCCTTACTTTGTAAGTCGTTGCAGTCGTCGTCTTTAATTTTTAGATGCTGCCGCTAGCTTTTGGCGAAAGTGTCACTTAGGCTGTTGCCAGGCCTTTAATTATACCAATCAATTCAGAATCATTATCATCAATTGAATCGATTTAATCATGTCCATCTGTCTGTCCTTGTATATTCCTTGAAACGAGCAAACTAGAATTTAAAGACAACGATGACGACTGCTTACATAATAAGACGGAATTCCTAATACATATAAAATATATACAAATGTAAGTAAAACATAAAAGCAATTGTGCAAAATACAAAATATTTAAAAATTTACAAACTTTTTAATCACATGACAGAAAATGTTAAACATTTTAAAGATGCAAGTTTATGCAAACAATTGTAGATTAGTGCCATAAATATGTAAAATGGAAGTGAATTCAAAAATGGAATGTTCACAAGATATATTGAAATTGTTCAGAATGGACAGATAATAAACAAAAAAATACTCTGCAGAGCGTTTTTGAAACGTTTGCTTGAGCTTCAGATACCTCCTACCTTATGTGCAGGGTATAAAACAAACTGTAGCTATTACTAGAAATAGACAATAATAGATCTTAGACATTCAGAGCATGGTGCTAGAAACTCAGACATATACTTTGCAGTGCATTGTTTAACTAAAATATCAAATCAGAGCGGATTGCTTGTACTTAAGTACATTACAGCACAATAATGAAATGCGTTCTTAAAGCAAATTGTTAACTTTGCTGTTATGTTAAATGATACATTTGATTGATTTGCTTGCACTATCCAATGAAATGTATTTTCAGATAATAATTACAGCACTGCAACGATGCACTGATAAGTATATGCCTTGGGTTTTAGTGATGTGGGGACTGTGATATATTTTCGGATTATGTTGTAAAAATAAATAATAAATTTTAGTAGACAAATAAAAGGACATAAATAAAGAGCTGTACGCTTTATGCTCGTACAGTGATAGATTTATATATTTTTAGGTATATATTGTAACTAACAAAGCATCATTCTCTATTGCTCTGACAACTCAAAAACAACTGACTCAGGTGGATCAGATGACGCTGGCGGTACCCTAAGTACCTTATGGCGGCGGAAACAAAGCATAAACATCCAATTACTGCTACTGCCAATGTCACTATCTCGTCGGCTACCATTGCGATTGCTACTATATTGATGGCGGTCATTTTGTGGCGTTATTGATATACTGCCATTATTATTATTGATACTTTGGATGCTGTTGTGACGTTGTCGTTGAAAACTTTTACCCATACCATTGGCCAAGCGGCTGGTCAAATGAGTTTTGGCCTTTACATGATTGCCATGCTGTATAATGGTAGTAGTACTGGCCTTGCGGCCATTCATACGTATGTGCCCATTGGGAGAATCGTTTCTGGGTGTGAAATCAAACATTTTTGGAATTGATTTTATTTTAAAATGGACGATAAATCATACCTTTTATTATCTAAATGATTTGCTTGAGCTTCAGTATCTGGAGCTGTATTATAGGCGGCCGAATACATAGACGCTCGCTTGGGTACCCAATCTGAATGTCCACGCACCGACATATAAACAGCCAAACTTTTTAATAAAACAGTTCTTACCTATATTAAAAAGAGGTAAAAAAGTATGGATAGGGAAAATTTCACACTCTACCCATCTCTGTCACTCTCTTATGTCACTTACCTCTCCATTTAGGAAACAATAGATCAGTGCTATAAAGAAACCTTGAAATGAGGTGAGAAAGTGTGTCACATAGGACCATAATGCAAACTTCCAGGGTGTGTGTAAATCGGGCACAAGTTGTAATAAATTCGTTATACCCAATAGAGGTAGAAGGACTATGGCTGCCCTCACAGCTTTACGTGTTTGTTCTATATCGCTAGCTTGACTTTCACGTAATTTTACCACCAGAACGCGTATAATATTAATAAGGAAAGTGAAATTTAACTGGAATTATTAGAAAAATATAAAATTAATTTTTTTTTCCTTATATTTTAAAAGATTTCTCTATATACCAATATCACCACCAGTCTTGGCCCCTCCAATATCCAATAGTATGGCGTTAAATTATAATTCCACCAACAATCATGTACACTGTCATGATAAATGGCTGTACAAATGGCCCATACTGTAGTCATTGCAATTGGCATACCCCAGCCGACCAGAGTGAAGGTTTTATGGGGGAAACGTCCTTGAAACACTGTCCCCGTGACTACATTGTGTAGATACCAGCCTTCAATAAACATCCACATAAACATGGCGGTGCGTGCATACTCCAACAAAACATACGAAGCCTCACATAAATAGGGCTAAAATAATTTAAGGAGGTAAAGAACATAATCTGTTTGCATGTATCTCCCATACATCGTTTAACTGAACTTATCTAAAGCGTACGTGTAGGTCAATTTTGTGGGTAATTTGTACTTTTTATACCTTGCACCACTTGTGGCAAAAGTTGTATTAAGTTTGTGCAGACGTTTGAAACTGCTAAACGGCAACACCCACCGTCAATTATACCGATCGATTCAGAATCATCATTATCAACTGAATCGATTTAACTATGGCCGTCTGTCCTGATGTCTGGTTTTGCTAAATTCTACAAACAATAACAATTCATTCAAAAAAAGTCGTTCTTTAAGAAAGTGGGCAGTGCCACACCCATTAATTGTATATCTACGAAAAGCTAGAAAAATTTCCAAACGTTTGCAACAAGTTTGACCAAAATCGGAGTTGTCATTTGGGAGTTATGAACAAAGCAATAGTACCTTGTATTTAGTATGATTGTTGTTATTGTTATTTTTTGAAAACTTTGGCAAAATCAGCCGAAATAATTTTTCACTCATTTTGTCACATTGCCCATCTTCAACAGCGCATAACTTCTGAACCACTGTATGGATTTGGTTCAAACCAACTGCCCGTACCTGGAAAATTCTCCAGCTTTACAATGACACATATATTAGGGGCGTGACCCCGCCCATTTAGTTACCATAATCTATTGTACAATGTGTTCTTTTTCTCAAAAATGGGTCAGTCTAGGACCTCGACACCCCGTTTATTGGATTCTTCATCGGATTTAGAAAAAGGGGCGCAAAAATTTTCAGATCGATTGGAGCTACCGTTTAGAAGTTATACGGCTTTAACGATTTGCACTCAAATGGGCAGTGCCACGCCCATTATTTTACATCTACGAAAAGCTAGAAAAATTTCCAAATGTTTGCAACAAATTTGGCCAAAATCGGAGTTGTCATTTGGGAGTTATGAACTAAACAATAGTACCTTAGTATGATTGTTGTTATTGTTATTTTTTGAAGAATTTGGCAAAATCAGCCGAAATAATTTTTCACTCATTTTGTCACATTGCCCATCTTCAACAGCGCATAACTTCTGAACCACTGTATGGATTTGGTTCAAACCAACTGCCCGTACCTGGAAAATTCTCCAGCTTTACAATGATATATATTTTATGGGCATGACACCGCCCATTTATTTACCATAATCTATTTTACAATGTGTTCTTTTTCTCAAAAATGGGTCAGTCTAGGACCTCGACACCCCGTTTATTGGATTCTTCATCAGATTTAGAAAAAGGGGCGCAAAAATTTTCAGATCGATTGGAGCTACCGTTTAGAAGTTATACGGCTTTAACGATTTGCACTCAAATGGGCAGTGCCACGCCCATTAATTTTACATCTACGAAAAGCTAGAAAAATTTCCAAATGTTTGCAACAAATTTGGCCAAAATCGGAGTTGTCATTTGGGAGTTATGAACTAAACAATAGTACCTTAGTATGGTTGTTGTTATTGTTATTTTTTGAAGAATTTGGCAAAATCAGCCGAAATAATTTTTCACTCATTTTGTCACATTGCCCATCTTCAACAGCGCATAACTTCTGAACCACTGCATGGATTTGGTTCAAACCAACTGCCCGTACCTGGAAAATTCTCCAGCTTTCGAATGACACATATATTAGGGGCGTGACCCCGCCCATTTAGTTACCATAATCTATTTTACAATGTGTTCTTTTTCTCAAAAATGGGTCAGTCTAGGACCTCGACACCCCGTTTATTGGATTCTTCATCAGATTTAGAAAAAGGGGCGCAAAAATTTTCAGATCGATTGGAGCTACCGTTTAGAAGTTATACGGCTTTAACGATTTGCACTCAAATGGGCAGTGCCACGCCCATTAATTTTACATCTACGAAAAGCTAGAAAAATTTCCAAATGTTTGCAACAAATTTGGCCAAAATCGGAGTTGTCATTTGGGAGTTATGAACTAAACAATAGTACCTTAGTATGATTGTTGTTATTGTTATTTTTTGAAGAATTTGGCAAAATCAGCCGAAATAATTTTTCACTCATTTTGTCACATTGCCCATCTTCAACAGCGCATAACTTCTGAACCAGTGTATGGATTTGGTTCAAACCAACTGCCCGTACCTGGAAAATTCTCCAGCTTTACAATGATATATATTTTATGGGCATGACACCGCCTATTTATTTACTATAGCGCATTTCACAATGTGTTCTTTTTCTCAAAAATGGGTCAGTCTAGGACCTCGACACCTCGTTTATTGGATTCTTCATCGGATTTAGAAAAAGGGGCGCAAAAATTTTCAGATCGATTGGAGCTACCGTTTAGAAGTTATACGGCTTTAACGATTTGCACTCAAATGGGCAGTGCCACGCCCATTAATTTTACATCTACGAAAAGCTAGAAAAATTTCCAAATGTTTGCAACAAATTTGGCCAAAATCGGAGTTGTCATTTGGGAGTTATGAACTAAACAATAGTACCTTAGTATGGTTGTTGTTATTGTTATTTTTTGAAGAATTTGGCAAAATCAGCCGAAATAATTTTTCACTCATTTTGTCACATTGCCCATCTTCAACAGCGCATAACTTCTGAACCACTGTATGGATTTGGTTCAAACCAACTGCCCGTACCTGGAAAATTCTCCAGCTTTACAATGATATATATTTTATGGGCATGACACCGCCCATTTATTTACTATAGCGCATTTCACAATGTGTTCTTTTTCTCAAAAATGGGTCAGTCTAGGACCTCGACACCTCGTTTATTGGATTCTTCATCGGATTTAGAAAAAGGGGCGCAAAAATTTTCAGATCGATTGGAGCTACCGTTTAGAAGTTATACGGCTTTAACGATTTGCACTCAAATGGGCAGTGCCACGCCCATTAATTTTACATCTACGAAAAGCTAGAAAAATTTCCAAATGTTTGCAACAAATTTGGCCAAAATCGGAGTTGTCATTTGGGAGTTATGAACTAAACAATAGTACCTTAGTATGGTTGTTGTTATTGTTATTTTTTGAAGAATTTGGCAAAATCAGCCGAAATAATTTTTCACTCATTTTGTCACATTGCCCATCTTCAACAGCGCATAACTTCTGAACCACTGTATGGATTTGGTTCAAACCAACTGCCCGTACCTGGAAAATTCTCCAGCTTTACAATGATATATATTTATGGGCATGACACCGCCCATTTATTTACTATAGCGCATTTCACAATGTGTTCTTTTTCACAAAAATGGGTCAGTCTAGGACCTCGACACCCCGTTTATTGGATTCTTTATCGGATTTAGAAAAAGGGGCGCAAAAATTTTCAGATCGATTGGAGCTACCGTTTAGAAGTTATACGGCTTTAACGATTTGCACTCAAATGGGCAGTGCCACGCCCATTATTTTACATCTACGAAAAGCTAGAAAAATTTCCAAATGTTTGCAACAAATTTGGCCAAAATCGGAGTTGTCATTTGGGAGTTATGAACTAAACAATAGTACCTTAGTATGGTTGTTGTTATTGTTATTTTTTGAAGAATTTGGCAAAATCAGCCGAAATAATTTTTCACTCATTTTGTCACAAAGCCCATCTTCAACAGCGCATAACTTCTGAACCACTGTATGGATTTGGTTCAAACCAACTGCCCGTACCTGGAAAATTCTCCAGCTTTACAATGATATATATTTTATGGGCGTGACACCGCCCATTTATTTACTATAGCGCATTTCACAATGTGTTCTTTTTCTCAAAAATGGGTCAGTCTAGGACCTCGACACCCCGTTTATTGGATTCTTCATCGGATTTAGAAAAAGGGGCGCAAAAATTTTCAGATCGATTGGAGCTACCGTTTAGAAGTTATACGGCTTTAACGATTTGCACTCAAATGGGCAGTGCCACGCCCATTAATTTTACATCTACGAAAAGCTAGAAAAATTTCCAAATGTTTGCAACAAATTTGGCCAAAATCGGAGTTGTCATTTGGGAGTTATGAACTAAACAATAGTACCTTAGTATGATTGTTGTTATTGTTATTTTTTGAAGAATTTGGCAAAATCAGCCGAAATAATTTTTCACTCATTTTGTCACATTGCCCATCTTCAACAGCGCATAACTTCTGAACCACTGTATGGATTTGGTTCAAACCAACTGCCCGTACCTGGAAAATTCTCCAGCTTTACAATGATATATATTTTATGGGCGTGACACCGCCCATTTATTTACTATAGCGCATTTCACAATGTGTTCTTTTTCTCAAAAATGGGTCAGTCTAGGACCTCGACACCCCGTTTATTGGATTCTTCATCGGATTTAGAAAAAGGGGCGCAAAAATTTTCAGATCGATTGGAGCTACCGTTTAGAAGTTATACGGCTTTAACGATTTGCACTCAAATGGGCAGTGCCACGCCCATTAATTTTACATCTACGAAAAGCTAGAAAAATTTCCAAATGTTTGCAACAAATTTGGCCAAAATCGGAGTTGTCATTTGGGAGTTATGAACTAAACAATAGTACCTTAGTATGGTTGTTGTTATTGTTATTTTTTGAAGAATTTGGCAAAATCAGCCGAAATAATTTTTCACTCATTTTGTCACATTGCCCATCTTCAACAGCGCATAACTTCTGAACCACTGTATGGATTTGGTTCAAACCAACTGCCCGTACCTGGAAAATTCTCCAGCTTTCGAATGACACATATATTAGGGGCGTGACCCCGCCCATTTAGTTACCATAATCTATTTTACAATGTGTTCTTTTTCTCAAAAATGGGTCAGTCTAGGACCTCGACACCCCGTTTATTGGATTCTTCATCAGATTTAGAAAAAGGGGCGCAAAAATTTTCAGATCGATTGGAGCTACCGTTTAGAAGTTATACGGCTTTAACGATTTGCACTCAAATGGGCAGTGCCACGCCCATTAATTTTACATCTACGAAAAGCTAGAAAAATTTCCAAATGTTTGCAACAAATTTGGCCAAAATCGGAGTTGTCATTTGGGAGTTATGAACTAAACAATAGTACCTTAGTATGATTGTTGTTATTGTTATTTTTTGAAGAATTTGGCAAAATCAGCCGAAATAATTTTTCACTCATTTTGTCACATTGCCCATCTTCAATAGCGCATAACTTCTGAACCACTGTATGGATTTGGTTCAAACCAACTGCCCGTACCTGGAAAATTCTCCAGCTTTACAATGATATATATTTTATGGGCATGACACCGCCCATTTATTTACTATAGCGCATTTCACAATGTGTTCTTTTTCTCAAAAATGGGTCAGTCTAGGACCTCGACACCTCGTTTATTGGATTCTTCATCGGATTTAGAAAAAGGGGCGCAAAAATTTTCAGATCGATTGGAGCTACCGTTTAGAAGTTATACGGCTTTAACGATTTGCACTCAAATGGGCAGTGCCACGCCCATTAATTTTACATCTACGAAAAGCTAGAAAAATTTCCAAATGTTTGCAACAAATTTGGCCAAAATCGGAGTTGTCATTTGGGAGTTATGAACTAAACAATAGTACCTTAGTATGGTTGTTGTTATTGTTATTTTTTGAAGAATTTGGCAAAATCAGCCGAAATAATTTTTCACTCATTTTGTCACATTGCCCATCTTCAACAGCGCATAACTTCTGAACCACTGTATGGATTTGGTTCAAACCAACTGCCCGTACCTGGAAAATTCTCCAGCTTTACAATGATATATATTTTATGGGCATGACACCGCCCATTTATTTACTATAGCGCATTTCACAATGTGTTCTTTTTCTCAAAAATGGGTCAGTCTAGGACCTCGACACCTCGTTTATTGGATTCTTCATCGGATTTAGAAAAAGGGGCGCAAAAATTTTCAGATCGATTGGAGCTACCGTTTAGAAGTTATACGGCTTTAACGATTTGCACTCAAATGGGCAGTGCCACGCCCATTAATTTTACATCTACGAAAAGCTAGAAAAATTTCCAAATGTTTGCAACAAATTTGGCCAAAATCGGAGTTGTCATTTGGGAGTTATGAACTAAACAATAGTACCTTAGTATGGTTGTTGTTATTGTTATTTTTTGAAGAATTTGGCAAAATCAGCCGAAATAATTTTTCACTCATTTTGTCACATTGCCCATCTTCAACAGCGCATAACTTCTGAACCACTGTATGGATTTGGTTCAAACCAACTGCCCGTACCTGGAAAATTCTCCAGCTTTACAATGATATATATTTTATGGGCGTGACACCGCCCATTTATTTACTATAGCGCATTTCACAATGTGTTCTTTTTCTCAAAAATGGGTCAGTCTAGGACCTCGACACCCCGTTTATTGGATTCTTCATCGGATTTAGAAAAAGGGGCGCAAAAATTTTCAGATCGATAGGAGCTACCGTTTCCGAGATATAAGCATTCAAAGATTTCATAGAAATAGACAAAATGACTTCAACACAGCGCCATCTAGTAATTGAATGACTACATCATAAGTAAAGAAGTGCTTTCGCTAAATTAATTTTTTTTACTTACTATTATTTCTACTAGATGGCGCTAGTGCGATATGCAAGTAGTAAATTTTCAAAGCCTTATAACTTCTAAACGGTAGCTCCTATCGATCTGTAAATTTTTGCGCCCCTCTTTCTAAATTCGATAGAGAATTCATTAGTCATGGTATCGAGGTCGTAGGATGACCCTTTTTTAATAAAAAGAACATATTGTAAAATAGATTATTATAACTAAGTGGACATGATCACGTCCATAAAATATATGTCATTGTGGCCGTATCTGTTATGTGACCACGCCCATTTTCGGCACATCGATGAATGGAGTAATGATAAATAGGTGTGTCAAATTTCAACTTTATAGGTCAATTTTTGTGGCAGATATACAGTTTTTTTCGATTGTGGGCGTATCTGTTATATGATCACGCCCATTTTCGGCACATCGATGAATGGGGTAATGATAAATATGTGTGCCAAATTTCAACTTTATAGGTCAATTTTTGTGGCAGATATACAGTTTTTATCGATTGTGGGCGTATCTGTTATATTACCACGCCCATTTTCGGCACATCGATGAATGGGGTAGTGATAAATATGTGTGCCAAATTTCAACTTTATAGGTCAATTTTTGTGGCAGATATACAGTTTTTATCGATTGTGGGCGTATCTGTTATATTACCACGCCCATTTTCGGCACATCGATGAATGGGGTAGTGATAAATATGTGTGCCAAATTTCAACTTTATAGGTCAATTTTTGTGGCAGATATACAGTTTTTATCGATTGTGGGCGTATCTGTCATATTACCACGCCCATTTTCGGCACATCGATGAATGGGGTAATGATAAATATGTGTGCCAAATTTCAACTTTATAGGTCAATTTTTGTGGCAGATATACAGTTTTTTTCGATTGTGGGCGTATCTGTTATATTACCACGCCCATTTTCGGCACATCGATGAATGGGGTAGTGATAAATATGTGTGCCAAATTTCAACTTTATAGGTCAATTTTTGTGGCAGATATACAGTTTTTATCGATTGTGGGCGTATCTGTCATATTACCACGCCCATTTTCGGCACATCGATGAATGGGGTAATGATAAATATGTGTGCCAAATTTCAACTTTATAGGTCAATTTTTGTGGCAGATATACAGTTTTTTTCGATTGTGGGCGTATCTGTTATATTACCACGCCCATTTTCGGCACATCGATGAATGGGGTAGTGATAAATATGTGTGCCAAATTTCAACTTTATAGGTCAATTTTTGTGGCAGATATACAGTTTTTTTCGATTGTGGGCGTATCTGTTATATTACCACGCCCATTTTCGGCACATCGATGAATGGGGTAGTGATAAATAGGTGCGTCAAATTTCAACTTTATAGGTCAATTTTTGTGGCAGATATACAGTTTTTTTCGATTGTGGGCGTATCTGTTATATTACCACGCCCATTTTCGGCACATCGATGAATGGGGTAGTGATAAATATGTGTGCCAAATTTCAACTTTATAGGTCAATTTTTGTGGCAGATATACAGTTTTTATCGATTGTGGGCGTATCTGTCATATTACCACGCCCATTTTCGGCACATCGATGAATGGGGTAATGATAAATATGTGTGCCAAATTTCAACTTTATAGGTCAATTTTTGTGGCAGATATACAGTTTTTATCGATTGTGGGCGTATCTGTCATATTACCACGCCCATTTTCGGCACATCGATGAATGGGGTAATGATAAATATGTGTGCCAAATTTCAACTTTATAGGTCAATTTTTGTGGCAGATATACAGTTTTTTTCGATTGTGGGCGTATCTGTTATATTACCACGCCCATTTTCGGCACATCGATGAATGGGGTAGTGATAAATATGTGTGCCAAATTTCAACTTTATAGGTCAATTTTTGTGGCAGATATACAGTTTTTTTCGATTGTGGGCGTATCTGTTATATTACCACGCCCATTTTCGGCACATCGATGAATGGGGTAGTGATAAATAGGTGTGTCAAATTTCAACTTTATAGGTCAATTTTTGTGGCAGATATACAGTTTTTTTCGATTGTGGGCGTATCTGTTATATTATCACGCCCATTTTCGGCACATCGATGAATGGGGTAGTGATAAATATGTGTGCCAAATTTCAACTTTATAGGTCAATTTTTGTGGCAGATATACAGTTTTTATCGATTGTGGGCGTATCTGTCTTATTACCACGCCCATTTTCGGCACATCGATGAATGGGGTAATGATAAATATGTGTGCCAAATTTCAACTTTATAGGTCAATTTTTGTGGCAGATATACAGTTTTTTTCGATTGTGGGCGTATCTGTCTTATTACCACGCCCATTTTCGGCACATCGATGAATGGGGTAGTGATAAATAGGTGTGTCAAATTTCAACTTTATAGGTCAATTTTTGTGGCAGATATACAGTTTTTATCGATTGTGGGCGTATCTGTCATATTACCACGCCCATTTTCGGCACATCGATGAATGGGGTAATGATAAATATGTGTGCCAAATTTCAACTTTATAGGTCAATTTTTGTGGCAGATATACAGTTTTTATCGATTGTGGGCGTATCTGTTATATTACCACGCCCATTTTCGGCACATCGATGAATGGGGTAGTGATAAATATGTGTGCCAAATTTCAACTTTATAGGTCAATTTTTGTGGCAGATATACAGTTTTTATCGATTGTGGGCGTATCTGTTATATTACCACGCCCATTTTCGGCACATCGATGAATGGGGTAGTGATAAATATGTGTGCCAAATTTCAACTTTATAGGTCAATTTTTGTGGCAGATATACAGTTTTTTTCGATTGTGTTAATTGTGATCTGTGCTTTCGCTAAATTAATTTTTTTACTTACTATTATTTCTACTAGATGGCGCTAGTGTGGTATGCAAGTAGGAAATTTTCAAAGCCTTATAACTTTTAAACGGTAGCTCCTATCGATCTGAAAATTTTTGCGCCCCTTTTTCTAAATCCGATGAAGAATCCAATAAACGGGGTGTCGAGGTCCTAGACTGACCCATTTTTGAGAAAAAGAACACATTGTGAAATGCGCTAT